>OZ020560.1:12352776-13740290 GCA_963971465.1 Lepidochitona cinerea | reverse complement strand
GCCGTGGGGACCGTGTTCATCTGAAGTCTCTTACAGTTGCTCCTAGAGAATATTTTATTAAAGCAATGTCATATATGCGAAAAAATACAAAGTCGCCGATTTTCATAGTATGTTCCGATGATTTGAAATGGTGTAAAGCGAACCTGTATGCAAGAGACGTGGTGTTCGTCGAAACCGGGAAAGCCGATGTGGATTTATATCTCTTATCAATGTGCAATCATACGATCATGTCGGTAGGAACATTTGGTTGGTGGGGTGCGTGGTTAGCTAACGGCACAACCCTCTATTACAAACATGCATTCACCGCAGGTCTAGGGGGTGCTGCACATACAAACATGACCGAATATATGCCATCGAACTGGATAGCAATGAGCTGATGTTCGCCAGTGGATGATATGTCTTGTTAAAGTATCACTGTGAATAGATGACAGACAATAAACAATGAACAAGTTTTACTGATTAGCAGAGCGTTCTAGCAAAAACTAGAAAAATATTATTTAGAATAAGGTTGAAAAACTGTTAGCTTATGCATATCCGGGAGTGGGATTCGAACTCTAGTATAAAAACGGAAAATAAACCTATAGGATACACCTAAGTCACCTTTTAAGAAGCAATAAAACATTGAATCATTGTATGTTGACTCTGAATTAATAATTCAGTTTCTAGACATTCACATGTTTACTCGGTGGTTATGCAAGAGCTTTCTAATACTAGTATACTAACCTTGAGACGTGATATCACAATGGTAATACTGGGTATATTAAGGTGACGATCGAAGTGTACTTTACCAGCGATAGTTAATCACATCGACATTAAGTTTTCTTCATCGATGGGTCGCGGGTTCGAATCACACTCGGTCCAAAGAAAATATAATTTTTGCTCAGATCAATGTGGAATTATACAGTGGAATCTCAAGTTTTAATACCCAAAGCGAAATCAAATGACTGCAGAATTAACGAAACGAAAGTCGAATGAATCAAAGAAAAGTCGAATGAATCAAAGGAAAGTCGAATGAATCAAACGAACGTCGAATGAATCAAAAGGAAGTCGAATGAATCAAACGAAAGTGGAATGAATCAGAGGAAAGTCGAATGAATCAAACGAAAGTCGAATGAATCAAACGAAAGTCAAACCAATCAAACGAAAGTCGAATGAATCAAACGAAAGTCGAATTGCACAAATCAACCGGACTGAAAACAAATTACCCAAACGAACCAAATAGAAGTCGAATTACACAAATGATACAAATGATAAGCCGAATTACCCAAACAAATCCAAATCCAAGATGAATAACCTAAACGACTTCTAAATGGGTGAATCAACTTTGAATTTAGGTGAAGTTGCCACCATTTAGGTTCATTTGTGCTTTTGTATTTATATTTGGGTAAACTAAATTCCATTTGTATAATTCATCTTTCATTTGGAGAAAGCTGTGATCATTTTGGTTCTTTGAGTTATTTTAGTTATCATCCGGGTTCCTTTGGGTTATTTAACTTCCTGATGGACAGATCAGTCACCATTTAGGTCCGTCTGTTAAGTCCGATCGCTATTTGGACAATTTTACTGATATCTGAACAAAACTCAAATAGCCTAGTTTAAGTTCGTTTGGGTAATTTCTTTTTCAATTTCGCTTCCTTTAGTAATTCAACTTATCGTTTCGGTTATTTGACTCTCATTAAAGGTTATTCGAATTATTCAAATACCATTTCGGTAAAGCTGTCATGATTTGCATGATTAAATTTTTATTTAGATCTGTTTGGGTAATTAAAATTGTATTTGGGTAATTAAAATTGTATTTGGGTAATTAAAATTGTATTTGGGTAATTAGAATTTTATTTGGGCAATTAGAATTTTATCTGGACAAATCGAATTTTATCTGGGTTATTCTACCTTTATTTGGATTAATCTGTTTCCATTGGCTAAAGCTGCCGTGATTTTGGGTAATTAGGCGTTCGTTTGATAATTAGAATGTCATATGTGTTCAGGAACAAAAAATCACCTAAATTGTGGTGGGGGGGGGGGGGACATTTAGAGCCGATTAAAATGGGATATTATTTTCACCAAAGTCCATTGAAATAAGAAGTACGCCTTTTCTGTTGCCAAGATTTTTTAATTTGTTACGTTCGACTATATTTACATTTTTCAGACAAGGGTTCAGGGGTCGCAGAGGCCCCCCACCCCCCGCCAGGATACAGGCTGGTACATGTCAGTCTCATTGAAGTCTATTTTATTAGCTGGAACGTAGGTTGTTGAACATGATTATAAGCAAATTAGACCAATTCTTACATCTATATGTGACTTTACATGATCTAGATATATTCTGAAAGAAATTGTGTTTGATGTCTGTGTCAAAACAAAACTGAAACAATTCTTTGTTACTTGGCATCGTGATCTTTGTTCGACCTGTTGATCGGCTTTTCTATGTCTGTGTGTATAAAAGAGAGTCGTTTGCACGAATTCGATGATACTATTGCCCAATTAGAGGATGGATTATGATATTGCAAATAAAATAGTTTGAGGTGAAGGAAATGTAAAAGAGTTGTCGGATCTTTGGTGGTTCGCCATTTCTGATAACAGCAAACGCGGAGCGGTCGCAGTTAAGAACAAATATATGTTACAATGTAATGGATCAACTAGATTCATCATGTTTTGTGGAATATGGGATTCTCACTCTATCGGGAGATTTGTCGAAGATTTTCAACGAGTGGAATGCGTTAGCCCTCGAATCAGGAGCCGCGAGTTGAATGCATATAGTTTTGTGGACTATTCCAGAATGGGTGTAGGGGCTTCCGTGGCTCAGTAGGTAGAGCGTTGGATGCTCAATCCAAACAGCCTTACACCAATGGATCGCGGCTGGAATCCCACTCAGGCCAAAAAAATTGGAAAATTTTCTGACTGGGTTTTCACTCGAACGACCTATGTGGGATGCTTGTCAGTTTCCAACGGAAGGTCGTGGGTTTCCTCCGGGTATAGAGAAACATAGAAGTTTTTACCGTTCGAATACTCTTACTGACTATAGTTCGAGAGATGTAACTCCAACTATACGGATAGGACATTGTTTGTCTGATCACACTATGACGCAACATAGAACAAGTTTCACAGCTCTTGGATCGCACAATTTTCTAACTCCCGTCAGATATGTCGTTAACAACCACGAATAAATAAACAAAGGGGTATTTTCAGCGCATTCGGTTGGATTTTTTTGTTTAATTTGCCGGTTATGATTGTTGAGCCATATCTAATCTAAAGGGTCTCCTATAAAATAATATAATTAAGAAAGAGCACATGACCACCAGGAAAAGATAAACATATTGCTAATAAGGTCTGATGCTTTTTTGTTGCTTTAAGGCAGAAATGTGTGCTTTTTGTGAGTAGTTTATAACGAAACTTGACATTACTATGATTTACTGATTGATGTTTTTACGCCTCCCTCAAAACTATTTCACTTATATGATGGCGTGGCCAGATTTAGTGGTAAAGGAAACCGGACGGTGCAAAACCCCGACCATCGGCGAATACCTGGCAACTCTTGACATTACTATGAAGATACACACCAAGATGTTGTCAGAACACATAAAACATAGAATCCTTCTTGGAATTCACCTTGACGACGATATGGGATCAAACATAGATACTATACTTGTGGCTTGCAACCTTTGTTATCCAAATTCCTTATTAAACATAATTTATTTATAACACATGGACTAATAATGCTTTCAAACATTTCTGTTTCAACGAAAAATTTGTTCATTATAAAACCTTTGATGGAAGTCCCTTTTTTAAATGACTGAGATGTTCTCAATCTTCTTTTGTAATGGTATTCCATGGGAGCCGTTGCGTGCGGTGAGGATGAAAAGATATTGAAAAACCCCCATTGCCAGAGGACAGAAAAGCAAGCGAATTCCGATAACAGAATAACATATAACCTTTCGAGTTTGTTCGGAAGCGGTGAACATATATAGAGATCGACCTCAAAATCGATCTGTTTTTATCATGATTCTGATCTTCATAGACATAAAGGGAGGGTTGGGGGAGTGTCATAATTAGTAGACCTACTTAGAGGCATCAGGGTCGATCGAGAGGGAAGCAAAATGAAGAGCTTGGGAGAGTTACTTTTACTTTTATTTTTTCTCCTAATTCGTTTTACTGTAGTGTTTTTATCCAAACCATGTATATATGATTCTCGGCATCTGGAGGGTGGTCTTAATTCTTTTTACAAACTCCATTTGCTTTTATCAGTTGAAAGTGTTTCGGTTGTACAATGTGCCCATCTCTGCTTTTTTACACACCAAGAACAATGTCGCTCGTTTAATTACAACAAAAAGACAAAATCCTGCAAGCTTAACAGTAAAAACTTTAGGGATGAACCACGGACGGTTTATCCATTCGGGGACTTCAAGTTTTATCAGACGAAACTCTTTTCTAAAAAGGTAAGGTACTATTAAGTTACCGAATGCAGATACTGTACTTTTTATATAAGAATGAGTTCACCAAGAGTGTGAAATACGTTTTCATACCAGACTTAAGCTGCCAAGGCGAGCATCGCTTTGGCCAAGATAATAGTAGAAGAATATATACAAACTACATGTACTTCAAAGTAAAATTGCTCGACCTATGACCCAAAGGCCAGTCTTTGCTTATGAAAAGAAAAAGTGTTTGAAAGACATACTGGCCAGGGCTAAACTCTCCTGTCTGCCTTCTACCTAGGTTTTTCTGGGGAGGGGGCACAATTTTCACTGTCTTTTCCAATGATCCTATGGGGTTCAATCTCAGTCTGCCGATATTCTTGCCATAGCTAATAAGATGCGTAAGCAATAATGTATTACAAAGTGTTCCGAAAAATTCTACTGACTAAGGTCAAGCTCTTGTCAGTCTCAACCTAATGAAATATCTTAGGTTTAGTTTATTACAACAATTTATGATAGGGTATAAAGGTCTAAATGATATACCTCTTATTAACGCAATTGGAAACTTGTCTCCGTGGTTGTTTTAGACAAGAAGATTTTCCCTGTGCTCATGTGTTTATAAATATATATACTTACCATTTATTTCTGTAGTACATGTACAGAGACTTGAGATGTATATTAAACATCAATCTTCCACACGTATACGTATTATATCGATTGAAATGTAAAGGTTTTATGTTGGACATTTGTGTTTATCTCAACGATTATTATGTCGAAATATAGAGAGTGCAGGTGTCTAGGAATTCCACAAATTCCCTGGTGTAATTGCGCACGTTACTGAGCGTTTTTCATTTTAACATGACGCTTACATCTGACGATTATACTTCTGACTGGGTTTTCACTCGAGCGACCTATGTCGGATGGTTGCCAGTTGCCACCGTAAGGTCGTAGGTTTCCTCCCACAAAAAATGGCAACGCCGCCATATAAGCGAAATAATCTTGAGCGCGGCGTAAAACACCAAACAATCAATCAATCAATATAACGAACGAATAGTTTTTCTCAATATAATTTTACATCTATCTTTCATATTATTACAGTTCCTCGATGGCTATGGAAATAACCATTGCTTAGGTAAGATTATTTAAAATAAATTGATACGTTGAGAAATACTTATTTTATCCATTAGTTCTCAAGCATGAAGCGATCTTCATGTAGCACAGTAAATGTGGATCACAAGATGTTTATATCATCAATAGTATTAAGACATAAAACAATACTTAAGCCCCAACACTCCGTAACTATTAGCATCCGCGCTTCTTCATTTAAAGTGGAAATGGTTTGGTTTATTGGTTTAGGTTTATTCAATTCAGAATCCTACAGGCTCAGAGCCCACTTACAGGTCTGATAACATACATATGGATGAAAGAAAACAATAACATTATTGTAAAAATCACAGTAAAAGATAAAGACGTCATACATATGTTTGTGTTTGTTAGTCCTATTTGTGGTGCGATGTTATAGATTTCCGTTGTTTTATTTAGATCGAGGACCTTGCGGCAAATGTATCAACTTTTACAACCTGATCTGTTACGAAGTAATAACTAACGTGAATGAGAACTATAACAGGGCTGCCTTGGAGTGTAACCGAAAGTCAGGCCACCTGGCAATT
The DNA here is from genome assembly GCA_963971465.1 of Lepidochitona cinerea. Classification (NCBI taxonomy): domain Eukaryota; kingdom Metazoa; phylum Mollusca; class Polyplacophora; order Chitonida; family Tonicellidae; genus Lepidochitona; species Lepidochitona cinerea. Next base: position 13,734,214 of record OZ020560.1, on the reverse strand, counting down.
CTTCCTACTAGAAGTCATTTAGAATCCTTACATGTCGCCATGGAAACTGCCGGACAAATGGGTACCTTTTTCATAGGTAAGAATTTTCTTTCAAACACAGAAGTGCAACCAGTTGTCAAAGGTCTATTGCCCCCCTTCATTTGACAATTTCCTCCATTATAACACTCGTATATTAAAAGTTGAAGTATTTTCTGACATTTTACTTTTTCTTAGATACATGTATATATTTGTTTTATATACTGTTCTGAAATATAACTCAATCCCGATCGCAAACGTGCGAGAATCTCGTTTGTGATTAACTATTAAAATTGGCATTTTCCACCTAGAGTGAGCCTCAAGCAAATAAAAAGATAAAAGTCCTTTCAGTGGCTTATCTGGGTCGCCATTTTCTCGGGTTTTAGATGACGTGATGTTGCAGCAGCTATTTTTAGATCAATAATGACGTATTTTTACGGCTGTCTAATTTGTGATGGTAGATTCACGTTAGAACATGGTGACAAAACTTGAAGTGGGAAGATTGGTTCGGAATATGCAGGTCAGAGCACGCAATTCCTTAGCCAAGGCTAAGTTGCATCGTATGACTGCTTTATACGCATATCGACTTTATTCACCATTGATTGGATAAAACTAATGAAAACATTATAGCGGCCGTGTGAAATGCCAACGGAGATTATTCTTTATTATAACGACACGTTTAAATTTCAATTATTAGTATTTTAGATTACATGACCACTACTCTTTGTTAAAATGTTAAATATTCAGGCAGGTGGAAAACATAATAGGACACAGTAGTGATAACGTATCTTCAGATTTGCCACCAATATACGATTGTATGTGAAGGTTGTATTTCATTCTTATGAGATTGGGTTCAGGAAAGATTTCGGCCTTTTATACTGGAGCACTGCCGAAAATCTACCCATTGCACAATGCTGTGCTGGCAGTATCAGGAATATTGCGGAAGAAAAGTTACAAGTAATTTCTCGGGTGAAAGCGCGGATTCTTGGAAAAAAAAACCCTTCCCCAAAAACAATCAGCACTTATGTCCCCAAATCTATCAGAGTAAGGCAGAGGCAATTTTTTAAAAACCATATTAAGTGTTTATAAAAAACGGACATTGACCCCCGTAGAACATTACATATGGTATACTTGTACCCTCCGGCTACTTCAACCATCGACCTTTGTGTTCATAGTTTTAGATGAAACACATGACTGGGAGCAATGCACCTCCAATCCTTCATTAGTGTCTTTGAATTAGATAGCATATGCCCCCGTATATGTACTAAGGACAACCACTTTATGGAGGCTCAGCAAATATCATAGGCCATGTTCCTTTATTTCATTATGGCTATGTCGAAGACATCGAGTTCTGATTTTGATTTCGAGTGATTACCCTTTTCAGGAATGGATGACCAGGACGGTGATAGAAAATGGAAATGGGTAGATAACACTCCCGTTGGAATGAGTAGACCTCCGTGGGATGTCGATCAACCAGATAGGACCCAAACACAAGAGTGTAAGTGCGGTATGATGGGGGGGGGGGGGGGGGGGGGCGCAGCACGACTGTCCAAAACAGGCTTCTCACATTCTAAAATGACAAACTACATTTTTCTAACTTTGTTGAGATTTGGAATCTAAAAGACTCGCATGGTTTCCTTATAGAGTTGGCATGTTGAAGTTGTTATTTAAAATCTGCACATTTTTCCGACCCCCTTCCCTCCCAAGCAACACTCATAAAAGCATCATGTATTTTATAGCATTTTACCCTTTCTAACATACATACCACTACATATTATTGTAAAATACAGTCCATGTTATGGGAATGTCGAGGTCGTTAGAATCTCGTATCACCTGATCGAGGAGGTGAAGTTGATGAACCTGGCATGTATGCACTCTACCGGTGCCTTTGAGAAATCCCGAATGTGCGAAAATCTCGTTTGAGGCTTCCACCGATGGTACTCAAACCAAACTCAGTCCACATGAATCGTTGCTCAACTCGAGTGTTGAGCTTTTGCCAGGTGCCCGCCGAACGTCTACAGTTTCCTGCCACAAAACCTGGCAACTTGACCGTTTAAAGGCACACTTGCCGCGAAAATCCAGAATACTGTTTACATTAAAAAACAGTGGGCGGTTTTCTGTATTTTTCCCAGACAGAAGAAGTTAGGAACTTCCTATTTTTGCCAGAAATCGAAAGTTTTGGCATCATTTAGTATTTTTAATTTGAAATTGAAAAACATATTTTTCAGGTACCCGCAATGTAAACAAACTCTGAATGTGAGCCTGCACACAAACGCGCTAATGTTTTAAGTCGTGTGGACGATCTAACGACATGCAGTATAATTTTACGAACTTTATCTAAGAAATACGGACTAACGATCGGGTAAGAGGGACTATAAAATCCTACAGAGTGCAAACCACAGACAAATACGCCTGAACTGAGGGTAAACCAACACTTTAATTAACCGACAGTGATCGGTGTTGTTGTAATTGAGCTTCGAATCTTCGTTTGTTTTTCGCCCCCATTTATACATTCAAATCCTGATTGGGCATGTTTTATGTGTCCTATGTCTAATTTTAGTGGTTTAGCTGTAGTAAGCTCGTGTAAATTGGTTTTCTTAACAAATGCCAAACAGGCTACGGCGGCAAGTGGGCCTTTAAACAAAGTAATCTGGCGTGAGATAAAAGTCAATCAATCAATCGAACTACGGTACACTATTTCATAGGTAGAACATGATTTTATTGATAACCTCCATGTCTCGTCGCAAACATTTTTGGCTATATTTAGAATTGAGCAATTTACGACACTTTTCGGTCGACTTTTTAAATGTGTAAATACTTTGTGTGAAGGACATCGTGTGGTTGCACAGCAAGATGTCTTTTACAGACAGTCATGGCAGTATTATTATTACCGTTTATCAACCAGTGTTTCTTTGCTGGGTGTATATGTCTTCTGCAGGACAACTTTTGATTTTTCAGTTGGAGAAGAAGGTTGTGGTGCGATAGACTTCACGAGACCGGGGATTTTCGTCTTTAACGATGTACCTTGTGCCCTCAAGTGGAACTTCATCTGCCAATACAGTAAGTCTCTTATTAGTTTATCTCACACATCTTTACGCAATGGACACATATTAATTTCTTGTGAGAAAGTTGAGAAATTGTACAATTCTTGTGAACATCATTCAGCACAAAATGACAAGATGATCTCTTTGCATGAATCCAGACGATTTAGAGCAATATTTTCTGGATTAGAAGTATCAGATGTCAAGGTTTTCTAGATAGAAAGATTATTTGAGACGTGGAGATTTGAGTTGTTTGGTATCATTTGCAATATACAGATCAATCAGATTTAATCTAAAATTCGATCATCATTTCATTAAATTTCATATATTTATGTGAATCTAAAATATGCTTTAATACACATTCGGACCAATTCAATGACCGACCTGAAGTATACCGACTCACCCTTTGTCGTAAAACTGGAGCTCTGACATTCTGTCTAATATTTATTCTACATGTAGTTAGTTTTAAAACACGTTTACATTTTCAGGGGCCGGTTGCACAAAGGTGTATTAAGCTTAAGTCCGACTTAATACGTCGCGTCTCAAAGCAATTTGATTGTGACGTCGCATAGTTAAGTCCGACTTAAGCTTAATACACTTTTGTGCAACCGGGCCCAGACAATACAACTTTCATATTGGATAATTACTCTCTCGTCTTTTTTTCATCCAGAACCTTGGACGTATCCGAATTGGTAACAGCAGGGTTTGAAATCTCTTCTCTTGAGTTCTCTTCCCATAGAGATGCAAATCTATTATGTTGCTCCCAGGTTTCATCAAGCTATACATTTGACCTACTAAAAAACCTATTCAACGACAGATTAGTATTCTTAAGAAAAACACTTCAGAATCCGGTCGTATGCAAAAAAAAAAAAAAATCAGTAAAAAAAATTGGTTTTCCCACTCTCGTCCTTTCTTCCGTTTAAGGTATGGCGTACCTCGTGTGTATTGACTAGCCATTTTAAACTATTTTAATCGATTTGGAAGTAAACAAGAGATCCCTTAAAGGGATCTTAACGCCCGCGTTCATCTATCCATATTAAAGATTGTTACAGCAATAACTGGATATAGGAATTTGGGCTTACATAAAAAATCTTATTCCAGGGGGATAACTATTGTTGAGGAAAATTAAATTGTGAATTACAAAGTTAGCTCCCCTTGAAATTTTGGTTGAAAACAACATTGCCACCTGGTAGCCATCTTCAATATGCTAACGAGATGATAATGTACGGTGCACAGCTAGAACTTAGGGGGATGATGTGTGTCATGTTTGGTAAAGATCAGGTCAGTAGTTTTCTTGGAATAATAATAATAAGTTTCACTTTCAAATTTGGTTCAAAAACAACATTGCTTCCTGGCGGCCATATTTAATAAGCAAATGAGATGAAAATGTAGGGTGCACAACTAGACCATAGGGAGATAATGTGGGCCAAGTTTGGTCAAAATCAGGCCTGTAGTTTTCTTAGAATAAAAGTAACAAACAAAAACAATATTGCCCTCCTGGCGGCCATATTGAATATGCAAATGAGATGAAAATGGACGGTGCATAACTGGACCATAGGGTGATAATGTATGTTGAGTTTGATTAATGTTAGGTAGTTTTCTTGGAATAAAGGTAACAAAGAAAAACAACATCGCCCCCTGGCGGCCATATTGAATATGCAAATAAAATGCAAATGTACAGTACACAACAGGGCTATAGGGAGATAATGTGAGCCAAGTTTGGTGAAAATCGGAGTGGTAGTTTTCTTGGAATAAAGTAACAACAAAAAAAAAACCATATCGCCCCCTGGCAGCCCTATTGAATATGCAAATGAGATGAAAATGTACCGTGCACAACTAGACCATAGGGTGATGATGTATGTTGAGTGTGATTAAGATTGGATGGATAGTTTTCTGGGAATAAAGGTAACAAGCGAAAGTTTTCTTGCAATAAACTTTACAAAGAAAAACAACATCGCCCCCTGTCGGCCATATTGAATATGCAAATGAGATGAAAATGTGCGATGCACCACTAGACCATAGTGTGATGATGTATGTTGAGTTTGATTAAGATTGGACTGATAGTTTTCTTGGAATAAAGGTAACAAAGAAAAACAACATCGCCCCCTGGCGGCCATATTGAATATGCAAATGAGATGAAAATGTACAATGCACAACTAGACTATATGGAGATGATGTGAGCCAAGTTTGGTGAAAATCGGACAGGTAGTTTTCTTGGAATAAAGGTAACAAAAAAATAGATATCACCCTTTGGCGGCCATATTGATATGCAAATGAGATGAAAATGTACGATGCACAAGTCCACCATAGGGTGATGATATATGTTAAGTTTGATTAAGATTGGACAGGTAGTTTTCTTGGAATAAAGGTAACAAGCAAAAAGTTAACGGACGGACGACTGACGACGGACAACGGAAATCGATTTGAATAGCTCTCCATCAGAATGATGGCGGGCTAAAAACTATGTCGGAAATGCAACCATTAAACTTCATTTTAAGTTAACTTATTAGATATGTACCTACTACAATGCATACAATTTAACGATGGAGCTAAAAAGAAAGAACATGTTACGGTATAGTTAGATGAGAAAGACAATATTACGATGCATCTATTGAAAGGAGAAAGAAAACATTACGATACATCTATTGAAAGGAGAAAGAAAATATAACGATACGTCTATTGAAAGGAGAAAGAAAACATTACGATACATCTATTGAAAGGAGAAAGAAAACATCACGATGCATCTACTGAAAGAGAAAAGAAAACATTACGATACATCTATTGAAAGGAGAAAGAAACTATTACGATACATCTATTGAAAGGAGAAAGAAAACATTACGATGCATCTATTGAACGGAGAAAGAACACATTACGATAATCTATTGAAAGGAGAAAGAAAACGTTACGATATATCTATTGAAAGGAGAGAGAAAATATTACGATACATCTATTGAAAGGAGAAAGAAAATATTATGGTGTAGCTCAAGAAGAAAGAAACCATTACAGTAAAGCTAGAGAAGAAAGAAACCATTACAGTGAAGCTGGAGAAGAAAGAAACCATTCCAGTGAAGCTAGAGAAGAAAGAAACCATTACAGTGAAGCTAGAGAAGAAAGAACCATTACAATGAAGCTAGAGCAGAAAGAAACCATGACAGTGAAGCTAGAGAAGAAAGAACCATTACAATGAAGCCAGAGCAGAAAGAAACCATGACAGTGAAGCTAGAGAAGAAAGAAACCATTACAGTGAAGCTAGAGAAGAAAGAAACCATTACAGTGAAGCTAGAGAAGAAAGAAACCATTACAGTGAAACTAGAGAAGAAAGAAACCATTGCAGTGAAGTTAGGGAAGAAAGAAACCATTACAGTGAAGCGAGAGAAGAAAGAAACCATTACAGTGAAGCTAGAGAAGAAAGAAACCATTACAGTGAATCTAGAGAAGAAAGAAACCATTAAAGTGAAGCTAGAGAAGAAGGAAACCATTACAGTGAAGCTAGGGAAGAAAGAAACCATTACAGTGAAGCTAGAGAAGAAAGAAACCATTACAGTGAAGCTAGAGAAGAAAGAAACCATAACAGGGAAGCTAGAGCAGAAAGAAACCATTACAGGGAAGCTACATGTAGAGAAGAAAGAAACCATTACAGTGCAGCTAGAAAAGAAAGAAACCATTACAGTGAAGCTAGAGAAGAAAGAAACCATTACATTGAATCTAGAGAAGAAATAAACCATTACAGTGAAGCTAGAGAAGAAAGAAACCATTACAGGGAAGCTAGAGCAGAAAGAAACCATTACAGTGAAGCTAGAGAAGAAAGAAACCATTACAGTGAAGCTAGAGCAGAAAGAAACCATTACAGTGAAGCTAGAGAAGAAAGAAACCATTGCAGGGAAGCTAGAGCAGAAAGAAACCATAACAGGGAAGCTAGAGCGGAAAGAAACCATTACAGTGCAGCTAGAGAAGAAAAAACCATTACAGTGAAGCTAGAGAAGAAAGAAACCATTACAGTGAAGCTAGAGAAGAAAGAAACCATTACAGTGAAGCTAGAGAAGAAAGAAACCATTACAGTGAAGCTAGAGAAGAAAGAAACCATTACAGTGAAGCTAGAGAAGAAAGAAACCATTACAGTGAAGCTAGAGAAGAAAGAAACCATTACATTGAAGCCAGAGAAGAAAGAAACCATTACAATGAAGCCAGAGAAGAAAGAAAATATTACGCTCTGACTTTTGGGAGGGGCACAGGGATAAGGATAACAAAGTGCCATGTGTAATAAGAGGTAAGCGCTTAGACGTAGGGATAAATAGATTCTCGTTTGTCCCAATAGCATTGCTGTTAATTTAGTGCACAATTTACGATCAATAAATCCTATTTTAGGTATTACACGCGTTCGATCTCTGTCGATCGATTTTGTTGGATCATATGTCAATCGATCTGTTTCATTATTGTGAACATCTAACCTGTTCTTTGAGTTTGTTTAAATCGAGTAAACAGCTTGACTGTATGTTGACATAATAAAACAATTTGAAGAAATACATATATTCCTTCCTATAGACATTGTCTGCATTACTCGACGTAAACAGTGGGTACAAAAAGCATAATCCACGGTGAATAACCCGAGACCTAATACGCAACTTAATGGAATTTGGTCATAAGCAGCCAGTGCTGGTAGCATTTAGAAAATATAGCTGGTTATATTCATAGACACAAGAATTGATAGCGAAAAAATAAAATTCACACAGCTTAAACATTATCAGAATATGTGAGCCACAGTTACTACATGTCGGATACTTTAAGAACTTATTATCGTCCCTTAACCGATTTTCTTTACAAACGCTGACTTTTGTCTGTCAGTAGCCCAGGTTGTACAAACCAATACACACCGACTAAATCAGGTAACGATTGATTGATTGGTTGAAGATGGGGCCTCAATTGGTCAGAGGGACGATCCCTTAGTCTGACACAGACCTTTCATCAATCAATCGCCGTATGCGGAAGAGTTGTCAGGTAAAGAGCCCCACTTCCTTTCCCTCTCCCACTAAACCTTTCAACGTCGCCATATAATTGATAGAACAAGTATTTACGACTTTATTCCCGCCTTTCTTAAGTTTGCTATGAACATATGATTTAAAATACCAAAAGGTGAATAATGTAAATGAAAAACGAATAAAATTATCATGAGTGCCGCGTAAAATGTCAATCCATCAATCATTTAAGGTAGTATCAAGTAATAGCACCTTCCAGAAAAGCTAAAGTTTTAGACTTTGACTTTAGAGTGCGTTTACTGCTACTAATGAGTTTATGGACTGAAAGATCAAATAATGAAAACATTCGAATAACTGAGAATCATGTTAAAGGTGGAGGAACACAAACACTTGAAAGTTCAGTGGAAGCGTTTTAGATTTACCTTTTCAATTATATCAAATATATATATTTGTGCGCCCTTATTATAGTAATACTTAAAGGCCCACTTGCTGCCGTAGCCTGTTTGAAATTTGTTAAGAAAACCAATTTGCATGAGCTTACTACAGCTAAAAACACTAAAATTAAACATAGCACACATAAAGCATGTCCAATTAGGTTTAGAATGTATAAATGACGGGAAAAAAACAAACGAAGAATCGAAGCTCGATTACAACAACAACACCGATCAGTGTTGGTTAACTTAAGTGTTGGATTACCCTCATTCAAGCTTTTTTGTCTGTGGTTTGCACTCGGCAGGCTTTTATAGTCCCTCTTACTCGATCGTTAGTATGCATTTCTTCGATAAAGTTTGTAAAATTATACTGTGTCGTTAGATCGCCCACACGACTCAAACCCTTACGACACTTTTGCACACGATCAGGTTCGAAGTTTGTTGACATTACGGGTACCTCAAAAATCTGTTTTTCAATTTCAAATTAAAAATTCTAAATGATGTCAAAACTTTCAATTTCTGGTAAAAATAGAAAGTTCCTAACTTTTTCTGTCTGGGAAAATTACAGAAAGCCGTCCACTGTTTTTAATGTAAACAGTATTCTGGATTTTCGCGGCAAGTGTGCCCTTAACGTAAATCAAATTCGGAAAGGCGTTAATAAAGGCATTATGCATGTTCGCCAATCCATTTCTTTTCTATTTGGAAATAAATATTGTTTAAACCAAATCAAACCCCTTTTTTACACACAGTCTTCGTATCTCAAGAGAATTGACCAAATTGTCTTTAAATTTACATTAAAAACTACAATTACAAAGAAAGCGTTGGACAAAAATATGGCTTTGCTAAACCACCGCCTTTTTGCCATATTAACGGGTTTGGAGAATCTTGAAGTGGTCGCAATTACCCAAGACTTTATTGGGGGATTGTGAAAGGTAACAAATTTCTCTTGATCGCTTTGATCTTTCATACATTTTACTGTCGGTAAAAGTTGTTGTAAATGACAAAAATGTGTATATTGTACATCCGTTTTCGCAACTTTTCGGTGTTTTTGGATTTTCTTCGTGCGTGCGTTTCTTGCAGCGGTGTCAACAGAAAAGTCCTAATTTGCCGAAAAAAATATTTCTTAATATTTGTTTTTACGGATTTTGATAAACAATTTCGTGTAAAGTCGCATACCCATTAAATGCTATCATTGTTTGATAATTACACGATTCAACACATGTATAGTCGTTAAACTCACATTTGCCTTTGCTAGCTGGGTGAAATTTTGATAATTTGGCAGCATACGTTGAAAGCTCTTCATATTTTCATTGCTACTCTTAATTCTCACGATCCCAGCATTAAACTACAGCCTAATATTGATAACACTTCTGTGGATTTTATACCAGGGTCATACATATCATACTACTGGGTATCTAGATTACAAAGTATTCTTCATACACTTATCAGCTGCTACATGCATCAGAACAATCGCGCAACAAATATCAAATGGCACAGATTCTCAATTACGACTCCTCTAACATCGTATATGTTATCACGTGCAAAAATGTCGGAAGCATTACGTCGGAGAAACTCATAATTCTCTACGATGAAGAGCAGCCAGCCATCTATCTAGTATTAGACTTCAACATTTCAACACTCCAGGCAATTCGGTCAAGGATCACTTTGTAATCACTCCCATTGAGAAAATCTCCCTTTTCTCACTCCCGCTGCAGATGCCAAGCGCAGACGTTTGGAAAGGGAAAGTCTATCGATATTCTTGCCATAGCTGAAGATGCGTAAGCATAGTTAACGTATTACAAAGTGTTCCAGAAAATTCGACTGACTAAGGCCAAGCTCATGTCTGTCGTCAACCTAATGAAATATCATGGGCTTTAGTTTATTAAAACAACTTATGATTGGATAAAAAGTCGAAATGATGTAGGCCTACTTCTTTTTAACACAATTAGAAACTTGTCTCCATGGTTATTTTAGGCAAGAAGATTTTCTCTGTGTTTTAGTGTTTATATTTATCTAAAGTCCATTAAGTTAATACGTCAGTATTTATTTAACCATTGACAACCTTAGGGTGTACGCAGTTTGTTTTCATGGATAACACCATATACTTTTCTAATCATGATAAGAAAATAAAAACATCACGTTTTTCTTTATTATTGCATTTAGGTGATTTTTGTCGGGTTGACTTTCTACACAACATTCGAGGCAATTTTACATATACTTTGGATGTACCGTGAGAGAAAAATTTCACCTCGTTATCCGGCGCGTATCCATGAGGTAGACTCGGCAAGCGGGAGACAAAAAATATAAAATCTTAATGATATAAATACCCATATCGATATAAATAAAATTCATACTAAAACAAATAAAATTCATACTAATACAAATAAAATTCATACCAATATAAATAAAATTCATACCAATACAAATCAAATTCCTACCAATACAAATCAAATTCATACCAATACAAATTAAATTCATACCAATACAAATAAAATTAATTGCCAATACAAATAAAATTAATTGCCAATAAAAATAAAATTCATATCAATACAAATGAAATTCCTACCAATACAAATAAAATTCATACCAATACAAATGAAATTCATACCAATACAAATCAAATTCATACCAATACAAAAAAAATCATACCAATACAAATACAATTCATACCAATACAAAAAAATCATACCAATACAAATTTAACTCTTATCAACGTAAATATGATTCATACTAATATAATTATTGAATAGAATATGATTTAATTGAATTTACATACAATAAAGAGATAAAATATTTACCCTGCAAATGAATGGCACATGTTAGAATAAAACAGAAATAAACATAACAATGGGTCAATGTCTGCAATCTGATGACGAAGTCAGGTTTTGCTGTGTCCTATACACCGACACAATTACGATAACTAGGTCAATGTATCTTCTTCATGAACGCTGCGAGACGCCGCGAGAAGAAGGCAGTAGAAGTACAAACAAAATAGATAACCTATTCTACATACAGAATTACCGACGAGCCTGATGACGTCACATAGATTTACGCAAAGCTTTCTGGGTAAAATGTACCTCTGTTCGCCATTTTGTTCATTGGTACTCAGCAAGATGCCACTTTTTTCGAAAACATTGATGACATAACCTGTTTTTATCCTCACATTTTTCTGCTAACTTTACGCCTTCTTCGCGATACAGTATTATTTCTTCCACCATATTTTAAAATTATGTTAACATACCTCAATCCCCCGAAATGCTTTGCGCGTAAATTCCAAATGACGTCATCAATCAATCGGTCAATTTGTAGAAGTCGGAAACCGTTATTCTAACCAGCGGGAATAAAACCCCAGCGGGGGCTTGATTTATCCCATGAAGACTAAATTGTAGAACACTGAGTGGAATGAAATGAGGCTTAAAGTATTATAACGATTAAACATTGGGCGAATGTAGAAAACAAATGTCAAAAGTGGTCGGGTTCCTATACGTTTACACTAACTAAGGATGATTTAATAAATGTGTATTCCATTCTAGATGTCATACAATTTATAGAGAAAAACGAGATAGGTTAGTTTGGATTATAGGCCTATTGTGGTTAAGGGTTTGTCCTCTTGTCTGGCACTGATGAACATCTGTCTGTCTATCTTGAAAAGCATTGTTGGAAAATTGGAGTACAGTAGCCTATGTATTATTTTGAACAAATTGTAAGTATTTTGAGTGTTTAAAAAAAGAGGCTGCGTGCGAAAAGTATTTTTTCAGAGAGGGTGGTAGTATTTCCACCACAATGTATTGCCGTATAATAAATACGGGAGAAGTACAGTATGAAGAGGGTTGGGAGAGCGTTTTATATGATTGATGATTCCAATATTCCTAGATATTTTGTTGCATACATAACTAATGCTTTTTTCCAGTTAAGTCTGTCATTTATTATAATACCCCAAATCTTGAATTTGTGGACTAGTTATATTTCAGCGCTATTGATAGATAGTTTCGCGTTAATCAATGGTTTACTCGACCCATATAGACATAGGTGTATATCATACAGTCGAAGAGGTACTCTCAGCGTTATGAAAACAGAATTTCTTTTTATACGAATCAGTAGTCATTTAATTGAGAAAGAAATGATACGAAAAAAGCGATGAATAGACGTCTATTCCTAAGTAGCCTAAAATAACTAAACTGATTTTAAAACACTTAATGTTCACAGAAGGTTTTTGTCGTAAACTAATTTCTACATTGGAACCATTTACTTATATTATTCACAACATTATTATAAGAACTATTAAATAGATGTTTACTAACGAGAGCCCGTTTGTTACGATGAATATCACTCAAGTCTATTATTTTCCAATCACGAGTCTCTGGCGAGTGACTTTGAAAATTAATAGATGAGAGTGATATTCATTGTTACAAACGGACTCGAGTTGGTTAGTCCTTTTCTCACAATACGCAAAAATACAGCATTTTATTCTGAAATGCAACTCCACATCACATCGTTCAATCCAACCAACCTTTCTGGATTCTAATGAGGTCAGACCGCTTTACCGCGTTGACATGGAGACTGTATTCATTACGCTACACAAGAAAGGTCTCTAGAATCAAACAGTTTTGTTGCTCACGAATTCTTAAGAATAATGAGATAAAATATTTATCCTACAAATGAATGGCACTTCTTAGAATAAAACAAATATAAACATATCAATAGTTCAATGTCTGCAATCTGATGACGAAGTCAGGTTTTGCTGTGACCTATACACAGACACAATTACGATAACTAGGTTAATGTATCTTTTTCGAGAACGCTGCGAAACTCCAGTTTGGGTAGATTGATTGATTGAAAGTTTTAATTATCCCGTGTTTAATTATTGCTAAAGAAAGTGTCATCGTTTGCAGTTAGGAGAAAATACGTCTATGATAAATTCGTATTCAATCGTAATTTGTTAGAAAAACGGAAGCAAGCAGACGAAGTAGTTAGTTTATGTCAAGAAGTATGTCATGTATATTCAAAAGCTTTCCTTATATGGAAGTAGCTATGACGAGATCGTGGGGAAATCATACTATTTTGCAACAGTTACGTGCATGCCATGTGCTTGAAAATCTTGCCTATATCTTATCTTTGAAGAAAGGTAAATTTCCAGCAATTGGCATCGGTTAAATTATCGTGTGCAGTCATTTTTCCGACTTATATTGGGTCTGTGTATTTTCGAAATACAGAATAACCTGTTTATAGAATTAAGGTCAGATTCCCAAGAGCAATAGTGCTTTTTATAATTATAGCCTTTTTCTTCAATGCATTTTCAGGCCTAATTTCCTTATCAAGCTTTTGGTAAAAAATGGTTGTTTAGCTGCTGATCTACCTCCTCGGTTATAATTCTGTCTAGACATACATGAAATAACTATTTCCGAGCATTTATCAGCATTAGCTTACTTAAGGCAAGACGTTCTGACTAAGTAAGATTATGTTGGTTTGTAGGAATCTTACGTAGACGTATACATGATAAAAATATATGTATAGTATATGTGTATACGCAGAGAATTCATTCAATCATTTCTTAAATATACTATAATTTACACAAAACTAAAACAGTATTCAAAAGAGAACGACCTCTAAAATATAAGAAACTGTAACGGCATCAATTAAGAACAACCACAATTGACATAGAAATTGAATGGAAAGTGAGACCTTGGGATCAGGCTAGTGGTCCAATCATAAACTATACTCTTTCATCAAATCGATTTTGGAACCGGAGCCGCTCAAACAAATTAATAATAGGCCTACGATTAACAAGAAAGCCCTGAGGTAAGAGTGCAGGTAATATCTTTATTACAGAGGGTTTATTTCACGTCTTGATTTGGGGGCCTTAACCCCCTTAATTTCTTGTTCTGTACGGATCTTATTAAGAAGGAGGTTCAGGGGAGAGGGAGAGTTTTGATTCAATCAGAATGGGAGCAGATAAGGCCAGGCCCAATCTGACTAAAGTCGAGATGCTATTGAAAATATTTTCAATAAGCATCTCGACTTTAGTCAGATTGGGCCAGGCGCAGCCCAAGCAGAGCTTGAACATTACAAATCAGTCATGGATTTTACTCTTGAAAATAACCTCGTATGGCAATATAGAATCCAGGGGATATTCATATGTATTACAAGTTAAAAATAATGATGATTTTACTTGCCCGGGATCATACATATATATTTACATCGGGCCTTCATAGGAAAAAGGCGTTTTTGCGTATTTGGATGCATTGATTCTCCTTTCTACTCAAGTGTTCCAATGTAGTAGTATATTGAATTAAGGTTATCATCAATCTGTAAACAACTGCCCGATCCATGTAGATAAATCCCCCGACCCAGGCTTTAGAGAACTGGGACAACGTGTACCATTTGACGAATGGGTCAATTTGACAAAACAGTAAATCTTGTTGAAACAACGTAAAGTGTATGAGAATAACGGAAAACAATATAAAAAACTATGCTCTTCTGTCAGCTGCACGTGACCGTTTAAAAAGTGGAATCTACTGTAAATAATGAAAACATGAAAGTTAAACATAATGCGTGAATATAATTGAAACAAGATTTAACCGAGTGAACGAACTAACACGATGAGCTTGATATGGAATTGTTTTGTTTTCTGGTTCAAATAATATTTTAATTTGCCATTGTAACAGAAACCTTTAAGTGACCTTGACCTTTGTATTGACAGTTACATGCTCGGTTGTTATCTGTCAAATAGAGGTGAAACAAGTTTCAATGACCCTTGACATTGTGCGTTACCCTCACTTCGGTTCACACCAGATCTAGTTAAAGTATCTCAGTGCGACATGGGATTATCTTTAAACTGTCCAAAACACCTGCAAAATTTCAAAAATTTGTAAAGAATATCTTATAACCCGTTGTGACACGTTTCCACAGAACTGAACTTTGATACATAGAGAACCCAGGAAGGCTATCTCGATAACTTACTTACAGACAAAAAGTGTTACGAAGTCAGTAACGACACGCACGTATAGGACCGAACGCAATTACCTCAGCCAACACTTATTGGATTATCTCGAAAGGAAGAATTTAAACACAAATCCTTTAAACTATATTTAAGGTAAGGTTTTCAGAATGAATAATGTGGATAATTGTTTTTGTTAATTGTTATGAAAAACAATACTTAATAAAAATAATTGAAGGAATTTGATTGTCAAGATATATGATACAATTCATGTAGGTTTTCACAGCACATTTAAAAACGTTTGTATTTACATTATAGGAGACCGGGGCGCATTGGGCCACTTTGCAAACTTTTGAAGTCTGACAGAAAAATGATGCACATAAAACTAAAAGAAAACATTTATATGAAACACAATGTCAATCTGATTAATATCCTTGTTTCATTTTGGCTATTTTATGTATATTTACGAGGACATAAGCATTTACATTTTTTCTAAAAAGTGTCCCAATTTACCCCTTGGGTGGGGTAAATTGGGATTGTCTATGGGGTATATTGGGACAGTGTCAACATTAAAGTAAAAATGAAATTAACTGATTGCTTGAAGAAATTTTGTTTCTTTATTGTCTTAACAAATGAATAATAGCCTACCAACGGTGTCTGTCAACGATAAAGTCGAATACAAGCGATTAGACAAAATGGCCCTTAAAAGAATTGTAGTTGGCACTATAAAAGCATGGGACTGATCAAAATATAGCTTTATTAAAATGATGCTTGAAAAGTCACATGCAACTTAAAGAGTGGTTGTACTAGACTTAGTCATTGAAATATAGGGGAAAATCAACATTATAATTGTATTGTGGTGGAAATGTAAGGATTATGATACCATTATCCCATGGCCCAATGGACCCCGACAGTTATGTCCCAATATACCCCGAATAACCCCCTTAGCTATTTTGTTTCTCATGGTAAAAGTTGTGCAGGGAGGTTCATTCAAAAACTTTTAGACAGAAACTATGGTTTTACCACATTATGATAAAATAGACACATAAAAACTATGGATTATAACAATGCTAGAAATTGAAAAATATTTCACCAGTAAAAATTTACATTTTGTCTGAAAAAACAAAAATGTTACCCCTAAAACTTTCCTGTGCTTCCTAATTCTGTCTACAACAGAATGTCACATCGCAAAAGAGGTTTGCCCTCATCTGATGATGTCACTTTAAGTATCCTGAAATAAAAATAGCCTATAGAGAGCTTGTCTCACTGTACCCCATGTCCCAATGCGCCCCGGTCTCCCCTAGAGTTCTAAAAACTGTTGGGAATAAAAAAAAATCCAAAACAATCCAGTATATCACCAAAACGACATGCTTGTTTTTCTTACCATGTCAATAAGAATGATTTTATTTTCCCAAATTTTCCCAAATACTATTTAAATCATCCCTGGAGAAATGTTGCATTCTAGCTTTGGTTTCCAGCCATGCCAATAAAACATCATTCCAGAAATCATTTGTGTATGGTAAAGCCTTGATAAATGATTGTCTCCCTTGGATCGATAAAAGTACACCAACAACTCTCAAATATGGGTTTATATTGTGACGGGCTAATAGTTAGTTTCCTTATCCAAGTAGTTTTTAGAACTGATATGTAGTCACACAGACTAGCTGTTTTTAGACCCCCATATCTGTAAGGTTATACAATCACAGTTTTCTTTACTTTATCAGGTTATTTGCTCCAAATTGGCTCAAATCATCTCATTTTGATGGAAAGCGCCAATACAAACAAATCCCCCCCCCATTTGCTCCAAATAAACCGAGAAAAAAAAAACAGCTGTTCTAAATGCTATATAACATGTTCGGATATAGACGGTAAACGTAAAAATATATTATTTAATTTACCAATCACCAAAGATATAAGTATTGTTATACGTCATAAAGGTGTTAATAAGCATTTAGACCATAATGATAATTCCCTTTCTATCTCTCGTATTCTTTATTCAAAGTTCCCTTTCTATCTCTTGTATTCTTTATTCAAAGTGAGATTCAACTATGGTATTCAAATTTACAGAGAATAATATACCTAGATACATAAAATCGGACTGATCCCAATCTAATTTATACCTATGGTTAAACGTTTCACCCCCAAACTTTTTACAGCCAATCCAGATACATTTTGTTTTGTTTGTATTGACCTTAAGACCCGAGAGCAAATAAACTTATTTAAAATTTGCAATGACTCTTTTAAGGATTGTTCTGACTAATGAGAAGGGCTGTGTCATCTGCAAACTGTGTCAATTTAAATTCAAAATCACTCACTTTAATCCCTGTAATTTCTTTATTCTGTTATTCATATAAATTAAATCTCTACACAGAGCAAGAATAAATAAGGCGAGACAGGATCCCCTTGTCCAAAGCCTCATATGATTAAACAAAAACTTGATATCCAACCGTTTTGTGCCACACATGCTTTATTATCCCACCTCACACTGCATACTTTTTGGTTAAAACCTGTCACGTGGAGACCATGTATATTCCATGTTACGTTGACGTGCTCATCCATACAGGGCGACCACCATATATGGCTTGTGACGTCATGTATACACACTTATCCGCCAAGTCTGGTCGTGCCATACATATGAGAAAATAGCTTTCAGAGTTCATTTTCTACCTTTTATGAAAGTCAAGTTTGAGAACGAAGGCTGGAATATCGTACAAGTTAGGTCTTCGATGGGATAAATTCGTTGCAGGGTTTGTTCGAGGGAGGATAAGGAAATATATGGGGTCAGTAAACAGTGTATATTGGACTCGGTTAACGCCTCGGCAAATATTTGTTTTGAAAAGATTCTCCGAAAGTTGAAGTTATCTTAAACTTGAAATATGTATTCCCAAGAGACTGAATCAAACGTCTTTTCACTATCTATAAATAACAGAACACCTGGTAAATCCTTTTTATCCCACCTCGCACAGAATACTCCCATCCGGTTGGTTGAAGCCAGTCACGTGGAGACCCTGTATATTTCCATATTACGTCGCCGTGCTGATCCATACAGGACGTCATGTCTAGACACTTGCCAGTCGTGTCTGTTCGATGTCTGAGCTCACTTTCTGCATTTTATGAAAGTCGATTTTCAGAAAGAATGCTTGAATGTCGTACAATTTAGGTCTTCGGTGGGATAAATTCATTACAGTGTTTGTTCGAGGGAGGATACGGAAATATATGGGGTCAGTAAACGGTATATTAAACCTCGGCTAACGCCTCGCCAAATATTCGTTTACTGACCCATATATTTCCGCACCCCCCTCGAACAAACACTGTAACTAATAGTATTTGTGTAGCCTATGAGGTAGTAAATATTATCCCTATAAAAACCTGATTGGCTTTGTGATATAAGATCGCTAATAACAGATTTAATACGGGCAGCTATACATCCTGAGGCTATTTTGTACACAACATTTAATAATGGAATAGGCCGCCAAAATAGAGTTTTGCTGCGACCCAACCCGACGCAACTGTACCCGACTCGAGTCGAGTTCCGTCGGCTAAAGCCCGGTATACACTGAGAGTTTTGCTGCGACCCGACCCGACGCGACTGTACCCGACTCGAGTCGGGTTCAGTCGGCTTGAGTTGCGTCGCGTCGTAGACCGGTATACACTGCACACAAATAAAGTCATTGGGAAACATGACATTGGGAACTCTCTAGCAGAAAAGGTAGAAAAAAGACGCTTGTTTGACATCACCTGACTGTAGTAAAGTTCCCGATTCTTAACAAAATATCTGGCACGTCCAGATCACTTCCGACCCGACGCAACTGAAGCCGACTGACACCGGTTTGCGTCGTGGACTGGTATACACTACACTTTTTCTCTGCGACGCGACGCAATTTTCCAGTCGGGTCGGGTCGGGTCGCAGCAAAACTCCCAGTGTATACCGGGCTTTAGTTGCGTCGCGTCGTAGACCGGTATACACTGCACACAACTAAAGTCATTGGGAAACATGACGTTCGGAACTCTCTAGCAGAGAAAGGTAAAAAAAAGACGCTTGTTTGACGTCACGTGACTGTAGTTAAGTTTCTGATTGGCCT
The DNA here is from genome assembly GCA_963971465.1 of Lepidochitona cinerea. NCBI lineage: Eukaryota > Metazoa > Mollusca > Polyplacophora > Chitonida > Tonicellidae > Lepidochitona > Lepidochitona cinerea. The sequence goes on along the minus strand of OZ020560.1, from coordinate 13,714,735 downwards.
ACGGATTCAGACTCTCCACGACGATCGTCGCAAGAGTGGATACACTGTCTGACCATTCTTGATCAAATATCTAGCACGTCCAGATCACTCCCGACCCAACGCAACTGAAGCCGACTGATACCGATTTGCGTCGTGGACTGGTATACACCAGTCGGGTCGGGTCGGTCGCAGCAAAACTCTCAGTGTATACCGGGCTTAATGAATGCAGTTAATTATCGCCTCGCGTGTTGTCTCCGATAAACACTTCCTTTCATACCCTTTGTTTAATGATTGTAAATCAAATGATCCTCTATCTATGTCAAAGTTGAAAAATTCCACAGAAAAGCCGTCCGAGCCTGGAGATTTTTCAATTTGTGCAAGTATCAAAGCAATTCACTTGTTGTAAGTTGTCTTTCCAAATTTGTTTTTGCCTTGGTGTTAGACGTGATACTTCGAATTATTTATTTGCTCCTTTAACTCCATTATTTCCACTTGATTTTCCACTTGTGCTGCACAAAACAAAGAAATCCCCTGACCTTCCGTTGGTACCAATCCCATGGAAAGCTGACCTGTTGAGAACCCAAGTTCTGAAAACTATTATCATCTCCTCGAAAATATCCTCATCCAGTGCCTACAGTTTTGGTAGTAATGTCTGATAGATGAATTAATTACTTGGAGCTATTTGAACGGCGACCTTTTCTCATCTTGTAAAGATGCGAGGGCTGCGAAAATCGTCTGTTTTTAATGGGGTTCCACCCGCTGGTTACTGGAATGACACCTAACGCGCTAACATCTGGTCCATAAATATTTACATGTAACAGGCTATTTAGATTTTATTGTTTGGGCCATGCTCTGTATAGAGTCCTCAGACTGTTTTGAGCATTGAACGCTTACATTTTACACTGGTAACACACTAACACAAAGCTATTTTGGAGACTTTGCTCATGATTGGTAGAAGCAAATTTGACATTTTCTGACTGCATTATCCCTCGAACGACCTATGTGGGATGGTTGCCAGTTACCACCGGAAGGTCGTGGGTTTCCTCCGGGCATAGAGCCCGGTTTCCTCCCACAATAAAACTGGCAACGCCGCCATATAAGTGAAATAATATTGAGCGGGGCGTAAACACCAAACAATCAATCAATCAATCTGAAGCTCCAAACTAATTTTTGCCAGTTGTGTGTGAATGTCACACATAAATGCTTTGAGTAGATCAGTTTAGCAGTTGCCAAAGTATGTATATAGAGCCTCTATTGCGTCCGATTCACCCATTTCACCTAAAGCTACCACAATTGAAGGTTATGACCTTATTAACTCCTTCCGCTTAACCAACGGACTTGATAAACTTCTTTTTTAGAATTAGTTCCTGTAACATATACTGAATATTATGTTATTTTGTTGTCCTACACCCTGATGCATTGGAATAGGAAAATAAAGCGTTTATTCTAGACTTGATTGGACTATTTCCGTTTTCTACAAATCCTTGTAGCCGCTCTGTCGGTTCCGGGACTTACAAGTTTGCTTTCCACTAGGTTGTTGTTGCATTAATGCATTCGCTATAGTGTGGGCTTTACTGTCATCAAGTTGAATACTGGCGAAGAAAGAGGTTAGGGGTTTTTGTGGAACCCCAATATCCTGGGACTCGTCAAGCATAATGCCAAAAATCTCAGACCCTTTCAATTTGGAAATGAGATAGTTTTCTAACACCACTGAAATCTTCTTCTGCAGCTTGGTTATTGTAACTCAGCTTAAAGTGGCATGAGCTGCCAAAATGTTGATATTTTGACGTTAAAACTGATTATTGGCTATTTTTCTCAAGACGAATAATTCAGAAGCTTTTTAGTGCTTCTAGTCTCGAAAATGTACGATAAAGTGTTGTTTTGAACTAACTTTGGCTTAGAATGAATGAATGGTCGTCTCGGTTATTTAAATTTTGTTTACTTTTCGAACACGTTTTCGGTTCGTACAGGCTACATACTGTAAGGATTTTTCTCATTCCTACGCCAATCGTTTAGTTTTTCGATGGCTTTCAAAGCCCCTGACGGTCGTGACGATCAGAAATTATGAAAAAAGTGTGAATTTTGGCAACGCATGCCACTTTAAGTGTTTGGACGAGACGACACGTCTATGGAGCATTGCAAAAGACTGTTTACTTTTATAATTGGTAGCTCTTCTTTAGCACAGTGATATTTTGTACGAAAAACGATCTTGTCTGATTCCGGGTTTGAAGTTTGTGCCCAACCCCCATCTGATTCATCAATAGCGTCTACATTTATCTCTGTTCCTGCAGATTAGACGTTGCCTTTCGGCCTCCCTGTGTTCTTTACTTGAATCGTGTTAAGTGTAGATAGATAGAACCACTTACCCCCATTGAGCTTTTTACGGACAATTTACCTGCAACGGTATGTGTTTTTTTTTCCGCCTTACAAAATCGAGCCTAAAGGTACGTTCACACTATACCCCGAATTCGGTTCGGGGTCCGAAACGATTTCCGTACTAAAATGGCTTCAATGTTTATCAGTACATTTGTTCACACTAGCTTGATCCGAATTCGCTACGGACACCGGATTCGGAAAGCAAGAATATAAATGGCTCACAGAGCCATTTTATTCGGTCCGGGATCAAAATCGTCCACGATTTTCCTCTTTGGCCAATCAGAATCGATCTGTGAAAAACATGGCAATCAAAAATACAGTGACCTACATAGTGGTTTGGAGATTAAACTATCGAGCGGTTTCGTGTAGAGATGCAGTTAAATACATTTTCGCATGATTTCTGAAGGATTATGACAACAGTTGTCTCTTTTCCTAAAAAATTCAAGCAAACGAATCTCATCTTCCAAACCGCTCTCAACTGTTGTTGAGTTGTGTTGTTGTTGTGTGGATATGAACTGACTTATAGAATCGGCCGATTATTCGTTGCAGTGTGAACACAACACACCGAATACGCTGACCTGTCCGAAATCCTGTTCGTACCTCGATCCGAATTCGCTGTATAGTGTGAACGTACCTTTAGGGTACCACTGGAAGCACAACTAATTTGTCGAGATTCGCCGCTGACGATAAGTCGCTGAATTGTATTGGGCAAGTAAGACGACAGCAGACTGAATAAAACTACCGGAATTACAAAGGATTTTAGTTTATGCAGCAGAAAATCACGACAGACTTTATACAATGCCTTCGAGAAATCAACGTAAATGTTGTCGACCTGTTCCTTGTTGTCAATTGATTCGGATATATTATCCACATGGCACAGAGGGTTTGTTGTTGTACACATTCCCTTTACAAATCCATTCAGATAGTCCTAAAACATTTTACATAAGAGTACAGTGCATTGTAAATAATACGTTCAAATACTTTTGATGTAGCATAATAGTAGGGATATACATATGTCTGTAACTATACAGGTTGAACTGTGGTATGTTAAAAATAATCCGGATGTATACCCGCATTTAAGGATTTTTTAAATATGTAAATTGGCTTTCTTAACAAATGTCCGTAAAGCTACAGGGACGAGTGGGCCATTACTGCCGCAACGATTTTCAAACAAGGTCCTAGGTAAATTTGTCATGATCTCAATGTTATGTTCTTTGCGTTTTTCCTAGCTTTATCTTTGTCTTTAAAGTGGCATGAGCTGCCAACATTCACACTTTTTTCATAATTGCTGATCGTCACGACAGTAAGAGGCTTTGAAGACCATCGAAAAACTAAATGATTCGCGTTGGAATGAGGAAAATCCATACAGTGTGTGGCCCATAGTGTTAAAAAAAACAAAATTGAAATAACCGGGACGACCATTCATTGATTCCAAGCCAAAGTTAGTTCAAAACAATACTTAGAATCACTAAAAAGCCTCTAAAATTACACGTCTTGAGAAAAATAGCCGATACTTTCAACATTCTGTTCTTACGTCAAAATATCAACATTTTGGCAGCTCATGTCACTTTAAGTAAACACATGAGTTTATGATCATCCCACATTGGGTATCCTTTCACATTCGGGACACTTTCATCAATCATTGCACTGTCGCATTGTGATTATACTTTAATCAAATGGAATCTATACCAGTTGAAACTATGCTTTGTTTTAGTGACTTGCCCGAGTGTGATTAAATATGCAACTGGAGGAGGAATCGCGTGGTCAGTGGGGGAATTGGTGTGAGTTCTTGATGTCTATAATCGGTTGTCTTGTCGGACTGGGCAATATCTGGAGATTTCCGTATCTATGTTACATAAACGGGGGAGGTAGGTTGTTGATTTTATACCCAATTGAAGAGGTTTGTAAACGTGCCAACATTTGAACTCTTTCACAGCCTAGTGACCCGGCTTTGACCCACCTGGAAATCGGGACACTTATCAAAGGCCGTTTAAGATAAAGCAAGTTCGTCTTCTTCGGCCCACTTTAAGCCGGACCATCCCTGATATACTGGCATCATAACAAACAACCGATTTAAGCGCAGTATTTCGTAGAAATCTGTTCCATGTAAAACCCTAAATATTGTCTGTTCGAAGCCGTCAAACGTTTGAGGATAGCTGTCAAATCTAGTTTGTTACGTTGCTGGACGTAAAGAAAAAAAAATAGTTCTTTTCACAATTGATTTTAATTACCATTCCCAGCATGCAACTCATTAAATTAAACACACATACAGGAAGAACACAAATATTTCCAAACTCCATCAAATGACTCCTTCTGAACACAGATTTGCTACCCACACAATGTAGACACTTGATTTATAGTGAACAATTTAACCTTCTATAACTTGCATTTAAAAATAAAAACTAAAGCGACAAATGAACTGTGAAAAGAAAAGGCTGAACGAAAAAAAGGCAAAAAGTGTATAACGGATGAAGTGTGCAGCAATTGTACATACCCTTTAAAACCCTTGGTTTTATCCCACATAAGTGAAATGCTTCAGAGTGACCTAAACACGATAAAAGCTATTATAAAATCTTTCTGAATGAATTATTGCTAAGAAAAGGGCAAATAAAATGGAATCTTTCCATAAAATAAAACGCTCATCATTTGCAGGTGCTTTCTTGGTTCCCTTTTTCTTCTTTTTATTGATTTGTGGAGTTCCATTGGTCTTTTTGGAAATGTCCTACTCTCAATTCGCCAGTCTGGGTCCAGGCCGTGTCTGGAGAGCCAGTCCTTTATTCAAAGGTAAGATACAATATTAGTTGTAGGTTGTATTGTGTTTTCGGTCACTAAAATTGTATTCACAAAAATCAGGGTGTTTTGAAACGCAAACCACGGTATGTTATTTATAGGAATTATCGATTGATTGATTTGTTTTTTATGTCTTAATTTGTGGATGAACCGAGGTATGTATCTAAATCGGTCGATGAAAAAGGAAGGAACCTATCACAATTGTTTATCAAAGGATTCGATCCCAACCGTTGTTCCTATGCCGGAAGGTTGTTCTGATCGTAACTCGAGTGAAATCGTAAATAAAATCGATTAATACATGTACATACTGGTTTTAGTAATCTGTTTTTGGCCTGGATTAGTTTACTCGTCAAAGAAAACTACTGTCTTTGAAAACAATTTCACTGCAATATGTTTTACGCGATTTGTGAACTGTACTTTTTTCCTCCCCATGTTTTGCTTGTTGTAGGTATTGGTTTTGGAATGATCACACTGACTGGACTAATCAGTATTTATTATAATGTTATCATTAGCTGGGCATTATACTATCTCGGAATGTCTCTCACATCAACGTTGCCATGGAGCACGTGCGACAACGAATGGAATACAGAGGCATGCGCGCTCCGAACGAAGGGAGATAATTTCACCACTGACATTGGGAACCTAACAAACATACTTAAGAACTACACACAAGTTAGCCCCTACCATTCTGACTTTTCGACAAACGGACAGGTTTTTAATGGTACAAATAAAACACCTTCCGAGGAATTTTGGGAGTAAGTTGTGTTTGATGTATTTTTGCTAAAGTTGTAATACCATAAACTGGGGTAACTTTGAACAGCGGGGTATCTTTGAACAGTCAAAGACGAAAATCTAAATTTTCGCTATTTGGTAACAAATACTAAGAAAAGTGGTAATAATTATGTTTTTAGCTTTTTCAATGGGGAAAAAGCTAAAAAAACAATTATTACCATTTTCATCTTTGACTGTTCAAAGATACCCGGTCGTTCAAAGTTACCCCAGTTTACGGTATTTTAAATTATTTCATATTTGTCAAGATTATTTTTTTCATGAGTAATTATACCACAAATGACACGCGTGAATTTCGACGTTAAAATCCATCGTATTATTATTATAATTATAATTCGATATACACGAATATATGGATGCCTTTTCAGGATTGTGAAGAGAGGCAACAAACTTCAAGCATGAATTTTGACTTTTCTCCATAAATGCTCTGCGTATGACAGGAGACAGGGTAGGCTCAGTCCATGGGAGTGATACCCCCATCGGGGCGGCGCGGTTTCCAATGCCATTCAGACCAAATGGAATTAAAAAATTCTGACTGTTTTTTTTCTCTCACTTCATCGGCTTATGTGGAAGAGTTGCCAGCTGCGCTCCATATGTTGAGGGTTTTCTCCACCACTAAACCTGGCAAGGCCACCATAAAAGTAAAGTAATCTTCAATGCCAACCAATCTTAAACATTAGTAAAAAATATGTTTACTTAACACCTTTTCAGTCCTTGATTTTTCTTCTAGGAATCATGTGCTGGAGATTACAGAAGGAGTTAATAATATGGGCAGTGTTCGATGGCAGCTTCTTGTATGTCTATTTGTTGCTTGGCTTCTTGTCTTTCTCTGTCTGGTCAAGGGAATCAAGTCATTTGGAAAGGTAAATCAGTTTGTGAAGAAATGCGAGTCAAATTTCAGAAGATATATTCATATTTGGCTTAGCACATACAGTTGAGGTAATCCAGCAAGTTTTACTGGTAAACTATTACAAACAATTCAAGAAGAGGTGAGATCACAACTTAATTCAATGAATCAATCACTTATATCGCTCCTCGATATTAGACACCGGGAGGCCGTGGGTTTCCTCCGGGCACAGAGTCCGGTTTCCTCCCACTGTAAAACTAGCAACGCCGCCATATAAGTTAAATAATCTTGAGCGCGGCGTAAAACACCAAACAATTAATCAATCAATCACTCGATATTAGAATTTGGAAATTGTTCTGACAGAAAGTTCGCTTTTCATACAGAAAGCCTTACTTACCTATCACATTTGTACATTAAAACCAAACCACCCTTGTAACTGACTCTCAGAAAATCTATGTTACTTTCAGGTTGCCTATGTGACGTCGATGATGCCGTATTTGTTCCTCCTGATCATTTTAGTTCGTGGAGCCACATTACCAGGAGCTATGGATGGTTTAAAATACTACCTTATCCCAAGATGGGAGAAACTGCGTAGTTTTAAGGTATTAACCTATGATGCAATTATTTATGTATGCTGTAAAGAATCGCATTTATGCAAAATCGTTTCATTGCGGTTTCGTTTATCGTCTGTATGGTCATATCTAAAACTCTAAAACTTTAGCTGTCTTTATTTATTGTTTAAAGTACATTATATTCCATATGCTCTACAGCTTTGCTAGCGGTCAATTTGGCTCTAAGGTCGAAGCATACCTTTGAAAATAGCTAAATCTCAGGGTCCCAATAGTGAAAATCACGCATGGTAGTTCGATCAAAGCCAATGTAGAGTGTTTCGACCGAATCCAAATGTAGCGTCTTTCGACCGAAACCAAAGGTATTTTTTTTGGTCCAAATGTAGAGTGTTTCGACCGAAGCCAAATGTAGCGTGTTTCGGCCGAAGCCAAATGTAGTGTGTTTCGGTCCAAATGTAGAGGGTTTCGACCGAAGCCAAATGTAGTGTGTTTCGGTCCAAATGTAGAGGGTTTCGGCCGAAGCCAAATGTAGTGTGTTTCGGTCGAAGCCAAATGTAGTGTGTTTTGGTCCAAATGTAGTGTGTTTCGGCCGAAGCCAAATGTAGTGTGTTTCGGTCCAAATGTAGTGTGTTTCGGTCCAAATGTAGTGTGTTTCGGCCAAAGCCAAATGTAGTGTGTTTCGGCCGAAGCCAAATGTAGTGTGTTTCGGTCCAAATGTAGTGTGTTTCGGTCGAAGCCAAATGTAGTGTGTTTCGGTCGAAATCAAATGTACTGTTTTGAGAACTAATTCTGTGTGTGTGTGCCAAACTCACATTGTCTAATTTAGCGAACAACACGGTCCATAACAAATTAACATGTTTAGAGAATAAACCAAATTATGTTATCAATGTGTGTTATCACAGGTGTGGGGTGATGCGGCGGTTCAAGTATTCTATTCCATTGGCCTAGCGTGGGGAGGAATTTCAACGTTAGCCAGTTATAATAGATTTAATAACAACTGCTATAGGTGAGTTTGCACAACTGCATTAAGTCCCATTGAAAACGGATTTGACCAAAACTCTCATTCATCAAAATAAAATATATAGTGTGAACATTTCTGCATCTGGCAAACTCCGATAAACGGGCATAATTTTATCTTTTATACAAGAGCTTATGAAGAAAAAAAAGAATGCATGAGTTGCCAACGTTTGTATTTTTGTTTTTGGATAAATTTTGGTGGTCACATCAACAACAGCGTTTGGAGTTCGTCGAAAAACTCAAGGTGTAACGACTGAATTAGAAATTTATGGTATACCCGGAGGCGTTGGCTTCCCCTCAGAATCCGAGTTAAGTACCGCACTCAAAATTATTTCACTTACGTAGCGGCGTTGTCAGGTTTATTGAGGGAGAAAACCAGGCTCTTTCCCCGGAGGAAACCGCCGACTGTCAGCGAGTATCTGGAAACATTTTCTCATACGGCGATCGAGTGAAAAATCCACTTTCAGTTTGTCAGTTTCTGGGCTTCGTCCACACCGGATCGATTGAAGGCCATTTTCGGTCTGAGGGCTTGTCACTCTGCCAACTGAACCACCGAGGCTCCTTTTGAGACTAATAAAAGCACAAAACCAAATATAGTCTCGACTAGAACCTGACATGTTCGCCGAACATCACCCCTAATCTTGCTGCATTGTTCTATGGCCGCAAAGAGAATGAAACAATAATTTAAGAAATGTGACAGAACAACAATGCATCCTTCCTCGTCACAACAAGTCAAACACACTAACAGAGACCGAAACGAGTGTCTGGGAAATGATATGTCTCCACATAGTTCACTAAAGAGCTACGTCCCTTAACAACTCCAAGGCGGTGAAAATGAAAATAGGAGTGAATAGAATAAAAGAAAATTTTCGACTGTAAGATAGATGAAGCTTGGTCAAAGAGAAAAACAAAAACTTTTGTTTTTGTCATCGGGTATGCCATTTTCGTGAACAAAATTTGAAACTTCGATCTAAAAACTGAATATCTCTTAATTACTCCCATGTTAAGTCAACGCCTGCTTAATGCAAAATGATGTAACTTTGTACTGAATGAGATCACTCAGTGGAACCCTATCTGAACAATGTTTCATTTTGTTCCAGAGATGCCATGCTACTACCAATCCTAGATGGTTTGACGAGTTGGTTTGCCGGCTTCGTCATTTTCGTTGTTCTTGGTTTTATGTCTCATCAATCAGGTGTTCCTATAGACAGTGTTGTTGCCCAAGGTATGCCAGTGGTTATGCTAGCCATTTTTACTCGAGACACGCCAGCAAATACGTCTTGTAGCCTTTTGGAATGGTCTATCATAAACGTTTGCTTGTTGTTGCTCAAGTTCTGTAGATATGTAGTCTCCGAGAGCGTAATATGATTATTAGTAGTGCCTGCGGAAGCTTGACGGATACCATAGAGAAAATTATATGGACAGTAATGCGTATCTTAGCGTGTGCTTTTAAAAACCTATCACTATAATGGTCATTGGTGTAGTACCCCCCTTTTTAACCAAAACTACAATTCACCTTTCGTCTGACGTTCTTAAGATGCAGGCCTATTGTGTGTCATGTGGGTCATCTGTAGTTTGTTATGCATTTTCAAGGGAAAGTTCACTGGAATTGGAAAATGAATAGCTTCAATATTGTACAGTGCGAAAGAAGTATGTTAAATGCAAGATTGGATAGAGATGAACAAACAAATGTATTGCTGTGTTATGCAACTTTTCGTAAAGGTTCTTTACTAAAGATACCGTTTTCAGGCCCAGGAATCGCATTTATGGTATACCCGGAGGCGTTGGCCCAGATGCCTGTCGCACCTTTGTGGTCCGTCTGTTTCTTTCTGATGCTGTCGATGGTTGGGTTGGATAGTCAGGTAATGTTTTAAACAAACCACGCTAATAATATGTTCTAATGTCCTGGCAAAAAAGGATACAATTTCTATATTTGCTCGTTGACACAGATGTTGGATAGTGGTTGCTGTATTAAGAAAATACATTTTTTGGTGAAGATTAACTTCAGAAATGTACAATTATGGTGAACAAACGTTTTGTCTTAGGTTCGTAAATATAACCCAGATATTGTCTCGTAGCAGACACAACTTGAAGGTTACTAGTTACTGTGACTGTTGTAAACGGTACCCGTAATTGAGACATTGGGTCCGGTGGGATATCCTTGAAATAAATAAATAAATACCTTCATTAAGTTAATCTAAATTATTTAACTAAATATATATATGTCTTGGCCATTCATATGACTTTATGTACTTTTTTTAATAAAGCTTTTGAGGTTTGCGTAGATAGGATCGTAATAGTTTTTATTTACTATTGATTTAGAAACAAGTAAACTATCTCTTACCTTGTCTTCTTTTGACCGGTGACATGATTATGAATGCATTTAAGATATTTACCTGAAAATAAAATCTTCCTGTTTACAGTTTGTTCACGTGGAAACTATTGTCAGTGCGGCTATGGATGCTTTCCCCAAATTAAGAAAATATAAGACTCTAGTCACAGCAGCATTTTGTTTATTTTTCTTCCTTCTCGGTTTACCATGCGTTTTCCAGGTAAGTTAAATCTAAATGATAAAACTACTGGCGATCAATTGACGTTTGGTTCATAAAGCTTACTAATTAAGTACAGTATAATTAAGCTATTTATGCTTTCTTCTTATGGATTTTACTTCTTCGCTATGGGCTCTTATCTTTTATTTATATACATCTGACTGATATTGCACTACCGATTTGGTTACGATCTAATCGAAACAACAAGGTAAGACCTGGAGGACCGCCATGGATTAAAGATGTCAAGGCATTCACTTCGCTGACGGAGATGTGTTACACATGGGTGAGGGTTTATGTCTGTTTATTTGCAGGGTGGTGTTTACATTCTACAGATACTCGATTGGTATTGTGCCAGTGTATCGGTCATGATCATAGCCTTTATGGAAGTCACAGTATTAGCTTATGTATATGGTAAGTATATCCATAAGTTGAAATCCTTTCTAGCTTTATATTAGCACGGAGTTGAGTGCAGGGTGGGTGGTGTTGCAACGAGTTTTGTCACAACGTACGAGTTTTATTCCAACTCACGAGTTTTGTCCCAAGGTCGACGAGTTTTGTCACAACTCACGAGTTTTGTTCCAATCTTGACCAGTTTTGTTCTAAACACGTCGCGTGTTTTGATACAAACAGTCGACAGCTTTTGTACCAAATTTTACATGTCACGAGTTTTGATACAAACAGTCGACAGGATTTGTAACAAATTTTGGCTGATGTTTATAACCTTTTTAAAAAAGTAGATGGAGTTGGGAGTAAATTAGATTACCATAATTTATTTTGTAAAGGTAGTTAAATCAACACAAAGAAAAAAATCAAACGCTGATTGTTGATTTTCATATGATCGACCAATCAGTTATATATAACATATGCCTAATCCTGGTGACACTGGAAAGTTCGAAGTGGTGATGGGTTTTATTGTTTTTTCGGCTATTTGAATTACCTGGTACCCAATGTAGACAAAAAATGCCGAATTACCAACATGAAGACAACATTTCACCAAAAGAACGAAAAAATCCTTCGCATGAATAAAGCCAAGCCAAATAAAAAAAAAGTACCCAAATAAACAATAGGGGAAAATTGTAATTGGTATACCTACAATACATGTAGTTGCCCGATAAACCACAAAGCGGCTTCTAATTCCACTTCAGTACGTCAATATATGTTTCTGGTTAAGAGTATGGGATTGAACGGTTAATAAGAATAGCCTGGCTAGGGAAAAGGGAAACGGTGGAATTTCCCTGCAAAGCCTTGGGAACACAACAAGTTAGAGTTATTGAATGGCTTCCCGAGAGTATGGAAGATATTCTGAGAGGTGTGGCCAAGTGCGAAGCACGAGGCCACACCTTTCCGAATTTCTGCCATACCCTCGGGAAGCCATTCAAGAACGTGCTTGTATCATGGTATTAGTGATTGACGTTGTCAATCAACTAGCACGTGTTTACTCTCTGATACCCAGTCAAGGGACCCATACAATCGGGAAATTTGTCAACGCTTAAGCCCCGCCCACTCTCTGTCCACTGGGTATCGGATTTGTCGAAGACTGCTCATCAAAAGAAAAACGCCGCAATCATGATACAATGAAGAATAATTCATTTGGGTAAAATCGTCTTCATTTGGGCAATTCCTCATAGGCCTGCCTGTACAGGCTAACAGGTAAAGTTCAATCCAAGGAAAAGCTTTTTTTTTCGTTCATTTTGGGTTATTCGACATAATTGTACCGTGTAGCAGGCAAACCATATCACGGCTCCATTTCTACTTCAAGTGGCATGAGCTACCAAAATTCACACTTTTTCATAATTTCTGATCGTCACGACAGTAAGAGTTGAAGGCCATCGAAAAACTAAATGATTGGCTTTGAAATGAGGAAAATCCATACCGTATGTGACCTGTACGAACTGAAAACGTGTCAGCAAAAGTAAAAAAAAAAATTAAATAACCGGGACGACCATTCATTCATTCTAAGCCAAAGGTAGTTAAAAAAAATCGTACATTTTCGAGATAGAAGCCCTAAAAAGCTTCTGAATTTTGAGAAAAATAGCCAATAATTTCAACATTCTGTTTCAACCTCAAAATACAGGTATCAACATTTTGGCAGCTCATGCCACTTTAAACTAGTAAAATAATCTGTGTTTAGTTTGAGAACAGATTATTCGATCTCTTCCAATACTTTAGATTTTTGTTTTGTTTGCAAGTAAACAATGTTACAATGTACATTGAAATTTACATGGCTATCTTATCAAACTTGTATCAGTTGAAAGTTACAAAAAGTTGATGTCAAGTAAGCAATCAGAACACACTTCGGGTATCTCCGCTTGCTACCGGTCGGCTTGACACGCCTCCGACACACTCTGATAACTTCGTGGATTTACGTGCGTGAAATACCCTCTGATAGACTGCAGGTCATTTTGAATGTGGCGACCAAAAAGGTAGCCGTGTAACGTACAATTTCCATATCCTCTTTAGGGCCCATCGAAAGTGTCCTCGTGATAATGTAAGGGACCGAAATTTTTATTCAGCCCAAAAATACGGTGATTTACCGTATATAAAGCGCAGACTGTCCGAGGCGTGTCAAAGCCGACCGGTAGCGAGCGAAGATAGCCGAAGGATGTTCCGAGTGGCCTCGGACACAGTCTGATAACTTATGGGATTTACGTGTGTGAAATACCTTCTGATAGATTGCAGGTCATTTTGAATGTGGCGACCAAATAGGTAGCCGTGTAACGTACAACTTCCATACCATATGGAGGGCCCCAAAAAATTGTCCTCGTGATAATGTAAGGGCCCAAAATACTCTGTTAACTTTCAGGTTCGATCAGATTTATATTTGAAGCATTGGAGGATTTCTGAAATGTACCAAAACTGAAGAACCCTTAAGAGGATATGGAAATCGTACGTTTCACGGCTACCTTTTTGGTCGCCACATTGAAAATGACCTGCAGTCTATCAGAGGGTATTTCACTCACGTACATCCCCGAAGTTATCAGACTGCCAAGTAACAAGTCCATTTGGGACAGTATTTTACACAAAACATGAGTATTCTGTTATTATGAAACTGTTTTCAACCATATGTGGTGTATTGGTGTAAAAAAAAAACGCTCGAACATAATATAAATTGTTTATGCATTGAAAGGGGGTGGGGTGGGGGGGGGGGGGGGGTCATGTTTTATTGTGGAACATTTTTACTATACGTAGACGTTCCTATAGGCCTGTAACCAGACTTAATTCGTGTTGAAACCACGGAACTGAAAACCGAAATGAAATGAGCTCGTATGCACTGTTTTATAATCCCGCGAAAAAAAAAGAGGTAGCAATATCGTTTTACCAACGGGACAGTGAACGGTTTGTTTGTTCATATTGAAGTTATGACGATCGCCCTCATTAATGATCGATCGGGATAGGGAGCCTGCATATATCATAAGAAAACCATCCCACTTATTTGCTGATTGTAAAAATCTCGCTGTTTTTGAAACCACGCCCGAGTGTTGTATTAGTTGAGTAACAATTTGTTCCAAGAGAAAAGCTCACATAATCTAAAGCCCATTAGGATGAGGATACCCTATCCCATATATACGCACAAGAAATTTGACATAATACGATAAATACTCTAAAATATCAACAACACTGGAAAATGAGACATGACTCAACTGCTTGGTAGTGAGTTTGTACCAGCCAAGTTTCAAAATAATCCTCTAAATATTAAACGAAATATGACCAAGACAAAAAATGTCGGCAGAGTGTGACCATTTCCACAAAAAGGGCAAAACACCAGCCAAATTGCAAAGCAATCCTCAAAATATTAACAGGGACATGGTCAGGGCAAGAAATCATGACGGACGGACTCACGGACGGACAAGGTAGCGACTAAATATTCCGTCGAAAGTTTTCGGAGAGCAAAGCTATCAGCCACTATAAAATTGCCTACAGCTGACATTTTGAGACAAAAGCTGTTGACTCTTTGTCTCAAAACTCGTGTCCTATTAAAATTGTAACAAAAGCTGTTGACGGTTTGTATCAAAACTCGTAACATTGATTTTGTAACAAAACTCGGCAGGGTTGGAACAAAACTTGGGACATGTAACAAAAGCTGGCGCTCTTGTGACAAAACTCGTAACCTTTTGTGACAAAACTCGTCAACATTGTAACAAATCTCGTGAGTTGGAATAAAACTCGTACGTTGTGACAAAACTCGTTGCAACAGTGGCGGGGTGTATTCCACGGCTCGTTCCCACAACTGTAAACATTCTAAAAGTGGCATATCCTGCCAAATACAGTGAAAACAGAATTTGCCATTGTTCTTGATTTTTACAAAAAAGTATAAAATAACAACTCATTCCAATTTCGGAGATGTACGTTTTGGTAGTTTTATAAGCAGCTCCTTTCGTCTTCCAATTATCATTAATTAACATTTGAGCTTTGGTCAATTGCCAACTGTCAAATCTATTATAATACAACGAGAGATTGTCTTCATATATATATCTTTTCACTGCCACTAAAATGTTATATTCTGGAAAAATGGTTGTTTCTTGCAATATTTTACGATAAACCCAAAATTTTACCTTTTAACGAATATTCAATAACATAGGCTACATGAACAACATTGATCTGTATCTCGGTGTACGACTTTGACAGTCAGAGTTTGCCTTTATTGGCATTTGAAACACTTGGTATGTGTGGGTTGTTTGAATCCACCAGACATTTGGACGCTTCCGGTACACATGCGCATTGAACATTGGTATTGGTGCTTGGATTGTTTTTTCATTAAACGTTCCACATTTGTTAAAAGAAGAACGCCTTGTCTTTTCTTAGTCTAGAAGCTCTACATTAAGATAAAAAATCATTTGGACGTTAATGGATGAGCTATGTCTATGCTGTGTCCATCATTGTTCATTTCGGCTATACGTAAGGGAGGAAGTCCAGTATATTAGTTAAACGTTCATTCATTCTAATGTTGATTAAAGACACTACTTTAGCGTACAGTTTAGAGACTGATAGCCTTTTAAATTACTTTTTTAGAAAAATAGTCTATAGTTTCACAAGTTAGTTGTATTGGGAAAATGTCAAAACTTTGGCAGCTGGGGCATCTTTAATGAAAACAGCGACGTCTCGGTGTCGGTGTTGTATGTTGTCCTTATCAAAACGTCACTTATAAGAGTCTATTAAATGCAGTTGATCACATAAATTTCTTTAGCTACTTTTCCATTTTTTAGGTGTTGATCGTATCTTCAGTGATATAGAATTGATGATTGGGTACAAGCCTTGGTTTGGTTGGAAAATCTTTTGGCTATGTATTACACCAGGCAGCGTTATGGTAAGTAGATAAAGGTCAAGCTTCCAACCATTGTCTATTTGGGATGGTTGCCAGTTACCACCGGAAGGTCATGGGTTTCCTCCCACAATAAAACTGGCAACGCCACCATATAAGTGAAATAATCTTGAGCGCGGCGTAAAACACCAAACAATCAATCAATCCAACCATAGTCATTCGGAGCAATGGTGTAGGGTTGGGTGGGAGTGGAGGTATAAGCTATATAAAGAGAATAGATAATATAGGAAGTTATGAAATCATACGCTCAAGATAAAGAAAATAAATGAATTTTCAATTTTAAAACTAACCTGGCCTTATTGGAGGACCCTTTTGTTGCTAAGTGCGTATATTCCAATCGATCAAATACTCTTAAGGCTTTTTCGTTTTTCCGAAATTTCAACGTCAGTCCTCTGATTGCCAGCGATCCTTATTCCTTTGCGAATGTTGTCATGGTGCGCATGAAAGAAAGTAAGCGCCAGGCTAGTTTTGAATTAAAAAATGCATATATTTCCTTTTGCTTGATCGTTGTTTAAAAATAATTCCATAACTTTCCATATTATCCTGTGCTGATAACACACAAAACAACCCAAGTTCAGTGCTTTCAGTAGGCTGTATGTAATGATTGATATACATTTTGATCGACGCCAGTTTGACCCCTGCTACATCAAAATAACAAAATCCCCAAAACAGACACAGCGTAGTTTCCATTGTTTGGGGACGAACATAAAAAATCTAATTGATCATGCATTTCAGGTTTGAATCTGTAACATATTGGTGAGAATGAGCCCCTTGGTTTCAGCCAAAGTTTACATGAAATTCAACTTGGTTTCTTTATTCACAGTTTATATGGTTGTTCAGTGTAACAAGTCATACCCCAGTACAATATGGAGATTACCAATATCCGGATTGGTCGGTCAGGTTGGGATGGTTTATCGGAGTCTGTTCTCTCCTACCTATACCGGTGTGTGTCATTAAAGAGCTATACTCTGTAGAAGGCTCTATTTGGCAGGTAAGAGAGAAAACACAATGGAATGTTCTGACCTCGGCGTAGGTGTATTTTGTATGTCGAAGAAAATCAAGCGTGTATCATAAGATAAATCTCATGATGTCTAGAAACAATTTGAATTTCAACCGCGGTGGGAACGTTTCCCTTGTGATTTGACAGTTTACATGCGTTTATCGACTTTCTCTGCAAATCGTTTTACTTAAAGGTATGATTCTTATGATACACGCTTGATTTTCTTCGACATGCAGAATCTCTCGTCTCAAAACAAAGTTTCCGCTTGTGCAAAATTCTGTTAAAGACGGAACAACACTGGAAAAGTAAAAAACAAAAACCCGCCCATGGCACTTATAGGCCTCCATACAACAGTGTATTAAACTTCTGTTTCTATATAGTTCAAATATTAAAATCCAGTTCATTGTATGATCCCTTCTATTAGCATGTTAAAGGAGGGGAAATCTCTAGAAATACATAGGGATTATCGTCGATAACAACCTTCAAAGTACTTAAAACATTTCACGTCAATTACCTCCAGTGACCCTCAAGCTAATAAAAACAGACAGAAGTATGTCCTTTCAGTGGCTTATCTGTGTAGCCATTTTTCCGTTTTAGGATGACGTGATGTTGGTATAGCTATTTTTAGATCAATAATGACGTATTTTTACCGCTCTCTAATGTGTAAAGGTAGATTTAGGTCCAAAAAAAACATGGCGACAAACTTGAAGTGGGAAGATTGTCTCCGAATATATAGGCAGCAGGTCACAGTTTCATTTTCCTTCATTTCCCATTTGCGGTAATGTTAATGTCTGCTCTCATAGCACCTTCCCTAACTTTCGTTGAACCAAATCCTTCGGTGGGGGCCTTGAACAGTCCTTTGGCAGTATTTTAAGCAAAATTTTTTCATATGTTGAAGGTAGAAATTTTGAGATACGAGTAGAATCAGCTGATAGGGGTGTCTTTGAACATATACCTCCGCTCATAACAAACCAAAGCACCCCCAACTACCAGATCTCCATCCACCTGAACTGGTCCCATTCCACTTCTAAAATCATTTCCAGACAGTAATTCAACCCCTGTCCTTCCATAAAAACTACAAAAATGCCCAGAAAAAAAATGCAGGGGGCCAGGAAAAAATAATAAAAAAAACACACAAAAATATCTGGAACTTCTTTCGTCCCTAGGAATTTCCGGAAGTGACAAACTGTGACCTGTATCCTAACAGAGGCACAAAATTCCTTCAATCTACTTCTAAATCTAACACATTGAGGTTAAAGGTATTTGGAATGATCTCTCAAGAGGAAAACTAAATGCAATGAAAACTAAGCCTTCTGTAGCCCTCCCAATTACACCACCCCCCATTAGAACATAGCAAGGACAATGACCGGTGAGCTAAAAAAGCTTAAAATTGTCATATCTCAGCTCTGGGAAAACATATTTGAACTCTGTAAACTAGTGTGACTTCTACTAAGTGTGTTCTACCACAAAATACTAACTTTATGAGGACACATATATTTCTGTGGCTTCCTCAACTAAAATATACTGTGCATTTGTTAAATTTTAAGATTTGTTGGATTTCAAAATGGATAAATTCTACTCAAAGTCAGTCATACTGTGGCCAAATTTAAACAGCTTGAAAAAACAAGTGTTATTCTTGTATCCCAGGTTGATTTTAGGCTCAAAATTGTACTTGAAAGCTTAAAACCAGAGGAAGAAGTCCCCTGCCACACGGCTTATTGTTGGGATCCCCCAACACAAAACTCTGTTCAAAACTGCCCACAAGTACCCTTGAATATAAACTTAATTATTAGCCTAGCCCAGAGAACAAAACTGCACCCCAAAAAGTCAAACAAGGGTCTAAAAGGATATTTCTGGGAAAATATGATTAGATTTAAGAAAAAATATGCAAAAAGGGGGGTGGGGTAAATGTAAGGTTGGTTTTTTTTTTAAAACAATTGATTCCCACATTCTTGCAAGTGAAAATTGTGTAAGACACATGCAGGTACTGAATAAAATCAGGAAAGCCCAGGTCATTATATTCTGGGCGGTTTTATGCCAACTTTGAGTGCCATTAGGCATGCTATTTGAGGCGAATTTCTAATGTAATGAAGCTGTGAAGTCATGCCAATGGTAAAATTACCTCTGGAAAAAGTAGAAAGACTCTCATTTCCATTCCTTTGATGTGTGAATCAGGAAAATATACTCACAGGTGGATAAACAATTCCATTCATCTTATACAGGACCTGAAATTACCTGAAAGAGTACAAAAAATATTCAGTTTGACATAAAACAACACCGAAAAAGGTTTTTTTTTTTACAAAAAAAGGCATTTGGTAAGACTAGAAAAGGAGGTTATTATGTTTCTCACATGTTGACCATCAAATCAATGTAAGAACTATAGGTTTTTGTTAGAAAGCCAAATAAAATTTAATATGTACACAAAATCAAGTAATGCCCAAATTCTTTTCAATTTTTGGGGGGTAGGGTAGTGTTCTGTGTGTTTTGGCAAGGGTAGTGAGAAAAGCAACCAGATTGTATAGCATATCATTGCAGAAATTGGTAAACTACCATATCGAAAAGTATCATTTACTTACAGGAGAAATTCAACTCATAATCATGTACATCACTTTGCCCCCCAAAACTATCAAGAAATCAATTTTGTGCAAATATTTTGCTAGAAAAGACATGAAAGATACATTTTCAGCACATCTAGACAGTACTATAGGTCTTATAATGTGTTTCTGACAAGTTTTAAGTCACAAACACAGTGTTGTTGTTGTACAGTGATCTATTTCACAAAATATGTCTTCAACCCATACAGGCAGCAGGTCACAGTTTCATTTTCCTTCATTTCCCATTTGCGGTAATGTTAATGTCTGCTCTCATAGCACCTTCCCTAACTTTCGTTGAACCAAATCCTTCGGTGGGGGCCTTGAACAGTCCTTTGGCAGTATTTTAAGCACAATTTTTTCATATGTTGAAGGTAGAAATTTTGAGATACGAGTAGAATCAGCTGATAGGGGTGTCTTTGAACATATACCTCCGCTCATAACAAACCAAAGCACCCCCAACTACCAGATCTCCATCCACCTGAACTGGTCCCATTCCACTTCTAAAATCATTTCCAGACAGTAATTCAACCCCTGTCCTTCCATAAAAACTACAAAAATGCCCAGAAAAAAAATGCAGGGGGCCAGGAAAAAATAATAAAAAAAACACACAAAAATATTTCCGGAAGTGACAAACTGTGACCTGTATCCTAACAGAGGCACAAAATTCCTTCAATCTACTTCTAAATCTAACACATTGAGGTTAAAGGTATTTGGAATGATCTCTCAAGAGGAAAACTAAATGCAATGAAAACTAAGCCTTCTGTAGCCCTCCCAATTACACCACCCCCCATTAGAACATAGCAAGGACAATGACCGGTGAGCTAAAAAAGCTTAAAATTGTCATATCTCAGCTCTGGGAAAACATATTTGAACTCTGTAAACTAGTGTGACTTCTACTAAGTGTGTTCTACCACAAAATACTAACTTTATGAGGACACATATCTTTCTGTGGCTTCCTCAACTAAAATATACTGTGCATTTGTTAAATTTTAAGATTTGTTGGATTTCAAAATGGATAAATTCTACTCAAAGTCAGTCATACTGTGGCCAAATTTAAACAGCTTGAAAAAACAAGTGTTATTCTTGTATCCCAGGTTGATTTTAGGCTCAAAATTGTACTTGAAAGCTTAAAACCAGAGGAAGAAGTCCCCTGCCACACGGCTTATTGTTGGGATCCCCCAACACAAAACTCTGTTCAAAACTGCCCACAAGTACCCTTGAATATAAACTTAATTATAAGCCTAGCCCAGAGAACAAAACTGCACCCCAAAAAGTCAAACAAGGGTCTAAAAGGATATTTCTGGGAAAATATGATTAGATTTAAGAAAAAATATGCAAAAAGGGGGGTGGGGTAAATGTAAGGTTGGTTTTTTTTTTAAAACAATTGATTCCCACATTCTTGCAAGTGAAAATTGTGTAAGACACATGCAGGTACTGAACAAAATCAGGAAAGCCCAGGTCATTATATTCTGGGCGGTTTTATGCCAACTTTGAGTGCCATTAGGCATGCTATTTGAGGCGAATTTCTAATGTAATGAAGCTGTGAAGTCATGCCAATGGTAAAATTACCTCTGGAAAAAGTAGAAAGACTCTCATTTCCATTCCTTTGATGTGTGAATCAGGAAAATATACTCACAGGTGGATAAACAATTCCATTCATCTTATACAGGACCTGAAATTACCTGAAAGAGTACAAAAAATATTCAGTTTGACATAAAACAACACCGAAAAAGGTTTTTTTTTTTTACAAAAAAAGGCATTTGGTAAGACTAGAAAAGGAGGTTATTATGTTTCTCACATGTTGACCATCAAATCAATGTAAGAACTATAGGTTTTTGTTAGAAAGCCAAATAAAATTTAATATGTACACAAAATCAAGTAATGCCCAAATTCTTTTCAATTTTTGGGGGGTAGGGTAGTGTTCTGTGTGTTTTGGCAAGGGTAGTGAGAAAAGCAACCAGATTGTATAGCATATCATTGCAGAAATTGGTAAACTACCATATCGAAAAGTATCATTTACTTACAGGAGAAATTCAACTCATAATCATGTACATCACTTTGCCCCCCAAAACTATCAAGAAATCAATTTTGTGCAAATATTTTGCTAGAAAAGACATGAAAGATACATTTTCAGCACATCTAGACAGTACTATAGGTCTTATAATGTGTTTCTGACAAGTTTTAAGTCACAAACACAGTGTTGTTGTTGTACAGTGATCTATTTCACAAAATATGTCTTCAACCCATACAGGCAGCAGGTCACAGTTTCATTTTCCTTCATTTCCCATTTGCGGTAATGTTAATGTCTGCTCTCATAGCACCTTCCCTAACTTTCGTTGAACCAAATCCTTCGGTGGGGGCCTTGAACAGTCCTTTGGCAGTATTTTAAGCACAATTTTTTCATATGTTGAAGGTAGAAATTTTGAGATACGAGTAGAATCAGCTGATAGGGGTGTCTTTGAACATATACCTCCGCTCATAACAAACCAAAGCACCCCCAACTACCAGATCTCCATCCACCTGAACTGGTCCCATTCCACTTCTAAAATCATTTCCAGACAGTAATTCAACCCCTGTCCTTCCATAAAAACTACAAAAATGCCCAGAAAAAAAATGCAGGGGGCCAGGAAAAAATAATAAAAAAAACACACAAAAATATTTCCGGAAGTGACAAACTGTGACCTGTATCCTAACAGAGGCACAAAATTCCTTCAATCTACTTCTAAATCTAACACATTGAGGTTAAAGGTATTTGGAATGATCTCTCAAGAGGAAAACTAAATGCAATGAAAACTAAGCCTTCTGTAGCCCTCCCAATTACACCACCCCCCATTAGAACATAGCAAGGACAATGACCGGTGAGCTAAAAAAGCTTAAAATTGTCATATCTCAGCTCTGGGAAAACATATTTGAACTCTGTAAACTAGTGTGACTTCTACTAAGTGTGTTCTACCACAAAATACTAACTTTATGAGGACACATATCTTTCTGTGGCTTCCTCAACTAAAATATACTGTGCATTTGTTAAATTTTAAGATTTGTTGGATTTCAAAATGGATAAATTCTACTCAAAGTCAGTCATACTGTGGCCAAATTTAAACAGCTTGAAAAAACAAGTGTTATTCTTGTATCCCAGGTTGATTTTAGGCTCAAAATTGTACTTGAAAGCTTAAAACCAGAGGAAGAAGTCCCCTGCCACACGGCTTATTGTTGGGATCCCCCAACACAAAACTCTGTTCAAAACTGCCCACAAGTACCCTTGAATATAAACTTAATTATAAGCCTAGCCCAGAGAACAAAACTGCACCCCAAAAAGTCAAACAAGGGTCTAAAAGGATATTTCTGGGAAAATATGATTAGATTTAAGAAAAAATATGCAAAAAGGGGGGTGGGGTAAATGTAAGGTTGGTTTTTTTTTTAAAACAATTGATTCCCACATTCTTGCAAGTGAAAATTGTGTAAGACACATGCAGGTACTGAACAAAATCAGGAAAGCCCAGGTCATTATATTCTGGGCGGTTTTATGCCAACTTTGAGTGCCATTAGGCATGCTATTTGAGGCGAATTTCTAATGTAATGAAGCTGTGAAGTCATGCCAATGGTAAAATTACCTCTGGAAAAAGTAGAAAGACTCTCATTTCCATTCCTTTGATGTGTGAATCAGGAAAATATACTCACAGGTGGATAAACAATTCCATTCATCTTATACAGGACCTGAAATTACCTGAAAGAGTACAAAAAATATTCAGTTTGACATAAAACAACACCGAAAAAGGTTTTTTTTTTTTACAAAAAAAGGCATTTGGTAAGACTAGAAAAGGAGGTTATTATGTTTCTCACATGTTGACCATCAAATCAATGTAAGAACTATAGGTTTTTGTTAGAAAGCCAAATAAAATTTAATATGTACACAAAATCAAGTAATGCCCAAATTCTTTTCAATTTTTGGGGGGTAGGGTAGTGTTCTGTGTGTTTTGGCAAGGGTAGTGAGAAAAGCAACCAGATTGTATAGCATATCATTGCAGAAATTGGTAAAC
This sequence comes from Lepidochitona cinerea, assembly GCA_963971465.1. Taxonomy (NCBI): domain Eukaryota; kingdom Metazoa; phylum Mollusca; class Polyplacophora; order Chitonida; family Tonicellidae; genus Lepidochitona; species Lepidochitona cinerea. The sequence continues at coordinate 13,690,868 of OZ020560.1, read as the reverse complement.
TACCATATCGAAAAGTATCATTTACTTACAGGAGAAATTCAACTCATAATCATGTACATCACTTTGCCCCCCAAAACTATCAAGAAATCAATTTTGTGCAAATATTTTGCTAGAAAAGACATGAAAGATACATTTTCAGCACATCTAGACAGTACTATAGGTCTTATAATGTGTTTCTGACAAGTTTTAAGTCACAAACACAGTGTTGTTGTTGTACAGTGATCTATTTCACAAAATATGTCTTCAACCCTAACAGAGGCACAAAATTCCTTCAATCTACTTCTAAATCTAACACATTGAGGTTAAAGGTATTTGGAATGATCTCTCAAGAGGAAAACTAAATGCAATGAAAACTAAGCCTTCTGTAGCCCTCCCAATTACACCACCCCCCATTAGAACATAGCAAGGACAATGACCGGTGAGCTAAAAAAGCTTAAAATTGTCATATCTCAGCTCTGGGAAAACATATTTGAACTCTGTAAACTAGTGTGACTTCTACTAAGTGTGTTCTACCACAAAATACTAACTTTATGAGGACACATATCTTTCTGTGGCTTCCTCAACTAAAATATACTGTGCATTTGTTAAATTTTAAGATTTGTTGGATTTCAAAATGGATAAATTCTACTCAAAGTCAGTCATACTGTGGCCAAATTTAAACAGCTTGAAAAAACAAGTGTTATTCTTGTATCCCAGGTTGATTTTAGGCTCAAAATTGTACTTGAAAGCTTAAAACCAGAGGAAGAAGTCCCCTGCCACACGGCTTATTGTTGGGATCCCCCAACACAAAACTCTGTTCAAAACTGCCCACAAGTACCCTTGAATATAAACTTAATTATTAGCCTAGCCCAGAGAACAAAACTGCACCCCAAAAAGTCAAACAAGGGTCTAAAAGGATATTTCTGGGAAAATATGATTAGATTTAAGAAAAAATATGCAAAAAGGGGGGTGGGGTAAATGTAAGGTTGGTTTTTTTTTTAAAACAATTGATTCCCACATTCTTGCAAGTGAAAATTGTGTAAGACACATGCAGGTACTGAATAAAATCAGGAAAGCCCAGGTCATTATATTCTGGGCGGTTTTATGCCAACTTTGAGTGCCATTAGGCATGCTATTTGAGGCGAATTTCTAATGTAATGAAGCTGTGAAGTCATGCCAATGGTAAAATTACCTCTGGAAAAAGTAGAAAGACTCTCATTTCCATTCCTTTGATGTGTGAATCAGGAAAATATACTCACAGGTGGATAAACAATTCCATTCATCTTATACAGGACCTGAAATTACCTGAAAGAGTACAAAAAATATTCAGTTTGACATAAAACAACACCGAAAAAGGTTTTTTTTTTTACAAAAAAAGGCATTTGGTAAGACTAGAAAAGGAGGTTATTATGTTTCTCACATGTTGACCATCAAATCAATGTAAGAACTATAGGTTTTTGTCAGAAAGCCAAATAAAATTTAATATGTACACAAAATCAAGTAATGCCCAAATTCTTTTCAATTTTTGGGGGGTAGGGTAGTGTTCTGTGTGTTTTGGCAAGGGTAGTGAGAAAAGCAACCAGATTGTATAGCATATCATTGCAGAAATAGGTAAACTACCATATCGAAAAGTATCATTTACTTACAGGAGAAATTCAACTCATAATCATGTACATCACTTTGCCCCCCAAAACTATCAAGAAATCAATTTTGTGCAAATATTTTGCTAGAAAAGACATGAAAGATACATTTTCAGCACATCTAGACAGTACTATAGGTCTTATAATGTGTTTCTGACAAGTTTTAAGTCACAAACACAGTGTTGTTGTTGTACAGTGATCTATTTCACAAAATATGTCTTCAACCCATACAGGCAGCAGGTCACAGTTTCATTTTCCTTCATTTCCCATTTGCGGTAATGTTAATGTCTGCTCTCATAGCACCTTCCCTAACTTTCGTTGAACCAAATCCTTCGGTGGGGGCCTTGAACAGTCCTTTGGCAGTATTTTAAGCACAATTTTTTCATATGTTGAAGGTAGAAATTTTGAGATACGAGTAGAATCAGCTGATAGGGGTGTCTTTGAACATATACCTCCGCTCATAACAAACCAAAGCACCCCCAACTACCAGATCTCCATCCACCTGAACTGGTCCCATTCCACTTCTAAAATCATTTCCAGACAGTAATTCAACCCCTGTCCTTCCATAAAAACTACAAAAATGCCCAGAAAAAAAATGCAGGGGGCCAGGAAAAAATAATAAAAAAAACACACAAAAATATCTGGAACTTCTTTCGTCCCTAGGAATTTCCGGAAGTGACAAACTGTGACCTGTATCCATATAGGTCAGTATGCAACCGCGCGCCATTACTTAGCCAGCCATTGGCTAAATTGCATCACATGACTACTCTATAACGCACTTAAATTTTTATTCAACAATAATTGGATAAAACTAATGAAAAAATGGTGGCGGCCTTGTGAATGGCCTGGGGAGCTTATTCTCTATTGTAACACCACCTTCAAATTTCAATTATTCACTTACGAGGGGATAAAACATACATTGGACAGTTGTTTTGGACTAAATGAACTCTACTCTTTCCATCTAAACTTGTCTAAAGCTTAGATTTTCTTTCTCTTTAAAAGAGGCAGAGTTCTACAGAATTGTATTAATCATTGCTTTGATTGTGTGCCTCTTTCAAACTCTGGATTCATAAATATTGAAACATTTCTTGTTTCGTTTTTTCCAGAGAATAAAAACAACATCACAGCCGAGTAGAAAATGGGGCCCGGCAGACCCGGACCACCGACAACTCTATTTCGAATCACTTCAATATGACTCCGGACGATTCATTGGCTGTTTCGGTGTGTGTCCGAGCAAAGAAAGAGATTTCGAGTTAAGCGAGATAAAACCGATGGGACAGAAATCTTAACCAAACTTAATCCTAACCCACAATTCAAGTTTGATAATGATTAAGCTTGATTAAGCTTAGGGTTGGGTTGAATTTTACACACAATGCTTCGAAAATTGTCAGACAGTCCCAGCAAGGAAGAGTTTTGTTCTCGAGGAACGCATTTATCTTAACCAACCCGAAACATATAATGTCCATTTTGTGTACAAATATTAGAGTGGAAATTGTCAATTCATTCGAGTCAGACTAGCTCAGATAGATTTTCAATCCTTTGCTAGAAGAATATCGACCGGTTGTTTGTTTTGAGGACATTCCTACATGGATTCTTTTAAGTTTCAACACATAAAAGAAATAGTTTACGGATGACAGTTGATCCGGTATACAGGTTTAAATGAAACAATCTTACTTTCTCCACAAATGGTGATCGGTAAGTGGAAATGAGTGTTGTTATAGTATGCATTCAATGCGAACAGAAAACATATTTCATTTCGGATTATTGTTGTTTTTTTATCATTGGCGTAATCTACATGTTATTCTGAGCAACTGTAAGCTATTTGTTTCCATTTTTTAAATACATGTAAACTCGTTGTAAGTAAAATGTTCACTTATTTAAAAAAAACATAATACCTGGGAGAGACAATAATTATGCTTAAAAAAAAGACATGGTGCCGACGATATGATTACAGTTCCAAATAAACAGTGACCATGAAGAATGGAACTACTGGCGTAATGTTCCTGTAGGATTATACCGGGTTCATGTGCCATAGCTTATCCCTTTTTACTCCAGTTTGAATATAGCTATAATCAAACTATGGATTCGAAACAACTATTATCCCCAGAAAAATCGAATATTTAGTGTATTTAACATATGAAGGGGAAAAACTCTGTCACCTGAAAATCTGAATTGTCGCCCCTCGTCAATTTTTCTACTTCATCTGCAATCGAGATCTCGTGCCATTCTACGAAATCTTCAACTCGAGACATGGCTCGAGAGCCGTCGCACTCCATTTTGCGCATAGTTAACTGCAAGAAATCTACTGAGAATTTTCAATCTATATACTATTTATTTATCTGTTCTATTCTGTTCGCAAACATGTAACCCTATCATAATATGCTGCAGTGCAGGTTCTTAGGGCAGAAATACTTGTTAAAAATCAAAAATATAATCGGCACTACATCAGCTCTTAAATACATTCTAAAACAAAATGGCAGCGCCCATGGATGTCAAGGCAAAATATGATATGGACTTCAAGGTATTTCAAGGTAAATTATATGTATTAGGAGAGTAGCAATCAATAATATGAAATAGGCAAAGCCTAGAAGTGAGCGCAGAAAATAACTTATATAAGTTATAACAGGGCGTAGGAGCAATATTGAAAAGGGGGGGGGGGGGGGGGGGGGCACTATCCCAGCCCTAAAGGCGATGGTTCAGGGGCCGCCTAGGCCCCGGAGGCTCCAGGAACCTAGAAGCCAGTAGATGCGTTCTAAGGGTTTTTTTCTGGAAATAAAACTGACCTGATGTTTGGCTGGTTTATAGTTTGACATTTATTTACGGTTTTTCTTCACAAATAACCATTTGTAAATTAACATGAGCGCTCGTTGCCTAGTATTGATTCACATAATAATTCAGAGAAACAATATTTTTTTACTTCTGTTTTAGCCTTTAGGCTTTAGGTAGCGTTAGGCTATAGGCCCTATGGCTTCTACAGAAATAGCTATCCACTAAACTATGTTTAGTTTTATTTATTCTCTACTTTTAGTTTTAAATTGGATTCAAAAGCCATTCACCAATAGCCTTCAATGATCGGTTGTACTGCGAAATAGAAACTGTTTATCTTTCAAGTTCACGTAATTTTCAGTCAGTGGCTCAAACAACAAATTTTCGCTATTTTCCCCGTCTTAGCGACCTACCCAAAGCTACCGACCCTCCAGACAATGAGACATTGTACCAATGGCCAGCCCGCCCCTGAATTTTAACAAGACGTGTATATAAGTACATATAGTTGAAGATCTTCAAACTCTGTGGCCAAAGTAGGCCTATATTGATGATGGGTACATTTCCCAAGTTCATTTTGACGGAATAGAGGAGGCCAGAGAGAGATTGGGGCTGTCCTTCGAAAGAAACAATGAGGATTGAGGATTCAACTCAAATGTGAGTGTTTGAACGCTTTTTTGGTGGAACGGCGAACTAAAGGATTGAACTGAATGTGTGTAAAGTTTGGGCAGGTTACGGTGCTTATTATAAAATCAGGAGAAATTGAGAGAAAATCCACGAAGAATGTGTTTATTCACTGAGTTACATTTTTCAATATGGCAGGTCCTCCAACTCAATTGGCCACCCATCATCAATATACTTTGGCCATAGAGTTTGGAGATCTTCAACTAATTAGTATATAGTGATACATGTACAGTGAAGACAAGGAGAAACATACCCATACCAATTTCCTTCTTTTTTGGAACTGGAGCTGATGTAGTTAAATATTTCACTTTTGCGTAGTAAAAGTTTTTTTTGGGGGGGAGGGGGGGGGGGGGGGCAAAACAGATACTTTTGAAAGTGTGGGGTGGGGGGGGGGGGGGGGCACCGCCCGCTTCCTACGCCTCTGTATAACTATAACGTATAAGTAAACTTTAAGTCCATAATTTATCTCGGACAGGATATAGAATAGGTATGTCACTTTAAAAACTTCTTCTGGCGATAAAAAAGGTCGGTCATCGTAAATATTTTATGATTGTCAGGGGGACAAGCCCCCCCCCCCCCCTAGAACCCCCAAAAATATCTTTTTCTTTTTTTTATGAATAGGGAGCGTAAGTCTCATAAGAATTATTACGAGATTCTGTGATATCTGGTGACAGATGACATTAAGAACGTTTTCGATGACGTTGCAATTCCATTTGACGTATTTTGTTCCCACCATAACGTCAGATTTAAACGTCATTTGGGAACGAAAAACGCTCAGTCACATGCGCAATGCGGTGCCAGTGACAGGATTTTTTTGGAATTCACACGTGACTTGCGCTCCCTATTTTGAATAAAGAAGTCTAAATGAAAAAGGAAATAGGGGCCTACATGTACTGTAGCCAGTGTAGGCCTACGGGCGAGAAATGGTCGGTCACCGTAAATATGTTATAATCGTCAGGGGGACAAGCCCCCCTAAGTTTTCTTTTTCTTTATGAATTTTTAATAACGAACATAAATTAAAAAAGAAATAACCCTGAAGACTGAAGTCACAGTAAAAAAAAAGGTGTAGAGCCCTATCGCCGTATCGGCTGTATGTTGAAGTTGAACACTGACGGAGAGACTTGTAGTTGTAATTGTATTTATTTAGACAAGCTCGTACCGTACATTGTCCTGTCTCATGCATAATTTAAACGAAGCAAAGAGCTCGTGTGTTGAGTGAAATCGGCGATTTTAGTAAATGTGAGCGATTTTTGTGCAAATAAAGACTGATTTTCCGATTATGGAGTTCCCTAAGGTATTGTACAGAATATTTGAAAGGAAACTAGGTGTTTTGCTCTAAGTTCCAGGCGGCGGACCTATTCTATATTCGCAACTTTATTTCAGTGTAGTTTTTTGAAACAACCCATCAGATGTACCAAAGAGAGACCACTCTTGTCAATCTACTCTCTTTGGATGTACTCTTCTGTAAAAAGAGGCGCGAAAGCGAAATCAGTATTTGAACAAAAATGGCGGACGTTTCGAACGCCCGAATGGAACGTTTAGACAAAAAACAAAGTTGACCCGACTTCCAAGTGATTAGACTATAGTGACGTCATTACGTACGCATATGTTGTGTATAGAGTTCGCTGCGCTCACTAAAACAAAACAGGTTGTCGGCGGCTTAAACGTTACCTACCTAATTATATCGAATATCTCTCTACACAACCGAGTCAACTATCAGTGTCACGTGTCGTTGTTTACAATTTTTAGGGCGTGGACAGCAGTGGTCTCCCTTTGTGTTAAAGCAACATGTCACTCAATCGTTTTTGAGTTGATATCTCAACGAGTGGCAGTAGGATCAATCTCTATTTTAGATTGCTTCATCTGTTGAGATCGACTGACCTTTCATCTTCTCGAGCCAAGTAAAAATCTACATTTAACCGATTCCGTGTTTTACCTTGGCGGAATACTCCACTAAAACCTGTAAGTCGAACATTGCCCACTAGTAGGATGTAAGGATTGTCTGTCGTACCCTTTCAGAGTAAGCTAAACCAACCAACCAACCAACCCTTTCAGAGTCTTATCCAATCAGCACTCGTTAAACAAAAGCGCAAGGTGTATACAGCGGTCATTTAGGGGATAACCGTGTTGAATTCGAGGATCTGAGGCGGTTAATGCTTGATTTAACGGTCGCAAATTTAGTTTTACCGGCGACGCGTTAGCGGAGCCGGTAAAACGGGTATTTGCGACCGTTAAATCAAGCATTAACCGCCTCAGATCCTCGAATTCAACACGGTTATCCCCATTCTAATCCAAATCCACAGTTACATTCCGATAAGTTCGTTCAAACTGATGAAAGGAAAGATTAAAATGTAGGTCAGCTTTCGGAGATTCCCCAAGATTAGCCAAGTCACCCCGTTAGCCAGTGACACATCCGCACAATATAGTTTCTCCACAACGTCAAAATTGTTGCAAATATCTTATTATTTTATTTACTTGTAATTTAGGTTTTAATATTAACAAAAACAAAACAACAGTGTGTTGATGCGTTTAGACGACATTTATTCATTTATCCAAAGAACGCTGGGTCCAGTTGCTAGGTAGTATGAAAGGAGTTATCCCCCTTTACGACCTAGTTTTCCTCGGACAAAAACAATGAATAAATAAAATTAAAATCGTTCTTGTGTTCGTTGGAATCTGTGATTTTGTGATTTTTGAATCTGTGATTTGGGTTTCAAACCAACTTTACGACTTCAGATTCTACTTCACTACTTCAGGACGCTGCCTCCAGCTGATCAAGTTCGTCACTTTGAAGAACACGAAAGCGATGGACCTCGCCAGAAAACTGGCCACCCTCTCTCGATGGACCATCTCGGGCGAACTGTCTGGCTTCCTCAGCGGACTCCCCTGGCGGAACACCGAAGAGTACACAAGCTGCGCCATCGTTGACCGTATCAAGGCAGTGAACGTGCGAAGATTCAAATTCAACTATTGTATCCATTAATTCAGAGTCCAATTTTAAGGATTCAAGGGAAATTATGAAATTTCCCACTTCGCATTCTTCATCGCTGGACTTATGTGTCTCGTTGTCAGCTGTAGCCGCCATGATTTCTTCTGCATAGCAACCGCAGCGATGCGTAGTAATACCGATTAGTGAAACGATGGAACACAATTTGCGGCATATAAAGCTAAATTTATATGTCTCAAATTATCTGACGTTAGCCAATCAGAATACGCTAACACATTTATTTGGATTAGAATACGTTATTTCTCTGCTCGTGGGAGGGTGTAAGTTCCCGATGTATTGTTACTCGCATCCAATCAAAAGGCGCTGTTCGATTTACCGGTTGGAGTGGAGTATTCCGCCAAGGTAAAACACGGAATGGGTTCCATGAAGATTTAAACCTGGCCGAGAAGATGTTGACCTCTCTGCCAGCGCCACTTGTTTAGACCAAAGTTACGATAAGCTTTGAGACACTCAGCGACATAGCTGTGTCCTGTCATGATGTTTGAAATGTTACAAAGCCAAAGCTTTGGGGTTGTCTGACCTTTTCGAACGTATGGCCTAAACACGCGGATCTGTTGGAAAAGTAAATTCAGTAATTAATATCAAATCTACGGTAGCTGATTTCCGCCAAAGAAAAAACAATATTACTGCTTTATACTTCTGAGACACTAGTTGTTGCGTTATAACTCCGTATTTGACTGACTGATATAATATCAGAGCGTTTTACCAATCTATAGACATACAGATAGAATAACTTGATGGAATATACATTTATAGACGGTAGACGTAATTAATCAAATTGTTTACCTTAGCGGAAATCAGTCAGCGTATAAATTACATATACACAAAGAAAAAAGTTAAGCACCCCCCTGGAAAGTCTGCACCGACCGATAAAATCATTGGTGTAGGGAGATTGTTGGCAAACTGATGTTACAGAAACGATTGTGATCATAAAGGGCAACATTCTGGTGATAAGAAATCACCATTAATGGCAATAAGCTATACAATTTATTCAGGATATCGTTAGCCAAATCAAAAGTGTATTTTAACAAAATAAAAAGGTTTCCAACCTGCGTACGTTTCATCCCTCCAGTGAGACGTCGGATCTGTTGAAGGGGTAACTGCGCGGATTTGAATTCTTTAAAGCTCATTTGGGATAAGATGGACAGAAACAGTCAAGCTATAGAACCTCCTGTACAAAAGCTGTAGGAATTGGAAGCCGCATTACATCGGTATTATCTTCCGTCAACAACACTGTCCTACTCGACATTTGATCGCTATTTCAAACAATCATTAAGACACATTGACTTAACGACGCTCTTGTGGGACGTCACAGCAATGAAAATGTACAGATAAGATGCCAACTATGACGTCACGGTGCTAAGCTAATTAATTTCCGCAGAGGTCGTTGACAGAAAAAGATATGCTTTGAATGTTGTAAGTTTTGTGTCAGAAATCTCATTCTCTTTGTGGCCGAGTGTGTACAGTACATGCTCTTGAACAAACTGAATGCAAACTAGGAGGTATTGTCATTTATTCTTTGAGGTTTGTCTGCAGGTAAATATGTATTATGTTTAATCGAGAAGTGGTAAAAATGTTACTTACACTGACTCTAGGAATTTTCCAACGTCTATCCTCTAGTTTTACGAAGAACTTCAAAGCTTTTTATTTACTCGACAATCAAAAAAGGGAGCGATTTTTTGGCGGCTCCTGTCACTTCAATTGACAGAATTGTTTGATATCAGAGCACGAAAGGGGGAAAAGACAGATTACCAATGCAAATTTATAGTATATTGCACGTGTTCTTCTGGAAATCTAGTTTCATGCAAACACACATTATGTGTGTCTTATCATAGAGACATACTCCAATGGAAAATTGTCGAAAAGTTATCTTGAAATTTACTGATACGCTGATTAGTTAAGAATTGAGGTTTTGAACTGATAATGTTTATCGTAAGGGACAAATCGACATGTCTGATCAGGAAGGATCGCCTTTCTTTGTTGGCAGCACTGTATTTAGGATATTACATATCAGGGGCCGGTTGTTCAAAGTGTATTAGGCTTAATACCGGTATAAATTTGCAACGTCACAATTGAATTTCATTGTTACGCGACGTCATTAAGACCGGTATTAAGCCTAATACAATTTTGAACTAACACGAGTTCATTGTTGTCCTTCTCGGCTCTAACTGTAGATCATTACACCTCAGATTAATCAATCAATTAGTAATTCAAGCTACATGTAGCAATCAGCCAATTTTGTTTGACGCTGCACTGCCGAATATTGCTTGGCTTTGCGTAATAATCCTGGTTACTGGATATATTAAGAACATGCTAAATAATTGTAAATAGACCGAATAAAAACTAGACATAACTGAGATACCCCCCGCTCTGCAAGAAAAGTCGGCAATGTAAGGGGCATAACTCTTGAAAAAAAACATCCGAGCGCGTTGATTTTCAATAGGCTTCTTGTACTTGCTGTATTAAACAAATATGTGAAGTTTCAAAGTTGTAAGTTAAAGACTTTTTTTAGATAATGTGTTTACAAGGACCAATGGACAGACGGACGACGGAGGCAACGACAATACCCTTCGGGCAAAATTTGCCCGAGGGATAAAAAACTATGTTAATGTAAGTCTAGGAGAATGATTGAACAGCATAGCAAATTTACGAACTCTGCATGGTCATCTTTTTGCATGGTCATGCAACTGTAAGCAAGACGGAGAAGCGGGAAAGGATAGCCCCTTAGCCATGATAAGCAAGCTTTATAGAGTACAACAATATGCACATAGGATGATATGTATATGCACATGTATGATAAAGATGGAGAAACAGCACCAAGAGGAGGAGACACATGAATTGGGCATGATTTAATGCTACGTCTGTGACAAATGATGGAGTAAGACAAAATATCATGCAAAATACTCCTTGCTGGTCATGTTTAGTTAGCATCGACAACAAGAAAGTAGACTATGAGGCTGCTTGCTGATCATGTTACCAGCACTCACTACGAGGAAGTAGGCTATCAAGAGTGCCACAAGCACAATAATGAAACATGCAGGCTTATATGACAAGCACAACAACTACCGTACAACTGTACAATGGGACAAAATTGTGTCTACAAACAAATGTATGAACAGACAAATGGCAGAACAGAGAAATGTCAAAAGGAGTCCAAAATGTCATAAATATGTAAAAATATCTCCTTGCAAGTTCATATCATTGGTAACATTTGTCAAGTTTCATTAAAAAAGAACCAACATCTGGGAGGAGTATTTTGGACAAAATTGCGTCTACGGACGGACGGAGGGCACAACGATCAGACAGATGTATGTGTGTACATACAAACTTTATGCCATATGCGATAACACGATAACCCTGTCTTCATATGGAATGAGACCCCAAAAATGGCAAAGTCCTATAAGTCAAAAACGTCATAAAAATGTGAAAAAAGGAAATATCATCCTGTAAGTTGGGCATGCACATCTACATACCATTGGTAACATATTTGTGAAATTTCATTGAAATCAAAGCAAAATCTTAGGAGGAGTAGTCCGGACAAACAAAAATGGCAAAGTCCTATAAGTAAAAAACGTCATAAAAATGTGAAAAAAGGAAATATCATCCTGTAAGTTAGGCATGCACATCTACATACCATTGGTAACATATTTGTGAAATTTCATTGAAATCAAAGCAAAATCTTAGGAGGAGTAGTCCGGACAAAATTGTGTCTACAGACGGACAGACGGACAGACAGACAGACGGACGGACGGACAAGCCGATTCCAGTATCCCCCCCCCCTAACTTCGTTGCGGGGGGTATAAAAACGTAATATAGTCAATAGATCAAATGATTTTATAACAAAAATCCCGATATCAAAATCTGAACAACCTCAGGTAATCGGGATCATCATAAGGAACTCTTTACAAATGGACGAGGGAAACTACTGGGATATTTATCTATCCTTTGATTCTTTTAATCTCTCTGGGAAGTTCTGAGTTCTTCGACTCTGTTCTTTTCAGTGAAAGTAAACGGTTTTGGTCTGGACCTGTCCAGTCGCACCAATAGTTGAAGGTGGCTTGCATTCTAAAATTGAGTCCAAAACTATATAAATCCTCCTTTGTTCAGATTTTGACCCTAAAAGACTTGCTGGCCATGTTCTCCATAGGTAGCTCGCCATGGAATTTACAGTCTTCAGATTTTCTTTTCGCATAATTCTGCTTGAGAGAAGTAGTTGGCCGCTTAAAGCATCTTGAAAAATTAAACGACCGAGGTTGGAATAAAAAGTATCGATAAAGTACTGTGGCTTGAGTAGGACATTGAAGTCTTTTTCGTTTTAGATTGTTTTTTAGTTACGAATTTCTTTTCGTATCAAACGTTTTTTTTAATTTCAATTTTTTTGCAGTTTTTTTTTATAGTCACATGACTATTCACCCAGGTGATAAATCGTGTGAACAACAAGAAGATGGTTGTCAGCTAGCTCTTTGCAAGCCGCTTTTTGTTAGCACATATCAACGGTGTGAAACAGTTTTGGAAATTGCATGCGTGATCCGATTTCTATCTGTAAATACAAAAAAGAAAACGAAAACGCCCATTAGCTCCCCGATCTCAGTCTGATAACGTCGGGGATTTTTTGCGTGAAATACCCTCTGATAGACTGCAGGTCATTTTGAATGTGGCGACCAAAAAGGTAGCCATGTAACGTACAATTTCCATATCCTCTTGAGGGCCCATCGAAAGTGTCCTCGTGATAATGTAAGGGACCGAAATACTTTGTTTGTTAACTTTCAGGCTCGATCAGTTTTATAATTGAAGCATTGGAGGATTCCTGAAATGTACCGAAACTGTGTCTCACACAACGTGTGCTTTTCCGGGCTAAATAACATATATATAAATTTTCCTTCTAGATGATTTCAGCGTTGGATCAATTTACCACAATTTTTATTTCATTTTTCCGTCTGTAGTAAAGTATTTTGATATATACTTTCAACGCCATTTTTATTCAGTCCAAAAATATGGTGATTTGCCGTATAAAAAGCGCAGACTGCCCGAGGCATGTCAAAGCCGACCGGTAGCGAGCGAAGAAAGCCGAAGTGTGTTCCGATCTTTATAGTTCCACACACACACACTCTGAAACTTCGGGGATTTACGTGCGTGAAATACCCTCTGATAGACTGCAGGTCATTTTGAATGTGGCGACCAAAAAGGTAGCCGTGTAACGTACAATTTCCATATCCTCTTCAGGGCCCATCGAAAGTGTCCTCGTGATAATGTAAGGGACCGAAATACTATGTTTGTTAACTTTCAGGCGCGATCAGTTTTATAATTGAAGTATTGGAGGATTCCTGGAATGTACCGAAATTTATTATATAAACAAGTATCTTTCTAAGTGATATTAGCATTTAATAAATTCATAATTATTTTTATTTTATTTTCTCGCCTGTAGTAACCCATTTTGATATTTACTTTCGACGCCATTTTTATTCAGCCCAAAAATACGGTGATTTGCCGTATAAAAAGCGCAGACTGTCCGAGGCGTGTCAAAGCCGACCGGTAGCGAGCGAAGATAGCCGAAGGATGTTCCGAGTGACACACCACAGCTGGCAGCCATCGTGTTACTATTGTCAGTCACATGACTTATCACCAGGAAGGAAAGTCACTTGACTTATCCCCGGGGTGGATAGTCATGTGAGAACTGGGTGAAAACCTCCTCAAAACATTTTCTAAACTGAAAATAAAATTAAGAACAAAGTTTGAAACGAAAAACAAAGTTTGAAAGGACAAATAAAATTCATAACTAAAAAAAAAGAAAAAATATTCATAACTAAAAAAGAAAAAAATGAAACTAAAACAAAAGTTTCAAACTAAAAGGATTCCAAGGTCCTATTCAAGCCACCATAATAAAGCCAGTGGTCCGTAGGCACTAAATATGTGGGCAAATGACGAAAAAGAAATTTTAGTGAATTTTGTTTTTAAAAACTACCTAACTAAGACTGGTATCAGTGGAGAGCTCGTAAGTTGACCTTCATATAAATATGGGACAAGTCTGTTACAACGCGATTTCCCCGATATCTGGCAGCTCATGACTCTTTAAGGGAGAAAAGTTCCCTTGCATAGCTAACTCACTAAATGTCAGAACGTTTTATGCATTTTGAAAATTGTCCCTGTCTTAACAATGTTAAGGCATTCTGCGAGTCGCCAGTTTTTGCATATAAAAGTCCAAATTTAGAGCTGTGTTCACATCACCCTGAGATTTAATATGGGTTATGTCAAGATTAAATGAACAAGGATTGAAATATTGTGAAAAAAGACGACGTTTTACTGTCACAGTTCAACTACATAACGGATGAGATGATCAACTGGAAACGACGTCCCGATTGAATCTGCTGTTTCTTTACAAACTTGTCCATTGAATAAACCTAAAGACACGACCTGAAAGGTCTCAGCAAAATCGATTACGGTTTTTATAAAGCGGTGTTTTCTATTATCGAAAAGCTTTGGTGAGATAACAAAGAGACGAGGCAGTAATCGATCAAGTGTATCAGTGGAATTAATACTACAAGTATTAAACTGCGCAAAGACATATGGTATGTTTCTAATATAGCGACATGAGCTTCCAGAATATTGATATATGTTCCTTAAAAGAAACTTTTAAAATTATCGGTTAGTTTTCTCTAGAAGTACAAACCAGAAGTTCTTTACCAGGGTGCTGCTAGTCTCGAGAATATACGTTATACGCTTTTGACTAAAATAGGCTTAAAATGAATCAACTATTTTGGTTTGCATACCGTGAGATTTCTGGCAGCCAAAGAAACATTCAAGCTGCCAAATATAGGGAAAATTTCGTCAAAGCAGTATTAGCTATAAATCGATTGTCATTTTATCAAATGTACAAACTATGAGCTTTCCGCTGATAGCAATCTTAAGGACGTACGTTAAGGCAGTTTTTAAATACAAGGACACCCCCAAATTGAACCCTTACATCCTGGATATTTGAATTGTGTTCGTCATTAGCCCACATCTTCAGTTCGTACCGGTTACTGGCTTTTAGTAATATTTTTTTTTATTTTAAACGCTCAACGTATCGGGACAATCATTATTTATGAAAACGTTTGGATTTTGGCAGCTCAGCCGACTTTAAGGGAACGGTAAGACGAGCAATATACATATACAATGTATACAAATGCGTTTGTCTTACACAAACATAAAAAACCTCACACAAAAATATTTCTCGTGACTGGATTAAGTTATTTCTAAGAATATCAATACAAATATCGACACATTGTATAAAACAGTTATCAACTATATGTCCATGATAGCACACGGGCTAACGTTAAAGGTTAAATGTAAATATTTCATTGAAATCTGGAACGAATTGCTCCTAAATTACCTTTATGCACGTGGTTGTTTATAACCAGGCACTGGCTCGTATTTTTGTCTCGTATTAGGCTATTTTAGGCTACAAATTTTGGCTTAAATCAAGCCTGTACATTCTTGAAATCCGAGAATCGAAATAAATATATGATTTATCTTCCCTTGACCTTTGACGCCACTAGAGATTTGTTTCCGGCACGCTTCCATTTCATAAGTTATGGCTATGAGTACTAACAAGTTTTAAAAGCAACGACTCTTTACATTTTTGGTTCAGAGATGCCCTTCTCCACTGCCCTAAACTGCAGGAATACTTACCGGGTCGGACTCAGCTTCAATCGTGAAGAGCTTAGGAAAAAATGGTTAGTAAAGATGAGATTTTTTCGCAACTCAACATGCCACCGTCTGCTCAGATCATTTTGAGGCAAGCTGCTTTGAGCCGGCGAATGATCAGTTGATGACGAGCAATTTTCGGCCTCTACAAAGCTAAAATTTCACCATCGTCCATGGTAAACAACAGGAAACCGATGATTCCTTGAATGTAAACAACTCTATTGACGTCATCCAAGATTGCTAACAGCGCCAAATTCAGGGGCATATAAGTCATGAACAGTATGGGTTTTAACATTGGTTGTTCGAGGCCCAAAATACCATGTTTTTTGGAGTTCAATAAAAAATTAAATTATCAGCAAAACTTATTTTTTGTGCTCCTGAGTTATTAAATGGAACCCTCTAAATCATTTTTAACAACAAACCCGGTTTTAACTCCATTACATATAATCTTTAAGTAAACTCTGTAAACCATAATTTAAAAATGGGTTGTTTAAATGCCTGCTGTTTTCACAAATGGCGCCGAACGGTTTGATGGCTCAGCTGGTTAGAGTGACAATCCATCAGTCTGACACAGGCCTTCCATGGATGCAACGCGGGGTTGAATTCCACTCAGACCAAATAAAAATTGAAAATGTTCTGAATGGATTTTTCACTCGATTGTCGTATATGGAAAAGTTGCCAGGTAGGCCTACTCGCTAAAGGTCGGGGTTTTCCTCCGGATAAAATGCCCGGTTTCCATCGTCACTAAGCCTGGTAACGCCGCCATATAAGTGAAATAATCTCGAGTGCAACGTAAAACATCCATCAATCAATCTTTACAAGTGTCACAAATATTACGTTGGCAAGCAAACTTTCTTCAACAATATTGAACCATCCATAAATATCCAAGGGATAAATTTGTAAGGTAAAAATTAAATTGGGCCTAGTGTACTATTAGAAAATTATCCTGTCAATGAAGTAGTGCTTAACACAAAATATAAGGTATTGTTTCAATGATGCATTTAATCGTCAGAAGGGTTTGCTCAGCTGTCAAGAGCATAAATGAATGCGAATAAAAACTGTGTAAGGAGTGATTCTCTACGAGACACACTTAGCATCCTTCATGAAATTAAAATATTTTCGGAATATGGATGTCCGTGTTCGTGAAATTCTTCAAGTCGTCTTTTTGCCAATTACACTTTAAATTTAGAATTCTGCCCACAGTACTTTAGGACTCAATCTGCGAGATGTCAAGACTAAATGAACAAAGTGAAGGACATTGGGGAAAACTTGGTGCGTTTTTCTTCTGTCACATTTTAAATGCACAGTAAATGAGACGATCTGTTAGACACGACGTTCATATCGAATCATCTGCTTTTTTAAATAAACCTAAACCAAAACCGCAAAAGCCTCAACAAAATTGATAATGTTTCTTACAAATAGGCGTTTTCCGCCATCGAAATGCTCAGATGACAAAAGGATGTTGAATAAACCGACCCAGTGTATCAGTTGATTGAATAAAAAAAACTATTGAGTGGCTATTGTGTCGCTGATGAATTAGGTGTCACACATGTTTATAATTATAGAAATTGTACATTTAATTGACCTTTTATTGGACCACAAATATTGAACAACGGCCGAAAAAATTATCGGATACAGTCGTAAAATTTTACTCTCCACATATTACTTTATCTGTTAAAAAGGATAATATTAAAAAAACTTTAACTGAACAAAATGTACTGAATTTAAATGGATTGAAAAAGTTTACAGCCAGACCAGCAAAATCTGACTGCGAGAAAATATTTATTTGAAAATTTTGATGCTATTTTATATTTTATCACATCATTTTTTTGATGAGCAAAATGCACACACTTGCATTATTATTTGGTGAGTTTAGATATTTGGTATCTGTCAAATAGTGTATTTCTGCTTTGGAAACTTCCTGTTTTTATAGTATTGTAATTACACAAAAGCTTTGTGTAGTGAAATGAGCACTTCAGCAGGGCGATTTGGAGGGTTGTTACTTGTAAAACAGCTCGCACCTTTTCAAAATCTTTGCCTTTATTTTTTGTATTATTAGACTAATTTGTTGCTATAACAGTAGATTAAATAAGACAAACAACCTCAATCACTTTCAAGGGCTGTACATGTGAAGACCACAATGTAATGTAGAAGACACATGTTAAGTTGTAATAAATTCAAACTTCTATACACAATTTAGAAACCGCCGATCCAGTCAATAGTATACAGATTTAATCATATTACAAATCAGCATTCTTGAAGCAAGCTGTATAGATAATTAATTAAATATAAGTAAATTTATAGTATCTGAAAGCCGTCTAATCTTGAATGCGTTATGATATATCTGTCTATAAGTGATAAATTGGACATAAACTACTAATCACTTTTCTACAAGTATTCTGAAGACTCGTAAGTTAAGTGATTGTCTTATACGAAGTTATTTAGAGACCAGTGAAGAAAAGCAATCTGGCATCTCAATTTGTTCCTGACGATAAACATGCCGGACCCAACAACCTCAATTTGTAGTCTTCTAACTTTATCAGCTTTCGGCAGATTTCAGGGGCAAGCTTTACCGCCGCACTCTTATTAGATTTAGCTTTGTTAAATTAAACGTCTTGTATGTCTTAGTTTATTCAATCAGGCCTCGTGAATAGCTTGTGGAGGACATTCAATTTGTCAATGGATTCTTTATGGCATAAGCTTTCATTATATGTAAATATCATTGGTGAATTCGTCGTTTAAACTTTCAAAACTTTATAATATTTCGAAACATTAATTTTCGTCGGACGATTATAAATCATTGGGTTTGTTGTTTTTTGTTTGATTTAGATTTAAGTAGGTTTTTAGAAACATTC
Organism: Lepidochitona cinerea; assembly: GCA_963971465.1. Classification (NCBI taxonomy): domain Eukaryota; kingdom Metazoa; phylum Mollusca; class Polyplacophora; order Chitonida; family Tonicellidae; genus Lepidochitona; species Lepidochitona cinerea. The sequence goes on along the minus strand of OZ020560.1, from coordinate 13,672,257 downwards.
TTATTTGTTCAATATATTGAACGAGAAACCGAGTTAGATGGGTAGTCTGAATCAACTCTTTTAAATATACAAAACGACGAAAACTGATCTAGTGAAATACGTTATACACCTAGTTTCATTTTAAAATTATCTTATAAATTATTTTTTTTAATCTTATTATTTTCTTATTTTAAAAAGCGTTATGATTTATAACGATTTGTCAAAATGGTAATTTTGAAGCCGAATTCTTCGTTTCGCAAATTGATTAAAAAAAAAACAACCGCCGTCCTCAATAATGTTTAGAATTTCTTCCGAGTAATGATTTTAGATAAATGTCGTTTTTTCGCGGATTGAAGATTCGCTTTAGTTATCACGTGAGCAATATCCGATAAATGATAACCCAACAGGCAGTAAAGTCAGCGTGTTTGACGTTTTCAATTCTCAACCTGCATAATTATGTCTTGGTAGCCCTTTATTTGTACATATGGTGACAGTTTAGACAAGTTTAAGAGGAAATAATCCGTGTAAGGCAGCACTCAATCTGACTTTATTTAATGGTTTTGAAGAAAACCAGGAACAGGCTGAATTAAAAATTGTTGCTGTAATTCTTCAAAGATTTGTAATAGCTACCAAAACGAGGACCCTAATGTACACCATTTGGGTTCTAATTATTCATAGAAATTTGCAGGTAAAGTGGAATTATTTGTGTAATGTTTGGAAATGACTTCCATAATGTCCCAATATGATTAAGTATTTATCTTGTGAGTCGAAATGGATATATTACTTTGATGTATCATTTACTCTATATGACACCGGCTTTGTGCCTACATTTTGAAAGTTTGAAATCCGGATTTAAAATTCGTTTAGCATTCAATAAATACAAAAAATGCTCTGCATATATCGACTGCAGGCTTGGCTACCCGGAACATCATTGCCCTATACTTCGCTGAGAAGTTATGAGTTGCATGACATATTTGTTTTTAAAATTAGATTCCAGCTTCTTATTCCCATAGAGTACTTAAAAAGAAACATTTAGATATTTTGAATGATCTTAAAGTCATGGTTCCGACGAAACCACTTCAATTTGCTAATTTTCGATGAGGGAAAGCGTTCATTTTTCAGTTGGGTGCGGATTCAATCACAGAGGTTACCAATTTGGGTACATGCTATTATAAAATTTATTTAGCCATTCTACAATGATACATTTCAACGAGCAGGAACAAAATACGTTTTTAGACGTACGTCTATAAATTAATCTGGTTTTGTTTCTAATACGAGAACAATATCATATGCATTGCGAACCTTCCATAAAAGGGCATAGTCTGAGGACAAATTACAGATATAAAAATGTCCACAATTTACTGTTGATCACTGGCAAACTTAATCATTTCCCGTGATAGAGGGTTTAATGACGAGCTTAATATAATTCACTTCTAGTGTTAGTTATACAGGATTTTCTAACAGAGGTCCCAGAGCTCGTTTATTGTACATTTTTCGCTTAAAATATATCTACCACCTTTCATTCAAGGGTCAATTACTCTTATTTTTCCAATTGCAATGTAGTAGAAATAGTATAAAAATGTAAACAATAATACACGATGAGCTGCCAAAATTTACACTTTTTCATAAATTTTAATTTTCAATAAAATAATATCGTTTGAGGCTCATCGAAAGTCTAAATGTTGAATAATGAAATATCCATATATATTATGTAAATAAAGTATTCTTGCTATTTTTGGAATTACACTTTCTAAAAGACACTAACTAATTAAACTTATGTAAATAAACATGACGTTCATATGTTTTAAAATAAGGTTGTTCAAAACACTACCTTAAAATGACATGAGCTGCCAAAATACAGACTTTTTCATAAATTCCAATTACCAAGTGAAGCTGAGCATTTGAAGTACCTTGATAACTAATGGGTTGACGTTGAAAATAAATCTTTAAAGCCAGAAACCTGTACGAAGCAAAGATCTCTGCCAACGGACATAATTCAAATAGCCGGGATTTACGAGTACATTTTGGGATTTTTGTTGCTTATAAAAACTAACGTAACTAACTAAATCCCGAGATTAGCTTCAACATATAGGTCTTATTCTTTACTTCTTGATAAGAGATACAAACAATGAACTAATTCTGTTTCGTGGATTCTGTTCTGTTTTTGGCAGCTTCCGTCGCTTAAACAAACACATTACAGACTGTTTACACAAACATTTCTGATTGCACTTTTTCAGATAAAAAATAAAGCTGCCGATGATTTCAAATTGTTGCTTTAATGGAAACATGAAAACATTTTGTCAGCTATGGCTTTAATAAGGCCTCTAATCGTCTATGAATTTTAAATCTAGATTATTAGAGGGAAATGTTTCAAAAGCTTTCAATGTTTCATAAATACATATAAGAATAGCAAATCTTATTTATAATCTTAAGCTTTGTCAAATGCACACTTTTTATAAATTGGAGATTTTAAACTAAAAGATAAAGGATCTGAAATCGACGGACGAAGAAAAAATAAAAGATTTCTTAGATAGTTATTTACAAATTTTCAAAATTGTATCATATATTTTGAGCGGTCCGAATCGGTGTAATACTTGAAAACTTTATATTTGTAATTTTATAGAATATAGAATATCCAACACCTTTTAAGTTAACTCTTAATGGACAAAACTTTCAAATAGTGAAGTAGACTACGGTCATTCATCACAGTTTGAATTTAACTATAGTTCATTTATAAGTAGCAAATAGCATTTAACGATGTAACTTCCCTCTGCATAGGTATTTTACATAATCGCCAGAAGTAGAAATCAGTTTGTCCAATCTCCAATCATTTTGCAAAATATATGTCACAAAGGAACTGTCAGTGTGAATATGTCGGTGTAACATCCGAGATCGATTCATCTTAAGTAAGCATACTTCATAGGAGATCCAGTCAATATAAGTCAGAGCGTTGTAAACTCATTATCATTTCTGGAATAAATGAAGTATCAATTACATTACCAATCCCCTGAATTGATACTTAGAACTTCTTTCAAGTTGAACCTCTCAACTAACGTATGTCTAGACAACGTAATTGAGTAGTAATGATTAATTGATGAGCGTACGACGAAGTCCTCGACTTTTGTTTGTCTATTTCACTTTTTTAAGAGCATCTCTTAATGGTTCGGAAGTGAAAAACATGCCAAAATCAAGTGTTACATAAACATGACAGATAGTTTCATTGTATGACCATACTGATTGGTAGAGTTTTAATTATTCATGACTACTCTTTATTCAATTGACCCCAATATTAAAACACACAATACTTAAAGGGGCATGAGCTGCCAAAATGTTGATATTTTGACGTAAACACAGAATGTTGAAATTATCGGCTATTTTTCTCAAGACGTATAATTCCGAAGCTTTTTAGTGCTTCTAGTCTCGAAAATGTACGATAAAGTATTGTTTTGAACTAACTTTGGCTTAGAATGAATGAATGGTCGTCCCGGTTATTTAAATTTTGCTACTTTTCGGTTCGTACAGGCCACATACTGTATGGATTTTCCTCATTCCAACGCCAATCATTTAGTTTTTCGATGGCCTTCAAAGCCTCTTACTGTCGTGACGATCAGAAAGTATGAAAAAAGTGGGAATTTCGGCAGCTCATGCCCCTTTAAAGATCTTTTCATGCTGAAAGGTATCTTGGAATGAGGAGGTATCCTTGCCAAGTTTAAGAATGAATTGTTCCCAGTTTTAATCTAATTTAAATATTTCATGATATGCATTGGTTGTGTCAAGAAACCGATAGTTTGTTCATAACGCAATCTAGAAATCGGACAGACCATTCCTTGGTGATTGATTGATTGGTATTTTACGCTGCATTCAAGAATATTTCACTTATATGGCGGTGTTTCCCGGTTTAAGGAAACCGGGCTTTTCCCCCAGAGGAAATCCGCGACCTTCGGCGAGTACCTGGGAAATCTTCCACATACCACAGGCTGAATTACACGTATTAAAAAAAAAACGTCGCGTATCATATTTAAAACATATTGTCAAGATGAAATGCGAAACAGATATCCTAATTTTAGTTCAAAAGACACAAATATGTTAATAAAATGAAGCGTATATTGTAGCTCTAGATAATTTGCGGTCAGGTAAAATATTAGTGTGTACACTTCAACCATTTATTATTAAACATTTGTATCCTTTAACTCGTGATTTTAGGGCCAGGTGATGGTTATCAAAGGCACAAAGTAATTGGATGTGCAAGGGATTCTGTCGCGAGATACTCTTCTCCTTTTAGGCTAAATCCTCTAGTCAAATTTCCAATATATGGTGCATGGCCATGCCAGAGATACGGAATCAAAAACTATTGGCTAAACACTATGAACGATTTATTCTTTAGGATAGGTCTGTTTTATGAGAATCAATTGCGGGAGTAAAAGTGTAATAACGCGTGGCTTTGTTGTTTTGAAATTGGCACCCATACTTATTTTAGTCCGTCTGTCAATATCCAAACTAACAGTTTGCAAAATAGCCATGGCAGTCATACTCTTAGTTGTACGAGGACATTCTTGTGAGATAATAGCATAATAAAGCCTTATCACTTCACAAGAATCATTTGTTTGATGTATCATTTTAACCTGATATGTTTCATGCTTCTTCAACGACAAAGGTATCTACCGATATATTTAAAGGTTCTGATGAACGAATACTCCTTAAGGGGCTTTCACAATTGAGATACGGCGGGTTTACGGCTCTTGCAGTCATGGATTTTGGCCTTCCGTACGAAGGACCGCAGCCTTCCTTGCGGGCAACCGCACCTTACCGCGCGGAATGTTTGTGCCGCAAGAGCCGCAGAAAAGTTTGGTGTGCACATGGAATCCAATTTTCGGCCGTGCGAATTTTTCTATTACCTCTGATCCGTGCGGGCGCTAGTATGTTCACCGTAAACTGTTGTATCTTGTCTCGCGGTTGTTGTACGATTTGTTTTTGTCGTAAGATGCTCTGTACGGTGAAATTTCTTGTTCCGCCAACCTTGCGGCAGTCGCAACCGGTGAACGATTCACCGCCTCTGTCTTGCACCGCCTTGCGTTAACCGTGCGGAAAATACCCTCAGGTGTGCTACAGGTATATATTTTGGGGTGCTTCAAAATCTTCCTCAATGGATTGACGTTCTTTTTCTAACGGTGTTTTGGATCTCTGCGCCTTTTTATACTGCAATCACGTCTGCGGAGTCCAAAATCGCCGCACGATTTGACAAAAACGCCGTAAGGCGCCCGCTCATTGGTGCGCGGCGAATAACAGTAACGCACGATGCATCTTGCGGCACACCACACGTTCCAACCAATCACGTAGCACCTCCGCGTAACTGTCTCACGTAACACGTGTGCTAGACGTGCGTTGCTTGCGTCACTCCGCGCGGTTTGCCGCAAGAGATTCGTGGATTAAAACGTGCGGGAACCTGGCTACGTCCTTACGATGCCCCGGCCAATCGTAAAGTGGATTATTTTCTTGCGGTAATTTTTCCGATTCTACTGCGGCCCGAAAAATTTTATCTACACCGTGCCCCGGCCAATCGTAAAGTGGATTATTTTCTTGCGGTAATTTTTCCGATTCTACTGCGGCCCGAAAAAATTTTATCTCCACCGTGCGATCGATTTCAGTATTTTGACCGTGCGGCGAAAGTCTCAATTGTGAAAGCCCCTTTAGTTCACTCGACGACAGGTTGCTTTAAATTGTTGCAATCTATGAGCTGCACATTGAATCGGCAGACGTTTGGAACAGCCGACAGAAAGGATTTTCGTGAAAGACATTGCTGATGAGGTGGTGACCAAGTTAAAGAATGATTTCTTCCAATTTTTATTCTAATTTAAATATTTCATGATATGAAATAGCAGAACGCCGTTCCTCAAATGTATTGAACTTTTTTATAGATCCGATCACGTATAAAAATGGCGTGATTGCAAAGTTTTAGTGGGAGAGGAAACCGCAATCGAAAATGCAGACAAACCTTAAAGCGCTTTTTCTATAAAATGTATGGCTGTCACTCATTTGGCAAGAACACACTGCAATCAGTCCAGATAATGCACAATCCCTCTTTTTAATTAAAATAGCCTAGGATAGACCCAAATATGTTAATAAAATACAAATACTATTTTTTATTCTTTCAGAGGTTTTATTTTTATGATATACATTGCAGTCGTTTTCACCATCCAACATATATACATTTTATTTAACTATGTTAAGAACAGAATATTGTTTTACACTAATTCTCGATTCAACTTAAACTTACATGTATTTTAAACTAATTCAACATTTCTCATCACGATATGGATTTACTAACAGCCCATTATTAATATAAGTAGTTAGGGATCCATTGTTTTAAAGCAAATTAACATAACGGAACGTTTAGAAAGAAATTCCGTTGTGACGCGATTTAAGCAAACAAAGCAATTTTGAATAACCGAGAGTAGACGGAAGTTTGCATGTCAGACGAGATTACATTACATTCAGAAACATAATACATCTTTCAATTTTTATTGACAATATTTTGTAAACAACAAAAAAACTTACATTTAATAGTTACTGACAGCCATTTCCGTGTTTTTTTCATCTTTTCAGGAAGTTTGTTTCAAGCGTTTTTTTCTTCAATACAAAAGACATAAATGCCAGGAAGTCAATTACTTTTTTCGTTTATATAACTCCTGCATTGTACAACTTACTTTCTTTGATGTCTAATTTCCTATACGTTTAGATTAACCAGGTTTGCAATATTCATCTCCTTGACAAAGCCCCTAATTGCCCTTACCGATCTTGTAAGGTAGATGGAGAATTTGTTACAAATAAAGTGAACACTTTGATGATTTTTGATTGAAGACATTTGATACATCAATAACACAAAACACAAGTAGTGATAACCCGAAAAACGACAGTTTCATGATGACTGACAGGCCAGTTCATAACAATAGCGACCAATCAGAGCTGAAGGAGAATATGCGCTTCAGATACTACATCTCTCACCGTAAAAAAAATTAAAGTGGCATGAGCTGCCAAAATTGGGACTATTTGCATAGATTCTAATTGTCACGACAGTAAGAGGCTTTGCAGGTCATCGAAAAACTTGGCGTTGGAATGAGGAAAATCCATACAGTATGTGGCCTGTACGAACCGAGATAGTGTTTGAAAAGTAAACAAAATTTAAATAACCGGGGCGACCATTCATTCATTCTAAGCCTAAGTTAGTTCAAAACAATACTTTATCGTACATTCTCGAGACTAGAAGCATTCAAAAGCTTCTGAATTATACGTCTTGAGAGAAAAATAGGCAATAATTTCAGTATTCAGTTTTAACGGCAAAATGTCAACATCTTGGCAGCTCATGCCACTTTAAATAAAGAGAAAATAATAATTTTTGGTCATCCGTTTGTTTTTCACTGCATACAAAGCAGACTCTGCATATATCAAGAGCTAGGCGATCCTCAAATGTTTTCAATAATATTGATAATTGGATTTAGGAGTATATTCTTAACTCTCATTAACTGTCTGTGGGCGTCACAGTTACAAAAGCAGAAGGATCTAGGTTTGCAATTCTTCAAGGTCTTCATAAATCAGTTTCATCATCAAATACACCAAGCGTGTAATTATTTTCAACACCATTGAATTTCTTAAAGAAAGATTTATTTCTACTCTGGTTTTCTGCATTCAAAATGCGACCATTATGATTTAGTATTTAAGAAACAACAGTTCTAAATTTAGATTGAAGTTTTCGTTCTTTTTTGTTTCTCACTTACACTCTTTCACCCACATGAAAATCTTTTCTCTTCACAATTCTGTGTTTATCGCGAAAAAGCTTATTTTTTCATAGTTGGAAATCTCCGAACTCTGAGGCCAAAGTATATTGATGATGGATGGTAAACAACTATGTTTATCAAGAAAATCCGAAAGCGAGGCTCACAGGTCAAATTGTGTTCGTACATTTCCCAAGTCCATTTTGAAGGCAGCCGGTGGTAGATTCCTGTTATCGTTCGAAAAACGACGAGGATGCAACACAAATGTGAGTGTCTGAACGCTTTTTTTAGTGAAACTGCGAACTAAAAGATTGAATTGAATGTGTGAAAAGTTTGGGCCGGTTGTGTTGCTTAAATTAGGAGAAATTAATAGAACATCCACGAACAATGTGTTGTTTCTCCGAATGTACATGTTTCAATATGGCAGGTCCTCCAACTCTGTTGGCCACCCATCATCAATATACTTTGACCACAGAGTTTGGTGATCTCCAACTATTTTTTTCATAGCTTGATTGTGATACACTTTTGGATTGACAAACTTGAGTTTTGATAGAACCACCAACCATTAGCTGTAATGGATATATAGGCGGATGAGGAGTAGTTTTATAAATTATCGACACAATTTCTTCCTCTCTACTTTTTGCCTCTTTAAGCAGACCGAATTAATTTCCCTAAGTCTTTTCATGTAGTTTTCGGCAAGATTATTAAATCTAGCATACTCTGGTGTATGTTTGTGTGTTCAAAACCAGACTAAACAACATAGACTTTAAGTTCTCTTAGGGTTGTATGGTGGACCGTTATCACACTTGAGACTATTTGGATATCCGTAACATGTAATATTTTATCGTTTTTCTAAAAAACACTCGTATAACTCGTTAGTTCTACTTCTGGAAATGGAGAACATTTATCAAATACGACAACCAGATATTCTACAGAAGGTGGCTGATCATACGTCTTTAGCTAAATTATACAAATCTCTTTTAGGTAGGGGAGTAGTTTTTAGACGTTTTTGAACCTTTACGTCCACGTTTAATTGACAAGCATAGTAAACACAATCTACGGACTCAACGAATTCATCCATCCCCTGGTTACCAAAGTCAAGATATACCAAGAGGACCTTCATGTGCGACAGAAACCGCACAGGCTCTTAAAGAACATGGGACTTCTATCATGGAACTACGAAGCATCAGAATAACTAAGTTTATCTTTAATTTGTTTAAAAACTTTTAATTCATTGCTATCAATGTTGTCTGGGATTTTGTCACACACATTGATTTTCAAGCAATTAGAGACACGTCAAAGTTGGATTCTTAAATCTCAATATTTGGAAATGGATTTGGGAATAAGATGTGACTGAATCTAAGATACTTGAAACTTATTAGAAGTCCATGATTTAGACTGGCGAATAATTGGATGCCTAGACATAGAATCACACGGATCGTTTTTACCTGGTCTATGGTTTACCTGAAATCTATACTTTTGATATTTGGTAATCCATTTCTCAACTCTAAGAGATATTTTTTCTAAATGTTTAGTATTAAAGATAGAAACAAGACCTTTATGATAGGTTTCCACTGCAATTGTGGACATCCCTCTATATACAATCTATGTTGAGTTATTCTGTAGTAAATATCGAGAGCTTCACGTTCTAACTGGATGTAATGCTTTTCGGTTTCACTCAAAGAGCGACTAGCGCAGCTGATTAAAATTTCCTCCTGTCTCCAAAAAAAGGATTGAAACCAGTCAGAGTTATTGGTTTGTTTACTTTTAAACACCCTAATGCGACATCACAGCAAAAGCAGATCTAAAAGTGTAGTTAACGATCTAATAGACTCCGATTAACTGGAAAATCTAAGAACCATGATAGAGGGTAACCCAAGCATACCAAGATAGAAACGCACTTCAGACAAAGAGAGTAGATTGACAAGAGTGGTCACTTCGGTCGCGCCATGTTGGATTTGAACTGACACTTAGGAACGCTTAGGAACCTCCTTCCTGTAGGGGGAGCCCTAATCGAATCGTGCACAGTCGGAACACCCTTCCGCTAGGGGGCCAGAATAACATGCAGGCAATGATGATTGGACGAAGTGGCCCCTCTTGTCAATCTACTCTCTTTGCTTCAGATACATTCGACGAAGGGCTCAAGGCATGAATAGTTTTCAAGCGACTTTCGACACATCGCATGCCTTTTGCTATTTTTTTCAGTCTTATCTTGTACTGGCATACAAATGTTCACCCGTTAACTTAAAATGCAAGTCTTTATATTGAATGGTCCCGTGGTTTCCATGACTCAAGGGAAACAACACCAAAGATTGCGAACCGCTATCTTAAAAATTGTATCAAGTGTTTCATAAGCTATTGTCAGGTAACTGGCACCCATTCCACTTCCGGAAATCAAGTGATAACCCACTTGTGTCATATCTTCTTTGGACAGATTGGGAATCGAAACCAAGACCAATTGATGGTAGGCTTGCGTCCCCACAAGATACTATCGCTTTACCGTTTGAGCCATCAATACCCCTATTTAATTAATGTTGAAAATAAGGAACTTAAATTAAATTCGGGATATCTTGTGTTATCCTTTCAAGTTGTTTCAGAAGTAGTTCCGATTGGAAAGGTAGAGTTCATTGCTTCTTATCAGTTACTTTGTCGGGGCATTTTCAATCTTTATATCTTGTAAAGCTAGGAGGTTTATCGATCAAATTGTATATGAGATTAAATATTTTCATTCATGCCGGTCTGGTACATTCTTTTGAGGTAGGCCGGTTGGATGAATGGCTTAGACACTCGGCAATTCATTCTGGCATAATGAGCCTTACTTATCCGATCATCACAAAAATCGATAGATGGATTTCTGATATTTTTCCAGAAACTGTTATCTCAGCAAAATAACTTTTCAAAAGACACAACCCAAAGAACGGTGGGTATTTCTAAAACACTATGAAGGGATTGAGTCAATTTGAATAAGGATTGCCCATAAAAACAACATTTATTGAGTCAATTTGAATAAGGTAACAACAAACCAATAAGTTGGTTATAGAAGAGAATGAAAATAGATTTACTAAACTCAATCTTCTGCAAATTTTTGTTTGTTCTTGCACTTTCTGGAAGCTTATGTATTGGAAGAGTTGATATGAGACACAAAATGTATAGAGATCTAAATAAGACATGGATGTGTTGAATCATAACATACAGAAAACAATGGAAGATAATTTCGTGGGTTTCTATGGAAATGTAAATTCCATTGTTAATATATCATTCTTCATCGATCGTAAACCAATGGCTTATGGGTATAAATTGACGCCATACCTGATAAGCTTATGCCATAACGATTTTCTGTTTACTTTGTCAAAGGCCTTTATATAATACAGTTTTATTCTTGTTGATATACTTACAAGCTAATTGATTAAATATTAAAAGGGGATCAACTGTAGAAAATCCTGGCTTAAGGTTACAGAACACAGTTTCATTTCCCATTTGTGGTAATGTTAACGTTTACATTTGTGGCTAATTACGTAAATCTCGTTAAGACTTTTTATTTCCATTTTCAAGTAAATGAACACATGAGGCATCCTTTGCAACCAACTGAAGTTGACACAGTGCCTGGCGGTTTCACGCTACACGCAAATTACCATGGGCACCTCCATTTTGACAGTTTTAGGCTTACATATTCTCAATTGTGGTATTTTCAAAATTAGTTAGAATTTAAGAAAACACACACAAAACTCTTCTTTAAGGCATTGATTGAAAGTTTAAACCATGTACAGTAGACCTGCATTAGTGTCCATCCAATATTCAAATAACCAAGACACAAAATTATCGCTATGTAAGCCACTTCCTACATTGTAGCTATAACCGAGATTAATTATCATTGGCTGAAAAACAGAAACTGAGTGTTTTGACCTTAAAGGCAAGTTGATCAAGGGATGCAATGTAATTAGTTGACGACCATTGTAATAACCTGTTATACACAACTGAGGTAAACAGTTTAGATAGATAGCCCAGAAGAGTTATCCCCGCATATTTATTGTATGACTATGTATGCATTAGAACCATTCTGATTGTATATGCTTTGTCATCCAATATTAATGTATCGACGACCAATGTTTGGGATTGCTTCATGTAAATCTCTGCCAAATGTAATAGTACTCGCCAATGTTATTGACATATAATTAAGACGACAAATGCTTTGGCGTGTAACAGCCTCAATTCGACATACAATAACACCAGATTTTCTTGAACTGTTGTGATTTGGAAAAGGGATGCACGTCTGAAAATGTTGTTTCATTGGCAATCTTTATTCAAATCGACAAAATCCTTCCCAAGTGTTTTTTTAAATATAAAAACACAGAGAGGTGTATTACTGAAAGGATTTAATTTGCACTTATGTAAAATATTCTAAATTATGTTTTAATGAACTAAATGATCAGCTTGTAAAACTGAATGCGAACATTTGTCATGGTTTAAACTTTATTCCATTTTTAGTCCCAAATAACACTCAGCCGTTGCATATTACATACTCGCCACAAGTACACAGTTTGAAATTCAACTGATTTTGCCGAATGTATCTCACAGACGATTTGCCAGTGTGAACGTATAACAACCGAGCCATGGAAACCAATTCATCTTAATAAAGCATACTTTAGAAGAGTCCCAGTCGATACCAGTTAGACCGTCGAGAAGCCATTATCCTCTCTGTCTGTTAAATAAGGAACAAATGGAATATAAAGTACATTACCAATCCAGTAGGTTGATACTTATAGATTCTTTCAAGTTGAGCATACTGACTAATAAAGTCTAGACAGAGTAATGAAGCGTTATTGATCAATTGATCAGTATAAATGTACGACAAAACTCTGGAAAACTTTGTGAATATATCACTTTGTAAGGAACCTTCATTTAGTGTATTTCTATAAATGGGTTATTCCAGTCCGAAAGTGATAAATGTGATAAAATCAAAGACTGAAGAATTGGAGAGTCTTGGTTTTTAACAAATCTCATATATTATATATATTTATGAACAATAAAACATATGTACATATCTAAAGTAGATATTTTGGTGGTGTCAATAGGTCGCAATTTTTTATATTAAAGGTATATTTTCTTGAACTAATAGTCGACCATACTCCTTGCTTTACTTTTGGCCAGAATCATTAGTTTTCACAACTTAATATGACAGTTTGACTAAACCACAGTTTCATGGAACGTGTATAATCTTTTCTCTATGGGGAAAGGTATCTAATCGTTAGCTGAAGGAGAATATGCGCTTCAGATACTACATCTCTCACCGTAAAAAAATTAAAGTGGCATAAGCTGCCAAAATTAGGACTATTTGCATAGATTCTAATTGTCACGACAGTAAGAGGCTTTGCAGGTCATCGAAAAACTTGGCGTTGGAATGAGGAAAATCCATACAGTATGTGGCCTGTACGAACCGAGATAGTGTTTGAAAAGTAAACAAAATTTAAATAACCGGGGCGACCATTCATTCATTCTAAGCCTAAGTTAGTTCAAAACAATACTTTATCGTACATTCTCGAGACTAGAAGCATTCAAAAGCTTCTGAATTATACGTCTTGAGAGAAAAATAGGCAATAATTTCAGTATTCAGTTTTAACGGCAAAATATCAACATCTTGGCAGCTCATGCCACTTTAAATAAAGAGAAAATAATAATTTTTGGTCATCCGTTTGTTTTTCACTGCATACAAAGCAGACTCTGCATATATCAAGAGCTAGGCGATCCTCAAATGTTTTCAATAATATTGATAATTGGATTTAGGAGTATATTCTTAACTCTCATTTACTGTCTGTGGGCGTCACAGTTACAAAAGCAGAAGGATCTAGGTTTGCAATTCTTCAAGGTCTTCATAAATCAGTTTCATCATCAAATACACCAAGCGTGTAATTATTTTCAACACCATTGAATTTCTTAAAGAAAGATTTATTTCTACTATGGTTTTCTGCATTCAAAATGCGACCATTATGATTAAGAATTTAAGAAACAACAGTTCTAAATTTAGGTTGAAATTTTCGTTCTTTTTTGTTTCTCACTTACACTCTTTCACCCACATGAAAATCTTTTCTCTTCACAATTCTGTGTTTATCGCGAAAAAGCTTATTTTTTCATAGTTGGAAATCTCCAAACTCTGAGGCCAAAGTATATTGATGATGGATGGTAAACAACTATGTTTATCAAGAAAATCCGAAAGCGAGGCTCACAGGTCAACTTGTGTTCGTACATTTCCCAAGTCCTTTTTGAAGGCAGCCGGTGGTAGATTCCTGTTATCGTTCGAAAAACGACGAGGATGCAACACAAATGTGAGTGTCTGAACGCTTTTTTTAGTGAAACTGCGAACTAAAAGATCGAATTGAATGTGTGTAAAGTTTGGGCCGGTTGTGTTGCTTAAATTAGGAGAAATTAATAGAACATCCACGAACAATGTGTTGTTTCTCCGAATGTACATGTTTCAATATGGCAGGTCCTCCAACTCTGTTGGCCACCCATCATCAATATACTTTGACCACAGAGTTTGGTGATCTCCAACTATTTTTTTCATAGCTTGATTGTGATACACTTTTGGATTGACAAACAATTGCGGACATAAACGAGACTTGAGTTTTGATAGAACCACCAACCATTAGCTGTAATGGATATATAGGCGGATGAGGAGTAGTTTTATAAATTATCGACACAATTTCTTCCTCTCTACTTTTTGCCTCTTTAAGCAGACCGAATTAATTTCCCTAAGTCTTTTCATGTAGTTTTCGGCAAGATTATTAAATCTAGCATACTCTGGTGTATGTTTGTGTGTTCAAAACCAGACTAAACAACATAGACTTTAAGTTCTCTTAGGGTTGTATGGTGGACCGTTATCACACTTGAGACTATTAGGATATCCGTAACATGTAATATTTTATCAAGTTTTTCTAAAAAACACTCGTATAACTCGTTAGTTCTACTTCTGGAAATGGAGAACATTTATCAAATACGACAACCAGATATTCTACAGAAGGTGGCTGATCATACGTCTGTAGCTAAATTATACAAATCTCTTTTAGGTAGGGGAGTAGTTTTTAGACGTTTTTGAACCTTTACGTCCACGTTTAATTGACAAGCATAGTAAACACAATCTACGGACTCAACGAATTCATCCATCCCCTGGTTACCAAAGTCAAGATATACCAAGAGGACCTTCATGTGCGACAGAAACCGCACAGGCTCTTAAAGAACATGGGACTTCTATCATGGAACTACGAAGCATCAGAATAACTAAGTTTATCTTTAATTTGTTTAAAAACTTTTAATTCATTGCTATCAATGTTGTCTGGGATTTTGTCACACACATTGATTTTCAAGCAATTAGAGACACGTCAAAATTGGGTTGTTAAATCTCAATATTTGGAAATGGATTTGGGAATAAGATGTGACTGAATGTAAGATACTTGAAACTTATAAGAACTCAGAGATTTAGACTGGAGACTAATTGGATGCCTAGACATAGAATCACACGGATCATTTTTACCTGGTGTATGGTTTACCTGAAATCTATACTTTTGACATCTGTCAATCCATTTTCTCTAAATATTTAGTAACAAGACCTTTACCATAGGTTCCTACTGCAATTGTGGACATCCCTCTATATACAATCTATGTTGAGTTATTCTGTAGTAAATAACGAGAGCTTCACGTTCTAACTGGATATAATGCTTTTCGGTTTCACCTAAAGAGCGACTAGCACAGCTGATTAAAAATGTCCTCCTGTCTCCAAAAAAGTATTCAAACCAGTCAGAGTTATTGGTTTGTTTACTTTTAAACACCCTAATGCGACATCAGAACAAATGCAGATCTAAAAGTGTCCTTTTTAGTTAACCATCTAATAGACAGGGGTAAACTGGAAAATCTAAGAACCATGATAGAGGGTAACCCAAGCATACCAATATAGAAACGCACTTCAGACAAAGAGAGTAGATTGACAAGAGTGGTCACTTCGGTCGCGCCATGTTGAATTTGAACTGACACTTAGGAACGCTTAGGAACCTCCTTCCTGTAGGGGGAGCCCTAATCGAATCGTGCACAGTCGGAACACCCTTCCGCTAGGGGCCAGAATAACATGTAGGCAATGATGATTAGACGAAGTGGCCCCTCTTGTCAATCTACTCTCTTTGCTTCAGATACATTCGACGGAGGGCTCAAGGCATGAATAGTTTTCAAGCGACTTTCGACACATCGCATGCCTTTTGCTATTTTTTTTCAGTCTTATCTTGTACTGGCATACAAATGTTCACCCGTTAACTTAAAATGCAAGTCTTTATATTGAATGGTCCCGTGGTTTCCATGACTCAAGGGAAACAACACCAAAGATTGCGAACCGCTATCTTAAAAATTGTATCAAGTGTTTCATAAGCTATTGTCAGGTAACTGGCACCCATTCCACTTCCGGAAATCAAGTGATAACCCACTTGTGTCATATCTTCTTTGGACAGATTGGGAATCGAAACCAAGACCAATTGATGGTAGGCTTGCGTCCCCACAAGATACTATCGCTTTACCGTTTGAGCCATCAATACCCCTATTTAATTAATGTTGAAAATAAGGAACTTAAATTAAATTCGGGATATCTTGTGTTATCCTTTCAAGTTGTTTCAGAAGTAGTTCCGATTGGAAAGGTAGAGTTCAATGCTTCTTATCAGTTACTTTGTCGGGGCATTTTCAATCTTTATATCTTGTAAAGCTAGGAGGTTTATCGATCAAATTGTATATGAGATTAAATATTTTCATTCATGCCGGTCTGGTACATTCTTTTGAGGTAGGCCGGTTGGATGAATGGATTAGACACTCGGCAATTCATTCTGGCATAATGAGCCTTACTTATCCGATCATCACAAAAATCGATAGATGGATTTCTGATATTTTTCCAGAAACTGTTATCTCAGCAAAATAACTTTTCAAAAGACACAAACCAAAGAACGGTGGGTATTTCTAAAACACTATGAAGGGATTGAGTCAATTTGAATAAGGATTGCCCATAAAAACAACATTTATTGAGTCAATTTGAATAAGGTAACAACAAACCAATAAGTTGGTTATAGAAGAGAATGAAAGTAGATTTACTAAACTCAATCTTCTGCAAATTTTTGTTTGTTCTTGCACTTTCTGGAAGCTTATGTATTGGAAGAGTTGATATGAGACACAAAATGTATAGAGATCTAAATAAGACATGGATGTGTTGAATCATGACATACAGAAAACAATGGAAGATAATTTCGTGGGTTTCTATGGAAATGTAAATTCCATTGTTAATATATCATTCTTCATCGATCGTAAACCAATGGCTTATGGGTATAAATTGACGCCATACCTGATAAGCTTATGCCATAACGATTTTCTGTTTACTTTGTCAAAGGCCTTTATATAATACAGTTTTATTCTTGTTGATATACTTACAAGCTAATTGATTAAATATTAAAAGGGGATCAACTGTAGAAAATCCTGGCTTAAGGTTACAGAACACAGTTTCATTTCCCATTTGTGGTAATGTTAACGTTTACATTTGTGGCTAATTACGTAAATCTCGTTAAGGCTTTTTATTTCCATTTTCAAGTAAATGAACACATGAGGCATCCTTTGCAACCAACTGAAGTTGACACAGTGCCTGGCGGTTTCACGCTACACGCAAATTACCATGGGCACCTCCATTTTGACAGTTTTAGGCTTACATATTCTCAATTGTGGTATTTTCAAAATTAGTTAGAATTTAAGAAAACACACACAAAACTCTTCTTCAAGGCATTGGTTGAAAGTTTAAACCATGTACAGTATACCTGCATTAGTGTCCATCCAATATTCAAATAACCAAGACACAAAATTATCGCTATGTAAGCCACTTCCTACATTGTAGCTATAACCGAGATTAATTATCATTGGCTGAAAAACAGAAACTGAGTGTTTTGACCTTAAAGGCAAGTTGATCAAGAGATGCAATGTTATTAGTTGACGACCATTGTAATAAACTGTTATACACAACTGAGGTAAACAGTTTAGATAGATAGCCCAGAAGAGTTATCCCCGCATATTTATTGTATGACTATGTATGCATTAGAACCATTCTGATTGTATATGCTTTGTCATCCAATATTAATGTATCGACGACCAATGTTTGGGATTGCTTCATGTAAATCTCTGCTAAATGTAATAGTACTCGCCAATGTTATTGACATATAATTAAGACGACAAATGCTTTGGCGTGTAACAGCCTCAATTCGACATACAATAACACCAGATTTTCTTGAACTGTTGTGATTTGGAAAAGGGATGCACGTCTGAAAATGTTGTTTCATTGGCAATCTTTATTCAAATCGACAAAATCCTTCCAAAGTGTTTTTTTAATATAAAAACACAGAGAGGTGTATTACTGAAAGGATTTAATTTGCACTTATGTAAAATATTCTAAATTAGGTTTTAATGAACTAAATGATCAGCTTGTAAAACTGAATGCGAACATTTGTCATGGTTTAAACTTTATTCCATTTTTAGTCCCAAATAACACTCAGCCGTTGCATATTACATACTCGCCACAAGTACACAGTTTGAAATTCAACTGCTTTTGCAGAATGTATCTCACAGACGATTTGCCAGTGTGAACGTATAACAACCAAGCCATGGAAACCAATTCATCTTAATAAAGCATACTTTAGAAGAGTTCCAGTCAATACCAGTTAGACCGTCGAGAAGCCATTATCCTCTATGTCTGTTAAATAAGGAACAAATGGAATATAAAGTACATTACCAATCCAGTAGGTTGATACTTATAGATTCTTTCAAGTTGAGCATACTGACTAATAAAGTCTAGACAGAGTAATGAAGCGTTATTGATCAATTGATCAGTATAAATGTACTACAAAACTCTGGAAAACTTTGTGAATATATCACTTTGTAAGGAACCTTCATTTAGTGTATTTCTATAAATGGGTTATTCCAGTCCTAAACTGATAAATATGATTAAATAAAATACTAAAGAATTGGTGTAGTGTATACCAGTCCGCGACGCAAATCGGTGTCAGTCGGCTTCAGTTGCGTCGGGTCGGGTCGCAGCAAAACTCTCAGTGTATACCGGGCTTAAAATGCTACAATCCCTGGGCTACACTACACGTAGAATTGAATCGAGTCTGCAAAAAGCGGAAAGAAAGTACAGACTGACGTCACGTTTTATTACCAAAAACACTCGTACATCTCAGCTATTTGAATTTCATGCCTTATTAGCACACATTTTCGGTTCTTACGGGTAACTAACTTTAGAGATATTTTTTTTCAACGTCATTTTCTTTAGTTTTTTCAAGGTATTTAAAACGCTCAACGCTCAACGACGATCAAAACTTATTCAGGCATTTGACAGCTCATGCTGCTTTTAGAGAGAAATGCCCTCGTATGTAAGCGAATAATGGGCAAAATGTTGTGCCATGGCAATGATGACTACGCTATGGATTTCATAGTACTCAAATACATATTTATCCCTCGAACTTTCCCTTAAAATGGCACTGTGCGTCTGAGACAAAATACAGATACAAATACAGAAAATGTTCCACTAAAAATCGACCTACCACCTTTCATCCGAAGTCAATCATATTTCTCTATTTAGCAGATGTTTGAGAAAAAATGTAAACAACTTTACACAATGAGTCCCTTTTATGCGTTTATGTTTTATCAAAAACATATCGAGGTATAATAACAGATAAGAAAGATCGTTTGTTTTTATAACAATCGTGTTTGTAAGAATTGGATTAGTCAGGTTTTACGTAAACGAAGGCAGCTATAGTTTTTGCTAAGGTTGTGTCCCTTTGTATATGTATCACTCGCTTGGCAAGGAACATACTGCTGTTATACCAGATTACTCACAAAGCTGTCTTTAAATTAAAATATCTATAATATCAAAAACTCAAACAGACGTTTAAAGCATTCGAATACGTGTATACAATGGCTGGAATCCTCTGGTCTTTGTTCTTTATATAATGGTCATTGTAAAATGATTTGAATAATTTATTTTATATTATTGAAAATAAGATAAATTAAATTTTATCTTATTTTGGCGCCTGGACCTAAACTGACAGGTACATGGATATTAAACTGACAGGTACATGTATATTAAATTGACAGGTACATGTATATTAAACTTACAGGTACATGTATATTAAACTGACAGGTACATGTATATTAAATTGACAGGTACATGTATATTAAACTTACAGGTACATGTATATTAAACTGACAGGTACATGTATAATAAACTGACAGGTACATGTATATTAAACTGACAGGTACATGTACATGTATATTAAACTGACAGGTACATGTATATTAAACTGACAGAAAGATGTATATTAAATTGACAGGAAGATGTATATTAAACTGACATGTACATGTATATTAAACTGACAGGTACATGCATATTAAACTGACATGTACATGTATATTAAACTGACAGGTACATGTGTATTAAACTGACAGGTACATGTACATGTATATTAAACTGACAGGTACATGTGTATTAAACTAAGATACATTTATCTTAAGAATGTCTTAGAATAACATTCGTATCACATTCTCAATATACAAAAGCAGGCCGTTGACATTGTAATAGCACTGCCGGAAACAATTCTGAAGAAACAAGAGTAAACGGAAGTTCACATCCCAGACGACATTACATTTACCTTTGAATACATCTTTCAATATCTATCGACATTAATTTACAAGAAAACAACTTTAATGGTTACTGACAGCCATTTCTGTGTTACGTCACAAAATGTATTTTTATCTATATATTCAGGCAGTTTGTCTCAAGAGCAATTTGTTTTGTAAGGAAAAATACATCAAGTGCAGGAAGTTATACAATCTGCCGTTTCTATAGAATTCTTCTACTTTGCATACATTTTTTTCTGTTAGATCATATTTTCAATCAACTTTGATAAAGCAAATTTGTAACATTTACATTAAAGACGATATTGTTAAATATCTTTCTGATACGCTAAATAATATGTAGCCGCGCTCATGTGTCTCTTTCCTGTGTTACTTACTTGCCGGCCAGGAAGAGCCACACATTAAATCACCATTAAAAGGGTGAGATAAATATTATCTTTCAAAAGACTTTTCATAACCCTGCAGTCATGTGATGCGAGAGTTACGTTGTCATCAAATTGTCCAGCTCTTGAGGAAATTCTCGGATATACTGCGGACCATGTGACAGGTTGTCATTGTACGAGGAGAGTTTTAAATCTGTCCGGCCAATTTTGAAGGATTTGGTAGAATTACAATGAAATTGAAACAAATTACTGAGTAAAATGAAAGAGGAATGCTTTAAATGTGTGTTGGAGGTAAAATCTAAAATGCAGGTAGGATTAATATATATTTAAAACGGGGTTTAAAACTGAAAGCCGAAGTCCTTCCAAATAATTCATTTAAAAGCCGCAACTTAATAATATATTGACTCCAGAGATTGAAATACCACACAGCAATACTGATTTCAATTAAATATATATTTGAAAGACTCAATAATTTAAGTGGAGTAACGTCAACTACAAAGGGAAATGGAGAAGGTGAGCATAGCTGTTATAGGACGCCAAAATTGATATTTTGCAATAGAATGCATGAGTTAAAAGTTATTTGATAAATATATACAGTTCCAGATAAGCAAGTACAAGAGTTTGCAGTTTTTGTACATTGAAACTTTACTTTATCTCATACCACACAGATGGTAAATCACGTGATAAATATATTCCGTTTCATACAGGTTCACACCTTTGTAGGTTTTGGTACATTTGAATGAAGTAAATAACCGTAACATTACGGCAGAAGTTCCCTAAGTGTGTAAAACATGTCTTATCTTTTAAACCCAGTGGGCTGCTAAGAAAACACAATTAGATTAAAGTTAATACAATCGTGTTTGTTCAGCTTATAATCCCATGACTCAATTACTAATCTTAAAGTGCTTATAGCTAGAGTTAATGGCAATTGTAATTTGAGCAATCTAGACTGTCCAAATGGGTTTTTGTGAAACTGAATATAATGAGATTCCAAACGTCTGTTGAAGCCAGATAAGATGGCACCGAAATATGACCGAATTCTCAACAATCTATTATGCTTTACTTCGGTAATGCAACACTGTAAAACAAAAAACATTAATACTACATACAGTTTTATTTCAAGCATTAATAATCTGAGGGAAGCTGATTAAAAACGCTATATAATTCTGCCTCTGTTGTAATTGAGCTTTCCGACAGTGCCACTTGTTTTGGACGAACGTTTCAAGATATTACACAAATTCAGAGAGTTGGTATTGTGACGTTACAAATATAATGATGTGACCGAGCTATTTCTCTGAGTGTTTATCAAACGTTTGGACTGGACATGTGACGCTGGCAAAGAGGTCAATTGAAAAAACGATAGCTTTATTGACAATGATTTCCTTCGTGTACATGTACAAACTTACTACCTTTTGTAGGATGTTTGCTACACACTAAAACTGATGCGCTTTCGCCAAGGTTAAAATCTTCATGGAACCCATTCCATGTTTTACCTTGGCGGAATACTCTACTCTTAACTGGTAAGTCGAACAGCGCCCACTGGTGGGAATGTAATAGTTCTCTGTCCAACCCTCTCAGCACTCGTTAAACAAAAGCGCAAGGTGTATAAAGCCGCCATTGCGTTATTTCTCAGCTAGTGGATTAGTGTAAGTGCCCGAGGTTTTGATAACCCGCGAGAACTTCTACTAGCATCCAATCAAAATGCGCTGTTCGATTGACTTATTCGGGTGGAATATTCCGCCACGGTAAAACACAGAATGGGTTCCATGATGATTTTAACTTGGCTGTAGAAGATGGCAATGGCATGGCAACCATTTTGAGACCAAAATAAAGTCTACCAGCAATAACACAAACATTGTTTCACAAGTAGAGGAATGTAAGGGTTGTCTGTTCTTTCCTCTCAGCACTCGTTAAACAAAAGCGCAAGGTGTATGCAGCCACCGCTGCGTTATTTCTCAGCTGGTGGATTAGTGTAAGTTCACGAGGTTTTGATAACCCGCGAGAAGTTTTACTCGCATCCAATCAAAATGCGCTGTTCGATTGACTTTTTCGGGTGAAATATTCCGCCACGGTAAAACAAGGAATGGGTTCCATGATGATTTTAACCTAGCTGTAGAAGATGACAATGGCATGGCAACCTTTTCTACCTTTCTAAAATTCTACCAGCCATAACACAAACATTGTTTCAGAAGTAGAGCTCGATAAATGAGCATTAAGTCAAGACTACATACATTGCAACTTCTTATTTATCCGATTTCGGTGTTTCGATAAAAATACTCCACGCAAATGGACGGTTTAACTAATCCATATAAGTGTCAAAAGCTCCCAAAATTTTACTGCAGGGTGATGAATTGCATCCACGTTTAAAGCGATTAGCGTTGAGGCCATTTAAATGTGATAAAATGTACTGCGAAGGTAACTGGATTTGTGGTAGATATGTAATGACAGCAGATGACGTATTAACGACAATTCGAATCTTAGAGTCAGATGACGGAAATATAATTCGAACATCAGCGTGTGGTTTCTCCTGTACGATGCTATAGACTGGCAATGGTGTCAGTTGAGAATCGGGCTGATATTTCATCAGTTTTCTTAAAGGGGGAGAAAACAAAAATCACATTAGGGTTCGGAAGAAGCGCGCTTATGTTTCCTTTCCAACGGTACCAAACACATAACTTTGCGATTTTGACAGTGAAGTGAATAAAAGACCACAATAAACAAAACAAATGGGTCAACTTTCAAAATCTCCAATTTAAGCCTAGGTTACATTCATCCTCTCCAAGGCCGTCGTAACTCACTAATTTGGCAATAAGACCACTTTTGTGCTAGCCAAAGCTTCTTTTGTAATTTAATGTAATTAACCTGGAATTAAACGGCAGATTTTGAAAGTTAACCAATGTGTTTATGTAACATAATACGGTATTTTTAATACGGTATCCCATTAAAAAAATCGCAAAAATATGTGTTTGGTACTGTTGGAAAGGAAAAAAAGCGCGCTTATTCTGAACTATAAATTATGTTTTGTTTTCTTCTCCTTTAAGGTTGTATTTCTACGGTAAATTGTAAGAAAACTGAAGTGTTTCCTGTTGCCCAGATAAAGTGTCACTGTATTTAGAGGCGTCTTGCTTTTTATTCTCGTGTAAAGTTTAGCCATATTTTACCAAAGATGCCACTACTCAAGTATTAACAACATTCAATCAAAATATAAAAAAATCAAAGATTTCAGACCTGCTTGGCAAACAAAAATCAAAACGTTACCCAGTTGTTTTACTGTTAATAACCAAAATATAACTGACCCAGTGGATATTGCTAATTCATTTAATTCCTATTTCTGTTCAGTTGCCAGTAATCTTGCTGAAACAATACCATCGGTAAATAATAAATTCACTGACTTTCTTAAATCTCCAGTTTCTCAAAAATTGCAGCCTCCTAAAATGTCTCGCCCGGTATGGATGGCATCCGAATGGCTCATATTAAACTTGTCGCTGAACAGGTGGCTCAGCCATTATCACACATAATAAATTTATCTCTTCGTACTGGATGTGTACCCTTACAAATGAAAGATGGCAAAGTTACGCCAATTTTTAAAAATGGGGATGAATCTCAGTTAAGAAATTACCGCCCTTGTTTCAGTAAAATTCTGGAAAGAACAGTTTCAACTCAGTTAGATTTCTTGGAAGGTTTAAACCTTCTTTATGCAAATCAATATGGATTTAGGAAAAAATACAATACTTTCCTGGCTGCGTTGTCTCTGCACGATGCATTGGTATCAGCCAAAGAAGCCAAACAATTTAGTTGTGCTACTTTTTTAGACTTATCGAAAGCCTTCGATACAGTTAATCATGGTATAATGTTAAAGAAATTGGAGTATTATGGTATCAAGGGCACATGTAACAATTGGTTTAAATCATACTTAGGGGATAGATACCAATCTACAATGTATAATGGCCAATCTTCTGCGCGAGGTTCTATCACATGTGGTGTTCCTCAGGGCTCGATACTTGGGCCAATTTTATTTTTGATTTATATAAATGATTTATACGCTGCTCTTAATTTTTCATCCGCCATTTTATTTGCTGATGATACTTGTGTTCATTATTCATGTGACGATCAAAAACAACTTTTTGACACAATGTCAAAGGAGCTTGATATCCTACATGCTTGGTTTTCTTGTAATAGGTTATCGTTAATAGGTAATCTGCAAAAAACTAAATTCATGTTTGTGGAGCCAGCGGTCCGTAAAAAGATCAATTTGGATCCATCCCTCTTCATTTCAGGACATCGTATGGAGCGTGTTAAAAATTTTGTAGGTCTTATTTTCAATGAGAAACTGTCATGGCGTTCACATATTGAAGAAATACGTAAGAAAGTCAGTCGAAATATCGGCGTTTTGAATTGTGTAAAAATTGTTTGAATGCTAAAACTTTGTTTATTTTGTACTATTCCATGATATATCCTTATTTATCATATTGTAATGCAATTTGGGGAAGTACATATGCTAGCTACATTCAGCCGCTTATAGTTCTACAGAAAAAAGCAATTCGTATAATTACTAACAGCCCAAAACTAGAACATACAGCACCATTGTTTACCAAACTTAAAATTCTAACTCTGCCGCAATTGAATGTTTTTTTGTTATTACAAATGTCGCAAAAGTTCTTCCATAATATGAATCTCTTACCATCTCAGTTTTCAACTTACTTTACAAGACAATCTGATTTACATAACTATCCGACCCGAAATCATTTTTTGAATTTACATAGGTGTTTCTTTAAAACAGACTTAAGTATGCACACCGTAAAGATAAAAGTTCCTCAAGAGTGGAACAAGATACCCTCCTCTATTAAGACTATTGTCTCATTGTCTGCCTTTAAATCGAAATTAAAGGACCATATTTTAAGTATGCCACCACTGTCTTAATACGATATATAACCGTTGATACTTTATTTTCACTTCGCCAACCAACTCACATCTTCTACATTCAAAATCTTCTACATTCGTTTAAAAACATATATAATGTGATTTTTGTTATTGTACAACATAATTTATTTCTTTGTCGGGATTCTACAAGCCCCTTGGGGTTTCTTCCCACCAGATGTTTTCTTGTCATTGTGTAATTGTTTGTTATGCTTATCTGGCGAATAAAACAAACAAACAAAAAAAAAAACCTTGGCGGATTTTTCAGACGATCATTGCTTTTTTAAATTTATTTCGTTATTTGCACATCTCTTCCGTTCGTGGGTTTTTTGAGTCTCTTAAACCAAGTCCTTCGTATGTATTTGTTAAGTTTATTCCCTTTAAAGTGGCATGATGGGTCGCGGGTTCGAATCCCACTCAGTCCCAAAAAAATTGGACAATTTTCTGCCTGGGTTTTCGCTCGAACGACCTATGTGGGATGGTTGCCAGTTACCAACGGAAGGTCGTGGGTTTCCTCCGGGCATAGAGCCCGGTTTCCTCCTACAATAAAACTGCTAACGCCGCCATATAAGTGAAATAATCTTGAGCGCGGCGTAAAACACCAAACAATCAATCAAACAATCAATTAAAGTGGCATGAGCTGCCAAAATGTTAATATTTTGACGTTAAAACAGAATGTTGAAATTATTGGCTATTTTTTTCAAGACGTATAATTCAGAAACTTTTTAGTGCTTCTAGTCTCGAGACTGTACGATAAAGTATTGTTTTGAACTAACTTTGGCTATAAATGAATGAATGGTCGTCCCGGTTATTTCAATTTTGTTTACTTTTCGAACACGTTTTCGGTTCGTACAGGCCAGATACTGTATGGATGTTCCTCATTCCAACGCCAATCATTTAGTTTTCGGATGGCCTTTAAAGCCTCTTACTGTCGTGACGATCAGAAATTATGAAAAAAAGTGTGAATTTTGGCAGCTCATGCTACTTTAATAATTCTACCAGTAGCTAGTGCTAACGCCATATAACATGGGTTGGAATTATTTATAGGCTATGTGGAAACTGGCTGTTTGTTGAGAGAGCGGGTGCAAGATAATAAAAACATTTTTAGACTCTTATATACATTTATTTATTATGTTGCCTAGTAAATGCCAGATGGGGTATTCGTTTCATGTTGTTAAAGTCGAGTAAAAGGCGAAACTATATGTCCAAATGTTATTTTATCACTCAGACATTATTCCCAAAGAAGGGGATCTTATTGCAAATCTTTTCTGTTGACAGCTGCATAATATATTCTTTATGGAGTTTGGTGCAGTGGATAATAAAACCCTGGTGTGATCTAGAAATCCTATTGAAACCGTGTTAAAGTCTTCCTTACGTAACACGAAAGAAATCTGTTTCGTTTCATCTGAAGTATGGGTATTTATTTGTGATGGTGATAAGCGGACACGTTCGGGGGAGTTAAACACCTTAATGTCGTCCACAATCCTTAACAACCGTCAAGTCGAATTCATGTTTTAATATTTAATGTAACAAGAGAAAGTATCAAGTCAAGTTTTCAGCTTAAAGTATTACGAAAGAAAAAAAAAAGAAACTACTAGATATGTTTCTCTCAGCCTGATTAACATATGTTTGAACTTCTCTGTTTATTATCTGAGATCATCTATAGAGAGCCTGCTTGTTACGATAATTGTGACTGGAATAATAGTCACTAACCCCTGTAATTGTAGTAAACAGTACTCTAATGAGCTAGAAGCTCGAATATTGTAGAAGGGTCGCCATTTTGAAACGGTAGTATACGACTCTCTCGTACATTGGTCCTGTTTTTTCTTTCGAAAAAATCGTTCACCGATACAATAAATGCCTAAAAATGAATGACCAACCTACTCTGTCTTGATATCCATTCCCCGTTTATCGAATTATAGGCCAGAGTTATTGCATTAGATCCATATCTAGAGCTGTTTGGGAAACTTTCCATCGCTCACGGCGGCCATGTTTTGTATTCTGCGCCATTCAGGAATCTTCCTATTTTAAACATGGCTACCCTCCGTAGCGTTCGGCCCTTTGGGACTCACATTGATGCTACATACCGGAGCTAGATCCTCTGGCGAGTACAGGTCGCAGGCTGCTGGTGTTATATTACAGTTGCCCTTAAATGCAAGTATCTCTCGATGGTGGAAAACTTTGTTGAATGAAAGAAGTGAACTGTATGTAGGACACAATTTGGCCGACCATTGTCTTTATACTTCAAAAATAAAAACGAATGTTGATCCATATGCTCAGAACTTTAATCTTCATTCTGTTTGGATTTGTCACTACACAGCTAAACTTTGACCACAAAGTACTTTGCAGTAACCACGTGGTAACCACTCAGTACATGACCACTCAGTACTGGTAGGAAAGGTCCCCTTGTGGTACTGTGTGGTCATTGGCCACGTGGTAACCACCAAGTACTGAGCAGTTACCACAAAGTACACGGCAGCACAGTTCCACAAAGTCACAAGTACTGTGCGGTCACAAGTACTATGCGGTCACAAGTACTGTGAGGTCACAAGTACTTTGCAGTCGCAAGTACTGTGCGGTCGCAAGTACTGTGCGGTCGCAAGTACTGTGCGGTCGCAAGTACTGTGCGGTCGCAAGTACTGCGCTGTCGCCAGTACTGTGCGGTCGCAAGTACTGCGCTGTCGCCAGTACTGTGCGGTCACAAGTACTGCGCTGGCGCTGTTACCATGCAGTACTGTGGTTGCCAGTACTGCTCAGTTAAAAGTACCGAGATGGGACTTACCACATGGTAACCACTCAGAACCTTACAGTTACCACATGGTACTCGACACACAATACCCAGGTGTATCAATATTGTTTACTACCAGGTAATTGAAGGACCAGAAAGCCCACAAAAGCATAAAACTATTGTTATAGGGTTAGCATTCCCTATACTTCGCCAGTCGTATACGTCAATCAATTCTTTTTCCAAGAATGTTTGATACAATAATAAAATAGCACAAGACTAACTAATCAATACTAAAAAGGAAAAAAAAACTCTATATTTTGAGAGAAGACAATATGTATTTTTGAATAAAAACAAGGTATACATAAATTACAGACCATTAAAACATCACATCACAAAT
Organism: Lepidochitona cinerea; assembly: GCA_963971465.1. NCBI lineage: Eukaryota > Metazoa > Mollusca > Polyplacophora > Chitonida > Tonicellidae > Lepidochitona > Lepidochitona cinerea. The sequence goes on along the minus strand of OZ020560.1, from coordinate 13,643,391 downwards.
CAGTTCAAAATAGTGTTATGTTAATCAATATACATCTATAATCTTTCTTGGTGATTTATTTCTGAGAAAACGATTTCTATAAATATATTTGTTAGTACATGTTTTAACAAAAGGCGATTTATCAATATTGACCAGTGGAATAAAAGTGTTTTACACAGGAATAAACTCATTAACATAAGAGTCGTTGACTTTGTTATGGGCACACGCTGAAAAACCTAAACTGGGTCTTTTTGCTCTTTCGATCGTTAAACTATATGGCTATTAATTAGGCTATTAGCGTTTGTTTTAAATAATGAAAAAATATAATAGGCCTTTTTTTAATTCATTTCATTAAAGCATTAAATAACCAAACCAAAGTAACAAGCGTGAATGTGGGTTGGTTAGTACTTACAGTCATCACTTCTTAATTGAAAATCCTAAACAAATCAGTTTTGTTTTGGGATAACAAAATATCTGAAGTGTAAAGTATGTATTACAGGACTAGATTAGAATGTGCTGTTTTTTTTAGCAGCTGCCTTGTAGAAAGATTGTGACAAGCAAAGGAAGTATTTCTCCAAAAGCAAAATAATCCCTACAAAATCGGGACATGCTGTTTCATTTAAAAAGATGCCGATTATGATTTACCTTTGAAAAACGTTACAAGAAAAAGTGAGTTACCATATGAACAACGGATCACCACTAAATTCATACGCAATAGATTGACCTATTCATAAATACATATATTGATGGCCCAAGCTCTAATACATTTGAGTTCACAGTAAATTTCCCACACATGTAAGACATCTAAGAAGGATTACACTGCTAAACTAGTCTTTTCAATTATAACAGTGTAAACATAATAACAAGCATCTAGATGATTGTGTTTCACTGTTACTGGGTGAGACTGGAGGTTCTGCAGCTTATTGTTTCCACTCCTGACAACTGGCTAAGTGGTCTCCATCTAGATTGAAAAAAATAAACAAGAAAAGCTTTGATATTTTAAGTTACATGAAGTATTATATTTTACCGACTTGTTAAATATTGCTTCTGAAATCCTGAGGAACATTAGTAAGAGAATGAACAATATGATTTTATGGGGGGTCTATATGTTTTATAATTAACAAACATAAGACTTTTATCTGGCAGCTGGTATCTAGCAGAAATCATCCAAGCATAATATAACTCCCCCAAACAATCAATTTTGCAAAAAACGGACAATGGAGAAATTATCTAAGATGAAAAGTGAAACTCTTCATAAAACTGTGTGAGTTCATATCTTTTACCATGAGTTTGTAACTTTGTATGTGTAGTTAATTTCATTGATTGATTGGGGCTTTGTTTTTTCTAAAGTGTATAGAGGGGTTGATGATGTAGGTTAGAAAATAGGAAACAAAAAAACAAAAAACAATTTGTTTGTTGATAAGCGACTGACACTTCAAACAGTTCCACACATATTAGCAAAGGTTTTGGAGCTCAGCCTTTGGAATCTTGAAGTAATAAAAAAAAAACAGAAATTACCATAATTACCCTTTTATTTTCAGAAAAGTTTGGGTTTTTTTTTTTGCCCTATTTGAAACTTTACATGATTTATTTCAGTCTCTTACATTGATGATTACTTTAGAAATGTTAAAACCACTACAATGTAGATTGAATTACTTACAATGGATTGCAGGAGAAGTTTCATCTTTTAAAAGGAGCCTCCCCTTTCTTTTGTGTAAACCCAGATTTTCTACCAGCTTCTTGCCAAATATAGTTCTGCTTATTTACCTCTTAAAGAATACTTGTTTCCTCAAACACATTGTTCATTTGGTCAACCTGCACTTGGCATTATACTCTTCAGAAGGTCTTGAAAATAAAAACATACAATAATATAGTAAGGATAACATTAAAAAAAAACATCATGGCATGTAAAGTTGTATTATCTATAAAGAAAGATGGAACGAGACTATATCAAATACAATACTGTACAAGAATTGGATTTCTGTTTTAAATTGGTAGATCTGATGGAGTCCGGGCAAATGTTTATCCATAGTACAACCAGAATTTTTTGTGCTGAACCCCCCCCCCCCAAACCAAATTTGTGTTTTTACAATTTTGAGTGAAAAAAAATTTTCACTGAAGTACAGGTTTGACTCTTACATCTAATAACTTTGGACAGTTATTTGGCTTCCTGAATCCCTGGCTAGTACTAACCAATAAATACTCCGAAGTTAAGAGATACATTGTTGACATTTTCCATTGTTTAATTATTCTATTGAATGATCTTGTGGCGGGAAGGAGGTTGGGGGTTGCATTTTTAGAAATGTGATTTGGTCAGACTGTAATTCTGTAATAACTAATATCTCACCTCAAACAACTTGTCCATGATCGAAGAGTAAGATTAATGATTGATGGAAATTGCAAGAAAAATGATGTCTTTCTAATACCAGTAGTATTTTACCCTGGCCGCAATATGATAAGTGGGTAGGCCTACTTCAAGTTATTGAAAATTAAATAATGCGCCCACCATGACTTCAATAAATTATGACAGAACTTCAAGTTCAACGACAAGTTGTTTTATTTAAATCCTGATGGAAATATCAAACTCCATCGTCAAAAACAATATTGATGTCGTCACTTTGTCGTGCTTATTTTATGATAAAACGGTGCAGAAACTCAAAATGAAATTGAAAGCAGAACGCAGAGAGTGCGTTGTTGTTGTAGCACTAGGAGTATCGTGCATCAATGACAACACAGCTTGAAACATTTCTGCCTTCCGTGAAGTCGGCAGAAGAACTAAAAACTGTTACAATTAACCTACCTCATAACAAATTTGACTGCTAAGATGTTTCGGAAGTCAATTTCAGTCCAGGAAAAAAACGATGTCACCTTCTTTCTGCGAGACGCTGACTTGTGCGCGCGGCAACATTCGAGCAAAAGGAAATAAACACCCTACCGGTTTTGACATGTAATGTTCACGTGGTTACCACCAAGTTACAGGGTTGATACTTATTAATCCTGTTATATTTACAGTGCTTACACAGAAAAACTGATAGTATCTGATAATATAACTGCACATGATATTCTACGGCTTTGACCACCCAGTTACATTACGTGGTTACATACAAGTAGGCCTACTGAATTATAGTTGTAAGTTCGTATATATATGTAGGCCTATAGTTACCTAGCTGGTGGTAGCCTACATGTAACTGCGTAGTACTTCGCGGTTGTGACATGTCAGTTACAATGTGTGCAAGAAAGATGGTTACCACGTGGTAACCACTCAGTTACCATGTGGTAACATACAAGTACTGAGTTACAATATTCTATCAGTACTTTGTGGTCAGGGGCTGACAAAACAGAAAGTTACTGTTAACATATCGGTTCCTTGTGATTCTTGTAACAAAGTACTTGATGTTTTCCAACATATGGTAACCACCTGGTAACAACACAGTAACCACGTGGTTACCAGGTGGTAACTTATCTGTAATTCCGGATAGTAACCTGGTGGTAACTGTGCGGTACTTAACGGTTTTGACGTGTCAGTTACCATCTGCACAAGATAGATGGTAACCACTAGGTAACCACTCAGTTACCACGTGGTAACATACAAGTACTGAGCTGCAATATTCTATCAGTACTTTGTGGTCAGGGGCTGACAAAACAGAAAGTTACTGTTAACATATCGGTTCCTTGTGATTATTGTAACAAAGTACTTTGATGTTTTCCAACATACGGTAACCACCTGGTAACAACACAGTAACCACGTGGTTACCAGGTGGTAACTTATCTGTAATTCCGGATAGTAACCTGGTGGTAACTGTGCAGTACTTAACGGTTTTGATGTGTCAGTTACCATCTGCACAAGATAGATGGTTACCACGTGGTGACCACTCAGTTACCTCGTGGTAACATACAGGTACTGAGGTGCAAAAACCAGCTCAGTACTATGCTGTCAGCGGCTAGCTGTGTAGAACGTTTTTCAGCTAATCAGCGAGAAAACAATAACAAACTGCATTGAAGAAGAAAATAGTTGTGTGTAATGTGAGCAAAAAGTACAAACCACGCCACTCATATAATTTTAACTTAATTAACGTTATAATGAATTTATAGTTTTCTAATCAATTAATTAATTGTGATTTAACGCCGCGTTCAAGACTATTTCTATTATTATGGAGGTTAAGATAGGTTCAAATCAGGCAACACTTGTGACATCAAAAAACATTGCGACCCCCAAAAATTAAAAAAACACAAATTAGTAAAAACTTTTAATTATTTTCTGAAGTATCAAAACATTACATGTCACAACTATCTCCTAAACAACAACTATTTTCAGCATAAAAGTATGTCACACAAATTATAACTAACAAGGTTTTCATTGTTACAGATGAGTTAGATAACTAATTCTCAATATTTTTTAAAAAGGTGATAGGTAATAGAATGGACAAGCTGGAATGAAAGTTTTAAAAGTACTATAATTCAAGGTAGTTAACACTCACTTTCACTCAATATTTCACTGGATGGTGCATTTCTATGTTTGATGCATGGATGTACAATTGAAATGGAAGTGTTAAAAGTACTATGAGATTATCGCGGCGATGTACATTTGGCTCTCTCTGCGTGCAAGCTCACTGCAGAAACAAACTTCCTGTCAGCGGAAACAGAAAGTAGTGATACAGTGGATACCTACAATGACTGTCTCATTGATTTCTCTCATTTGAATTGAAAAAAAAACATATGGACAGAAGATGATTAGGAAGAGGTTTTCAGATACTGTTATGTACTTCTTTAGGTACGACAACTCTTTGTTCACCAACAAAGAAAAATCAATATTGAATTACTTGAAAAGAACATAACAAAATTGGGAAACTCCAGAGTTCGGTATCTTTCTAAAAGATAAACCTATATTATTCCTCAAGTGCAGTTAAGTTTTCGCTAAGCACATATATAGGAATGCGGGAGGGGTGGGGGGGGGGGGGGTAAACAAATATGTGTTTATGAAAAGAATAATCATATTAGATGTTATATACCAACTACTTCTATGGGCACAATTATATAAGCAGATAATGATCGTGCCAAGAATACCTTTAAATACAGGACAAGTTGTCCAATTGAATACTTTCTTTTATTATATATCTGGCAATGAAATATAGAGAACTATCATCATGATATAAATCATATCAGAGGGAAAATAGCAACTGATATCGTTACTGTGACGATATCAAGTTTTGTGATATCATCACAGTGGTGATATCACTTTTGATAGCCGGGACTACTTTGACCACTGCAAGCCAGGCCTACCAAGTCGTCCTTCCCGTTGACGTCTCTTCCTCACTTGACGCTCCACTGTCTCAGGCAGCGAAATATTCCTCGACCGTACTCCAATATTAAGCATTTTTTTCCTACACTTTCTTTTTGCACTCAAGCACTTTCCGTTATCTAATACTCTTTAGAAATTTGAAAGTCCGGTGCGAACTATTTCAGTTGAACTGTAATTGTATTTTTTGCAATTCTTAAAATTGGTTTTGCATTTTCATATTTTTCCTCGCTTCCATCAAATTTGACATTGCCACTGCACGTCATTGGCTATGTGTAAATGCGCGCGTCTTGAATAATAACTTTGCGAAAAATGACGAAAAAGCGGCGAAAGGGTGCATATCTTTTTTCTTGTTGATCTTAAAGGGGCATGAGCTGCCAAAATTCACATTTTTTTCTTAATTTCTGATTATCACGACAGTATGAGACTTTGAAGGCTATCGAAAAACTAAATGTTTGGCGTTGGAATGAGGAAAATCCATACAGTATGTGGCCTGTACGAACCGAAAACGTGTTCAAAAAGTAAACAAAATTTAAATAACCGGGACGACCATTCATTCATTCTAAGCCAAAGTTAGTTCAAAACAATACTTTATCGTACATTTTCGAGACTAGAAGCACTAAAAAGCTTCTGAATTATACGTCTTGGGAAAAATAGCCAATAATTTCAACATTCTGTTGTAACGTCAAAATATCAACATTTTGGCAGCTCATGCCCCTTTAATAAACAGTATAAGTAATTTGATTCGGGTGTTAAGAATAGTTAACTGAATGGATTTCTTTGTCGATCTATTTTGTCATGCGCATCGTGGTAGTTTGGACCATTGACCTATATAGCTCGGTATATAGGTCAGTGGATGAGACATAAACTGCTGGCATAGTTTTGTTTTCGTTACGCAGTTGTTTTCTAACCAAAATTTAAAAGATGAATCTTGTTAGATATATTAAAAAAAGAAAATTAACTGGTCTCGATATGTATACCATAAATATTTCATCTCGTGTGATGCGTAAATGTACATTTTCACTCGTGGCTTTGCCACTCGTGAAAATATCACTTTTCGCATCCCACTCGATGAAATATTTATGGTATACACATCGAGACCAGTTAATATCATCTATGTATGACATCAATGCATATCATTTCGCTGTTTATTCGCCAAGAATAAATTACCGGTACTTGAAATTAGTTCATTCCACTACGTCTGTATGAACTCCAATGCTGTTTGAAGGTCTGTTTTTGATTAAGTTAAATTGTTTGAATTTTGTGTTAATTAGCTCTAAAATAGTTTCTCATGCCTTTGTAAATATTAAATCACCCACCATTGAAGCGATTATATGCCCTATGAGCATTGGTTTTCATCCGTCCCTTGCCTGTTTTACAGCTTGTCTTCAAAGCTTTTATCTCTTCTTATGACAGATTCCTGTGGGTTAAAGTGACTCCTTTTATCAATAAAGATTTTTCCATACTAAACACTGTGGGGTGTGTCATGAAAAACAAATTAACCATTTCAAAACATATTTAATGACAAATAAAAATATAGCAAATATAAAACTGGGATATTATCCCGGGGCTTCACCATGCGTTCTGATTTGGAAGAAGTACTGTTCGATGTTAAAAGGATTTTATAGAAACCAATTATAATGAGGTGACCAACCCGTCTATCTTCCCCTTTCTCATCACTGTATATTTGAATATCTGTTAATCGTATATTTCTGTAAGGTCAACTGTATTGCATGTTTTAATAGCTTAAAATATTAAGTAGTTCTCAAACGTACTAACATGATTATACTCCCGTGCAAATATGTTTTATATATTGTGACAAGACTTCATAGTTTTCTTATCGCTCTAGGTAATAATTACTAACTAGTATGGCGTACATCATTCATACGAATGGACGCGCTTATAGGTCACATTACCCAGTTTTTCATTTGCAGCCAATGGGAGATAACTTCGGTTATGCTAGAGCTATAAAGTTTGATCAGTTTGCCACAGTTGAGTAAAAAAGAAAGTGCATGAGCAAATTGACACAACTGCAGGTCAATTCCACTGCCTTTTGGCATGAAATTAACGGTGGCTAAATAAAAGTTGCACAAGGGGTTGATTTTTTATGAAGTTTTTAAAATACCCCTGTTTCTGTATGGATCAATGGGTGCGAAACTCTCAGAATGGGGGTAGCCATCTTTGCAGGAGTGCAGCAAAAAATCGGCATGCACTATGTACCTTTTTCTTGTGTTTTTTTAATTTCCCACATACCAGCCTACTTGGAACTGGAACCGAAAAAAATGGATGAGATTTAGGTAATTAGCAATTAACCATAACGTTAACATGGCCGCAAATGGGGGAAAAAACTGTATTTTCTGACCTATAGGAAAACTAACATTTGTGCATCACGTCTTTCAAACTCCGTCCAGTTCATTTTTTTTACTAAACATGTCGTCTGCATCGGTGTTGGATAGTGAAGAGCCTGTTTCGAGCATTATGGCTCGTTTATCTGGTATTTTTGAAAAAAATGTCTGTATGGGAGAGGGTTGTTGGCTATGGCACCCCAAAAGTGGATATGGCAGGGTGAGAGATTTTAAATATGGTGGAAAAAAGTCGGATATCTATGCACATAGGGTAGGGTACATGCTTTTTCATAGAATTCTAAATATTCCGAAAGTCAGTGAATACAATGAGCCTGTTGAAGTCCGCCACCTATGCCATTCAAAACTGTGTGCTAGGGGCACTCATTTGACACTGGAGACCAAATCATCAAATAACCAGCGAAAGGAATGCAGCAGGCAGAAAAAGTGTTTATGTGGTAACCAGCAACCATGTTTATTTCAATGAAAACAGGTAGATGTAGTGCAAGGACAATTTTTTATATAGTTTTGTTCTTTCTGCTTGTTTTGTTTTTGTATTTCTTTTTGCAGTTGAGTTTTGGCCCAATAATGTCTTTTTGATAAGACTTTAAGTTGCATGTATTTGTCATTTTATTTTCATGTAGGGCATACATTCTCCTGCGTTTTTGGGCCCTTTTCTGTTTTGCCTTACTTGTTGAAAAGTAATGTTTACGTTTTTCACCTTCTTGTTGTAGGGCTTTGAGTGACTTAGCCACCCTGGAGCCGGGTGTGACAGGACTACCAACAGCATCACAAAGCTTTAGTAGAGATTCAGCCCTGCCATTATTAATACTGTGAACAGCACTGTTTGCCCTTCCCTCAAAATTTCTTGTGTAAGTTACATTACTGGGGAGTGACCGCCGCAAACAACGGTTGATAGCTTCAGACTTTTGACTGTTTGTGTTCATTTTAGTTTTGTCTAAGATTGCTTGTCCGAGCCGGTAGTGGATACACTGAAGCAGGTAGGCCATATCTGCTTCGTCTGGATTTATTATAAAGTTACATAAGCTTTTGACCAACCAATTTCTGTGTTTCCCCCCAGCACAGACAAACGATCTACGCTTACACTCTCTGTGGGTACCTTTGTAGCACTCAGGGATAGCCAGGGCAGCATATGACAGGTCCCTCTTAAGGGGGGCTGTTTTCCCTGCATGATGTTTAAAGGCGGCTGAAAACTCAGCCGTGCATCTCATTGCCAAGTCTGCAGCAAATGTGTTTTGGCACCTGTTTTTATAAGCTTTAGTTCTTCCAGGGAACATATCAGCTGAAAATTTAACATTTTTAATCTGTTTCCTGTGATTTCTTGCCAGATGAACAGTATCTAGAAAGTGTATGGGTTTAGATTTTAATTTGCCTGTTTGATGTAAGTTTTCAGCCGCTTTAAAAGCACCACTGTCAGAATCTGTAGTAATTCCCCCCACTTGCAGTCCATTCTGTACTACTGAACTGAGACTCTCAAATGCCCAAGCCTGTTCGTTTCCTATCGTTGTCTCCATTGATATGTTGGCGCTGCAATTCCCACAGCAAGGGGTATGAGAGTTATCCCCCTTTTTACTCTGGATACATTTTTTACACAGCTTATTTTTGGTTGTTAGAGCTAAAATTTTCTTGTTTTTTGTAACATTTTCAGAGATTGTGTATGTACACTGAGTTGCAGGCTGGAAAGGAGTTTTACCAATACCGGAATAAGGCCTATTGTTGTACTGAGCATCCCCTTCAACCGATATCGGTGTATCAGGTGAGTAGCCCCTCAGTCCTTGGATGTACTGGATTTTTTCAGCCTCCGACTTCATATTGTCTTTGTTTACAGCTGTAATTATTTTACATACATTGTCAGCATTTCTTTGCAGAGTTTTTAGGGTGGGGGGAGGTGTATTGGTGCATAAATAAGTGGTCCTTAGACCAGCATAGCCCAGTGGCAACTGGCTTAGGGCCACCTGAATGCCAAGGTTTGGTGCAGCTGCCCTTGGGCCTCTCCCCCTTCGAACTGTCGATTCGTGGAACAGTTTAGCTAATTTGGATTTGTAACCACATCTCTGACAACATAGCCCTTCTTTCCAACACTCTCCCCACTTCATTTCCCGACTTAAATCCCACTCAAGTTTTCCCGGACAGTTGATATGTTGCACAATGGCTTCATTCCATAAATCAGCTGTTTTTTGCATGTGGAGTTTCCTATATGGGTCTGAATCTGCCCTAAAAGAATCAAAACAGTAAGAGAGAACTAGAAAAATGACTTATAATGAAAAGTAAGTTAATCGGTTTTACCTTTGGTTAACAGTATCTGCACATATTTCCACCTGGGTGGGTGTCTTAGGGCCAGGTCGCAAAATGCATACATCTTCTGTACCTGGGTTCACATGTAATGGGGGACACATACTGGGAGTTTGTTCTCTTACAATCTCACACAATTCTCTGGGAAGTCTGACATACTTAGTTTCCTTGACAATTTCATCTCTGTCACTCGGTGAAGCCTCAGGAACTTTCACGTGGCCTCGTCTGAAACCATGTGATTTCCTTTTTCTGTCACCTTTTGCCATTTTCTTTTTCAAAATATTTCTTAAAGCTACCAGCAGGCCTAATTTTATAGAGCTGAATAAAGTGGTCTTCAGTATTGTGCTTAAATAGTGGTCGGTTTGACAAGTTAGAAGTCCGCCTTGTTGAGAAAAGATAAGGATTGTGATCTATGATAAATATTGAGTGATTTTAGAACTATGGTACCCCCTGTACCTTTCTTCCACTCCCAACTTTTACAAGCTTAGAATTACTTTACAACCTGGTTTTATCTTTGTCGACAGGAAAGAAAGCTTTGAAAACATACCAAATTTGACAGCTTTGTGAGAATATGTAATGGGTTATTGCCCTTGATACAATCTGGACATCATCAAGTTTGGACTGAATTTGAGGGGTGGGGTAAGTTTTCATCACAGCCTCCCAGAGTTTAATGTGTGCAGAGACTGTTTACCATGCTTAATATAGAGAAAAGAATGACAAACCACATTAACAGCTTTTGGGTAGATTCCATGCATTTATTTTATCACACCATGAAATTCAAAGTTGTTCCAACTTCAAAAATATACACAAAATTAAAGCCACTCCTTAGGATGGGGGCTAGGCCACATATTGAGTTACAGTAAAATATCTACCATCTAACAACAAACAACTTTCTACATTTTCAATTAGCATTGATGAATGGTCAGTAATCATCTAAATTTGACAACTTTTAAGAAAGTCACTTCCTCCTATAGGTCACATTACCCAGTTTTTCATTTGCAGCCAATGGGAGATAACTTCGGTTATGCTAGAGCTATAAAGTTTGATCAGTTTGCCACAGTTGAGTAAAAAAGAAAGTGCATGAGCAAATTGACACAACTGCAGGTCAATTCCACTGCCTTTTGGCATGAAATTAACGGTGGCTAAATAAAAGTTGCACAAGGGGTTGATTTTTTATGAAGTTTTTAAAATACCCCTGTTTCTGTATGGATCAATGGGTGCGAAACTCTCAGAATGGGGGTAGCCATCTTTGCAGGAGTGCAGCAAAAAATCGGCATGCACTATGTACCTTTTTCTTGTGTTTTTTTAATTTCCCACATACCAGCCTACTTGGAACTGGAACCGAAAAAAATGGATGAGATTTAGGTAATTAGCAATTAACCATAACGTTAACATGGCCGCAAATGGGGGAAAAAACTGTATTTTCTGACCTATAAGCTAAAACAAATAGCCTATTATCATGAGGCAAAATGCAAAATATGTTCAGAAAATGTTAACTAATTGAATTTATACGGAGTTTTTTCTTTAGATTGTCTTTCCTTGGAAAGGACAACTTACAAAAATGTTTGGATGTATGGTAAAATGAAAATAATAACTCAAAATGCAGTTTATGATGAGTGTTTATGTTACAATAGGAAAAATGGTCGATGTTTTAAAAATGTGCCCGGTGAAGAGCTTCGAGCCAGAATTAGACGTTAGGAAATAAATCATTTCGTTATATCTGAATTTAGAGACATCCTTAACAAACTTACAGAGGACAAACCGTTGGGCGCTACGAGAGATTAGTATCATTACTATAGAAATAATGGACAGAAGTCATTGTCCCCTGCTGGCCATTTTAGCAGACAGTGATGGGTTAATAATTAGAGTATAGGTCTACTTGGACGCCCCTGTTTACCCTACGAGCAAAACTGACTCAAGAAACAAACTTCCGGAGAGCGGAAACAGAAAGCAGCGGTGCGGTGCTTCGAAGAAATCCCTGTCAATCACAATCTTAAATGTGGCCTAATTCATCCGCAGCCATCCACATTGAAGAAAATCTCACTGTTATATTTTTGAAACAGTTTGTATTTCATAGCCTTATTCTATTCGGAATACCGTTCAAAATTAGATGTTGGAGACATAATAGGAATCAAATAGGAATATATCTATACGTAGTCACATACGTTGGAAACAATGTAATATTGAAATATGGTGTCTATTTTTTATGTGTATTTTATCCAGCGGTAGATGAAGTCATTGCTTTGATAGGCCATTAGCCGACCTTCTGTTCACGCCATCAGCCCCAGTTTACATTTATTTTCGTTACAACCATCTATAATTATTCTCTCGAGAACCAAGAATTATAGGGAAGAAAAGTTTTTAAAAAATGGGATTTGTACCAAACTTGAACAGTTCTTCATAAAGTGATATCTTGTCTTCGTACTTAAGTTCAATAATATTCCTTGATTCAGCGTGTATTACATTAGAAAAGGAACAGTTGCCAGCAAACTTGTGCTGCTTTATTTATAAATCAATTAATTGGCAAACATATCCAAGTATTACGTAAATGATTTCTTAAAATGAAAACAAACACCTTACATTTCAAGTTCTTCTGGAAACTTAGAAAAGGAACGATACTGTTATCCGTTATTTATTCTAAGGTAAATATACAGTTACATTAATGACAGGGTTTAAAATAACTTTATTCCATAATCCATATTGGAAATTTTCTAGATTGAGAAGAACATTGAGCAAGGCTTCCGGAAATCATTTTGTTATTTTAGTGTATAGACGAGTCCCTGTTGGGTTAAGTGGACACACCACTGGACATGAGGATAGATTGGCATCATTATAGATAAAGTTATGGACAAGAGACATTTTTCGCTGTTGGCCATGTCCGTGGTCAATTGGTCAACAAATTTGGATTTGGCAAGTCAAAGATATCAAGCGTGGGTAAGTAAGAACAGATTTATCGACACTTGCAACATAATCCCAGTCTTAGCGCAACGAAACCAATCATGAAATAACATCGTAAAAAGCAAAGGCAATAATGCCAGGCAACTTAAACAATTAAGTATAATATGTATTTTGGAGCATTCTGGCCAAAACACCTAACATCCATGACAGCTGACTGAACTGACAAAATGTATCAACTATAAATGCAGCCTAGTCAAAGTACTAAGTTTAAAGCGGGAAGGGCCACGGGGTTCAGTAAAGTTATAGGCTTTGTCCAAATCACAATCGTTCTAAGTGGTAAATGAGAGTTGTGGGCAAACTTAGCTAATGACCCAATGTTTCATTGATTTAATTAAGTTATTAGACTAAAAATTAAACTTCCTTCATGAAGTTCATCTGTCAATTATCGAAACGAATTTCTATAGTATCCGCCTTGACATGCGCAGTAGAGTCTTCCGTCTGCTTGTCATAACAAAGTCACATGTTTGAAAGGAGCTGTTTGAATACTAAGGAATATCAAAGCGTAAGTTGATTTTCACTTGATTTCTTCTTGTTTTGTTGAATAATCTGAATTATGCAACCAATGTAGATTTGCGACTGACTAAGCTTTGGATGATTAAATGAAATACCAGCCTCGTAGTGCAAGCTGAACTCGTGTGTACAAATCACAACAACAACGACACGTCGATCGAAATCGAGTGTCGCTGTTATTTCACAGTGGTTTTAGCTTATTAAAAAAAAGGCAATTTATATCTGTCCTATACTTCCTTACTATTGGTGATTTTTTGTTTATTTGTAGGTGAAATAAGAAGCCAATAGATCTTCCACAACGGTTCTAGTCTCTCGTCGTCTCGATCTGTTTTATTTCTACTCTTGGTCTAACTTCTAACTCTGAGTCTAAGTCTAACTGAGCGTGGATTTGTTCTGTGACTGACTGGCATTGTTGGACAGGTAGTGAATGTGGAATGCAAATGGGCAAGCATACGAATAGTAAGTACATATACAAGAGGCTTAATTTCGTAAATAGTATAGTAAGAAATAGTTTTGTATATTTACAAATCATCTATATATACTTGAAGAATGGTATTTTACTTGTCAAGTCATTCCAATCCACCCCACTTGTGGGTATTTGGTCTACTCTCCAATTAATCAAATGTCAAACTGTATGTAATACGGAGAACATTTCAAATGATGTACCCCTCCCGCTCTAAATTTGCAACAAAGTCATTTAAATGAAATAACATTGAGTGTGACATAGAAAACCATTCAGTAGAATACTTGTAAAACTGCTCTAAATGCATCTTCACCAAGGTTTGATTTTCATCATCTAAAGTAAAACTTAATAATTTATGTTATAAAAAATTCACTACAAAAATGACAGTGCACTGTTGCTTATTTTTTCAACAGTCTTGAACAACTTGACTGGAGGAAAATTCAAAACCAATGCAAGGTTTCACAGATTTCCCGGTTGCTTCCCAAGAGCAAGATCATAGAAAACAAAATTAAATGGAATCCAGTGTACAGATCTGATTATTTATTAACAACACAGACAATTCAGTAAAAGGAATGGGTGAGGAAAGAAAGCCCAATTTCTTATTTGAAGAGACTTTATAATACATTTGCTATGTACGTAAGTTATGATAAGGCTCATCAATGATATGTGGTTTCAAACATAATGAACGAATCAAAAAGTTTGATTCCTGTCGATTTAAAAAAATAAAAAAAAAGATTTTATCTTCATTTCTACTTTGTTTGATGTATTGATGATTATATCACTAATATGACAGCCTTGCCAGGTTCAGTGTGAGAGGAAAATCCTGACCTTCGACAATTGCCTGTCAACTCTTCTACATACGGCAATTGAGGAAAATCTCACTCAGAAATATTTCAATTTTATTTGGTCGGAGTTGGATTCGAACCTGCATCTCATGAATTGAATGTCTGAGTCACTGAGCCAGCGAGGTCCCATCTTTGTTTGATAGATCAATGTTTTATGCTGCACAGAAAATTATTTGACTTACAAGGCAGTGTTGCCAAGTTTAGTGCGGAAGGAAACTGGGATCTGTCCGGAGGAAACCCCTGACCTTCGGAGAGTTCCTCCTAAGGTTTCCACATTGGTCGACAGGGTGAAAAACTTACAGAGATTTTTCAATTTTATTTGACCTGAGGCCCCGAGTCGACACATAGATGATAGATGGAAGGCCTGGGTCAAACTGAGAATCCATCGCTCTGCCCACTGAGCCATTGAGGTCCTTTCTTTGTTTAATTGATTACCTGGTATCTCTTTCACATAGGCAGATAGAGTGAAAAACTTACTCAGAAATTTTATTTGGTCTGAGTGGGATTCGAACCCACGACCCATGAACGGAAAGTGTTTGTCGGACTGAAATCTATCACTTAGCCAACTGAGCCACAGAGACCCCTTCTTTCTTTGATTGATTGATGTTTACGCCACACTGAATATTACTTGACTTATCTGGCAGCATTGCCAAGTTTAGTGGAGGAGGAAACTGGGCTCTGCCCAGAGCCCAGAGGAAACACCCGACCTTCGGTAAGTACCTAGTAACAAAGAGACTATCACTCTGCCAACTGAGCCGAGGTCCCTTCTTTCTTTGATTGATTGATATTTATGCCATACTGAATAGTATTTCCCTTATATGGTAGCATTGCAAAGTTTAGTGGAGGAGGAAACTGGGCTCTGACCAGAGGAAACACCCAACCCTTGGTAAGTACCTAGTAACAAATAGACTATCACTCTGCCAACTGAGCCGAAGTCCCTTCTTTCTTTGATTGATTGATATTTATGCCACACTGAATAGTATTTCCCTTATATGGTAGCATTGCCAAGTTTAGTGGAGGAGGAAACTGGGCTCTGACCAGAGGAAACACCCAACCCTTGGTAAGTACCTAGTAACAAAGAGACTATCACTCTGCCAACTGAGCCGAGGTCCCTTCTTTCTTTGATTGATTGATATTTATGCCACACTGAATAGTATTTCCCTTATATGGTAGCATTGCCGAGTTTAGTGGAGGAGGAAACTGGGCTCTGACCAGAGGAAACACCCGACCTTTGGTAAGTACCTAGTAACAAAGAGACTATCTATCACTCTGCCAACTGAGCCGAACGCCTTTCTTTGCTTGAAGAAGGGAGATTGTGTGCAGTGATAGATTCTCACATCATCACCAGCTTTCCACAAGTGGGTCCCAAGTTCGAATCCAATTCAGTCCAAATTGAATAGATTTTTAGGTACCTGCCAAAGGGTGAGAGTTTCGGTTTTACGAATGTGTACGCAAGTATGATTGTTGAGAACTTGCAGGTTTCTAAGATGGTCTAGCTAGGTTTATTGGGGAGGAAACCCCTTGACTCTACACAACAACATGACAACATAGCACATTGGGCCGGTGATCAAGTTGTAAACCAAGCCAGCCTTTTGTAAAACAAAAATGGGAATTGAATCCAAAACCACTTGGTGGAATGGTTCCTAAGAACCTAAGCTAGGAATGGGAAAGCGTCTTGATTCTGTACTTATTATGAGAGCCATAAAGCTGTCAAAGATGATTTTAGTTCAGATTATTTGCAAAAAAATTACAATATAAAACATATCCGACTAGATTATTTATCGTACAGGTTCTTTGTTAAGAACACAATTTTATGCTCACAATTCCAGCATTTAAATGTGAAGTCAATCACCCCCAAAAATTTAATATGTGTACACTAAGCATATGCTTTTCCATAACTACCAGTCCACCAAATGTTGTTTTTGACATATTTTAAACATGTCTATATCCAGGTAGAAATCATTTTCGGTTAATGTCACTGAATTTAGCAGTCTAGTCTAGTAGAGATGATTAGAAATTAAACATCATGACCAGTCAAAAATGATTATTTCAAAAACAAATTAATACTCCATCTCGCAAGGTTTCCCATTGTAACTGAGAAAAAAAGGTTGAAGTTGTAATGTCATTACGCTGGCACAGATTTAAATGTATGTGAGCCACATCTTAATAACTCCTCATTTCTGCCTCAGTCAATTTTTTAGCACTTCCAACAGAATCCAATCCATAGGGCTACAGCTCCATGTTTTGATTTCATATCACTGCAAAATATAAAAAAATAAGAACAATGATAAGTACTAAAACAAGGTTTTCTTAGTTACAGTGCTAAAATAAATATCAGATTTACTGGGTGATTTATGTCATACACAAAAAAATATCACTTTGGGAACTACTGTACATTAGGAAGGAAACTCCCTTGTAAGACACTTGGTCACTTACAGTTAATATGTTTTGGTCTGGGATTCATACATGTACTATCTGTGGCCAGTTGGTGACAAACTACTGGCAGTTCAAGGTTTAACTATATAGCGACAGTATTACTACTATACTAGCTGCTGGGTACATTTATAGGCTACGGTTAGCCCCATGTGACTATCCTGTCATTCTGTTGTATGCAACACTGACAGAATGGCGGGATAGTCACCTGGGGCTAAGCTAAGGTGTTTACTCTGAACTGAAATAACCATACCATGAAAGTATGTAGTGACAAATTCACAAAACAGAGCTCCCAGTGATGACATTTGCAACACACAGACTAATATCATACTGGCAGGCCTAGTGAGTAAACACAAGGTGGAAATATATGTACGGTATGTATTGTTTATTGAAACTTTCCTGCAACCACAACAACATTGATTGTACTTGTAATGTACAAGTACTACCACTCACTGTCACTGTCAGCTAGTTTGTCCGAATGAAATATCAACAACACCCTGCATGAAATTGAAAAGAAATAAAGTTAAGCTAACTAAATTTTGTTTGTAACACGAGGCCAACAAAAAATTGTACAAGATACAATGAAGATTTGACAGACCTGTACTGAGTGAGAGGCACCGTTGGTGTTGTGTTGACGGCTGAGTGCAGCGAAGAAGGCAAGCCAGCGTATCGCCCGATCCTCGTTGTTTCTCTCCTTTTCATATCCACTAATGTCCGTAAAGGTATTCAAAACTTCTTTCGGATGAAACCTTTGTGGATATTACGGCCTCTGTTTTGTTTTTACCGTCATTAACACTCAACTTCTTCGAGTCATTCACTCCAGCTTTGCTCGGCATTCACTCCAGCTTTGCTCGGCATGCTTATGCCTTTCAACACTGTTTACAATGAAGTGCGCATATGCATGTCAGTAACTTCGGGGAGGATCTGGGCGGTATTTCAAATAAATTGTAATAATTGGTACGGGAAAACCTACGTTAGGATTTTCATGAAATTTGGACAGAGGCATCTTCTAAGATTCGTCTTTTAGGGAAAAATAATACCATGTGTGGGAAAATTCGTTTGAGTCAACCTGATGGCCCTTCCCGCTTAATGGTTACTATTTTGGGGAATATTTTATTCGATACTAGTGTGTCTGACATGTGGTTCTCTATCTTTAGGCTAAAAAAAAACACAGGACTAATGGCTGTTTTCAACAGCTATATGCTCATATGTCACAAAAAGCAGATTTTGAAACGTTATGTTGATTTGTTAAAAAAATCAAATGAACATGGATCCTCGGAAATGGATAGGGGACATTTGGTCTTTACTACGAAAACGCCGTCTCCTTGAAGTTCCAAATACAGAAGATACAATACAAAGGTTGCTGTCAGGATTTGATTTGATGTACAGCTTATTTGGGACGGATTTGTAAATATTGGGCTGAATATTTCTGTTTAAATCGATGTCTGGTATATCTTTGTTCTGTAAATCATCACTCATGTCGCAAAAGTATGATATCGCACAAAATGCACAGCGAGCTGAAGTCGTAAAGAGAAGCCTGTTCTTCTGTGACGTCACAGGCAAGTAAATAAGGGGAGGTAAGTCATGCGTTGTATTTTTATTTATTTGAAAGAAAAAACAAAAAAAAAACAAACAAACAAACAATCAACCAGACTTTTTATTTATCACAAGTGCCAATCCCTTTCTAAAACAGTGTTTCTATAAATGAAATGCATATTATGGTGATTTAAATCCTTTGCATATGATCTTTAACACTCACGTTCACTCCACAGAATGTATATTACCACCAATTACCAAGAAAAAATGATCAACTATGGTGCATTTCTATGTTTAATGCATAGATGTACAATTGATATGAAAGTGTTAAAAGTACTATGAGATTATCGCGGCGATGTACATGTGGCTCTCTCTCCGTGCAAGCTCACTGTAGAAACAAACTTGAAAGTAGTGATGCAGTGGATACCAGCAATGACTGTCTCATTGATTTCTCTCATTTGAATTGACAAAAACTGGTAGTGATATTAAGGAGATGGTATCAAATACCGTTATGTATTTCTTTAGGTACGTCTTAAAGAAAACTCATTGTAAACCTACGAAGGAAAATAAATGGTTAATTACTACCAATAGAAACGTAACAAAAGTAGGAACCCCCAATTAAATACCGAAAGTTACATAAAGCTCGGCAGCTTTCAAAAAGGTAAAACAATCATATTCATCAGCTGCAGCAAATAGATACAAGGCAATAGATACATGTATAAGTAGGTAGGCGGGTGTGGGGGATACGTGTTTGTGAAAAGAATATGTACGTCCGTAATCCAAAAACACCAACAACGTCGTAATGTTTCACAAACAGCACTATTTATTCCTAATGTGACAGCATGGAAACTTGTAGATGATATTAAGGAGATGGTATCAAATACCGTTATGTATTTCTTTAGGTACGTCTTAAAGAAAACTCATTGTAAACCTACGAAGGAAAATAAATGGTTAATTACTACCAATAGAAACGTAACAAAAGTAGGAACCCCCAATTAAATACCGAAAGTTACATAAAGCTCGGCAGCTTTCAAAAAGGTAAAACAATCATATTCATCAGCTGCAGCAAATAGATACAAGGCAATAGATACATGTATAAGTAGGTAGGCGGGTGTGGGGGATACGTGTTTGTGAAAAGAATATGTACGTCCGTAATCCAAAAACACCAACAACGTCGTAATGTTTCACAAACAGCACTATTTATTCCTAATGTGACAGCATGGAAACTTGTAGATGAAAGTGGTTACGTTGAAAAACTGATTGACTGAAAGGAACAAAAAAGGAGTCATAAGAATTCACTTAAGGAGAATTCGGCAATAAAATAAAATGTCACAAAACATAGAAAATTTACGGTAATATGAAAAAAAAAATGAATTAACCCTTATGTTAGGCTCAAACGCTATATTTTACTACAAAACGTTTTTACGGAAACTTTAGAAAATCTACGGTAATTTGACCCGGTTAACATTCCAGGAATGTCAGATAGGCGTGATCCCTGAGTCAATCCAAGCCGAACTGGCATAGCTGGCTACGTTAAGTCGTACAAGTGATTAAATACAGTTAACAAATTCAAAATCGCTTTAAGTTTACATGGATAGAAGAATCTCAGCTTACCGAATTGGTAGACCATTATTAAGCTTTAAAAACGTCGATAAGGTTAAGTAATTTGCCAGGAAACATTCCGCTGATACACTGTCGTCTAACAGACAGTCGACATGATGGTAGACTCTGCCTCACACTATTGTGACGCAAAGAGAGTCAAGCATCGACCAAACAGTCTACAATGGCCGCGAGTAATAGTCAAGGGATGAGCAAAAGGAAAATGATGTTTGACCGTTACATTCCGGCCCCTTAATTGTGGTTACACACACAATTACTTCAAAAATTAAATACAAGGTCAAACAATGCAAAAGAAGTACAAAAGTTAATCTGCTGAATCGCCCTCAAGTAACGTGCAAAGTTTTTTAACAGGGCGTGTAAGGATCGCAGATTTGGTTTTGATTTTAACAAAACGAACAAGTCCTTGTTTATCTGGGAACGTCTCTAGAACTCTTCCTAGAGCCCAGGAGTTTCTGGGAGAATTGTCAATGGCAAGAACGATATCACCCACTTGTACGTTCTTCCTTGTAACACTCCACTTTTGACGTTGCTGCAACAGCGGCAGATACTCCAGTACCCACCGTTTCCAGAACAAATCAGACAAATACTGTATCTGTCGCCATCTTCTTCGGCAGTAGTTGTCCTTGACGTCGAACAATCCAGGTGGCATCTCTTCGCCGCCTCGTAGGTGGAGAATGTGATTAGGTGTGAGGACGTCTAAATCGTTGGGACTGTTCGGTGCTTCGGTTAGAGGACGCCCATTGAGAATTCCTTCAATTTCACAAAACAGAGTTGCTAGTCCTTCGTCATCCAATCGAACAGTTTGGGTGTCCAGCAACGAATACATGATCTTTCTGACGAGCCGAATCATTCGCTCCCAGACGCCCCCAAAGTGGGATGCGGCTGGAGGATTAAATTCCCACCTGATGTTGTGATTTATTAAGGTTTCTGTCAGTTTATGATGGTCTAATTTTGACATCTCTTGGCGTAACTCACGTTCCGCTCCAACAAAGTTTGTACCGTTGTCTGAACGGATGAGTAAAACAGGACCTCGTCTGGCTATAAATCGACGAATGACATTTATACAGGAATCGGTGTCGAGACTTGAAGCAACCTCCAAGTGAACAGCTCTAGATGCTAGACAGGTAAACAACACTCCGTATCTTTTAACCAAGCTCCGACCACGTTTCAGCTCGATGGGTCCAAAATAGTCAATTCCTACTTGAGAAAAGGGTGGTTCATCGGGTATCACTCTATCAGAGGGTAGACTTGCCATTTTCTGTGACGCAGGTTGGGATTGATATCTTTTACAAGTGACACATTTGCTCAAAAAAGATTTGATCAAAGCGTTTGCTCCGATGATCCAATAACATTGTCTTACATGAGCCAAGATTGCATTTTTCCCAAGGTGGCCTGTTTCGTGATGCGCATCTTCTAGTATGAGCTTGGACAGACGAGATTCCTTTGGTAACACAATGGGATGTTTGGCTCCCCACTTGAGATTTGATCTTGCAAGTCGTTCACCGACTCTGATGATTTGGTCGGACATGAATGGATCTAGTTTGAACATTTTTGATGTCTTGTTAACTTTTCCACCAATTTCTTTGTCAAGCAAGGCTTCCCTTTCAGTAACAAAATGTTTCTTTTACACAAAGACAACCAGGAATCTTTCAGCTTCTTTGATCTCTTTGATTGACAAACACAGATTGGTGGTTTTAGCTTTCTGTTTTCTTGACATTACCAGTTGATCTACTGTCCCTTTTATTACAGATGGATTTAATCCACTGTCCTTGAGCTCTGCTTCCTTTTTCTTTCGAATGTCTAGTTGTTTCTTTAGGCTATCATTAAATGCGATGATCCAACCAACGACTTTCTTAAGTTTCATCCAAGACGAGCATTTGTCCATGAGGAGATCTATGACGCTGTCTGCCTGGTGGTTCACAGCAACATTAACGTGTTTGATTTCTATGTCGTCTTTAAGATTGTCGTTGATTTTCACTTGTTCCGGCCAAGTCTCCTTTGGATCCCATAGAAACTGTGGGCCTTTAAACCACATACTTGCCTTCAGTAACTGATACATAGGTAACCCTCTTGATGCACAATCCGCAGGGTTACTGGTTGTTCTGACATAGCGCCACTGTTCGACGGCAGTTGCTTCCCTGATAATATTCACTCGGTTAGCAACGAAAGTGTGGAATCTAGAGGTCTCGTTGGCTATATATTGAAGGACAGACATGTTGTCTGTCCAAAAGTAACTCCCGGTGATCTCCATGTCCAGATGATTTAGCAGTGTTTTGTTGAGTCTGACCAACGCTGTAGCCGCAGTCAGCTCCATGCGTGGCATGGTGACCTTCTTTAAGGGTGATACTCTACTCTTTCCAAGTACGAACGAACAATGAATGCGTCCAGTGATGTCAGTCAGTCGAAGATAGCTCACCATTCCGTAGCCGATGTCGCTGGCGTCAGCAAAATGGTGAAGTTCGCATGAAATTACCTCCTTGAAATCCTTGGGTCTAAGGCATCGGTCGATCTCAAGTGTCTCAAGGGCCTTTACGTTAGAAACCCATTCGTCCCATTTTCCAGCGTTATTCTCATCAATGGCGTCGTCCCATTTAGCTCCAGATCTACATTATCTTGCAGGATGATCTTTGGAATCAGGTGAAATGGAGCTGTGATGCCTAGGGGATCATAGATAGAACTTGACAGGGACAGGATTCCTCTTCTCGTAGCTGGTACTTGCCGGTTAGATATTTTGAAGCTTAACGTGTCAGACTCTGTTATCCAGTATACTCCTAATGCTCTTTCGGAAGGAAGAATGTCTTCTTTTAGGTCTAGCAGCTTAAGCTCCTTTGTTCGGTCATTTGGAGGTACGGTGAGTAACACAGCATGGCTATTACTGGTCCATTTAGTTAGATTGAACCCTCCTAATTCACACAGACCCCTGGAACCTTTGATTAGATTTATCGCCTGTTCGTCGGTTTTGGTAGAGGCTAAGAAATCATCGACGTAGAAGTTTTCCTGGGTACCTGTTACTATTTCATGGGGAAACAACTGTTTGTTGATTTCTGCTGTGTGTCGTAGTGCACAGCTTGCACAGCTTGGTGATGATACTGCTCCGAATAAGTGAACAGTCATACGATACACCTCCGGTTTGGCATTGAGGTTTCCTTCAGGCCACCAGAAGAAGCCAAGGAAGTCACGATCCTCTTGTGGGACACGAACTTGATGGTACATGGCCTCGATGTCTCCCATGATGGCGATAGGATCTTGTCGGAATCGAAGCAGCACACCTTCGTGTCAGAAGAACTGTTATGTAAACTAGGTGGAAACGGCAAACGCTTACGCATCACATTGGACACCATGGGTCAACCACACATAATGGAAACAAAGTCAGTAAAGGGCCTACAAATCTGCAACTTGGAATTAACCACCACTATAGATCTTCCACAGGTTTACACAAAGGAGAAAATCCCAATAACTAAAGAACATATACCTACCAACAAAGACATTTCTGACTGGCCACATCTCAATGACGTCACATTACCAGAAGTTGGGTGTGGCATTGGATTGTTGATTGGTAATAACATACCCGACGCATATTCCCCACTTCAGTTTAGAAGCGGGCCAAGAGGTTCACCACACGCGACCCAAACTATGCTGGGTTGGATCGTATGGAACGTTATTCGCAAAGGTAGACTGGTGAATGAAAGCAACCGACACTTGTCTACGAATAAAGCTTGTTTAGACTGCAGAGCATGTAACTTGGCTGAAAGTTCTGCACGTTTCTGATCCTCCTTTAACCTAATAGATGATACTGCACTACGTGACGTCACATTTGAAGCACGGCCTTTTCCTTTACTTGTTTGAGAAACACTGTCATTAGGCAGCAAAGTGTCAGTTTTTTCTGTTTTAATGCCTTGAACAAACCACTGTTCGATATTATGCTTGTACATGGAAAGTAAGTCCAGACGATCTTCAAATACGTTTTCTTCAGCTGTGACGTGAGGTAGATAGTTTTCATAGCTTTGAAGAAATTCCTCATATATGGTTAACCAGGCTTGATGTTTATTTCTTAGCGTTTTTATGTCTTCGTCCTTTTCCTTTATTTCTTGCATTTCTTTAAATTTTACTTTAAGTTGTTTTGTTAATGTAGACAATTGTTTACTTGCTGTTTCAAGGAAATATTCTTTTCCTTTTGTGGTCATTGTCCGCTTTCGAGTTTCTGTATCTTCTTTAGACTTCATCACGTCCTCTGCAGACTTTATAATAGCTTCCTCTGTAAATTTCGTTTTCTGTTCCATATCGGCTTCCATACTTTGGTCAATTCGTCAATGCAATGTACGTCCGTAATCCAAAAACACCAACAACGTCGTAATGTTTCACAAACAGTACTATTTATTCCTAATGCGACAGCATGGAAACTTGTAGATGAAAGTGGTTACGTTGAAAAACTGATTGACTGAAAGGAACAAAAAAGGAGTCATAAGAATTCACTTAAGGAGAATTCGGCAATAAAATAAAATGTCACAAAAAATAGAAATTTACGGTAATATGAAAACATATAATGAATTAACCCTTATGTTAGGCTCAAACGCTATATTTTACTACAAAACGTTTTTACGGAAACTTTAGAAAATCTACGGTAATTTGACCCGGTTAACATTCCAGAAATGTCAGATAGGCGTGATCCCTGAGTCAATCCAAGCCGAACTGGCATAGCTGGCTACGTTAAGTCGTACAAGTGATTAAATACAGTTAACAAATTCAAAATCGCTTTAAGTTTACATGGATAGAAGAATCTCAGCTTACCGAATTGGTAAAAGCTTTAAAAACGTCGATAAGGTTAAATAATTTGCCAGGAAACATTCCGCTGATACACTGTCGTCTAACAGACAGTCGACATGATGGTAGACTCTGCCTCACACTATTGTGACGCAAAGAGAGTCAAGCATCGACCAAACAGTCTACAATGGCCGCGAGTAATAGTCAAGGGATGAGCAAAAGGAAAATGATGTTTGACCGTTACAGAATATTTGTTCTGGATGTTTTATAACAATGAGAATTATGAATTTTAAGATAAATGAATATTATAAATATCTGTTTTCCGTAGAACTTCTTTCATGGGTACAATTATTGCCATGAGCCGATAATAATGGAACTAAAATTATCCTAAAATACAGGATAAGTTGTCCAATTGAATACTCTCTTTTATGACATCAATATATATCATTTCGCTTTTTATCCGCCAAGAATATAATTCTTGAAATAAGTTCGCTCTACTGTTTTTATGAACTCCAATGCGGTTTGAAGTTCTGTTTTTGATTACGTTAATTTGTTTGAATTGATTGTTAATAACCCCTCAAAATAGTTTCTCATTATAGAGATTAAATGATACGCCGTTGAAGTGATTATGCGCCCTCGGGGCTTGGTTTTCATCTGTCCATCTGTTTTCCAGTTTGTCTTCAAAGCTTTTATCTCTGCTTATGACAGAGTCCCATGGGTTGATCACAGGTAAAATTACTTCTCTTATCAATACAGATTTTTCCAAAATTAAACTCTTCGCGGGTGTGGCCTGAAAAAAACTTTTCAAAACATATATAATGACTAATACAATATAAAACTGAGATATTGTCTTCTGACTTCACCGTCCGTTCTCATTTGGAAGAAGGACTGTTCGAAGGTTAAACGATTTTATAGGAAGCAAGTATCATGAGACAATTTGAAAATATGTTCATCATATGTCAATCAAATGTATTTATATGGAGGTCGTCCATTTTCGTTCTTTGGAAACTGTGATTCAAACATATGCTTGACTTTATGTTGAAATGAAAAAAGTAAACACAAAATGCTGTTGATAATGAGTCTGTTTATCAAATCTTCCAATGACATTTAGAAGTTGAAACGTTACAATAAGGTGAAGAATTACTTATGGATAACAACTTCTTGCTTTATTGGGTGACGGCGTTTCGATGTAGTTCTTAAATTGGCTTAGATATTGATGTAAGAACTACATCGAAACGTCGTCACCCAATAAACCAAGAAGTTATTATCCATAAGTAATTCTTCACCTTATTGAGTCTGTTTATTTTGCAATAAGAAAAACCCCACTCGTCACAATAGGGCTGAAGGGTGCATGTTTTAGAAATGTACCCTATGGAGTATTTCGAGCCGTAGTATACAATAGGAAATGAATCATTTCGTTCGATCTGAATTTCGACACAGCCCCAAGGAACTGGAAAAGTACACGCAGTTGGGCGCTAAGGAAGATTGGTGTCACTGCTGTTGCAATTATGGACAGTGATCATTGCGCCCTGTTGGCCATTTTAGCAGACAGTGAATGAGTCAATAAATATAGTCTAGTTCTACGTAAACGGCCAAACACTTTCGATTGACCTATTGTATAGTCAGGCCACATTGGAAAATCCCTCAGTTTGATTTTATCCGATTTTTAAGGATTTTATATTCGATTGATTTCAACACAAATTGTTTGAAAAACCACAACACTTTCCTTGATAACCAATTTTGTATACCTCTACTGATGCCAATTTGCTTTATAAATCTACTACATGATAAAACTTTGAGCAGTTCTATTTAAAGTAAAGTTTGAGAAAAAGTAGGCACACCTAGATACTTTTCTTCTTCAGACTGTTTAGAAGTTGAGCAGTTCTATTTAAAGTAAAGTTTGAAAGAGTAGGCACACATATATATTTTTGTTGTTCACACTGTTTAGAATATTAACAATTTCGTAGTCACCTTCAAACATATAAGACTCTTTCCAACCAAACAAACACTATCCTAAGAATAACTCACCATACTTTGTTCATTTCGGCATTTACTCTACATGATTTGGACTGACCGGAAAAGTACCATTTTGTTGTTTTCTAATTTATCACAGTTCTTCATCAACTGTAACGGTCTCACGGCTGGTAACCAGGACTGAGTAGTATCATTAGTGAAATTGCAGACTAAAGCAATTCCACCATTAGGGCATGTTGACTGAATGATGAATTTGGCATTTCATTTATCAATTGAGAAACTCAACGGTTCTTCGATGTTATGTCTTTCATTTGAGAAGAGTTGCAAAATCGGCGCAGCCATTTTCATGCAGTATTCTTAACAACCTAGCACCACAGAGGCTGATTACTCGGGCTACATTATAACATATCTAGGGTTTAATGATATGTCCAGACAGACTTAAAAAGATCGCTAAAATTTGTCCTTTTCTACTGCTGTTTATATGAACGATAGGTTTCAAGATGACCATTGATAACTTGCTTAGCAGTAATGGACCGCTGGTAAACGAGATTTATATGTAAATTCATTTACCCTCTTTGTTTGGGTAATAAAAACTGAGCGGGTTTAGCTTAAAGCGGATTTACTTTAAAGGGGCATGAGCTGCCAAAATGTTGATATTTTGACGTAAACACAGAATGTTGAAATTATCGGCTATTTTTCTCAAGACGTATAATTCAGAAGCTTTTTAATGCTTCTAGTCCCGAAAATGTACGATAAAGTATTGCTTTGAACTAACTTTGGCTTAGAATGAATGAATGGTCGTCCCGGTTATTTAAATTTTGCTACTTTTCGAACACGTTTTCGGTTCGCACAGGGCACATACTGTATGGATTTTCTTCATTCCAACGCCAATCATTTAGTTTTTCGATGGCCTTCAAAGCCTCTTACTGTCGTGACGATCAGAAATTATGAAAAAAGTGTGAATTTCGGCAGCTCATGCCACTTTAACTATTTAAATGTACTTGTTTAGCGGAATATTAGCTTGCGTCTTTTATTGGAGATTGATTTCTTAATTATTTCTACGGAAAATCACAACAAACTCAGGCTGTGAGTCCGTGTAAGCGTCGTCAATACAATATATACTCGTCTGAACATATTATTCGCGTAGTAAATGAGTCTATTTTCTGTACGTACTTGTACGTAATACACAAAGACATGCGCGTCACGAATATCGATTCACAAGTACGGAGATGATCCTCTGACGTTGTACAGTTTCCTGTCTCTACTTCCGGTTTATCATACAAGCAAAACTGACTCGAGAAACAAACTTCCGGAGAGCGGAAACAGAAAGCAGTGGTGCAGTGCGTCGAGGAAATCCCTGTCAATCACAATCTTAAATGTGGCTCAATTCGTCCGCAGCTATCCACATTGGAGAAAAACTCACTGCTATATTTTTTGTTGCGGTTTGTGTTTCATAGCCTTATTCTATTCGGAATAACATCCAAAATTAGATATTGGAGACATAATAGGACTCAAAAACGGATGTATCTATACGTAGTCACATACGTTCGAAACAATGTAATATTGATATATGGTGTCTATTTTTTATGTGTATTTTATCCAACGGTAGATCAAGTCATTGCTTTGATAGGCCATTAGGCGACCTTCTGTTCACGCCAACAGCCCCAGTTTACATTTGTTTTCGTTACAACCATCTATAATTATTCTCTCGAGGACCAAGGATTATAGGAAAGAAAAGTTTTAAAACATGGGATTTGTATCAAACTTGAACAGTTCTTTATAAAGTGATATCTTGTCTTCGTACTTAAGTTCAAAATATTACGTAAATAACGTCTTAAAATTAAAACGAACACCTTACATTTCAAGTTCTTCTGGAAACTTAAGACAATAGAAAAGGAACGATACTGTTATCTGTTATTTATTATAAGGTAAACATACAGCTACATAATTGACTGTATTTAAAATAACTTTACTCCAAAATCCATATTGGAAATTATCTAGATTGAGAAGAACATTGACCAAGACATCCGGAAATGTATCGTTTTGCTAGTTTAGTGTATAGACGAGTCCCTATTTAGTTAAGTGGACACACCACTGGGCATGAGGATAGATTGGCATCATTAAAGATAAAGTTATAGACAAGATACATTTTTCGCTGTTGGCCATGTCCGTAGTCATTTGGTCAGCAAATTTGGATTTGGTAAGTCAAAGATATCAAGCGTGGGTAAGTGAGAACAGATTTAAGGACAAGTGCAACATAATTCCAGTCTTATCGCGACGAAACCAATCAAGAGATAACATCGTGAAAAGCATAGACAATAATGCCAGCCAACTTATAAAAATAAGTGTAATAAAATATATGTTCTAGAACATTCTGGCAAAAAATAATACTAATGAAGTTGATTGTCAGGAATCATATCTCTTCAATATATAAACGTATCATCAAGTGGCAGAAGAAAACAAACAAATAGAATTACGCTTAAAATTCAGCAAACTTTTATTCAACGGTGGGTATCTTCCCCGTAGCAAACTGTATCAACTATATATGCAGCCTAATCTAGGAACTATATGTGTAATGGTAATTATTGTGGTGAATATTCTATGTAATAATGGTGTTTCAAACATATGGTTCTCTATCCTTAGACCATGCTGCTAAAAAAAACACCGGACACTTGGCTGTTTATAACAGCGAAATGCTAAATGTCCGAAAATGCAGGCGTTCAAACGTATTGTTGATTTGTTCAAATGATTTGGGACATTAAAGTGGCATGAGATGGTATTTTGACGTAAAACCGAATGTTGAGATTATTGGCTATTTTTCTCAAGATGTATAATTCAGAAGCTTTTTAGTGCTTCTAGTGTCGAGAATGTACGATAAAGTATTGTTTTGAACTAAATTTGTCTTGGAATGAATGAATGGTCGTCAAGTTTATTTAAATTTTGTTTACTTTTCGAACACGTTTTCGGTTCATACAGGCCACATACTGTATGAATTTTCCTCATTTCAACGCCAATCATTTAGTTTTGTGATGGCCTTCAAGGCCTCTTACTGTCGTGACGATCAGAAATTATGAAAAAATTGTGAATTTTGGCAGCTCATGCCACTTTAAGTGAAATTAATCGATATTAAGGATTAAGAGTAAACGAGATAAATGTAGTGCTCGTAATAACAAATGTATGACATTGGTCTTATTGTAGCAGTTAAACCACACTACCTGGACAAATTAACAATAATGTAGTATACATGATTTTGTGAACCTGTAGTCGTGGGACCAAGTATCCGAATGCCAGACTTTCCTGCCTTGGATATCCATTATCAAGATTAGAAACCTGTCCAAACGGGGATTTCCACCTAACGGGAAATGTGTGTTCGCCAAATACCTGTTCGGTAGTCTGGTTTTGCCTTAATAATATACCGCCTAGTGGGGATTCCATCAGGCCGATAGTGACCGCATACACCCTGGATTGCCTTGATCTTCTATAATTCACCATACAGGGTTGAATACTGTCCCGCCGCCCGTGTTCTATAATTCACCATCCACCGCTGATCCCCGTCAGTGATCTTCTACAATTCCCCATTCACCGCTGACCCCCATGCCACCATAAATGTTCTTCTACATGTATAATTCACTATCCACCGTTGACAATCGTGCCACCGTCAGTGATCTTCTATAATTCACCATACGCCTTTGTTTGAAACAATATTTATTTCTTCTAAAGAAATGGATTGGTGAACAGGCAATTGCCTATGTTAACACCTTCCCATGGGATACAGACAGTTGCACATTTAAGATTGTAACAAAACGAGACGTAACCTATAGTCCTATTGTTTTGAGTTGGTCAGAATCTGTTTGCTTTTACTTTGAACCGAACGACACACCGTACTGTTTTGTTCTTGCGTTAAGTTTCCGCTTCCTTTTAGCAGGACATGAATATCTGTGGGAAAGTAAGCCTTTTCAGCGTTCGTTGGTGTTTGTCACAACATTAACACCGTGCAGGTAAAGTGGGATGAGGCGGTTGGTTACTTTGTAGAAGAATTGTAATTTTTGATGTAGTCATCGTGCTATTTAATGCATATACGTCCATCGCGCGTCCAGGTGTCAACAATTTTGGAGTCGTTTTTTTTATTCTCGGGCCCTTTTGGCGAGAGTAGCCCTTCCCTTGCTGAGATCTTCGTTTATGTAAATTACAGGTACATCTTGTTGATTAGTGTTACGCAGAAGCTTTCTGGATCGTATGAAACTTTCTCGCATTCGGTATGAAAGGAACTTACAGACAATTGGACGGAATTGGCCTGGAACTTTCCTTCCGATGCGATGAGAGCGGTCAATATCATCAATTGTTAGTTTACAGGCAATACGTTTTGTAATATCAATGACAATTTGATCAGTCGATTCGTTTGTTTCCTCTGGTTGTCCATTTATTCGAGCACTATCTCTACGACTGTACTGTTGCAAGTCTTCCAGTCGCTCGCTCAGATCACTAATCAATTCCTTTTTTTCGGTAATAATACTCTCGAAAGCAGCAGTTCGCTCTTGGCTTTGAGAGAAGGACTCTGAAAATTTCTGTTCTAGCGCAGGTAGGAGGAGTTCAGATGTAGCAGTGGCTTGTACCATACACCGGTGACTACTGTCCCACTGCCCGTGTTCTATAATTCCCCATACACCGGTGACTACTGTCCCGCCGCACGTGTTCTATAATTCACCATACACCGCTGACCACTGTCCCACTGCCAGTGTTCTATAATTCCTCATACACCGCTGACCACTGTGCCACCATCAGTTACCGTCTATAATTTACCATATCTGTCAGATTGATCGATATATTGCTTCAAAAGATTTGTGCCGCTGGTAATATGACGAAGGTATTGTATACGAAGCTTACATATGTTATGTATAAATTTATCTGACTCACAAAGCTGGCGTAAATTTGCAGATAAGCCTACAACAGGAACCGGTTGCGCCCAGGGCGTATGTTAGTATAGTTTTAACACTGATTTACATCCTGCGTAACTGAAGCGAGTTTCGTAAGATAGAGCCCTGGAACTTGGGGATTTTAAGCTTGTTTTTTCGTATTGCGCAGTAAGACTTGTCTTACAGTGTAGAGCTCTTTGAAACAGTTTATATGTTGTTTACTTATTGTAACTAAATCAGTGTCCACGGTCCATTACTCTGTCTACTTTGCGAATCTATCTTAAATATATAATTTTTTTAGATCATTAACTGTATCTTTAAAAAGAGATTGTGTAGGTAATTAACAAACCGGTTAAAACTGTGTCAATGTTTACAATTTTCTTAGGTTTGATAAAATGTAGGTTTTCGATTGGTATCTTTCTTGAGTACTTTCCCATTGTGCTACGAACTATGATATATTGTATGCGAATAAGGACTGTAACCAGAAACATGCATTTGCTGTCATTTTATACATAGAGGTTAACTGACGAGAGCCCGTTTGTTACGATGAATATCACTCGAGTCTATTAATTTTCAAAGTCACGAGTCTCTGGCGAGTGACTTTGGAAATTAATAGATGAGAGTGATATTCATCGTAACAAACGGACTCGAGTTGGTTAATCTTTTTCTCACAATACACAAAAATACTGCATTTTATTCTGAAAGTGAAATGCAGCTCTATGTACAGCACATCGTTCAATCCAGCCATTCTTATAAAGTCAGAGCGCTTCACCGCGTTGACATGGAGACTGTATTCATTACGCTACACAAGAAAGGTCTCTAAAATCAAACAGTTTTGTTGCTCACGAATTCTTAAGAATAAAGAGATAAATATTTATCCTACAAATGAATGGCACTTTTTAGAATAAAACAAAAATAAACATATCAATAGTTCAATGTCTGCAATCCAATGACGAAGTCAGGTTTTGCTGTGACCTCTACACCGACACAATTACGATAACTAGGTCAACGCATATGCTTTGAGAAATCTGCGAGACGCCAGTTTGGGTAGATTGATTGATTGAAAGTTTTAATTATCCCGTGTTTAATTATTGATACAGAGAGTGTGAATACAGTTAGGAGTAAATACGGCTATGATATATTCGTATTCAATCCTAATTTGTTAGAAAAACGGAAGTAAGCAGACGAAGTAGTTTGTTTATGTCAAGAAGTATGTCATGTACGGTACATTCAAATGCTTTCCTTATATGG
Organism: Lepidochitona cinerea; assembly: GCA_963971465.1. Classification (NCBI taxonomy): domain Eukaryota; kingdom Metazoa; phylum Mollusca; class Polyplacophora; order Chitonida; family Tonicellidae; genus Lepidochitona; species Lepidochitona cinerea. The sequence continues at coordinate 13,610,197 of OZ020560.1, read as the reverse complement.
AAGTAGCTATGACGTGATCGTGGGAAAATCATACTATCTTGCATAAATGTAGTCCGCTGTATGTAAACCATAACATGATTGGCTACCGACTCGCATAGTTGTGAGTTATACTGCCAATCACTTGTAATCTAACAAAGATGTCTTCAAGTTATTACATAAAAGGAAAACGAACGTATTATCCCTACGCTGAGAATGCAAGCTTGTGTTTTGATTAGTTGAACTTGGAAAATCATGTTTGTTAACCAATCAGCAGTAAGTTGGGCCATAATTTCACTAGTTGATTATGACAAAAATAACACACTGCATGAGAGTGAAATTATGGGGGGGTGTAGTGTGAGAAAGTGAATTATTTGGAAAAATAGGCACCTTATTCAAGCTGCTTTAATCTGGGCTGGTAAAAATTTTCTGTACTCAGTTTTGGGGAGTGTAATGAGGTTGAATGACCTTCCGACCGCCGGCGAATATCTGGCAACTCTTTCGCAAAAGCTAATCGAGTGAAAAGTCCACTCGGAATTGTTTCTTTGGACTGAGTGGCAGTCGCTTTCAATTTTCCCCTTTTTCGTATGTTCGATCGCTATATGGTGCAGCAAACACGAATTCCACTTTTCACGGGTGAATTTAAATAGCCATTCTGCTGTTACTATTTCTATACAGTCTTACTTGTTTCAGTAAAAGTATTAAACAGAAACTTGTTATTTAGGTTAATTATCCCCATGTGTTCCCCAGAAGACCACAAACTGTTCAAAATCACTAGATAAATAATTCACATCCGTGGTAATGTGTTTGTCGTTAAGATAGGTCATCCAGCTTTGGAGATTAATGTTAACTTTACAGTAACGGGGAGCTATTCCCCAGAGGCTCCAAATTGGCCTCAGAAAGATACTTTATTTTTAAGACGTGGATATACTTCCAGAATTAAATGTATAACAGGTAATTGTCATTGCTTATGTTTTGGTGGACCCGGATGTTAATTCATTTTAAATGTCCTTGGTTAGTTACTGTAAATCACATGAGTAACTGGTCTAAATTTTATAAACAAGAGTCATCAGAAGATGCCGTATCCCCCCGGCCCCGCATAAGATTTATTATTTATTTTAAGTTTTTATAAGATATCTATGCTATACTGTCAGAAAAGGGCAGTGACTCTGAAAATAATGAAACCAGCGCAACCAAAATAGGAGGTGCACATCCTTGAATGATATTCAGCATGTCCACCAAGTTTCCAAAAAATTTAATAAAAACTGTGGGTGGAGATGCGATGACAACCACTAATTGCCTATGTCGTCTTATACTGTCAGAAAAGGGCAGTAACTCTAAAAATAATAAAACCAGCGCAGCAAAATAGAAGGTGCACATCCTCGAATTATATCCAGCAAGTCCATCAAGTTTCGAAAAAATCTGATAAAAATCGTGGGAGGAGATGCGATGACAAGAACTAATTGTCTATGTCATCTTATACTGCCGGAAAAGGGCAGTAACTCTAAAAATAATGAAACCAGCGCGACCAAAATAGGAGGTGCACATCCTCGAATGATATTCAGCATGTCCACCAAGTTTCCAAAAAATTTAATAAAAACTGTGGAAGGAGATGCGATGACAAGCACTAATTGTCTATGTCGTCATATACTGTCGGAAAAGGGCAGTAAATCTAAAAATAATGAAACCAGCGGAACCAAAATAGGAGGTGCACGTTCTCGAATGATATCCAGTATGTCAACCAAGTTTTAAAAAAATCCGATAAAAACTGTGGGAGGATATGCGATGACAAGAAATGATTACGGACAGACAGACAGACAAACAAGCTGATCGCTATATCCCCCCCCCCCCCCCCCGCATTATATGCCGGGGGGATAAAAATCAGCAGGGAAACTTGTCCCTAATAATTTTGTGGAAAGCTTCAGATATGGATCCACAGGAAGTTTGAGTATTTTATATCGTATATTAGGATCGAGTTGCTTCTCGGCACACGAATTATATTATAAAAAGAAACAGGGACTTGTTTATGAGGTCAAAGTCAAGTAATGATCCTTGGTGTCCCTTTACAATTTAAAGTGTTCTTTTCTCTTTGGATTGATGTTATAAGTACTTCAGAATGGGCGCCAATATGTCTGGATATCGGCTCTTTTTGGCTTCCTAGCAGCAGTTTGAAATAATACCATATTGTACTTTCCCCCAGAAAACATCGTAATCGCTTACAAATCGATTCCAAGCATGTTTTTAATACGAATTTACGTATGCAGACTTTTATGTCAAAATTATTATTTATGTATTAACATAAATGGAAGGAAAAACAGGTGATCTAGCAACGGAGAAGACAATATGATAATATAAATATTGACATAGGTGTACATACAACAAGATGGAATATGGTTAAAATTTTAAGTAGAAATGCAGAAGTGTTAAAGCTGATAGATATTTTAGAAATAACATATCAGTGGCTTTTCCTAAATCCTGATGTACAGGGGGGGGGGGGTAATTTCCTCAGTGAAAAGTTGAAATAATCTGTTTTTTATGCGGGATTGAATCCGGTAGGAATGCTTACTGGCCGGTAGTTATGCTTATCTAATGGATCACCACTTTATGGATTGGCTTCGGCGGGTTGTGACATATATACCAAGATTAAGAGATAAGTTTTAAGTTTAATGGGAATTTGACCAACATCTGCTGAGCTTATTATTATTTAGTTATCATAAAATCCTTCTTACTTCTGTAGATCGTACATAAATAAATTTGCAGTATTTTTACAATCAGCTATTTTGTCTGATTTTTCATCTGAGAAATAATCATCGGTTACTGTCTAAAACTGTACCCGTAGTAGATAAAACATCCACTTCAATGGCGTTCTGGTTAGTTTATACGCCACTTCTCTTGTTTGCTTGAGATTAGGTACTGGCCAGGTAAAATTACACGAAGACAAAAAATCGAAAAAAAAAACATTTAGATTTGACGAAACCGGAAGACAATCATCAAAATTGATTCATTAAAGTACACAACCGTAAACAAAGGATTTATTACTTTGTATTACATGTACATTGTTTTCAGTCAGTACTTTAATGAATCGGTGATGTATGCCTTACGACCTATGGTCAACCAACTTTAATTTATTTTGTGAAGGTCAAACTCGGATTGAATTTAAATCGAAAGTCTTAAGCATTATTTTGCCAACGGTCTTTGAGTTGGATTGCAGGGTACACAAATGAGAGAAAGACAAAACAATAATAATATGTAGTTTCAATCTATGTGTGTACAAATGCCACGGATAAATATGTACACAACCGTAAACAAAGGATTTATTACTTTGTATTACATGTACATTGTTTTCAGTCAGTACTTTAATGAATCGGTGATGTATGCCTTACGACCTATGGTCAACCAACTTTAATTTATTTTGTGAAGGTCAAACTCGGATTGAATTTAAATCGAAAGTCTTAAGCATTATTTTGCCAACGGTCTTTGAGTTGGATTGCAGGGTACACAAATGAGAGAAAGACAAAACAATAATAATATGTAGTTTCAATCTATGTGTGTACAAATGCCACGGATAAATATGTAGCTTTAATGTTAAAGTGGCATGAGCTGCCAAAATGTTGCTATTTTGACGTTAAAACAGAATGTTGAAATTATTGGTTATTTTTCTCAAGACGTGTAACTCAGAAGCTTTTTAGTCCTTCTAGTCTCGAAAATGTACGACAAAGTAATGTTTTGAACTATCTTTGGCTTAGAATGAATGAATGGTCGTCCCGGTTATTTAAATTTTGTTTACTTTTCGAAAACGTTCTCTGTTCGTACAGACCACATACTGTATGGATTGTCCTCCTTCCAACACCAATCATTTAGCTTTTTGATGACCTTCAAAGCCTCTTACTGTCGTGACGATGAGAAATTATGAAAAAAGTATGAATTTTGGCAGCTCATGCCCCTTTAAGCTAATGTGTTTAAATAACTAAATGCTAACTTAAAACTTAGTGTTTGGCGAGTGACTGAATAAACGTTATGTCATAACCTCACAAATAGTTTTCACTTGGCATGAACGACCGTTCAAAAAGATGGTTGCCTCAATAGATAGGTTGTGCCAGACAGTGCCTCTGGCAATCGTAACAGTAATTTGTGCTATTGGCCCTTACAATAACTGCCAGAATAATCCGTTCAATAAGTGGATAGTTTTTCAAGTTTTATCAAAGTGTCATGACTTCATAACTAAGGCTTACTCCGAAAATATCTGATCGTGTCAGATTAAGAACGATAAGATCCAGTTAAGACTTTATTGTTATTATGTGTTCCGCTTGGAAAAAATATGGATCAAAACAACTAACAAAATACTTCAAAACATCCCCTTTGGTCAGATGAACGGCTGATAAGTTATTTTCACGCTTAACCTGGATTAATGTTGTATGTACTTCGGCCAGAATAAGATTCATCAAATATATCACTTACGATGCTGGATAAAAACTATTTCGCATGATCTAGGCTCTGTGGCTAAGGGATATTTTGCCATTGTAGTGGAAATTAACAAACAAGTTACGTTAGTAAAGAATTCAAAAATATGACGAGACCTTTAAACTACTGGGGGCTGTTTCTCAACACAACTTACGCCCGTCGTAACTTTGCGCATGGTCGTAACGTAATGTTGAAGGTATATGTTGCCATGACGTTACGACTAGGCGCAATGAATAATCCTCATTCATTGTTGAGGTGTTCTTAAATATTCCCTTGAAAGCGTGGCCTTGTATTTTATTTTTTCAACATGAATCCAACAACATGAAAACCACAATCTTACAGACAATATTGTCCCGATAAAATAATGTTGGAAGCGACGTTAAAGGGGCATGAGCTGCCAAAATATTGATATTTTGACGTGAACACAGAATGTTGAAATTATCGGCTATTTTTCTCAAGACGTATAATTCAGAAGCTTTTCAGTGCTTCTAGTCCCGAAAATGTACGATAAAGTATTGTTTTGAACTAACTTTGGCTTAGAATGAATGAATGGTCGTCCCGGTTATTTAAATTTTGCTACTTTTCGAACACGTTTTCGGTTCGTACAGGGCACATACTGTATGGATTTTCCTCATTCCAACGCCAATCATTTAGTTTTTCGATGGCCTTCAAAGCCTCTTACTGTCGTGAGGATCAGAAATTATGAAAAAAGTTTGAATTTCGGCAGCTCATGCCCCTTTAAATGTTTTCTTACTCGTTTTAGAAACAATATCCGTTAAAGTTGACACTCAATACACAATATCTTTGTGTTTGGAAAACAGGGTTGGAGTACTGTTTTCCTAAAAGAGGTTTGTATTTATGACGTATGTATGGGCACACAAATATTATATGTTATTAATCGAGTGTTTTCGTATTGCCTTGATATTGGCCTGAGGTTGGCCGTATTGGCCCGAGGCCGCAGGCCGAGGGTCAATGCAACCACCCGAAGGCCAATGCCAAGGCAATACGAAAACACTCGATTCATAATATTTTTATTAATAGACTGTGGAAGTTATTTCCATGCAAGTCGTCAAGTTGAACAGGAGGTATGTTTTTAGGAAGCCGCTGGTCGCCCTCTGGACATTTTATCAATGCCTTAAACAAATTGACGTCCGACCAAGTTATGCTCTCTGTGTTTTTGTTCTTGGATAAGTAGAAAAGTTTCTTCCTCTTTCATTGTCCTAAAACGGCAATCAGATTTACTTACAGTAGTTTTGTCTTTCACCTTTAATATCCTGTCAATAAGACCTTGTACAATGCGCTCTGGTGTAGACATTTTGAAATCAACATCTGCCGTCTGCTACTGTCTAACTCGGGGACATCACATGTCAATTGCGTCTTCCAGCCGCACTCTGTGAACTCGGCCAATATGACTTGAACTCGGCCAATATGACTTGAACTCGGCCTATATGACTTGAACTCGGCTAATACAGCCCTACGGCTAATATGAACTTTAGTCGTCTGCTGATATTACCCGGCCGCGAAGGTCGTATTCGGGTAATAACTTGCACAGTCAATTAATAAATGAGGTTATGTCAATGTAAAAACAAATACGCCCTATATTGGCAAAACTTAATTTATCTCTGCTTTTCTGGCAATACACAAGTAGGTTATGTATGAGAGACCAGACGCCATGAATTCGTATTACCGTGAACACTAATTAGTACAAAAAATTATTATTGACAGACAAATAAGAGAGAAATCTTAAGATTGTCAAATTTGAAAGGGATAGGTCACTTTTAGTCAATCTTCACTCTCCAATAACTTTTTACACACACTATTACTTCAATGTGTCACATCTATGCCCAAAAATATTCCCAGCTTATGAGAAATTCCACTAAAAAATACCCAAAGATATTGACCGAAATTTAGGAACTGTTAGTGGGCTAATCTTAATTGTCTACTTGTTCCATATAGTAAAGAATCAATGTATCAGTATTTTGGTTGTTCCTGAGGGACGGTATTGAAGACAGCCCATCAGTCATATTATACACGAACAAAGGCTACAGTTGTTTACCCTAAGCTTATTTTATTGTCTCTTATATAGCGGCATTTATATAGTTCGGGGTTTATAAATCATCTGTTCTGGTCGAACTTAAGGAGATGATTGCCGTTCAGACAGAGAAACAGTTTAGAGCTTGCCATCTGAGTTTGAAGGCCAACTCTTTTTGTCGTCTATAGGTATAAATCAAACTAAATGTAGCAGCTTTAAAGCACCACATCTTTAGGCCATTTTTTGATAGACACAAATTATTCTTTGAACACATAAATTCCGATCTCAAAATGACACGGTCGGATGAAATTTAGCCATGTTTTCTAAAACTCATGACATACCAATTCCCATTTGTTTTAACTGACATACTGACCCAGAGTATATGTAGCGCTATATACATATGTTATTGGTTTGAATTTAAAAGGCGTTTATTATACTTTTATCTAGAGGATCTCGTAATAGCATCTACTTTCCTGCACAGCTCTCACCCTAGATCCACCTCCTCAAAGACCAGTTCCTTTTGAAGAACAACTGAAGTCCTGTCCGGCGCAATTGAAAGATTCACATTTAGATAAGAAATCACGCGAATTTCCGACTCAGACGCATTTCTCATTCACGCATCATCATTATTGGATTGATCAACTCTATTTGCGATTTCGTTCCTGCCAGACCGTATCAAGTGACGGTCAAAGTGGAAAATCGTGAGTAAGGAGGTAAATGAACGGATTGTTATTTGATTGGTATGGCATCAATGGGCTATTTGGCTTACCATATGGATTTGTTTGATTGATTGATATTTTAGGTCGCACTCAAGATTATTTCACTTATATAGCGGTGTTGCAAGGTTTCGTCGGGGAGGAAACTGGGCTCATTGTCTGGAGGAAACCCTCGGCAAGTACCTGGCAACTCTTCCCCATACGGTGACCGAGTGAAAAATCCACTTAGACAATTTAAAATTTGTATTTGGTCTGAGTGTGATTCGAACCCGGGTCACTTGGAGAGAAGGTCTGTGTGGGACTGAGGGATGACCACTCTAACCCACTGGACCACAGAGTCATTGTCATTTAGACCTTTATACCCAATCATAGAAACAGCATATATGTATGATGGATATTTATTTTTTGAAGAAAAAAAGAGCCCCCTTTCACTGTGTCTTTAGTTGAGACCGAAAAAATGTAAATTTTAAAGTGGCATGAGCTGCCAGAATTCACACCTTTTTCAAAATTTCTGATCGTCACGACAGTGAGAGACTTGAAGGCCATTGGAAAACTAAATGATTACCGTTGGAATGAGGAAAATCCGTACAGTATGTGGCTTATACGAAAAGGAATAGTGTTCGAAAATTAAACAAAATTTAAATAACCGGGACGACCATTCATTCATTCTAAGCCAAAGTTAGTTTAAAACAATACTATATCGCACATTCTCGAGACAAGAAACACTAAAAAGCTTCTGAAGTATACGTCTTGAGAAAAATAGCCGATAATTTCAACATTCTGCTTTTACGTCAAAATATCAAAATTTTGGCAGCTCATGCCACTTTAAAGTCATATAAATGTCGATTATTTAAATAAAAAACGATCAACCGTTATCATACATCCGGCAGTCATTGCTCAGCGGGTCTAACATCAAAGGGTGATGGTCATACAATTCAATACTGCCTGTAATCTCAGGCTGCGTCAAGATGTTTTTTCTCCGTGAACGCATACCATTGTATAGTGAATGTTTTATTACATTCCGTTGGATACATCGTTATTTTCAACATTATCGAGAAAGAGTTTCTCCCCTGACTATTTCGTTTTTATAAGGATATATACACATCTTACCATGGTTATTTGATTTCATACTCATTACGTTTTGAAAAGTATATTAAAGTAAAGAGTCAATCTTATACTTTTCGGCTTTTAAGAATACAAATCTAATAAATAGGTAGACAATTTAAAATAAATTTGCGCAATTTTTTAAGACAATAACAATGGCAGGGGTTCAAAGATTTTATATCACAATTGTACGTTTGTTGTGTAGCACAAAAGGAATCTTGTGGTCTATGGCAGAGTGTGAGACTGGCGAGTACAGACATTAACATCGACCGTCGCTCTTATAGCTAGCATTGATTTCCGAGTTATAATTGACAGCGTATCGACTAGTAAAGCCTAGCGAAGACGAGAGGCGTCGGCTGAGCTACAAGGCACTCGTGGCCAAGGGAGCAGCTACATATTTCAGCGCAGACGATGAGCTCTCGGCTGAGGCAAGTTCCTTGTCACCCAAGTTCACTGACCTACATAAATACCACTACCTGTGTTACGTAATATTGTAAGTGGTCACATGATTGAATAAGTACGCGCCATTGGACTATCCCTCCTCTCAGCTCAGCCGGCAGCTTACGTTGTGCGCACACGGTGAGATTCAAGCCACGAGAGGCAGAAAATATCAAACATGCTAAATACTTTCCTCACCGCCTCGAGAGGCGAAAATCTCACCAAAATTTACGCGCACACGGGGGAAACAGCTTAGCTCCCAGCCACGAGTGACCGGCAGCTCAGCCGGCGCCTCTCGTGTGCGCTAGGCTTAAGGAATCCATCAGTCCTACAGTGGAAACTCAAGTCTCCGTTGAGTGATCACCAAATGACTCAAATAGACTCCTTTCCAAATAATAGTTTGATAAAGAATAATAAATTCCCAATGCAAATCGATAATTTTACCAAGCACAAACATATCGACGAATTTAAATGTTAATGAGTCACATTAAAGGGTTAAAGGCACACTTGTCGCGAAAATCCGGAATACTAAAACAGTGGGCGGTTTTCTGTATTTTCCCAGAGAGAAACAGTTAGGAACTTTCTATTTTTACCAAAAATAGAAGGTTTGAGCATCATTTAGTATTTTTAATTTTAAATTGAAAATTAGATTTATGAAGTACCCGCAATGTAAACAAACCCCGAACCTGAACATGCGCACAAGCACCCTAGTGTTAGAGTCCTGTGAGTGATCTAACGGCACAGTATAATTTTACGTACTTTAATACACACTGATGATCGGATGAGTGTGACTCGAATACCCTGCTGATAATTGTTTGAGTGTAAACAAAAGAGGTACCGTTATATATACATCACAAAAAAGTGGTGCACCCACAGATGACAACTATTCGTACATTACAACTCTAAAGCAACTTTAAAGCATTTGACATGAATTTGGTCAAATGCAGTATTTTCTTATGGCCGATATCTGACAGCCGAACAGCCAAAACGTTACTCTGTTTTTTTTCTTTAACTCATTCCCTACTGCAGGCATAGCTGCCGTACCTGTTGTCTGCCTACAGCCTTCCTGTCCCCAGTAGAAAGTCAGTCAGTATAAACTGTGGAAGGCTATACAACGTAACTTTCAACTGGCTTGAAACCATCTTTTTTCATTAGATAAACTGTTATAACTTGCGAATATAATCTGGTTGCGATGAAAGTTCTATAATTGGCTTAAAAATAAATATACGGAGCTCGTTAAAAAGATTAATTAGCGCATATTTGTGCGTCAAATCTGCAAGAAAGTTCTACTCGCCAACACTGCGGCCGTAGGCCTACACATTACAGCGGGCAAAAGTAATTTTTTTCTGCCAAAATTTATTTTGCAAACATAAATTTTAAGAAGTTCAACGTTATTTTTCCACTTTTCAATCAAATAAAAAGTTTGAATTGGTTTGGAAAACTCCTTTATCGGCTTTTTTGTTTTGCTATGTTCACCGCTGTTCATCACGATCTCGCCATTTCCGGCTTACCTGAACTGATGACGTATGCAAGTCATTTTCGACAAACGGACAAGTAAATTGTAAATGACAAATTCGTTGACAGTATATCCAGTCCGAAAGAATAATACTCTGAGGTTTTATTTTCTTATTTGTTTTCCAATCAAATAATTATATAGCGGTAAAATATGAAGACACCGACACCATGTTTTACACTGACTATCGTAGCCGCCATTTTGTGACTGACACAGCTTCGCGCTGTTTTTAATTTAACCTTGTCAAACATTGGGGATTTCCACTCACGTCATTTGTTTTAGCCAATAAAAAGTTCGGAAATATAAGCCTAAGTCACTAATAAAAGTAAATTTCATTGGATTATACTTTGGGAAAGCCCAATCTTTCACTATTTATACCTAATCGTACGTTATGTTATTTGCGGGTATATCCGCTCGCGGGGAAATGAGAGGCAGGCTGACAGAGCGGGTTTAGTCGCTCGTGGGGAGGAAGGCTAGTGTACAGGCAGCGGCCTGAGTCGCTCGCGGTAGCGAATAAGTTAAAAGAAAAGAAAACACACAGAGTGATCGAAGCTGACCATACATATCGGGTAATGCACTTTAGTTCCATACCAATTATAAAGGGATATTTGCACCAATAAAGAGTTAAACGGCATATAAAAGTAAAGTTGAAGTTCTTCAAACTCTGTTGCCATCATCAATATCTTGGCAACAGAGTTTGAAGAACTTCAACTAATGAAAGTATAGCTATAAATCGGATAAGTGACGCCATTCTCGCGCATACAAAATACGCGCCTGACGTATAAGGGCTGACAGTCCGGTGCTTTACTATGACGATCTGTATATCTGATTTTTTATATGCTCATAATATTCAGTATTTCATTACTTGGCGTATTAAACCAAATACAGTCGTATACTATGTAGTGTAAAATGGGCCATCAACAGTAGAATTAATTTTAAAAAACACCTCTACTATGGAATATGGCCAATTTGGATTTAGCGCTAATGTATTTCAAATGAAGAACAGCAACCACTGCAGCACTTTCCATGAAGTGGATTCAAAGCCAGCTTGGGCTGAAGTGAGACACGTGACTGAAACTTACACTTTTATTGACCCGCTCCGTCAGCAGGTGGCCTGTCGAAATCAACATGGCTGATCTACTGTTATTGTCGTTTGTACTGGTAAAGTTGAATTAAAAAATCTCTCAAAAATCAGCAAAAAAAACCTACGAATAAACTGTACACTTCTTTCTAAAGCTATTAGGCTGCTCTATTTAGTGAATGTACAGGTTTGGCTGGATTTCCTTTCCTTTAAAAAAACAATGGCTATGTGCTTTTTGGTTGGTTTTTGGGGATATATGTTATTGAAAGCGGTCAGGATTGAGGAGCACGATTGCAAACCCGCGTCGTTTCTTTATTAGAATTTATTTATGAAAATAACCAATTATCCAATGTATGTTGCCCTAAAATTGAATTATTTTTTTAATCGTAAATACCTGATTTAATTTAGTAAAACCAAATTGTGCGTCGTACAATTACAACACCATTTACTGGCTACATATACCGGTAATTATTCTGCAGTAATTTGCCAGATTTCATGACTTTCGTGACTTAACTCCACAGGACCAGTGGTCGTTAAGATGCTTACGCCCCCCCCCCCCCACCCTGTACTCTACCTTAGAGTTAAACGATCTACAAGCATTTCTGATAGAAACTTAAACTGCCTTGCAAATCCGTTAAGGTTGGTATCAAAATCAAACAGTGCATTAAGGAGTTCTTGGAATCAGGATTTCTCTTCAGATAGAGAGAATGTTTAATTTGACAATTAGTTTTTCGGTTTGGGAAAAGTGACGTAATAAATATTTTGTTTTATTAAAGGATTTATGAACAGGATTTAAAGCTGGTTTGTGTTTCTTTATGGACTAAATGTAGATTTGAAAAACATCAGTTGAAACGAAACAAACTTCACGTTAGTTCCCTGGGCCTAGTTTCACAAAGCGATCTTAGCTTAAGTTGATCTTAATTACCAATGGCAACGTATACCTATAGCATTGGTTGCCATGGTAGTTAAGATCACACTTAGCTAAGATCGCTTTGTGAAACTAGGCCCTGGTAGTCAAAAAAAGAACGGGGAGTAAATATGCCGTATTTTTCGTAACTACTCGGAAAAAATGACGTCATACACGACCTTTGATGTGTACAAACTGTCACGAAGACGTACTGAGACAGCAGAAATCGTTGTGAGGGTACGTACACCACAGAGATCGTGTTTGACGTTATAAGTCTCTGAGATAATTAACTTTCGTAAGCATTGTAGATCGGCAAAAGTAGCTTGAATTTTGTATGTGCTGCGACCGAAATTTTCTTTTTGGTCAGACTTTTTAAGTACATGTTTTAAAACACACTTAACGCAAATTAGAAAATATATCTGAAGGTTGTTCATAAATCCTTCAATGATGATGTCCAAAATAGCTTTGACCAAAGCCAATTTGAGAAATTACCCATACTGAGAAGGACATTGACTAGTGACAATCCATCAGGAAATGTATCATTTTGGTATTTTAGAATACGTACAAGATCCTGTTGAGTTCAGCGTGAAAACAGATTGGCATCATTATGGATCAAAGTTCTGGTAATAAACATTTTTACTTCGATACATAAATCATAAAACAAGCTTTAAAACCAATGAATATTGATTTACCCTAGTACATCATCGAAAACCCAAGCACAGTACGCATCAGTAAGGTGATAATTGGATTATAGTGTTCAACTGAGAAGTCCACAGGGCGCTCTAATCCATTGTGTAGTCATAAGTGGATTGACCTAACATCAAATCGTAGTCATAAGTGGAAGACACCATCGTAACAGCTTGCCAGCTAATTAACGTTTGGTCCGTGGTACTACTGACCATCATGCCTGGCTTTTCCAAATTTGAGCAAAGCACTTTGGCCAGTCCAGCAACCAACTAGGAGGTAACGTCAGCCTTGACAACATAACCAATACCAACCTGATGGTCAAGGGGTTTATTGCAGCTATATCCACACTGATCGATTAAGACCTAGCGCCCCACTTAAAGGCACACTTGCCGCGAAAATCAGGAATATTGTTTACATTAAAAAAGAAAGACCGTATTCTGTATTTTTCCCAGACAATATAAGTTAGGAACTTTCTATTTTTACCAAAATTTAAAAGTTTGGACGTCACTTTGTATTTTTAATTTGAATTTGAAAATTTGAATTGTTACGTACCCGGAACGTAAACAAACCGATCTGCCCCCTATTGGCGATTTTATGTTTCAGTCGAGTGAGTGAACTAACGGCACAGTGTAATTTTACGTAGGCCTATTTATCTGAGAAATACAGACTGACGATCGGCTAACAGCGACTGGAAAAGCCTGCTGCTAATTGTTTGAGTGTAAACCACAGATACAAATGCCTGAAAGGAGGGTAATCCAACACGAAAGTTGACCGACACTGATCGTTGTTGTTGTAATCAGGCTTCGATTCTTCGTTTGTTTTTCACCCCATTTTTACAGTCTAAAGCTAACTAGACATGTTTTATGTGTCCTATGTTTAAGTTTAGTGGTATTAGTCGTAGTAAGCTCATGTAAATTGGTTTTCTTAGCAAATTTAAACAGGCTACGGCGGCAAGTGGGCCTTTAAACAATACACACCGTTGACCTTCAGATTACTAAAAAAAACTGATCAATCTCGGATAAAAGGCGGCAAGTCGACTTTCCGCCAAAAATCTACATTTATTGAGTTATTTAGGGAATTCCGTGTTGCTATTGTTTTGTGTCTGACAGTCAGTAAACAAACAGCCAAATGTAGACGAAATGCGCAGCCAGAAAGGGCTCTACTGCGCACTCGGTTCTTTTTTTCACAACAAAACAGACATGGGAACCATCAAATAAAACTCTCTATCCAGTTGTCCGTGGGAGCTGAGGAAGTAACCAATGGTAATCTGGAAACCTCATCTTCATATAAACAACAGTATAATAGCACACATTTTAACGGCGTTCGTTCTGGGCACGTCCCTTTAATGGTTTTCTGATTTATACTATGATTATCTTCAAGGATGGATGTCAAAGCTAATAAAGGGAGTCGGGAGTCTAAATTTTCGCCATTTGGTAACAATAATTATGTTTTTAACCTTTCCACCATTGAAAAAGCTAAAAACATAATTAGTATCAAATTTTCTTATTATTTGTTATCAAATGGCGAAAATATAGATTTTCATCTTTGACTGTTCAAAGATACCACACCGTTCAAAGTTACCCCAGTTTACGGTATTCAATTAGTTTTGCATCCTCGGATACCCAGGGTTAAATTCTCGACAAGCTCACCTCTTACTGTGAGCGTAAGCGGAATTTTTAACCGTGGGTTTCGACGATGTTAGTTTTGCTGAATTAAAGTTTTGCAAAAAAAGGTCTCTTTCGGACCCTTTGTGCACGGTTACGTTCAAACCAACAACGTTAATTAGCGTGAGTTGCTGACACCTGTAACCTTGTATTTTACATATCCAAAACCGGCATAATTTACATGACAAGCACCGACAGCTGTTTGTCTTCATTTGTGTTCCTTTGGGTTCATTGGTTTAGCGAAAAATCGATTTTTAATTTACATAAATTATTTATGGACCGCTTTGTTGTTAACAGCAAATTAAGATTATGAAGTGTCAGAAGGTTTCATACATTTTTCGGCCGATACCGCAAATTTAAAAAAAAATTCACTTCGTTTTTTTCATAGCGTGTTGTGACACGTAATGAATAATTTCATTTCATGTGTTTTTCTTTGAATTTCGGGTTGCAACCAATGCGTCTATTTTTAGATTTGTGTACACCTTCAATAAATAGGCTCATGTATAAATAACGTTGTTTATGAGAAACAAAATAAGGTTTTGTGTTGCATTTTCTTCTATCACTAAAGCCTAGCGCACACGAGAGGCGCCGGCTGAGCTGCTGGCTACGCGTGGCTGAGAGCTAAGCTGTTTCCCCCGTGTGCGCGTAAATTTTGCTGAGATTTTCGCCTCTCGAGGCGGTGAGGAAAGTATTTAGCATGTTTGATATTTTCTGCCTCTCGTGGCAAGAATCTCACCGTGTGCGGACAACGTAAGCTGCCGGCTGAGCTGAGAGAAGGGATAGTCCAATCACGTGTGCCTATTAAATCATGTGACCACTTAGAATATTACGTAACACGGGTAGTGACACTTGTGTACGTCAGTGAACTTGGGTGACAAGGAACTGGCCTCAGCCGAGAGCTCATCGTCTGCGCTGAAATTTGTAGCTGCTCCCTTGGCCACGCGTGCCTTGTAGCTCAGCCGACACCTCTCGTCTGCGCTAGGCTTAACATTGAAGCAACGTTAAAAATACATTGGTGGTGGTTATATAGTGATGAACTGAAGTGACAAGTGGGAAATGTTCCATTATGAGGTCGTGTTTTTCAAGTTAAAAAGACTAGTGATTCTGAGCTGTAATTAACTTTTCTAACAAACCTGATGTTTTTCTAATGGGTTTATAACTATTTTATTTACCAGAGTAGCGTGACCTTATTTTGCTTCAGAAGTCATTTATTCCGGTACATCAACTTAACAAACTTACTTATTAAAAAGGGTTATTAGCATCCAGATTTCACTCAACGCTCTCTAAAACAGAAAGTTATCCGAGTTGAATAGACGGGCGGTACAGTTTTTCTAATGTTTACTATTGTTTCCAATACTTTTGAATAAGGCGTCAACACGTCTGTTTGTGAGTGGTTTTCCTAACACTTAATAGCTCTACGGAAACATCATAATTCAAGTTTTACAATAAAAATCTCCACAACATTTTTACAGTCTGCAATTTTATTTCACTAGGCAAGACAATGGTAAGTTGTAATAACACATTTAAACATTATGGTATAGTGTCAAAGTTTGGAGAATTATCAAAGAATCATGCGTTTGATGTTTTTATAAAGAAAAAAACTAAACTATTCACGCTGGTATTTTGCGTCCAGCTAGTCTTTTTGTCTTTTTCTGGAGCTGTTACCAACGAAAGTTTTCTGATCTACAATAGTTTTGTTTTTGTTTTGTGTCTTTCTCGGTTTAATTGTTTTGAAGTAGCGTAAGCTGCCAACTTTTTTTCATAAATATTGATTGGAAAGAGAAGTTGAGCGTTTGAAGTACCTTGATAAACTAAAGGATTGGCGGTGAAATAAAGATATAAGTTAATTACCCATAATAAGCGGATGGGTGTCAATAGCGAACAGAAGTCAAATAGCCGGGATGTATGAGTATATTTTCAGGGTTTTGTTGTTCATAAAAACTACTTTAACGTACAAGATTAACATGAGCTGAAAACTCTTATTTTGACTTAGTTAAAATGACGAAAAATAAGCTAGTTTTGTTGGCAGCTCATGACACTTTAGCGAATAAATACCTTAACTTTATCAATCTATACGACTTAATAACATCTAAAAATAACGGGTACTCAGTAGATAGAGCGTTCAACGCTCAATCCGAACAGCCTTCCACCAATGAGTCGCGGGTTCGAATCCCATCCAGTCCCCACAAAAATGGAAAGTTTTCTGACTGGGTTTTCACTCTAATGACCTGTGTGGGATGGTTGCCAGTTACCGCCGGAAGGTTGTGGGTTTCCTCCGGGCATAGAGACCGGTTTCCTTTCCCAATAAAACTGGCAACGCCGCCATATAAGTGACAGAATCTTGAGCGCGACGTAAAACACCAAACAATGAATCTATAAATAAAGACAACGTGAAACCTGTGAGGAAAAAACTATAGAATTAAACGAGCCTTCTTTTTCGGTTTTCACACATTTGAGTGTTACCGTAGTTTCTTTTTTAAAAATACCGAATAAGATGCACACGAAGTAAATCGAAGTAAATCTTTTAGATGCGAATCGTGACTTTTGGATTTATTAACACATTTTTCATATGATTTATACTTATAAACGATTTGATCGAGATTAAAAACATAAACCACAAGGGTATCGTCTCCAAAATGAATCTACAAAAACCTCTATTACCCTGTCATTATTTGGAGAACAACAGAAAACATGACGTAAAGAGTTGTTCTTTGGGCTCCTTATCCCCATCTATATCCCAGAAGGCCACAAATCACTAGATAAATAATTCACATCTTTGGTGATTTGTTCCCCATTAAGAGAATTCACCGATCCATGGAGATCAATGTTAACTTCACAGTGAACGTAACCAATACACCAGAGATTCCGAATACTTCAGCTCGTTTAAGAAAGATAAATGTTCAGAAAATGTAAGTTTACAAAAGTCTACAGAGACGGTAAAATCGTCCATTTATACAATCTGAACGACCACAATTTCCCCTCTGTAATAACTTACCAGTTTTAGCCATACATAATTTACCCGCATGCGGATACAATGTTGGTAAATTTAATTGTCGCATATACAAAGTGTACGACTGAGATAAAAGGGTGGATACAATTGGTCACAAATCTTAAAGAAAAACATGTTCTACTTTTAGCTATTGTTAAAGTAGAGTCAAAATAAAGTTAGCCAATGTCTGAGATGTTAGCAATGAGTCAATATATGTAAATGCTTTCAGCTTGCTAGCTGGTAACTAACTGGGTAACGTTTTAAAAAAAGGTCTTTGAAATTAGTTCATACGAATGACTTTCTAGATTATCAGCTTTTATGGATTTTCCTTATCTTGAAGCCTATAAGACAATACCTCTTATTTCGTAATCAATTTGTTTAAGCACACGCATTGTACAAACTGTGCGATTTCTAGCTGACCATATGCATATTTTCAATCGCTTTTCGTCAAAAACCTAGAACCTTACTGGAAGCTTGTTTCGTTTTGACATGATGTTTTTGGAATGCATTTCCAAAACTCAAGGACGAGAATAAAACGATGTGATATCAAGGGTGATAACTTTTGAAGATAACTACTATTGAAGATAAAAATGTTCCATAATAAAGAAATACCTTTTTAAAAACCAGGGTGTTTCGAAACAGAAAAACCATGACTTTTTACCCTTTTGTATGTTATTTGAAAACCATGGTAAACACCATATCACGATTTATAGTAAACTATGGTTCATGATGTTATTGATTTGATATTTATTACAAGGGTATCACGATACAATATCAGTTCCTGTTTAACATATTATATATTCAATTTGATCGTTTTATCCGGAATATGTTATTGGTATGTAAATGATCTACAAGAAAACAACATCCAAGATTTATAATCTCAATTGGAATTGAGGTCGCTTTCGAGCTGTCGTTGGTGTTTGCCAAATACTCCATCCATGTCGGCTGAATAGCAAATTGTTAGGATGATATTTTCAAGGTTTGATCCAAAATGCTTGCCAAGTATTCTTACAATTTACAGTGACATTTTCCCTGAATATTGATCATATACGTTTATGGGGATGGTTTGTGTTTAAGTTACATTACAACGGAGGCCAATATGCCAGAATATCGAATATGCTTGGCTTAATGGCAGTTTGTAATAAATGGAGGAAACTGCTGCCAAACTGCACAAATTTTAAAACTAAAAAGATAAAAGATGTCCGCAAATTGTACACTTTTGTTATACATTTTATCCGTTGTTTGTATGGAATGAGATTTGACCTTCGGTCAATTAAAGTTATTCATTACCCTCACCGTGCAACTTCTCCGTATTTATTTAATTCTGTATCAGTGTTGTTTTCTATTTGAGCCAAACTCTTCGACTTACAAAGAAGTTAAAAAATACAAATACAAAGCAATGTTATACATCTGTGTACAAGTGTCTTTGAAAAATGCAAAGGTATATTCGAAATTCACTATGATACGGTTTGCAGACGAAATTGATAATTTTTTTTTGCAATTTGAGCCCTGTAATTATTACATTATGTGAGTTTATTACACTGAGGATGAATCCTGGATGATAAAACACATCTTTAAATTTTTAGCCGATAATCCCAACTATAAGAAGACATTGTATCAAATTTTGTTAAAGTGGCATGAGCTGCCAAAATGGATTTTTAGACATTGAATGAGTAACACCCCTATATGTTTAGGATGAAGTTATTTATAATGCCGTAATTAATTAATATCAACCTCATATAAAGTTGTATACCATTTTGTGAACACTAGCAATATATTTATCCATTAATGCCGACGCTGAATTAGAAGAGTACTCAAGAAAACGCTACATCTGACTTATAATCGTCTTTTTGTCACGCCAAGAACGTTGTTTAACGAAGGTAATTAGATAAAATACGATAGTTCAAGCTGAGGAACCATGTGGTCTGTGACAGAGTGTGAGGCTGGTGAGTACGGACGTTACCATCAGCGGACTCTCTTATAGATAGCATCGATTTCCGAGTAATAATTGATGTAGATGAACTCACGCGGAATCCATCAGTCCTAATTTTGAAACGAGACCAAAGCTTTCCTGTACTTCCCGAACTGTGCTTACTGTGCATTAGAACATCAAATTAAGACAATTTTCTTACTCTGTGTGACCTACACCTGACAGCTGATTGGATGTTGACCATTGATCAATATTATTTATCAGTTGCGGTTCGAATGACTACTAGGTATCAGGAAGTAAGGTACACACTGACGTGTAAATTGTTTTATAGTTTTAATAGTGAACTGGCCATTCTACTTTATTGCTATCATATTCAGATCTATAGCTCCAACACACTTGTAAGGTCTAAAAACTAGAACAAAGGGTATGTTACGTGAATTGATCAAATGCTCCATGGAAATCCGTTTGATTTACTATCATTTTGCTGTAAACGTGTCGGTACATTTGAGCCTCCTCACTGAGTCCAAGACCAGGGCATATTACGTAGATGTGTGGATGAGGTAATGTAATATGTACAAGTCAAAGAAGTTCATCGATCAATTTAGTTTTCTTCAAATTGATTATTGAAAAGCTTTACATTTTCTTGAAACAATTGTGATTCGTTGAGTTCGTTCATTTGTCTCAAATTACTAATTCTATCAATCGAGTTGTCCGTGGGAGCTGGGAAAGTTACCAATGGCCATCTAGAAACCTCATCTTCATATAAACAACGGTAGAATAGCACACATTTTAACGATGTTCGTTCTGGGCACGTCCCTTTAATGATTTTCTGATTTATACTATGTTTATCTTCAAGGATGGATGTCCAAGCCAATAATGGGAGTGGGGAGATTCTTAATTGCCATATACATTTATGTGACGTAAAACTCATAGATCAGCTGATTTATTTACTTTTGTACATTGCGGGCATACGTATCTAATGTTTCATGTAGTTTTAAGTGGTTTACTTAAAGACTCCCATGGAAGGTAAATAGTAGTATTCAATCAGTTTTGCTGAATGCAAGTGTTACGCAAAAAGGTCTCTTTCGGACCCTTTGTGCACGGTTACGTTCAAACCAACGTTAATTAGCGCGAGTTGCTGACACCTGTTACCTTGTATTTTATCAATCCAAAACCCAAAAAGTGTCAGAAGGTCCCATGCATTTTTCGGCCGATACCGCAAAATTAAAAAAAAAACATTTCACTTCGTTTTTTCATAATGTGTTGCGACAGGTAATGAATAATTTCATTTCATGTGGTTTTTCTTTTCATTTCGGGTTGCAACAAATGCGTCTTTTTTTAGATTTGTGTACACCTTCAATAAATAGGCTCATGTATAAATAACGTTGTTTATGAGAAACAAAATAAGGTTTTGTGTTGCATTTTCTTCTATCACTAACATTGAACCAACGTTAAAAAATACATTGGTGGTGGTTATATAGAGATGGGACTGAAGTGACAAGTGGGCAATGTTCCATTATGAGGTCGTGTTTTTTCATGTTAAAAGACTAGTAATTCTGAGTAGTAATTAACTTTTCTAACAAACCTGACGTTTTTCTAATGGGTTTATAACTATTTTATTCCCAGAGTAGCGTGATCTTATTTTGCTTCAGACGTCCTTTATTCCGGTACATCAACTTAACAAACTTACCTATAAAAACGTTATTAGCATCCAGATTTCACTTAAAGCAAACAGAAAGTTATCCGAGTTGAATAGACAGGCGCTATAGTTTTTCTAATATTTACTACTGTTTCCAATACTTTTGAACAAGGCGTCACCAAGTCTGTTTGTAAGTGTTTTTCCTAACACTTAATAGCTCTATGGAAACATCATAATTCAAGTTTTAAGTTAAAGTTTGGTGAATTATCCCAGAATCATGCGTTTGATGTTTTTATAAAGAAAAATCTTAACTATTCACGCTGGTATTTTGCGTTCAGCTAGTCTTTTTGTCTTTGTCTGGAGCTGTTACCAACGAAAGTTTTCTGGTCTACAATAGTTTTGTTTTTGTTTTGTGTCTTTCTCGATTTAATTTTGTTGATGTGGAATGAGCTGCCAACTTTATTAATAAATTTTGATTGGAAAAAGAAGTTGAGCGTTTGAAGTACCTATGGAAACTAAAGGATTGGTGGTAAAATAAAGATATAAGTTAATTACCCATAATAAGCGGATGGGTGTCAATAACGAACCGAATTCAAATAGCCGGGATGTATGAGTCAATTTTCAGGGTTTTGTTGCTCATAAAACTACCTTAACGTACAAGATTAAGATGAGCTGAAAACTCTTATTTTGACTCAGTTAAAATGACGAAGAATAAGCTAGTTTTGTTGGCAGCTCATGACACTTTAGCGAATAAATACCTTAATTTTATCAATCTATACGACTTAATAACATCTAAAAATAAAGGGGCATCCGTGGCTCAGTAGATAGAACGTTCAACGCTCAATCCGAACAGCCTTCCACCAATGAGTCACGGGTTCGACTCCCATCCAGTCCAAAAAAAAAATGGAAAGTTTTCTGACTGGGTTTTCACCCGGACAAAGAGCCCGGATTCCTTCCACAGTAAAACTGGTAACGCCGCCATATAAGTGAATAAATCTTGAGCGCGGCCTAAAACACCAATCAATCTATAAATAAAGGCATCGTAAAACCTGTCAGGAAAAAACTATAGGATTAAATGAGCCTTTTATTCGGTTTTCACAGATTTGAATGTTACCGTAGCTATTTAAAAATACCAAATATGATGCACACGAAGTACATGAAAATTACATGCACCTTTGGAAAGTACAGGATTGGCAGCTTTACTATTATAGGCACATATTTTTCAGACTCGAGACACCTTTTTCATTTATTAAGTATCTTTTGGACGCGAATCGTGGCTTTTGAATTTTATTAACACATTTTTCATATGATTTATACTTATAAACGATTTGATCGAGATTAAAAACATAAACCCCAAGGGTATCGTCTCCAAAATGAATCCACAAAAAAAAACTCTATTAGCCTGTCATTATTTGGAGAACAACAGAAAACATGACGTAAGGAGTTGTTCTTTGGGCTCTTTATCCCCGTCTATTTCCCAGAAGGCCACAAATGACTAGATAAATAATTCACATCTTTGGTGATTTGTTCCCCATTAAGAGAATTCACCGATCCATGGAGATCAATGTTAACTTCACAATGAACGTAATCTATACACCAGAGATTCCGAATACTTCAGCTCGTCCGCGATTAGTAAATATATGTAAATGTTTTCAGCTTGCTAGTCAGTAACTAACTGTAACTTGTTAAAAAAGGTCTCCGAAACACCTTATACGAATGCCTTTCTGGATGATCAGCTTTGATGGATTTTCTTGTTCTCAAAGGATATAAGAAAATACCCCTTATTTCGTAATCAATTTGTTTAAGTACATGTACTGTAGAAACTGTGCGATTTCTAGCGCAGAGATATGTCCGATTGGCGACGAAACGATTTACATATTTTCAATCGCTTCAATTTGTTTTGACATTATCTTTTTGGAATACATCTCCAAAACTCAAGTTGAAAGTAACACGATTTGAGACCAAGGGTGATAACTTTTGAAGATATCTAAGTCTGTTAAATAAAAAGGTGATAATACAAAATGTTCCATAATAATGAAATACCTTTTTAAAAACCAGGGTGTTTCAAAACAGAAAAACCATGACTTTTTACCCTTTGGTATGTTATTGAAAACCATGGTAAACACCATAGCACGATTTATAGTAAACCATGGTTCATGATGTTATTGATTTGATATTTATTACACGGGTATCACAGTTAAAATATCAGTTCCTGTTTAACATCTATATTTAATTTGATCGTTTAATCCCCAATATGTTATTGGTATGTAAATGGAGTACAAGAAAACAACATCCAAGACTTATTATATCAATTGGAATTGATTTTTTTTATTCCTCATCCGATGTTATTTAAAATTTGTTGGAGATTTGCCTTAATGCTTGGATAAGAACTTTCGAGCTGTCGTTGGTGTTTGCCAAATACTCCATCCATGTCGGCTGAATATATATGCAATAACAAATTGTTAGGATTATATTTTCAAGGTTTGATCCAAAATGCTTGCCAAGTATTCTTACAATTTACCGTGTTATTTCCCTGAATATTGATCATATGGGTTTAAGGGGATGTGTAAGGGTATCAATTGATTGATTGTTTGGTGTTTTACGCCGCGCTCAAGATTATTTCACTTATATGGCGGTGTTGCCAGTTTTATTGTGGGAGGAAACCGGGCTCTATGCCCGGAGGAAACCCACGACCTTCCGTTGGTAACTGGCAACCATCCCACATAGGTCGTTCGAGTGAAAACCCAGTCAGAAAATTTTCCAATTTTTTTGGACTGAGTGGGAATCGAACCCGCGACCCATTGGTGGTAAGGGTATCCAATATACTTGGCTTAATAGCAGTTTGCAAAAAAGGGGGAAACTGCTGCCAAACTGTACAAAATTTCTAAATCAAATTGTACACTTTTGTTATACATTTTATCCGTTGTCTGTATGGAATGAAGGTCATATGCGATTTGGCCTTTGGTCAATAAAAGTTATTCATTACCCTCACCGTTCAACTTTTACCGTATTTATTTAATTATGAATCAGTGTTGTTTTCTATTTGGACCAAAAGTCTTTGACTTACAAAGAAGTTAAAAGAAGAGAAGTATTACGTAAAGCTGAACTGTTAACATATATATCTATTTCGATTGTCTTCAAAATTTTCTCGATCTCTTTTGTGACGTATTGTCTGTTTACAAGGTGGTTATGTTGACCCAGATCTTCAGCCGTTGTTGTGACGTATCTTTAGATGACTCTCGATCTCTTGTAACGTAATGTCTATTATTAGTTCATAACCCTTTGTAGTGCGTCAGTCAAGGAACTTTCTCGAAGTTTGAATATAAACATCTCTATAGATATGTTAATTTATGCAAATACTCGGATCTTTCTAGAATTCTGAGAATGTATTTAAAAACGTTCTTTTGGTAGTTAGTCAGTCAGTTTTCCAACTGGTCTCGGGGTGCTACAAATGCTATATTTTGGATGTTATGAGTCAGATTTATATCTGAACTCCGTATACTACAGCTAGTAAGCTACTATCTTTGAATACGATATTCGACTTGTGACAGTGTCAGTTTCTATCTGGACTCGGAGAACTATAATATAGTTCAGTTTTCCATCTGACCTCAGTACATACTATTTTGGATACGAAAGTCAGATTTTTCTGACTCGTCTGTGACAGTCAGTTGTGAACTGTACTCTTTGATACTATTAACTCTGTACTCTTGGATGATATAAGTCCATTCACATTCAGCCTGCTTTGTCAGTGATACCTGACTTGTGAATTCTATCAAGAATTTTTCCTGTGAATTTACCAGTGTGTCTTCAAGATTCATTCTGGGGATCTATATTTCGTCAATTCGTGGTCATCGGATTTAAACCAGTGAACTTTATGAAGGATTACAGATTTATCGGAACTGTAAATACTTAGATTGTAATAGTAAGTCATTTTGATATATGGTTTCTTTCCAATGTTTGTGTAATATTTGCCTGTATATAAGTTAATCCGTTTGTGTTTTTAATATAAATCTAAATTTGTACATAAAATCTGCTGGTCTGTTGTTACTTCCTTTTATTATCATTCGGTATCGTAACAAAATTGGGGGCTTTATCCGGGAATATTTCGTAATTAATTGAGCGAGATTGTGCTCGGGAAAATTCTAAATTCTAAAACTAAATTCAACTAATTATTTAATCTTTGTTATACCAGCAGATTTTATTCACCGTGTCTGACTTTAATCCAGACGTTTTCATGCAAGCGTCCCATCAGGATATTTTTGATTCGTTAAGTAGGAACGATTTATTTTTGTTAGGCGATTATTTAGGGCTAAACTTAAAAAATCTTCTCGAAAACAAATACTACAACGTGATATTGCTGAACATTTAGTTGAAATTGAAGCATTTGATGGAAGTGCAATAAGTGTATATATACCTGATTCAGATAAATCATGGCTAGTACAACAGGAAAAATTGAAACTTGATAAAGAAATAGAAATGCAGACTTTAAAATTACATTTTGAAAAAGAAATGAGAGAGAAAGAGCTAGAAAAAGAAATGAGAGAGAAAGAACTAGAAAAAGAAATGGAAAAATAAAAATTAAAATTTGAAAGAGAATTTAGAAAGAAAGAACTTGAAAAATGGAGAGAGAAAACTTCAAATGAAAGAGAGACAACTTGAAAATGAAAAGGAAATCGAAAAAAATGAGAATTGAAAGGGAAATGGAAATTAGACATTCAGAAATTAAACAAAGGTCTGTAAGAGATTGCAAATTTGATCTAGCCCATAATATCAGATTAGTTCCACCGTTCCGTGAGAGATATATTGACAAATATTTTCTATTATTTGAAAAAGTAGCTGAAAATTTAAACTGGCCTAAAGAATATTGGACTATATGCTTTTACACGCTACATCTGACTTATACTCGTCTTTTTGTCACGCCAAGAACGTTGTTTAACGAAGGTAATTAGATAAAATACGATAGTTCAAGCTGAGGAATCATGTGGTCTGTGACAGAGTGTGAGGCTGGTGAGTACAGACGTTACCATCAGCCGACTCTCTTATAGCTAGCATCGATTTCGGAGTAATAATTGATGCAGATGAACTCACGCGGAATCCATCAGTCCTACTTTTGAAACTAGACCAGAGCTTTCATATTGGGAGTCAAATCCTAACATAACACGCTAAAGAACGTAGGTCACGAATATGTTTTACTAATGTGGGGAAGTTTCCTTTTTATACAAAGCCACAACGAACTCAAGGATTTCAATGAACAACAGGCAGTCCATATAGCTCGGGATTCGGTATATTAACTGCTTACTGTGCAATAGAACATCAAAGTAAGACCTTTTTCCTACTCTTTATGACCTACACCTGACAGCTGATTGGACGTTTATCCTTTGATCAATATTATTGATCAGTCGCGGTTCCAATGTCTGTCTGGTATCATGAAGTACGGTACTCACTACAGTGTAAATTGTTTTATAGTTTTAATAGTGAACTGGCCATTCTACTTTATTGCTATCATATTCAGATCTATAGGTCCAACACACTTGTAAGGTCTAAAAACTAGAACAAAGGGTATGTTACGTGAATTGATCAAATGCTCCATGGAAATCCGTTTGATTTACTATCATTTTGCTGTAAACGTGTCGGTACATTTGAGCCTCCTCACTGAGTCCAAGACCAGGGCATATTACGTAGATGTGTGGATGAGGTAATATAATATGTACACGTCAAAGAAGTTCATCGATCAATTTAGTTTTCTTCAAATTGATTATTGAAAAGCTTTACATTTTCTTGAAACAATTGTGATTCGTTGAGCTCGTTCATTTGTCTCAAATTACTAATTCTATCAATCAGGTTGTCCGTGGGAGCTGGGAAAGTTACCAACGGCCATCTAGAAACCTCATCTTCATATAAACAACGGTAGAATAGCACACATTTTAACGATGTTCGTTCTGGGCACGTCCCTTTAATGATTTTCTGATTTATACTATGTATATCTTCAAGGATGGATGTCCAAGCCAATAATGGGAGTGGGGAGATTCTTAATTGCCATATACATTTATGTGACGTAAAACTCATAGATCAGCTGATTTATTTACTTTTGTACATTGCGGGCATACGTATCTAATGTTTCCTTGTAGTTTTAAGTGGTTTACTTAAAGACTCCCATGGAAGGTAAATACTGGTATTCAATCAGTTTTGCTGAATGCAAGTGTTACGCAAAAAGGTCTCTTTCGGACCCTTTGTGCACGGTTACGTTCAAACCAACAACGTTAATTAGCGCGAGTTGCTGACACCTGTTACCTTGTATTTTATCAATCCAAAACCCAAAAAGTGTCAGAAGGTCCCATGCATTTTTCGGCCGATACCGCAAAAGTAAAAAAAAAAAACATTTCACTTCGTTTTTTCATAGCGTGTTGCGACAGGTACTGATCGGCTGTCCGATTAACATTAGTGACTATGGAGATCGGCTGTGACCCTGTTGTTATGTCTGTGATTTTCAGCTTACAATCTATACTTTTCACAAAAGTCTTTTTGTGAGACATATCAAGATATATACAAAGCCATAGGTACTTCTTTTTGACGGACAAAAAAATATTATTATTTCTAACACAAAAATAACACGTCGTAGTTGTGTTTTCACCGTTGGTTTTTGACAACTTCGAAGCGTATCCACGCGATATAAATATTTGTATTAACAGTCAACTGACAAAAACACAACTGACAGCTTCTGGTGTGTTTCAGAAAAAAATTTGGATTAAAGAAATCTCTTTCGGACCCCTTGTGCACGGTTACGTTCAAACCAACAACGTTAATTAGCGCGAGTTGCTGACACCTGTTACCTTGTATTTTATCAATCCAAAACCCATAATTTACATGACAAGCACCGACAGCTATTTGTCTTCATTTGTGTTCCTTTGGGTTCATTGGTTCAAAAATCTATTTTTAATTCACATAAATTATTTATGGACGGCTTTGTTTTTAACAGCAAGTTAAAATTATGAAGTGTCAGAAGGTCCCATGCATTTTTCGTCCGATACCGCAAAATTAAAAAAAAAACATTTCACTTCGTTTTTTCATAGCGTGTTGCGACAGGTAATGAATAATTTCATTTCATGTGGTTTTTCTTTTCATTTCGGTTTGCAACAAATGCGTCTATTTTTAGATTTGTGTACACCTTCAATAAATAGGCTCATGAAAAAATAACGTTGTTTATGAGAAACAAAATAAGGTTTTGTATTGCATTTTCTTCTATCACTAACATTGAACAAACGTTAAGAAATACATTGGTGGTGGTTATATAGTGATGAACTGAAGTGACAAGTGGGAAATGTTCCATTATGAGGTCGTGTTTTTTCAAGTTAAAAGACTAGTGATTCTGAGTTGTAATTAACTTTTCTAACAAACCTGACGTTTTTCTAATGGGTTTATAACTATTTTATTTACCAGAGTAGCGTGATCTTATTTTGCTTCAGAAGTCATTTATTCCGGTACATCAACTTAACAAACTTACTTATAAAAACGTTATTAGCATCCAGATTTCACTCTGAAACAAAAAGTTATCCGAGTTGAATAGACAGGCGGTACAGTTTTTCTAGTGATTACTATTGTTTCCAATAGTTTTGAACATGGCGCCACCAAGTCTGTTTGTAAGTGTTTTTAACGCTTAATAACTCTACGGAAACACCACAATTAATATTTTACTATAAAAACTATTATTATTGGTTAGAATCTAAATTATATACAAGATGGTAACGTCGTCTTTCATACCGACATCTCCATAACTTTTTACAGTCTGCAATTTGATTTCACTGGGCAAGACAATGGTAAGTTGTAATAACACATTTAAACATACGTTTTTCCAGACGTTTTCATGCAAGCGTCCCATCAGGATATTTTTGATTCGTTAAGTAGGAACGATTTATTTTTGTTAGGCAATTATTTAGGGCTAAACTTAAAAAATCTTCTCGAAAACAAATACTACAACGTGATATTGCTGAACATTTAGTTGAAATTGAAGCATTTGATGGAAGTGCAATAAGTGTATATATACCTGATTCAGATAAATCATGGCTAGTACAACAGGAAAAATTGAAACTTGATAAAGAAATAGAAATGCAGACTTTAAAATTACATTTTGAAAAAGAAATGAGAGAGAAAGAGCTAGAAAAAGAAATGAGGGAGAAAGAACTAGAAAAAGAAATGGAAAAATTAAAATTAAAATTTGAAAGAGAATTTAGAAAGAAAGAACTTGAAAAATGGAGAGAGAAAACTTCAAATGAAAGAGAGACAACTTGAAAATGAAAAGGAAATCGAAAAAAATGAGAATTGAAAGGGAAATGGAAATTAGACATTCAGAAATTAAACAAAGGTCTGTAAGAGATTGCAAATTTGATCTAGCCCATAATATCAGATTAGTTCCACCGTTCCGTGAGAGATATATTGACAAATATTTTCTATTATTTGAAAAAGTAGCTGAAAATTTAAACTGGCCTAAAGAATATTGGACTATATGCTTTTACACGCTACATCTGACTTATACTCGTCTTTTTGTCACGCCAAGAACGTTGTTTAACGAAGGTAATTAGATAAAATACGATAGTTCAAGCTGAGGAACCATGTGGTCTGTGACAGAGTGTGAGGCTGGTGAGTACAGACGTTACCATCAGCCGACTCTCTTATAGCTAGCATCGATTTCGGAGTAATAATTGATGCAGATGAACTCACGCGGAATCCATCAGTCATACTTTTGAAACTAGACCAGAGCTTTCATATTGGGAGTCAAATCCTAACATAACACGCTAAAGAACGTAGGTCACGAATATGTTTTACTAATGTGGGGAAGTTTCCTTTTTATACAAAGCCACAACGAACTCAAGGATTTCAATGAACAACAGGCAGTCCATATAGCTCGGGATTCGGTATATTAACTGCTTACTGTGCAATAGAACATCAAAGTAAGACCTTTTTCTTACTCTTTATGACCTACACCTGACAGCTGATTGGACGTTTATCCTTTGATCAATATTATTGATCAGTCGCGGTTCCAATGTCTGTCTGGTATCATGAAGTACGGTACTCACTACAGTGTAAATTGTTTTATAGTTTTAATAGTGAACTGGCCATTCTACTTTATTGCTATCATATTCAGATCTATAGGTCCAACACACTTGTAAGGTCTAAAAACTAGAACAAAGGGTATGTTACGTGAATTGATCAAATGCTCCATGGAAATCCGTTTGATTTACTATCATTTTGCTGTAAACGTGTCGGTACATTTGAGCCTCCTCACTGAGTCCAAGACCAGGGCATATTACGTAGATGTGTGGATGAGGTAATGTAATATGTACAAGTCAAAGAAGTTCATCGATCAATTTAGTTTTCTTCAAATTGATTATTGAAAAGCTTTACATTTTCTTGAAACAATTGTGATTCGTTGAGCTCGTTCATTTGTCTCAAATTACTAATTCTATCAATCAGGTTGTCCGTGGGAGCTGGGAAAGTTACCAATGGCCATCTAGAAACCTCATCTTCATATAAACAACGGTAGAATAGCACACATTTTAACGATGTTCGTTCTGGGCACGTCCCTTTAATGATTTTCTGATTTATACTATGTATATCTTCAAGGATGGATGTCCAAGCCAATAATGGGAGTGGGGAGATTCTTAATTGCCATATACATTTATGTGACGTAAAACTCATAGATCAGCTGATTTATTTACTTTTGTACATTGCGGGCATACGTATCTAATGTTTCCTTGTAGTTTTAAGTGGTTTACTTAAAGACTCCCATGGAAGGTAAATAGTGGTATTCAATCAGTTTTGCTGAATGCAAGTGTTACGCAAAAAGGTCTCTTTCGGACCCTTTGTGCACGGTTACGTTCAAACCAACAACGTTAATTAGCGCGAGTTGCTGACACCTGTTACCTTGTATTTTATCAATCCAAAACCCAAAAAGTGTCAGAAGGTCCCATGCATTTTTCGGCCGATACCGCAAAATTAAAAAAAAAAAACATTTCACTTCGTTTTTTCATAGCGTGTTGCGACAGGTACTGATCGGCTGTCCGATTAACATTAGTGACTATGGAGATCGGCTGTGACCCTGTTGTTATGTCTGTGATTTTCAGCTTACAATCTATACTTTTCACAAAAGTCTTTTTGTGAGACATATCAAGATATATACAAAGCCATAGGTACTTCTTTTTGACGGACAAAAAAATATTATTATTTCTAACACAAAAATAACACGTCGTAGTTGTGTTTTCACCGTTGGTTTTTGACAACTTCGAAGCGTATCCACGCGATATAAATATTTTTATTAACAGTCAACTGACAAAAACACAACTGACAGCTTCTGGTGTGTTTCAGAAAAAAATTTGGATTAAAGAAATCTCTTTCGGACCCTTTGTGCACGGTTACGTTCAAACCAACAACGTTAATTAGCGCGAGTTGCTGACACCTGTTACCTTGTATTTTATCAATCCAAAACCCATAATTTACATGACAAGCACCGACAGCTATTTGTCTTCATTTGTGTTCCTTTGGGTTCATTGGTTCAAAAATCTATTTTTAATTCACATAAATTATTTATGGACGGCTTTGTTTTTAACAGCAAGTTAAAATTATGAAGTGTCAGAAGGTCCCATGCATTTTTCGTCCGATACCGCAAAATTAAAAAAAAAACATTTCACTTCGTTTTTTCATAGCGTGTTGCGACAGGTAATGAATAATTTCATTTCATGTGGTTTTTCTTTTCATTTCGGTTTGCAACAAATGCGTCTATTTTTAGATTTGTGTACACCTTCAATAAATAGGCTCATGAAAAAATAACGTTGTTTATGAGAAACAAAATAAGGTTTTGTATTGCATTTTCTTCTATCACTAACATTGAACAAACGTTAAGAAATACATTGGTGGTGGTTATATAGTGATGAACTGAAGTGACAAGTGGGAAATGTTCCATTATAAGGTCGTGTTTTTTCAAGTTAAAAGACTAGTGATTCTGAGTTGTAATTAACTTTTCTAACAAACCTGACGTTTTTCTAATGGGTTTATAACTATTTTATTTACCAGAGTAGCGTGATCTTATTTTGCTTCAGAAGTCATTTATTCCGGTACATCAACTTAACAAACTTACTTATAAAAACGTTATTAGCATCCAGATTTCACTCTGAAACAAAAAGTTATCCGAGTTGAATAGACAGGCGGTACAGTTTTTCTAGTGATTACTATTGTTTCCAATAGTTTTGAACATGGCGCCACCAAGTCTGTTTGTAAGTGTTTTTAACGCTTAATAACTCTACGGAAACACCACAATTAATATTTTACTATAAAAACTATTATTATTGGTAAGAATCTAAATTATATACAAGATGGTAACGTCGTCTTTCATACCGACATCTCCATAACTTTTTACAGTCTGCAATTTGATTTCACTGGGCAAGACAATGGTAAGTTGTAATAACACATTTAAACATTATGGTATAGTGTCAACGCTTGGAGAATTATAAAAAAACCATGCGTTTGATGTTTTTATAAAGAAAAAACTTAACTATTCACGTTGGTATTTTGCGTGCAGCTAGTGTTTTTTTGGAGCTGTTACCAGCGACAGTTTTCTGATCTACAATAGTTTTGTTTTGTGTCTTAATTGTTTTGAAGTAGAATGAGCTGCCAACTTTTTTCATAAATTTTGATTGGAAAGAGAAGTTGAAGTACCTTGAAAAACTAAAGGATTGGCGGTGAAATAAAGATATAAGTTAATTACCCATAATAAGCGGATGGGTGTCAAGAGCGAACAGAATTCAAATAGCCGGGATGTATTAGTATATTTTCAGGGTTTTGTTGCTCATAAATACAGCCTTAACGTACAAGATTAACATGAGCTAAAAATTCTTATTTTGACTTTTAGTTAAAAATGACGAAGAATAAAATGGTTCTGTTGGCAGCTCCATTAGCGAATAAATACCCTAATTTTTTTATTCTATATCACTTAAAGGAGGGGAAATCTCTAGAAATACATAGGGATTATCGTCGATAACAACCTTCAAAGTGCTTAAAACATTTCACGTCAATTACCTCCAGTGACCCTCAAGCTAATAAAAACAGACAGAAGTATTTCCTTTCAGTGGCTTATCTGTGTAGCCATTTTTCCGTTTTAGGATGACGTGATGTTGGTATAGCTATTTTTAGATCAATAATGACGTATTTTTACCGCTCTCTAATGTATAATGGTAGATTTAGGTCCAAAAAAACATGGCGACAAATTTGAAGTGGGAAGATTGTCTCCGAATATATAGGTCAGTATGCAACCCCGCGCCATTGCTTAGCCAGCCATTGGTTAAATTGCATCACATGACTATTCTATAACGCACTTAATTTTTTATTCAACAATAATTGGATAAAACTAATGAAAAAATGGTGGCGGCCTTGTGAACGGCCTATGGAGCTTATTCTATATTGTAACGCCACCTTCAAATTTCATTTATTCGCTTACGAGGGGATAAAACATACATCGGCCAGTTGTTTTGGACTAAATGAAGTCTACTCTTTCCATCTAAATTAGTCTAAAGCTTAGATTTTCTTTCCCTTTAATAACATCTGTAAATAAAGGCCACGTAAAACCTGCCAGGAAAAAAAATTATAGGATTAAATGGGCCTTGGATTCCGTTTTTACTCATTTAAGTGTTAATACCGTAGCTACTATTTAAAAACATCGAATATGATGCACATGTAGTAAATGAAACATACATGCACCGTTAGTAAAGTACAGGATTGCAGCATTACTATTCCAGGCTCATATTTTTCAGACTCGAGACCACCTTTTTCATTTATTAAGTATCTTTTAGACGCGAATCGTGGCTTTTGGATTTAATAACACATTTTGCATATGATTTATACTTAAACAATTTGATCAAGATTAAAAACATAAACCCCAAGGGTATCGTCTCCAAAATGAATCCACAAAAAATCTCTATTACCCTGTCATTATTTGGAGAACAACAGAAAACATGACGTAAAGAGTTGTTCTTTGAGCCTCTTATCCCCATCTATTTCCCAGAAGGCCACAAATCACTAGATAAATTATTCACATCTTTTGTGATTTGTTCCCCATTAAGAGAATTCACCGATCCATGGAGATCAATGTTAACTTCACAGTGAAAGTAATCTATACACCAGAGATTCCGAATACTTCAGCTCGTTTAAGACAGATAAATGTTCAGAAAATGTAAGTTTACAAAAGTCTACTGAGACGGTAAAATCGTCCATTTATACCATCTGAACGACTACAATTCCCCCTCTGTAATAACTTACCAGTTTTAGCCATACATGATTTACCCGCATGCAGTTAGATTGTTGGGAAATTTAATTGTCGCATCTGCAAAGTGTACGACTGAGATAAAAGGGTGGATAAAATGGGTCACAAATCTTAAAGAAAAAAAAACAAGTTCTACTTTTAGCTATTGTTAAAGTAAAGCCAAAATAAAGTTAGCCAATGTCTGAGATGTTTACAATTAGTAAATATATGTAAATGCTTTTAAAAAAAGGTCTTAAAAATTAATTCATACGAATGTCTTTCTCGATTTTAGTTCATACTAATGTCTTTCTCGATTATCAGTTTTGATGGACTTTCCTTTTCTTAAAGCCTATAAAACAATACCTCTTATTTCGTAATCAATTTGTTTAAGCATATGTACTGTACAAACTGTACAATTTCTAGCTCAAGATATTTCCGATTGGTGACGAAACGATATGCATATTTTCAATCGCTTTTCCTCAAAACCCAGAACCTTACTGGAAACTTGTTTCGTTTTGACATTATGTTGTTGGAATACATTTCCAAAACTCAAGGCGAGAATAACACGATGTGATATCAAATGTGATAACTTTGGAAGATAACTAATGAAAGTAAAAATGTTCCATTATAAAGAAATACCTTTTTAAAAACCAGGAAGAACCATGACTTTTTATTTGAAAACCATAGCACGATTTATAGTTAACCATGGGTCATGATGTTATTGATTTGATATTTATTACACGGGTATCACAGATACAATATCACTTCCTGTTTAACATCTATATTTAATTTGATTGTTTTATCCTGAATATGTTATTGTTATGTAAATGGGAGAAAAATGCTGCCAAACTGCAAAAAATTTAAAAACTAAAAGATGTCCGCAAATTGTACACTGTTGTTATGGCCCGGTCACACAGCCCTTCACGAGTTGATCGCGACTGAATCGCGGGGAAAAAATGGCAAACGCCAAGTAAACGCTG
Source organism: Lepidochitona cinerea (assembly GCA_963971465.1). Classification (NCBI taxonomy): domain Eukaryota; kingdom Metazoa; phylum Mollusca; class Polyplacophora; order Chitonida; family Tonicellidae; genus Lepidochitona; species Lepidochitona cinerea. Next base: position 13,574,795 of record OZ020560.1, on the reverse strand, counting down.
TAAAACGCTAATAGCAAGTGAATAAAACGCGTAGCAGTCGCGAATTACAAGTGCGCACACGCGGCGACAATTTTGCACGCGATGGGGTCGCGGAAAAAGTTTTGAACTGTTCAAAAATTTGGTGCACGGGTCACCGCGAGTGGTACAAGTGGTACAGACGCGGTTCAGACGCGGAGCAAACGCGATCACAAGTGCTACGGTAGTGGATAACAAGTGGTCAATCGCGTTAACACGCGAAAGATTTGCGTGCAATCGCGTGTAATCGCGACGGGAGCACGTTCCAAGCACGTGTGTTTAGCGTTTGTACCCCGTCCCCAGCACTTGTAATAGCGTGTGGGCAGCGTCTAACATATTTCTCCGCTATTACAGCACTACTGAATCGCGTCTGAATCGCGTTTTTTCGCGTTCAATCGCGACTGAAGCACGACCCAAGAGAGTTTAGTCCACTACCCAATCACTATTGTATCACTTGTGATTTCGGCTATATAAACGCCGCGTTTTGCCGAGAATTCATCAGTTGTGATCCAGACGTCGAGGGGTAAACATGGATCCCCAGCATCGTAATGCTATCGTCATGCTGTTGCATCAACATCAGAACCAGCTAGTACAGGTTCATCAGCTCATTGACAGAAGAAGACAAAGGAGAAGACGAAGAAGGGTCAGAGCCATCTTGGCACGCGGATCAGTAGTGCTACAAACGCGGAGCACACGCGGAGCACACGCATCACACGCGGATCAGTAGTGATCGACACGAGGTCACACGCGGACGATTGACCCCATTTTCCGATCAATCGCGCTCACAAGTGCTGGACAAGTGCTACACAAGTGATTGGAACGCGGACCAAACGCGCGCGTTTGATCCGCGTTCCAATCACTTGTGTAGCGCTGGTAACCCAATTTTGCACATTTTCGACCACTAGCCACCGCGTGTAGCAAAAACTGGCAAAATATGGTGGTATTTTACACGCGATCAGGACGCGGAGGGCTGTGCGACCGGGCCTTTAGGATGATATTTTCAAGGTTTGATCCAAAATGCTTGCCAAATATTCTTACAACTACAGTGTCATTTTCTCTGAATATTGATCATACAGGTTTATGGGGATGGTTTGTGTTTAAGTTAGATTACAACGCGGGCCAATATGCCAGGATATCGAATATGCTTGGCGCAAACTGCTGCCAAACTGCACAAAATTTCAAAACTAAATAGATAACAGATGTCCGCAAATTGTACACTTTTGTTATACATTTATCCGTTGTCTGTATGGAATGAAGGTCATATGAGATTTGACCTTTGATCAACTTACAATTATTCATTCCCCTCCCCGTTTAACTTTTACCGTATTTATTATGAATCAGTGTTGTTTTCTATTTGAGCCAAAGTCTTTAACTTACAAAGAAGTAAAAAGAAGAGAAAACATCCAAATACAAAGCAGTTTTATACATCTGTGTACAAACCAACAACGTTAATTAGCGTGATTTGCTGACACCTGTAACCTTGTATCATTACCAATCCAAAACCGTTATCTAATCGGCATAATTTACATGACAAGCACCGACAGCTATTTGTCTTCATTTGTGTTCCTTTGGGTTCATTGGTTTAGCGAAAAATCTATTTTTAATTTACATAAATTATTTATGGACCGCTTTGTTGTTAACAGCAAATTAAGATTATGAAGTGTCAGAAGGTTCCATACATTTTTTTCGGCCGATACCGCAATTAAAAAAAAAATATTTCACTTCGTTTTTTCATAGCGTGTTGCGACACATAAAGAATAATTTCATTTCATGTGTTTTTTCTTTTCATTTCGGGTTGCAACAAATGCGTCTATTTTTAGATTTATGTACACCTTCAATAAATAGGCTCATGTATAAATAACGTTGTTTATGAGAAACAAAATAAGGGTTTGTGTTTCATTTTCTTCTATCCCTAACATTGAAGCAACGTTAAAAAATACATTGGTGGTGGTTATATAGTGATGAACTGAAGTGACAAGTGGGAAATGTTCCATTATGAGGTCGTGTTTTTTCAAGTTAAAAGACTAGTGATTCTGAGTTGTAATTAACTTTTCTAACAAACCTGACGTTTTTCTAATGGGTTTATAACTATTTTATTTCCCGGAGTAGCGTGATCTTATTTTGCTTCAGAAGTCATTTATTCCGGTACATCAACTTAACAAACTTACTTATAAAAAGCGTTATTAGCATCCAGATTTCACTCTGAACAGAAAGTTATCCGAGTTGAATAGACAGGCGGTACAGTTTTTCTAGTGATTACTATTGTTTCCAATACTTTTGAACACGGCGTCACCAAGTCTGTTTGTAAGTGTTTCTCCTAACACTTAATAGCTCTATGGAAACACCACAATTAATATTCAACTATAACAACTATTATTATTGGTTAGAATCTAAATTATACTTAAGATGGTAACGTCGTCTTTCATACAGACATCTCAACAACTGTTTTACAGTCTGCAATTTGATTTCACTGGGCAAGACAATGGCAAGTTGTAATAACACATTTGAACATTATGGTAGTGTCAAAGTTTGGAGAATTATAAAAAAAATAATGCGTTTGATATTTTTATAAAGAAAAAACTAAACTATTCACGCTGGTATTTTGCGTCCAGCTAGTCTTTTTGTCTTCTTCTGGAGCTGTTACCAACGAAAGTTTTCTGATCTACAATAGTTTTGTTTTTGTTTTGTGTCTTTCTCGGTTTAATTGTTTTGAAGTAGCGTAAGCTGCCAACTTTTTTTCATAAATATTGATTGGAAAGAGAAGTTGAGCGTTTTAAGTACCTTGATAAACTAAAGGATTGGCGGTGAAATAAAGATATGAGTTAATTACCCATAATAAGCGGATGGGTGTCAATAGCGAACAGAAGTCAAATAGCCGGGATGTATGAGTATATTTTCAGGGTTTTGTTGTTCATAAAAACTACTTTAACGTACAAGATTAACATGAGCTGAAAACTCTTATTTTGACTTTTGAAGAATAAGCTAGTTTTGTTGGCAGCTCATGACACTTTAGCGAATAAATACCTTAACTTTATCAATCTATACGACTTAATAACATCTAAAAATAACGGGTACTCAGTAGATAGAGCGTTCAACGCTCAATCCGAACAGCCTTCCACCAATGAGTCGCGGGTTCGAATCCCATCCAGTCCCCACAAAAATGGAAAGTTTTCTGACTGGGTTTTCACTCTAATGACCTGTGTGGGATGGTTGCCAGTTACCGCCGGAAGGTTGTGGGTTTCCTCCGGGCATAGAGACCGGTTTCCTTTCCCAATAAAACTGGCAACGCCGCCATATAAGTGACAGAATCTTGAGCGCGACGTAAAACACCAAACAATGAATCTATAAATAAAGGCAACGTGAAACCTGTGAGGAAAAAACTATAGAATTAAACGAGCCTTCTTTTCGGTTTTCACACATTTGAGTGTTACCGTAGTTTCTTTTTTAAAAATACCGAATAAGATGCACACGAAGTAAATCGAAGTAAATCTTTTAGATGCGAATCGTGACTTTTGGATTTATTAACACATTTTTCATATGATTTATACTTATAAACGATTTGATCGAGATTAAAAACATAAACCACAAGGGTATCGTCTCCAAAATGAATCTACAAAAACCTCTATTACCCTGTCATTATTTGGAGAACAACAGAAAACATGACGTAAAGAGTTGTTCTTTGGGCTCCTTATCCCCATCTATATCCCAGAAGGCCACAAATCACTAGATAAATAATTCACATCTTTGGTGATTTGTTCCCCATTAAGAGAATTCACCGATCCATGGAGATCAATGTTAACTTCACAGTGAACGTAACCAATACACCAGAGATTCCGAATACTTCAGCTCGTTTAAGACAGATAAATGTTCAGAAAATGTAAGTTTACAAAAGTCTACAGAGACGGTAAAATCGTCCATTTATACAATCTGAAGGACTACAATTTCCCCTCTGAAATAAATTACCAGTTATAGCCATACATAATTTACCCGCATGCGGATACAATGTTGGTAAATTTAATTGTCGCATCTACAAAGTGTACGACTGAGATAAAAGAGTGGATACAATTGGTCACAAATCTTAAAGAAAAACATGTTCTACTTTTAGCTATTGTTAAAGTAGAGTCAAAATAAAGTTAGCCAATGTCTGAGATGTTCGCAATGAGTAAATATATGTAAATGCTTTCAGCTTGCTAGTTGGTAACTAACTGGGTAACGTTTTAAACAAAGGTCTTTGAAATTAGTTCATACGAATGACTTTCTAGATTATCAGCTTTTATGGATTTTCCTTATCTTGAAGCCTATAAGACAATACCTCTTATTTCGTAATCAATTTGTTTAAGCACATGTACTGTAGAAACTGTGCGATTTCTAGCGCAGAGATATTTCCGATTGGTGACGAAACCATATGCATATTTTCAATCACTTTTCCTCAAAACCTAGAACCTTACTGGAAGCTTGTTTCGTTTTAACATTATGTTTTTTTAATACATTTCCAAAACTCAAGGCGAGAATAACACGATGTGATATCAAGGGTGGTAACTTTTGAAGATAACTACTATTGAAGATAAAAATGTTCCATAATAAAGAAATACCTTTTTAAAAACCAGGGTGTTTCAATACAGAAGAACCATGACTTTTTACCCTTTTGTATGTTATTTGAAAACCATGGTAACACCATAGCACGATTTATTTATAGTAAACCTTGGTTCATGATGTTATTGATTTGATATTTATTACAAGGGTATCACAGATACAATATCAGCCCCTGTTTAACATCTATATTTAATTTGATCGTTTTATCCCCAATATGTTATTGGTATGTAGTACAAGAAAACAGCATCCAAGATTTATTATATCAATTGGAATTGATTTTTTTTATATTCCTCATCCGATGTTATTTAAAATTTGTTGGAGATTTGCCTTAATGCTTGGATAAGAACTTTCGAGCTGTCGTTGGTGTTTGCCAAATACTCCATCCATGTCGGCTGAATATATATGCAATAACAAATTGTTAGGATTATATTTTCAAGGTTTGATCCAAAATGCTTGCCAAGTATTCTTACAATTTACCGTGTTATTTCCCTGAATATTGATCATATGGGTTTAAGGGGATGTGTAAGGGTATCGATTGATTGATTGTTTGGTGTTTTACGCCGCGCTCAAGATTATTTCACTTATATGGCGGTGTTGCCAGTTTTATTGTGGGAGGAAACCGGGCTCTATGCCCGGAGGAAACCCACGACCTTCCGTTGGTAACTGGCAACCATCCCACATAGGTCGTTCGAGTGAAAACCCAGTCAGAAAATTTTTCCGATTTTTTTGGACTGAGTGGGAATCGAACCCGCGACCCATTGGTGGTAAGGGTATCGAATATACTTGGCTTAATAGCAGTTTGCAAAAAAGGGGGAAACTGCTGCCAAACTGTACAAAATTTCAAAATCAAATTGTACACTTTTGTTATACATTTTATCCGTTGTCTGTATGGAATGAAGGTCATATGAGATTTGGCCTTTGGTCAATAAAAGTTATTCATTACCCTCACCGTTCAACTTTTACCGTATTTATTTAATTATGAATCAGTGTTGTTTTCTATTTGGACCAAAAGTCTTTGACTAACAAAGAAGTTAAAAGAAGAGAAGTATTACGTAAAGCTGAACTGTTAACATATGTACCTATTTCGATTGTCTTCAGAATTTTCTCGATCTCTTTTGTGACGTTTTGTCTGTTTACAATGTGGTTATGTTGACCCAGATCTTCAGCCGTTGTTGTGACGTATCTTTAGATGACCCTCGATCTCTTGTAACGTAATGTCTATTATTAGTTCATAACCCTTTGTAGTGCGTCAGTCAAGGAACTTTCTCGAAGTTTGAATATAAACATCTCTATAGATATGTTAATTTATGCAAATACTCGGATCTTTCTAGAATTCTGAGAATGTATTTAAAAACGTTCTTTTGGTAGTTAGTCAGTCAGTTTTCCAACTGGTCTCGGGGTGCTACAAATGCTATATTTTGGATGTTATGAGTCAGATTTATATCTGAACTCCGTATACTACAGCTAGTAAGCTACTATCTTTGAATACGATATTCGACTTGTGACAGTGTCAGTTTCTATCTGGACTCGAAGAACTATAATATAGTTCAGTTTTCCATCTGACCTCAGTACATACTATTTTGGATACGAAAGTCAGATTTTTCTGACTCGTCTGTGACAGTCAGTTGTGAACTGCACTCTTTGATACTATTAACTCTGTACTCTTGGATGATATAAGTCCATTCACATTCAGCCTGCTTTGTCAGTGATACCTGACTTGTGAATTCTATCAAGAATTTTCCTGTGAATTTACCAGTGTGTCTTCAAGATTCATTCTGGGGATCTATATTTCGTCAATTCGTGGTCATCGGATTTAAACCAGTGAACTTTATGAAGGATTACAGATTTATCGGAACTGTAAATACTTAGATTGTAATAGTAAGTCATTTTGATATATGGTTTCTTTCCAATGTTTGTGTAATATTTGCCTGTATATAAGTTAATCCGTTTGTTTTTTTAATATAAATCTAAATTTGTACATAAAATCTGCTGGTCTGTTGTTACTTCCTTTTATTATCATTCGGTATCGTAACAAAATTGGGGGCTTTATCCGGGAATATTTCGTAATTCATTGAGCGAGATTGTGCTCGGGAAAATTCGAAATTCTAAAACTAAATTCAACTAATTATTTAATCTTTGTTATACCAGCAGATTTCATTCACCATGTCTGACTTTAATCCAGACGTTTTCATGCAAGCGTCCCATCAGGATATTTTTGATTCGTTAAGTAGGAACGATTTATTTTTGTTAGGCGATTATTTAGGGCTAAACTTAAAAAAATCTTCTCGAAAACAAATACTACAACGTGATATTGCTGAACATTTAGTTGAAATTGAAGCATTTGATGAAAGTGCAATAAGTGTATATATACCTGATTCAGATAAAGCATGGCTAGTACAACAGGAAAAATTTAAACTTGATAAAGAAATAGAAATGCAGAAATTAAAATTACATTTTGAAAAAGAAATGAGAGAGAAAGAGCTAGAAAAAGAAATGAGAGAGAAAGAACTAGAAAAAGAAATGGAAAAATAAAAATAAAAATTTGAAAGAGAATTTAGAAAGAAAGAACTTAAAAATGGAGAGAGAAAACTTCAAATGAAAGAGAGACAACTTGAAAATGAAAAGGAAATCGAAAAAAATGAGAATTGAAAGGGAAATGGAAATTAGACATTCAGAAATTAAACAAAGGTCTGTAAGAGATTGCAAATTTGATCTAGCCCATAATATCAGATTAGTTCCACCGTTCCGTGAGAGATATATTGACAAATATTTTCTATTATTTGAAAAAGTAGCTGAAAATTTAAACTGGCCTAAATAATATTGGACTATGCTTTTACACGCTACATCTGACTTATACTCGTCTTTTTGTCACGCCAAGAACGTTGTTTAACGAAGGTAATTAGATAAAATACGATAGTTCAAGCTAAGGAATGATGTGGTCTGTGACAGAGTGTGAGGCTGGTGAGTACAGACGTTACCATCAGCCGACTCTCTTATAGCTAGCATCGATTTCGGAGTAATAATTGATGCAGATGAACTCACGCGGAATCCATCAGTCCTACTTATGAAACTAGACCAGAGCTTTCATATTGGGAGTCAAATCCTAACATAACACGCTAAAGAACGTAGGTCACGAATATGTTTTACTAATGTGGGGAAGTTTCCTTTTTATACAAAGCCACAACGAACTCAAGGATTTCAATGAACAACAGGCAGTCCATATAGCTCGGGATTCGGTATATTAACTGCTTACTGTGCAATAGAACATCAAAGTAAGACCTTTTTCTTACTCTTTATGACCTACACCTGACAGCTGATTGGACGTTTATCCTTTGATCAATATTATTGATTAGTCGCGGTTCCAATGTCTGTCTGGTATCATGAAGTACGGTACTCACTACAGTGTAAATTGTTTTATAGTTTTAATAGTGAACTGGCCATTCTACTTTATTGCTATCATATTCAGATCTATAGGTCCAACACACTTGTAAGGTCTAAAAACTAGAACAAAGGGTATGTTACGTGAATTGATCAAATGCTCCATGGAAATCCGTTTGATTTACTATCATTTTGCTGTAAACGTGTCGGTACATTTGAGCCTCCTCACTGAGTCCAAGACCAGGGCATATTACGTAGATGTGTGGATGAGGTAATGTAATATGTACAAGTCAAAGAAGTTCATCGATCAATTTAGTTTTCTTCAAATTGATTATTGAAAAGCTTTACATTTTCTTGAAACAATTGTGATTCGTTGAGCTCGTTCATTTGTCTCAAATTACTAATTCTATCAATCAGGTTGTCCGTGGGAGCTGGGAAAGTTACCAATGGCCATCTAGAAACCTCATCTTCATATAAACAACGGTAGAATAGCACACATTTTAACGATGTTCGTTCTGGGCACGTCCCTTTAATGATTTTCTGATTTATACTATGTATATCTTCAAGGATGGATGTCCAAGCCAATAATGGGAGTGGGGAGATTCTTAATTGCCATATACATTTATGTGACGTAAAACTCATAGATCAGCTGATTTATTTACTTTTGTACATTGCGGGCATACGTATCTAATGTTTCCTTGTAGTTTTAAGTGGTTTACTTAAAGACTCCCATGGAAGGTAAATAGTGGTATTCAATCAGTTTTGCTGAATGCAAGTGTTACGCAAAAAGGTCTCTTTCGGACCCTTTGTGCACGGTTACGTTCAAACCAACAACGTTAATTAGCGCGAGTTGCTGACACCTGTTACCTTGTATTTTATCAATCCAAAACCCAAAAAGTGTCAGAAGGTCCCATGCATTTTTCGGCCGATACCGCAAAATTAAAAAAAAAAACATTTCACTTCGTTTTTTCATAGCGTGTTGCGACAGGTACTGATCGGCTGTCCGATTAACATTAGTGACTATGGAGATCGGCTGTGACCCTGTTGTTATGTCTGTGATTTTCAGCTTACAATCTATACTTTTCACAAAAGTCTTTTTGTGAGACATATCAAGATATATACAAAGCCATAGGTACTTCTTTTTGACGGACAAAAAAATATTATTATTTCTAACACAAAAATAACACGTCATTTTCACCGTTGGTTTTTGACAACTTCGAAGCGTATCCACGCGATATAAATATTTTTATTAACAGTCAACTGACAAAAACACAACTGACAGCTTCTGGTGTGTTTCAGAAAAAAATTTGGATTAAATAAATCTCTTTCGGACCCTTTGTGCACGGTTACGTTCAAACCAACAACGTTAATTAGCGCGAGTTGCTGACACCTGTTACCTTGTATTGTATCAATCCAAAACCCATAATTTACATGACAAGCACCGACAGCTATTTGTCTTCATTTGTGTTCCTTTGGGTTCATTGGTTCAAAAATCTATTTTTAATTCACATAAATTATTTATGGACGGCTTTGTTTTTAACAGCAAATTAAAATTATGAAGTGTCAGAAGGTCCCATGCATTTTTCGTCCGATACCGCAAAATTAAAAAAAAACATTTCACTTCGTTTTTTCATAGCGTGTTGCGACAGGTAATGAATAATTTCATTTCATGTGGTTTTTCTTTTCATTTCGGTTTGCAACAAATGCGTCTATTTTTAGATTTGTGTACACCTTCAATAAATAGGCTCATGAAAAAATAACGTTGTTTATGAGAAACAAAATAAGGTTTTGTATTGCATTTTCTTCTATCACTAACATTGAACAAACGTTAAGAAATACATTGGTGGTGGTTATATAGTGATGAACTGAAGTGACAAGTGGGAAATGTTCCAATATGAGGTCGTGTTTTTTCATGTTAAAAGACTAGTGATTCTGAGTTGTAATTAACTTTTCTAACAAACCTGACGTTTTTCTAATGGGTTTATAACTATTTTATTTACCAGAGTAGCGTGATCTTATTTTGCTTCAGAAGTCATTTATTCCGGTACATCAACTTAACAAACTTACTTATAAAAACGTTATTAGCATCCAGATTTCACTCTGAAACAAAAAGTTATCCGAGTTGAATAGACAGGCGGTACAGTTTTTCTAGTGATTACTATTGTTTCCAATAGTTTTGAACATGGCGCCACCAAGTCTGTTTGTAAGTGTTTTTAACGCTTAATAACTCTACGGAAACACCACAATTAATATTTTACTATAAAAACTATTATTATTGGTTAGAATCTAAATTATATACAAGATGGTAACGTCGTCTTTCATACCGACATCTCCATAACTTTTTACAGTCTGCAATTTGATTTCACTGGGCAAGACAATGGTAAGTTGTAATAACACATTTAAACATTATGGTATAGTGTCAACGCTTGGAGAATTATAAAAAACCATGCGTTTGATGTTTTTATAAAGAAAAAACTTAACTATTCACGTTGGTATTTTGCGTCCAGCTAGTGTTTTTTTGGAGCTGTTACCAGCGACAGTTTTCTGATCTACAATAGTTTTGTTTTGTGTCTTAATTGTTTTGAAGTGGAATGAGCTGCCAACTTTTTTCATAAATTTTGATTGGAAAGAGAAGTTGAAGTACCTTGAAAAACTAAAGGATTGGCGGTGAAATAAAGATATAAGTTAATTACCCATAATAAGCGGATGGGTGTCAATAGCGAACAGAATTCAAATAGCCGGGATGTATGAGTCAATTTTCAGGGTTTTGTTGTTCATAAAAACTACCTTAACGTACAAGATTAACATGAGCTGAAAACTCTTATTTTGACCTAGTTAAAATGACGAAAAATGAGCTAGTTTTGTTGGCAGCTCATGACACTTTAGCGAATAAATACCTTAATTTTATCAATCTATACCACTTAATAACATCTAAAAATAAAGGGGCCTCTGTGGCTCCGTAGATAGAGCGTTCAACGCACAATCCGAACAGCCTTCCACCAATGAGTCACTGGTTCGACTCCCATCCAGTCCAAAAAAAAAATGGAAAGTTTTCTGACTGGGTTTTCACTCTAACGAGTTATGTGGGATGGTTGCCAGTTACCATCGGGAGGTCGTGGGTTTCCTCCGGACATAGAACCCGGCTTCCTTGCACAATAAAACTGGCAACGCCGCCATATAAGTGAAAAAATCTTGAGCGCGGAGTTAAATAAAGCCAACGTAAAACCTGTCAAGAAAAAACTATAGGATTAAATGAGCCTTTTATTCGGTTTTCACACATTTGAGTGTTACCGTAGCTACTATTCAAAAATACCGAATAAGATGCACACGAAGTAAATGAAACTTACATGCACCTTTAGTAAAGTACAGGATTGGCAGCTTTACTATTCCAGGCACATATTTTTTCAGACGCGAGACCACCCTCTTCATTTATTAGCTATCTTTTAGGCGTGAATCGTGACTTTTGGATTTATTAACACATTTTTCAAACGATTTGATCAAGATTAAAAACACAAACCCCGAGTTTATCGTCTCCAAAATGAATCTGGGGGGGCCTTCGTGGCTCAGTAGGTAGAGCGTTGGACGCTCAATCCAAACAGCCTTTCACCAATGGGTCGCGGGTTCGAATCCCACTCAGTCCAAAAATTGGAAAATTTTCTGACTGGGTTTTCACTCGAACGACCTATGTGGGATGGTTGCCAGTTACCAGCGGAAGGTCGTGGGTTTCCTCCGGGCACAGAGCCCGATTTCCTCCCACAATAAAACTGGCAACGCCGCCATATAAGTGAAATATATTCTTGAGCGCGGCGTAAAACACCAAACAATCAATCAAACCAAAATGAATCTGCAAAAAACTATAATAGCCTGTCATTATTTGGAGAACAACAAAAAACATGACGTAAAGAGTTGTTCTTTGGGCTCCTTATTCCCATCTATTTCCCAGAAGGCCACAAATCACTAGATAAATAAGTCACATCTTTGGTGATTTGTTCCCCATTAAGAGAATTCACCGATCCATGGAGATCAATGTTAACTTCACAGTGAACGTAATCTATACACCAGAGATTCCGAATACATCAGCTCGTTTAAGACAGATAAATGTTCAGAAAATGTAAGTTTACAAAAGTCTACAGAGACGGTTAAATCGTCCATTTATACCATCTGAAGAACTACAATTTCCCCTCTGTAATAAATTATAAGTTTTAGCTAAACATAATTTACCCGCATTAGGTTACATTGTTGGCAAATTTAATTGTCGCATTTGCAAATTGTACGACTTTGTTTAAGCACATGTACTGTACAAACTGTGCAGTTTCTAGCTTAAGATATTTCCGATTGGTGACGAAAAGATATGCATATTTTCAATCGCTTTTCCTCAAAACCTAGAACTTTACCAGAAGCTTGTTTCGTTTTGACATTATAATTTTGGAATACATTTCCAAAATTCAAGGCGAGAATAACACGATATGATATCAAGGGTGATAACTTTTGTATATAAAAATGTTCCATAATAAAGAAATAGCTTTTTAAAAACCAGGGTGTTTCGAAACAGAAGAACGATGACTTTTTACCCTTTTGTATGTTATTTGAAAACCATGGTAAACACCATAGCACGATTTATAGTAAACCATGGTTCATGATGTTATTGATTTGATATTTATTACAAGGGTATCACAGATACAATATCAGTCCTTACTTAACATCTATATTTAATTTGATCGTTTTGCCCTGAATATGTTATTGGTATGTAAATGAAGTACAAGAAAACAATATCAAAGATTTATTATATCAATTGGAATAAGCCCCTTTCGGGTTTGGCGGAAGTCCCACGAGATCACGCGAGACCCGTGTTTAGGGGTATAACTTTCACTGATCGGCTGTCCGATTAACATTAGTGACTATGGAGATCGGCTGTGACCCTGTTGTTATGTCTGTGATTTTCAGCTTACAATCTATACTTTTCACAAAAGTCTTTTTGTGAGACATATCAAGATATATACAAAGCCATTAGATACTTCTTTTTGACGGACAAAAAAATATTATTATTTCTAACACAAAAATAACACGTCGTAGTTGTGTTTTCACCGTTGGTTTTTGACAACTTCGAAGCGTATCCACGCGATATAAATATTTTTATTAACAGTCAACTGACAAAAACACAACTGACAGTTTCAGAAAAAAATTTGGATTAAAGAAATGATTTAGAAATAAAGAATCAAAGACAAAACAACACGATAACCGTCGATCACCATAGACGCTAATGTTAAATGAACGGCTGGTCAGTGAACGTTATACTCCTTAACTCATTTCTCGCGTTATCTCGCAGGGTTTTAGCCAAACTCGAAAGAGGCTTATTGAGGTCGTTTTGTTATAGGTTTGCAATGAAATGTGTTTCCTTGTTTTGTTGTTTACTCCTCAAGCGATGTTATTTAAAAAAAATTGGAGATTCGCATCGATGCTAGGCCAAGAACTTTCGAGCTGTCGTTGGAGTTTGCCAAATATTCCATCCATGTCGGCTGAATAGATATGCAATGGCAAATTGTTAAGATGATATTTTCAAGGTTTGATCCAAAATGCTTGCCAAGTATTCTTACAATTTACAGTGTCATTTTCTCTGAATATTGATCATACAGGTTTATGGGGATGGTTTGTGTTTAAGTTAGATTACAACGCAGGCCAATATGCCAGGATATCGAATATGCTTGGCGCAAACTGCTGCCAAATTGCACAAAATTTCAAAACTAAATAGATAACAGATGTCCGCAAATTGTACACTTTTGTTATACATTTATCCGTTGTCTGTATGGAATTAAGGTCATATGGGATTTGACCTTCGATTAAATTACAATTATTCATTCCCCTCACCGTTCAACTTTCACCGTATTTATTTAATTATGAATCAGTGTTGTTTTCTATTTGAGCCAAAGTTATTGACTTACACAGAAGTTAAAGTGGCATGAGCTGTCAAAATTCACACTTGTTTCATAATGTCTGATCGTCACGACAGTAATAGGCTTTGAAGGTCACCGAAAAACAAAATGATTGGCGTTGGACAGAGGAAAATCCATACAGTATGTGGCCTGTACGAACCGAAGACGTGTTCGAAAAGTAAACAAAATTTAAATAACCGGGACGACCATTCATTCATTCTAAGCCAAAGTTAGTTCAACACAATACTTTATTGCACATTTCCGAGACTAGAAGCACTAAAAAGCTTCTGAATTATACGCCTTGAGAAAAATAGCCAATAATTTAAACATTTTGTTTTAACGTCAAAATATGAACATTTTGGCAGCTCATGCCACTTTAAAAGAAGAGAACACATCCAAATACAAAGTAGGTTTATACATCTGTGTAGAAGTGTCATTGGAAATGCAAATGTATATTAAAAACTCGCCATGGCAAGATTTGTAGACGAAATTGCTAAGGTTTTTTTTGCAATTTGAGCCCTTAGTGTAATATTAATTACACTATGTGAGTTTATTACACTGAAAATGAACCCTGGATGATACAACACATCTTTAAATTTATAGCTGATAATCCCTTCTAAGAACAGATTGTGTCGAGTTTTGTTAAGGGATAGAGAGACGGACCACATCGTTGTTCAATATTCAGATATCAAAACTGGAAAGTTAAATAATTACCAACAGGGATCCAATGATGTCCTTTAGGCTATCTGTAGACGACACTGAATGGGTAACGATACTATATGTTTAGGATGAAGTAATTCAAAATGCCTTAATTAACTAATATCAACTTCCTGAAGTTGTATACCATTTTATGAACACTAGCAGTGTATTTATCCATTAATGCCGACGCTGAATTAGAAGAGTAGGCCTACTCAAGGAAACGCGACATATGACTTATAATGGTCTTTTTGTCACGCCAAGAACGTTGTTTAACGAAGGTAATTAGATACAATACGATAGTTCAAGCTGAGGAATGATGTGGTCTGTGACAGAGTGTGAGGCTGGTGAGTACAGACGTTACCATCAGCCGACTCTCTTATAGCTAGCATCGATTTCTGAGTAATAATTGATGTAGATGAACTCACGCGGAATCCATCAGTCCTACTTTCGCAACTAGACCAGAGCTTTCCTATTGAGAGTCAAATCCTAACATAACATGCCAAAGAACGTAGATCGCAATTATGTTTTACTAACTAATATGGGAAAGTTTCATTTTTATACAAAGCCACAACGAACTCAACGACTTCAATGAACAAAACAGACAGTCCATATAGCTCGGGATTCGGTATATTAACTGCTCACTTTGCAATAGAACATCAACCTAAGACCATTATTTGCTGTTTGTGACCTACACCTGACAGCTGATTGGATGTTTATCCATTGATCAATATTATTTATCAGTTGCGGTTCGAATGACTACTAGGTATCAGGAAGTAAGGTACACACTGACGTGTAAATTGTTTTATAGTTTTAATAGTGAACTGGCCATTCTACTTTATTGCTATCATATTCAGATCTATAGCTCCAACACACTTGTTAGGTCTAAAAACTAGAACAAAGGGTATGTTACGTGAATTGATCAAATGCTCCATGGAAATCCGTTTGATTTACTATCATTTTGCTGTAAAGGTGTCGGTACATTTGAGCCTCCTCACTGAGTCCAAGACCAGGGCATATTACGTAGATGTGTGGATGAGGTAATGTAATATGTACAAGTCAAAGAAGTTCATCGATCAATTTAGTTTTCTTCAAATTGATTATTGAAAAGCTTTACATTTTCTTGAAACAATTGTGATTCGTTGAGCTCGTTCATTTGTCTCAAATTACTAATTCTATCAATAAGGTCAAGAATTACTTATGGATAACAACTTCTTGGTTTATTGGGTGACGACGTTTCGATGTAGTTCTTACATCGTTATCAAAGTCAATGACAAACAACAAAAAATATTCATTTATATAGCAGATGAGAGAATTACAAGTTGGAACAGGTGCGTAATAGTATAAATTAATTAAGAAAAGTAACAATAGATTTAAGTATGGTGAGTTAAGATCGTTGAAGGTTGTCTTGGAGGATCAAAAGGTCATAGCAGTTGGGGATATATAATCCTTGGTCTCTGTTCATGCTGGGCTTGGTTTTTCTGATTTGGATGGCTTCCTGTAGTTTTCTCTTCTTCCAATGGTGCTGGTTGACAGATAGTGTTGTAGTGGTTTCCCATTTGATGTGGTGAGTAGGGTTGGAAATTATGTGTTCAGAAATGGCAGATTTGTAATCAAGTTTATTAACAGATGTTTGGTGTTCTTTTAGTCTAATGTTGAGGGGTCTGCATGTTTCTCCTATGTAATGAGCATTACAACTACAATTAATTCTGTACACTACTCCTTTAGGTTCTGCTCTAGTTGATGAAATTCCTTTACCTGTGGCTTGCATATGTGTTTTAAGTGTTTTGGTTGATTTGAATGTAGTATTAATACCTGTTTTAGTTTTAATCAGACGAGCAATTTTATGACTAGCTGGTCCAATGTATGGTATGCTGATTCTAATATCTACCAACCAGCACCATTGGAAGAAGAGAAAACTACAGGAAGCCATCCAAATCAGAAAAACCAAGCCCAGCATGAACAGAGACCAAGGATTATATATCCCCAACTGCTATGACCTTTTGATCCTCCAAGACAACCTTCAACGATCTTAACTCACCATACTTAAATCTATTGTTACTTTTCTTAATTAATTTATACTATTACGCACCTGTTCCAACTTGTAATTCTCTCATCTGCTATATAAATGAATATTTTTTGTTGTTTGTCATTGACTTTGATAACGATGTAAGAACTACATCGAAACGTCGTCACCCAATAAACCAAGAAGTTGTTATCCATAAGTAATTCTTGACCTTATTGTAACCTTCCAACTTCTAAATGCCATTGAAAGATTTGATACTAATTCTATCAATCGAGTTGTCCGTGGGAGCTGGGAAAGTTACCAATGGCCATCTAGAAACCTCATCTTCATATAAACAACAATAGAATAGCACACATTTTAACGATGTTCGTTCTGGGCACGTCCCTTTAATGATTTTCTGATTTATACTATGTTTATCTTCAAGGATGGATGTCCAAGCCAATAATGGGAGTGGGGAGATTCTTAATTGCCATATACATTTATGTGACGTAAAACTCATAGATCAGCTGATTTATTTACTTTTGTACATTGCGGGCATACGTATCTAATGTTTCATTGTAGTTTTAAGTGGTTTACTTAAAGACTCCCATGGAAGGTAAATAGTAGTATTCAATCAGTTTTGCTGAATGCAAGTGTTACGCAAAAAGGTCTCTTTCGGACCCTTTGTGCACGGTTACGTTCAAACCAACGTTAATTAGCGCGAGTTGCTGACACCTGTTACCTTGTATTTTATCAATCCAAAACCCAAAAAGTGTCAGAAGGTCCCATGCATTTTTCGGCCGATACCGCAAAATTAAAAAAAAAACATTTCACTTCGTTTTTTCATAATGTGTTGCGACAGGTAATGAATAATTTCATTTCATGTGGTTTTTCTTTTCATTTCGGGTTGCAACAATGACTTTTTACCCTTTTGTATGTTATTTGAAAACCATGGTAAACACCATAGCACGATTTATAGTAAACTATGGTTCATGATGTTATTGATTTGATATTTATTACAAGGGTATCACAGATACAATATCAGTCCTTATTTAACATCTATATTTAATTTGATCGTTTTGCCCTGAATATGTTATTGGTATGTAAATGAAGTACAAGAAAACAATATCAAAGATTTATTATATCAATTGGAATAAGCCCCTTTCGGGTTTGGCGGAAGTCCCACGAGATCACGCGAGACCCGTGTTTAGGGGTATAACTTTCACTGATCGGCTGTCCGATTAACATTAGTGACTATGGAGATCGGCTGTGACCCTGTTGTTATGTCTGTGATTTTCAGCTTACAATCTATACTTTTCACAAAAGTCTTTTTGTGAGACATATGAAGATATATACAAAGCCATTAGATACTTCTTTTTGACGGACAAAAAAATATTATTATTTCTAACACAAAAATAACACGTCGTAGTTGTGTTTTCACCGTTGGTTTTTGACAACTTCGAAGCGTATCCACGCGATATAAATATTTTTATTAACAGTCAACTGACAAAAACACAACTGACAGCTTCTGGTGTGTTTCAGAAAAAAAATTTGGATTAAAGAAATGATTTAGAAATAAAGAATCAAAGACAAAACAACACGATAACCGTCGATCACCATAGACGCTAAAGGCCCGGTCACACAGCCCTCCGCGTCCTGATCGCGTGTAAAATTTGACCATATTTTGCCATTTTTTGCTACACGTGGTGGCTAGTGGTCGAAAATGTGCAAAATTGGGTTACCAGCGCTACACAAGTGATTGGAACGCGGATCAAACGCGCGCGTTTGGTCCGCGTTCCAATCACTTGTGTAGTACTTGTCCAGCACTTGTGAGCGCGATTGATCGGAAAATGGGGTCAATCGTCCGCGTGTGACCTCGTGTCGATCACTACCGCTCCGCGTTTGTAGCACTTGTGATCGCGTTTGCTCCGCGTCTGTACCACTTGTACCACTCGCGGTGACCCGTGCACCAAATTTTTGAACAGTTCAAAACTTTTTCCGCGACCCCATCGCGTGCAAAATTGTCTCCGCGTGTGCGCACTTGTAATTCGCGACTGCTACGCGTTTTATTCACTTGCTATTAGCGTTTTACAGCGTTTACTTGGCGTTTGCCATTTTTTCCCCGCGATTCAGTCGCGATCAACTCGCGGAGGGCTGTGTGACCGGGCCTTTATGTTAAATGAACGGCTGGTCAGTGAACGTTATACTCCTTAACTCATTTCTCACGTGATCTCGCAGGGTTTTAGCCAAACTCGAAAGAGGCTTATTGAGGTCGTTTTGTTATAGGTTTGCAATGAAATGTGTTTCCTTGTTTTGTTGTTTACTCCTCAAGCGATGTTATTTAAAAAAAATTGGAGATTCGCATCGATGGTAGGCCAAGAACTTTCGAGCTGTCGTTGGAGTTTGCCAAATATTCCATCCATGTCGGCTGAATAGATATGCAATGGCAAATTGTTAAGATGATATTTTCAAGGTTTGATCCAAAATGCTTGCCAAGTATTCTTACAATTTACAGTGTCATTTTCTCTGAATATTGATCATACAGGTTTATGGGGATGGTTTGTGTTTAAGTTAGATTACAACGCAGGCCAATATGCCAGGATATCGAATATGCTTGGCGCAAACTGCTGCCAAACTGCACAAAATTTCAAAACTAAATAGATAACAGATGTCCGTAAATTGTACACTTTTGTTATACATTTATCCGTTGTCTGTATGGAATTAAGGTCATATGGGATTTGACCTTCGATTAAATTACAATTATTCATTCCCCTCACCGTTCAACTTTCACCGTATTTATTTAATTATGAATCAGTGTTGTTGTCTATTTGAGCCAAAGTTATTGACTTACACAGAAGTTAAAGTGGCATGAGCTGTCAAAATTCACACTTGTTTCATAATGTCTGATCGTCACGACAGTAATAGGCTTTGAAGGTCACCGAAAAACAAAATGATTGGCGTTGGACAGAGGAAAATCCATACAGTATGTGGCCTGTACGAACCGAAGACGTGTTCGAAAAGTAAACAAAATTTAAATAACCGGGACGACCATTCATTCATTCTAAGCCAAAGTTAGTTCAACACAATACTTTATTGCACATTTCCGAGACTAGAAGCACTAAAAAGCTTCTGAATTATACGCCTTGAGAAAAATAGCCAATAATTTAAACATTTTGTTTTAACGTCAAAATATGAACATTTTGGCAGCTCATGCCACTTTAAAAGAAGAGCAAACATCCAAATACAAAGTAGGTTTATACATCTGTGTAGAAGTGTCATTGGAAATGCAAATGTATATTAAAAACTCGCCATGGCAAGATTTGTAGACGAAATTGCTAAGGTTTTTTTTTTTGCAATTTGAGCCCTTAGTGTAATATTAATTACACTATGTGAGTTTATTACACTGAAAATGAACCCTGGATGATACAACACATCTTTAAATTTATAGCTGATAATCCCTTCTAAGAACAGATTGTGTCGAGTTTTGTTAAGGGATAGAGAGACGGACCACATCGTTGTTCAATATTCAGATATCAAAACTGGAAAGTTAAATAATTACCAACAGGGATCCAATGCTGTTCTTTAGGCTATCTGTAGACGACACTGAATGGGTAACGATACTATATGTTTAGGATGAAGTAATTCGAAATGCCTTAATTAACTAATATCAACTTCCTGAAGTTGTATACCATTTTATGAACACTAGCAGTGTATTTATCCATTAATGCCGACGCTGAATTAGAAGAGTAGGCCTACTCAAGCAAACGCGACATATGACTTATAATGGTCTTTTTGTCACGCCAAGAACGTTGTTTAACGAAGGTAATTAGATACAATACGATAGTTCAAGCTGAGGAATGATGTGGTCTGTGACAGAGTGTGAGGCTGGTGAGTACAGACGTTACCATCAGCCGACTCTCTTATAGCTAGCATCGATTTCTGAGTAATAATTGATGTAGATGAACTCACGCGGAATCCATCAGTCCTACTTTCGCAACTAGACCAGAGCTTTCCTATTGAGAGTTAAATCCTAACATAACATGCCAAAGAACGTAGATCGCAATTATGTTTTACTAACTAATATGGGAAAGTTTCCTTTTTATACAAAGCCACAACGAACTCAACGACTTCAATGAACACAACAGACAGTCCATATAGCTCGGGATTCGGTATATTAACTGCTCACTTTGCAATAGAACATCAACCTAAGACCATTATTTGCTGTTTGTGACCTACACCTGACAGCTGATTGGATGTTTATCCATTGATCAATATTATTCATCAGTTGCGGTTCGAATGACTACTAGGTATCAGGAAGTAAGGTACACACTGACGTGTAAATTGTTTTATAGTTTTAATAGTGAACTGGCCATTCTACTTTATTGCTATCATATTCAGATCTATAGCTCCAACACACTTGTAAGGTCTAAAAACTAGAACAAAGGGTATGTTACGTGAATTGATCAAATGCTCCATGGAAATCCGTTTGATTTACTATCATTTTGCTGTAAACGTGTCGGTACATTTGAGCCTCCTCACTGAGTCCAAGACCAGGGCATATTACGTAGATGTGTGGATGAGGTAATGTAATATGTACAAGTCAAAGAAGTTCATCGATCAATTTAGTTTTCATCAAATTGATTATTGAAAAGCTTTACATTTTCTTGAAACAATTGTGATTCGTTGAGCTCGTTCATTTGTCTCAAATTACTTCTATCAATCGAGTTGTCCGTGGGAGCTGGGATAGTTACCAATGGCCATCTAGAAACCTCATCTTCATATAAACAACGGTAGAATAGCACACATTTTAACGATGTTCGTTCTGGGCACGTCCCTTTAATGCTTTTCTGATTTATACTATGTTTATCTTCAAGGATGGATGTCCAAGCCAATAATGGGAGTGGGGAGATTCTTAATTGCCATATACATTTATGTGACGTAAAACTCATAGATCAGCTGATTTATTTACTTTTGTACATTGCGGGCATACGTATCTAATGTTTCATTGTAGTTTTAAGTGGTTTACTTAAAGACTCCCATGGAAGGTAAATAGTGGTATTCAATCAGTTTTGCTGAATGCAAGTGTTACGCAAAAAGGTCTCTTTCGGACCCTTTGTGCACGGTTACGTTCAAACCAACAACGTTAATTAGCGAGAATTGCTGACACCTGTTACCTTGTATTTTATCAATCCAAAACCCCAAAAGTGTCAGAAGGTCCCATGCATTTTTCGGCCGATACTGCAAAATTAAAAAAAAAACATTTCACTTCGTTTTTTCATAGCGTGTTGCGACAGGTAATGAATAATTTCATTTCATGTGGTTTTTCTTTTCATTTCGGGTTGCAACAAATGCGTCTTTTTTTAGATTTGTGTACACCTTCAATAAATAGGCTCATGTATAAATAACGTTGTTTATGAGAAACAAAATAAGGTTTTGTGTTGCATTTTCTTCTATCACTAACATTGAACCAACGTTAAAAAATACATTGGTGGTGGTTATATAGAGATGGGACTGAAGTGACAAGTGGGCAATGTTCCATTATGAGGTCGTGTTTTTTCATGTTAAAAGACTAGTAATTCTGAGTAGTAATTAACTTTTCTAACAAACCTGACGTTTTTCTAATGGGTTTATAACTATTTTATTCCCAGAGTAGCGTGATCTTATTTTGCTTCAGACGTCCTTTATTCCGGTACATCAACTTAACAAACTTACCTATAAAAACGTTATTAGCATCCAGATTTCACTCAAAGCAAACAGAAAGTTATCCGAGTTGAATAGACAGGCGCTATAGTTTTTCTAATATTTACTACTGTTTCCAATACTTTTGAACAAGGCGTCACCAAGTCTGTTTGTAAGTGTTTTTCCTAACACTTAATAGCTCTATGGAAACATCATAATTCAAGTTTTAAGTTAAAGTTTGGTGAATTATCCCAGAATCATGCGTTTGATGTTTTTATAAAGAAAAATCTTAACTATTCACGCTGGTATTTTGCGTTCAGCTAGTCTTTTTGTCTTTGTCTGGAGCTGTTACCAACGAAAGTTTTCTGGTCTACAATAGTTTTGTTTTTGTTTTGTGTCTTTCTCGATTTAATTTTGTTGATGTGGAATGAGCTGCCAACTTTATTAATAAATTTTGATTGGAAAAAGAAGTTGAGCGTTTGAAGTACCTATGGAAACTAAAGGATTGGTGGTAAAATAAAGATATAAGTTAATTACCCATAATAAGCGGATGGGTGTCAATAACGAACCGAAGTCAAATAGCCGGGATGTATGAGTATATTTTCAGGGTTTTGTTGCTCATAAAACTACCTTAACGTACAAGATTAACATGAGCTGAAAACTCTTATTTTGACTTAGTTAAAATGACGAAAAATGAGCTAGTTTTGTTGGCAGCTCATGACACTTTAGCGAATAAATACCTTAATTTTATCAATCTATACCACTTAATAACATCTAAAAATAAAGGGGCCTCCGTGGCTCAGTAGATAGAACGTTCAACGCTCAATCCGAACAGCCTTCCACCAATGAGTCACGGGTTCGACTCCCATCCAGTCCAAAAAAAAAATGGAAAGTTTTCTGACTGGGTTTTCACCCGGACAAAGAGCCCGGATTCCTTCCACAATAAAACTGGTAACGCCGCCATATAAGTGAAGAAATCTTTAGCGCGGCCTAAAACACCAATCAATCAATCTATAAATAAAGGCATCGTAAAACCTGTCAGGAAAAAACTATAGGATTAAATGAGCCTTTTATTCGGTTTTCACAGATTTGAATGTTACCGTAGCTATTTAAAAATACCGAATATGATGCACACGAAGTACATGAAAATTACATGCACCTTTGGTAAAGTACAGGATTGGCAGCTTTATTATTATAGGCACATATTTTTCAGACTCGAGACACCTTTTTCATTTATTAAGTATCTTTTGGACGCGAATCGTGGCTTTTGAATTTTATTAACACATTTTTCATATGATTTATACTTATAAACGATTTGATCGAGATTAAAAACATAAACCCCAAGGGTATCGTCTCCAAAATGAATCCACAAAAAAAAACTCTATTAGCCTGTCATTATTTGGAGAACAACAGAAAACATGACGTAAGGAGTTGTTCTTTGGGCTCCTTATCCCCGTCTATTTCCCAGAAGGCCACAAATGACTAGATAAATAATTCACATCTTTGGTGATTTGTTCCCCATTAAGAGAATTCACCGATCCATGGAGATCAATGTTAACTTCACAATGAACGTAATCTATACACCAGAGATTCCGAATACTTCAGCTCGTCCGCGATTAGTAAATATATGTAAATGTTTTCAGCTTGCTAGTCAGTAACTAACTGTAACTTGTTAAAAAAGGTCTCCGAAACACCTTATACGAATGCCTTTCTGGATGATCAGCTTTGATGGATTTTCTTGTTCTCAAAGGATATAAGAAAATACCCCTTATTTCGTAATCAATTTGTTTAAAGGGGCATGAGCTGCCAAAATGTCGATATTTTGACGTTGATACAGAATGTTTAAATTATCGGCTATTTTTCCTAAGACGTATAATTCAAAGACTTTTTAGTGTGCCTAGTCTCCGGAATGTGCGTTTAAGTATTGTTTTGAGCTAACTTTTGCTTAGAATGAATGAATGGTCGTCCCGGTTATTTAAATTTTGTTTACTTTTCGAACACGTTTTCGGTTCGTACAGGCCACACACTGTATGGATTTTCATCATTCCAACGCCAATCATTGAGTTTTTCGATGGCCTGTAAAACCTCTTACTGTCGGGACGATCAGAAATTATGAAAAAAGTGTGAATTTCGGCAGCTCATGCCCCTTTAAGTACATGTACTGTAGAAACTGTGCGATTTCTAGCGCAGAGATATTTCCGATTGGCGACGAAACGATTTACATATTTTCAATCGCTTCAATTTGTTTTGACATTATCTTTTTGGAATACATCTCCAAAACTCAAGTTGAAAGTAACACGATTTGAGACCAAGGGTGATAACTTTTGAAGATATCTAAGTCTGTTAAATAAAAAGGTGATAATACAAAATGTTCCATAATAATGAAATACCTTTTTAAAAACCAGGGTGTTTCAAAACAGAAAAACCATGACTTTTTACCCTTTGGTATGTTATTGAAAACCATGGTAAACACCATAGCACGATTTATAGTAAACCATGGTTCATGATGTTATTGATTTGATATTTATTACACGGGTATCACAGTTAAAATATCAGTTCCTGTTTAACATCTATATTTAATTTGATCGTTTAATCCCCAATATGTTATTGGTATGTAAATGGAGTACAAGAAAACAACATCCAAGACTTATTATATCAATTGGAATTGATTTTTTTTATTCCTCATCCGATGTTATTTAAAATTTGTTGGAGATTTGCCTTAATGCTTGGATAAGAACTTTCGAGCTGTCGTTGGTGTTTGCCAAATACTCCATCCATGTCGGCTGAATATATATGCAATAACAAATTGTTAGGATTATATTTTCAAGGTTTGATCCAAAATGCTTGCCAAGTATTCTTACAATTTACCGTGTTATTTCCCTGAATATTGATCATATGGGTTTAAGGGGATGTGTAAGGGTATCAATTGATTGATTGTTTGGTGTTTTACGCCGCGCTCAAGATTATTTCACTTATAAGGCGGTGTTGCCAGTTTTATTGTGGGAGGAAACCGGGCTCTATGCCCGGAGGAAACCCACGACCTTCCGTTGGTAACTGGCAACCATCCCACATAGGTCGTTCGAGTGAAAACCCAGTCAGAAAATTTTCCAATTTTTTTGGACTGAGTGGGAATCGAACCCGCGACCCATTGGTGGTAAGGGTATCCAATATACTTGGCTTAATAGCAGTTTGCAAAAAGGGGGAAACTGCTGCCAAACTGTACAAAATTTCTAAATCAAATTGTACACTTTTGTTATACATTTTATCCGTTGTCTGTATGGAATGAAGGTCATATGCGATTTGGCCTTTGGTCAATAAAAGTTATTCATTACCCTCACCGTTCAACTTTTACCGTATTTATTTAATTATGAATCAGTGTTGTTTTCTATTTGGACCAAAAGTCTTTGACTTACAAAGAAGTTAAAAGAAGAGAAGTATTACGTAAAGCTGAACTGTTAACATATATATCTATTTCGATTGTCTTCAGAATTTTCTCGATCTCTTTTGTGACGTATTGTCTGTTTACAAGGTGGTTATGTTGACCCAGATCTTCAGCCGTTGTTGTGACGTATCTTTAGATGACTCTCGATCTCTTGTAACGTAATGTCTATTATTAGTTCATAACCCTTTGTAGTGCGTCAGTCAAGGAACTTTCTCGAAGTTTGAATATAAACATCTCTATAGATATGTTAATTTATGCAAATACTCGGATCTTTCTAGAATTCTGAGAATGTATTTAAAAACGTTCTTTTGGTAGTTAGTCAGTCAGTTTTCCAACTGGTCTCGGGGTGCTACAAATGCTATATTTTGGATGTTATGAGTCAGATTTATATCTGAACTCCGTATACTACAGCTAGTAAGCTACTATCTTTGAATACGATATTCGACTTGTGACAGTGTCAGTTTCTATCTGGACTCGGAGAACTATAATATAGTTCAGTTTTCCATCTGACCTCAGTACATACTATTTTGGATACGAAAGTCAGATTTTTCTGACTCGTCTGTGACAGTCAGTTGTGAACTGTACTCTTTGATACTATTAACTCTGTACTCTTGGATGATATAAGTCCATTCACATTCAGCCTGCTTTGTCAGTGATACCTGACTTGTGAATTCTATCAAGAATTTTTCCTGTGAATTTACCAGTGTGTCTTCAAGATTCATTCTGGGGATCTATATTTCGTCAATTCGTGGTCATCGGATTTAAACCAGTGAACTTTATGAAGGATTACAGATTTATCGGAACTGTAAATACTTAGATTGTAATAGTAAGTCATTTTGATATATGGTTTCTTTCCAATGTTTGTGTAATATTTGCCTGTATATAAGTTAATCCGTTTGTTTTTTTAATATAAATCTAAATTTGTACATAAAATCTGCTGGTCTGTTGTTACTTCCTTTTATTATCATTCGGTATCGTAACAAAATTGGGGGCTTTATCCGGGAATATTTCGTAATTAATTGAGCGAGATTGTGCTCGGGAAAATTCGAAATTCTAAAACTAAATTCAACTAATTATTTAATCTTTGTTATACCAGCAGATTTTATTCACCGTGTCTGACTTTAATCTAGACGTTTTCATGCAAGCGTCCCATCAGGATATTTTTGATTCGTTAAGTAGGAACGATTTATTTTTGTTAGGCGATTATTTAGGGCTAAACTTAAAAAATCTTCTCGAAAACAAATACTACAACGTGATATTGCTGAACATTTAGTTGAAATTGAAGCATTTGATGGAAGTGCAATAAGTGTATATATACCTGATTCAGATAAATCATGGCTAGTACAACAGGAAAAATTGAAACTTGATAAAGAAATAGAAATGCAGACTTTAAAATTACATTTTGAAAAAGAAATGAGAGAGAAAGAGCTAGAAAAAGAAATGAGAGAGAAAGAACTAGAAAAAGAAATGGAAAAATAAAAATTAAAATTTGAAAGAGAATTTAGAAAGAAAGAACTTGAAAAATGGAGAGAGAAAACTTCAAATGAAAGAGAGACAACTTGAAAATGAAAAGGAAATCGAAAAAAATGAGAATTGAAAGGGAAATGGAAATTAGACATTCAGAAATTAAACAAAGGTCTGTAAGAGATTGCAAATTTGATCTAGCCCATAATATCAGATTAGTTCCACCGTTCCGTGAGAGATATATTGACAAATATTTTCTATTATTTGAAAAAGTAGCTGAAAATTTAAACTGGCCTAAAGAATATTGGACTATATGCTTTTACACGCTACATCTGACTTATACTCGTCTTTTTGTCACGCCAAGAACGTTGTTTAACGAAGGTAATTAGATAAAATACGATAGTTCAAGCTGAGGAATGATGTGGTCTGTGACAGAGTGTGAGGCTGGTGAGTACAGACGTTACCATCAGCCGACTCTCTTATAGCTAGCATCGATTTCGGAGTAATAATTGATGCAGATGAACTCACGCGGAATCCATCAGTCCTACTTTTGAAACTAGACCAGAGCTTTCATATTGGGAGTCAAATCCTAACATAACACGCTAAAGAACGTAGGCCACGAATATGTTTTACTAATGTGGGGAAGTTTCCTTTTTATACAAAGCCACAACGAACTCAAGGATTTCAATGAACAACAGGCAGTCCATATAGCTCGGGATTCGGTATATTAACTGCTTACTGTGCAATAGAACATCAAAGTAAGACCTTTTTCTTACTCTTTATGACCTACACCTGACAGCTGATTGGACGTTTATCCTTTGATCAATATTATTGATCAGTCGCGGTTCCAATGTCTGTCTGGTATCATGAAGTACGGTACTCACTACAGTGTAAATTGTTTTATAGTTTTAATAGTGAACTGGCCATTCTACTTTATTGCTATCATATTCAGATCTATAGGTCCAACACACTTGTAAGGTCTAAAAACTAGAACAAAGGGTATGTTACGTGAATTGATCAAATGCTCCATGGAAATCCGTTTGATTTACTATCATTTTGCTGTAAACGTGTCGGTACATTTGAGCCTCCTCACTGAGTCCAAGACCAGGGCATATTACGTAGATGTGTGGATGAGGTAATGTAATATGTACAAGTCAAAGAAGTTCATCGATCAATTTAGTTTTCTTCAAATTGATTATTGAAAAGCTTTACATTTTCTTGAAACAATTGTGATTCGTTGAGCTCGTTCATTTGTCTCAAATTACTAATTCTATCAATCAGGTTGTCCGTGGGAGCTGGGAAAGTTACCAATGGCCATCTAGAAACCTCATCTTCATATAAACAACGGTAGAATAGCACACATTTTAACGATGTTCGTTCTGGGCACGTCCCTTTAATGATTTTCTGATTTATACTATGTATATCTTCAAGGATGGATGTCCAAGCCAATAATGGGAGTGGGGAGATTCTTAATTGCCATATACATTTATGTGACGTAAAACTCATAGATCAGCTGATTTATTTACTTTTGTACATTGCGGGCATACGTATCTAATGTTTCCTTGTAGTTTTTAGTGGTTTACTTAAAGACTCCCATGGAAGGTAAATAGTGGTATTCAATCAGTTTTGCTGAATGCAAGTGTTTCGCAAAAAGGTCTCTTTCGGACCCTTTGTGCACGGTTACGTTCAAACCAACAACGTTAATTAGCGCGAGTTGCTGACACCTGTTACCTTGTATTTTATCAATCCAAAACCCAAAAAGTGTCAGAAGGTCCCATGCATTTTTCGGCCGATACCGCAAAATTAAAAAAAAAAAACATTTCACTTCGTTTTTTCATAGCGTGTTGCGACAGGTACTGATCGGCTGTCCGATTAACATTAGTGACTATGGAGATCGGCTGTGACCCTGTTGTTATGTCTGTGATTTTCAGCTTACAATCTATACTTTTCACAAAAGTCTTTTTGTGAGACATATCAAGATATATACAAAGCCATAGGTACTTCTTTTTGACGGACAAAAAAATATTATTATTTCTAACACAAAAATAACACGTCGTAGTTGTGTTTTCACCGTTGGTTTTTGACAACTTCGAAGCGTATCCACGCGATATAAATATTTTTATTAACAGTCAACTGACAAAAACACAACTGACAGCTTCTGGTGTGTTTCAGAAAAAAATTTGGATTAAAGAAATCTCTTTCGGACCCTTTGTGCACGGTTACGTTCAAACCAACAACGTTAATTAGCGCGAGTTGCTGACACCTGTTACCTTGTATTTTATCAATCCAAAACCCATAATTTACATGACAAGCACCGACAGCTATTTGTCTTCATTTGTGTTCCTTTGGGTTCATTGGTTCAAAAATCTATTTTTAATTCACATAAATTATTTATGGACGGCTTTGTTTTTAACAGCAAATTAAAATTATGAAGTGTCAGAAGGTCCCATGCATTTTTCGTCCGATACCGCAAAATTAAAAAAAAAACATTTCACTTCGTTTTTTCATAGCGTGTTGCGACAGGTAATGAATAATTTCATTTCATGTGCTTTTTCTTTTCATTTCGGTTTGCAACAAATGCGTCTATTTTTAGATTTGTGTACACCTTCAATAAATAGGCTCATGAAAAAATAACGTTGTTTATGAGAAACAAAATAAGGTTTTGTATTGCATTTTCTTCTATCACTAACATTGAACAAACGTTAAGAAATACATTGGTGGTGGTTATATAGTGATGGACTGAAGTGACAAGTGGGAAATGTTCCATTATGAGGTCGTGTTTTTTCATGTTAAAAGACTAGTGATTCTGAGTTGTAATTAACTTTTCTAACAAACCTGACGTTTTTCTAATGGGTTTATAACTATTTTATTTACCAGAGTAGCGTGATCTTATTTTGCTTCAGAAGTCATTTATTCCGGTACATCAACTTAACAAACTTACTTATAAAAACGTTATTAGCATCCAGATTTCACTCTGAAACAAAAAGTTATCCGAGTTGAATAGACAGGCGGTACAGTTTTTCTAGTGATTACTATTGTTTCCAATAGTTTTGAACATGGCGCCACCAAGTCTGTTTGTAAGTGTTTTTAACGCTTAATAACTCTACGAAAACACCACAATTAATATTTTACTATAAAAACTATTATTATTGGTTAGAATCTAAATTATATACAAGATGGTAACGTCGTCTTTCATACCGACATCTCCATAACTTTTTACAGTCTGCAATTTGATTTCACTGGGCAAGACAATGGTAAGTTGTAATAACACATTTAAACATTATGGTATAGTGTCAACGCTTGGAGAATTATAAAAAAAACCATGCGTTTGATGTTTTTATAAAGAAAAAACTTAACTATTCACGTTGGTATTTTGCGTCCAGCTAGTGTTTTTTTGGAGCTGTTACCAGCGACAGTTTTCTGATCTACAATAGTTTTGTTTTGTGTCTTAATTGTTTTGAAGTGGAATGAGCTGCCAACTTTTTTCATAAATTTTGATTGGAAAGGGAAGTTGAAGTACCTTGAAAAACTAAAGGATTGGCGGTGAAATAAAGATATAAGTTAATTACCCATAATAAGCGGATGGGTGTCAAGAGCGAACAGAATTCAAATAGCCGGGATGTATGAGTATATTTTCAGGGTTTTGTTGCTCATAAATACAGCCTTAACGTACAAGATTAACATGAGCTAAAAATTTTTATTTTGACTTTTAGTTAAAAATGACGAAGAATAAAATGGTTCTGTTGGCAGCTCCATTAGCGAATAAATACCCTAATTTTTTTATTCTATATCACTTAAAGGAGGGGAAATCTCTAGAAATACATAGGGATTATCGTCGATAACAACCTTCAAAGTGCTTAAAACATTTCACGTCAATTACCTCCAGTGACCCTCAAGCTAATAAAAACAGACAGAAGTATTTCCTTTCAGTGGCTTATCTGTGTAGCCATTTTTCCGTTTTAGGATGACGTGATGTTGGTATAGCTATTTTTAGATCAATAATGACGTATTTTTACCGCTCTCTAATGTATAATGGTAGATTTAGGTCCAAAAAAACATGGCGACAAATTTGAAGTGGGAAGATTGTCTCCGAATATATAGGTCAGTATGCAACCCCGCGCCATTGCTTAGCCAGCCATTGGTTAAATTGCATCACATGACTATTCTATAACGCACTTAATTTTTTATTCAACAATAATTGGATAAAACTAATGAAAAAATGGTGGCGGCCTTGTGAACGGCCTATATAGCTTATTCTATATTGTAACGCCACCTTCAAATTTCATTTATTCGCTTACGAGGGGATAAAACATACATCGGCCAGTTGTTTTAGACTAAATGAAGTCTACTCTTTCCATCTAAATTAGTCTAAAGCTTAGATTTTCTTTCCCTTTAATAACATCTGTAAATAAAGGCCACGTAAAACCTGCCAGGAAAAAAAATTATAGGATTAAATGGGCCTTGGATTCCGTTTTTACTCATTTAAGTGTTACCGTAGCTACTATTTAAAAACATCGAATATGATGCACATGTAGTAAATGAAACATACATGCACCGTTAGTAAAGTACAGGATTGCAGCATTACTATTCCAGGCTCATATTTTTCAGACTCGAGACCACCTTTTTCATTTATTAAGTATCTTTTAGACGCGAATCGTGGCTTTTGGATTTAATAACACATTTTGCATATGATTTATACTTAAACAATTTGATCAAGATTAAAAACATAAACCCCAAGGGTATCGTCTCCAAAATGAATCCACAAAAAATCTCTATTACCCTGTCATTATTTGGAGAACAACAGAAAACATGACGTAAAGAGTTGTTCTTTGAGCCTCTTGTCCCCATCTATTTCCCAGAAGGCCACAAATCACTAGATAAATTATTCACATCCTTTGTGATTTGTTCCCCATTAAGAGAATTCACCGATCCATGGAGATCAATGTTAACTTCACAGTGAAAGTAATCTATACACCAGAGATTCCGAATACTTCAGCTCGTTTAAGACAGATAAATGTTCAGAAAATGTAAGTTTACAAAAGTCTACTGAGACGGTGAAATCGTCCATTTATACCATCTGAACGACTACAATTCCCCCTCTGTAATAACTTACCAGTTTTAGCCATACATGATTTACCCGCATGCAGTTAGATTGTTGGGAAATTTAATTGTCGCATCTGCAAAGTGTACGACTGAGATAAAAGGGTGGATAAAATGGGTCACAAATCTTAAAGAAAAAAAAACAAGTTCTACTTTTAGCTATTGGTAAAGTAGAGCCAAAATAAAGTTAGCCAATGTCTGAGATGTTTACAATTAGTAAATATATGTAAATGCTTTTAAAAAAAGGTCTTAAAAATTAATTCATACGAATGTCTTTCTCGATTTTAGTTCATACTAATGTCTTTCTCGATTATCAGTTTTGATGGACTTTCCTTTTCTTAAAGCCTATAAAACAATACCTCTTATTTCGTAATCAATTTGTTTAAGCATATGTACTGTACAAACTGTACAATTTCTAGCTCAAGATATTTCCGATTGGTGACGAAACGATATGCATATTTTCAATCGCTTTTCCTCAAAACCCAGAACCTTACTGGAAACTTGTTTCGTTTTGACATTATGTTGTTGGAATACATTTCCAAAACTCAAGGCGAGAATAACACGATGTGATATCAAATGTGATAACTTTGGAAGATAACTAATGAAAGTAAAAATGTTCCATTATAAAGAAATACCTTTTTAAAAACCAGGAAGAACCATGACTTTTTATTTGAAAACCATAGCACGATTTATAGTTAACCATGGGTCATGATGTTATTGATTTGATATTTATTACACGGGTATCACAGATACAATATCACTTCCTGTTTAACATCTATATTTAATTTGATTGTTTTATCCTGAATATGTTATTGTTATGTAAATGGGAGGAAAATGCTGCCAAACTGCAAAAAATTTCAAAACTAAAAGATGTCCGCAAATTGTACACTGTTGTTAAGGCCCGGTCACACAGCCCTTCACGAGTTGATCGCGACTGAATCGCGGGGAAAAAATGGCAAACGCCAAGTAAACGCTGTAAAACGCTAATAGCAAGTGAATAAAACGCGTAGCAGTCGCGAATTACAAGTGCGCACACGAGGCGACAATTTTGCACGCGATGGGGTCGCGGAAAAAGTTTTGAACTGTTCAAAAATTTGGTGCACGGGTCACCGCGAGTGGTACAAGTGGTACAGACGCGGTTCAGACGCGATCACAAGTGCTACGGTAGTGGATAACAAGTGGTCAATCGCGTTAACACGCGAAAGATTTGCGTGCAATCGCGTGTAATCGCGACGGGAGCACGTTCCAAGCACGTGTGTTTAGCGTTTGTACCCCGTCCCCAGCACTTGTAATAGCGTGTGGGCAGCGTCTAACATATTTCTCCGCTATTACAGCACTACTGAATCGCGTCTGAATCGCGTTTTTTCGCGTTCAATCGCGACTGAAGCACGACCCAAGAGAGTTTAGTCCACTACCCAATCACTATTGTATCACTTGTGATTTCGGCTATATAAACGCCGCGTTTTGCCGAGAATTCATCAGTTGTGATCCAGACGTCGAGGGGTAAACATGGATCCCCAGAATCGTAATGCTATCGTCATGCTGTTGCATCAACATCAGAACCAGCTAGTACAGGTTCATCAGCTCATTGACAGAAGAAGACAAAGGAGAAGACGAAGAAGGGTCAGAGCCATCTTGGCACGCGGATCAGTAGTGCTACAAACGCGGAGCACACGCGGAGCACACGCATCACACGCGGATCAGTAGTGATCGACACGAGGTCACACGCGGACGATTGACCCCATTTTCCGATCAATCGCGCTCACAAGTGCTGGACAAGTGCTACACAAGTGATTGGAACGCGGACCAAACGCGCGCGTTTGATCCGCGTTCCAATCACTTGTGTAGCGCTGGTAACCCAATTTTGCACACCGCGTGTAGCAAAAACTGGCAAAATATGGTGGTATTTTACACGCGATCAGGACGCAGAGGGCTGTGTGACCGGGCCTTTAGGATGATATTTTCAAGGTTTGATCCAAAATGCTTGCCAAATATTCTTACAACTACAGTGTCATTTTCTCTGAATATTGATCATACAGGTTTATGGGGATGGTTTGTGTTTAAGTTAGATTACAACGCGGGCCAATATGCCAGGATATCGAATATGCTTGGCGCAAACTGCTGCCAAACTGCACAAAATTTCAAAACTAAATAGATAACAGATGTCCGCAAATTGTACACTTTTGTTATACATTTATCCGTTGTCTGTATGGAATGAAGGTCATATGAGATTTGACCTTTGATCAACTTACAATTATTCATTCCCCTCCCCGTTTAACTTTTACCGTATTTATTATGAATCAGTGTTGTTTTCTATTTGAGCCAAAGTCTTTAACTTACAAAGAAGTAAAAAGAAGAGAAAACATCCAAATACAAAGCAGTTTTATACATCTGTGTACAAACCAACAACGTTAATTAGCGTGATTTGCTGACACCTGTAACCTTGTATCATTACCAATCCAAAACCGTTATCTAATCGGCATAATTTACATGACAAGCACCGACAGCTATTTGTCTTCATTTGTGTTCCTTTGGGTTCATTGGTTTAGCGAAAAATCTATTTTTAATTTACATAAATTATTTATGGACCGCTTTGTTGTTAACAGCAAATTAAGATTATGAAGTGTCAGAAGGTTCCATACATTTTTTTCGGCCGATACCGCAATTAAAAAAAAATATTTCACTTCGTTTTTTCATAGCGTGTTGCGACACATAAAGAATAATTTCATTTCATGTGTTTTTTCTTTTCATTTCGGGTTGCAACAAATGCGTCTATTTTTAGATTTATGTACACCTTCAATAAATAGGCTCATGTATAAATAACGTTGTTTATGAGAAACAAAATAAGGGTTTGTGTTTCATTTTCTTCTATCCCTAACATTGAAGAAACGTTAAAAAATACATTGGTGGTGGTTATATAGTGATGAACTGAAGTGACAAGTGGGAAATGTTCCATTATGAGGTCGTGTTTTTTCATGTTAAAAGACTAGTGATTCTGAGTTGTAATTAACTTTTCTAACAAACCTGACGTTTTTCTAATGGGTTTATAACTATTTTATTTACCAGAGTAGCGTGATCTTATTTTGCTTCAGAAGTCATTTATTCCGGTACATCAACTTAACAAACTTACTTATAAAAAGCGTTATTAGCATCCAGATTTCACTCTGAAACAGAAAGTTATCCGAGTTGAATATACAGGCGGTACAGTTTTTCTAGTGATTACTATTGTTTCCAATACTTTTGAACACGGCGTCACCAAGTCTGTTTGTAAGTGTTTCTCCTAACACTTAATAGCTCTATGGAAACACCACAATTAATATTCAACTATAACAACTATTATTATTGGTTAGAATCTAAATTATACTTAAGATGGTAACGTCGTCTTTCATACAGACATCTCAACAACTGTTTTACAGTCTGCAATTTGATTTCACTGGGCAAGACAATGGCAAGTTGTAATAACACATTTGAACATTATGGTAGTGTCAAAGTTTGGAGAATTATAAAAAAAATAATGCGTTTGATATTTTTATAAAGAAAAAACTAAACTATTCACGCTGGTATTTTGCGTCCA
The DNA here is from genome assembly GCA_963971465.1 of Lepidochitona cinerea. Classification (NCBI taxonomy): domain Eukaryota; kingdom Metazoa; phylum Mollusca; class Polyplacophora; order Chitonida; family Tonicellidae; genus Lepidochitona; species Lepidochitona cinerea. The sequence continues at coordinate 13,538,919 of OZ020560.1, read as the reverse complement.
GCTAGTCTTTTGTCTTTTTCTGGAGCTGTTAATTTTTTTCATAAATTTTGACTGGAAAGAGAAGTTGAGCGTTTGAAGTACCCTGGAAAACTAAAGGATTGGCGGTGAAATAAAGATATGAGTTAATTACCCATAATAAGCGGACGGGTGTCAATAGCGAACATAATTCAAATAGCCCGGGATGTATGAGTATATTTTCAGGGTTTTGTTTTTCATAAAAACTACCTTAACGTACAAAATTAACATGAGCCGAAAACTCTTATTTTTACTCAGTTAAAATGAAGAAGAATAAGCTAGTTTTGTTGGCAGCTCATGACACTTTAGCGAATAAATACCTTAATTTTATCAATCTATACCACCTAATAACATCTACAAATAAAGGGGCCTCCGTGGCTCAGTAGGTACAGCGTTGAACGCTTAATCCGAACAGCCTTCCATCACTGAGTCGCGGGTTCGAATCCCACTCAGTCCAAATACAAATTGGAACATTTTCTGACTGGGTTTTCACTCGAACGACCTATGTGGGGTGGTTGCCAGTTACCACAGGAAGGCCGTGGGTTTCCTCCTGGCATACAGCCTGGTTTCCTCCCACAAGAAAACTGGTAACGCGCCTTGCAAGTGAAATAATCTTGAGCGCGGCCTAAAACAGCAATCAATCAATCTATAAATAAAAGGCATCGTAAAATCTGTCAGGAAAAAAAAACTATAGGATTAAATGAGACTTTTATTCGGTTTTCACACATTTTGTGTTACCGTAGATACTATTTAAAAATACCGAATATGATGTACATGCAATAAAGAAACATACATGCACCTTTTAATTAACTATCTTTTACATGCGAATCGTGACTTTTGGATTTATTAACACATTTTTCATATGATTTATACTTATAAACGATCTGATCGAGATTAAAAACATAAACCACAAGGGTATCGTCTCCAAAATGAATCTACAAAAACCTCTATTACCCTGTCATTATTTGGAGAACAACAGAAAACATGACGTAAAGAGTTGTTTTTTGGGCCCCTTATCCCCATCTATTTCCCAGAAGGCCACAAATCACTAGATAAATAATTCACATCTTTGGTGATTTGTTCCTCATTAAGAGAATTCACCGATCCATGGAGATCAATGTTAACTTCACAGTGAACGTAATCTATACACCAGAGATTCCGAATACTTCAGCTCGTTTAAGACCGATAAATGTTCAGAAAATGTAAGTTTACAAAAGTCTATTGAGACGGTTAAATCGTCCATTTATACCATCTGAACGACCACAATTTCCCCTCTGTAATAAATTATCAGTTTTAGCTAAACATAATTTACCCGCATTCGGTTACATTGTTGGCAAATTTAATTGTCGCATTTGCAAATTGTACGACTGAGATAAAAGGGTGGATAAAATGGGTCACGCAAAGCATATTCTACTTTTAGCTATTGTTGAGCCAAAATAAAGTTAGCCAATGTCTGAGATGTTCGCAATGAGTAAATATATGTAAATGCTTTCAGCTGGCTAGTTAGCTGTGTAACTTTTTATAAAATGTCTTAGAAATTAGTTCATATGAATGTCTTTCTAGATTATCGGTTTTGATGGATTTTCCTTTTCTTAAAGCCTATACGTAATGAATTTGTTTAAGCACATGTACTGTACAAACTGTGCAGTTTCTAGCTCAAGATATTTCCGATTGGTGACGAAAAGATATGCATATTTTCAATCGCTTTTCCTCAAAACCTAGAACCTTACCGGAAGCTTGTTTCGTTTTGACATTATAATATTGACTGTCTTTAGTGGCATTTAGAAGGTGGTATAGATAAATAACGTAAGACTTTCGTATGGGTAACACACTTCTAGGTTTATTTAATGATGACGTTTCTGTCTTTCTCCGAAGACTGTTTTCAAATCATGAATTGCAATGTATATATATGATATGTTGATGCATTGCAATTCATGATTTGAAAACAGTCTTCGGAGAAAGACAGAAACGTCATCATTAAATAAACCTAGAAGTGTGTTACCCATACGAAAGTCTTACGTTATTTATTATAATTTTGGAATACATTTCCAAAATTCAAGGCGAGAATAACACGATGTGATATCAAGGGTGATAACTTTTGTATATAAAAATGTTCCATAATAAAGAAATACCTTTTTAAAAACCAGGGTGTTTCGAAACAGAAGAACCATGACTATTTACCCTTTTGTATGTTATTTGAAAACCATGGTAAACACCATATCACGATTTATAGTAAACTATGGTTCATGATGTTATTGATTTGATATTTATTACAAGGGTATCACGATACAATATCAGTTCCTGTTTAACATATTATATATTTAATTTGATCGTTTTATCCGGAATATGTTATTGGTATGTAAATGATGTACAAGAAAACAACATCCAAGATTTATAATCTCAATTGGAATTGAGGTCGCTTTCGAGCTGTCGTTGGTGTTTGCCAAATACTCCATCCATGTCAGCTGAATAGTAAATTGTTAGGATGATATTTTCAAGGTTTGATCCAAAATGCTTGCCAAGTATTTTTACAATTTACAGTGACATTTTCCCTGAATATTGATCATATACGTTTATGGGGATGGTTTGTGTTTAAGTTACATTACAACGGAGGCCAATATGCCAGAATATCGAATATGCTTGGCTTAATGGCAGTTTGTAATAAATGGAGGAAACTGCTGCCAAACTGCACAAATTTTAAAACTAAAAAGATAAAAGATGTCCGCAAATTGTACACTTTTGTTATACATTTTATCCGTTGTTTGTATGGAATGAGATTTGACCTTCGGTCAATTAAAGTTATTCATTACCCTCACCGTTCAACTTCTCCGTATTTATTTAATTATGTATCAGTGTTGTTTTCTATTTGAGCCAAACTCTTCGACTTACAAAGAAGTTAAAAAATACAAATACAAAGCAATGTTATACATCTGTGTACAAGTGTCTTTGAAAAATGCAAAGGTATATTCGAAATTCACTATGATACGGTTTGCAGACGAAATTGATAATTTGTTTTTGCAATTTGAGCCCTGTAATTATTACATTATGTGAGTTTATTACACTGAGGATGAATCCTGGATGATAAAACACATCTTTAAATTTTTAGCCGATAATCCCAACTATAAGAAGACATTGTATCAAATTTTGTTAAAGTGGCATGAGCTGCCAAAATGGATTTTTAGACATTGAATGAGTAACACCCCTATATGTTTAGGATGAAGTTATTTATAATGCCGTAATTAATTAATATCAACCTCATATAAAGTTGTATACCATTTTGTGAACACTAGCAATATATTTATCCATTAATGCCGACGCTGAATTAGAAGAGTACTCAAGAAAACGCTACATCTGACTTATAATCGTCTTTTGTCACGCCAAGAACGTTGTTTAACGAAGGTAATTAGATAAAATACGATAGTTCAAGCTGAGGAACCATGTGGTCTGTGACAGAGTGTGAGGCTGGTGAGTACGGACGTTACCATCAGCGGACTCTCTTATAGATAGCATCGATTTCCGAGTAATAATTGATGTAGATGAACTCACGCGGAATCCATCAGTCCTACTTTTGAAACGAGACCAAAGCTTTCCTGTACTCCCCGAACTGTGCTTACTGTGCATTAGAACATCAAATTAAGACAATTTTCTTACTCTGTGTGACCTACACCTGACAGCTGATTGGATGTGTATCCATTGATCAATATTATTCATCAGTTGCGGATCGTATGACTACTAGGTATCAGGAAGTAAGGTACACACTGACGTGTAAATTGTTTTATAGGTTTAATAGTGAATTGGCCATTCTACGTTATTGCTATCTTATTCAGATCTATAGGTCCAACACACTTGTAAGGTCTAAAAACTAGAACAAAGGGTATGTTACGTGAAGTGATCAAATGCTCCATGGAACTTCGTTTGATTTACTATCATTTTGCTGTAAACGTGTCGGTACATTCGAGCCTCCTCACTGAGTCCAAGACCAGGGCATGTTACGTAGATGTTTGGATGAGGTAATGTAATATGTACAAGTCAAAGAAGTTCATCGATCAATTTAGTTTTCTTCAAATTGATTATTGAAAAGCTTTACATTTTCTTGAAACAATTGTGATTCGTTGAGCTCGTTCATTTGTCTCAAATTACTAATTCTATCAATCGAGTTGTCCGTGGGAGCTGGGAAAGTTACCAATGGCCATCTAGAAACCTCATCTTCATATAAACAACGGTAGAATAGCACACATTTTAACGATGTTCGTTCTGGGCACGTCCCTTTAATGATTTTCTGATTTATACTATGTTTATCTTCAAGGATGGATGTCCAAGCCAATAATGGGAGTGGGGAGATTCTTAATTGCCATATACATTTATGTGACGTAAAACTCATAGATCAGCTGATTTATTTACTTTTGTACATTGCGGGCATACGTATCTAATGTTTCATTGTAGTTTTAAGTGGTTTACTTAAAGACTCCCATGGAAGGTAAATAGTGGTATTCAATCAGTTTTGCTGAATGCAAGTGTTACGCAAAAAGGTCTCTTTCGGACCCTTTGTGCACGGTTACGTTCAAACCAACAACGTTAATTAGCGCGAATTGCTGACACCTGTTACCTTGTATTTTATCAATCCAAAACCCCAAAAGTGTCAGAAGGTCCCATGCATTTTTCGGCCGATACCGCAAAATTAAAAAAAAAAACATTTCACTTCGTTTTTTCATAGCGTGTTGCGACAGGTAATGAATAATTTCATTTCATGTGGTTTTTCTTTTCATTTCGGATTGCAACAAATGCGTCTGTTTTTAGATTTGTGTACACCTTCAATAAATAGGCTCATGTATAAATAACGTTGTTTATGAGAAACAAAATAAGGTTTTGTGTTGCATTTTCTTCTATCACTAACATTGAACCAACGTTAAAAAATACATTGGTGGTGGTTATATAGAGATGGGACGGAAGTGACAAGTGGGAAATGTTCCATTATGAGGTCGTGTTTTTTCAAGTTAAAAGACTAGTAATTCTGAGTAGTAATTAACTTTTCTAACAAACCTGACGTTTTTCTAATGGGTTTATAACTATTTTATTCCCAGAGTAGCGTGATCTTATTTTGCTTCAGACGTCATTTATTCCGGTACATCAACTTAACAAACTTACTTATAAAAACGTTATTAGCATCCAGATTTCACTCAAAGCAAACAGAAAGTTATCCGAGTTGAATAGACAGGCGCTATAGTTTTTCTAATATTTACTACTGTTTCCAATACTTTTGAACAAGGCGTCACCAAGTCTGTTTGTAAGTGTTTTTCCTAACACTTAATAGCTCTATGGAAACATCATAATTCAAGTTTTAAGTTAAAGTTTGGTGAATTATCCCAGAATCATGCGTTTGATGTTTTTATAAAGAAAAATCTTAACTATTCACGCTGGTATTTTGCGTTCAGCTAGTCTTTTTGTCTTTGTCTGGAGCTGTTACCAACGAAAGTTTTCTGGTCTACAATACTTTTGTTTTTGTTTTGTGTCTTTCTCGATTTAATTTTGTTGATGTGGAATGAGCTGCCAACTTTATTAATAAATTTTGATTGGAAAATAAAGTTGAGCGTTTGAAGTACCTTGGGAAACTAAAGGATTGGTGGTAAAATAAAGATATAAGTTAATTACCCATAATAAGCGGATGGGTGTCAATAACGAACCGAATTCAAATAGCCGGGATGTATGAGTCAATTTTCAGGGTTTTGTTGCTCATAAAACTACCTTAACGTACACGATTAAGATGAGCTGAAAACTCTTATTTTGACCTAGTTAAAATGACGAAAAATGAGCTAGTTTTGTTGGCAGCTCATGACACTTTAGCGAATAAATACCTTAATTTTATCAATCTATACCACTTAATAACATCTAAAAATAAAAGGGACTCCGTGGCTCAGTAGATAGAACGTTCAACGCTCAATCCGAACAGCCTTCCATCCATAAGTCGCGGGTTCAAATCCCATCCAGTTAAAAAAGAAATGGAAAGTTTTCTGACTGGGTTTTCACCCGGACAAAGAGCCCGGATTCCTTCCACAATAAAACTGGTAACGCCGCCATATAAGTGAAGAAATCTTTAGCGCGGCCTAAAACACCAATCAATCAATCTATAAATAAAGGCATCGTAAAACCTGTCAGGAAAAAACTATAGGATTAAATGAGCCTTTTATTCGGTTTTCACAGATTTGAATGTTACCGTAGCTATTTAAAAATACCGAATATGATGCACACGAAGTACATGAAAATTACATGCACCTTTGGTAAAGTACAGGATTGGCAGCTTTACTATTATAGGCACATATTTTTCAGACTCGAGACACCTTTTTCTTTTGGACGCGAATCGTGGCTTTTGAATTTTATTAACACATTTTTCATATGATTTATACTTATAAACGATTTTATCGAGATTAAACACAATAACCCCAAGGATATCGTCTCCAAAATGAATCCACAAAAAAAAAACTCTATTAGCCTGTCATTATTTGGAGAACAACAGAAAACATGACGTAAGGAGTTGTTCTTTGGGCTCCTTATCCCCGTCTATTTCCCAGAAGGCCACAAATGACTAGATAAATAATTCACATCTTTGGTGATTTGTTCCCCATTAAGAGAATTCACCGATCCATGGAGATCAATGCTAACTTCCCAATGAACGTAATCTATACACCAGAGATTCCGAATACTTCAGCTCGTCCGCGATTAGTAAATATATGTAAATGTTTTCAGCTTGCTAGTCAGTAACTAACTGTAACTTGTTAAAAAAGGTCTCCGAAACACCTTATACGAATGCCTTTCTGGATGATCAGCTTTGATGGATTTTCTTGTTCTTAAAGGATATAAGAAAATACCCCTTATTTCGTAATCAATTTGTTTAAGTACATGTACTGTAGAAACTGTGCGATTTCTAGCGCAGAGATATTTCCGATTGGCGACGAAACGATTTACATATTTTCAATCGCTTCAATTTGTTTTGACATTATCTTTTTGGAATACATCTCCAAAACTCAAGTTGAAAGTAACACGATTTGAGATCAAGGGTGATAACTTTTGAAGATAACTAAGTTTGTTAAATAAAAAGGTGATAATACAAAATGTTCCATAATAATGAAATACCTTTTTAAAAACCAGTGTGTTTCAAAACAGAAGAACCATGACTTTTTACCCTTTGGTATGTTATTGAAGACCATGGTAAACACCATAGCACGATTTATAGTAAACCATGGTTCATGATGTTATTGATTTGATATTTATTACACGGGTATCACAGTTAAAATATCAGTTCCTGTTTAACATCTATATTTAATTTGATCGTTTAATCCCCAATATGTTATTGGTATGTAAATGGAGTACAAGAAAACAACATCCAAGACTTATTATATCAATTGGAATTGATTTGTTTTTTTATTCCTCAACCCATGTTATTTAAAATTTGTTGGAGATTCGCAGCGATGCTTGGACAAGAACTTTCGAGCTGTCGTTGGTGTTTGCCAAATATTCCATCCATGTCGGCTGAATAGCAAATTGTTAGCATGATATTTTCAAGGTTTGATCCAAAATGCTTGCCAAGTATTCTTACAATTTACAGTGTCATTTCTCTGAATATTGATCATATGGGTTTAATGGGTTGGGTTGTTTTTAAGTTAGACGGAGGCCAATATGTAAGGGTATCGAATATACTTGGCTTAATACCAGTTTGTAAATAGAGGGGAAACTGCTGCCAAACTGTACAAAATTTCAAAATCAAATAGATAAAAGATGTCCGCAAATTGTACACGTTTGTTATACGTTTTATCCGTCGTCTGTATGGAATGAATGTCATATGAGATTTGACCCTCGATCAACTTACAATTATTCATTCCCCTCACCGTTCAACTTTTACCGTATTTATTTATTTATGAATCTGTATTGTTTTCTATTTGAGTCAAAAGTCTTTGACTTACAAAGAAGTTAAAAGAAGAGAAAACATCCAAATATAAAGCAGTTTGGAAAATGCAAAGGTATATTCGAAACTTACTATGATACGGTTTGCAGACGAAATCGATAAGTTTTTTTTTTGGCAATTTGAGCCCTTAGTGTAATAATTATTACATTATGTGAGTTTATTACACTGATAATAAATCCTGGATGATAAAACACATCTTTAAATTTTTAGCCGATAATCTCTACTAATAAGACATTGTGTTAAGGTTTGTTAAAGTGGCATGAGCTGCCAAAAATTCACACTTTTTTCATAATTACTGATCGTCACGACAATAAGAAGCTTTGAAAGCCATCGAAAAACTAAATAATTGACGTTGGAATGAGGCAAATCCATAAAGTCTATGGCCTATACGAACCGAAATGTTGCCCGAAAAATAAAAAAAATTAAATAACCGGGACGACCATTCATTCATTCTAAGCAAACGTTAGTTCAAAACAATACTTTATCTTTCATTCTCGAAACCAGAAGCAATAAAAAGTCTCTGGATTATACGTCTTGAAAAAAAAAACCCAATAATTTCAACATTCTGTTTCAACGTCAAAATATCAACATTTTGGCAGCTCTCTGGCCACGTTAAAGGAGAAGAAAAGGAAAAAACTAAGTAAATACAGTACAGGCGCGACACATTTTCCTTTCTAACGGTACCAAAACCATATTTCTACGATTTTTCCTCGCTCAACTGTGCTATAAGAAAGTTAACAATCGTTATCAGAGAACGTCTAAACTGACTCGGCAACCATCTTCACAGCAGAGCTTAGCTGTGTGTCTCGACCGGCCAATCAGCATACGCCTGGCCACCTGTCACTCACTAGCGTAAGAGAAATTGGTCAACTCTGAAAGTCTCCCATTTAAACCTAGGTTAATTTTGATCATTTCGACGCGCTAATAAGAGAAGATAAACACTCTAACAGCTCTGAAATGTACACTGGCTAGTAAATCAACCTTTTGGGAAGACGTGACCGGCTGCTATGTTGTCTACGCGACTTGTGGGGATCGTTGTAGAATTTTAAAAAAAGGTAGTCTTACCGCTGACATTGCAGGTTATAACCATACAAGATATGATAAGCTCGCAAGGGAAGTAATCTACTAATACTTTTTCCGGTCAATTTCAAACCGTCAATGGCGCGCTCCACTGACGATCAAGCACGAGCTTGTCGGGTAGATTCATTTTCATTGTATTTTCACACCGTAAACCACGTGCAAGACTCACACACATGAATATGATGGTCTATGGGAGCCCGTTCGATACGATTGCATGTTGTTTTTTTGTTTTCTCCTCCTTTAAGGAATAGAGAGACGGACCACCTCATTGTTTAATATTCAGATATCACAACTGGAAAGATAAATAATTAACAACAGGGATCCAATGATGTCCTTTGGGCTCTCTTGGATTTTTAGACGACATTGAATAAGTAACGATCCTATATGTTTAGGATGAAGTAATTCATAATGCCGTAATTAATTAATATCAACTTCCTAATGTTGTATACCATTTTGTGAACACTAGCAATGTATTTATCCATTAATACCGACACTGAATTAGAAGAGTACTCAAGAAAACGCTACATATGACTTATAATCGTCTTTGTGTCACGCCAAGAACGTTGTTTAACGAAGGTAATTAGATAAAATACGATAGTTCAAGTTGAGGAAACATGTGGTCTGTGACAGAGTGTGAGGCTGGTGAGTACAGACGTTACCATCAGCCGACTCTCTTATAGCTAGCATCGATTTCCGAGTAATAATTGATGTGGATAAACTCACACGGAATCCATCAGTCCTACTTTCGCAACTAGACCAGAGCTTTCCTATTGGGAGTCAAATCCTAACATAACAGGCCAAAGAACGTTCATCGATAATATGTTTTACTAATATGGGAAATTTAATGTTCCCCTTTCATAAAAGCTACAACGAACTCAAGGATTTTAACGAACAAACCAGGCAGTCCATAATACTTCGGGATTTGGTATATTTAGTGCCGACTGGGCAATAGAACATCAAAGTAAGATCATTTTCTTACTCTTTGCGACCTACACCTGACAGCTGATTGGACGTTATCCTTTGATCAATATTATTCATCAGTCGCGGTTCCAATGTCTGTCAGGTATCAGGAAGTACGGCAGACTGGTTGTTCAGACTTTAAAGTTCATTCACTTGTAAACATTTGTCACATTAAAGTTCATAGCGCTCAGATGACGTCACTTCAACGTCAATATCTGTTGTGCCCACCATTTACCTGTAACACAACACGGACCCGTCTCGGCATAGACACAATCAATCGACGAATACGGTTTTGCGGAATTCTCCTCCATTCTTGCTCAAGAGCCTGCTGAAGTTCTTGCAGAGTTTGCGGTACTGAATGACGACTGCGCACGCGTCTATCCAAATCATCCCACAAATTTGGTGATTTGGACGGCCAGGGGAGCACTGTTACGTTCTGGTTGGCTAGAAATTCAACAGTAGCACGAGGTGTGTGCGGCTGAGCGTTGTCGTGCTGAAAATTTTTCCTACGGAGGTCCATTACGGGCAGCATATGTGGTGTCAAAACCTCATCTGCGCATCGAACGGCGTTAAGGTTGCCGGGAATGTGCACCAGTTGAGTTTTTTGGGCACAGGATATGGCACCCCACACCATCACACTTCCTCCGCCGAAATTGTCGACCTCAAGGACGCAGTTCCTTGCGAACCTCTCATTCCGGCGTCTGTAAACTCGTGTACGACCATCTCTTCTCTGCAGCTGGAATCTTGTTTCATCGCTGAACCAGACTCGCCTCCAGTTTCGCCGATTCCAGTTCCTTAACCTGTTGCACCATCGGACCCTTGCAAGTCGATGCTGGCGTCTCAGTAGTACGCCAAAGTAAGGACGTCTGGCGCGTAAGCCGTTTTGACGAAGACGGTTTCTGACTGTCTGTGCCGATATTCGACGAAGACCTGGGATATTTGATGCTGTTTCTGTTGCTGTTTTGGTCCGGTTTCGCGGGTGAAGTAACCGGATATAGCGATCTTGGGCTGCTGATGTGATCCTAGGTCGGCCAGAACGTTGACGATCAGCTGTTGAACCGGATTGCTGGTGCCGTTGCAACAGTCTGGAAATCGTGCCCCGGTAAACATTATAAAGTCTAGCGACTGCATTCTGTGATTCGCCGTCCAGGAGACGACCAATGACGACGTTCCAGGTAGCTGCGTCTAGTCTTGGCATATTGTTGCAACTTCGTGAAACAATTAAGCGACTGAATTCAATTGAACGTTTTTTTGTCTTTTATACCCATTAAACCCGCATACAGATATGACGTGATTCGCGCGTGCAACTCCTCTACGTTTTTCCCTACGCCTTCCTCGTGTAGCGTTACACAAAGGCTGACCCGAAAGTCACGTGTGGTCAACAGCCACTATCAGGGGCTTAAATTCAATTATCAGACATTTACATTATAACATGATCCTTTTGTCATGTGTCAATCACGCACATTTATTTCATCATTAAAGTAGCTTTTTTGTTAATTAATTCTGCTTTTCATGACCCATTTGCAGTACATTGCATATTACCGATTTCAGTTTTATATGCTCAGTAGTAAAATACTGAATATTATCATACAACCGTTGCAGATTAACCAATGGAAAGCTGATGATTGTACAACGTGTCAATCACATTTCAGTCCATATTGGAGCCGAAATCACCACTGAAGTGTCATATTGGAGACGACATATAAGGTCATTACTCTGATGTATAACGTTCAAATCTGACGTAATCGAGAACAAGTCATCAAAAATGTCCCATATGCTTCAGGTGCTTCATCTCAGTACATAAACGATATGATTGGGAAACATATCTCACCTGCAAATTAAAAAAAACCTTTAGATTAAAAAAGTAGACCGTTTTCAGTATTTTTCCCAGTTAGTAGAAGTAGGAATTTTCATTTTTTGCCAAAATTCAAAAGTTTCAACATCATTTAATATTTTTAATTTGAAAATTCTTAGGTACCCGCTATGTAAACAAAGGACGAGCCCGGCAATGCGCATATGTAAGCCTCTTAAATGGCTTGAATCGTGAATTTTAAACCAGCTTGTAATGCAATTTGTTGGCAATAATGCTCAAGATATGAAAAAATAGAGCCTGATGTAGAGCCTTTGGTGTAAAGAACTTCGTTAAGATTTTTCACGTATGTATGTCATGCTTAATGTTGTCATTGGTGTTTTAATATTTCAAGGAAGTCAGAGTTAATTTTTGGCTAAAAAATCTCAAACAGAAAAATAGTAAAAACTCATAAGGCTTTGATGTCTCAAGAGATTTTAAAGCTGTTAAATCTTGTTCGTTTTGCTGCTTATTTCTTAACATTTGTTTTCCAGTGAGAATTTTAGTGGAAGTTAGCACTTAAGCTGTCAAATAAAAACCGAAGAATGCTTTGTAACTTCAAGGTCAGCAAGTTAAGGGTAGCATACTTTCAACTTTTCAATTAAGAAGACGATGTTTATATGCAAAGCAATAATGATAAACGATTCAAGACAAGTCATATAGATTTAGTGAATTTGTGCAGATTACAAGATTTCATCATCTGTGCCGATGTCTCAAGTTTTACAAATATTTGTTACATGGTGGAAGAAATGAGAAGAGAAGCTGAAGAAGAGAATTAAACTTGCCTTTCCAACGTCCCAAATGCATCGTTAAATTTATTTTACGACCTAAGATGAAGTTTAAAATATAGTATCTGAAAACCTGCAAATTATTTTTTATATTCCATTCAAGGCAGACCACTTTTCACAAAACCACATATTTGTAAAAAGTCCCGTTCTAATGTTATTTAACTCTAAGAGAATGAAAGTGATACAATTCTTTGAAGTAGCTCCAATGTGAGACTTACGAAGTTGACAGGTCAGTTTTGCCCGTGATTATTATGTATTTATTAACATTAGAAAGGCGCTTCTACTGAGTCAGTTTTTTACATGTTCGTTAAACAATTACTATTATATCTGATCACACGGGATGGTTGCCAGTTACCAACGGAAGGTCGTGGGTTTCCTCTGGGCATAGAGCCCGGTTTCCTCCCACAATAAAACTGGCAACGCCGCCATTTAAGTGAAATAATCTTGAGCGCGGCGTAAAACACCAATCAATCAATCAATCTGATCACGCGTTAAAGGAGGGTCGAAAACTACATTTATGTAACTTCCATATAACATAATTACATATCCATGTAAAATAAATACGAAACGAAGAAAGGGTTGCATTAAATTTTGTAGAGCCCCAGTTTGTAAACATGGTCGCCAATTGCGGGAGGGGGGGGGGGGGTATGGGAGGAGAATTATTTATCCCTTTAAATAGAAATACCCCTTATCTCAAGGGTATAAGAATCACAGGAAACACAATTGTCGTGACTTGACAAACAAATAGGTTACATATACAACTAATTAATCTATCAACAAAATTTAAAATAAAAATTCGAACGTTAAAGTGGCATGAGCGTCCAAATATATACTTTTTTCTAATTTCTGATCGACACGACAGTAGAAGGCCATCGAAAAACTACATGATTGGCGTTGGAATGAGGGAAATCCATAAAGTATGTGGCCTATACGAACCGAAATAGTGTTCGAAAAGTAAACAAAATTTAAATAACCGGAACGACCATTCATTCATTCTAAGCCAAAGTTAGTTCAAAACAATACTTTATCGGTCATTCTCCAGACTAGAAGCACCAAAAAGCTTCTGAATTATACGTCTTGAGAAAAATAGCCAATAATTTCAACATTCGGTTTTAACGTCAAAATATCAACATTTCGGCAGCTCATGCCACTTTAAATTTTCCTTTTGAGAAATACACATGTTTATGAACACAAAAACACACGGGCACAGGGTAAATCTTCTTGTCTAAAATAACCATGGCGACGAGTTGCTAATTGTGTTAAAAAGAGGTATATCATTTCGACCTTTATACCCCATAAATTGTTGTAATAAACTCATTAGATTGACGACTTCAGGAGCTTAGCCTTGGTCAGTAGAATTTTCTGAAATCCTTTTGTAATACATTGACGATGGTTACGCATCCTAACGATGGCAAGAACATCGGTAGACTGAGATTGAACCCCATTAATGTTGCCCCCCCCCCCCCCACCCCCGGCACAGAAAAACCTATGTAACAAACAACAAACAAAACGGTTATTAACTTCATCTCATAACCTACAATTAACAAACAACAAGGTTATACATTTCATCTTACAACCTAAGATCAACAAAAAGCACGGTTATGAAAAACAGCACAGGTATAACGAACAAATGGTTATAAACTCCATGTCGCAACCTATATTAGTGAGTGTTAATGAAGTGCAAATTTCACCAAAAAATCTACAAAGGAAACCTTGCAGTTTGTTGCATTTTAGAGATTTTACCTGTTGGATGGAAACTGTATTCTTTCGGCTTTTGAAGTTATTCGGGCCGATTTATTTAAATTTAGGTTAATCGTGCCATGGTTCTTTTCTAAACTCTTATTGGCTTGTAATACTCTTACAGAGCGGCGTAAAACATTAAGAATCACTCCGTCTATCGTTGTACAAGTGAATTTTGGTCTATTCCACACTAGTAAGTTGTTGATTTATTGGAATTTTTAAAAAGGAAAATGAATTTTCACGCTTCAATCTACTTAGAACGACTTAAGGCATACATTGAGATTTGTGTTCGGAACTCTCTAGTGAAACAAGTGAAGTTTCTGATTGGCTTACACATTCAGACTTCAGTAATGGAGTTCGGTCCAAGAGTGGATACACTAGTATCTGACCAGACCCGACTCGACCTGATTCGAACAAAATATCTATCACTCCGGACCCGACGCAACTGAAACCAAAAGATACTGATTTGCGTCGTAGACGCACTTTTCTTCGTGACGCGTTTTTCCAGTCGGGTTGAATCGAATGGCAGCAAAAAAAGTGTATACCGACCTTAAAACAAACACACACACATAAAGCCGCGGTACTATTATATATGGCCATGAGTGACCAGGTATCAGGGATGAAACAGTGTAAGTATCACACTAAGCATTTCAACCCTAACCATGGTTAATCGCTTTTTGTTGGCGATTGCTACTAAATGTTTGTCAATAAGAAGTTCGTATTTAAAGTGTGTTTCTATTATATTACAAGAGTTCCAGGTCGGATTTCGCTAATGGATATTGAAACCTCTGTGGACAGAGTTTATTCAATTAAGATTCGAAATTATCCTCTTGTAATACTTAATAGGATTTCTACGAAATCATGATGTGTTTTTGAGGGGTAGGTGGGTGAGGGATTAAAGATAACACTGGGCCTAAATGACAATAAATCAAGAGCGTTAACACTGAGTGAAATTCTGTTCAAACCCTCTTCGAAATACGAGAAGCCATTAGATTTTTATCTCGTCCTTTCCATCTTTATCGGTTCGTTTTTTACTCGTCGCCGTATGTGGAAGAGTTGCCATGTACCTCCCGATGGCAGAGGTTTCTTCTGGGCAAACATACCTATTTACTCCTACAATAAACCTGACAACGCCGCCATTTAAGCGTTAATCGTATTATTGCGACAAACAAATCGATCAACAATAAGTCGGGATAACTAATACGTATTTGCAATTAAACTCTTACAATTAGACAGATCAAAATGCAGTGAGATAAAGAAATGTCATTGCATTCAAATGTCAGTCAAACGGGAAATTGTTCCTTTTAATTGGTTCGTGTATATCTCAATATCACATTGTCATAACGGAGTTAAATTGTGGAATTTGGTGTTTCGCTCGATGTCATTTACAGGGTCAACTGTTACACAGTGAATTACTGTATCAACTCTTCTGGAGTATGTTCTCTGCAGACTTGTTGTGTTCAATTCATCAGAAGACACTTATTGTGAACAAGTTTGGGTCAGTGTTCTTTGAATATAAAATTGGAAAACTTTGCGATTACAATTTATGACTTTTTCTGAGGCTTCACACGGTGTCCCAGCATGTTGTTGTATACACAAAGGAAAAAGTTAAGCCCCCCCCCCCCCCTGGAAAGTCTGTACCGATCAATAAAATCATTGGTTTAGGGAGATTGTTGGCAAACTGATATTGCAGAAACGGTTGTAATCATAAAGGGCAACATTCTGGCGATAAGAAATCACCATTAATGGCAGTAAGCGATATACAATTTATTCAGGATATCGTTAGCCAAATCAAAAGTGTATTTTAAAAAAGTAAAAAGATGCTGGCAACTATGAAACTTCAGAGTCCATCAGGCTTCACAGGGCGAACATATGAGTGAAAATGTCACTTTGACTGTCTAAAACACATCTCTAGCGCGTAAAGCCTCCATTAGCATCCAATCTGCGTTTCATCCTTCCAGTGCGAATCCTTTAGGGTTCATTTGGGATAGGATAGGATGGCCAACAATCTCCCTACACCAATGATTTTATCGGTCGGTGAAGGCGTTCCAGGGGGGTGCTTAACTTTTTCTTTGTGTATATATATGACTGTTGTCAATCTAATGAAATATCATGGGTTGTGGTTTATTAAAACAACTTATGATTGGGTATAAAAGTCTAAACGATATGCCCCTTTGAAAACAAGAAGAAGCTTGTCTCCATGGTTATTTTAGACAAAAAGGTTTTCCCTGTGCCCGTGTATTTTAGCGTTTAAAAATATATATGAATAACTTTTGTAGTCAAAATATTGTGAGTTGTATCTTGAATTTTATTTATTTTCAAAAAAATATTCATACGGTCAACAACCGGTCATCGACTTGGATGTAATGTGTTTTAAATCTATGTTTGAGGAGAGGTCAATGTACAGTAAAAGAAGGAAACCGTTTTTCTATATTCCTAACGGAGTGCAGGTTAGGCAATTTAACTAGGTAATTACTTTGAAAAGTTGGCTTTGATGTCACCTGGGTCTTAAAAAACTTTGCTGTAAAAACCCATGTTAACGTTTACCTAACAATCCTCAGAAGATTACCGTTGTCTTTGATTTTTTTAGATGTCAGGGAATCTAATTTTACATTTCATAACATTTTAAGGCAAAATACGACCAAGCTTGAAAGTTGTATGTTTCAGACATTGCAATTTTCAAGAGAAGTTCAGTGTACCTTGAAAAAAACTAAAGTAATAATGTTTAAATTAAATATTGCTAAAATTACTAGGCAGTATGTACCGACGACAAAATTTAAAGAGCTTTCATGTATGAGCACATGTTTTTGTTGCTTATAAAAATCGCTTACTATTGTGTTATTTTTGTTTCAACGAAATAATCCCAATATTTGGCAGCTAAGCGGTAAAAAGCTGCTTTGTCAGTTTTCTTGTAATTGATTTATATGAATAAAAATACCAAAAATTTAGGCCTCATTTAAACTGTCAAAATTCGCAATTGTTAAATAAATTCTGATTGTCACGACAGTAAGAGGCTTAGAATGTCATCGGAAAAATAATTGATTGACGTTGCAATGAGGACAATCCATATAATCTTTGGCCTATACAAACCTTAATATTGTTGGAAAAGTATACGTTTCTTTTGAACCGTGAAGCGTTCATTCATTCTACTCCTAAATTAGTTAAGACAATATTTTATCGCACATTGTCGAAACGAGAAGCACAAAAAGGTTTCTGAATTGTGGGCTTTGAGAAAAAATAGCGGATTGGTACAACATTCTGTTTTAACGACAAAATGCAAACATTTTGGAAGCTCATGCTATAAAGAAAAATAACATATTTTTTGAGAATAGAACATTTTATTCAACCGTTGCTCTGTTTCTAATCCGACAAAGTTTTACATTACATTATCTGTTCCAACCAGCTCCATTTCAATGATTTCCGACCAAAGTTAGAACACTTTAATTTAACGTTTTAACGATTTTCATGTGAAGTTGAATCAAATCAAGTGTTCAATCGCAGTTTAATTTTAAATTAAAGACAGTTTAATTCGATAGTACAATGGCTATATGTACGACCAACGGCAGTATTAACGGAAAGCATGATTGCACGTATTCTTCATAGCGAGGAGACTAAAATGATTTTTCAGAGAAACCCACTCGCGGAGAGCACCAAAGCTAAGCAACAGTCGTCAAAAATAACTGTGGTAACTTATGTGAAGTAATAAATTCTATTTTGCCTAATTGGCACAAGCCAGTCGCTCTTCCGGACAATGTTATTTTTTCGCTCATGAAAGAATACAGTGATGCCAATCGCTAGATATGCCTATAAAAGCTCTGAAGAAAAAATAAACGTAAGTCGTGACTCTTTGTACCCGTCCGCCCTCCCACCTTAAGTTCCCCACACACTCTTCTTTCACGGGCGTATCATTACCGCCGAACATTTCTTTTTGGTACATCAATTAAGGACGTGATACAAAGTTGACCATACAAACAAGATCATAGTAGAAGAATACAAATTACTTCAAATTAAAATGGCTCGACCTCTTCATGATTCATGACCAAAGGCCAGTCATCGCTTATAAAAATAGCAAGTGTTTGAAAGATCTACCACCCAAGGCTTAGCACGCTTGCCTGTCTTCTGCCTAGGTATTTTTGAGGAAACCAGAATTTTCACTTTCATTTCCAATGATCCTATTGGATTCAATCTTAGTTTACCAATACTCTTGCGAAAGCTGAACATGTTAGAATTATTGAATGGCTGTCCGAGGGTATGGAAGATATTCTGAGAGGTGACAAGTGCAAACGCACGAGGCCACACCTCTCAGAATTTCCTCCATACTCGAGGGAGCCATTCAATAACGTGCTTGTATCATGGTATTAGTGATTGACGTTGTCCATCAACTAGCACGTGTTTACTCTCTGATACCCAGTCAAGAGAGCCATACAACAACTTCCAAAATCGGGAAATTATTCAACGCTAAAGCCCCGCCCAATCTCTGTCAACTGGGTATCGGGTTTGTCGAAGACTGCTCATCAAAAGAAAAACGCCGCAACCATGACACAAGCGTAACATTGTCAATGTATTACAAAGTGTTCCAGAAAATTCTACTGACTATAAAGCCAAACTCCTGTCTTTCGTCAATTCAATGAAATATCATGGACTTTAGTTTATTACAGTTACTCATGATTGGGTACAAATGTCTAAATGATATAGCTTTTTTAACACAATTAGACACGTATCTCCATGGCTATTTTAGACCAGAAAATATTACTTGTGTCTAAGAACTGACAGTTCCCTTACCCAGATAGAAAACTGTAATCACTGTAATCCGAGAACTTTCAAAGTTCACCGGTATACCAGGATAGATCCGATGATCACGAAATATATATCGACAGAATAAAATCCTGGGATCACACTGGCAAATCCACAGACAAAAATCTTGTAAACACACTGGTAAACTCTTTGCTCATTTAGACGGATAAAGGACTATCACTGACAAGTTATAGAGAGCCAAAAATCAACATTCCATATTGTATCTAAATAGCGTACTTATTAACAGCACTACGCAGTTGCATTGTATTTTATTAACTGTAAGCATAAAGTAGATACATACATTATAACTTCATGATAAGGACACGACGGGGATAAAGTCACAATGGACTCGTTCTATCCCTGATAGAATAACGTTGTCTAATTCATGGGATGGCTAGGTGAATGGGATAAATTTAAGTAACCCAAAACGTATATACAAAAACTATTAAACATATACATTAGCATACAAGTACACAACTCATGGCAATACAATTCACATACGAGCAAAGTAGGCAAATGTGCTTACTGAGGTATGAACTGTCAGCAATAATAAATAGTCTATAATTAAGCCCTTGCGACAAACTAAATGGGTAATTAGTAAATAATGTTGACTGAGGGATCAATTTTAGAACTGTTCAAATTTTGAGAGGGATGAAGATAAGACTGGTGTGTTCGAGTCGTTTTAACAGGATGATAGCCCGTTTTTGAAGAATGGATCATAATGGTTTCAAATGAGAGAGATCTGTGTTTCTCCACAATGCGTTTGCATAAGTAGGAAATGGTGAAATAAGAGAGTAGTAATGGGAGTAGTATTTAAAGTGGCAAGAGCTGCCAAAATTCATAATTTCTGATCGTCACGACAGTAAGAAGCTTTGAAGGCCATCGAAAAACTAAATCATTGGTGTTGGAACGAGGACGATCCATACAGTACGTGGCCTGTACGAACCGAAAACGTGTTCGAAATGTAAACAAAATTTAAATGCCGAATAATAACAATCTATTTCGCATCCACATGACACACTAATAAACATTACTGAGCAGTTAGGAACTAACCGCCGGAAGTTCAAACTACACTCGCTTATACAAGACTCTAAGAAATTCCAGATAAATATTCGACTCACATCCATTAACATACATTTGGTATTAGGTATAGAAACTTCAAATAGTTAAGCTACGAGAATATTTTTCGATCTCAGTAACCACAAAGCTGAAATCTAGACCAACTTAACTAAACCACAAACAGCCGTAGGGAGGCAGGATGAGAAAACATATCACAGCAAACAATAGCATTCGGGAAGGATCTGTTGATTTTTACATGAAACCCAATTACTTACAAAAACAATCAAATAAGAAACTAGGACGAAGAAAAACTCCCGAAAGGCCAATAAACATATACTACCCGTAATATATGGGGAGCTAAAGCAAGTTTAATCAAACAAAGATAAATACTTCTCACGACAAAAATACTTTCTAAGTAAAAGAAGGGAAATCAATTATAAAACATGTTTCAGCAGAGTGAAACTAACTTTATTAGATTTATTTATTCTCCGAGGAAATAAGAACAAACAGTACAAAGTGTTCAACAACAACTGGTGGCAAGAAAAAAGTCAAAATTGACTTGATCTATAATAAGTATTGAAGAAAAGGTTTGAAATAATGAGAACCGGTATTTAATGTTTCATGTTTACATAAATAATTATAATTTAGTTGAAAAAGTAGATTAAAATTAAGAATAAGACTTATGGACTTTATGTCAGGACTGAGTCCGTTACATTACGAGACCAAATAATAATAGATTTTATGTACAAATTTCAATTATATCAAAACAAAACAGAACAACGTTTTTACAAGCAAATACTATACAAACATTAGAAAGAAAACATATATCAAAATAACTTACTTTTACAAACTAAGAACGGTCAGTTCTGGTAAACTGATCGAGATCATAACATTCACTGGTATATAGCAGTATAGATCCGATGGTGGCGAAATATAAATTCACAGATTGAAATTTTGTAAACACGCTGGAAATTCCATAGAAATAATCCTGATGGAAATCACAAACTGAATAAATGAAAGTGTCACTGTTGAGTTTGAGCAAGTCAAATGTTGATAGCATTCCATAGCACATAACATAGCATACTAAGTAATATCAATGAGCAGTTGGAAACTGACTGACTCAAAAAACAAAGCGTACTTTTGTAGATTCTCAGAAATTACAGAACACTCCAGCTAAAATGTATAAGAATAAATTTGCATATCTATAGAAATTCGAGAAAGTTGCTTTACTTCAGCACTATAAAGGCCAATTGTTAGGGATGAGTCAACGAACAAACAATAGGCGCACACACAATAGAGATTTTGAACAATCTGTAGACTTTTAAATGAAGCACAAACGACCCACAAAAACAATCAAAATAGAGGTTAATAATCTTACTACAAGTAATAGAGTGGTAAGAAAGATTATACTTATAAATCTCCCTATACATGTGCATGTTGATTTGTTGGGTGCGGGTAGGACATGAATGAATTGCAGATTGAAAGGTGCCTTGAAACAATTTGGTTTAATAAAATGCAGGAATTTATGGGCAAGAAAGAGAATGCAAAAGTGGTTCAGTTTCTGAAGACGTGAACAGTGAGGTAGAATGGGCGAGAGTGTTATGCTTCTCATAGCTTTCTTTTGTAGCACAAAGCGACTTAATATTGATATATAAAGAGACATCCGATAGTGAAATGTTCTCCAGGATAGCTTCTAGATGAAGTTCACATTTCATGATACATACCAATTTATTTGGTATAAATTTGGAAGTTGTTGAAAGTCTCTTCTATGGAGTTTGTCGTGAGAATGGAAAATGGTAAGGCCGATCTGTGCCTGTTTTTTTGCCAGTTTGCTTTTTCTTCTAGTTTTCCAAATCTGTTTCGTGACATCCAATTATGCTTCTTGGTGGAGCCGGTGATGTGCAATATTCTACTACCTCTGTCATTTGTCTACCCAACTGTCTCTATTTTAATGGACAAGACCGTTGGCGAACACGTTTGATAGGGGACATTGACCACAAGAAGATACCGCATTTTGTAAAATTCATGTTTTAAGCTTTGAAGTTTCAGATTAATATCACTGTCTGATCGTGTTCCTCATGAAAACATAATGGATTCAAACCCTGATACCAATCGCATAACTACATCCATGAACAGTTACAATCTTTAAATGTACCAAATGGTTGTCATCTTTGGTGCAACGCATTTGTGCTGTGAGTATTAAATGACCCAAAGCTCGTGACAAAAAATAAATGACATAAATTTCTAAAACCTGTTTGGTAAACAGGTAATTATTATTTTGAAAATAAAGTTTAATGTATTTTAACTTAAGTGTTCACTTACGTTGAATATTTTATCTAACGTCCATCGAATACCAGAGGGAATTTAAGAACAAATTTCGCTCACTAAAATACTTCCTTTTCGAGGCTCACATACATGTGTTACAAGTAGTTTCTTGCCTTCCTAATGTAAAATTCAGTTATACCGTTATGAACAGTAGAATTCATCGTTGGAGGTATCTCTGCATTGCGTGACTCCATGTGGTTGTAAAAGGCGATTTGTCATTTATTCTTGAGGATATCAGTCGGGTAGCAAAGATTAAACGCAACACACTGTAAGTTTTAACTCATTTTAAAAAAGATACGTGGGTGAAGGCCTGTGGACTAATTGGTTACTCAAAAATGTCATTGGCAGCCATTTCCGCAATGCAACGGACCACAGCATTCTCCTTCCTCTTTTCGGAAGTTAGCTTTACGGGCGAGTTTGTTGTAACGCATACGGCCTACAATAGCAAAGTTTTTTTTCATCAAGCCCTCTTGCCTTCATAATACAACAGGGATAGTAAGATAAAATAACTGTAAAGGGTCTTTTCTTTTTTTTTCTATTTAAGGCTGCTTGTATCTGTTGAAATAAAAAGGTTTTTCTACTTAAAGGATGGTTGCTGCACTTTGCTGCACATGGATTCTTTCATATCAAACTAATAATGATTTATGTGTCTTACATCGTATACCAGAGTATTTTACTTACATGGCGACGATGCCACGTTTTGTTGGAGAGGAACCCGCCAGCCCTACCAAATAAGACGACCGAGTGAAAATCACACAGAAAACCTTTTTAGAACCCCTATTTTTCTAACTCCCGTTTTTTGTTTTGTTTTTTTAGTCAGTCATTCCAATAACATTCTTTTCACTTTAGTTTTATTAAATTCCTTTTGTTTCCGGATATATTTTCTCAATGGCCTTATTTCCAATCTCCAGTTTTCCATTTTATCTTTTGAGATCAATTAGGTATATTGGCAATAATAAGTCGGAATGCAAAGCATTGCGGTGGCAAAAGAAGCAGTCTTCTGTTATGGAAATTATGAATCTAAAAGTCACCAATATTCGGAACTCTCGCCTTTCCCGAAAGCCCTTTTCAATATTTAACAATGTCTTCACCGCATTGGCATCCTTAAAGAGGCATGAGCTGCCAAACTTCACACTTTTTTTCATAATTTCTGATCGTCACGACAGTAAGAGACTTTAAAGGCCATCGAAAAACTAAATGATTGGCGTTGGAATGAAGAAAATCTATACAGGATGTGGCCTGTACGAACCGAAAACGTGTTCGAAAAGTCACCAAATTTAAATAACCGGGACGACCATTCATTCATTCTAAGCCAAAGTTAGTTCAAAACAATACTTTATCGTACGTTTTCGAGACTAGAAGCACTAAATAGCTTCTGAATTATACGCCTTGAGAAAAATAGCCAATAATTTCAACATTCTGTTGTAACGTCAAAATATCAACATTTTGGCAGCTCATGCCCCTTTAAGGGACATTTACATAACCAAACCTTCCACCAATGGGTCACGGGTTCGAATTCCACAATTGGAAAATTTTCTGACTGGGTTTTCACTCGAACGACCTATGTGGGATGATTGCCAGTTACCACCGGAAGGTCGTGTTTTTCCTCTGGGCATAGAACCCGGTGTCCTCCCACAATAAAACTGGCAACTTCGCCATATAAATGAAATAATCTTGAGCATGTGCCACCTTACTTCCGACATTGGAAAAAATATTGTTTATTTTAAAAAAAACGACGAACTCCCTGCTGATGATATATCTCCTGACTATTTGTGCTTTATCCCAAATCATTGTCTTATAGGTACTTTTCTATAAGTAAATTAGTCCACATTATGAACTTCCCCAGAATTAAAGGTCTAGCTGAAATACGCAAGCCGTTCACACCTAAAAGCTGCTACATATCCCCTTCTTACTACATATGTATGGAGCAGAAAAAAGTCGTGACTCTGTATCAAGGACATTTGATGATTAAGCTAATCCTAGAAACCAACATAATCTTACTCATTCAGGATACCTTGCCTAAGTAAGCTAAGGGGAAATAACACTTAGTTATTAAACCTGTTGGTAAAGACTCCACAACAGTTATTATATCTAGACAGGATTTTATTGTAGAGGTAGAGGTGAAAGCAAACAGTTTCTGTTTTTCAGTGAAAGAAAATTGATCTCGGTTAGGAAGTGGCTTATTTAGCCATACTTTTGTATCTGGCTAAATTGATTATTGGATTGAAACTAATGCCGATATACTGTACATACTTAAAGCTTTCAACCACTGCCTCATTGGAGGCTTTTGTGAGTGTTTATTAATATTTAACCAATTTTGAAAATACCACCATTTGGCTGAGAATATTTAGCTTAAAATGGTAAAAAAAGGTGGTACTTATGTTGAACTGTGTGTAGCGTGAAACCGGCATGAACTATTTCAACTTTATTGAAAAGTCAAGGATGTTTAAATATGGAAAGGAAAAGCCGTAGCAGGATTTCGGTAATTAGCCACAAACGTTAACATTACCGTAAATGGGAAATGAAACTGTATCCAGTAACATAGAACGACAGCTAAGCGGCCTTCTTCATTACCAAAGACATGATTAGGAAATTTGGCATACAAATTTCAATTGACTTCTCTCAAGAAGAAATGGGCTATCTTATTGAAAAACAGTATCGCTATTTGGAATCTGATTTGAACTCTAAAAAACAGGGCTTTCTATATTCTTATGAAACACAAACCCATTGAAAAAAGACCAAGCCTTTATTGTCCCAAGGGCGTCCTATTATCTCGAATTGTGATAGTGAAAGTTATAGAACATCAGCTAATTGATTACTATCTAAAACCAATAGCGAATCGGCAACCTAGTTTCATTTAAAATACTGATATTTTATTGGCCGAATTACCAAAGAAATCACCAGCCCCGATAGCTCAGTCGGTAGAGCGTCCGCTTCAGGCCTGGGAGATCCGGGTTCAAGCCCTGGTCGAGTCAGACCAAAGACTTTAACAGTGGTAGCTGTTACTGCTTCGCTTGGCGCTCAGCAATAGGAGTTAGAGCAGCGACTGGTTGGCCCGGTGTCAGTATACTGTGACTGGGTGAGGGGGCTTGCTGGTTGTCTTCGGCAAGTCGTCTCGGTGAGACAGCACCTAAAAGAGCGGTGGAAATCCGCCCTGTCACAAGGAGACAACGTCTTCATATAACCGAAATACTGTTGAGCAGGACGTAAAACCCCAATCACTCACTCACTCACTCACCAAAGAAATCCATCCCACAGCATGTGATTTTGGTTACACTAGATTGTGGAGTCTATATATACAAACATTGACATAAACTTTGGTCTAAAATCTATAAAATCAGCATTCCAAAGATATCCTGACCACCGTCGTCCGCACAAAGACATATTAAAATTGTTGGAAGTTTACTTCAAATGATTTTGAATTCAATGTGGCGATCTTTTAGGAAATTAAATTGTTTTAATCCTAAATTTGAATCTAATTTTATGGCTGAGTGGGAGAGTGAAATTCGTCGCAAAGGTCAAAAACAACCTTTCATATATTTTCAGTTGAAACACTTTCATATTTTATTGACACTCGCAATTCTCATGGCCGCAGCATAAACCTACGGCCTAAAATTGATCCCACTTCTGTGGATTGTTTGGATGTAACTATTCACAAGTCTCATAAATATCAAACGACTGGGTATCTAGATTACACAAGTATTCTTCAAACCTACCGTCACGCATCAGTTGCTACATGCTGGGTCATACCATCCTCTCCACACTTTCAAGGTAGTTATTAAGGTCTATAGATTCTATAAAAATGTAGGTATTTAGTTTTTGTTTTATCAGACTTGCTCTGTTCTGTTTAAAGCGCTTCTCCCGGTCGGGTATTCTGTTAGGTTTCTCCGAAGGATCATATCTGAATCATTTTCCCTCTCCCTTCTGCTATTGACACGCTTGCTTCTCATTACCGCCCAACATTTCTTTTCGGTCAATCAATGAAATGCATTAAGACGCAATGCAAACTCGATGAATACGTGCCAGATCGTGGACTTTTTTCGGAGAACAATCCCGCAACAAATACCAAATGGGAGAGAATGTTAATTGCGACCCCTCTAACATCGTGTATGATATTACGTGCATATATTGTCGCAAGCAATACGTCGGAGAAACTCAAAATTCTCTACTTTATGAACTTCCCATTTGTCGGGTATTAGACGTAAACATGATGTGCCGTGACACAGCATTTCAACACTCTAGGTAAATCGGTTAAGGACCATTTTGAAATCATGCCCGTTTTCCCTTTTCTCACTTCCGCTGCAGATGCCAAGCACAAACATTTCGAAAGGAACAGTGTTGTGTCCATGGTTATTTTAGACAACAAGATTTTCTCTATGCCTGTGTATTTTAGTGTTCATAAATATATATCAATAACAAGTGCATAATATGGCTTGTCTTGAAGGCCGGCTTCAGGCGAGTAAGTGGACTCGAAACATATTTCTATGAATAAGAAAGCAACTGGATTAGATTTCAGTGTGCCCGCAAATAAGAAGATATGGACGTGGTATAGAATTCTGTAAAACAAGGTTAGCAAGTTTCCGTTGTAATCGGAATCTAATTACTTCACAATTATGGAATGAAGAACGAATTATATAAAGTGTTTATCTTTTAACGTTTGCTCTGTATAGAGTTATTTGAATATTAGACTAAAAAGTTAATACTTTCCGTATGTTGAAGACGGTGTTATTCTATCTAGATTTATCGCAATTATTGTTTCGTCTGAGAGCTAAAAGAGAGAAAAAGTTCTATTAAATTAAACTGCCTTGGGGGAATGTTAGAGACATTAGGAGACTTAACCTTCCATGTAATCTATTCCAAAAACCTTATCCTGGCCATAGTTAAAAAAATTAGCACAAAACTAACCTTGGGGAACTAAACTGTTCTTAGAAAACTTGACTCTGCGTGTCAAAATGTGTGAAAGAAGTCATCTTTGTATATGAGCCTACAGCTCGTTGTCGATAGAAACAAAATTCAACCTAATTTCAAATTAACTTTTTCAATATCAAACAGTTTTGATTTATAGAAAGTTTATAATTTCTTGATTGGAAATGAAGACATTGCACGTATCAATACATTCATCTACAACTTGAAATCGTCTATAGCATTATCTTGGTCTATCAAAAAGTTTCACACATAACTTCAATGAAACTGGGCAGCCTTCCGATTCCAACAACATTTACTATTTGGTACATTTAATCAAGAGTGCCATACACGATTTGAACCATACTGTTCGTATTTGCCGAATATTTCTTTCCCAACATCAAACTCAGATGTTGTAAGATTGCATTCTTTATAAACCATCGCGTCCGACATTATTTTAAATGTACAATGCTAAAAACATTTGTAAATAACTTCGCAAATAATAAATGTCAATTTCAGAACAAAACAGATAGTTTGTTGTTTTTCTACTTCTTGCTTAACAATACCTCCTACGAATTTTAATCTCAAACCATTTGCGGCTTTCTGTCAACTTTATTTGCGGTTTAAATGAGTGCCTAATTAAAAAAATTATTTTACACTTTGGACTTAATATTTGAGGTTGTCTCAGTACACACATTTGTTAAACAGGTTATCATATGCTTGGTGCTTCTTGATAATTTGAAAAGTTTAAATTACTGGTGTCTTTGAGTGTCTTATCGCTCCTTTAAAAACAACTTGGCTTGATAGCGCCACGAGGCTTTTAACTTCCTTGTTGCGTTGCGAATGAAAAAAACAAGAACGCTTTCTTCAAATTAAACTGCCGGTGAGGATTGCAGTCGATCTTAAGACATTTTATTGTCACGAACTGTGATCTCTTACAGAAAAAAACGCATTTCCAGCCAGATTTGGCGATTTAATTAAAAGAAAAAAGTTTAAGAAAACTACATGTCGGGAGACTGACGGAATCTCAGAGAGGTTTTTCGATCTTGTCTCGAAGTTTTTATCTCTTTCTTTTCAACTACCAGTGATGGGGCCTCCGTGGCTCAGTAGGTAGAGCGTTGGACGCTCAATCCGAACAGCCTTCCACCAATGGGTCGCAAGTTCGAATCCCACTCAGTCCAAAAAAAATTGGAAAATTTTCTGACTGGGTTTTCACTCGAACGACCTATGTGGGATGGTTGCCAGTTACCAACGGAAGGTCGTGGGTTTCCTCCAGGCATACAGCCCGGTTTCCTCCCACAATAAAACTGGCAACTCCGCCATATAAGTGAAATAATCTTGAGCGCGGCGTAAAACACCAAACAATCAATCAATCAACTACCAGTGAATAAATCTGATAGAGTTTAATCCTACAAATTCATTGAAATGATTGTTGGTTTTATTTTGGTGCTGCACAAACATTTTGCTATTAATATTCTGTGGTCCTGATCCTGATGAACTTTAGAATATAAGAAACTTTTAAATCAATACGTGGCTTGATACATGTGGGACGGATACGAACATGGACCTGCTTGGTATACATATAATGTAAGCTTCGCCCTCAAATGGAGCAAGTCCACTATTAGGATTAGCCCGTTCTCGGTAGGTGAAGTTCCTAGATTTCGGTTGATATCTTTGGGCATTGTTTAGTGGGACTTCCAATAAGCCAGGACTACTTTTTTGAGTATTCATGTGACTCAATGAAGTAGTAGTTTGTCTAAAAAAATATATGAAAGGTGAAGATTGAATAAAAGTGGCGGATTGAGCTGTCTGACGTGGGGGTGATTGGGCCCCTGACAACAATGTGACTTGTGTCGTCTGCACCCCTGTCCCCTTCGGAAGTGAAAATCTTGAGATTTCTCCCTTATTGGTCCGTCAAGATTTTAACTGCAGACTTCTCTAGGGTGGTTCCGAGTTTCCACCAGGGCTTTTAGCTGGGCGAATGTTTCTAACCGAGTGACAGAGCCAAACGTTAACATTATGGCAAATGGAAAATTAATTGTGTACTGATGCCAAATAGTGGTATTTTCTGGCTCTGACGTTTTATTCAGCAACACACAGCTCACCAGGACATCATTTACTAGTATTTCTTAATTAAATGTAGTAATTGTTCTCGTTTACCAAATGTTTTATTGCCTCAATCTCTTGGATTATTATTCATCTTCACATACACCAGCATCCTCAGTCTGTACTCCCCTTCAGTTGCTATTTAATTTATCTCTCCATCTCAAAACCTTTCCTCTCTCCTGGAAAACTGCTAACATTATCCCAGTTTTCAAGAAAGGAAATTCTAACCGACCATCGAATTATAGGCCCGTCGCACTCCTCAGCTGTATTGGAAAGATTTTTGAGAGAATAATTTTTAAACACATATACAACCATTTCATTTCAAACAAGTTATTTTTCAAGTATCAGGCAGGTTTCCGTCCTGGTCATTCTACAGTGGATCAAATTATTGAACTCTATCACACTCTTTGTAAAGCCCTTGACGATGGCGAGATTTCCTGTGTTGCCTTTCTTGACATTTCCAAGGCCTTCGACACTGTCTGGCATAAAGCGCTTCTTTTTAAATTGCGCCAGTATGGACTATGCCAAGAATTGCTGGACTGGACTGCTAGTTACCTAACTAATAGACAACAAAGAGTTATAGTTAAGCAGTCCTTTTCTGTTATAAAGAGAGTGCATGCAGGTGTACCTCAAGGCTCTGTTCTAGGGCCACTTCTCTTTTTGATATATATCAATGATCTCCCTGACAACCTTTCAAGTAAAACTAGAATATATGCAGATGATACATCATTACTTAACCAATCACCTAACAGGCTTATAATTCAAGATACTCTTAACCAAGATTTTGGAAAATTAAGTTCTTGGTCCAAACAATGGCTTTTACGTTTTAATGCTAGCAAAACAACTGTCCTGTACTTTACTAACCGAACTAATCCCGATTCACCAGATTTATACTTTGAAGACATTAAATTTACTTTTTCTGATACTACAAAACATCTTGGGATTAATTTTCAATGTAACTTAAAATGGGATACACATATTACCAATATCTTAAAAACGGCCAGTTCCAGGTTAGGAATCTTGAGGAAATTAAAATACCGTTTAAACCGCAAAGCCTTAGCGCAGATTTACACCAGTTTCATTAGGCCAATCCTGGAGTACTCCAGTCCAGTATGGGATGGATGTACCAAAGTACAAGCTGAGAAACTGGAGAAATTCCAACTAAGTGCAGCGAGGGTAGTCACTGGTCTCCCAATTTACACTTCTATCCAAAACCTTTACATTGAAACCGGATGGGACAAACTGTCTACTAGACGCCAATTGGCAAAGTTGAAATTCTTACATAAAATCATCGCTGGTAATTGGCCATGAATTCCTTCTCGAGTTGCCCAAGTAGGCGAGGCATCACGTTATCCACTACGAAATAGTTCATGCTACAATGCTCCATTCGTAAGAACACATCTATTTCAATCTTCCTTCATACCGGCCACTGTAAAATTATGGAACAGCCTTGATCCTACTGTAAGAAATGATCCTTCAGTGACTAAATTTAGAAGAGTACTTTGCTCAAACCCCATACCTCCTGCGTACTATGCTACAGGGGAACGCCCATACAATATCATAATAACTAAATTGAGATATGGCTGTAGTTCACTGAATTACGACCTATCACGGGTCAATCTAGCCCAGAGCCCATCTTGCAGCTGTGGTTGTAGGCAAGAAGATGCGTCTCATTTCTTTTTCTATTGTCCGAATTATGCAACTATTCATCCAGCCCTATTAGACACTCTTCCTCCCGACATTACCATATATCAGCTCCTTAATGGCGATCCAGGCTGGTCCATTTCTTCAAATGAAGACCTGTTCAACTCAGTTGTGATATACCTGAAATCTAGCGGAAGGTTTTAATTCCACCAGACTTCCGCTCTCCCTGCTCAGATTTTATTTATACTTTTTTTTTCTATCTCAGTCCAAAAATATTATATATATATATATATTTTTTTTATTTTTATTTTTTTTTTTTTCACCATATCAATGTCATTACCAAGAATGAGGACCAATAACTGCACATATACTTATTTGTTTATATAAATGTTTGTATATATGTATTATGTAATCTTAGCCATGCACAACATTTATTTACGTATATAATTATATGCATGTGCATAGGTTTATTGGAATTTTTGTCGGAGGCCATGTATTATTTATTATTTATAATTAGTTGTACGGAGAGGGACTTTGTAAGTTGTTATAACTTGTTCCCAATCCTTTTGACTGTCTTCTGTCAATAAAATAAGTTCAATTCAATTCACATCAGCATAAATTGTGTATTGTTCTCTAGTAACTCTTGTATTTGTTATCGGCGCTGTAATTAGGCACTTAGTGCCTGTTGTGTCCTGATGTTAAATAAATAAATAATAAATAAATAAATCAACACCTTTTACTTAAGGCACCCACAATTCGACAGTTTTAGAGTCTATATATGTACACGTCAGAGAAGGTCCTCAAATCAAGCTAGCACCAAGTGTAATGTTTAATGCTTGGTTTGCAAATTAGCACTGCATCAGTTTAAGTCAATATTTTTTAAAAATTCCTTCAAATAATTTCTTATTGTTAAATAGTTTTGACATAACAGAGAGCAATTAACATTGACCAAAAGCACAAACATGTCGTATGCCTTGTGTGTGTTAAATGTTGAAGACGTTTACAAAATCGTTGAAAAAGAGCTAATATCATAACAAAACACTGGAAGCATGCAACATCAAAGAGAATCGCATGTATTCAGTTGGCTGAGGAGGAATAATTTCTAGATTGTCGCAGTCCGTTTAAAGGGAGTTAACCCAGTTCTATCCGGTCGTTGTTACGAATAGAAGAATACTATCAGAACCTAACGGAAATGAAATCTCATCATGGTGAATGTCATTCCTTAAAGGCTTCCATGTAATATGATAACAAAGAATAATATTGCTTATTTTTGGTCAAAATACAACATAAAATACAACAAATAAGTAACATGCAATATAAATCCTACATCAATAACGATTTAATAGCAGCCATCCAACTCCAATCCAACAAAAAGTGGGGCACATCTGGTTCACTTGCGTTTATTTAATTTCGAATTCAACTCCTAGGTATTGTATTTGCCTTTTTCTATGATTTATAAATGGCTGGTGTATCAAATAAAACATAATTAAGAATGCACTTTTATTGAAGAAGAATCTACATTACACATGGTATTTTTTGGACATAGACAGGCTATCAAGCAGTCAACACAACCAACAGAGGACATCCGAGTAACTTCTATCGCTGATTAAACAACTCTTTGAAGAAATCAATTCCAATGCAAGAACAAATCCGGGATTTTACCCAAATCAATGGCAAGTCATTTAAAAGCAGAGAAGAACTTTTTTCCCAATTTTCTCCCTTTTTATTGGTGTCAATGAAATTTGTTAATATTGAACATATTACCACTGCTTCTTTGTTAAAAATTTACGTGACGAATTTGACGATCATTTAAAGACCAGTCGGGGAGCATGAATATTGTTAAAATATACATTCTTATAAACGTTACTGTATTCTGACTGCTGTAAGCGTTTGTTGTCACCAAAAACAGAATTAAAATGCAGAACAAAAACGGCAATTATCTATTGCCTCTGTCCACCCAAATATCGTTAAAAATCCCAAATTTTACACAAATACAAATTCAGTAAAAACCTTGATACTTTGGGATTGTTGTCAAAGTTAATAATCTATTAATGCAGGTAGATTATTCATCAGTAGGCCTACCGTCATTTCGTGTTCTTGCCAGAGCCTACCAAAGCTCAAATAATAGCTATTAAACACCCTTCAAAATCAGGAAAATACGCGGTATTTTGCCTTTGATTATTTTTATCTTCTCGACTTAATTCGGGTGGAGGGCATGGCGATAGCGACGGTCCGCCTGTTCGCTCAACTTGATAATAGTTTGACGTATCATTTTGAAACTTGAAAAGTGTGTTGAGCTCATGGAAAAGACGGATTGGATTGTTTTTAAGGTTTCTTTGAATTTTACGACGGACGCCACGACTACTTTACTTTATTCGCAAAATATGAATTTTGTATCTGCTGTATCTCTAGAACTCCCTTTCGTATCAGTTTGAAACTTTTGAGCTCATGGAATGTGGGATGGGATTGCTTTTAAAGTGGCATGAGCTGCCAAAATGTTGATATTTTGACGTTAAAACAGAATGTTGTAATTATTGGCTATTTCTTTCTAGAAGTATAATTCCGAAGCTTTTTAGTGCTTCTAGTCTCGAGAATGTACGATAAAGTATTGTTTTGAACTAACTATGGCTTAGAATGAATGAATGGTCGTCCCGGTTATTTAAATTTTGTTTACTTTCGGACACTATTTCGGTTCGTATAGGCCGTATACTTCATGGACTTCCCTCATTCCAACGTCAATCATGCAACTGGCCTTCAAAGCCTCTTACTGTCGTGACGATCAGAAATTATGAAAAAAGTGTGAATTTTGGCAGCTCATGCCACTTTAAGGAATCTGTGAATTTTACACCGCACATCAAAGCCAATTTACCGTATTTCCAATCTATGGAGTTAACGTCTGGTCCATATCTTGAAAACGTTTTGTCGTTTCATTTTGAAACTTGAATAGTTGTTTGAGCTAATAGAAAGGACCGAATCATTTCCGATGTGCTGTATGTGCGTTTATATGATTTCTGAATGGTTGATCTATCAATTAAACAAATAAGATTAAGAATACATTTCTATTGGAAAATAGCCATTTCATTAAATGTATTGCGCATGGCTATCTCGTTAAAAACAGTTGATCAAACTCATTTCTA
Organism: Lepidochitona cinerea; assembly: GCA_963971465.1. Lineage (NCBI taxonomy): Eukaryota > Metazoa > Mollusca > Polyplacophora > Chitonida > Tonicellidae > Lepidochitona > Lepidochitona cinerea. The sequence goes on along the minus strand of OZ020560.1, from coordinate 13,504,563 downwards.
TCAAAATTGTCAACTATGTTCAGATGATTCAGCAAATACATAAGGGTTCCAATATAGCAGCCAACTATTAATCCAAAAAATCCATCAAAACAAAAAAAAACCTACAGAATGCATCCAAGTAACTTCTGTCGCTTATTGAACAACTTTTTGAAGGTCTCAATGCCATAAGCAGAACAAAAACCCGAGACATTTTAAAAAATCAATGGCAAGTCATTCTAACAAAGAAAACAATATAATCGGAGATTTGTTTTACTTTTTAATGGTGTGAAACGTGATAGTCTTTTCGTATCACTTTGAAACTTGTGTGTTCGGCTTATGCAAAGAATCGATGGGATTAATTTTTAGGATTTTGCGAATTTAACGCCGGGCTTCACAGCAAATTCACATTTTAACCTGAGAACTCTTCGTCGTATCATTTTGAAAATTGGGTAGTCTATTGAGGCAATGAAAAGGACGTATGGGATTGCTTTCCGAAATACTTCGAATTTTACTCTGGGTAACTTTATAACGTCACAACAGTCCAATTTTCAATTAGTTTTTTTATGTTTTTCTAGTTTAGTTATGCGATAAACAAAATCTCACACTAGTTGATTAAGTATGTTGCTCGGTTTATTCAAAGCTTACTAAACTTGTTTCGTAAATTTAATGTCAAATGACCACGCATGCGATATCCTTCATATATACAGGTTACTTTTAACAAACGAAAATGAATGAACCAAATCGCCGCTTGAGATAAAGTACAAAATACATTAAGATTTACCTAACCGTCTTGTTGTCCCAGATGTTTTGCTAATGATACCAATCAGTCTTGTCCGGCTAAGTGTCAACGCTATGTTGCAACCCGATATGAAAAAATCGACATTAAATAAAACATTTCTTCATTACGAGTCGCGCGCACAACACGCTATGAAACATTTTTTTCAAAACGCGTCGGGGGAGCAACACGAAATATGAAAAACAAATTATTTTTCATAAAGTGTCATCTATTATGGTTTTCGCCACTTAAAGAAAAAAGCTTTAAAGTGGATAACTTGTTTGCTGCTACCATATATCTCAACCGTTCTGGTCCACATGTATACATAACTTATGCTGTGATCTATATGTATGTCTTTTGAGTAAATCTTCGAGCCAAAAGAGCAATTTTTCTAGTTTTATAATAAGATTTATAAATTGATATTCACTCAAGGGTTTTAACGAGTTTCCTCTTCTTGTCACCAACTCAGGTTTTTTTTGTAAACCTTCCCAAAGATCATATATTTTTAAGTTTGCCAGTATTTAAAGGCCAAACTGATTCAGAAGTTATTAATGCTATGTTATTGTATTCTTATTGAAGAAACACGTTTGACTGCCACATTGTTAAAATAGTCATTATATCTGATTTGATATATTCAAAACAGGGCTTATATAAAATGATAATCATATGTTTCTTCACTAAAGATATCAAACAGTGATTTCGCCCAGTATCATGTTGACTCACCTAATTAGTACGGGATAATTTCTAAAATGACATAAATGATACATTACTGGACGGACGACTAACAATGGATGTACTGGGTAGGGGGTCGATTTTGTCTACGCCTATAATGAGTTTAAAAGTAGATACTTTTATCTTGGATCCAGAACAATCATTACTTAACGTTTATGAGTTGTGAGAAAAACTGTCTAAAATTTCACATAAGAATATGACTCTTTACAATATTATATTGAAGATTTTTCTTCAGTGCTTAGTGCGATCTATTTAGAAAATCAGTTATAGAGAATATGTTAATCCCGGTTATAATTTATTCCTTCCATTACATAGTACAATATTATACACACACAGCGCGTGACTATAGGTACATGTAGCAAACAACTTACTTTATTTTACGAATTTTTCATGATCCAAATATAATCAAAAAGGTAAATCTTCCATATTTCTAGCTTCTTTTCTGTTTGGAATACGAAAATCCTTCGTTATTAAACTTAAAAACATACAAAAAGGTGTGACGAAACAGTATTTGAGAAATTTACGATTTTAACTTATGTAACTTGAATAATAAACGATCAACTTTTCTTCATCCTGTATCCATTACACCATGCTCACCTGATACAGTATCAATCAGTATGGCAAGCTATCATCATGTTAATCACAATTTCAGACGAAACTGTCCTTGGATACGGTCTGGCAGGGACGACTTTGTCAATAGAGTTAAGCTGTCCCCGTGACAGGAACCGTGGATGAGTGATGAGTCTGATACGAGCCACGTGCTGTCTGTGGCAAGTAGAGATGAAAATCTCTTTATTACATGAGGTGAAACCCTATAAGAATATATTTCAGAGTTAAATTTCCAATTGATAAAAACGGATTATTATTTAGTTTTATTGGTTCCGCCAGTACAACTGCAAAGCTAATGAAAACGAACCGTACGTAAACACGCTTGTTCAGTCCGTTCTCACTGAGTTCTGATTCAATTGAAGTGAGCACGAAATGTGTAGACATGTATATTCCAAACTCTTCGTCTTTCCTTAAAAAAATCCATAAACCTGACCCTAAAATTTAGAAGAGAAATCTATTTCTGTTAAAAGCAGAATCTCTCCACCCCGTCGATCATTGCAAATTATATAGTTTGTCAAAAAATGACGTTTGTATTTTAGAATAATTCAAGGGTCCACTCCAGGTTAAATAGAAAATGATGACAGAGTTAGAATGTGGTCCAAACTGTCGTTAGCGGACAGCGATGATTCGTCAATAGAAGCTAACGATTTATAACATTTGCATGTCTGACTTCCATACCTTCACTGGGCATCTATCTTGGCTTACGAATAAAATTTCAATCCAAGACAAGAAAATACAGTAAATATTGGCAATTGATGGTATTAGTCTGTGTTAAATATGATAGATTGCTGTTCTTGGAGACATTCGTGGCTGGAAGAACATTAAGTTATTGTAGGCATACATGCGCTGGTGAAGATGGCTAAATATATTTTAGAGGTTTTATATTGAAACTATCTGTATGCGATACGTCTAAATCAGCTAGCTAATATTCAAGACTGGTACAGATGAACGTTTTCTCAAAGGTTAATAACCTACTGAAGATAAGCTATTGTGGCTAATCTTAATGCACATCAAGACAATGTTATAATATTGGAAAATAAAAAAATCGTCCGATAAAACTTCCGTATTAAGTTGAAAAAATTCCATTAAGCTAATTGAAAATTAAGTAATATCAGAAGTCTATGAATGGGGAAGTGTATCACGTCTCATTATTCCATATTCACAGCACTGGCGCCTCTTGACACTGTCAGAAACCGTATTTTTTCTTTTCTTCCTGGACAATGAAAGAAAGCCGGCGAACTTTTTAGATACGACAACAGTTTTTTATAGACCAAAACTTAAAATTTCCGAAGAACTTCACATAATTGAGAATTAGACAAAAATGAGACGAAATGGAGATATTTGTCTCGCGTGCCGTGTAAACATTTTATAAGTACCAATGTATTCTTCTAATCTCGGTTACTGTCAATTATAATGCACTAAGTGAAATTGCACAAACGTTAACAATCTCAAAATCTACCGCGCATAAACGTCACAAAATGTAGTATAAGCAAGCTAACGGTGGCCAATGCTCTGAATATGCTGTAATAGGACGTCTCGCACTTCTCCGTTCACATAATTCTAGTAATATATATTCCTAGGGATAGTATGCGTCAGAATGCATTGTATTTATTTTCTACAGAAAATGCTTTGAAAATATTCATCAATAATCAAAACATTACTAAAGTACAAAATACATTAAGATTTACCTAACCGTCTTGTTGTCCCAGATGTTTTGCTAATGATACCAATCAGTCTTGTCCGGCTAAGTGTCAACGCTATGTTGCAACCCGATATGAAAAAATCGACATTAAATAAAACATTTCTTCATTACGAGTCGCGCGCACAACACGCTATGAAACATTTTTTTCAAAACGCGTCGGGGGAGCAACACGAAATATGAAAAACAAATTATTTTTCATAAAGTGTCATCTATTATGGTTTTCGCCACTTAAAGAAAAAAGCTTTAAAGTGGATAACTTGTTTGCTGCTACCATATATCTCAACCGTTCTGGTCCACATGTATACATAACTTATGCTGTGATCTATATGTATGGCTTTTGAGTAAATCTTCGAGCCAAAAGAGCAATTTTTCTAGTTTTATAATAAGATTTATAAATTGATATTCACTCAAGGGTTTTCACGAGTTTCCTCTTCTTGTCACCAACTCAGGGTTTTTTTGTAAACCTTCCCAAAGATCATATATTTTTAAGTTTGCCAGTATTTAAAGGCCAAACTGATTCAGAAGTTATTAATGCTATGTTATTGTATTCTTATTGAAGAAACACGTTTGACTGCCACATTGTTAAAATAGTCATTATATCTGATTTGATATATTCAAAACAGGGCTTATATAAAATGATAATCATATGTTTCTTCACTAAAGATATCAAACAGTGATTTCGCCCAGTATCATGTTGACTCACCTAATTAGTACGGGATAATTTCTAAAATGACATAAATGATACATTACTGGACGGACGACTAACAATGGATGTACTGGGTAGGGGGTCGATTTTTCTACGCCTATAATGAGTTTAAAAGTAGATACTTTTATCTTGGATCCAGAACAATCATTACTTAACGTTTATGAGTTGTGAGAAAAACTGTCTAAAATTCACATAAGAATATGACTCTTTACAATATTATATTGAAGATTTTTCTTCAGTGCTTAGTGCGATCTATTTAGAAAATCAGTTATAGAGAATATGTTAATCCCGGTTATAATTTATTCCTTCCATTACATAGTACAATATTATACACACACAGCGCGTGACTATAGGTACATGTAGCAAACAACTTACTTTATTTTACGAATTTTTCATGATCCAAATATAATCAAAAAGGTAAATCTTCCATATTTCTAGCTACTTTTCTGTTTGGAATACGAAAATCCTTCGTTATTAAACTTAAAAACATACAAAAAGGTGTGACGAAACAGTATTTGAGAAATTTACGATTTTAACTTATGTAACTTGAATAATAAACGATCAACTTTTCTTCATCCTGTATCCATTACACCATGCTCACCTGATACAGTATCAATCAGTATGGCAAGCTATCATCATGTTAATCACAATTTCAGACGAAACTGTCCTTGGATACGGTCTGGCAGGGACGACTTTGTCAATAGAGTTAAGCTGTCCCCGTGACAGGAACCGTGGATGAGTGATGAGTCTGATACGTGCCACGTGCTGTCTGTGGCAAGTAGAGATGAAGATCTCTTTATTACATGAGGTGAAACCCTATAAGAATATATTTCAGAGTGAAATTTCCAATTGATAAAAACGGATTATTATTTAGTTTTATTGGTTCCGCCAGTACAACTGCAAAGCTAATGAAAACGAACCGTACGTAAACACGCTTGTTCAGTCCGTTCTCACTGAGTTCTGATTCAATTGAAGTGAGCACGAAATGTGTAGACATGTATATTCCAAACTCTTCGTATTTCCTTAAAAAAATCCATAAACCTGACCCTAAAATTTAGAAGAGAAATCTATTTCTGTTAAAAGCAGAATCTCTCCACCCCGTCGATCATTGCAAATTATATAGTTTGTCAAAAAATGACGTTTGTATTTTAGAATAATTCAAGGGTCCACTCCAGGTTAAATAGAAAATGATGACAGAGTTAGAATGTGGTCCAAACTGTCGTTAGCGGACAGCGATGATTCGTCAATAGAAGCTAACGATTTATAACATTTGCATGTCTGACTTCCATACCTTCACTGGGCATCTATCTTAGCTTACGAATAAAATTTCAATCCAAGACAAGAAAATACAGTAAATATTGGCAATTGATGGTATTAGTCTGTGTTAAATATGATAGATTGCTGTTCTTGGAGACATTCGTGGCTGGAAGAACATTAAGTTATTGTAGGCCTACATGCGCTGGTGAAGATGGCTAAATATATTTTAGAGGTTTTATATTGAAATACGTATGTGATACGTCTAAATCAGCTAGCTAATATTCAAGACTGGTACAGATGAACGTTTTCTCAAAGGTTAATAACCTACTGAAGATAAGCTATTGTGGCTAATCTTAATGCACATCAAGACAATGTTATAATATTGGAAAATAAAAAAATCGTCCGATAAAACTTCCGTATTAAGTTGAAAAAATTCCATTAAGCTAATGGAAAATTAAGTAATATCAGAAGTCTATGAATGGGGAAGTGTATCACGTGTCATTATTCCATATTCACAGCACTGGCGCCTCTTGACACTGTCAGAAACCGTGTTTTTTCTTTTCTTCCTGGACAATGAAAGAAAGCCGGCGAACTTTTTAGATACGACAACAGTTTTTTATAGACCAAAACTTAAAATTTCCGAAGAACTTCACATAATTGAGAATTAGACAAAAATGAGACGAAATGGAGATATTTGTCTCGCGTGCCGTGTAAACATTTTATAAGTACCAATGTATTCTTCTAATCTCGGTTACTGTCAATTATAATGCACTAAGTGAAATTGCACAAACGTTAACAATCTCAAAATCTACCGCGCATAAACGTCACAAAATGTAGTATAAGCAAGCTAACGGTGGCCAATGCTCTGAATATGCTGTAATAGGACGTCTCGCACTTCTCCGTTCACATAATTCTAGTAATATATATTCCTAGGGATAGTATGCGTCAGAATGCATTGTATTTATTTTCTACAGAAAATGCTTTGAAAATATTCATCAATAATCAAAACATTACTAAAGTATGGAATGCCAAAGCGGAAAAAATTCAACATTTGCAATTTTACCTTCAGCGTCTCGATTTTTTGTTCAACAAAACAATATTTTTCACGTTAAAAATTTTGTCCAAAAAAAGTAACAAGATATATGGCAAAATTTTCAAACGAAACACACTTAAAAAAAATACTATCCTAAAAAAAATAATCCAAGAAATACACAAAATTTTACATATATATAATTATACTAGTATGTCTTTTTTATTTATTACCTCTAAAAATTGGTCCAACACTTGCAACTTTTCATTCCACTACTTTACCGTTTTTACGTTCAACCGTTAACGTGTTTTTTTTTCGTTCAGTTGTTGAAGGGTTTTTTCGTTTAACCAGTGAACTGTTTTTTTTTTCGCGCAACTGTTGAACCGATTTATTGTTGACCTGTTTTTTTTACATGGTTTTGACATCTCGCGCAAGAAACACGTGACTGTTTCTATACAAAAACTGATGACGTCACAATCAGCTTTATCCCTATAATACTCGGCCACATTTAAGTCAAAAGTGTTCGTTTGCATGTCGGCTTCTAAGGCAAAGCGAGGAAGCGACAGCAGAAATTGAATATTATCGTTAATCAGGGGAGGCATCGTCTCGATGAAGGATACCCGTTGGTCGTCTACATCAATGAGATGTGTCAACAACAACACTGTGACGTCACCGATTTGTGTGATCACGACTAAGTGTCACGTGCTGCGAGAAATAATTTTTTTTCTCTCAACTAAAAAGTAGTTCAACATTTAACGGGAAAATCAGGTCAACATTTTAGGGAAAAACACTTTAACGATTGGACGAAAACCAGCTCAACAGTTGAACGATAAAAACTGTTAAGTGGTTGAAACGAAAAATCGTACGCCTTGAACCAAATTTAAGAGGTAATGCATTTTTAAAAATCTTTTGGATGAAATAAAAAAAGACATGTTACGCATATAAAATAACACTAAGCTGGCTGTAAAAATTGATGTACCGGTATGATAATGTTTTGGATTATTTTTTCAGATGCATGTGGTATGATTTGTTTGGGGTCTTGAATGAAATAAACCCGATTTAAATATAAAATAACATAGAATTGAGCCACAAAATATGGTCGTTGACAACAATTTTAACGAATGTTGAAAGATATTGTTTTGTTGAACAAAAAATCGAGATGCTGAAGGTAAAATTGCAAATGTTGAATTTTTTCCGCTTTGGCATTCCATACTAAAGCAAGTTTTGTACATAACACAAACTTTTGACACATATGCCTATGTATTTAACAAGTGAAGAATGTAATGTATTCAACATTATGAAGATATTCACATATGTGTGGAAAGCTCGCGTTGATTACGAAACTGACTTCACTGGGGTCCTTATTTTTTTTCTCATTTAAACACTAAGAATAAATATTCACATAGTCTATGAACGGATTTGCTTTTTTAGAGTTTCCTATACGGACCTGTTCTCAGTATTATCAAATCGTTTAATATAAAAAAAAACCCTTCTTTGTTTTATCTAAGTTTGCAGATGGGTAAACGTATTCATTATATTTAAGAGGTAGGTGGACAATGCATTTGTTATGAAGTGTAATGATGTCTGATTTTAAACGCTGTTGTTCTTGCATGAACGTTGTGTAGTGATGTACATTCTTTTCGGTAACAATGTATAGGCCGCGGTTATAGCATTCTAACCACAACGTAGTTAGCGGTGTTCATAGGTGTAAACTCATTTGTCAGACGTAGAGTTCCTTAGTAGGTCTTTTCTTGGGTATATCGTTCATTATCGGCGAAATAAAAAAAAATTGAAATATTTTGTTATGAGACTGGGATGTTATACGAGTTTTATATCAAGATGAACCGATTTGTCTCCAAAACATATTGAATCTTAAAACCATTACCAACCTATTTAATCTTTACTGTTTAATATTAAGTAAAGAAGGTACAGCATGTCACTCACTTCTTCCTACAACATTGAAAACAAAAATATAATATTTTGTTTTTGTGCACATTTTGTTCGACTATTTTAAACCAGATGTCGCATGTTTCCCCGCAAGTTGCCCCAAGCTGATTTTTGACAAACACAAGTCTTAAGTACTCTGCTGAAATTGAATACAAACATGAGCCGAGTCATTATTTTTGAAGAGAATCACTTGAAACAGTTATCCAGTAGGAATGTTGTAACAGTCTTTCTATTCTAAAATAAAGTCGCTAGTGGTGTTAAGTCTGATTAATGATAGTAGTTACATCAAGTAAAATGGGCTTCGGTTAGTCATTAGTTAAAAGCCACTAGGGGAATATGGTACCCGGAAACATTTGTCACATGAACTTTACTAAAACGACACTATATAGTAGAACTGTGCTAAAGCCGCTTAAAACAAAAGCAATGTAACCCTTAAATCTAAAGCCATAGTTGATTTCTGTTCAGTGGTAGATTAATTGTTTATACCAAGTACTTCTGAGTTGGTACTTCCTATTTAAATTCGCAAATTGTCTTACATTATGTTCAAAATGCAGTCCCACTGGTGCAGGTGATCGTTCTATTTTGTCATTCTGCATTCTCCATTCGTAGGAAGTATGCATGTGTATATCATTTACTGGTCTGGGATAATATCTGATTTTAAGAAATAGCGTTATGAGGAATCTTAAAAGACAAATAATTATATACATGTAGTTGACTTATCTATCATTTTCATTATTATTATTATTATTATATGGCAAGTAAATGGCTAGATGGACTAAACTAATATGTAGGTTTAATAATTTAAGATATGGAATCGTATTGTTCTTTTTTTTTAAACATCATTCAAAACGATCAGCCATTATCATCTTCGATGTAAACTGAGACTGGGTGAAATGACAAAAGATCTGTTAATTTAAAGGTATCTACGATATTAACTCAGAACAATATATTGTGTGATACTTCTAAATTCCATTTGGCTGAAAACTGACTGAATCGTATCTTTAAGAAAGGCTAACAATATTGGAGGTTGCAATGGAACAAAATATACAATCATGTACATGTATCTGAATATCCCAACATTGCAATTTGTCTTAAGTCTAAGTGTATTACATAACAAACAGGTTTTGCGAGATATGGCATAATATTGCCAATATTAAGTTGGGAGCAATAAAAAAAACCGGCGCAGCCGACATTATACAATATGATGATAATATACGGATCGAAATGATAATATTACCTACTTCTATGAAGTAATTTAGCTTCAAACCACTGTCTGATATGGAACAATAAATAATAAAAAACATCGTCAGTATAAATATACTTAGCGCCATTAAAACGCACGGTTGAATTTTATGTTTCTACCCCAGTAAGGCTATTGGCCATTTACGTTTTGTTGTTTATTGTTAGTTCGAGTTGAGTTGCAATAACTGAATAACCTGTGGTGTTCCCGACGCACCTGTCGTGAACATTATGCAACATTTCCTAATAACGTCCATTGAGTGTTCCACGGTTACTGAGAACAGCTTTCAGGGCTCATTTGTCGTGGGTTCAACACTTTACACGAAGCTCAGCATAAAGACGAAAAAAAATTCAGAAAACGTTACCATGCCCCAACTTACGACACAACAAAGGGAACGTGCCATTGACATGTTACAGGCGGATCTCAGTTGTGCCGCCGTATGACGTCACATGCAGTGTCACCCCTCCACAATTAGTCGCCTCAGAATCAGGGAACATGAAACTGGAAATGGTCAGCCAAGAGTCACTACAGCCCGCCAGGATAGGTACATCGGTTTGTTGCACACACGTGACCGATTTCGCACCGCGACACAGACTGCTCGTGAGACAGTAGGAATTGGAAGGCCCAGGGTAAGCCTCAGCACCATCCGACGCCGTCTCCAACAGATACATATGCATGCACGCATCCCCTACCGATGGCCCATATTGACACCCGCCGCACGCCAAAACCGTTTACGATGGGCTCGAAATCATCAGAGATGGCGTATCAATGATTGGAACTCTGTCCTTTTCTCTGACGAGTCTCGTTTCTGCCTTGATCGTCCTGACCGACGTCAACGTGTGTGGCGCAGACGTGGTGAACGTTTCGCAAATGCATGTGTGAGGGAAGGAAATCGCTGGGGTGGATGTAGTGTTATGGTGTGGGGAGGCATCACTTCTCGCAGACGAACTCCCCTTGTCATTGTTGATGGCAACCTGAATGCTCAGGGTTACGTGGATAACATACTTCGACCTGTGCTGCTTCCATTCCTCCAAGCCAATGCTGGCGTCAGGACGGTTCAGCAAGACAATGCGCGCCCACACTCTGCAAGGTTGACACAAGACTTCTTGCAACAGAATAATGTGAACATCATGGAATGGCCAGGTTACTCCCCCGATCTATCGCCCATAGAGCACTTGTGGGATCAGCTTAAGAATGCCGTTGCACAACGTCAACCCAGGCCACGCAACCGACGACAATTGATCCAGGTAGTACAGGAAAAGTGGGACCGGATCCCACAGCACAGAATAGCCACACTCATCAGGTCTTTGCGTCGCAGATGTACTGCGTGCGTTGATGCCCGAGGTGGACATACCCATTATGATGACACCTTCAATTTCTGTATCAACGATTTGTTTGCAAGGAATAAAAGTCACCCGGGTTTCACATATTGTCAATTCTTTGTCTCATTGTGACCAATGCCTTGTTCTTCAATTTAATAGTACTTACAATATTTTACACTTTACATTTCTCAAAATATTTCACATTCTTTGGGTCGTGCGTTTTTAATGGCGCTAAGTATATATATCGTCCTGTAAATTTGGTCTCGGTGGCTCAGTCGGTTAGAGTAATTGTCTCTCAGACCGACACAGCTACCTCTTCAAAGTACACACATGATTTTCAAAATTTGCATTTCCGACTGGAATTTGAGCGATTCTATGCCTTGGTGCTATCTCGCTCTAATCAGAGACAGCCTGTGAATATAAACCCCATTCTATTATCTTTTCTCTACTGTATTTCCGAAAGAGTATCCCCAACTGTGGTATAAAATGCATTATTAAACATGTTTTCGTGAATTGAAAAAAAGAACATTCGATAGTGCACTGTCAGAAGGAGGGTGTCAAGCTTGACAGTTTGGGGTTGTTAACTCCTTCGGAAAGGCTTGTGGCGTTGACCAAGTTCTTCTCAATCGGATGTCTGACAGTCGGTTCTATTTCCTATGACATGTCAACCCAATGCTCCAGTTTTCCTCGTAGCAATTATTCAAGTAACGTCAGTCTTAGACAGTTTTAAGCCTATGTCAGAATTTCCAAATATCTAGACAAGCAACAACGATTTGTCAATAATTTATTATGTGGCTTTAACTGAGAATAATACATAACTATACATATAACCGCCTGACGGTTGTGATATACAGAGTGCAAATGGACTCTTGTGTCTAATCAATTCAATAAAAACTGAATTCATGGTATTGTTACAGACCCGATAGCCGTATTGGCCCAAGGCCAAAGGCCGACTTTTACGTCGAGGCCAGGTTTTAAAAACATAGGAACTTAAAAAAACAGGAAGGTGTAGTGTACGAAGAGATCCTTTTGTACATGAAACATAGTACAAATTATAATTAATCCAATTTATAATTTATCTAATGACGGAAAATTTACTCTTCTTTAACTGTTGGAATCTGATGGTCTTTGACTTGTATTGTATTTAATTTTACACTGTTTTGCTTTCTCAATTAATATTTGCAAGGATCATTGAGAGGAGAAACCGGGACGCCATATGTGAATAGAATACCGATCATTAAATACACGTTAACAGGATGCACTATGAAAGAAAAATGACAATATTTATACTGAGTGAAGTCCAGTTATGAGACTCCTCTTACGTCAGACTAAATGTAAAAATAAGACTTCAAGGGTCGACTTTGTCTGAGAAATTTGAACTTGGACGTTCTGATCTAATGTAGTTTGGAGTATTTTCTAAGTGAAAATTGGCCTTAATATACACAATAACATTCTTTATGAATAATAAAGGCAATACGCTTTACTTTTTATATGCATCTTCCAAAAGGAACACTATTGGTGAAATGTCTTTATCCATTAATAATTATCTCAGAACGGTTTGGTAAATCTTCTATGTTCTATGATTCTGGAAAATGTGGTGCGAAGGGTATATCAAATACTCCAATGGCTTGTCACCAATTTATAATTAACCGCATTCTGTCAACCATGACGTCAGACTAATCCGACTAGACAGAACGCTGACTGACTGTTTCCTACAGACTGAACTTTAATCCAAATGGTATGGAGACATAACATATTAAAATATTACATGGACAAAACTGTTTGGAGACCTAGATGTTTTCATTCAACGTCAAGCGTAAATAGTAATAACGTTGAATGACAAGAAGTTGATTCGAAGCCGAAACGTGTGTTAGTAACGACCCAAAACAAATTACCAGGGTGTACATTTACGAGTTTACTAATTTTTTTGAAGGGGAGGGCAGGGGGGGGGGGGGTGCTGCTTGTAAAATTTCCTTGAATTTAATCTCCATCTTTAACTTCTATTTTAAATTCATTACAATTATAGTTTTGAGTGAATGTTCTTTTTCGTTTTTTTTTCTAATTGATAGTGACTTAATTTAAATGAAAAAATAATCCTTAAAATTCTGATATTTTTGTAATATTAATAGTGCCGGTTTGGTCCATTACATAGATATGACAATACAATTACTCTCATATGAGACTTTCTATTTCAGTCTGTATGAAGACGAGAGAATATCAAAATCCCCTTAATCAGATTAACTAAGATCAAACACGTCTCCAGAGCTGTTTAAGTAATTTAAACAGCTCATTGAAATCATCCTATTAATACCGTTAAGTAAATTACCACCCATTAAGTAAATAAACAAGATTGTTATAATGCGTTGGCCTTAAGCTGACTTCAGTCAATATGTTTCACGCCATTAGGTATTACATTAGCCGAGAAATCTTGGCTCTGCCGAATTTTTTTTTTCCGTGTTCGTCATAGCCAAGATCACTTCCATAGTAAAAAAAGGATATAAGTTAAGGAGACCCGCCGAAAAAATCGGCGGCGCAAATTTCACAACAAATAAGCAAAGAATAAAATATTTACCACTGCATTCCGATAGTATAGACCACGAAGAAGGAGTTTGTCAAACTTACGCCGCTGTAAAGTGGTAAACTTTCCCTTATGCAGTCAATATTTGTGTCGAAGTCCACTGGCTTTCAACCTGACGTAACCGCCATAGTAAAACATTTAAACGACCAGTTAAACTGTGCGGGGCGTCGTAGAAATACTTCGATCATATATCTTTAGTCACTTTACAGCGGCATAAGTTTGACAAACTCCTTCTTCGTGGTCTATGCTATCGGAATGCAGTGGTAAATATTTTATTCTTTGCTTATTTGTTGTGAAATTTGCGCCGCCGATTTTTTCGGCGGGTCTCCTTAACTTATATCGTTTTTTTACTATGGAAGTGATCTTGGCTATGACGAACACGGAAAAAAAAAATTCGGCAGAGCCAAGATTTCTCGGCTAGGTATTACATGGGATAACACTATTTGTCATACTATGGGGCATATTCTTCGGTGAGTTCAGTTTCGTTCTAACCATCTGGAAGCAAAATATTGCCATACAATTTTCCAACTCGTATAAGAATCTTTTCTTGTTTTAATAAATCTTAAAAATAATTCATCACTAATCAGCTGCACTCAAGATTATTTCACGTGAAAGGTGGGGTTGATAGGGTTAGTGAGGGAGAAACCCGGACTCATTGGCGATTAACTGGTCACTCTTCCAGATAGGACGACCGATTGAAAAGCCCAGAGAAAAATGTATTTGCACTCAGTAGGATTCGAATGTCGGATTGAGAGACTTGCTCTTTCGACCGAGTCACCCAGGTCCGAAATTTTTATGAAAGCTTGAGATGCCGCGCAGGTGTTACGTATAAGCGTAAACTATCATGTATGAATACTAAAAGATGATTACATAGCCAGGATGGTAAAGAAAACATCTTCACAACGGTCTGATAATTCTTTCTATCTACAAAAAGTAAAACATCTTTTTTCTTACACTTATCGATAGTAGACTTTCTATTTTACACGCCAGAAATATCAACAGAGGCAATCAGACGAGATCAAATCTTATATCGTTATATTCAATATCAACTATTTTCCATTCGACGGAACGCATCTCCAGTATGCTGTAAAATTCTGTCTAATCTGACGTTAATAGTTACTAGCAAACAACGTCTAATGATAAGACATTCCAATTTCCTGTGCAGACAGTAAACAGCTTTCGGAAGTAGCTAAGTGTTATTACTTAATTTGATTTTTTCCACGAGGACAAATGTTGACACTAATGGTTTTACATAACTGCTGAATATAAAAGTAACTGTCATTTTTGGTTTTTAAAAATTAGCATTTAGAGTATTTTCTGGTAGAATCAAATCAATTATTGAATTAAAGGATTTTCTGTGCCTCTAAGAATGTAAGTAAGATATGTTTCTATGTATGATATTAAATTGCACCAAACAAGCAAAAAGGGAAGTAAGTTTTCCATTGAACCCTTGAAATGCCAATAACTGAGCGATCCAATGAAACCCCTCTTATAATTTTGTTCAATTATGTTTGTCATCGAACTGAGTGAAATTCGAACTGGCGGCTCGTTGTTGGAAAGTCTGTGTAGGAAGGACTGATAGACTATAATTTTTTTAAGTTCACAGGTGACCGTTGCATGTCTTCAATATGATTGAGATTCTGAGTCTTTAGAATGATGGAAAACGCTGAAAGTCTTCAAACTATTGAAAATGTGAAAGTCTTTCGAATGGTTGAAAATGTGAAAGTCTTTCGAATGGTTGAAAATGTGAAAGTCTTTCGAATGGTTGAAAATCTGAAAGTCTTTAGTGTGATCGAGAGTCAGAAAGTCTTTAGTGTGATCGAAGTCTGAAAGTCTTTAGTGTGATCGAAGTCTGAAAGTATTTAGTGTGATCGAGTCTGAAAGTATTTAGTGTGATCGAGAGTCTGAAAGTCTTTAGTGTGATCGAGAGTCAGAAAGTCTTTAGTGTGATCGAGAGTCAGAAAGTCTTAAGTGTGATCGAGAGTCTAAAAGTCTTTAGTGTGATCGAAGTCTGAAAGTATTTAGTGAGATCGAGAGTCTGAAAGTATTTAGTGTGATCGAGAGTCTGAAAGTATACTTAGTGTGACCGAGAGTCTGAAAGTCTTTAGTGTGATCGAGAGTCTGAAAGTCTTTTGTGTGATCGAAGTCTGAAAGTATTTAGTGTGATCGAGAGTCTGAAAGTATTTAGTGTGATCGAGAGTCTGAAAGTCTTTAGTGTGATCGAGAGTCTGAAAGTCTTTAGTGTGATCGAGAGTCAGAAAGTCTTTAGTGTGATCGAGAGTCAGAAAGTCTTAAGTGTGATCGAGAGTCTAAAAGTCTTTAGTGTGATCGAAGTCTGGAAGTATTTAGTGTGATCGAGAGTCTGAAAGTATTTAGTGTGATCGAGAGTCTGAAAGTATACTTAGTGTGACCGAGAGTCTGAAAGTCTTTAGTGTGATCGAGAGTCTGAAAGTCTTTTGTGTGATCGAAGTCTGAAAGTCTTTAGTGTGATCGAGAGTCTGAAAGTCTTTAGTGTGATCGAGAGTCTGAAAGTCTTTAGTGTGATCAAGAGTCTGAAAGTCTTTAGTGTGATCGAGAGTGTAAAAATCTTTGGCATGATCGAGAGTCTTAAAGTCTTTGGTATGATCGTGAGTCCAAAAATCTGAAGATTTATTTTTTATTCTAAATTTTATTAGTAAATTCTAGACAATAGTCAGTGTAATAATGTTAAAACTTTAGTTAAGTTGAAGTCAATTTTGAGAGACTGTTAGAGAACTCATTCAGATAATTCTGTCCTGATTATTTTAATAAAAATGGCAAAGAGTTACTGAAACAAATCTTCGTATACTGGTTTCTGATAGATGGGTTTCTTCTGAATATCAACCAATGTAGCTTCAAAGATATTGTAGTTATAGTCATTGTTGTCTATGTGAGTACTAATACAAATGAATTATGTCAAGGCCAAATGCATGATGCTTGAGGTATATTGTTTAACAGAAGTATAAACACAAAAACTCACTTTAAAAACTCACTCTTAATGACAATAATTTCTTTCACTTTGAACGGAATGGGGGGGGGGGGGGGGGGGTAGGGGCTGATCGTGATCCCGATCGTGATCCCGTGAAAATGTTTGGACGATAAACTAAATTTAAGATGCGTAGGGCTGCTCAGAGGCTAAATAAGACATTTATTTAAATGAAAGCATCCAAATTAAGATTATGTTGTATATATCTTAATGGATATGGGATTTGGGTTTTATTATCCAGACGCATTTGAAGAAAATAGTGAAGAATACAAACAAGAAGGTCTCACTGCGAGCTTTGTGAGGAGCTATTGAGTTATTGGGTTATACAGCTCTGATATAAGTAATATCACCACTTTTACCGATAACGTTTATATCATCACTGCCAGTGCCGGAACTATTTCCATTGGATATTATCTTCTCATTGTTAAATCTTTAATTTGTGAAAATTGCCAAAATTTGTAATCAATTCTTAATTTATAAATTATCGAACATTATTAATTGGCCTTTCTGTGATGCTTGCCGTATTATATTTTTAACCTAGGCCTAGCACTGTAGCAGCAGGACTCGCTAAACGAGAACACGTGAAGTAAATCAACCCCACTCTAAAATGTAAATAAAAGTGTTAGGCCTACAACTGGAGCATTAAAATTGCTTATTTTTAACAAAATGTATCGAGAGCTGCCGCAAATCATAGAAAACGAAGACTGTGGGATACGGCAATCAGTGCTGTTGATCGTTCCGCTCGCTCTGTCAAGAGTCTAGGCTACTGTCACTGTGTCAGTGAGTAGAAGAACCGACTCGATTGACTTTGGTAACAAACAATTAAAGATCTAATTTATCGTAGAACATTTCAACACACATAATCTAGTAAATCTTTATTTTAAAATAATAAGACCTTGCCACTTAAAATTTTAATATAAAACTAAACAAAAGAAAATGTGAAGTTCAGCTTCACCAACGATGACAGACCTCGATGTTTGTCGTCGCGCGCACACCGTGTGTCCTTCCGCGCAGACAAACGCAGGTTTCTCCTCCGAAAAAAGTATACTATTCGAACTGTAATTTGTTTCATGAAATCATTTTCTATCCAAAAATTGGAACTGCAACATGAAAATAAGAACTTTGGATGCAAAGTTATACATTTTGATTGTGTTGAGCCCCCAAACGGTGCGCTATTTATCCTACGCCGTATATAAATATGTGTGATGAGCCCAAATGTAGGTCATTTTCTAGGTCAACTGACGACAGCGAATTGTTCAGTTTGTCGCAGAAAATACACGAAACTCTCTAATAATTATATAATAAATAGAATATTTGTTGTTTTATCGGTAAATATCATTTATATTTCATCTCGTGGATAAACAAATCTTGTATTTTCACTCTTGGCTTCGCCAATCGTGAAAATACAGATTTTTTTATCCACTCGATGAAATATAAATGGTATTTACCGATAAACAACAAATATCCTCTAAATATCCACCTGAATCAACGATCCTGGATCAGTGAAGATCTGGTACATACTATTTGTTGTAATATCTGATGATGAATGCAGCTGATCTCGAAAGCTTATGAAAATACACCATATTGTAAAGTACCAGCTGTTGTGCGAAAATGAATTCTAGAAAATTAATCAGAAAGAACCAGTGAGTCGAGTGGTACATCTGGTATCAGCAGATTAGTATACTCAAGAAACTGTCCACTATATCCTAACTCTAATGGGACACAATATTGGCTACGAACCCATCATCCCCATAAACGATCCTGTTCTTTAAAAGCGCACTTGCCGCGAAAATCAGGAAATATTGTTTACATTACAAAAGAAAGACCGTTTTCTGTATTTTTCAATTTTTACCAAAATTTAAAAGTTTGGACGTCACTTTGTATTTTTAATTTGAATTTGAAAATTTGAATTGTTAGGTGCCCGTAACGTAAACAAACCAAACTTCTCGCAGGGGCGATTTTATGTTTCAGTCGAGTGAGTGAACTAACGGCACAGTGTAATTTTACGTAGGCCTATTTATCTGAAAAATACAGACTGACGATCGGTTAACAGCGACTGGAAAAGCCTGCTGATAATTGTTTGAGTGTAAACCACAGATAAAAAGGCCTGAAATGAGGATAATTCAAGACGAAAGTTGACCGACACTGATTGTTGTTGTTGTAATCAGGCTTCGATTCTTCGTTTGTTTTTCACCCCATTTCTACATTCTAAAGCTAACTAGACATGTTTTATGTGTCCTATGTTTAAGTTTAGTGGTATTAGTCGTAGTAAGCTCATGTAAATTGGTTTTCTTAGCAAATTTAACCAGGCTACGGCGGCAAGTGGGCCTTTAAAGGAAAGACAATCCAGCCAAACGTGTACAATCACTAAATAAAACAATTTATAGCTTTTGATAGAAGTGTTTAAGAGATGTTTAAATTCAGTATTTTAAGTATAAACGATAATGACAGTAAATCATACATGTTGATTTCTCGCGTCTACAAAATACGCGCCTGACGTATAAGGGCTGGCAGTGCGGTGCTTTACTATGACGATCTGTATATCTGATTTTTTATAAGCTCATAATATTCAGTATTTCATTACTTGGCGTATAAAGCCCAATCCAGTCGTATACTATGTAGTGGAAAAAATGGGTGATGAACAGTATAATTAATTTAAAAAACACCTCAACTATGGAATACGGTCAATTTTGATTTGATATGGCGCTAATGTATTTCAAATGGAGAATATCAATCAGTGCAGCCCTTTACATGAAGTGGATCCAAAGCCAACTTGGGCTGAAGTGAGACACGTGCCTGAAATTTACACTTTTATTGGCCCTCTCCGTCAGCAGGCGGCCTGCCGAAATCAACATGGCTGAGCTACTGTTATTGTCGTTTTTACTGGTAAAGTTGAACTAAAAAATCTCTAAAAAATCAGCAAAAAATCGTACGAATAAATTGTACACTTCTATCAAAAGCTATTA
This sequence comes from Lepidochitona cinerea, assembly GCA_963971465.1. Lineage (NCBI taxonomy): Eukaryota > Metazoa > Mollusca > Polyplacophora > Chitonida > Tonicellidae > Lepidochitona > Lepidochitona cinerea. The sequence continues at coordinate 13,484,716 of OZ020560.1, read as the reverse complement.
GGCTGCATTATTTAATGAATGTACACGTTTGGCTGGATTTTCTTTCCTTTTAAAGCGTGTGTTTTATAGAAGCGCGAATCGCGTCACCTGACCAATTTATACGTTTCAAACTCTAAATGTTGTTTAAGTCTTAATGGGTACAAATGGCTTTACCAGATATTTTTTTGTTCGACTTCTATCAATCCGTGGGGTTTCCTTCCTTTTGTGCTGGTTCACGTTGAGATCCCACGATTTCCGTGTTCATCGACAGCGGAAAACATTGCGAAGCGGAGACAGCCATGGTCCATCTAAATATATCCGAGACGACCACATCTTGCCGATATATAACGTTATATACGTTAATAAAACTTATACAGTCTCAACAGGTCTATTTATTTGTACGTATATCCAAAACCACTGTCAATACATATAGTTGATTGATTGATCGACAGACTGGTTCACTCAAGATCGGTTCACTTAATTGATTGCGTTGTTAGGCTTCATACGTGACGGTCGGGGAACAAAGACCAGAGGTAATTTCCAAACCCCTGGAAGATGTCTTGCATCCATCCTTCATATAAAGCAATGCAATAACTATTTATTTCAATGTATTCTCTGTCGACTATAGAGTGACATTCAAAACAGCGATTGAAAACTTATTTTCGACAGTGAGCGTTAGTTGCCACCCCTCCAAATACACATATGTGTTCTTTCGAGCTTTCTACGTACATTTTTTTAACGGTGCATGCAATAAGGGTGTTTGGAGTTCATCGATATAATGAATGTTTGATGTTCGAGTATATGGCCTGTGGAAACCAAAAAGTAAACATAATTTCAATAACCAGAACGAACAAACGTTCATTTTACACCTTAGTGACAATACAGCTGCTCGACCCACTTTTAAGTCAAACTTAATCTTAATTATATACAACTGTGCTACCAGCCAATGCTAGTTTGGTCTAGTCTCATCAAAAATTAGACAAAAAGTAGTTCGGTTTATGTCTGTAAAGGGTTATATAAATGTTGTAAAACCTTAATTTACGATGAACTTCAGTTATCTTTAAAACACCAAGGAGAAGAAAGCTGATAAATCAGTAGCACATTCAAAATAATTTTTAGGAAATCGTGAGGTAAGTTTATTGACCGTTTCAACTTTATCGACGCTGAATATCTCATATGTAAACATTTTAAATTCCACTACGAATTTAATGATAATATTGTAATGTCTTGTTGTTTATTGTTTTCATTACGTTGCAAACATTGTCAAAAGAAGTATTACATTCACTTATACAAGAGAACCGAGTGAATATTTTAACCCTGGTAACTCTGGACTGGGACAAATTGTCAGAGGTAAGGAGAAATAAATGTTCTGAAATGCTTAATTTCGTTTGTGATTTGAACTTTTTTGATAATGCAGCTGAAAAAACTGACCGCTCTCCGAAATTTTTTCGAGCAAAGCAGACAGACCACACTTCTGCATCGAGTGTTTGTACAAATAAATTATTCGGCAATTAAGACAAGCATGTTACTTAACAAACTTCATCGTATTTCTGCTAGTATATCACAAACCGAATTTCTCTAGTCAATTAGCAGTGCCAAATTGTTGATTGTTTTAACAGTTGAGGTAATACACACGGTATGCAAAGCCTTCTCGTGAAGAGGGGATGGAAAGAATGGCTGCTATTTATCCGTCTAACTAGGACGGTATGGGCCATTGACAGTTGATAAGCGCGTGCAGAACAGATCTGGATGGACGCTCCACTATCTCCTAGTAATGGCGGCATTCGAAGCATATCAAGCACCACGTGACCTCCGTTCCACGCATATAGTTCATTGGTTCTACACACCCGATACGGTAAAACCTCGTTTTCACACACATCCGATACGGCGTCGCGGAAACGCTACTTTGAACGTTGTTTTGTGACGTCGTTTTATGACGTCATAGAGCGTGCTCGCATCACTCACCTTTTTCAACTATACTGTGGGTGACGGGCGATCGTTAATTTCAATTTTCAATTTCAATTTATTATGCAGAACATTCAGACAGAACAGTGCATAGTATAAATATAAGAGATATTAGAGCATAATGATATACACAACATAAAAAGAGATATGTGCCCGGCATAATAGGAAACCTATCCAAAAAGAACATTATATTCAATATAAAGCATGCATGCTGCCCTCGACTCCATATAAAATATATACAGCAATATTTAGAGATCCTTTAAATGTATTATTTTTTTTTCGTAATTCAAAACAGGCATACACAAAGAAACATATTGAGCTACATGTAGGCTTGTGATTATTTGTTAGTAAGATTTTTAATTTCCTATCGTCAGATAAAACACCTAAATCATAAAATGGATAAATCTCAGTGTACAGATTGATTCTCGGGGTACTATAAAGTGGACAATGCAAAAGGAAATGGCTTTCATCTTCAACAGTATTTAAATTACAATAACGACACAGACGAGGTTTTTTATGTCTGTCAGTCTCGATGTGAAGACTGTGGTTGCTGATTCGGAGCCTACAAAATGCTTGTCGATGTTTCCAGCTTCTACAATAGTTTAGATAGGCCTCGAAGTCAAGGTTTTCTTTAAAGCTAAGATATGTTGTCGATTTAGAAGATGGGTTTTGTTTGATGCTGTTTACATATAGATTAAGAAAGGGGACTGTTGCCAATAATGCCGCACATTTACCTCTTTACTTAAGATTTGGAATTGTTGAAGCCAGCAACGACTTCCGCGGCGTAACATAGTTAAGTTACATATCTAGGCATCATAAAGCAGTCGCACAGGGCATACGGTGCTCAATCGCGAGGAATATTTCATTTAATTGATTAAAGTGTAGTATGCTAATGGTAAACTACCAAGTTCAGCACGTACGGGCCAATTTGACGCATATTTACCTGCGCCCAAAACATATCTACAGTACTTCGTGTGGACTTGCTCAATTGCAAGACTATCAAATTTTCTGATGGAACGGAGGCTACTGCCCCAAATTTTACCATAGTTTCCCCAATTATGTCGACGTTTTTTTTGGCGACGTCGTTTGATGACGTTGTAGCGCGTGCTCGTATTAGGTCACCATTTGCAACTATTTTATTCGTTACACAGTCTGTGTGTGACCCAATACGGAAATATATGGGGTTAGTAAAATCCATATTGGGCGAGGCGCCAGCCGGGCCCAATATGCGGTTTTACTCACCCCATATATTTCCGTATTGGGTCACACACAGACTGTGTAACGAATTTATCCCGCTGAAGACCCTTCCTTAGCCGACGCTTGTCTGGTTGATAGTTTTGGACTTACCGTAGCGAAGGTGTTTACAACTCAGCCGGTACGCGCGATACCAATACGGCGATAATTCTACTCAGTTCTGGCCACTAGACCAGGTAACCTACATTTAGCAGATCTTGGGATAAGTACGCATGCTATTTTCTGATAAAGGTTTCCACAGCGCCTAAAACTATAGCCATGCACATCGATATGTTCTGTTTGTATTTTTAATTATGTCGACTCACTTTAGCAGACGTGCACATTCTATCGCAGCGTGTATTTAGGGGCAAGTAACTCTAGGTAACCTGATACGAACTCGGTCTGCCTGATACGGAAAGATATCATGTCTCCACGTGATCGATAACGTCCAATCAAATGCAAGTATTTTGTCTGATGCGGGATAATGTGTGATATTTTGGCTGATTCTATGCAAAAGTAAAGCTCTTCGAGATAATAAAATCGTTATCATGGTTGGTGGAGGGGGGATACGAAGTATTTAGTATTTTACTAATAATATACAAACTGCTATAAAATACCAAAGCTGGAGATTACTTTTACATCTATCTATTACATATATCCTGGTTAAAGATTCGGTAGCATTCTACATATATATTTATGATCACTAAAACACACGGGTAAAGGGAAAATCTTCTTGTCTAAAATAACCATGGAGAGTTTCTAATTGTGTTAAAAAGAGGTATATCATTTAGACCTTTATACCCCCATAAATTGTTGTATGTGTATTCAGGTAGCCATCATATATTTTGAGATAGTATAAGTACTAAAAGAAAACAAAATATAGTATATTACCAGATTTGTTTTTATACACTCGAGCAGCCGTCAATGTCATTGTCTCCCTACGCGCAACGTTTTTCTGCTTGGCGGAAACCTTTACCCCCTTCACGATTTCATCACATAGGCTATTCCAGCGCGTGCCCAACAAAATTACTTCGCACATAATTGCGGGTTGGAACAGGTTGTTTTTCTCTTAAAGGCCCACTTGCCGCCGTAACCTGTTTGGTATTTGTTAAGAAAACCAATTTGCACCAGCTTACCACAACTAAAACCACTAAAGTTAAACATAGCACACATAAAGCATGTCCAATTAGGTTTAGAATGTATCAATGAGGGTGAAAAACAAACGATGAATCGAAGCTCGATTACAACAACAACACCGATCAGTGTTTGTTAACTTTAGTGTTGGATTACCTTCACCCAGGCGTTTTTGTCTGTGGTTTGCACTCGGCAGGCTTTTATAGTCCCTCTTACTCGATCGTTAGTATGTATTTCTTAGATAAAGTTCGTAAAATTATACTTTGTCGTTAGATCGCCCACACGACTCAAACAATTACGGCACTTTTGCACACGACCCGGTTCGAAGTTTGTTGACATTACGGGCACCTAACAATTCAAATTTTCAAATTCAAATTAAAAATACAAAATGACGTCCAAACTTTTAAATTTTGGTAAAAATAGAAAGTTTCTAACTTATATTGTCTGGGAAAAATACAGAAAACGGTCGTTTTTTTTTAATGTAAACAATATTCCGGATTTTCGCGGCAAGTCGGCCGTTAAACTTTTTCTCCTTAAAATTGAGTGAATTTTCCTTTTTTCTATATTAGAATAGAAATAAAGGACGTCCTGGTGACCTGTGTGTTGTTGAATAAAGGGTCAGAACACAGAATGGTCAGTATCATAACCCAATACACAGCTTCTTTTGTATTAAATGAATTAGGAGTCTTTGCAGGTGGTAAAAACTAGGAACCTCATTTTACGGTTTCCGCCCGGATTTCCTTCCGAAACTGCATAACATCAAAACGGCGCGAGTCGAGCTAGTTCCTCAAAACCATTGTCTAACATTCCGTATGGTTCTCAATCAAGAATTTCCTGTAAGTACGCCAATCGTGTACAAAATAACATATATCTTAAATTCAAACAATGCTACTGGACAAATTACAAACACTTTTATCTCTCTTTAACGACTTTTTCTTGCTTTTTATCCCCCCGGCATATACTGCGGGGGGATATAGCGATCAGCTTGTCTGTCCGTCTGTAATCATTTCTTGTCATCGCATCTCCTCCCACAGTTTTTATCGGATTTTTTAAAAACTTGGTTGACATACTGGATATCATTCGAGGATTTGCACCTCCTATTTTGGTTCCGCTGGTTTCATTATTTTCAGAGTTACTGCCCTTTTCCGACAGTATAAGACGACATAGACAATTAGTGCTTGTCATCGCATCTCCTCCCACAGTTTTTATAATTTTTTTTCCGAAACTTGGTAGACATGCTGGATATCATTCGAGGATGTGCCCCTCCTATTTTGGTTCCGCTGGCTTCATTATTTTTTAGAGTTACTGCCCTTTTCTGATAGTATAAGACGACAATTAGTGGTTGTCATTGCATTTCCTCCCACGATTTTTATCATATTTTTTTCGAAATTTAGTTGACTTGCTGGATATCATTTGAGGATGTGCACCTTCTATTTTGGTTGCGCTGGTTTTATTATTTTTAGAGTTACTGTCCTTTTCCGACAGTATAAGACAACATAGGCAATTAGGGGTTGTCATCGCATTTCCTCCCACAGTTTTTATTAAATTTTTTGGAAACTTGATGGACATGCTGAATATCATTCGAGGATGTGCACCTCTTACTTTGGTTGCGCTGGTTTCAGTGTTTTTAGAGTTACTGCCCTTTTCCGACAGTATAAGACGACAAAGAAAATTAGTGCTGGTCATCGCATCTCCTCTCACGATTTTTATCAGATTTTTTCGAAACTTGGTGGACTTGTTGGATATAATTCAAGGATGTGCACCTATTTTGGCTGCGCTGGTTTTATTATTTTCAGAGTTACTGCCCTTTTCCGACAGTATAAGACGACATAGACAATTAGGGGTTGTCATCGCATCTCCTTCCACAGTTTTTATAAGATTTATTTGAAAAGTTGGTGGATATGCTGGATATCATGAAAGGATGTGTACCTCCTATTTTGATGGCGCTGGTCTAATTATTTTCAGAGTTACTGCCCTTTTCCAACAGTATAGCATAGACATCTTAAAATAACTTAAAATAAATAATAAATCTTATGCGGGGCCGGGGGGAAACGGCATCTTCTGATGACTCTTGTATGATGAAAAGATTTGACCAAAGTATCCCTACGCCATCACGGTCATGGGCGGAGGGATAAAGACAATTTACACATAATAACGCTGTAAGTAAGTTGGTGACATCGTGAATTCGCTACTTATATAACTTCGTGTCACACTTTTTCTTTCTACTTAACCTCAAAGGAACCTTGTTCTTCAGTGCTCGACGGTGGCTCCAAAAAGGATTTTAAAATATTTTTCGGGCAATAAAAGATATAGACCATACAATCTGGTTGCTTTTCTCATTACCCCTGCCAAAGGACCAAAAATAGTATCGCTTCCCCATGACGAATTTTGGAGAAAAATCAACATCAATGTTATTTTATGTCAAACTGAATATTTTTGTACTCTTTCAGGTAATTTCAGGTCCGAGTATATTAATATGAATGGAATTGCTTATCCATCTGTGAGTAGTTTTTCCTCATAGACACAACAATGGAATTGGATTGGAGCTCTTTCTACTTTTGCAGAGGTATTTTTACTATTGGCAAGTCTTCATTGCTTCATTACATTAGAAATTCAACCCAAATAACATGCTAAATGACACTCAATCTTGCATAAAGCCTTTCAGATTATCATGATCTTAACTTTCCTGATTGTAATCAATGTATATATTTCTGCTGATGATATATGTCTACTCAATAGAGGACTATCGTTTAAATATTGTCTTAAATCATTATTTTATAGGGACGTTTTTCTTTTCTCCAGAATTAGTGGTCTGGCTGTTATCTACCGCGATTCAAGTGGGGTACTCAAGCTGTTTACAACTTTAAGCGGCTTCACACATCTATGACCCAGAAATAGACGTAAATCGTAACTCTGTATCAAGGGAATTTGATGGTTTGGCTAATCCTGGAAGCTAACACAACCTTAGTCATTCAGAATGTCTTGCCTTCAGTAAGCAACCCTTCACTTCCAAAAAACTTAATAAGGAAATTCGCCTGAACGTGTGGGAGGTTTCATTGGAATTCCTCTTTCTCTTGAGGAGAGGGCTGTCTTGGTAAAAGGCAGTTTTGTTGTTTGGGGTTTAACCGTAGCTCTAAGGCAGGGTCTTCTGTGTTCTTTCCAAAATTTACAGGCCGGTTGATTGATTGATTGATGTTTTACGCCCCGCTCAAGATTATTTCACTTATATGGCGGCGTTGCCAGTTTTATTATGGGAGGAAACCGGTCTCTGTGCCCGGAGGAAACCCACGACCTTCCGGTGGTAACTGGCAACCATCGCACATAGGTCGTTCGAGTGAAAACCCAGTCAGAAATTTTCCAATTTTTTTGGGACTGAGAGGAATTCGAACCCGCGACCCATTCAATTTCAATTCAATTCAGTTTATTCTCAGGCCATAACAGGGCATAGGAGAAGAAGTACATACAAAAACAATACAATATTCATGACGGATATGTGGTTGAGACAATCAGTTCAGTAGGATAAATAAAATAAGTTTTAGCTACCTATCAAAGCGGTGATTGACAATTCAACAATATAAAATGAATGTATTGTGACAGTTTTCTAAGGATGGTTTTGTTTTCATTTTGAAATAGGCTTTTTAATCCATGTGAGACTGAGTTACGTATAAAATAATTTGGTATCAATTGCTCTCTTTTATGTTGGTAGAAATTAGATTAAAAAATATAGTGTTTCTCATTCCCCACTCCGTTAGCAAATTTGTGACACACACGATCCTCTTGAGGTACATTGTTCCATCTTCCTACTTCAACAGGGAGAAAATGGTTGGAAGTTCGGAAGCGTAGGTGGAAGGCTGTTCGGATTGAGCGTCTAACGCTCTACCTACTGAGCCACGGAGGCCCCCAGGCCGGTTGAAGAGTGGGTCAGGCCTTCAATACCCGCGGGGCGTTCTATTATCTCGGGTTTTGGTAGTGAAAGTTATGGAATATCGGAGCTTATTGGTTGCCGTCTGAGACATGTAGCCGATCGGCATCATGGCTTTATCAAGGGTGCTGATCTTGGTTACTTTGGATGTGGAATCGATGTATGCAAACAATGACATAGACTTGGCTCTGAGGTCCATCGAGTCGGCATTGCAGGGATACCCGGGCCGCCGTCGTCCGAACGGTGTTTCGATGGGGAAAGTTATTAGATTCAAAAGTTACAAACTGTCTGCACCTTGAGTTTGGGCTTGGATACGTGAAGGTGTCGTGAAAGAGGTATTGTACAATTTGTGTTTGTGTAAAATAGGGTTAACATGGATATGGCCCGGATTGTAAGGGAAGAATACCGACTGCTTTGGAGTGGAATGGCTAGACCTCTGAGCCGTTCCTTATGAAAAGAACGACAGTTTGGGACATCTGTTTGTCAGCGCTAAACGCCTTTGTCTGTCTCCCACGTAGGAACAAAATTATATATTTTCACTTTTTTCCCATTTACGTATTTTGTTCGCTTTCGGTTTTCCCCACTTCTTACCATAGCTGAAGTTCCGTACATATTTGTCAATATACAACCAAGTATTTAAAAATAAGGTACAGACTCGGGCCTGACTCTGTCGGCTCTCGGCCTTATGCGATGTCGTGTGTTTTGGTTTGTTACAACAGCAGGTGGCTGGGTGTGGGGGTCTGTTTGTTTCCATGGTTGTTTTCGCCCAAATGATTCCCCCTGTGTCCATGTGTTTAGTGTCTATAAACATAATAAAAAGTGTATACTAAAGTGTTATCCCAAAAATATCGAGAATACCTCAATTAGCTTTTCCATTCCACGAATATTAAGGAAATCAATATAATTTGTCTTTGTTCCGTATACAAACGTATCTGTTTTTCTGCATAAATGAATCAGTTGATTACAAATATTTAATATGATATGGTTTATGGCTAATATAGTTTATTCACTTATGGTAAAACGCAGTTAAACTGACACGAGCGGCCAAAATACAAACATTTGTCATTAATACCCATTGTCGAGACACGTTGAGCATTTGAAGTATCTTGATAAACTAAAGGTTTGGTGTTGAAATTAAAGATGTAACTAGTATTAACCGAGGATATATGCTAATAACGAACAAAATCCAAATAACCAGGATGTTTGAGTGCAGTTTTAGGGTAGCATTTGTGGTTGAAAAAATTTAGAGAACGTGTACAAATACTCAAATGTGAACATTGACAGTAACAATACAAGATAATGCATAAACTATTGAACTTTTAGTCAAGAATTGAATGTTTCTAACTTCAATTTTAGAAACTAGGAAAGTTGTTACAATATCGGACAGGTGTCACAAGATTATCGCTTAAAATTATATATTTGGTGTCGGCTTGAAAAGAGTTAACTACACTATCGGGTTACTGCTTCTACATTATTGGTTAAAAGTTATTACATTATAAGTCGCCTTTGAATTATCGAATAATCTTTGTTACAGTATCGATTGGGTGTTATACGTGTATTATCGAATATTTTTACAATATCGGCTGCAACACTGTTCTGTTATCACAACAATAACAGCCAGAAATCAGAAATCAGAAATCACAGTGGAGCGTAATATATACATATGATGACAAGGGGGTTAAAAGGTATTAATCACTGTTATAAAAGAATGTTGGTTAGTTTGCTCTGCTTTCCCTAAGGACAAATGCTTATAGTTGTAGTCTTTGTTAAATACAGGGAAGTTGAGTCGATATTTTCTAGGCCAAAATTCCCATCGCTCATTTAAAATCACTTTCAGTCCAGCCTTTTTATTAGTAGTAACACAATATAAAAAGACGTTTTCTTTTTTAACTTGATTATATATGGACTGATTATATATGCTCATTTTACACGCCTGTCTTACGGTCGACTCATTAGAGGAGACCAGATGTGTCCAATTTTATTACGCAGTGAGAACATATAGTCTAATCAAGATTTCTAGGTCGCACGTGGATAGTCTGCAAACAAGACTTATTGGTTGAATAACGACGTGGCTCTCACTTTATGAACCGTAGCGCAGTAGAGGTTTAGTATAGCTAAATTACATAAATAGATCAGCTGATTTACATAAAACAGGCAACTTACTGCAGAAAAACACAAAGTCGTACATACCAAAATGCGGTATGTGTGTCTTGGTTGGGCGGGGGGGGGGGGGGGTGTGGGGAGAGAAACCGGTCTTATTTTCAAAAGTGCTCTGGCAGCTGTCGAAGTTTCAAAAGTCATATGACAGCAGCTGTAGCTTCAAAAGTCCGATGACAGCGGCCGTAGCTTCAATAAAAGTCCTATGACAGCGGCCGTAGTTTAAAATGTCTTGTGACAGCGGCCTTAGTTTCAAACGTCCTTTCACATCGACGAGAGCCGAGCTGTTTCCCCAGTGCGCGCTCGAGATTTTTGCCTCTCGAGGCGGTGAGGAAAGTATCAAGCATGTTTGATATTTTCTGCCTCACGTGTCAAGACTCCCACCGTATGCCCACAACGTGAGCTCACAGCTGAACCGAGAGGAGGGAAAGGCCAAACTTGTGTACCTATTAAAACACGTGATCACTTAGAATATTACATAATACGGGTAGTGATATTCATGTAGATCAATGAACTGGGTGACCAGAAACTTGCCTCAGCCGAGAGCTCATCGTCTACCTTGCAGCTCAGCCGACGCATCTCGTGTGCGCTAGGCTTATAAAGCTCCTCCTATGTAAACGGTAAACTTAACTTACATCTCTAATAAACAATATTTTATAGAACGATTATAACCATGTTAACAACCCAATTCAATCATACTTCTCAGCACGTAAGTAAGATGTCCCAATAACACCGACTTTTATATAAGTTTACTGGTGAGTGGATAAGTTCTTAAGAATGACAACTTTTTATAAAATACATGGCTATAACGGTTTTACAAAGTTTTCTTATGATACGGGTCGTATTGTGTCATATTTTAAGTTGAATCGCAGTTAAACGAGAAGAAAAATTAAACCATGCATTTGAAACAATCAAGTCTGCCCTACACAGACTGCCTTCTCGAGCCAAGTAAAATCTCCATTGACCCCATTCCGTGTTTTACCTTGGCGGACTACTCCACTCCAACCTGCAAATTGAACAGCGCCCACACGCCCAATGATGCAGTTGTCTTTCCTACCCTTACAGAGTCTTGGCCAATCAGCTCTAGTTAAACACAAACTCAAGGTGTATACAGCCGTCATTGTGTAATATTTCTGCTGGTCGAAATATGCAAGTGTCCAAAGTTTTACTCGCATCCAACCAAAATGCGCTGTTCGACGTAGGGGTTTGAGTAGAGTAGTCCGCCAAGGTAAAACACGGATCGGGGTCATGGAAGTTTTAACTTGGCTAAAGAAGATGTACACAGACATACCAACAATTTCGATGGTGGAATTGCATTTTAAAATTATTTCTTTACAGGATACGATATGTGTCCAAGGTTACTTTCTGATTAGAATACAAATGTATAGTTGTAACAGTTTCCAGATATACACGTGGGATAGCGCTTTACGGGTGATATCTTTTCTCCATTGCATTGCTTTCCTTCACAAACTATTGCTATATATAGTAGCTAGACGAAATATAACTATGCTGTGTGGATAGCTCAGTTTAGCCAGTTAATGTAATAAAAACTCGTAATGTAATAATTCTAAATTGTCAAGAAAAATAGGGAATTTATAGGTCATTGAAAAACTAAACCAGCCACACAGATATAAATATAGTCTGAACGCCAGATGTTCGGACGAACTCATGACTTTTGAACCATATTTGAAAATTCTGGGGTTTCCAATCGGCGATGAAAGAGAATCTGACAAATTGTCTATAAACCAGAATATTTGGGATACAATTTGGTACATGTAGCAAACATTTAAGGGACTGAGAATTAACAATTTCGATACTCTAGTTTTGGCGAGTAACGAGAGCTCAGATCCGTACAAAACGATTGGTTTTACAATTTTTAACAGTTCAAGTTTCAAAATTAAACCCTGCAAGATTCGCTTAGAACATAGTTTTACCATGTATATAACTTTCGCAGCCCTTTCAGAAACTAGCTTGGCAGCTTCATTTATTGATAATTTATATTAAAACATACTACCAAAGTAGCACAGCGATTCTACCGATTCTAACCAACACTAAAACTTTTTTTTGTATATTGACGTTTAAGTCACATTGATCACAAAACACCTTCAATTTCAGCAGTAAACTCTTTAAATCTTGCGATGACATGGGAGATAAGCGGCATCATCTGCAAATAACAATGTAAACATTTGGTAGAATCGAATGCCGTTTGAAAGTTTACATACGCACAATGAATTGGCAATGGTATAAAGGGAGCAACAGTTGTACTCTTATCCTGTCTAAAAACCAAACTCGCTGATGTGAACAACTCTTGTGGGATAACCTTAATAAGTATATTTTCTAAAACTATTCCTTAATAATATGGGACATATTGTATTCTTGGAGTGAAAAATAACAACTGTCATCAGACTCGCTTAATTTGTCGTTTTTCAGCCCTGAATATAACCTGTCCTATATTATTAAGGATTAGATTTAACAAATAAATGTATCCTACGAAAGTTATTCACATCAGTGTTATCACCTTAATGGGCTATAATCCCATTGCACTATGAATCTGGGTATATACCATAATTGAAAACATAATTGAAAATATATATACAATAAGTGTGGAGTCAGTATGTTTTCAGCGTTGATAATTATTTCCGAACAAAGCTTATCCCAACCAAATGCTTATTTGATTAGCTTACTAATAGCCCGATTTAGACATTCGGTAATTGGTTTGTCTAATTCGTCTTTATGTAGTTGATCTTAGCCCGTGTTGTATTTTCCTTTGGAACTAAACCACGATCATTTAAACGCTTTTCAAAGTAAAGAGCAAAGTTATCAATCTCTAAATATGCAACCTTATTCTCCTTTGGCTTGCTTATACCGTTGGCGTTTTCCATTATTTAGAGAAGCAGTCGTGTAGACTTTCTTTAATCCGCCTGCCTTGACCAAAACAATAATTGGAATCTTGCTATTCCTTTGATTTTGTTATACTCTCTTTTGCATCGATGACTTTACGTTTTGATAGTTTTGCCCCATTTTTAAGAGAACCAAGGGGAGTTAAAGTGGCATGAGCTTCCAAAATTCAGACTTTTTTCATAATTTCTGATCGTCACGACAGTAAGAGGATTTGAAGGCTATCGAAAAACTAAATGATTAGCGTTGGAATGAGGAAAATCCATACAATATGTGGCATATACGAACCGGAAAAATGTCCGAAAATTAAACAAAATTAAAATAGAAAGAAAAATAGGCAAAATTTCAACATTCTGTTTTTACATCAAAATATCAACATTTTGACAGCTCATGCCACTTTAATACAAGTTTTCCGCCTAAACTCGTACAGTTTTACCAGAACTTGAGAACACAGTTTCGTGAAACAAAATTGTAGAAAGAGACAACGGAACTGTTAATAGCTTTATGATTGGGCTTAAATGTTGTAACGATCCCATCACAATCAATAGTATATCCGGCAATCACTTCTAAAAAATCACCGATATTTTCATCCACAATATTTCCTAAGTTGTAGGTTTCACCAGTTTCTACACAGACACTCTTAATGGCCCAGTCACAATGTCGGCGATCTGTCGGGGATTAGTTTTGGCCGGGGGTCGTCGTAGAAAATAAAGAATCCTTGAACAATCCTATCAATAATTCTAATAAAAGTGGAGCAGTCACATTGTCTGAGATTTTTTCAAGGATTTTGACCCGGTTTTGTCGAAAAATCGTGGGATTAGCATCGGAGGCGATCGGAGACGATATCTGTGAGGGTCTTTTCTTTTAATTTTTCCCGCACCCTGGGTATATGTGGGGGAAAAGAGGGTTTTCTGACCTAGCATCTGTATTTCTTCCTGTAGGTCACAACACCCAGTTTGTGTTTTCTCAGCCAATGAAAATTGACTTCGGTTATGCTGGAGCTAGGAGGTGGCTTACATAGTGATAGTTTGGTATCTGGGTTATTTGAATATTGGATTGAAACTAACGCAGGTCTACTGTACATACTTTAAGCTTTCAATCAATGCCTGATAACAGATTGTGTGTGTTTTTTTAATGTTCACCCAATTTTGAAAATACCAAGGTTTGGCTTAGAATAAGTAAGCCTAAAACTGTCAAAATGGCGGTACCCATGTTAAATTGTGTGTAGCTTGAAACCGGCATGCACTATGTCAACTTTATTTGGTTGTAAAGGATTTCTCATGTGTTGATCTATTTGAAAATGGTATGGAAAAGTCTTAACGAGGTTTAGGTAATTAGCCACAACTCAAAACGTTAACATTACCGCAAATGGGAAATGAAACTGTATCATGTAACCTGTACACTGTAGCGTGGTATCCCTCATATGGTTGTACATAGAACAGTCACTTCAACGATTAATCGGAGGGCATCGTAGCCCTTCGGAGATTTTGTCTTGGATGGCAGATATGGGTGAAAAATCTTGCGAGCAATCTTAAAATTTTAAGTTCAAAGTTGGGGACCGCGACGACTGTGACGATGCCTAAAAAATCTGCGACAAGCCGCAGGCGTCCGGAGAGCGCCTCCGACGGGTGCAAAATCGTGGGATCTGTCTCATTTTGTTAAAATTTCCTGGGTTTTACCCATCGCCGACGCATCGCAACTGATTTGTGACTGGGGCATTAGGGGTGGGCACACCGTGCGAATTTTTCATGGGAATTTATTCGCAGAGTCAATCGTCGGTAAATTCGCCTAGTGTGTCCGGGTCGGCGAAGTTCGGCCAAATCTCGCCGGAATGCATTCGCAGACATCAAGCATGTTTAATATTTTCCATGCGAATTTTCATTGTGGACACTGAATTTTTGTTAAGGAATTTAGAACGCAAGACATTCTCAGCCAATAGTACACACTTGTATCCTCAAGTGACATAAATAAACATAATGGGTTTCTCGAGTATCCACTCATTCAGCTTATGAAAAATGAGTTAAAGAGAAATGATTAAGGCAGCACCACGGAGTAAGTTGTTTGTGAACAACACGAACTTTCGACACCTATACCGGTGTCTTTATCAAGTGTAACTGAAAACTGAATTGGACAGTGGTCCAAGAATTCTTGCAGATGATCGACGACGAAGTAAACAATAAATGCATTTAAAGGCAGGTATATATCGAAAGTATATTTTCCCGGGGAAACACCCGTCACTCTTCCGTTTACAATATTTACCCCTTTTCTTTCGCAGCGAGATAACCGATTATGGCCATTAATATTTGCCCGGAGTGTTTCCTTTTGATAAAAGCGCTATCTTCTAGATAATCATATTAATAAGTTTGAAGAAATTTCCCAAAATCAACGTCGACCAAACAATCCTTTAGATCAACTTCTTGTGCATTCAAGTTGCTACCCAGATATACCTTGGAATCTCTTTGGCATTTTCTAAAGATTAAAAAACATCACTGTTATTTGACACACGTTTAGAAGGTGACGTATAAACCATACTCAGGGCTATATTGTTGTCCAAGTTAAACATTACTTTAGATAGTTTTATACAAAATATTATCTCTAATTTTAATTATGCCTGAACTTGTAATCAATACCCATCGTTTACAAAGATAGCTATACCTTCACAAACGCCCCCTTTCCTTTCGACGTGCTGTGCAAAAAACTTTCGAATATTCCCACTGATATCATCATATGAAAATCAGAAAGGACTAAAATAGATGATGGGTCTTATTTTATCAACTGTACATAGATTTAAAGTGTTCATTTTTGTACGCAACCTGTTTCCGAAATGTGTATTCCTGGGAATTATTACAAACCGGACAAAAAGTCCTTTATTTACGACCAGGCTTTAAAATAGTTCGCATGGAAGCTTTAATGTGTCAATATGCCATGAAGAAATGTCAATACATTGCTATTCTCACATAAGAAGAAATGGAAATCTATTTGTATCACGGAAAACCTCAAGGGTGGAAATGCGAAGTTCCGTCCGTTAGATCAAGCTATTTTAGACAAACCGGCTAAAACAGAACTCCGAATGATGCAATAAATACTGATCTGTCAATTTTAATTTTGGTGTTAGCCCGTTTTCGGGTTTTCGCGACCACGCAATACGAAAGTAGGTTAAATTCATAGGTTTATTAAACGATCATAAATCCACCTCTGCCCTTTCCAGTTTAAGAGTCAATTTAAGTCAGCCCATTCACTATTTATAATCTTCGCCTTGACCAAATACAGAGTCATGTAACATATGTGGTTACGGTAACATAACAGGTACATTTTGATGGCTCTACGTTTTGAAAATATTGTATAATAAGCAAAATTAGTGCCATGGGTGGAATTTTGACTTTTCCAGTGTTTTTCCGTCTTTAACAGCATTTTGCACAAGCGGAAACTTGGTTTTGAAACTAGATTCTGCATGTCGAAGAAAAATGTATTTTCGGCTTTCTCTGCAAATCGTTTTACTTAAAGGCACACTTGCCGTGAAAATCAGGAATATTGTTTACATTAAAAAAGAAAGTCCGTTTTCTGTATTTTTCCCAGACAATATAAGTTAGGAACTTTCTATTTTTACCAAAATTCAAAAGTTTGGACGTCACTTTGTATTTTTAATTTGAAAATTTGAATTGTTAGGTACCCAGAACGTAAACAAACCAAAATGCTCGCTGGGGCGCATTTATGTTTCAGTCGAGTGAGTGAACTAACGGCACAGTGTAATTTTACGTAGGCCTATTTATCTGAGAAATACAGACTGACGATCGGTTAACAGCGACTGGAAAAGCCTGCTGATAATAGTTTGAGTGTAAACCACAGATAAAAAAGCTTGAAAAGAGGGTAATCCAACACGAAAGTTGACCGACACTGATCGTTGTTGTTGTAATCAGGCTTCGATCCTTCGTTTGTTTTTCACCCCATTTCTACATTCTAAAGCTAACTAGACATGTTTTATGTGTCCTATGCTTAAGTTTAGTGGTATTAGTCGTAATTCATAGATTTATTAAACGATCATAAATTCACCACTGCCCTTTTCAGTTTACGAGTCAATTTAAGTCAGCCCATTCACTATTTATAATCTTCGCATTGACCAAATACCGAGTCATGTGACATATGTGGTTACAATAACATTAAAGTTACATTATGATGGCTCTACGTTTTGAAAATATGGTATAAAAAGCAAAATGACGGAATTATAAAATCCTTCGCATTAAAACTTAATTCCCTAAACATTCCTATGACTACGGAGGCCAATTAGTGCCATGAGTGGACTTTTTTACTTTTCCAGTGTTTTTCCGCCTTTAACAGCATTTTGCACAAGCGGAAACTTGCTTTTGAAACTAGATTCTGCATGTCGAAGAAAAATGTATTTTCGGCTTTCTCTGCAAATCGTTTTACTTAAAGGCACATTGCAGCGAAAATCACGAATATTGTTTACATTAGAAAAGAAAGGCCGTTTTTTGTATTTTACCCACACAATATAAGTTAGAAACTTTCTATTTTTACCAAAATTTAAAAGTTTGGACGTCACTTTGTATTTTTAATTTGAATTTGAAAATTTGAATTGTTAGGTACCCAGAACGTAAACAAACCAAAATGCTCGCTGGGGCGCATTTATGTTTCAGTCGAGTGAGTGAACTAACGGCACAGTGTAATTTTACGTAGGCTAGTTTATCTGAGAAATACAGACTAAAGATCGGTTAACAGCGACTGGAAAAGCCTGCTGATAATTGTTTGAGTGTAAACCACAAATAAAAAGGCCTGAAATGAGGGTAATCCAACACGAAAGTTGACCGACAGTGATCGTTGTTGTTGTAATCAGCTTAATTGACATGCTTACTTTTCTTCGACATACAGAATCTGTCGTCTCAAAAGCAAGTTTCTGCTTGTGCAAAATGCTGTTAAAGACGGAAAAACACTGAAAAAGTCAAAATTCCACCCATGGCACTAATATGCCTCCATACTATGAAGGCCTTTTGGCAGTTAAAAACTTCTAGTCTTAGTAAATTTGACCTTCAAATATCCACAACATTCGAATGGGTTTCACCAAATTTAAACGATTAATCATTTTTTTTCATGAGACAAACATCAACACTTTATTTTGCAATTTTTTTCAAATAAATCAAGATTCTTTTGCAGCTGATTCTGCACACAAAACTGTATCATCTGTATATAAGAGAACCAATAAGTTAATAAGTCGTATTGTTAATTTCTCAGAGTGATACCGGTGCAATTATCATCAATGTTTTGTTACATCATAGGAATGTTTGTTACCACATACGCATAAAAACTTTGAAAGGAAGCAATGTTTACAGTAAGTTTTGCTAAAGCATACTAATATGAATATGTAAAGTAATATTAAACAACATACGTACAGGAATTTTCAAACCACATGTGGGTTAGCCTAACTGAGGTTCTTAACGTTTTTGAACAATACATGTTTAAATTAGGCTGACGGCAATTTCCCTAATAGGATTTGTGTAGGTCACTTTAGGTTTTCAACTAAGTATTAGAAAAAGGTAAAGGATTATTTTGCGTAAATATAAACATGCGTGTATGTCAATCGCTTGCTATAACAAGCGCGAATTTAGTAAATTTTCAATAGATTATATTTTCTTTCATATCTTACATTGCATAAAGTGGCATAAGTAGCCAAAATTCACATTTTTTTTCATAATTTCTGATTGTCACGACAGTAAAGAGGCTTTGAAGGCCATCGGAAAACTAAATGATTGGCGTTGGAATGAGGTAAATCCGTACAGTATGTGGCCTATACAAACCGGAATAGTGTTCGAAAAGTAAACAAAATTTAAATAACCGGGACGACCATTCATTCATTCGAAATCAAAGTTAGTTCAAAACAATACTTTATCGTACACTCTCGAGACTAGAAGCACTAAAAAGCTTTCGAATTATATGTCTTGGGAAAAATAATCGATAATTTCAATATTCTGTTTCAACGTCAAAATATCAACATTTTGGCAGCTCATGCCACTTTAACTTTACCGAAAAAGGGAAAGGCAACAAACATAGTAAATCAACCCTTTGTTCTATTGAATAGATATAAACACTACAGTATTTAGCATTGATGAATGAGTTAAAAAGGAAATAAAAAGCTACACTTCAACGGTGTTGAATGGTAGTCTATTTTGGATTTTAACTTTATGCAAATGTTGGTCTGACGGATCATTTTGAAAGTGCCCTGATCTTCAAGGAGAAAATTGTTATCATACGATTAGTAACCATGTCACACTGCGTCTATAATGCCAGGTGACGTTTTTTCATCGGTTATAAAGCTTCGATTTCCGCTTGGTTTGTTGACTAATTTAACACATTGCTGATCAGAATTCATTCGTAGGAAAAAAACTGGACGTGTAGATTTGTTCGTGCAATTTCACACAAATACAATTTAACATAAATTAATTTTTATTTTTTCGATCAATTCCCAATATACCCCCATACTCTCTGAAAATGCCTGATTGTTTTCATATTACTTATTACTTATACTTATATAACGAGTTATAAACACACGTTTTGGGTGGGTATAAAAAATGGCCACATTTCCATTGCAAATATATTGATATATCGTTTATTTGATTATATGTCTGTGCATTCCATTTTTACCAGTAAAACATAGGGCTTCATAATTTAGCAAAACATATTTTTTTCAATATTTTGTTTATTTGGCTAGATGTGTTTTAGTTCCCAAGGAGCCTTGTTAATTACAGAGCGTCAGGTCTCTATCTTTATTAGAGAATGCTTACGAAGTTAGTTTCCAGGTGTACTATTGTTTGTTTGAAAGAAAAGTTTTTAAAAAGTTTTTTTATGGATTTCATGATGCTGGTCCCATATTGACTTCTATACTCTCCCAAAAAAGAAACGCAACGTCCAATTTTTATTCTTCAAAATATGAATTTTCTACATCATTTTTAATACAGAAATAAGCATCACATTACACTGAAATTTGGCAGACTGGTTGTTCTGACTTTATAGTTCATTCACATGTACATTGTAACAATTTATCACATTAAAGTTCATAGCACGGACCCGTCTCGGCATAGACACAATAAATCGACGAATACGGTTTTGCGGAATTCTCCTCCATTCTTGCTCAAGAGCCTGCTGCAGTTCTTGCAGAGTTTGCGGCGCTGGATGACGACTGCGTCTATCCAAATCATCCCACAAATGTTCTATTGGGTTCAAATCTGGTGATTTGGACGGCCAGGGGAGCACTCTTACGTTCTGGTTGGCTAGAAATTCAACAGTAGCACGAGCTGTGTGCGTTGTCGTGCTGAAAAAGTTCCATACGGAGGTCCATTACGGGCAGCATATGTGGTGTCAAAACCTCATCTGTGTATCGAACGGCGTTAAGGTTGCCGGGAATGTGCACCAGTTGAGTTTTTTGGGCACAGGATATGGCACCCCATAGCCCACACCATCACACTTCCTCCGCTGAAATTGTCGACCTCAAGGACGCAGTTCCTTGCGAACCTCTCATTTCGGCGTCTGTAAACTCGTGTACGACCATTTCTTCTCTGCAGCTGGAATCTTGATTCATCGCTGAACCAGACTCGCCTCCAGTTTCGCAGATTTCGGTCCCTTAACCTGTTGCACCATCGGACCCTTGCAAGTCGATGCTGGCGTCTCAGTACAACGCCAAAGTAAGGACGTCTGGCGCGTAAGCCGCTTTGGCGGTTTCTGACTGTCTGTGCCGATATTCAACGGAGACCTGGGATATTTGATGCTGTTTCTGTTGCTGTTTTGGCCTGTCGCAGGTGAAGTAACCGGATGTAGCGATCTTGGGCTGCTGATGTGATCCTGGGTCGGCCAGAACGTTGACGATCAGCTGTTGAGCCGGATTGCTGGTGCCTTTGCAACTGTCTGGAAATCGTGCTCCGGTGACCATTATAAAGTCTAGCGACTGCATTCTGTGATTCGCCGGCCAGGAGACGACCAATGACGACGTTCCGGGTAGCTGCGTCTAGTCTTGGTAATTGTAGCAGTTTCGTGAAACAATTTAACTACTGAATTCAATTGAACGGTTGTGTGTCTTTAATACCCATTAAACCCGCATAAAGATAAGACGTGATTCGCACGTGCAACTGCCATACGTTTTTCCCTACGCCTTTCTCGTGTAGCGTTACACAAAGGCTGACCCGAAAGTCACATGTGATCAACAGCCACTATCAGGGGCTTAAATTCAATTATCGGACATTTACATTATAACATGATCCTGTTGCCATGAGTCAATCACGCACATTTTTGGAGAAAATCATGTTTGAAAAAAAAAGTAGATGTTGCGTTTCTTTTTTGGGAGAGTATATTTGTTTGTATAAGATACATGTATCGTCAGCATTGCATTTTTCTACCCTTATTAACATTGAGAAGGGCCCCCTTTTTTAGTTAACTTATGAACCTCTTCAAACTTTTTTTTTTCATTAAACAGCAAAAAACTATGGTAAATGATATGAAAAAGTCGCACCCGCGACACGTTATGGAAAATGTCTTTGTGCTTTTTTTTCGTATCGGGCTGCAACAGTGCCATTTGTAAACGTTGTCTGTCACTTAATCCTTGTTTAGCTAATTTAACAATAATGGTAAAATGACAAAAAGTTCAGACTTGATTTGATTTTTATCTTATCTGATTTTCTTTAAGGTAACTTTTTTACTTAGATACTAACAGCATGTCATAATTACGATTGGGGCATTCAATTTGATAAAACAATTTACCATGTTTGTTTACTTTTGAGACATACATATTGGCTTATACTGTCAGACCAACCCACCAATTTGCTCTTTCAAAACCTGATTTTTGTATAATCGTATCGCCATCATTGATACCTGCTTAACCATTTACATAATTCGTGTAGAGTTTGTCTCTCTCCACGGCTTATGCATTACCATTTACTCCAAAAATCCCCGAATGTCTAAATAAACAAAATATGGAGAAAACAATGAATTTCTCGAAATTGTAATCTCTGTCTTGCCGAGAAAATGAAGCATATGAAATACATAAAGCAGAGTAAGGGAATTAATATCCCCCATTGCATTTGTTAAAATATTGTTACAGTGGAACTGAGAGTGGGAGCAGAGTTTTTGTTCATTCTGTAAGGGAACATCCTAGCTAATGATAGATTATTCACAAGTTATAGCTCAACGTGTTCATCTTCGTCGGTTGTTTACTTAATCTGTTTGTTAGCTTGATGATGATTGCAATTGTAGCATAAGTCTGATTGATCGATGTACAATAGGATATATAAAGCTTTTATAACACCAGAGTTACCTGTCTGTCTGAATTAGGTGTGTAATTATATCTTCTAACGTTAGTGTACTGGTGTATTGTAAAATAACAATACTGCAAACAAACATTTATAAAACAAGCCAAGATAATACCAGTATAAACAGAGAAAACCAAATACACTAAAGGTTCAACAAAACAAAGTGAGTTTTATTTTCGTCATGGTCTTGTTTTGTTGACGGCTTTTAGTTCACTGTATATTTGGGTGGGAATATGGGAATTGTAAACCAAGTCACATTGTGACTTTAAGGCCTGTCATTTGTTTTTCATCTCGTACAAAGCTTCAATTTCCGTTTGACTTCTTTGTTGATTCATCGCATTGCTGAGTTGAATTCTCAAGAAGAAGAAAAACAAAAATGGCTTATAAAATCCAACGAATCAAACAAAAGGTTTAAAACTAGTTGAAGTGAAAACGAATTCGGATGTATTGTTCGAGGAGTCTAAACGAAAATCCCATCATACGGTCATTGGTCAAATATCGCCTGCCATAATAAATAATCAATTTTTCACGCTCAGTAACAATTGGCATTCCGGATAAGAATACATTTTGATTTCAGTCAGCCATGTTGGTGGAGAATTCCTTATACATGGCATTTACCGTGGTGCAAACCTCTGTCAATTTAAATGTTTTTGATATCAGTTGGAAATTAGAATCCTATGCCAAACTACATGTAGTTTAGTTACATTGCATAGATTTAGGAATAGATCAGCTTTTAACAACATGCTTTTAAATAGGCGATAGGTTTAACAAACTTGACCATGGACACACACTCATTACTTCACACTTCCCCTTTGTTAAATTAACGTGAAATGTTTTAAGTACTTTGATGGTTATTATCGACGATAATCCCAATGTAATTCTAGAGATTTCTCATCCTTTACAAAAGATACAGTGTAATAACTTATAAATCATTTTAATGAGTGATATCCCACTGTTGCCTTTATTAACATAAGGTTTCCTAATGGCCTTTGATAACTTTCCTAGGCCCCACATTTACTGCCTTGTGGCAAAATAATCGATTGTATGGTACGGCCTTTTGTGACTGCATGTGCGCTGCATTATCGGCTGTTTGTTTACTGACTATTATCAACATGGAATCCCCTGAACAACTCGATGAGTGTACATTTTCTGACGGAAAGTCGACTTTTTATCCGAGATTGATCACTTCTTACTAGTTACTATATTTTACTTATATTAAGGTCATCGAAGAATCACGACAAACTTAGGTGGTATGTCCCTTTAACCAATCATAACAATAAAACTAGTACGGATAGACCTCGCGGGTATGTGATTGAACCGCAAGTAAAATGGGTTAAGCAAAGTTATTCGGTGCAATAATAATACTGAAAACAATGATATTCAAAACCCTAAACAGAGTCATTATATCCTGAACGCCTTAAACGGATAAGAACTCATATTATCTTATAAAAAGTAATGGTGGAATACACGTCGATTACCTATGGCAGTCTGTACCAAGTGGCAAATTTTGTACAAAGTCAACCTGCCAATCTTCCACTCGACAATGTTCTCTTTATACAAAAATGGGATACGTAAATGATACAGCGAAAATGACTGTGATTTCACCTCATGCGATACCTGAGGTGTTTTTAAATTGTGTTGGCCGTATAGACTGGCCGTATATTTCTGTTTATATCCCCTAATTATATGTTTAATTTTCTCTGCTATTTACACTTCATAGGCTTTTACTTTAAAATCACATATAATTTGTTTCCAATAGGAATTGTCATTGTGCCAATCGTTTAACCTCTCAGATATTGTAAACTTGATTAAAAGTAACAGAAGTCCGTCCTCTGGTGTTTATTTATCAGAAGATCTCGTTGTTTTTTATGGCTTCGTAAAGCGAACGCGGAGCCATTATGTTTTCGGGTTTTCCGTCCGTTCGTCCGTTCGTCCTTCCGTCCGTCCGTCTTTCCATCCTTGTCCGTACAATAACTTATGAATGATTCATCCGATCTACTTCAAACTTAGGGTGTGCCTGACATTGCCACTATCCGTCATATTGGATTATGAGCATGATTTTCTTGTCCGGGCAATAACTTGTGGATGATGCATCCGATGAACTTCAAACTTGGGGTGTGCCTTGACATTGGTGAGAGGATGGATGGGATTGATTTTCAGCAATGCGCGCAATCCAATATGGCCGTTCATCCGTCCGTCTTTCCATTCTTGTCCGTAAAATAACTTATGAATGATTCATCCGATCAACTTCAAACTCGGGGTGTGCCTTGATATCGGGCAGAGGGCGGATGGGATTGATTTTCAGCAATGTGCGCAATCCAATATGGCCGCTATCCGTCATATTGGATTATGAGCATGATTTTCTTGTCCGGGCAATAACTTGTGGATGATTCATCCGATGAACTTCAAACTTGGGGTGTGCCTTGACATTGGTGAGAGGATGAATGGGATTGATTTTCAGCAATCTGCGCAATCCAATATCTAAATCTGGGGTGTGCCTTGACATTGAGAAAAGGGCGATTGGGATAAATTTTCAGCCATGTGCCCAATACCATATGGCTGCCATGAAGCATATTAGATTATGAGCAATATTTTATCGGGAGTAAACTTGTGATAAGGCATTATTTGTTATAAGTTTTCAGCCATCTTGATTTTTAAAGATGGCAGCCATCTTTTAAAATAATTAATGCCAAACATATCATACATCATCTTTATTGTTTCATTTCTTATTTTGTTTGCAATAAATCTTTGTTATCTTCGTCAGTTCTTGAACACCGTTCTGGTACAATCTGGTTACTGTCGTGGCTCAGAGGGAATGGTTCGAATGAAAGTCTGTTAACCAAGCTCATTACAGGCTTAGGAATCCGGGGTGAGATCATAGATGTCGACGGACTGACAGTCCGATGGGGTTGAGGAGACGATGGTAGACTAACCTTGACAGCAGAAGTGGCAGATTTTGGGATGGAAAGAAAATAATAAAAATTCTGAATGGTCGAAAGTTGTAATTTACCTTTACAATTTTGTGTGCCCCATTTTAAAGCATCGTTGGAAGCACTGTCAAAGTTTAGACGATTGGATGAATTGGCTGGTCATCTGTGCTTTTAATCAATTCAAACATGCCGCATAATGGGAAATAGTCTCTTGTATGATCTTGTATGCGTTTCGTGGGTTTAGGAAAATAATTTAGCTCTTTAATTTTATTATTTTAAAGATTTATGAACATGATTTGAAGTTGGTTTGTGTTTGTTTATGGACTAAATGTATATTTGAAAAACATCAGTTGAAACGAAACAACCTTCGCGTTAGTTCCCGGGTAGTCGAAAAAAGAACAGGAAGGAATGCATATTTTCCGTATTTGTCGTAACTACGCGACCATAATTTTTCTTTTAGGCCAGACTTTTAAAATACATGTTTTACAACACACTTAACGCAACTTAGAAAATATTTCCAAAGGTTGTTCATAAATCCTTCAAGGAATTTGGGAGGGTTTGGTCACGTAAATGTCCCTCAAGGATGCCATGCATGGATGTTTATTGCTAACGGAAAATTGCCTGCTTCTTTTACCACGAGCTTGTTTTGCCATTCTGCCTCAGTGTCAATTTACCTAATTAGTCTAACTGGACGAAAAGTTAAACTGAAGCAAAATAATAAAGAGATGAAATGAGAAAATATGTCTGGAAACCAAAGGTATTGATTAAACCTAAAGATAAAATAAGCTACTTGGACGAGCGGACTTAAGGAACAAAAAGCTTGAGTTTGAAAAAGAGGGGTTCTTAAAAAGGCAGAGTAAAAGAGCAAAATGCCTCTGGAGACAGAAGGACTAAAGTAAATGGTTAGATATAAAAGTAAAAAAGGATCAGAAAAAAATGGGAAATTTCTAGAATAACATACTGATTAACTTAATAACAGCTATCAAAGTAATTTAAACAATTCACGTTAATTAAAACCAGTGACTCCCAGGTTAATAAAAAAAGGAAGAAGTATGTCCTTTCAGTGGCTTATTTGTGTCTCCATTTATTGTCTTTTAAGATGACGTGATGTTGCAGCATCTATTTTTAGATCAATAATAAATGACATTTTTTACCGCTGTCTAGTGTATGATGGTAGATTTAGGTCCAAAAAAACATGGCGACAAACTTGAAGTGGGAAGATTTGTTCGGAATATGTAGGTCGGTCCTGCAACTACACGTCATTTTGTAGGTATGTCATTGGCTAAGTTTCATCGCATGACTGCTCTATAACGCACCTAAATTGTATCCACCAATGATTGAACAAAACTAATGGAAAATGGTGGCGGATTTGGGAATGGCCTGTGGAGCTTATTCTCTATTGTAAAGACATATTCAAATTTTAATATTTCACTGACTAAAGCCAGACTTGTCTGTCGTCAACCTCGTGAAGTATCCTGGGGTTTAGTTTATTACAACAACCTATGATTGGGTTAGTTGGAGATCTCCAAACTCTGTGGCCAAAGTATATTGATGATGGGTGACCAAATGAATTGTAGGACCTGCCATATTGAAACATGTACATTCGGAGAAACAACATTTTTCTCTCAATTTCTTCTAATTTAAGCAACACAACCGGCCAAAACTTTACACACATTCAATTCGATATTTTAGTTCGCCGTTTCACCAAAAAAAGCGTTGAAACACTCACATTTGTGTTGCATCCTCGTCGTTTCTCCAAAGATAGCCCGAATCTACTACCCGCTGCCTTCAAAATGAACTTGGGAAATGCCTCGTTTTCGGATTTTCTTGATAAACAGAGTTGTTTAATCCGAAAGCGAGGCTCAGAGGTCAACTTGTGTTCGTACATTTCCCAATGTGTTATTTCTCCAAATGTATACGTTTCAATATGGCAGGTCCTCCAACTCTGTTGGTCACCCATTATCAATATACTTTGCCCACAAAGTTTGGAGAGCTCTAACTATGATTGGGTATGAAGGTCTAAATGACACGCACCCCGGTCTAACACAATTAGAAACTTGTCTTAGTGATTATTTTACAAGAAGATTTTCCGTCCGCCGGTGTGTTTTAATTTTCATAAATATAAAGTTACATCAACTACACCGAAGTTAGTTACATACTAGAATTTAACAAACCGCTTTTTAAAGAAAAACATTTTGCTGTTTACTTAAATAAGACAGGCAACTGACCGATCAGTCATCAATAATGAGAAGAAAAGCATGCTTTTAAACCGTCATAAAATTGTCATTGACCCTAGAATTTTGTTTTACGGATATTACTGTTTTACTTTGATTTTTATTTGTTGTCGGTTTCTTTAAAACACATGGACACACCTAATAAGTCTATAAACGTTTATTTCTTTTCTGGCATTGGGGATATAATGTTTGAGTTGGTACCCATGCGCAGGTATAAGGTAGTGAGCTTCTTAACTTTTACAATCGTCATAACAAATGATTAATGAACAGAATGTATGAATTTGCTGAAACATATCTTTGCTGTCGTATTTGATACGTTCATACCAGACATATTACCAACTTATAACATCTGTGCCCAAGGTAGGAGAGATATTAGAAATCGTTTTGCATTACATGTTGTGTTGTGTGGGATGTCCGCTTACGAACATCCCGAAGGGTAGAATAGTTCTAGTAGTCAGTATTTCCAAGTGTCCGGAGATGGGGGGGGGGGGGGAGCTAAGACTGCAATCGAAAATATAGTCACAGGTAAATCAAATTAATTTGCACGCAACGAATTTCCCTTTGTGAGACCCTACCCGAATGCTGAATGGTGTATTACGAATTGCGCTTTGACGTCGGTATTTGTGCACGGAAAATGGCATCGTTGTCTCTTCTGTGGATCATTTTTGTGATAGTTTAACTGGCATGGCTGGTCCTTGTTGTCATGATAATGATGGGATATCCCAAATGCAAAAGTAGCCAAAGAAAACCTCCCAGTTTCTGATGATAAGAGACAGCCGGACTACCATCAATACACAAAGAAAAAGGTTAAGCCCCTCCTGGAAAGTCTGCACAGCACAGACCGATAAAATCATTGGTGTAGTGAGATTGTTGGCAAACTGATATTGCAGAAACGATTGTGATCACAAAGGACAACATGCTGGCAATAAGAAATCATCATTAATGGCAATAAGCTATACAATTTATTCATGATATCGTTAGTCGAATCAAAAGTGATATGGGGCGCTTAGGGGGCGCTCCCCCCCCCCCCCCTAAATCTGCCATTGCCCTAGATGTATCAAAAGTGCATAAGTTTTCCGTGATAATTATTGATATAAATAATTGATTTCGTGTATGATTTTATGATTTCATTAATACAGGATTACTTCTGCTATCCGTTTGTGCCAATGTAAACATGTTGGGTGATAAACATTTTTGGACTAAACAAAAATGATTTGCCATATAAATAGTTCAGCTTTTCACAGGTGAAATCCATCCGAACTGATAGAAAACACATAAAGATTATTCTTATTCTGCAGAATGTATCACCATGTGTTTTAGCTTGTAAATATCTGCAATAACTTAACACCCAACTAGTTAGTGTAGCTAGTCCTTTTATGGTTAAACGCTTAAACCTGAATTTTAATTTAAATATTTAGAACAATTTACGATAAACAAATCAGTTTTCGTGAGTTTCGCGAATATGAAGGTTGTTTTTTTTAATAAAAAATCAGTTGTTTCCGACTTCTGCTTTTTGTGGCTTATTCATATTTATCTCTGTGTTACATGTAGTGGTTAAGAAAATGGGGGTAATGCACATATGCCGCTGAAGCGTTTATTCAAATTAGACTGAAACACAAAAAACAAACAAAAAATACACTATTGTATTATTAACTTACAGTCAACCAGGCTAGAAAGGAGAAGAACACACAATCATTTGACGTTCTTTTCCTTACCGTTAAAATTCTTATATCGCTATATTCCCAACTGAGCCAAACACATGTTTAACACTTTGGGCCTGACGAATGGACACGCTACAAGAACATGTTTTAAGTAAAGCAATCTCACTTTAGCCCCCGTAGAATAGTTTCCCGGCGATCTTGATACTTGAAGAAAGGTGAAATATCCTGACCAATACTACACTTACACGATTTCCTTCAGTGGTTTAACAAAAACTCTTCCGATTAATCTATCTAGCCCGTGTTTAAAAGGTTCCATAAGATAGCAATTCACCGTTCATAATCATAACATCTCTCACAAGACTTTTGAAAATATGATTAGGCATATTTGATTCATATTTTGACCTTGTAACAAAACGGCATCATTTTAGGAAGGGCAAGAACTCAAACGTGCGATGAATACAACAGTTACAAAGGTGGTGTCAGTTTTGGCTTATCTGTCCAGCTATTTATTTTTTCTCCTCTTTTTTTCTGGAAAATTTCACGTGTATTGATGAAATGTGATTAAAAATACATGCCATACTCAATTTAATCTAAACTATCCTTGAGCATACTCCGAAGGCTTCAGATCAAAACATTTTGAAAAAGTGCTTAAGTGAGTATAAATCAAAATCAAATTTCACCCAAGTTGAGTACGAATTATTCAAGCCAATTATCCAAAGCGTTTGTTTTGGTATTGTTACAATTATGTCAAGTCATCGGTAGTTAGACCATTCTGAAATACATAAAATGAAGCGCTTTATCAAAGGTCAAGCTTTTAACACAATTTGTTTTCATTTATGGTTTCATGATTGAGTATGAATTTAGCTCTCTGTAAACAGGACTTAAATCCTAACCACGTCAGATTAACATATACAAGGTACACACAAAAAAACATAATTTCGTGATTTATCATAATCATAAAGACGTTCCCTTTAAAATTTGACCGTTTGAGAAAAGCAAAACAGCACCCAACTGGAAATTGATATATTTTTCCGGCCTGAGTATGTCACACATTGTCATATTGCAATACAGCAACAATTGTGTGGGCTACTATCATCTACACACGCTCGCTTAATGAATATATTGGTTGTAAAACGTTAGATCGCTTATTATTCCAACAAGGTGCTTATATCATCCTCATGATTAATTTACAAATAATGTGAAATTATCGGGTTCGTCGAGGGGGTTAATTGATCTTTTATCATTGTTTCTTGTAGAATAAATTACGATTTTCATAAATATGCGCCAGGACATGTCCAGCAACAAAGATAATTGACATTCTGTCCACCAAATAACTCAAATACATACCTGGTTAACATGAATATAATAGCAAAGAATTGATGGACAAGCGCAGAAATGAAAAATGAGAAAAAATCGTCGTCGATAAGTATTTATGTATATGGATCTGAGAAGAGCAACACAACTTTTTCCCGCATCAGACAAAACACTTGCATCTCTGATTGGACGCCATTGATCAAACGGAAACTGTTTTTATTTAAGTTTCAGGCACATAGGTTTTTATCCCGCATCAGACAAAATAATTGCATTGGAATGGACGTCATCGATCACGTGGTGACGTGATATTTTTCCGTATCAGACAGACGAGTTCGTATCAGGTTGCCTAGAGTTACTTGCCCCTGAATACACCCCGTGATACCATGTAAACAATGTGTCGTCTGCTGAAGTGTCAACATAATTAACATAACAAACAGAACATGTCTATGTGTATGGCTATAATCTTGGACACTAAGGAAACATTTACCAGAGAATGACAGGCCAACTTATGATCCCAAGATCTGCCGAAGGCATGCTACCTGATAATGATTAGTGTAGTGGTCAGAACTGAGTAGAACTATCGAGTATCGTTATCGCCCAATTTGGTAGAGTTTCGCTAGGTAAAAAACTATCAACCAGACAAGCGTCTGCTAAAAGGAAGGGTCTTCAGCGGAATAAATTCGTTACACAGAGTCTGTTAGAGACCCAACACGGAAATATATGGATTTTACTAACCCCATATATTTCCGTATTGGGCCACAAACAGACCGTGCAACTAATAGTATCAGGTTTCATAGATGTACCTGCCCCTGGACACACCGCCGCACCTCCATATCAACATATTTAAACCAGGTCGATTATGCGTACTAAATGCTGATATTACTAAACAAGCTGTTAGCTATGGTAAACCGTCTGTTGAAGGTGAGAAATTTGGATCAGTCCGCAATATCCTGTTTACTTAAATTATACTTATCTGAAGCCCTAAGCCTTAATAAGTCGACATTCCAGGAATTATTGCAGAGTGAATGGGAATCTGCTCGAAAGGGCAGTTTTTATTTTCGTTCAAACCCAATTGTTAATACAAAAACTTTTGAATTTAATTCCCGTTATGCAGAGGTTTTATTCTATAGATTGCAATCCGGGCATTTCCCTATAAAGTCCTATTTACACCCTTTTAATCTACACAATACTGGAATGTGTGATATCTGTCATGTAGAAGATACAATAAACTGTAGATCCATTTTTAATGTTATGTAAGAAATTTCCTGTACAACTTTCTAAATTCTTAAATACTGCTGGAATTTTTAACTGTTCTACTGAAAGCATTTTGAAGCCAGAGAGAAATTCTAACACTGTTTTTAAAGCCTTATCTAAGTACCTTGTATCTTGTCTCTCAAAGTAAGATTTTTCTGAGCAACAAAAAATTTTGTAATTTTTATGCCCCCGCCCATATTTACATGGGACCGTACGTACAAGTGTTTCCAGACAATAAATCTTAAACCAGTGAAGGCTTTCATTTGAAATTTTATATATTATGTATATCCACAATACCTCGGATGAGATTGTGTTTCAAGAAAATATGCTCACAGGTGGCGCTACTGCAGGCATAGACCTCGTAAATAGTTATGATTTGAGGTTTCCGGACGTTATCTCCATAACGGCTTGACGTTTTCTCTTGAAATTTTTTTATGTTTTGTTTTAAACTTATTTTATTGCAGCAAAGCAAAAGGATCGGGGGACAAGTTCTTACAACTTAGATTACCCCTTTCCGTACTTTTAAATCATAATACAAGGAAAAGGAAGTACATAATACAATTCTTAATTACTGCATAAAATTTGAAAACAAAAGAAATAGAGCATTTGGATAAGTGCATGAGTGGGGTATATATGTACAATATACAATATACAAGGTATAAGAAACAGAGACGACCGTATGAGCTAGATGTTAGGTATATTGACGTTTATTGAATGAAGTCATGGAATCTTGAGCTGTTTTGTATGAATCTTAAAACAGAAGCGAAGATAGCTTCATTTTGAGCATTTGTTAGCATAGGATTACCAAATAGTATGTCATTTAAGTTGGATGTGGTTGGTAAGTTTGACAAGAGTTCTGCTCTGATATGATCATAGAGAGGACAACGGAAAAAGAAATGATCGGAATTTTCATCAGAACTACCACAAACACATGAAGGACTTTCTACTAGATTAACTCTAAATAAATGAGAGTTCAAGGAGCTACAGGAATGTCGTAGTTTGGTGAGAATAATGGTAAGTTTTCTGTTTCCTCGCAGAATATAGTCAGGGGGCCTGTCTAGGTCCGGTACTACCCTGGATTTGAATTTTTTAACAGTAGGACAGTTACGGGTTTCGTCGTCAAGATTGTTCCAAGCAGCAAGAGCGGACGGTAAAAAAGAGTTTTTATATAAGGTGAGACTGCAGCGAGGTGTGCGATAATGTTGAGCGTTTCTAAAATTGTAGGATGTAACCTGGCCTACTTGATTTGGGATAATATTTTGTAGGTAGGCAGGAACTTGTTCATTGTAAATATTGTACATGACTTTTAGTTTTGCATGCTGCCGTCTGCTCCGTAGGTCGTGCCACCCAGTCTCCAAACTCAAGGAGTTTTTACTTGCGTAGATAGGAAGTCCTGTTACAACGCGCGCAGCAGACATCTGTACCCTTTCCAATCGCTCTGCTTGTGCTAGGGTACAATTATCCCAGATCACAGATGCATATTCCAGAATTGGGCGTACATAGGTAATGTAAATTTGTGACAGTGCTACACGTCCAAGTTTGAATTTAAGTTTTCGCATAATCCCAATTCTTCGCGACGCCGATTTTATGATATGGTCAATGTGAGTGGCCCATTTACAATCACTCTGCAAATATAAACCCAAATGACGATGGGAAAAAGTTTCAGTAAGAGGCGCACCTGAGAAACTGATGTTAGTTACATAAGGTGTATGGTTTGAGAAGAACATTAGAACCGTTTTAGCCGTGTTAAAGTTTAGATGCCAGGTATTGGACCATTCCTGCAGTTCATCTAGATCACTGCTTATAACATTTTCAATGTCACGCAAGTATTTACCGTTTACATGCAGACAAGAATCATCTGCAAAAAGTCTAGCAGTACTTCTAGTTTTGTCCGGAAGGTCGTTTATGTAAATGAGAAAAAACAGGGGCCCAAGTACCGAGCCTTGTGGAACGCCTGCTTTCATAGGTATAGTGTTTGAGTGAGAGTTTCCAAGAACCACTTTTTGTGTCCTGTCAGTCAAGTAACTTTTAATCCACTTTAAAACTTCACCCTTCACCCCATACTGTTCAAGTTTGAAAAGCAATCCACTGTGCCACACTGTGTCAAAAGCTTTGGATATGTCGCAAAAGACAACACAGGATAATTCGCCCCTGTCAAGGGATTTGCATAACATATCGTAAAACTCCAGCAACTGATAAACAGCTGAGTGACCAGGGAGAAAACCAGCTTGAAGGTAATAAAATAGTTTGGTCGAGTGGAAATGATTATATAAATATTTAAACATAACTCTTTCAAATAATTTCCCTACACAGCTTATTAGCGATATTGGTCTATAGTTAGACGGCAAATTTGGCTCCCCTTTCTTGAAAATTGGGACAACGTTAGCAATTTTCCAGCTATTTGGGAACAGTCCATGTTTTAGAGATTTGTTAAATAGCAAAGCCAAAGGTACGCTAATTGACGGTGCAACGCCCTTTAACATTCTGTGACTGATGAGGTCCGGACCAACAGCTTTGTTAGAGTCGAGAAGTTTGATCATACACCTGACTTCCTTGTCAGTGATAGTAACTAAATTGATGATAGATTCTGTTTTTTTCTCAAAGTCAGGCAAGGAAAAATCCCGGTCATCAATATCAGCGACAGAAGAAAAGTAAGTATTTAAAGCATTAGCTTTTTCAAGTTCAGTAAAACAGGTTACATTGTTTTGAACAAGGGGTGGAATGTCAGTCGCTTCATTTTTCATAAATTTTCCAATAGTTTTCCAGAAGAACTTAGGATTCGAAGATTTAGCCTTTTCCAAGTTCGTCTCCAGATTATTAAAATATTGTTCGCGGGCAAATTTTTTCATATTATTAATCTGGTTTCGGATGTTCTTGTACGCTTTCCAGTCGGTGGGCTTCTTACTTTTACTAGCTTTTCTTTTTAGTCTATCACGTCGGCGAATATACCTACGAAGTTCGGAGTCAAACCACGGTTTATCGTTGGGACGAATTGTGACATTGTGGTTTGGTATACACATTTTCGCAATTTTAGTGAAATGTTCCGTAAATTTGTCAGCCGCATTGTCAACACTACAGTGATCAAAAAGAGATACCCAATCGAAGGCTGAGATCAATTCATTAAATAAATTATAGTTGGCGTGTTTATATAGCCACACCTGTCTATTATAGGCTTTCTTAATTGTGTGGTCAATACCTATGTCAATATACGTGGCCTTATGGTCACTGATCTCACTGTCCACACTTATCACATCGCAATCAGTAACTTTTATGCTGTCGCTTATGATCACTGGGTCCAAGAGGGTTACAGAATGTTGAGTGATTCGTGTAGGTTTGTCAATGACGTTACGTAAATTGCAGCGTTGTAAAATGTGACCTAGGTAACGAGAGTTATTTTCTAGCAGATTATCATTTAGGTCCCCATTCATGACAACTTTTGAGTACTTTGCAAGAATGTCT
This sequence comes from Lepidochitona cinerea, assembly GCA_963971465.1. NCBI lineage: Eukaryota > Metazoa > Mollusca > Polyplacophora > Chitonida > Tonicellidae > Lepidochitona > Lepidochitona cinerea. The sequence goes on along the minus strand of OZ020560.1, from coordinate 13,449,271 downwards.
TCCGTCATAGATTCAAATGATAGGAACGTATGGGCACGACTGTTAGGGCTTATATACGACGTGTTTAATAAAAAGCTAATATTCCTAGAGCTTATTTCCACACTGATAGTTTCAAAGTCTGATTTCTCAAGCTCAGGTATGCGAACAAATTTAAGCTGTAAGGAGATATAAACAATTATTCCTCCCCATGGGTTAGTTATTGTTAGATCTCTATCTTTACGAAGTGGTGGATAGAAGCCTTTGATTAACAGATCAGATGTGGATATGGTATAGTCTAGATTACTTTCAGTAAAACAAAGAATATCGAAGTCGTCGGCAATATCACGTACATAGTTGAGCTTATTTCTCAGGCTACGAACATTCAAGTGTATAATTCTAATGTTATCACAATGATCTATACTATCGGGACCTGGGTTAGATTCTACATCACCACACGTGAGTAGGAAGATGCAAAGAAAGTTGAAAAAGCTGGACGGAGAGGAAATAGGCTGTAGGACAGTAAGTAAGAGTATGCAAAAAATTGAGTACACAGGGTTATGCCCGATGTAGTGCATATAACTAGGTTTAAGGTTCATTCTAGGTTTTCGCTTACTTGATTTGCAAGATCCATGACAACGGTTATGAAACAATCCGATATTTACTCGATATGAACAGATATCTTCAACCATTATCAAAATGACCGATTGTCAAAATATACATTTTTTTATAAGATGTATATCCACAATACCTCAAATGGGATTGTGTTTCGAGAAAATCCACTCATAGGTGGCGCCACTGCAGGCCTAGACCTCGTAAATACAGATATGATTTCAGGTTTCCGGACGTTATCTTCATAACGGCTTGACATTTTCTCTTGAATTTTTTTTATTAGATGTATATCCACAATACCTCGAATGGGATTATGTTTCGAGAAAATTCGCTCATAGATGGCGCCACTGTAGGCCTAGACCTCGTAAAAACAGTTATGATTTCAGGTTTCCGGACGTTATCTCTGTAACGGGTTGACGTTTTCTCTTGAAATTTTTTTATAAGATGTATATCCACAATACCTCGGATGGGATTGTGTTTTGAGAAAATCCGCTCATAGGTGGCGCCACTGTAGGCCTAGACCTCGTAAAATCAGTTATGATTTCAGGTTTCTGGACGTTATCTCTGTAACGGGTTGACGTTTTCTCTTGAAATTTTTTTTATAAGTATACCACAATGTTTGTCTGCTCATTATAGCATCTCACCAACTTGTACATTCTTAATATGTAGAGGTTATTCATCATCGATTTCACTACTGTATGATCAACTTGTGCCTGCTAGGCGGGGGCATGTATCACCTTCAGTGATAATTAATGCACATCTCTCCAAACAACACCCTTCTCCAAAGGGGGCATACTCAATGATACTATTACTTCTAGTTTTTATATTTTTTTCAAAGAAGTAATTAGATAAGTTGTTTGAGAGGCATTTAGAAGTCGGTAATAGTAACACAAAGTATCACATTTGGTTGAAAACGGTATAAGTATCTATACCGAAACGTACCAACATCAATAAATAAGAAGTTGTTATCCAGAAATCTCTTTCTTTGTGAAGTAATTAGATATTTATCCTATTTATAATTTGACATTATTGTGTGTTTTTGTTGTTGCTAATATGCTATCTTAAAATATTTAGAGATACAGGCGCATCTGAATGTCTAATGTTGTCTAAAGCGTTGCCATTTGCATTGTATCCGGTCCTGTCATTTGATGGTATTCATTTCTTGTTACACATGTAGGTAACGACAAAAACTTAACATGTACTCTCCATGTGCTGTAACAAATCTTATGAATAAATTAGTTCTGTCCTATTTAAATAAAACAGTCATGATAACAATTATGCTGACTTAGAGGACACTTTTGGCTTAATTGTTTAAAGACAATTCATTTTGTGATTTTTTTTTGCTGATTGTTCATGTGAAAAGCAAGAATGCATATCTACACTCTTTTAATAATGAAAACATCTCATGATAATTGGAGCTCAAATCCTTTGGGTACTGACATTGCATTAGACGCAACTATTTGTTATTCTGAGTCAGATTCCAGCATAAACGATCCTTATCTTGTTGATAAGAAACGTAGTGATCTTAATCATTTAGTTAAAACTCCTGATCGGTACAAAGCATGTCAATTATATCATATCAATATGTTAAAACCATATATAGACAGAAATGGCGTTGACAATGAACCTATTTTACCAATTAACATAATTCCTACTGACCCTGACAATTATTTCTTCAAAGCTCTGTTAAATAAATCAAAATCTGTTCATAAAATTCCCTGGTCTCCTTGTTACTTCTTCGTTTATTGTTTTGTCTGATAACATAAGGCTGCGTTTCCACCAAATTTCACGTGTAACGTATCACATGTCATGTGCCTTGCATGACACGTGATACGTGACATTAGGGGTTTCCACTGGATTTCACATCGAACATGTCACATGTCATTCGTCCTGTGTTCGCCATGGGTGACGGTTCAGACTCATCTGACGATGAAATTCTTGCTCTATGTCTGTTGTACAGGCGAGCTAGGAGAAACTGCAACAGGCTCTTAATATGGTGCAGAGACCATTACTTATTGCGTGCAGAAAGGGGCGAATTTACCAGAACGTTTCGCTATCTCATGGACAATCATCAATCCCACACCTTTGGTTTTTGTTTTTATGGTCTTTATTTCTGGGGTCACATAAAAGTGGAGTCTTTTGCACAAGACATATCAGGTTGTCATTCATGTTTAGGACAAGCGTAAATAACGAATTTTAGACGATCAAAACACAGACTCTGTATACATTTGACTCGAACACGTGGAGTTACCAAAAAGGAAAGTAAAAGCTGTGGAAACCCGGGGGAAACCCCAGATCGGACAGACGTGAAACATGCCACGGGTAAAAAGAATAAACATGTTCATTCTTCAAAAACATGTCATTTCACGCGTGAAACGAGAAAAGTGACATTGATGGAAACGGTTCCTACCAAAATCATATGTTTTTATTTCTTGTCACTTGTCATGTGACATGTCACGTGAAACTTGGTGGAAACGCAGCCTAATGTAGATCAACTGTACATAATCTAAGATTTCAATCAATGCCTTCTTGGAGGTTTTGTGTATTTTATTTGTGTATTTTAAATGGCAGTACCTACGTTGAATCGGCACTATGCATTATGTCAACTTTGTTTGATTGTCATGGATGGATCATGCGTTGATCTCTAAAATTTGTCTGCCAGTAATGATGATTGATCATGTCAAATTTGGAATCATTCCGTTCATATGTGTGTTGTTTACATATAGTTGTAATACACTGATTATCAATATACAAAAAGGAGTGACGTTTTTATGCGGTTCAGTATATTATCATCACTAAGAGTTGCATAATCTTAAAATATATTATAGCAGTTCGTTAAACAGAATCCGGTACTGTAACGAGCTACCTTAGAAGAAAACAGTATCAGACTTCAAGTATAACAAAAAACGGCATTCTATAAATAAATAAACTTTCGTTGAGTCCGGTAAGAAGTTTTTATGCTCGGTATTCTTAACCTTCGATAAATATGTGTTTCCCGACTGTGTTGTTAAATATTCATTCCTCAAAGTTCTCAAAGCACCAGGATCAAACACCTGGAGGTTGTCTTGCATTTAATGAACACGCTCAGACTGTGAACCCCCTTTGAGAGAATTATGTGTAAGTCCGTGTATTGCATCTCTTTGGTGGTCAATCATTCACAAGTAAGGATCATGCAAGTTAAAGTACCCTCTCAATTTAATCATTCTGGACCCTGTTTCACAAAGCGGTGTAGATGTATTTTTTGTGTAACTTTCATACTAACGTATCTCTACAGTTTGGGTTGCTATGGCAGTTACGTGAAAACTTACGTGCTATTCGACTGACATTTATATAAATAGAGGATATTGAACAGTTGTGCTTGAATAGCACTTATATTTTTTCGAGTGAAAGTCGGAGAATAACCCACGAGACGCGAAGCGTCGAGTGGGTTATCCCTCCGCCTTTCAAGAGAAAAAATATAAATGCTGTTCAAACACAACTGTTCAATATTCTGTTTATTATTTATACTATCATGTTTTAGGCTGGAGATTTTTTATTAAGTATAAATTTATCAATTATAAAAAAGAAAGTATCAACAAATTTATGACGGATTAGGTTTTCCCCAAACGTAGGAATATATATCGCTGACCAATGAAACAACAGCCTGTCTGTTCTTCTCACGTGACTATCAACTGTCAGATTTGTGGTCATTTGAATGGCCATTTTCTCCCTGAAGTTTTTCGCGATATTTCATGTAAAAAGAAATTAAATCGAACTCCATGGATTTTAACTCTGCAGAGCACCAGTCACCAGGATAAAAAATGATATTTGGAATTACCAATGAACTATATGCGTGGAACGGAGGTCACGTGGTGCTTGATATGCTTCGAATGCCGCCATTACCAGGAGATAGTGGAGCGTCCATCCAGATTTGTTCTGCACGCGCTTATCAACTGTCAATGGCGGCACATTTTACAAAGTCCGAACTAAACCAGCCAATGAGACGTGTCCATTCCACGCATATAGTTCATTGGGAATTACTTTACATTGTTTAAACGCGTCAGTGAATGGCAAGTACAGTTACTCGTTACGCGCAGTGGTCCGATTCTCCGAAGCCATGCTGCAGGTCACACAACGCTGCCAACAAACGATCGATTGTGAAGTTTTGTTTTATCGCTTTGACTTAGAGTGGTAAGCCGATCCTCTATTGAATCAATTTAGTGTTTTCAGCTGTAATTTATTTATCTCAATGCTAAATATGACCGAAAAGGCTTAATTTAGCCTATCGAAATCCTATGCACTGTTGTTGTTGTACAGCAGACGTCAGTACACAAGAAAGAAGTAGGTCCGGCGACGTCATCGGCTTCGTCGCGTGCATTAAATAACAAAAAGTGTTATTGCACTGCAGTGAATTATAACATTTCTGAGTGAAGGAAATCCCTAGTTTTCACTTATGTATAAATAATAAATGAGGTTTCCAGATAACAATTGCTAACTTTTCTAGCTCCCATTGACCGCTGGATAGACAGTTTTATTTGTGAATTCCTGTGTCCCCTTTGTTGTAGTTAGGTGCGCGGTAAGTGGCATTGTGGCTGCGCGTGTGGTGCACTTTAGGCTGTTTGCTTTACTAACTGTCAGACAGAAAACAATAGCAGCAGAGAATCTCCTAAATATTCTTTACATGTACATTTTTGGTGGAATATCGACTTGCAGTCTTTCATCCGAGATCGACCACTTCTTACTGAAGTTCAACGGAGAATGACAACAGTGTTTTTGCGGTGTATCCTTTTAGGGAAGCATGTGCGCGTACATGTATATAAAGCCACTTGTTCAACACATCAATGTTTTTATCAGTTATAGTTTATCATGCAATGTATTAAGAATGTACACGTATAATGTTATAGAAAATGTATTCTATGTTCTATCACTTTTTACGTTTTCCCTAATACTTCTAACGTTGAAAATCATTACATCAAAACCTCACGACAATTCAAAGTTGAACACTGTTGCACAAGCGGAGAGATGTGTCAAATTAGGACGCAACATTCTAATCATGACTGGACTATTCCAAACGTCATGGGTGCTGAGCCCTCTCCGATGACTTGAACTACTGGCAACCAAACATTTGTATAAAAACAGCTTCTAAAATACATTTGATAATTAATAGAAGAAAAAACTACTGGTAACCAAACATTTGTATCAAAACATCTTCCAAAATACATTTGATGAGTGATAGAAAAAGAAATAATGTTTTCGTTATCGGTCATTGTCGTTGTATTTGGGTTAGATAATGTTGACAAGTTTCACAATTTTGGAACTAGGGACTGGCGCCCATCGTCCTAAAATAAAACTCGTTTACTTTATCTAATCTAAATCCCACGACAATGAACTTGAACGAAAACATTTTTTAAGATAATGCGTACAGAATATGTACCTTTAAGCTTATACTGCGCTATATACGTGAGGTGGCTTCTTTCTATGGACGTATTATTACCGTTATCTTATGTATGGTTGATTGGTTGATGTTTTACGCCGCACTCAAGATTATTTCAATTATATGGCGACGTTGTCAGGTTTAGTGGGAGGGGAAACCGGGATCATTTCCCGGAGGAAACTCCCGGCCTTTTGCGAGTACCTGGAAACTCTTCCACATAAGGCGAATGAGTGAAAAATCCACTCAGACATTTTATTTGGTCTGAGTGGGAGTCGAACCCGCGCCGCATTGATGGAAGGCCTGTATGGGACTGGGGGACGGTCACTTTTACCCACATCCTCGGATACCCAGGGTTAAATTCTCAACAAGCTCACCTTTTACCCCTGGGACAACTGAGATTGAAAGCCTCGTTTTCTGGGAACGCCCATTTACTGTCGGACCAATCAAAAGTTCTCTTATAAACGTTGTAACTCTTCAGTTTGGAGACACGTTTGTCGAATTGAAGCGTAAACCGAAACGTCGTCCATCTTTGTTTTTGAACACTGCATAGATGCTTACGTAACGCGGATTCTGATTGGTGAAATTTCCGCCACAGTTTTGTGGCGGAACCAATCAAAGTCAACATGCATATTAAATTAGAAACGACGAATCTGCTTCCACTTGTCCCGCGGGTAAAGTGAGCGTGAGCGTAAGTTTTAATCGTGGGTTCCGACGATGTCTTACCCACTGAACCACCTTATGTATGGAGATTTAGGAATAAAAACATGGCGACGAATTTGAAACGGGAAGCCTAATGCAGAGTACGTAGGTCTGTGAGGTAACTGCACATGAAATGTACGCCAAGCTAACCAAGTTTACGAGATAATACAAACACATTCAATCAAAAATGTAGATTTAATCAACATTACTCTTTCGATCTAAACTAGCTAACGGTGACAATGTCTTTCCCTTTAACCTGTTTGAAATAAAAGACAGCATGTCATTGGCACGATGTACACGAACGTTTTTTTTCTCTCGAGAAATCCCATTGAAAACCTAATCAAAAGTTTAGAGAAAAAATATATGTCAATGCCTTCGGGGTGTTTGGAATCTATTCCTTGAACACTGTCGATGCCGATCAAATTCCTAATGTTTTGGATTTTTTTAACAAAAAATACTAATTATTAACCCTGGCCACGTTGAAAATGACATCGTCAGCTTACAGGTTTTATATTTGAAACGAGAAAAAAAGCTGGGTAGATTACCGAATGAGATCCATGTGTTGAATCATCTGTGCTTTTGGAATTATCGGGTATTTGTTTCACTGCTATTAAACTGTTTTTTTTTCTCTCTAAAGTTTGAAGACACGGTTGCGTAAAGTAAAGACGATGCTATTAAGTGTAGTTCACGCTGTTAAAATACTGCTATTATTACATTTGGTAATATTTGTAATTTATGACAAAATATTCCATCTTAAGAAGCTGTGATTTGATGTCGAGTCCATCCCATCATGCATTAGAAAAGCAGGGAAACTGGTGGTTGCTATACGTTCTGGGTCGTTTTGTCGTTATCTTCCTCCACCTAAGACTCAAGTCAGTTCCTAGGTCATGAGAAGAGATTTTATCAGCAAAACATCATTGTTTTATAATGGCTGTGTTAATGTCGCCATATCTCTGTTGATTTAGCCAATGCTTTCGATAATTCTGAGCTATAGAAGTCTCATCTTGCCCAAATGTCGTTATTCTGAATGATTTTTGAATTTAAGGCTCTTATTCACTTTATCCCCTTGTGGATTCTGGAGGGATAAGACTAGATCGTCAGCTCCATGAAAGTGCTTGTTTGTAAGAGGCGAATAATCGTTGAGCCCACGTCTGGCCTCGGGTGAATAAAAATTGGCTCACAACTCTCAGGCAAGCTTGATCATATGGGGTATCTAGCTTCTGATAAATAATTAAGTTGTAAAGAGCAATGTCTTATGGTAAAGACCAAGCTTAAAATACTACGTGGGCAAAAGTTATTAAACATATTGAAAGTTGAAATCATAGATTTGTACCACTCTCTGACATACTTATGCTGAATTTAGTTGATGTTTTAGAGATACTAAATAGATGATTACATAGAGGTAGAGTGATTGTTTAGCAGTACCTCGTGTTTTTACAATAGTTTACAATTTAGTGTTTTAGGTTATGATGTACTTTTGATGATGAACTACATGTAGTTATCTGATTAAACCTCTAATTGCATTCATATAGTGGGTGAATAATATTATCATCATCATAACTGGCATTACAGTTAATATTAAGGCAGATTTATAATAATGAATTTCAGCACGGGGTGCTCAACTTTTTTCTTTGTGTATAGTAAGCCAATCATCAGCTTCTGTCTGTCATAAACATTTTTTATGTTCATAAATGTATACATCGCCTAATACTCATGGGAATTCTAGTATTCGAAAACAATCACATACACCATAGTCCTATGCGACTTATCTCGGATATCGCGTTTTCTCGCGTAAATTATTTGGTAAAGATCAGTACCATTAGCGTGATGACGATGTCTTGATCGAACGCAAATTAACTAAAATTGATTAAAGAAATTCTGTGTAAGTTGTTAAGTTACGGCACCGAATATAGAGATCAAAGCGAAGACGGTAATTATGTACGTGAGTAATACGACTGTATTTTATATGATGATGGTTAATTTTGGATAAGATTACTTCGTGTCAAGGGAAACAATTTCACATTGCTGATATACGATTACTTATACAAAGGTGACCATTTGACTTCAGATCGAACAGAAAAAGATACTTTGTTTGTGGTCTGTCTTTTGTACTGGGTGACCAGATACAAACGGTTAACGAAAAGTGGATTCTAACTATCGTTAAACAAAACTTACTCGACCAGTTCTCTAAAACATGGCAGTTTGAAATAAGTTCATCAATACCTATTACTATCCGCCGGGTTTGAATACATTGTATTTGGAGATGTACCAGTGTTGCTGTTCATGGCTAATAAATGGAACTGAAACTGAATTTCACACAAAATACCAATCTAAACAGAGAAGTTAATCTTCGCATGCGAGACTAAAACTTCTGAAGCTAAGGGGAGGTAAGCATGTGGGCACGATTGACAAAATACATGAAGCAAAGCGAAGCCTTGATACAGAAGGCGAAACACCTACAGATTTTCGAAAATGGTGTAGGTTGTTATTTACATGCCCCAGGGGCGGATACAGGATTTTCTGAAAGGGGGGGCACAAGTCCCACATGTAGTAGGTAGCTATGAGTCTTGTGAAGGGGGGGGGGGCAACTATTACAGCACCATAAGGCGCGGGTCCAGGGGCCGCCTAGGCCCCGGAAGCTCTGGGATCCTAGATCGCCGGAGATGCGTTCTAAGCCATTTCGGCGTGTAAAACTAGACATTATTTTTCAGAGTACATCTTCATTAATATAGCCGGTGAAAAAATGTCTAAAATAGATGGCGCAAAAATATATCTACCAGAAAGATGTTTTAGCTTAGAGCCACGTCTGAATAAACGGCAAGGTCAAATGGGCCTACATCATAAGCGTGATACCTCTATTCCCTCTCGAGTATCACTTATTTTAATCAAGTATTTTAAATTCAACCTAAAGATAAACGTTGCAAAATTGTTTTTGTTCAAGCCCCTGATAATAAATTATCGGACGCTAACTTTATTTGCGGAAAAAAATTAATCAAAATGGAACTGTGTATGTTTTGCCTGTTTACGTAATACTCTCAGTAACAATTTCAAAACAATGTCAAGATTAGGGCCTAATGGCAATTTCAGAGTTCTGTATAGCTTTAAAACGACAGCTTGCGATTTTTGCGCGAAAATTCATCCATAACTCTGGAATAATTCAGCGGCAAATCTGTATTTACATACAGATGAGCAAGCCCATTCATTCTCTCCTCTCCCATGGTTCACAGTTTTCAAATGTTATTTTATGCCATCTACAAGTTAATGATCCCATCTGATTTTGAAGTGATGAAGCATTGATAATTATGATAACATTAAGCGAACAGTGCATGTGCTTTCAATCGGGTGCAACAGTGCTATACGAGTGCATGCACGAAACCAAACATTTCAGTTAAATCCTCATCACGCATTTTTTGGTGTGTGGCCGATTATCCTTGGGCCCAATGTCTCCGCCATTTGCAACTCTTATATATTGTTTTGACTCTCGTCTCCCCCAATACAATAGACTTTCGTAAGAGTAAATAATTACGATTTGCGGCGAAGCCGCGAAAATTTAGCGATTTCTCTCTTGATGAAACCCCAGAAATTATATTTTTAGCCTATCTGGTCTAATTGCGAGTAAAAACGCTACCAGTCCACATCGCTTAGCTTCGTGTGGCTTTGCGCCCCCCCCCCCCCCCCCCCCAACCACTCTCCTTACCACATCTCCAAGAACCTGGTGTTTTAAATATTCAACACACATAGGCACGGCCCGTACCAATGAGGCAATTATACGAAAAAATGAAATGTGATCGTAGCTCCATATAAAGCTTCCTTCTTCATAGCATTGTAATGCAAGATATTTTCGTTTTCCTACTCTCTTTTTCTCTTTTCCTTCTCTTTTTTTCTCTTTTCCTTCTTTTTTTTCGTTTTTATTGGTCGGCTGATAGGGGGCGCGCGCCCCCTGCGCCCCCCCTAAATCCGCCACTGTGCCCGTTCCATAAAGATTTTAAGCGTCCTTTGCTAAAGGCTACGTTATTCAGACCAAAGTACAAGACAGCTTTAACAGCTGTAGAATGTCATTGAAAAACAACATGACCTTGAACCCAACAAAACACATCCTGGGAAGTTTTAGACTATTTTGTTTGTAAATTCTTAAAGGCACACTTGCTGCGAAAATCCAGAATACTGTTTACATTAAAACAGTGGACGGTTTTCTGTATTTTTCCCAGACAGAGAAAGTTTTGACATCATTTAGTATTGTTTATTTGAAATTGAAAAACATATCTTTCAGGTACCCGCAATGTAAAAAAACTTCGAACCTGAGCGTGTGCACAAGTGCCCTAATGGTTTGAGCCGTGTTGGCTATCTAACGACACAGTATAAGTCTACGAACTTTAGCTAACAAATACATACTAACGATCGAGTAACAGGGACTATAAAAGTCTGCCGAGTGCAAACCACCAACAAAAACGCATGAATGAGGGTAATCCAACACTCAAGTTAACCCACACTGATCGGTGTTGTTGATGTTATCGATCTTCGATTGTTTTTCACCCTCATTTATACATTCTAAACCTAATTGGACATGCTTTATGTGTCCTATGTTTAATTTTTATGGTTTTAGCTGTAGTAAGCTCGTATAAATTGGCTTTCTTAACAAATGTCAAACAGGCTACGTCGGCAAGGTGGCCTTTAAGAATATATATTAAACCGCAAAAGGAACGTCACCCTATTCAAATGTTGCTAAATACATATATTATCATAATTTTTAATAATTTTTCTCTTTTGATATCTTTGCTAGACCTGGTTTGAAGCCAGTGGTCAAGAAAGTCTGGTTTTGGATCATGTTACTAATATGCAAAACACGTCGGCATAGCACAGCTACTAAAGTAATGATGGGGTGTTATAATGTGTACTTGATGTCTTTGGTAAGGTAGCTAAAGTGTTTTTCATTTTTTAACCGAAAGGAGTGCAACAGCGTGAACATTACATCTCAATAGATAAAAACAAAAACATGTAAATGAGTCAATGCTTGAAGCTATTCGATCCCAAGTTGTACCAAAGATCGAATTCTAGTAATACACATAGACAGACTCATTTAAGTAAAAAAGGGCACTCACTTTCACTTGAAATTCTTTGACATTTGTCTACCAATGATGATGATCAATCATGTTTCATCTATATGAAATACACCGATTATCAATATCCAAAAAGGAGTGACGTTTATTTGTGCGGTTCAGTGTATATGTGTAGGGTGGCAACATCAGAATAACATTACTAAACAAATCCAGTTGTGTTTTCATTATAAAGCTACCCTAGTCGAATACACGTAAACCTTTAAAGGATGGGAAATCTCTAGAAATACATAGGGATTATCGTCGATAACAACCTTCAAAGTACTTAAAACAGTTCACGTCAATTACCGCCATTGACCCTCAAGCTAATAAAAACAGACAGAAGTATGTCCTTTCAGTGGCTTATCTGTGTAACCATTTTTCCGTTTTAGGATGACGTGATGTTGCAATTTTTAGATCAATAATGACGTGTTTTTTTACCGCTCTCTAGTGTATGATGGTAGGTTTAGGTAAAAAAAAAATATGGCGACAAACTTGAAGTGGGGAGATTGTCTCGGAATATTAAGTTCATTATGCAACGTCATTTCTTAGCCAAGCCATTGGCTAAATTGTATCACATGACTACTCTGTAACACACTTAAATTTTTATTCAACAATAATTGGATAAAACTAAAAAATGGTGGCGGCCTTGTGAATGGCCTATGGAGCTTTTTCTATATTGTAACGCCACCTTCAAATTTCAATTATTCGCTTACGTGGGGATAAAACATACATTGGACAGTTGGTTTGGACTAAATGAACTCTACTCTTTCCATTTAAACTAGTCTAAAGCTTAGATTTCCTTTCCCTTTAAGGAAGAATATACCTCGATAACGTATTGTAACATGCGTCACTACTTAAATAACATAATATGAAATAAATAGTTGGTCATATCCAAACCTTAATAAAGCCATTGAAAAATAAATGGCACTCGTTTAAAAGAGCTTGTCTTTAAATGAAGAATTACCAAATCGTAAATTTAATGGCTTGTTTCTGAAATATGCTATTGAATGCGAATCATTCGAAGACCATTTATTTTGGCATTTATTTCAAACGAGATTTCAACCTGTCGACCTCCTAGTTGGATTTTAATATCGAAAGAGAATTTAAAGGCATTTATTTCTGGATATGTTTCAAACGGAATTATTCCTGGCTTGACTTACAACCGACCTTAAATACTAACAATATTATTGGAAGTAAGACAAGCTAGTCCCTGTAGGATATCAAAGACACCGTCTTCAAATACCCCCAAAACCTTGAGTTTCCTGAACGTCAAATGATATCGAACTTTAGCGAATCCAATCATCCCATGATAAGCTATTGATCCGAGAACAAACCCTGACCGTCTGACCCTTTTCATTAATTCCTTAGGGCTTCCACATCAAAACGACATTCTGAAACAACGTTTGTTACTGGCAACAAGTTGAGTGATTACATTTACACCTTGATTTTATTTCCCTTTACGCTACACAATATAAAATGAAAATGTATTCACATCCACAGTTATGTTAATAATATATTATATAGTCAAACGGTTAGACTTTTGGAAAATAATTTACACTGTATATTTAAAGCCAAGACACCAAAACTGAGATAATGACGTTTTAACGGTTGCCGTCTGAGATATAATTGACACATAAAGAAAAACGTCGGTCGAACTTTGGTTCCCCCACTTGGAAATTGTTTGTAGTCAAGATGTTGCCAGCAACGATATTATGAGAAACAGCCAACACATTTCCTCAGCTTGGGCATCGCTCCCATAGACTTCGTAATGATTTAATGCCACCTTTTGTGGTTCAATTTATTGTATATTCCGAATACGCTTTATTTATATACGTACATTACGTATTTAGGCTTACAAAATATATTAGATGTTTATTCGTTGATTCTTTTATAAAAATGTCCATATTAAATGAAGACAATGAGTCGCTCATGTTTTGTTGTGTTTACAAATATTCGGGTAAACGGAAACAGGCACAGAAAAACCACAAAACTATCTTGGGCTCTTACCGTTTCCAATATTTGTAAATGAAGGGTGTTTATAGGAATAAATGATGTGAATACCCTTTTTGACTTAAATTAGTCTGTGTATGTGTATTATTAGAATTCGATCTTTGGTACAACTTGGGATCGAATAGCTTCAAGCATTGACTCATTTACATGTATTTGTTTTTATTTGTATCTATTGAGATGTAATGTTCACGCTGTTGCATTCCTTTCGTTTAAAAAATGAAAAACACTTTAGCTACCTTACCAAAGACATGAAGTACACATTATAAGGCGCCTCCGCGAACACCATGGGGTTTGATGCACGCTTATAAACTGTTCAAATATCCATTTAAAGTTTCATAGTTCCATTTCATTCACTTCTGGACTTTCTGATCCGAAGACAGCGTCCTGTTGCTTATGTCAGAATACAAAACAACCTTAGAGAACAGTTATGTGTAAGTTGGTGCTGAACCTGATCTTAATGGGATACCAAACCGTTTATGACGATTATGATATTTCTTAGTCGTTATCTAGGGTTATGAAAATAATTAAATATGTGAAAATCGAGCCTATTTCCACACGAGCTAATCGCACACCATATTCGTGAAAACTTGTCTAGATTCTGCACTTTGTAAACAATGGTGCTTTGTATCCGAGTTCATAAGATTACTGGTTAACTGTTTACTGGTTCGTTGGGAAAGCCCAAACCGTACAAAACGAATACGTTTCCTCTCAGGCAATAACCGATTTGTGAAAACCTGAAATTCAGTCTTTAAAGCTGGAGGTAAATGATAGAATCTTTAAAAAAAGTTCGTTTTTTATGTTCATCTGGTGACACGTAATTTTCAAAAAAAAAAAATAAAGCTTGACTTTATCCACCTAAATGCACACGTCTGGAAAGTGTGTGTCTGTTAGCAACAACTTTTCGGTGAACTCTCTAATATACTTGTCAAAATTCGTTGTTTGGGGACTCGAGAGCCGCAGATCAGTATATTGTTCCACAAAGAGATGGTCAAATAATTTTCCTTTAGTAGATTTATATGGGTACGTATTTTTTAAAATAGCTTTATTTTTGTCAAGATTTCGTGGACAACTTTTAGATTTTTTAAATCTACGTTGTGTTGGTGTGGTATTGAAGAAAGCCATGTGGGAGCATCAGGATAACTCCAATCATCTTAACATATTGTGGATTAGGTATGACAGATGCTCTCGCAATAATCTGAAATGTAAAAGATTTATTATAGTAGCTATATATGTCATTATTTCTAATAGAATCACCGATCAAACAGTTGGTATTTAAGTCGTACCAAACGCACATAAACATAAATTGTTATTCTACTATAAAACTATAAGTACTTAAACTTAAAATGTAAATGCTAAGTTTAAGTTTTTAAGAGTTTTGTTTAAAAGCATTCCTTCGTGAGTTCTTTACTCCTGTGCCTACAGTTGTTTAAAACAAAATCGTAAACTCGTATGCGGTTTACGTAATGGGACAAATAGTCGCAACTGTTTTCAATTTCTGTACCGCTAAAATCGTTCCACAATACATTCGACTTGATCAGTTAGTATAACTAGATGTGGTGAATATTCACACAATGAGACCTCACGAATTCCAATGTTTTGGGATACTTCCATGGAATCGGATTGCTCACACAATCTACCGTTTGAAAGATTCAACACGGGGAGGGGAGCGGGGGGGGGGGGTCACACTAGCCCTCGGAATCTGACAAGCCCACTGGCTTTTACCCTTTTCCAATTATGAGTTATGGTTTAGAGTATTTGACTAATTAGTGTCTTACTTGCCAAAGAGAAAATATTTTTGACAGTGTGATAAATATCTTTCTTTCACAGATTTTTTAGCGATAACTTGTTCCTCATAATTGTCTATTTTAAGCCCAGACGTTAAATGATGTTGAGTTTCACTTGCTTCAAATTTCTGCTTGTCAAAGATAAAGATCTCCCTTTTCGCCAGACAGCCATGCTTTCTGTAAGGCTTGATAAAAAAGTAACACAAGTTTTAACCAATGAAATTACGGTATAACATTTTATGTTGATTCCAGATGTTTTGAATAACACATTTAAGTTTGTCCGGAATTCAATATTCGTTCAAAAACGTGCTTTTTTAAAAATTGACAAATACGTTGATCTCTCAATAATTAGTTAGAAAAATGTCATCGGATATTTTAATGACTTTGTTATCCTTTTTTCTCTTTTACAGATATGTACAAACCCAGGACGCTGCTTATCGGTCGCCCCAGTCAGTGGAAATCGGACTACTTTTAAACGAAAACAAGTGTGAAATTACTTAATTTCACTCAAACCTTGTTGTAAAACATTTTGTATCTCTTTAGTAACAAATAGATCCGTTATGAACCAATCAGTAAGACGAATGCTCCCCGATGCCCCAGTTTTGGTAAACGCTAAACAAATTTGAAAAAAAAACACGCCATAAGGGCAATATTACTCTAAAATAAATATCATGAAAAGGTCATAATGCAAAACTACTTGTAAGTATGCACAAACCATGTTTAAATCAATCAAATTTACCCGCACAAAAAATGGACAAAATATGACATGACATAATAGAGAGTCTAATAGGTATTTCGTAATGAGTACAAACCGATCAGGTTTCAAACAGATGCACAAAATAGTGAGCGAGATATGACCCTGAAAAAATATATTAACAACATTGGAGCATTGTAATAATAATGGTCAAAGAAGAAAAATACATGATAATATTGAACTTCTTGGAGTGAGTATACGCGTGCAAAGTTTTAATGAAATGCTCAAAATATTTACAGAGATATTGCCCGGGAAACTATGACCAGAATTTGACGATTTATAAATAGTATAAAAAGGGATATTGTAAAACCATTTTGTAATCACTATATGTCAACTAAGTTTTAATCAAATACTCAAAATATTGATGAAGATACGCCAACCAAATTTAGACCTTTATACCCCGTCATAAATTGTTGTAATAAAGTAAACCTATGATATTTCATTAGGTTGACGACTGACAGGAGCTTGGCCTTAGTCAGTAGAATTTTGTGGAACACTTTGTATTACATTGACAATGCTAACGCATCTTAAGCTATAGTAAGAATATCGCCAGAGTATATATTGTGGGGTCATGGGAAAAGACAGTGAAAATTTGCCCCCCCCCCCATACCCCTTTCCCAGAAAACCTAGGTAGAAGGCAGACAGGGGAGTTTAGCCCTGACCAGTATGTCTTTCAAACTCTTGTTCTTTTTATAAGCAGTTCGAAACGAATCTATCAAATATTAAGCAAAATATTAACGCAATGGAGATAAAAACTACTTGACAGTGTGTATATACCAGGCAGGTTTGAAACCAATCCTCAAAGTACTAACGAAGACATGGGCCAGACAAGAATCCGGACTGACCGACATGCAGACGGACGAACAAAACGGTGACGATAAAACTGAAAATGTTGTTTAGAGGAAGAATCATGTTTTAAATAAGAAACTAAGCTGTTCTCGTCAGCATCTAAAGAGAATGTGTTCAGCCAATATTAAACAGAACCGTCACAATCAAAACATCCTTCATTGTTGTTTTTAATCATATTGTCACCCAGAAATCCTAAATCAAGTAACTTTCTAACCTGCTCTTTATCGCTATAGCGTGTGTTGCTTGTAAATCAAGGTAATTGGATTTCCCAATGATTTAATCGAAATAAACACCGTCATAAATATACCTTAAAATTACAACTTGACGCGTTAATGAGATGATAATCTTCAGCTGGAACAATTGATCCACCCTCTAAAATATATTCCCTTCAACAACTAAGTACACCCAGCGTAAACAGCGTAAACAGCATAATGGACTTAGGGATCAATTTGCCTGGGCGATGAAGACGCATAGGGAGTGATCTATGTTCGGAACGGGTTACAGCCTTTGCCTGCACGATGATAAATTTTAAATGGAGTATTTGTGTAGAATTATTCGCATTGTTATTACGACTGCTGCTAAATAGATAAATAAGATTTGATTGACTTCAGATGAAAGGTGTAGGTCGATTTTCAGCAAAAAATGTACAATTAAGGAGCAAATAGTCCGAATTCTGTGATATATTGTTTACTTTCTGACAGACGGTTTTGGGGTAATGTAAACAGAGGTCCTACATGGGAGAACTCTACTGTAGTGAGTTGTGAAAGCGTTACTATAATATTCATCTATCTGATAAACAGTAAAAAGCCGATATTCTTTAGTTATTTCTACATCATATAATCAGGACACGAAAACGCATAAAAGTCAGGGCTGAGTGGTTCAAAAGTGTATTAGGCTTAATACAGGTCTAAATGACGTTGCATAACAAATATATTGGAAAACCGCAAATGTGACTCCAGTCTTCAAATCTGGGGATCCAAGCTGTGCTTCGAACTATCGACCTATTTCTTTACTTAGCTGTTCTAGTAAAGTTTTTGAAAAAATAATTTTCAAGTACGTGTACAAATTTACTAAGAACAGCATTTCATCTTGCCAGTATGGATTTCTGCCTGGGAAATCCACTGTTCTTCAATTACTGGATATTTACTTTGACCTAATCAAAGCACTTGATAAAGGTAAAGAAGTAATTTTTCTATTTTTTGACATTTCTAAAGCTTTTGATCGGGTGTGGCACAAAGGTTTATTGCATAAGCTCCGTGGAATTGGTAACTGTCCGCAGGAGTGCCCCAAGGATCAGTCCTTGGGCCCCTACTATTTCTTTTTTATATTAACGATCTCCCAAGTGCAGTCTTGAACCTCCGTCAGGCTTTTCGCCGACGACACTTGCCTTTACATTCTTTCTGACAATTTGCTCCATCCAGATATAGCCGCTGAAGGCTATTCTATCTTGGGCTGAACGATGGAAAGTTTCATTCAATGCAAGTAAGACTAAATTATTATTATGTTCCAGACGTCAACAACCATCGGCTATTGACCCTACGCGACGCTCCGCCTACTTATGCTAATGAGGTCACCTCGGACAAACATTGATCAAAACATGGCCGCTAGTGTAGTTGTTGGTTGAACTGTGCACGGTTCTTACCGATAACTTTCTGTTTGCAGTTCTCCAGAAGCGCACGACTGTATAATAAAACTGTCTGGGGACTATATATGCACGATGTACGGGTGAAAATATCGTTCACAGCGAGTGCCTTCGAGTATTTCGGCAAGGTGAAGGTGTTTTCGATGATTACTCCGTCGTACGAAAAACTCAAAAAGTGAATCATGAGATTTCAACCACCGATATACATCTGATAGTGGCGCTATGTAGATGTGCGATTGGGTAAGTAGATTACAAGAATGATAATGAATGTATTCTAAGTCATTGGTTAAATACTTAAACTTTATGCTGTTCGCTTACGGCTTAGTGACGATGCGTCAAATGGTTGATACCGATACAACAACAACTGTCAATGTATTGTACCGGTATTTGTAATCCTGCTAAGATATGCCTCGTAAACCTGCTGTCATCAGTTTTTCCTCTTACTAATCAAGTTCATTTGGTCTGCAAAGTAAATATATTAGTTTCGTATTATGAGAACTAGGTCGTTCAGCCGTTAGTGTTACTGTTAGTGTTGATGTATAAAACTTATAATTGAATGAATACTCTCAACACAACATTTGTGTTAATGTCAGTCATAATTTAAAAATTAATACTCCAAAATTATATATTATTGTCGATATGTGATATTACAGAATAATAACTCCAAAGGATTAAACTTACATAGTTGCTGAGCCCAACTTTAAAAAAATTACATGTAATATATCAGAGCACAATTGTAATTTGCTTATTTTGCTTTTTATTTGATATAGGTCCCTAATTTGGTATTGCCAAAAGGAGACGTTTCCCTAAAACAAGAGGTGCCTCGGGTCAAAGTACAATATTGTAAAACACAGAGACTGTGGCAGGAAAGTGGAGGAAAATACAACTTACAAGTGTTCTTTGATACCAAAATAGGTCGGAGAATTTGACGGTCTCAAGTTTTCCCAAATTTAAAACCCCAAAGCTAATAGGGATTGAGTATCAACAAAAACTTCCTTTTGAAGACTTCAGTTTATAGAACGCTTACAGACAGAATCACCGGCAAGGTGTTCTTCTAGGAGACTAGGCATCATATTCATGACTGGCCTCAAGATATAACCTGACTTTTAATTTCTATGAACGTTTTTAATGCAAAAGCCATAATTGTGAAAACCAGATTCTGTACATTTCAACAATTCATAAAGAAATCCCTGTCTGAAAACTGCTCCCAAATATTTAAAAGACATTTTGACAACAGAATAAATAAGGTGTAGAGCTGATTCAACATCCTGAACATTTCACATAAATACTCGTCAAGTTGTACTTACTGTTCTCCATTCTGTGATTGAATTGTTTACCAGTATTGAAATAATTCAATCCATTCTCGATTTTAAGCAAAATATATTTTTGTTTTGAATTCACTGATTTTTATTTTGACTTTGTTGGCATGAAATAAAGTTGAGTACCGGGTATGATAAATACCATAAATCCAATCAGGCAGATATGCATTAACCATGCTTAAAGTGGCATGAGCTGCCAAAATGTTGATATTTTGACAATGAAACAGAATGTTGAAATTATCGGCTATTTTTCTCAAGACGTATAATTCAGAAGCTGTTTAGTCTCGAGAATGTATGATAAAGTATTATTTTGAACTAACTTTGGCTCAGAATGAATGAATGGTCGTCCCGGTTATTTAAATTTTGTTTACTTTCCGAACACTATTCCGGTTCGTATAGACCACATACCGTATGAATTTTCCTCATTCTAACGCCAATCGTTTAGTTTTTCGATGGCCTTCAAGGCCTCTTAATACTGTCGTGACGATCAGAAATTATGGAAAAAGTGTGAATTTTGGCAGCTCATGCCACTTTAAGGAAGTATGTCTTTATATATGTACTATGGAGAGGAGGGAAATAATTAAATTTAATCTGTGTGATATGTTTTTCTTTGTATTAATTTTGTCGGTCACCAGTTTGAAAACTTGTGCATACAAACTCAGCATTGTATCCAGAGTGTAGATTCCATAGATGAAATCTAACTGAGGTTTTTTCGACAGGCCTACAAATACAATCTGAAAGGCTGCTTGACTTCCTGAAGTTCCTGGCTGGTATATTTTAGTTGGCCGCCATTCTGTGAGCTTTAGATTGATGGACAGATTTATTGATAGATGTTTTATTTTCGGCATGCTAAAGATTATTTCCCTCTAGATGGTGTTTGCCAAGTTTTATTTAATTTAGGTCACTAGTACTAGTACCTTCTCGGCATGCCCAACAACAAAACAAAGTATTGAAAAACCTCACAATCTGAATCAGTGAATGTTCGTATATATTTGTACAAATTGTGTACCTTTCACGTACTGGTATGTGATACCCACAGTCCATAGGAAAAATGGCAACCTCACCAAAACTGACTCTTCTGTTCATATGAAATTAGCCTATATAGTCCAAGCTGAATCTTTTTTCACAGACGATAGATTTTCGTTTAAATCTAACTCGAAGTGCCTTTTTTTTTTACCGTAGGCCGTCACGTCTTCGCATTTTTGGGTATTCTAAAACTTAGTAAAACTAAAAGTTTTTATCCACTTTCGACAGCGAAAAATAGGCAACATAAAATGTGGCTTTAGCTACGGGATCGCGGTGAAAATAAACTACCGTACCCTAAGTATAATTATAAATACTAAAATAAACTATATCTATACTCCTTTATTGTACCGCCGCTACCGGACAGTAGCTTACCCTACGATCGGAATATATCGACTGTCGGAGGGTAACAACCGTTAACAACAGTGTGTAACCATTCTTTTTGGTGTGGAGATGAGCAATGATCATCATCCGACTAAATACTTTGCCGTGCCAAAAAGTAAATAGCAGATAAACGTAATTTCAGAAGAATCCGTTTGACACGCATAGCATTATTCGATCGCCATTTTTCGCTTTTGTTTGTCCGAGGTCGGTCAGGAGCTGGAGGTGTGGCGGAATTCCGGCAAGCTGATTGGTCGATTCGCTCGTGAGGGGCGGAGTCTGCGTAGGGTCAATTGACATTCATTTCATGGGCAACAACCTAATTCCCTGTGCAACACACAAGCATTTAGGCTTGACTTTCAATAAGCAGAAGCAGAAAATCTCTTGAAATTATGTATAAATCATTTATTCGACCTTCACTTGAATATGCTGATGTAGTCTGGGACAGTCTAGCAGAGTTTCAAGTAAATTCTCTTGAAAGTCTGCAAAAGGATTGCCTCCGGATCATTAGCGGTTTAACGAAAAGCGTAGCCAGTTCACTTCTTTACGAAGAAACTGGTTTCCATACACTTAGTATGCGCCGCAAGATTCATCGTTTGAATGTGTTCCACCTAGTAATTACAGATCCAACCAATTCTAATCTCCAACAAAAATTACCCGTTCGCGTATCATCCAGAAATCCATATCCTCAAAGGTCTTCAAATAACTACACAACATTTTTCTGCAGAACCGCGGCATTCAGCAAATCTTTTTTTCCTTTAACTGTACGCGACTGGAATACGCTCCCAGATTATATTAAATCCCTAACTGATCACTCTGAGTTTAAATCCAAACTAAACCGTGTGTTTCGACTGACACGACCTCCACTTTGGTACTACATAGGTGATCGCTTACCAAACATCATCCTCTGTCGAATGCGAAACGGTTGCAGTTCCCTAAATGACGATTTATTCAACAACTTCATAACCGATTCTCCAATATGTAATTGTCTACACCCAACTGAGACAGCCCACCACTACCTTCTTCACTGCAAACTATTTTCTGTACAAAGGTTAAAGTTAATAGAAGAGATTCGAAATAGCGGTTTCAATGAAGAAATAAGTACGACACTCCTGCTATACGGATCTGTTGATCTGTCACTTCCCCAAAACCAATTAATAGTGGAATCCGTTTGCAAATATATCACGGCAAGCAAACGCTTCGCGTAACCCTCCCTGAGAGATCAACCAGACCTTGTGCTGTGTAAGCTCCTGTAATTTCAACCGTTCTATGTAAATTTATTCACTAAGTTCATTCTTGAAATATGTTTACATATAATTACATGTACCAACTTGGACAGTAATGCTTTCACTTTGTGTTTAAGATCAAACATTTGTAAATATGTTCTTTTCGCTTGTTTTATTTAAATATATTTCTTATTGGTACACATCATAAGCCTAAGGCTTAAGTGTACAGTCATTAAACAAAATAAAGATGTTTAGAAAAAAGACAAAAAAAAAAACAAATATATTCCAAACCAATCATCCCACTTCAAGCTTGTCGCTATGATTTTGGACCTTTATCTAAAGTCATACAAGGAAAAATACGTCATTGTTGATTTAAAATAGATGATACAACATCACATCATCTTAAATTAAAGAAAATGGCGACACAGATAAGCCACTTAATGGACATACTTCTGTCTTAGCTTGAGGGTCACTGGCGGTAATTAACACGGGATGTTTAAGTACTTAATCGAAGTAGATTACCGCCGAACCTGATGACGTCACATAGATTTACGCAAAGCCTTCTGGGTAAAATATACCTCAGTTCGCCATTTTGTTTATTGGTTCTTAGCAAAATGTCACTTTTTTGGAAAACATTGATGACAGAGCCTGTTTTTATCCACACATTTTTCTGGTAACTTTACGCCTTGCAGTATTATTTCTTACGCCATATTTTAAAATTATGTTCAGATCCCACAATCCCCCGAAATGCTTTGCGCGTAAATTCCAAGTGACGTCATCAAACAATGGGTCAATTGGTATGTATTTCTTCCATGAGATCTTCCATCTTTAATGGCGGGTTCTACTCGATACACTGTAGGTATCCACTGTAATAACGTGTAGGTTAGAGCGCTTGTTGCTGCCTGTGCTATTATCGTACCTGGAAATAGACAAAACGATATTAGTTTTGAATAACAAAAATCCAAAAGACTCAAAATATAAACACCTAACATCGATTGTTTCGCGTTTTTATACCTTTAATCTAAAATATACCTTTTATATATGGCGGTTACTTAAAATGCCTGACACACGGCACAGGGAAAATCTTATTGTCTAAAATAACCATGCGGACAAGTTTCTAATTGTGTTAAAAAGAGGTATATCATTTAGACCTTTATCCCCCGTAAATTGTTGTAACAAACCAAACCCAATATATTTCATTAGGTTGACGACTGACAGTAACTTAGCCTTGGTCAGTAGAATGTCCTGGAATCCTTTTGTAAAACATTGACAATGGTTACGCATCTTAACTATGGCAAGAACATCTGTGGACTGAGATTGAACCCCATAAATTTAGCTAAAAAGCTATCAATAATTAACTAGTTTGTCTACAACAGTACAACTGCAGGATATAACACTTAAATCAAACAGTATTCTACTCTTGCCATGGCTCATATAAGTAATTGGGTATTTATTGAAACAAGAATTATTTTACATATAAGTTGTCCAAAGGTTGCCACTATTTCATCAGAATTAGAATTGTTAGTTCCGATAAACATAAAATTGATAAAGAAAATCCAACTGAGTTTATAAGTGAATATAATACCCTGGATAACGCGTTTGAGCCGAAGTCAGAATTATATTTATAATACCTATCCAGAAGGAAACTGCTCTGCTTATTTGTAGATTTCCCTTGCGCACTTGATTCTGTCTGGCGATGTGGTTTGTGGAAAAAAAATGTTAAATAATAGATTTATCTAAATTGTTGTGTGTCATGTCAGCAGGGTTCACAGACAAGTTCCATGCACCTGTTTGCTCTATATTTGCATGGCCAAGAAGTCTACCTGGGACCAATATGTAGAGGTGTAAAGTTTAATCAAAATGATGTTTCTGTGTTCTTAAAAGTTCTACCCCATTGCCGTATGTAGACGATACCGTCCTTTTGGCAGACTCGGTCAGAGATATGAAGCAGACTTTGAAAGAATTTTCAAATTATTGCCGACTAAAGATTAACATTAGTTAAACTAGGATTTTTGGAAAAGCCCAAGGCCGACAACGGCACAAAAAAAACTTTCAAAGTAAAGAAATATAAATCGCAAGTAAGTATACATATGTTTTTACTAAAAATTGCTACTTTTTGCAAGCGTAGAGACACTTGATAGGTTAAAGTACGAAAGCAATGTTTTACTGCTGCAAAAGCCTAATCTCATGAATCTGCCATTGAACGGTATTTTCCAACTGTTCTCATAAAACCTTTTTTTCTATATGGTTGTGAAATAGCTGGGTCACAAACAGCTAACAAGTATATAAAGATTCAATTTAGTTTGGTGAAAGAAAATTCTGAAAATAAAGAAAAAAATACCGCCTCAGTTTATGTATACGGAGAATTAGATAGAGCCCATCTTTTGTGTTGATGTATATCTTTAAATGATAGCATTTTGGTGCCGAATAGTACCTGAAAATTAAGATGTTATCTTACCAAGTATATTTGTATGTAGCTCAAATGGAAAATGCTACTTGAGTAATTAAAATTAGAGATATTCTAAATGCGTCCGGCCTCACATACATGTATGTTTGGGATTGCCAACCACGGTCAGTCAACCAAAATTGACTGTAGGTTAATTGATCAAGCCCAACAAGACTTGTATTATGGGGTTATATTGTCATAAAAACAGCTTTTATATCAGCATCAAAGATAACTTCTCCTTCGAAAAATATCTGACGAAATAACCATTTTCTTTAAGTCATTCTTTATAACGATTTCTAACTTCGAACCACAGACTACTTGTAAAGACTTGGCGGTGGAATGCCCCCCCCCCCCCCCCCCCCCCAAAGAGAACATGATAGGTGATGAGTATTATATGTTATGTACATGTGAAAAAACTATACACATTAAATCAAAAGTATATCCCCAAATACTATGGAAAATATAGTGTATAGTTTGTTCAATACTCAGTGTAAGAATACACTGTGAATTTAGCATTGTTTGTATGTTGAAAACGAACGAGTCTACATATAGAGAGCTGTTTAGACAAAAAGATTTTTTTTACACAAACAAAAGTTAAGCAGCCCCTGGAAATTCGGGCACCGACCGATGCAATCATTGGTGTAGGGAGATTGTTGACAAACTGATGTTGCAGAAACGATTGTGATCATAAAGGGCAACATTCTGGCGATAAGAAATCACTATTAATGGTAATAAGTTATACAATTAATTCAGGATATCGTTAGCCAAATCAAAAGTGTATTTTAACAAAATAAAAAATTTGCTTGTAAGTATGGAAGTATGAGACCATCTGGCCCCACAGGGCGAACATATTGAAGTAAAAATGTCCCCTTGAGTGTGTAGAACATAGCGCATACCGCTTCCAGCCTGCGTTTCACTCCTTCACTGACACGTCGGATCTGTTGAAGGGGTAACTGCGCTGATTTGAATCCTTTAGAGCACATTTGGAATAGGATGGACAGAAACATTCAAGCCCTAGAGCCTCCTGTGCAAAATTGCAGGAATTGGAAGCCGCATTACATCGATATTTGCGCCAGTTACCCCTTCAACAGATCCAACATCTCACTGGAAGGATGAAACGGAGGTTGGAAGCGAATGGAGGCTATACGCGCTATTGACCTTCTGCTCTAGGGATGTGTTCTACACACTCAAATTGACCTTTTTACTTCAATATGTTTGCCCTGTTAAGCCAGATGGACTCATTTTTTACAAAAATTCTTACAAACATCTTTTTATTTTCATAAAATACACGTTTGATTTGGCTAACGATATTCTGAATAAATTGTATAGCTTATTGCCAATAATGATGATTTCTTATCGCCAGAATGTTTCCCTCTATGATAAACAATCGTTTCTGTAACATCAGATTGCCAACAATCTCCCTACACCAATGATTTTATCGCTTGGTGCAGACTTTCCTGGGGCGTACTTAATTTTTTTCTTTGAGTATATATATTCATATATAGCATGATGCTTGATTTTATATTTAGCTGATAGCTTTTAAAAATGGTACCGTAGCACAAAGGAGTAGTTTATCGTATCAATTGCAGTTGTGATGCTCATTACATTGGTGAGACTTGCAGACCACTTAACATCAGGATAAAAGAACATCAAACATCTATTAACAAATTGGACTACAAATCTGCTATTTCTGAACATATAATCTCCAACCCCAGCCACCACATAATATGGGAAACCACTACAGCCCTTACCATCAATCAACAACACTGGAAGAAAAGAAAACTACAGGAAGCCATCCAAATTAGAAGAACAAAACCCAGCATAAACAGAGACCAAGGATTATATATCCCCAACTGCTATGACTTACTAATCCTTCAAGATAATCCACAACGAACTTAACTCATCCCCATTGTTACATTGTTACTTAATCCAGATATTCTCACACCTGTCTTAACTTGTATTTCTGCCAACCTCTATATAATGAACTTGTACCTGTTGATTGTCATTGACTTTGATAATGATGTAAGAACTACATCGAAACGTCGTCACCCAATAAATTAAGAAGTTGTTTATCCATAAGTAATCCTCGTCTTGATTTGTACTTCCAACTTCTAAATGCCACTGAAAGATTTCACAAATGAATACATAATTAGTACGGCTAAATGTTTTTGTATCAGATTGTCTATGGTTCGCGAGTCTGTTCAGTGGACCATTGCGTCAAATAATTACTTTGCCTTGAATTTACTCTGATTTAAACGAAGAGTTTATTTCTTTACAGTTCTGGACCCTGTTGTACAAAGCGGCGTAGCGCAAGTTTTTACGTAACTGCCATAGCAACCCATACTATAGTATGAAAGTTACGGCAAAAATACATCTACGCCGCTTTATGAAACAGGCCCCTGGTCTTCAGCCCGGTGGTACCGATCCCTTAAGGTCCGTTCTCACTGTGCGATTTGTCGTACCAACTTGTAGGATGCGATTAGAATAGATGTTTTTAATTGGTCAATAAGATTTGTAAAATAATGAAATGCATTCATTTGGATCGCATGCTACAAGTCCGTGCGACAAATCGCACAGTGAGAACGGACCTTTAGTGAACTTAATGTTTACTTGGGTTCAGAACTGAGATCCAACTTTTCCTGGACGTTTATTCTGCCAAATTCAACAAAAATTTCATTGAAACAGACTTAGCTAATTCTTCGTCATTTTGATCAAAAGTTCAAAATCAGAGCTTCACGTTGATATCAAGATTACAGATGGACCTTTAAGTAGTTTTACAAGTCAAAAAATTACCCAGAAATGTACTCCTACATTCCGGTTATTTTGTCTGATATCCGATTTGTACAGGTCACTAGCTTACCAATATATTTATTTCAATGGCAATCCTTTTAGTTGTTTAAGGCACTTCAAACGCTGACAATCACAATTTATGAAAAAGATAAGAATGTTGCCAGCTCATATCACCTTGATGTAGAGGGTGATACATATTTTCTAACAGTAATGGGATAAAATTAACAATTAGGCTTTATGTTTATTAGAATGATATATAATTTACACTTAAGCATTAACTTGATCTGATAACAAACGTATGCGAGGGATAATTTTCATTTCAACAATTTCTGGTTAAATAGACAACAACGGAATTAAAAAAGCAATTTTCGGTAAGTGAGAACGCAGATCAACTTTTAATTTGGGGAATTAGGAGAAAATGGCCTAACATTAAGTAAAATACGCACATAAAAACACGAACCCAATGGGCCAATTTACAATCGAGAGGCATATAACGTTTATTTGGTTTTGTCTATACTTCGATCTTATTGCCAACTCCGAAAACGTAAATTCACTGGCTCTGTGGGCTTTTATTGGTTAGAATGATCTACGATGACCAGACATTTAGTTAATCAGTTTTGCTGACAGCTTCGTTTAAACTACACGACCGTAAATCAGCCCTTCTTAACTCCAATTGACACGTTGATGAGATGGTAATCTCCAGCGCAGACCTCTGTCCATCGTACTGTTATTTATGCTGTCCTCAACCAAACATCGACTGTTCCTCGCTCATGTAAGCAGCTTAGTGGAGATAAATAGATATCAGTAAGTTTACCAAGGTCACAAAGGATGGGTCAAAAAGGGTATCACAGGGAAATAAGATGTTCATGGCCGAAGTCAGGAATACTATGGCCTCCGACAGTATTAACTATGACAAACATAGCTGCTACAAGGGCTAATACTGTCATAACCCTCGGTTTAAGATAGATTAGACCCTTTTAAGATGGTGAATTTGAGTCAATTTGATGCAATAATGCTTTCCTGTTCGCACCACTAGTTACAGAAAATAAGATTATACGGTTTGTTAATAAGTTAATATTTTGTTTAATATCTCCTCTAGTCGATCTTGAAGGGCGTTGGGGTCTCTTTATTTGCACGGAAAAAACCTGCGCTGATTGCGCCCTGTTCAATTGTGTTGGTGTTGCCATGGCCATTAAATGAAGCTCATTCAAAACGATAAACACAATACTCTGGCGAGTGACTTTGGAAATTAATAGATGAGAGTGATATTCATTGTAACAAACGGACTCGAGTTGGTTAATCTTTTTCTCACAATACACAAAAATACTGCATTTTATTCTGAAATGCAGCTCCACATCACATCGTTCAATCCTGCTAACTCTCTGGATTTTAGTGAAGTCAGACCACTTTACCGCGTTGACATGGAGACTGTATTCATTACGCTACACAAGAAAGGTCTCTAAAATCAAACAGTGTTGTTGCTCACAGATTCTTAAGAATACAGAGATAAAATATTTATCCTACAAATGAATGGCACTTCTTAGAATAAAACAAAAATAAACATATCAATAGTTTAATGTCTGCAATACGATGACGAAGTCAGGTTTTGCTGTGACCTCTATACTGACATAATTACGATAACTAGGTCAATGCATCTTCTTTGAGAAATCTGCGAGACGCTAGTTTGGGCAGATTGATTGATTGAAAGTTTTAATTATCCCGTGTTTAATTATTGATACAGAAAGTGTCATCGTTTGCAGTTAGGAGTAAATACGGCTATGATATATATATATATATATATATATATATATATATATATATATATATATATATATATTCGTATTCAATTATAATTTGTTAGAAAAACTGAAGCAAGCAGACGAAGTAGTTTGTTTATGTCAAGAAGTGTGTCATGTAGGCCTACATTCAAAGACTTTCCTTATATGGAAGTAGCTATGACGTGATCGTGGGAAAATCATACTATTTTGCATAAATGTAGTCCGTTCTATGTAAGCCATAACATGATTGGTAACCGACTCGCATAGTTGTGAGTTTTACTGCCAATCACTTGTAATCTAACAAGGATGTCTTTAAGTTATTACATAAAGGAAAACGAACGTATTATCCCTACGCTGAGAATGCAAGCTTGTGTTTTGATTAGTTGAACTTAGAAAATCATGTTTGTTAACCAATCAGCAGTAAGTTGGACCATAATTTCACTTGTTGATTATGACAAAAATAA
Organism: Lepidochitona cinerea; assembly: GCA_963971465.1. NCBI lineage: Eukaryota > Metazoa > Mollusca > Polyplacophora > Chitonida > Tonicellidae > Lepidochitona > Lepidochitona cinerea. Next base: position 13,419,009 of record OZ020560.1, on the reverse strand, counting down.
CACACTGCCTGGGAGTGAAATTATCGGGGGTGTAGTGTGAGAATGATATTTTACCCAGGCGGGGGTGTAGTGTGAGAATGATATTTTACCCTGGGTGTATGAATCGTTATGACCCTTCTGATAATCATACGCCCTAAGCCGGATAATCATAGTACACCCAGGGTAAAATATCAATGACGAATTTTCACAGATTTATGTTTCAACCGCTATCGGCCTGTGCCAACTGTTACTGTTACTATTATTAGTGTTAATTTTAATAATCAAGGTTACGATTTCGTCGTGTGTGCTCAGTTTGTCTTATTATTTGTTTTATTGCGCACATTCTATCTGTGATAAATATATTTTAGCTAAAGCTAATATCTCGATATTTCCCACATAGGCCTACATCTACACTACTACAGTCAAAATGTACGAAGCTCTGTCACACGGATCGAGCAGACGACATACGACATACAGAGTGACGCCCCTTGTATACTTAGCAACGTTATTGATCGATGTACGAAGAATTTTGTGTTTTGTTTTTCCATTTGTAGATTTGAATTACAGTCAAATTAGATAGAAATAAAAAACTTTACACAATTAAAGAAGCTTAGGTGGCTGTAATATATCCTCATAAGACCTGTTTTGAGCTTTTTGAAGCGATTAAACTTTTGAAGTGTGGCGGCCATGTTTTTTTGTCTGGCGGGTCATAACAAAATCAGGCCGGGTGTATGGGTTTATACGACCCGGGTAATCGACCAATCAAAATTCAGCATTTGCCAACTAACTTGGTTGAAGGATAATAAATATTATTATTACTAACTGACTAAGCCACCGAGGTTCCGCCACAACTTAGACGATTTAATGTAGATACGATTGATTTCGTATCTCTGTCGCTATGTATTTTCTTTTTGTAAACGCCATTTTATGTCGTCTTTTTTAATTACACTGAAGCAGAACAAGTTCCTTTTAACTTTATTAATGTCTAATTCATATATCTTTCGTTGATTTTTTTATTATGGTGAATAAAGGTAAAATGGAATGAAGTGAAAACTTATGTCATCAATTTGCCACGTAAGTTTGCGTCAAATGTGAGAATACCTGCAGACGGCTGTGTCAAGCTGTTAGACAAGAACAGATTAATTCACTGTAAAAGGTCTGGCAAATTACCATGACAGCTCCCAAGTTAAACTCACACATCATGCGTTAACCTCTTAACCTATGGTATGTTAGCGATGCTTGTGTAAAACTAATTTGTGCATTCCACGGTGGTAATTAGTTTTGCAGTTCCCTTTTAAGTTAGGTTATTTACGTAACTAGATGAAAATGCTTATTCTAGATGACGATAGTGGAAAGATGTGAGTGAAAATATTTAAATTCTTCGCTTTTGTCCTGTTCATCTTCCTGTCAGAAGAACGGTTTTCGGAGTGTATTTAAGTGAGCTTTAATAGGAACAGTTATTTTTGTTAGCTTATTGGACCATAACAATGTTCGACTCGGTAAAGACATTAAAACGAAAGCAATTTAGAATTACAATAACCAAAAGATAATACTGGAAATTCATACACACATTAATCACTGACATTGACAATATTTTGTCCGTTTATCATTGCTTGCTATAACAGGTGGCTTTGTGGAAATTTGGTTTTTTATTTAGGAACAAAAAACTTAATTATTTTAGAATGGAATGGGTGCCCATTTGAAGAACGATTTCCTATGTTTTATAAGATATCTAAGACGAAACAGTCGCACGTTTACCATGCGATCGAAACAGTAAAAGAAATAAATCACAATTAATACAAAGGAGTTTGTTTTCCATTAGCGATGTTTTCATCAAGGAAAATGAAACCCATTTCGATTAAAGTTTGCCATAGGTGATATCTTAAATCAATACAATTTCGTTTGGAATCACAGAAACTTGATATTGATTTTGACGTATTGTTTTTTGTTTTAATCAGGCATATCAATGACGCAGTGATGAATAACTCAAAGTCAAGTTCTGCAAAACTCTTCTTTGCTGAGACGTCGGGAATACCGATTGCAACATGGCTGCCTGTCCTATTGTCGTTGATGAATTTGTAGTTGACATTATATGTACTGTTTCACATAAAGTGTCTTTGACGTACATGTATATATATGTCTAATCCATTAAATAGTATAGATTCTATATAGACCTCTATAAGAAGTTATTCTGATTGATCAATTAAGCAAAGTTTTGTGTAGGCGCTTTTTAAAAGTGATCTCTATAAAACGGTTTACACCAATAAAAGTGAGCATTTGAAGTTGTGAGAAGTCTCCGTCTTGCGCACGCCAAAGCTTTGAATCGGGATTAAACGATTATATCTCCGGAACAGTGTTATTATTTCTACATCTAAATTCTGAATCACACTTAAAATTATACCTTTTCAGAAATCTCCAAACAACTCCTTTGCATTAAGCTGAAAATATTCATACTATTCAAAGATGATTTTAATAATGTCAAATCATCTGATGATCGGGTAAAAAATGCCAAGCTCCGATGTTTAAATCTACAACTGTGTGTATTTATCTCTCAATCTGATTTTACTGGGAGAAACTTGAGTTTTGATACAGTACTATATTGATTTATGTAATCATTTGTCAAGTACCTTCACCCCCCCCCCCCTCCTTAATATATGTTAAAAACGCAATTTTTTCCCGAAGTGCAAAGGAGTATCAGAGTTTTGTGTTTTTAGTTTATATGTAAAGCCTACTGACAAATCACCGCTGTTTTTTATTTGTAGCATATCCCAAGGAAAAGAAACGCGCGACTTAAACGAAACGTGTTACTTTGAAGAGTGAAGTTTGAGGAATGGACATTTTTTTTCTGGATGAGTGGAGTCTGCTTTTAACATAATCATTTGCAGGTGACCCGTATTTCTGTTTAATGTTCAAAGACTATTACTTGGGTTTGGGTTTTAAGGCAAATTCAGAATACTGTTCATATTAAAAACATTGGACGGTTTTCTATATTTTTTCCAGACAGAAGTAGTTAGAAACTTTCCACGTTTGCCCAAAATTGAAAGTTTTGGCATGGTTTTGTATTTAAAATTTGTCCCAGCATAAGCGCCTTAATTGATTGATTGATTGATTGTTTTGGTGTTTTACGCCGTGCTCAAGATTAACTGGCAACCATCCCACACAGGTCGTTCGAGTGAAAACCCAGTCAGAAAATTGTCAAATTTTTTGACTGAGTGGGATTCGAACCCGCGACCCATTGGTGGAAGACTGTTCGGATTGAGCGTCCAACGCTCTACCTACTGAGCCACGGAGGCCTCATAAGCGCCTTAAAGCTGCCGATAAATTTCACAGAGTAAACCACAGACAAAAAGGCCTCATATGAGGGTAATTAAATACTGGAGGTAACCGATTTCTGTTTGTCGTTGTTGTAATCGGTCTTCGATTCTTCGTATGCTTTACAGTCTTATTTAGACATTTTAATCTAACTGGGCATGTATAATGTTTAATTTTTACTTCTATTTAGTCCTTGAGATTTCTTGCAAAGAATTGGAACGTGTTGTAATGGTCTCACAATCTCCTTCAAGGTAAGGGGATCACATTCTGGGAGTTCAATCAAAGTGCCATTTAAAACACACTTATATATATATACATTAACAAATATAACAGATTTGAAGTGTTCAACAAAGTTATGGTTCCGAAATTATTTAACGAAAACCCGTATAAAAATGATCTTTATCTAACAAGAGATCAGCGATTTTATTATTTCGATTAAAAAAGTACTTATCGTCGATGAATTAATTAACCTGTTATTGTAGGGTAATACAATACACTAAAGATTATAGTAGTGAAATACATAAAACACGCTTCAAAGTTCTCTTCGTGATTTGGAACATAAATCACAACTCGATAACAACTTTAGTGTTCAATATAAAATGACAACCATTATGCTTCGCGATATATTCCTAAGATGTATTAGGATATGTTGACGCATACAATTGATCTATTATGGCATAGACTTTGAAGTTTTTTTTGTATTTGACATGGTTTCCGTCAACTCCTTATAGTACAAACTTGGTTGCATAAAAGGTTAAAGATAATTGTTCAAGTGACAAGAAGTTAAACAAGTAATCGAATACACATCTAAGATGATCTATCTATTTACATAATTTTTAAATATTTTTTTTTTCTACATGTAAATGGTTTACAAAATAGGTAGTCATGAGTGATTTCTATAAGAAAAAAGCCATATTAGAAAAATAGTGTCGATGTGGGGATTATATTCAATTCTATGTAAGTGTGTTGTGATTTGTCAAACTGCTTATATAATAAGAAATGTTTGAAACTCTGTTGCTTATATATTTCCCATGATACGATAGGGTTTAATTTCAGTCTACCAATATTCTTGCTATAATATGCGTAAGCATTGTCAATGTATTACAAAGTGTACCAGAATATTCTAATGGCAGGCCAAGCTCCAGTCTGTCGTCAACCTAATAAAATACCATGGATTTTATTTATTACAACAACTTATGATGGGGTATAAAGGACTAAATCTTATACCCCTTTTTAACACAATTAGAAACTTGACTCCATGGTTATTTTAGACAAGAAGATTTTCCCTGTGCCCGTGTGTTTTAGTGTTAATAAATATATGTTTGAAAGCAAATGCTATCATAGAAATCCCACAAATGATGGCATCAATTTATCGATATCACAATGTTTTTAATCCATCGATATCACAATGTTTTAATCCATCGATATCACAATGTTTTTAATCCATCGATATCACAATGTCTTTAATCCATCGATATCACAATGTCTTTAATTTATCGATATCACAATGTTTTTAATCCATTGATATCACAATGTTTTAAATCCATCGATATCACAATGTTTTTAATCCATCGATATCACAATGTTTTAATCCATCGATATCACAATGTTTTTAATCCATCGATATCAAAATGTTTTTAATCCATCGTTATCACAATGTTTTTAATCCATCGATATCACAATGTTTTTAATCCATCGATATCACAATGTTTTTAATCCATCGATATCACAATGTTTTTAATCCATCGATATCACAATGTTTTTAATCCATCGATATCACAATGTTTTTAATCCAACGATATCACAATGTTTTTAATTCATCGATATCACAATGTTTTTAATCCATCGATATCACAATGTTTTAATTTATCGATATCACATTGTTTTAAATTGATCGATATCAAACAAGAGAGTATTGGGTTAACAGGGACAAAGAACGAATGTAAAAATGATTCGGATATAAACTGCCGCTTCTATGCACTTGTTTATTTTGAGCTCTGCAAAAGATACATGTATTTCCCCATCAATAGTTACGATTCCGATCGATTAAGTCATAACATTATGTATTGATCTTCTATTCTTTTCAAACTGCATTTTGTTATGTAAATTCCGATTGGAGTGTTTAGAAAACTCAAACGTGTTAACGGATTAGTTTCACGTTGTCTACACCTTATCTTATAATCTTGCACACCAGTCCGTTGGGACAATTACCTTTCTATCACCGTACATCTATTGCTTTTGTTTAAAATTTGTTTATGTTGGTTGTCATTTCTATAGAGTCAATTAATCAAAACCCACAGCCTTCAATGTATTAATTAATAAAGGTTCACTGTACCAATTTGCAGCATGAATAATAAAATTGCTCTAACATCAGTATTGAAGTGAAAACCAGACAAATTCATATCCGTTTACTTGAGGATAATTGCAGATTTATGCTGAATCGAAAGTAATAGCGAATTTTATAACCGTCTTGATTGGTATTCCCACTTTAAAGTGACGAGAAGAGTCAATTGATCCACATGTATGTAATAATATTGAACCGCTTACTATAGAACCTGTACAGGAAATTAAACGACCTAATCTACACAAATTAGTCCAATAATAAAAGTTATCAGATTTTCGGGTATAGCTTAGACAAGCAGTCTACATACTCCACGTGACAAGTGGGCTTCACAGGGCGAACATATTGAAGTAAAAATGTCACTTTGAGTGTGTAGAACACATCCCTATAGAGCAGAAGGTCAATAGCGCGTATAGCTCCATTAGCTTCCAACCTGCGTTTCACCCCTCCAGTAAGACGTCGGGTCTGTTGAAGGGGTAACTGCGCGGATTTGAATCCTTTAGAGCACATTTGAGATAGGATGGGCAGAAACATTCAAGCCCTATGGCCTCCTGTACAAAATCTGCAGGAATTGAAAGCCGCATTACATCGGTATTGGCGGCAGTTACTCCTTCAACAGATCGGACGTCTCACTGAAGGGATAAGACGCAGGTTGGAAGCTGTAATTCGGACTAATGGAGGCTATACGCGCTATTGACCTCCTGCTCTAGGGATGTGTTCTACATACTCAAAGTGACATTTTTACTTCAATATGTTCGCCCTGTGAAGCCAGATGGACTCTGAAGTTTCATACTTACAAGCAGCTTTTTATTTTGTTAGAATACACTTTTGATTTGGCTAACGATATCCTGAATAAATTGTATAGCTTGTGATTTCTTATCGCCAGAGTGTGGTCCTTTATGTTCAAAATCGTTTCTACAATATCAGTTGGCCAACAATCTCCCTACACTAATGATTTTATCGGTCAGTGCAGACTTTCCAGGGGGTGCTTAACTTTTTCTTAGTGTTTCTTAGGGGGTGTATATATTAAAGGATTTCTGAACAACTTTGGTTGATATAACCAATATTGCGTTCAGTTTGTTATAGAACATGTTATTCAGATCTGTTCAGACAAAAGAAAATTAAATATCGGGCGTAAAACATTTCAACCTTCTAACTCTTTTGCAGCCTGGCGAAGGCTATATAGAAATGCATTAGCTCTATGCAGAGACATCATAAACGACCTCTGTTGTTTATCATGTCCCCACTTTGTTGTATGGAGTAAACTACGGATATTTTTTGCAGAATAATGTACCAAATGGATAACGGGTCTACTTCTAACCCTAACCCTACAAAATATTATAATAGTATCTGTTGATTCCGAATGGCCATTTACTATAATCAGGTATGTGGTGACTGTGCACCGCTACTGCAATGACAATCATCATTTTGCTGGCTTGCATTTGTCATCAGGCGGTCAACGTGGTTTCTGTACCATTTCAGAGAAAACGGATGTGCAACCGTAAAAAGAAGTATTGGTTCTTGTAAAAATTTATTCGTGTATGTTTTCCGTTATTGTTAACACATATGTAGAGGTTATTTGCGATGGGATAATATACAGATATTACAGTCAGACCAATAACGCGGATATCCGGAACGTTTTAACTATCTGTAGGCCTTACCTAAACCACGTAAATAGTTAATAAAGCCTAGATAACCCACCCATGCCGTTCAGCTCCACTGAAACTGTGAATAATATATAGCAACAGTTTTATATTAGCTTCGGGGATGTTTGATTCTTATATGAAGAGGGATGGTTTACACCGTTGCCATCTGTCTGCAATATATATCTTGCCATTCAAACGTGTACTATCATTCTGAAACCAAGTGTTTTTGATGCATAATGTCACGACACGTGTCAATTCAACGAGACATAATAGACTACAGTTATAATGTGTTGATCGAATCTTATTCTCTAAAAATGAAACTAAACTAAACTGGTGGCAGCCAGCACATTAACATTACTCAATGATCTTTAGTTTTTTTATTCACCTAATAAAACTATAGACAGATAGTTTCTTATACATCGCAATTACATTGGTACAACACATTATTGACAAGGGAATAGTACAGATATATGGCAAGGGATATTGGTTGGAAGACGGCATGGATGCGACTGATTGGTGAACTCATTTCATAACAAGTTAAACAGTATCCAACAAAATATTACTCAAGATAACAAACTGCAAAACTATTTGTTCAGTACTGAATAAATCTGGTTGATTTGTGGTCCGACAAGTTCTACTTATGGCCTTGCGACTTAAAACAGAAAGCTGTTTTGCTTGACAACGTTAAATTGAAGCCGAGATTTTTTTATTTTCTCCAGTTAGTTAATTTAGCCAAGATTTTAAAGTTTTGACATTTTCAATTTAAATTTCAAAAAAAATTATGCAAACGACTAGTTGGGGAATGCGTGTATATAAGCGTATATAAGCTATCCATTGACGTCATCATTTAGAAATGTTGGGCGTAATTTACATATGTGTCTCAATTTTAATTTTATTAAATAATAATTGGTAAGCTCGTATTAATTCGGTTTTTTCACAAATGTCACGGCGTCGAGTGTGCGTTTAAAATGACCAACGGTTAAAACTCATTTGCCGTATAATATAGGACTTGATTCTCAGGATCCATTGTTTATATTTTTATCGTTTGTTTTACCATGAACATAAGGAAAATATTAAGTATGTGCCGAGGAGACAGGGTGTTTACTACTGAAAGTTGACTGATGAGTAATCCATCATAAAAACTAAACATTAAACAAATGGAAAGGGTGGAAGATGCGATATTATTCCCTTACATTATGCAGTGAATTATCTGACAGTAACAGGTGGAACTATTCCCTACAGTTTACAGACCGGCGTGAATCTGTTTATACGAACTTTTTACTCTGTCGGCTTTATTATTTGACAAGCTCTGGGCTTAGTCATCTTTTTATTACCTCTGCCTTATAGTTTGGAGAAAACACACCTGTTCGTGTCAGAAATATCACATTGGGCGTGCAGGCGAACACTCTCTCTCCAGCCAATTTTTAGATTTGCGGAAAACATTGGTACATGTAGCTCATTTTTTTTTATTTTTTAGTGTAATTTGGAAATAAAACCAGTCAGTTTCCCCCTTACACATCGGCACTTTAAATGCTACAACGGAGTGAATGATGTAATAATGACTGGAAAGTAGAAACATCTCGACGATGCCTGAAAGAAAGATATGATATTGAGTTGAACAAATAATTGAAAATCCTAATAGAATTGTATAGGTGAAAAATACTACGGAATTTCAAATCAAAATCAACATTTTATATAATAATATAACTGTTATTGTATTAACTGTTACTGCTCAAGTCTTTAACATAGGTGTTTGGAAGGCACTGGATTTCCTCACGGCATACAGTCTTGTTTCCAAATGAATTAAATATGCCAACAGTGTCCTCTTTGAAAGGATACTGACTATGTTGTATATAACTACAAAGGACACAAAACAATCATTTAGAAAATAAAATCACAAAATTAAGCTTTGACATAGGAGACATTGGTAGTTAAACCAAAGAGTCTCCATTGATCAGAGTTCATCCAGCGATGAGTTGTTGGCTCCAGTCGAAGCATTTGTTTTCATTCAGTCGTTCTTTGTGGGATAGTACTACCTATGGTGGCTGATTTGTGCCATTTCGCGTTCTCGCGTTTTCGCTTCGAAAATTAGGAGGCGAAAACGCGAGAATACGAAATTTAACTAAAATCTCGCCGCGAGAATGCGAAAACACGAGAATGAAATATAATCTCGCCGCGAGAATGCGAAAACACGACAAAAAAATATAATCTCGCCGCGAGAATGCGAAAACTCGAGAATTAGCAAAAAGTGCTTTATTTGTGCCATTTCGCGTTCTCGCCGCGAAAACTCGACATAAATTTAAAATCTCGCCTCGAGAATGCGAAAAAAAGAAATAAGGAAATAGCGCTCTTTTTGTGCCACTGCTTTATTTGTGCCACTATAATCTCGCCGCGAGAACGCGAAAACAAGAAAACGAAAGTAACTTGCAAACGGCTTGCACGCTTGCGCGTATACTGTCTACACTTCCTCCTGAACGGTCTGCTTTCGTTTTCGAAATACACTATGTACAGGATAACTTCAGAGAGTTCTACGAGTCTTATGAGTAAAAGTTAAACACTCCCCCATTGCCAAACTGACGATATATGTGTGGGAATGTTTTATTATGACCATTCTATCCCACCGGTCTTTGAATATCGGGTTTTATGATTATATAAAAATCTGTGCACGCCACAGTCAATACAGTGTCGCCATGCTAACAGTCTAAAAATAGGTGACCTTTACTTTGGTTTTTTGAAACAGGCTTTCTAATATAAGAAATCGGCCCACGGGCAACTCTTACAAGATAAATGTTTGTACAGTTTGTAAATATAGCCTAACAGTTGTTTATCTATAATGTAAGAATATGTAAATGATTATACACCCAATAAATATGCCCCTGGGGATGGATTGATTGATTGATTGTTTGGTGTTTTACGCCGCGCTCAAGATTATTTCACTTATAGGACGGCGTTGCCAGTTTTATTGTGGGAGGAAACCGGACTCTATGCCCGTAGGAAACCCACGACCTCCCGTTGGTAACTGGCAACCATCTCACATAGGTCGTTCGAGTGAAAACCCAGTCACAAAATTTTCCAATTTTTTTGGACTGAGTGAGATTCGAACCCGCGCCCCATTGGTGGAGGGCTGTTTGGATTGAGCGTCCAACGCTCTACATACCGAGCCATGGAGGCCCCACCTGGGAATGGAAAAAAACTACAGAGTCATGAAATAAGCTGCAAGGAGTTTTAATTTAGTTCATTCATCTGAATAATATGACGGCTCCTAGTTGTCAGTGATGGGAAGTTAATCTGTTAGATGTAATCGGTTCATTATATTATTGACATATTACGCATGCCTGCAGATTACTTCCGCTCAATACACTTCGGCGATAATAAGAAAACGAAAGTAAGTTTATTATCGTGCTCTCGCGGCGAGATTTAGAATTATTTCGAGTTTTCGCCGCGCGAATGAATGGCACAAAACGAGCACTTTTGACTAGTTTTCTAGTTTTCGTGTTCTCGCGGCGAGATTTTATTTTTCTCGCATTCTCGCGGCGAGATTTTAAATTGATGTCGAGTTTTCGCGGCGAGAATGCGAGAACGTGAAATGGCACAAATAAAGCACTTTTGGCTAATTCTCGAGTTTTCGCATTCTCGCGGCGAGATTATATTTTTTGTCGTGTTTTCGCATTCTCGCGGCGAGATTATATTTCATTCTCGCGTTTTCGCATTCTCGCGGAGATATTCTAGGTTAATCTCGTATTCTCGTGTTTTTGCCTCCTAATTCTCGAAGCGAAAAAGCGAGAACGCGAAATGGCACAAATCTATGGTGGCTGATTTGTGCCATTTCGCGAAAACTCGAAATAATTCGAAATCTCGCCGCCAGAACACGATAATAAACTTACTTTCGTTTTCTTATTCTCGCCGAGAAACCGAAAGTTGATGGAGCGGAAGTAATCTGCAGGCATGCGTATTATGTCAATAATATAATGAACCGATTACATCTAACAGATTTACTTCACATCACTGACAACTAGGAGCCGTCATATTATTCAGATGAATGAACTAAATTAATACTCCTTGCAGCTTATTTCATGACTCTGTAGGTTTTTTTTCCATGCCCAGGGAGGGCCTCCGTGGCTCAGTAGGTAGAGCGTTGGACGCTCAATCCAAATAGCCTTCCACCAATGGGGCGCGGGTTCGAATCCGACTCACAATTCCTCCCACAATAAAACTGGCAACGCCGCCATATAAGTGAAATAATCTTGAGCGAGGTGTAAAACACCAAACAAACAATCAATCAATCAATCCATGCCCAGGGGCATATTTATTGGGTGTATAATCATTTACATATTCTTACATTATCGATAAACAACTGTTAGGCTATATTTACAAACTGTACAAACATTTATCTTGTAAGAGTTGTCAGTGGGCCGATTTCTTATATTAGAAAGCCTGCAAGATACATTGTTTCAAAAAACCAAAGTAAAGGTCACCTATTTTTAGACTGTAAGCATGGCGACACTGTATTGACTGTGGCGTGCACAGATTTATATATAATCATAAAACCCGATATTCAAAGACCGGTGGGATAGAATGGTCAGAGGGGGGGAGGGGATAATAAAAACATTCCCACACATATATCGTCAGTTTGGCAATGGGGGAGTGTTTAACTTTTACTCATAAGACTCGTATGACTATTTGAAGTTATTCTGTAGTGTATTTCGAAAACGAAAGCAGACCGTCCAGGCGGAAGTGTAGACGGTATACGCGCAAGCGTGCAAGCCGTTTGCAAGTTACTTTCGTTTTCTTGTTTTCGCGTTCTCGCGGCGAAATTATAGTGGCACAAATAAAGCAGTGGCATAAAAAGAGCGCTATTTCCTTTTTTCTTGTTTTCGCATTCTCGAGGCGAGATTTTAAATTTATGTCGAGTGTTCGCGGCGAGAATGCGAGAACGCGAAATGGCACAAATAAAGCACTTTTGGCTAATTCTCGAGTTTTCGCATTCTCGCGGCGAGATTATATTTTTTGTCGTGTTTTCGCATTCTCGCGGCGAGATTATATTTCATTCTCGCGTTTTCGCATTCTCGCGGCGAGATTTTAGTTTAATCTCGTATTCTCGCGTTTTCGCCTCCTAATTCTCGAAGCGAAAAAGCGAGAACGCGAAATGGCACAAATCAGCCACCATACAAATCAGCTACCATAACTACCAGACGTTCAAGACGTTCTTGTACGCATATTACGTAGTGTTTCCAATTAAACTCCACGCTACAACCACAATAATCTTGAGTCTAGTGTAAAACTGCAATCAAGGAATTCTGATTGGATAGAATCGACTGAGATAATCAAAGCCTCCATAAATAACAATTCCTCAGAAAATATTTTATCTTTCAGTTTAAATTACATCCAATATCTTTTTTATCTCCCCATCAATTCTTTAATAAGCGGTATTGCTCGTAGCGATCTTAAATCTTACCAACCTGAATATGTGTATATTAGATTGTTAAACGGTTAATAAATCCTATTGTGTATAAAGTCAGTGTGCTATTAGTCGGTAATAATATGTCTAGACATAGTCTCAATAAAAGAAATCACCACAACTTTGTTGTAATGCAAATATGTTTTCTCTTCATTTAAAACCTGAGGATATTACTATTTTAAACTGCTTTGACGTGATCAATTCCTTATACTACAGGCCACCGACATGTAATATCATTCTATCCCAAAATACAAGCTTAAAAACCTAGTTTATTTAACCAAGTGAACATTTTTGCATTATCTTCAAACTGTCAAGATGCTTTATTCGATGAAAATGTATCATATATTTTTAAACATATTAATTGACCAATCGTCATTTGTCGGACAAGCAACAAGAAACTCATACGCAGAATGACGGCTGCACAACCATGCACATTTGAAAAAGTGCTATTTGACCCTTCTATTCGTTATCTGGATACATGTATATACGTTATTTATTCGTTATTATGTATAGTTGGCTTTGCCACTGTTTACATACAGTAACCATGGCAGCCGCCAAGGTCATCGAAGGTTTTACGATATAGAATGTCTCTTATTTGGAAACTGGAAAACCTGTAATAGAAAATTTAATCTGTTACAATATGTAATGTTAACTTATTCGTAATGGCGAAATGTAATAAATTTTCTAGAAGATAATGTAATGGGTTTTTGGGGTGTTTCTGAATAGTATACCTGTCTCGGATAATTGTAATGGACTCCAGCGGCCGATCTGTTCTTCCTTTGGAGGAGGGCTCGGTGGATCAGTCGACAGAGTGATAGTCCTTAGGCCAGACACAGGTCTTCGATCGGTGCGCCGGCGCTTTATTCAATTCCACGTATTTTTGATAAAGATTACTGGAATTATTGATATTTTCAAAAGAACACACATAGGGATTGTGTAGGGACTCCCTGCCATTTTAAAGTCCAAAGTCTGATCACACAAATGCTTTACAGTAGGTAAGGTATGTTTTAATTTACCCCCCCCCCCCCCCCCCCACACACACACACACCACCAGAAAGTCTGGACCAACCGATACAATCATTGGTGTAGGGAGATTGTTGGCAAACTGAGGTTGCAGAAACGATTGTGGTCATAAAGGGTAACATTTGAATCCTTTAGAGCACATTTGGGATAGGATTGGCATAAACATCCAAGCCTAAGAGACTCCTGTACAAAATCAGTGTCGGTTAACTTAGTGGCTGGATAAACCCCATTTCAGGCCTTTTTATCTGTGGTTTGCACTAAAAAAATTATGGGCAGGCTATTCGAGGCACTCTTACCCGATTGTCAGTCTGTATTTCTCAGATAAAGAACGTAACATTATACTGTGCCGTTAGATCACTCACACGACTCAAGCCTTAGGGCGCTTGTGCGCATATTCAGGTTCAGGGTGTGTTTACATTGCGGGTACTTGATAAATCTAATTTTCAATTTAAAATACTAAATAATACCAAAACTTTCTATTTTTTGGTTCCTTACTTGGTCTGTCTGGGGAAAATACAGAAAATCGCCCACTGATTTTTTATGTAAACAGTATTCTGGATTTTCGCGGCAAGTGTTCCTTTAAAGCTAATAAATAACCATTATGATTGATTGAAGTGAGTCTCAAGATTTTTTCGCTTGTATGGCGGTGTTTTCAGGTTTAGCGGAACAGGTAACCGCATTATTTGCCCAAAGGAACCCCACGACTTTCTTCGATTACCACATAGTACGATTAATTGAAAACCCTGCTCAGAAAAAATACAATAGTGGAATTTGCGCATCACAATTTAATGTGTACTGTTTTTAACAACGTGACATTTGGCCCCTAACCTATGTGTGATTCAGATTGACGAATGAATCGTTAAAGGTGTGTGTCATTTACTTGTATTTACCTCGTGCTGATGCCTTTGTTGTTCCACATCAAACAGTTTCTGATAATGATTTGCTCATTATCTTTCTGTGTAGACAAACGTTTGCTACATGGATATCAAAACATTATTGGAAAGCCGAGTCGTATTTATACATTATGCTATACTTACTTGAATAGAAATCTGATAAACTCTCTAGACCATTTCAAGGAATATTAGGTAATGCACATATCTTTATACAGATGGTTGATTGAAATTTGCCCATGTGTATGATTAGAAGTTGTTATCAGATGTAATACACTTATTAGTCATTCTAATTATATGTTGTGCCAGTCTGAAGTATTGGCCGGAGTCACGTGTGCCTCTGCTTAATATATCATCTGGGCAAAAAAATAAAGTCTGGATTAGCCGAGAAATCTTGGCTCTGCCGAATTTTGTTTTTTTTCCGTGTTCGTCATAAAAAAAATTCGGCAGAGCCAAGATTTCTCGGCTAAGTCTGGATTTGATGTTGAATTGTTACATACAAAATTCAGCTTACACCATCTGGTTTTAAATTTCATTCACATACTATCAGTTTGATGAAACAGGTTTCGAATACATTGTGTGAAGTATAAATTACGCCATCGGCTTTTGTGATTTAAGCTTGTGAACTCGAGTGTAAAATGTAGCCATTTGTATGCTGGAAGCAGTTGTCAATCGATATCTCATTTCTTTGATATCGGCTTTTTTGGGGTCTTCTCTTGGACCATGCTGTCATTGTGTTCTACGTTTATCATCTTGTAAGACATGCTGTTAAGCAATAATATGTTTATTTCCTTTGTTTAAATGGATTAAAATTGTTTTATTGATGGTTCGGATAAATTCCTAAATTTGACTGCTTGGTAGTAGTAAAAGATACTTCTTACACTACACATCCGATATTTCCACTCCCAGGCAGTGTATTATTTTCGCATAATCAACGTATGAAATTATGGCCCAAGTAACGCTTTGACCTCACGAAAGAAATGTCAAAACTGACGTCACAAAAGAGTTACGTCATCAGTCATTATGACGGAAAGATGAAGCGTCTAGCAGCAACCTTATACTTAAAGGCACACTTGCCGCGAAAATCAGGAATATTGTTTACATTAAAAAAGAAAGTCCGTTTTCTGTATTTTTCCCAGACAATATAAGTTAGGAACTTTCTATTTTTACCAAAATTTAAAAGTTTGGACGTCACTTTGTATTTTTAATTTGAATTTGAAAATTTGAATTGTTAGGTACCCGGAACGTAAACAAACCGAACTGCCCCCTATTGGCGATTTTATGTTTCAGTCCAGTGAGTGAACTAACGGCACAGTGTAATTTTACGTAGGTATTAGTGGTATTAGTCCTAGTAAGCTCATGTAAATTGGTTTTCTTAGCAAATTTAAACAGGCTACGGCGGCAAGTGTGCCTTTAAAGCCTAGCGCACACGAGAGGCGCCGGCTGAGCTACAAGGCACGCGTGGCTCAGGGAGCAGCTACAGATTTCACCGCAGACGATGAGCTCTCGGCTGAGGCAAGTTCCTGGTCACCCAAGTTCACTAAGCTACATAAATATCACTACCTGTGTTACGTAATATTCTAAGTGGTCACATGATTTAATAAGTGCGTGCCATTGGACTATCCCTCCTCTCAGCTCAGCTGGCAGCTCACGTTGTGCACACACGGTGAGATTCTTGCCACGAGAGGCAGAAAATATCAAACATGCTAAATACTTTCCTTACTGCCTCGAGAGGCGAAAATCTCACCAAAATTTACGCGCACACGGGGGAAACAGCATAGCTCTCAGCCACGCGTAGCCGGCAGCTCAGCCGGCGCCTCTAGTGTGCGCTAGGCTTAAGGGTCTGTGATGCTGTTGTTGGTGACGTCGTTTCTGATCGAATCTCTCTTGAGGCAGCCAATATTGTAAAACGCTGTTTTTGTGTAGTAGGAGAAAAAGATTATCCAACCCGAGTCAGTGTGTTACAATGAATATCACTGTTGTTTATTAATTTCAAGAGGCTCGTTTCTTTGAAAATTTATAGAATCGAGTGATATTTATCGTAATACACTGGCTCTCGTTAGATAACCTCTATGTAAAGTATGTAACCCAAGTACAAACCGATGGATCACTCAAAACGAAACTTTATCTGCATTTCTCAGAATAGGTCTCTAAAATGCACTTACCGGTAGTTCGTTAGGACGATTCAACTCGTTAGGGCACAATATATAGTTATTAACTTTTATTTCTATGAAAATGCAGAAAACTTTTTTCTCTGTTGTGTGAATAGTTTTTTTCGGATTTAGGCAGCAAGCGTACCGTTCGAGGGAAGTAAGACGATTCTACTGTATGTATTTGTTGTGGATGTAGAATTTTATTAAACAAATCTGTGACAATGATTTACAGGTAGAAAAAAATCATCTTTCAAAGATTATAAAAAAGTTGAAAATCTAGAGATTTCAATTAACATAAAAACTAAAACATGCAAAGCCATAAACATACCACACGATTCACCGGACACTAAAATATTCTAATGCATGGAAATGGAAAATGATCAGATTTAATGCAGTCGTCTTAGTATATTTTTCTAATGCCCCTTTTCCTCTTCCATCACCACCACCACACCGTCATCTGACACCACCTGACCTGTAAATCGTATGTATTTGGAATCCACAGCAAGCCATGGATGAATAACCTCCCCTGGGTTTAGGGAATGGTAAGCCAGCTGTTGATCTCTGTGATTTAGCCGAAACGCTACCCTTTGATCAAATGTGATAGGTAGACATTAAAAAACATTCGCTTGTAGCAAGATTTCTGGTGATAACACATGCCTGTGTTAAGACAGATAAGTGAATTGGTTAAACCGGAATATTTACTGTGCTACCCTTATTATTGAACATACCTCGGGTTTAGCTATGTTTGTTTTTACCCTGGGAAAAGGTTGGAACAACGCCTATGCTAAAAGTGAACCTCGCCCACGAGTGTATGAAATCTTACCATAGAAACTAGTGAAAAACAAAACAAGACCACTTCAAGGACACGAATTCAACTCACGACTGAGATTACATATAATCTGATCTTGAGAGTAATAGTCATCTGATTATTGCTTATTATTAGATAACCAAAAGGTTAACAAAGTATCAGCTTCCATCATATTAATGCAATATCACATATCCAATAACAGAAAACAGTGGCGTGTATCTTGGTCATTGTGTTCGGCTAGCAGCTTCATGAGCAAAACGCAAATGACAAATATCATACAATAACCACGTTTAACATCGTAGGCACCTTGATCATAAGGTTCGATCAGTAGCTTTATGCATAAAACGCAATATGACAGACAATATGCCGCATGGTAGTAACAGTACTATGTCGGTACATTACGTGATAAGAAGGACGAAGGAAACCTGATAATTCTTGAATGTACGCGGATCAAATGAGTTTCTATATACATTGGTATTGTTACATTGTAGATCAAGTCTGACAACGCTAAATTAAACACATAACGGATATGCAACACACTAGTTAGCTTACGTGTTGTTTTACGCCGCATCCAAGAATATTTCCCTGTTTTGCCAGATTAGATCGGGAGGGGGGAGGGGGTTATGCGATGCAGACCCCGGCCCTCAGTGATTGCTTGACATCTCTTCCACAAAAGGCCATCACGTAAAAAAACAACTCAGGGAGTTTTTAATTTGTCTTTAGACTGAGTGAGATTTGAACTCGCGCCTCATGGATAGAATGCTTGTTTCGGTCTGAGCAACTATAGGCCTAATTCTGCGGACTGACACTAATTAAAAGTTCATCTTTAATGAAGACAACAATATAATGAAGACTATACAACAAAAAACTCTGTGTTATAAGTCTGTATATCAAAATATACAGGCCCCTTGGAGTTTCTTCTCCCGCCAGAACAGGCATTATTTCTGTTTAATTTGTATTCTACCTTATTTTTAAAGTTATTTTGTTCTTCTTTACATTGTTGTACATATTTTCTGGTGAATAATATGAAATGGAAATGAAATATATATAGGCAATAGTAAAATGTGAAATTGTCATGAAGGTTTTTTTCTCACCTATTTCAGTTTTACCATGCTAAAGGAAAGAACACTTTGGCATTATATAACCTTTCAGGAGGTGTTTTTTGTTCACTTTCTTGTATATACATGCTCTCTGGAGAGTGTGCCAACTGACAATCTGCTGTTAACCTATCAAACTTGGCTTCGAAGTTAGGCGCCTAAAAATGAACGGTGAAGCGGGTTTAAAAAAAGGAAACTTTTTAGGAATAACAGGTGGAACTATTCCCCATAGTTTAGAGATCTAAGTAAATGTGTTTGAACTGACTGCTTACCATGTTAGCGTTATTATTTGACAAGTGGTAGGTTTAGTTATCTCTTTCTTATATAGTTATAGTTTGGGAACACCATCCACCTGCTCCCGTCAGTTGAATTACGTTCAACTTGCTATCAATCAGAACTCTCCCAACTAAACAAAATATTACCTGGAATTTAATTAGCAAAATCTGAAACCTTCCTTTTTAAAACTTTTAGGAAGCGATATACATGTAATTAATTATGTTCAAAGCTTCTAAATATAACAAAGTGTCATGTTACAAGTGTTTTATAAAGATGTTTTAAAAGAGTTAGCTACATTTTCTGCATTCTCGGAGGCCCAGGGTTAAATTCTCAACAAGCTGACTCTTTACCCCTGGGTCAACTGCGATCCAAATTCTAGTTTTCTAGGAAAGCCCATTTACTGTCGTGCCAATCAAAAGTTTTCTTCTAAACGTTGGGCCTCTTCAGTTTTGGAGATACGTTTATCGAACTGAAGTATAAACCGAAAAGTCGTCCATGTTTGTTTTGAACATTGCCTGAAAGCTTAAGTAACGCCAATTCTGATTGGTGAAATTTCCGCCACAGTTTTGTGGCGAAACCAATCAAAATCTACAAGCATATTAAATCAGAAACGACGGGTCTCGTTCCACTTGTCCCACGGGTAAAGTGAGCGTGAGCGTAAGTTTTAATCGTTTGTTTCGACGATGCATTTTCTGTGGGAAAACCAATACTTTGTTGATTTAACGTTAGTTTCCAAAATGGAGTTTCCTAGAGGAGAAGGCTATAGTGCGTATAGTCTCTATTAGCTACCGACCTGCGTTTCATCCCTCCAGTGAAACGTCGGATCTGTTGAATGGGTATTACCGAAATTAGTAATAGTGAAATACTGAAAATTAATCCATATCCGATTTTACGCTTCATTCTATATTACCGAAATTAGTTATAGTGAAATTCTGAATATCCATTTTATATTCATTTATTTATTATGAGCAAATAAAAATCAGATATACAGATTGGCATAGCAAAGCACACGATTACCAGGGTTTATATTTCAGGTATACATGTTGTAGACCCGCGAATGGCGGCACCGCTCCGATTTATACGCTTTGCCTTTAGATGCTGTTTTACTCTGTGTACAAATGCAACTTTTAAACGTATATGAGACTAAAGCTTTATGCTCGATTTTGAAAACTCTATGTCTTTCTTTGAAAATTACATTGTATCTGTTACAATTCCTCTCCTCTCGTGTCATAACTGTATTAGTTTGTTACGGCCGTGATACTTTGCAACTGGGACATTTTTCTTGAATTCTGGTGTGTAAATGTATTCTTTACTTGCCAGTTAATTATCCTTATGACTTTATCTCTCTTTTAGCCAAACTGCCACGGACAGGTGTTTTACCTCAACGCCAGAATCAGTCTTCGCAGAAATTAGTGAAAGTTCTTATTGGTTTAGCAGCTTTAACACCCGACTAATTAATTTGTCTTCAGAGAAGCTTCATTGCCTCCGGAGAGAACCTTTATAAACGTGTTCAGAAATAAAATAATTCATTTAATTTACCACGGTTACCGGAAGTAACTCGCGAACAGAGTTGTGATTTCCGACAAGCTGTTCGAACAATGTCCCAGGTGGTCGTTATAATTTTTCTTTAGCTGACAGTGTCGCCGTTTTAAGCGCAGACAAAACCCCCTGAAGAGTAGGTGAACTACAAAGGTGACAGTATCCTATTTTTTTAAAAAAATTATCAACGTGTTATAATTGCTTGATGTCTATACGACGTGCTAAATTTCCCTTTTGTCTATTATTTTCAACCAAATTTAGCTGTTTGTTCAAGCGTGGCGTGTTTCTGTCAGTTAGACTATACATACTGATCCAATATATACTCTTCGCTGGATATTTTGAAAAGCAGTAACCTTCTAGTTCTTCCACGATACAATGGGCGGGCGTGGAAAGTTATCATATTTGAAAGAGTCATCAAGTATGAATTCTTTATGGTTACGTGTCCACTTAAATACGGACTAAAAATGCCTTCCTTCGTATTAAACAAAAGATTTATGTTAGTCAGATCCTGGTTGTACCTTGTGTTAAACATGTACCATGTAATTCCCTGAACTTACTTGAGTCCACATCTATACCGATGCTTGACTGCCGCCAATGCGGATGTAATGCGGCTTCCAATTCTTGCAGATTTTGTACAGGAGGCTCTAGGGCTTCAATGTTTCTGCCCATCCGCGCAGTTACCCCTTCAACAGATCCGACGTTTCACTGGAGGGGCGAGACGCAGGTTGTAAGCTAATGGAGACTCTACGCGCTATTGACCTTCTGCTTTAGGGGTGTGTTCATCATACGCTAAGGGACATTTGTACTTCAATATGTTCGCCATGTGAAGCCAAATGGACTCTGAAGTCTCATACTTATAAGCATCTTTTTATTTTGTTAAAATACACTTTTGATGTGGCTAACGATATCCTGGATAAATTGTATAGTTTATTGCCATTAATGGTCATTTTTTATCGCCAGAATGTTGCCCTTTATGGTCACAATCGTGTCTGCATCATTAGTTTGCCAACAATCTCCCTACACCAATTATTGTATCGGTCGGTGCAGACTTTCCAGGGGGTGCTTAACTTTTTTCTTTGTGTATAGCTTGAGCGTGTGTGCTAATGTACTTATTTAACAGGAGGTAACCTTTGACCCGATGGTTAAACAATGATACTGAAGTGAATGTTTTAAGTTCAGTTGAGTGTTTGTTCCACGCCCTAGGTGATTTCAATCTCAAAGTATAAAATGAAAGATTTAATAGGCAAAGTGATTTATGGAGATTCAGGTTTTGATTTCGTGTTGGGTAAAAATTTACAGCAGATTGGCAAACGAAAGCATTGCAGAAAAAATAGGTAAAATTTTAATGGTGAAAGAAGTTATGAGGTATGATGAGAGTTGAGTAGTTATTAATATCGAAAAGGGAGTAGAATTTTTAATTTATGAAATATAGGCAAAGTATGATCATTTTATTCCGGTTTTCTGATTTGGCTCGTTTTTGTGGAAGGGAAAGAGAACTGAGATAACTGTGGTATGTGTTTCCCCACAAAACATCGCCGTAATAAAGATAAAGAAAGATGATAGAATAGTAGAGAATGAACATTGATTTTAAGGGTTTACTTAATATGATTAAGCACACCAATATTCCTCAATGTATTTTTGCAGATATAGTTTCGATGATGTTTCCAGTTTAGATTATCGCTGAATACAATGCCAAGAAATTTGAAGAAGTGGACTAGTTCTAATTTTGTACCTGCCATAAATAGATGCTGAACGATTTTAATGTTATTTCTTGGGTTGTGTTGTATAAGCATATGCATTAGTTTTTTTATGAATGTATAACGACAAGCGTTTTACAGCAAACCAATATTGAAGTTTTTATAGCTCTTTTGACATGTACTTGTTATTAGGTCCTTAAGGCTGTTAGTGCGAGAGGTAGCACTTTTGTCATCTGAAAATAAGATTAGTTTTAGAATATCACTTACCCTGGTGATGTCATTAACATTGTTTAAAATAACAGAGGACCAAGAAAATAACAGAGGCTGTCTGAAAAAAAAATAACCAATTAGAAACACATATGACTTTGAAATAAAGCTGGATGGAATAAAGGAAGAGCTCGTTAGAGGCGCACTCTCAATGGATTCCACAGGGAGTCTGGGAGGCTTTCACTGTGTCCCAGGAAAGGATAATCTATCATTTAGCAGTAATGTGATTCATTTGAAACCCATTAAAGACTCCTACCGTTTCCACAGTTCTACGTTAAGACATAGTTTGGACATCTATCTATGAATAGGTTGTGGCGTTAAAGCAATTAATACTATACAAAGAGTTCCACACAAGCTTAAAGAGACATTAAATGCCTACAGAAAACCTATTTTCACCGAATCTTGTCAGCAGGTAATGTTGTTTTTCTTAACAGCCAAAGTGCAATAACCTATTATAGGGTTGAACCGATAGTAGTATACAAAGATTCGTTTGCCTCTCAAGGGTTAAAATTGGCCTCAACCTTAAATGTAACATCGCGCTCACATTTAAAACTCAAACTGAAATCCGTGACTAGATGTACTCGTCTTTCATCCAATATATACACCTGAAGTAAAGATAAATGTTAACATTTGCCATTGACGTACTTACATATTGTTGGTAGATACTGTGGCGACCAAGCAAAAAGCATTTGGATGATGAATTTTATGGTAAAATCTCTTTCAGCTGACTTTTGCGTAATTGCATTATCGTTAACAATTTACGTAAAAAAAAACTCGAATTTGTCCAATGGCATTTGGCCTCAAAGCGACTTGAATATGAATTAAAGTAAGACATATCGTTCTTGTTAATGTTCCATGACATTTGTGCCATTTTGAGTAACTTATGTTCGACAAGTCATTGATATATTAAAAGAGCTTAATGCACGATAAACCGAATGTGATTGGTTGATTATCAATTGTTTGGTTGATTGCCTGAAAATTAGCTTTTTTGTATTTATTATTGCTTTTTATTAATTAAATAAGGAACAGGCTTGTAAGCCTAGTTACAGAACCAGGGCATACCTCGCTCTCAATAAAACAATAACTGCTCTTAGTAAAGATGAAAAGCACATTTCATCAAACTTTTCGATTGAAAATTATATCATAATTAAAAAGAAACAATTGTCCTTTAAATTTCCAGATTTCAGGCCGTTGAATTAAGTTTACGTAAAGAAAAGATCAAGTCATTTAAACCATGTGAAAACAGTTGGACAGTTTACAAGTATGCTTTCTACGAAAACGACATGTTGGTTATAATCTGGTGTGCTCTTCAATAGTTTATTCAATACAATATTGGTCTTGAATAAAACTAAAAGCCTACATTGTTTGATATCTGAGATATTCTGGATAAACAGTTGCAAAACTATTATTCATACTGCTTTATTACATATTTTCTTTGAATGTTTATTTGGCCATTTATGTTCCTTGGTCTGTCAGGCATCGGGAGTGAATCCTCCACTTCTTGTTTGGTTATGGCTGGTTATGAATTTGATAGGCAGGTTGCAATTTCATTTTGGATTCTTTTTTAAAATCTCGTATAATTTTCTCTAGATAATTTAAAACTCTGTTTAATGTTTTGGTTATATCCCTCGGCCTTTGTGTTCATGTGGAATGGACTTCGATTTTCGAACTGCTACAGCATTTAACTTTCTTAAGCGAGATCGATTGTTATATGCCGGGTACATTCAAGCCTTCGCCGGAATTTCGGGCTGGATTTTAAGTCGAACCGTACTCATGCAGAAAGATAAGAGTCCGTACCATCCGTCTATGTCGGCTTATTCTCCGATACCAACCGGAAATGATTCTTCGCGAGGCTATGAGTCCAAAATAGAGCTGTCTCAGAACTTTGAAGGCAATCCTTTCTGGCTTATTTAATACGCATTGTAATGAATGGGGGTAAAATAGCAGAGGAGAGGGGTCGCGATCGTATAGTCGAGTTCATCTTGACCGATTCAAATCGCCACTTAAATCAATCATAAATGATACTAGCTGTCACGGCTGGTGAACTAACCATTGAGAAATCGTTGCTATCAGAATCAGTTAATAATAGTTTGATTATAGCGACAGAAAAGAAGATCCCAACTCGTCAATAAAGCACGGAAGTTTCACACCCATCGTGACAACGTGCGTTGAGTTTCAAACTATGCCATTTTTCTCGCAACAGGAGCTTCTCCGCTTTCCGTTCCCCGATGTGGTTAGTTTCCGTTTAAAGTTTACCTTTACGTGTGCTGATAGTATAATAACTAGTTACAAATCATTAGTATAATATGTTAGTGAGCTATACAGACCGGAGTCACTTAACACGGTGGCTTCTAAGAGTATTAGTAAATGTTAAAGCTATTGTCAGCGAGAGGTCTCAGTTATCAAGCCGAGTTAACCCAGGTAGGATTGTCTTGTTTTTCTAGCAAATGCCAGTAAAGTGGATTTCTTGAGCTCTGGCTGACGTGGTCTCTTCTGGCTCGCTGGGCCTGTCAGGCAGATTGAAAAGATCGGACAGTCGAAGGGTGTCCTTACGCGGTTATGCTACATCAGGCATTTCTCTTCAACACTCTCTTCGGAGATGGACTTGGATTGGGACTGTCTTGGGTGAGCTGTTCACAGCTCAACTCATCAACAACCTGAATTGATCCAAACTTCCAATTATGTCCATGTACGCATGATTAAGTCTACGCTTGATCTTTTACGTATGTACTAAATACCCATGCCTTTCGTGTAGATTTTTTTTGACCGTTGTGCCGGGAATTTTTCTGTGCGAACTTTCAGAAATATTGGAAAACATCTCTCGCAGAAACGTTTAATGTAGCATATGCTCTGAACCCGGTTTCTTTAAAGAGTTTACATATTCGACATTACCAGTGACTAAATGTTGGAAGGAAGGTTTGCTATTCCGTTACTTGGCTTATTAAGCAAGAAGACAAGTTAGCTTGAGCGTACAAGGTAAGCAAATCTTTTACATGATTTAATACTGTTTTTAGTCTTTGATGGCAATTTGCGGTATGTTTCTATCAATAGAGTCGAGAATAAGTCCAATAGAATATGGTAGGTGCCTGTTAAAATAGTTTGTTATCAGATATATATAATTGGTTTTCATCCAGTCGTGTTTAAGCTAAGCAGACGACATGCGTCTGTACGGTTGTTCAAAGTAAACGGTTCTTTAAACTATTCTCAATATTGAACTTTTATTTCAACTGTATTAAACTCGCCAAATGGGTAATTTTAAAGGGGCACGAGCTGTCAACATTGTTTTTTTCATTTTCATAAATTTCGAATGTAAAATGATTATGAAATTCAGAAATTCATAAAACTTAAGGACTGACGTTGAAATAAAACATATCGGTAAAGCTAGGATCCTATATGAACAGAATAACGGATATTCCAAGCCTGGATGTATGAGTACATATTAGGGTCTTCGCTGCTCATAAAACTACCTTAACCTATATCTCCAAGATTGGTATCATAGAAAAGCTCATGTATATTTGAAAAAAAAGTGACGACCAATTAGCTAATTGTGTTTCAAAGAAATATATTTAGCAGCTCATGCCTCCTTAAATGGCTAAAATATTAACGAACGAAGGCTCCGTTATTTTTCGCCTGAAATCATTTTGGAAACTAATAAGACTTAAGATATTGCTCATAAACCAACGCTTATTACTACAGCCATAATGTTAGGACGAGTGGAAATTATAGCAATGACCTTTTCTCCAAAAGCTGCTACAATAAAATCTTTAAAATCAACCACACAAAATACGCCAAAGACCACATCTGTGTAGAATATAAACAGTTATGTTCGTCTGAAGTTACATGCTGTCTAACTGCATGATTCCGAGTTATTGATCTGTGTAAAGTTCAGGAATACACTCACTGATTGTATAATCAGAGCTTTGAAAAAAGTTTCCCCTTAGCTGGGAGTTTCGCGTAACGTTAAGACGTGGTATAATCTCTATCGTTGAGTCGGAATCACATCAAACTCTATCAGATTATAGTGATCACATTTCTTCAAATGCCCTTACTCAGATGTATTGGATAAACTTCCCACTGCTTTCCTTGAAATAAACAACTGCTGTGTGTATTCCATATTTTACAATAACTATAGCGCATATCGATTTATTAGCATACTGCAATATGTCTTTTTTCATATAACACATGTGTGTTTTGGTTCCTCCAAATACACGCCCATCTGTGGTTTACTAGAGAAGTAATTTTCAATACAACACACGCTTGCAAAATGAAATATAGAATAATTTTTCTTTAAAAAAAGAGTTCTTCATACCTGAAAATGAGCGTGGAATGAAACATGATTGATAAAGGCACCTTACTTGATATACATTGTATTTATGACTGTATGATGCTCAAGTGACTCAGAACTAACAAATTTCGAGCTATCTGTCTATCTTCCCATTTCTCACCACTGTATATTTGCATATCTGTAAATGGTATACGGGTGCAAGCTCAATTGTATTGCATATTTTAACATCTTAAGACGTTAAGTAGTTCTCAAGCGTACTAACATATACTCCTGTACAGAGACATTCAATACATTGTGTTCAAACATCACAGTTTTCTTAATCGTTCAAGGTAATAATTACTCACCAGTATGGCGTACATCATTCATATAAATGGAGGTGCCAATAAGCTAAAACAATCAACCAACCGACACCTTACTTGCTTGAAAATACTCGTTTGAAAGTAAACGCTTATCTTACATTATACACAACTCAAAGGGTTTCAAAATGATACGCGCTTTGTTAATCAAAATATCATTTACTGGCAGACCTGTATACTTTTTTGTCCCTTACAAAACGTGAGATTTTGAAGGTAGACGTATCGAGTGAAGGACATGTGTTTCATATAACTCAATATTTCTCTATATGAGTTGATGGCATGCATGTCTTCTCGTGAGATCAACTATTGTTATAAGCAAATTCTTATAACAGAAGCCCCATAAGTAAGATGTAGTCTGATACGGCTTTTGATATCATGAATATCCAGCTTTATTAGTTCATTACTACGATCTTTCGGAAACCTGAGCTAATATATATGTGGTGCTTCATTTTTCCAATCAAGGCCCAATGTAACATGCGTTATGGTTATACAACCATTCCTTTAACAAAGGCCATATCCAATATTTTATGAGATACAGATTTTACGCTATCACAAAATATTGTTTACTCTGTTATCTGTAAAAATGCAAATTCTGTTGACTTTATTTTTATGCAGGCAAATCGCGGAATTGCCTTAAGCCTTAATTTGATTTAAATGCAGCAAGTTGCAAATATGGATTTTTACTACAGAAAACCAACTTGTGTGCATGTTTTAACAAGAAGCTATAGCAATGTGAGAATTTAGTGATTACAAGCCCCAAGAATATAATTCAACGGAACACTTAGAAGTTACAATAACGGAAAACTGAAATATGTGTCACAGTTAACATTATGGATAAAAATTTTCTCTTGGGTGAAAATAAGTCTGTACCGGATAAATACATTATTTTATGTCTTGATAAATCTTAAAATGGTTATTTACATGTACCTTGTCTCATAAAAATGAGATTGTCTCGATAAGACGGAAACAATATGGAAAGCATCTACTGACC
The DNA here is from genome assembly GCA_963971465.1 of Lepidochitona cinerea. Lineage (NCBI taxonomy): Eukaryota > Metazoa > Mollusca > Polyplacophora > Chitonida > Tonicellidae > Lepidochitona > Lepidochitona cinerea. Next base: position 13,390,891 of record OZ020560.1, on the reverse strand, counting down.
TTATGGAGGATTATAAAATGAAGACGGAAATACGTACCTAATGTTTACCCTCAAATACGACAAAACATGTACAATTTGTAAGAGGAAATATATTTGTAAATGGAAAACAATCGTAATCAAGACCAAAACATCTGAGTCAGTATGTATATATTTTTGGGATTTTTTGGAGAAACGCCTAATACATAGAGGCTATTGATCATACTGATTCCGCTGTAAATCATAACGGAAATATTCTTACGCGATTTAAAAACACTAACAGAACTTGCAAAGTGGAAATGGAAAATGGTTAGATATGACCCAATGTTGAATACTCCTATACCATTTCCAGGCTTATAATATGCACGCTGAATTATGGCATAATTCTATATATTTAGCCGGTTTGCATTAACTCACATCTAACTTGATTTGTAAGACTTGGTTGGCTTCCTGTAAAGAGGAAACATACAACTACAGTCAGTGAGATCTGGACTGGAGATGATGACGGTGCCTGTCTCTTACCAACTGAGCAACAAGTCCATCGTGGTGTAATTCTGTAAACACAAAGTTTGACGTTAAATACCCCGGGGTAAGAAGAATCCATGTATTTTCCCCTTACTCTAACATTGTTATTCAATATTTATATATCAGTATGTATCTGTACATTGGTGTGAGCTGCCAAAATTCGCATTTTTCAAATATTTCGACTGTTGATAGACCATAAAACTAAAGGATAGACGTTGTAATATAATATATTGGTAAAGCCAGTAGCCTATACAAATCGTTGCTCATAAACTAGCTTTGGAAGTTAAATTCTCTAATAATAGTTTAATGTCAGTTATCATTCTTGCAGTAAAGTATACGTTTTACAAATCGTCCACCCGTATACCCCACCCAACAGATACGCGCATGCACTTATTGTGTATAAACTGCAGACGGATTGAGGTTTCGAGAAGACATCCCGATAAAAACAAATCTTAACATATATCTTGACTCAATAGATAAAGAGAACATGGTTAAGCCTCTGGTGGTTTACCATATTAACAATTCCCTTATATCAAGGATATACAGACACCTTGTTCTGTGCATATAATCGGTAATAGCATGCTACTAAAGAAGTAAGTTCATTCACAACCCTTTATGTTATATATTCACATGTACTTTCAGACGACAGTGATTATGTCGCCTATACTTGCCTATTTTTTGTGTTAAATCAGCTAAAAATGTTATAACATTTGATTTGTGTGGTGTGACGGAAGCAAAAAATCATAAAATTTTGTTTAATAAAACAGAGCAGTTTATTATTATCTTTTGGGTGAATAAGTGAATGTTGGTTAAATATATTACAATCGAAAAAACGTATCGAAATACACATTAACGCAACTGTTAGGGGGGGGGGGGGGTTTCTAGTGGACATTATGCTGGATTGTTAATGCTTCTACTTAGCTCTTATAATATTGGCAAATTTACGGTTGTGGTAGAGTTCACAATTACCATCAATTTTATGGTTACTTGCCTTAAGGCTTTACTCCCTTATTCTCCACTAAACCGTATTGAACATATCGTAAAATTGCTGCCTCTGGTTTTCATTGCTTAACTGTGTGTGTTATTTCTTCCGTTTAGATACTTTGTGATGTGGTAAAATCCATGTGTGATTTTATTTGGCTGGGTGTTTCTTTTATTTATTGCGTCTTCTTTAAAAAAGCTTTAACAGGCCTGTCTTTCCCCCAAGCGAATAGACAGAGGACGAGTTACAGTGCCCGTGTTTCTGATGACGGCACTGGTACCTGAAGCAGTGGCGACTAGGATAATTTTGTTGAATGGCTATGGCTTGTATTTAACAAGAAGTACTGGTTGAGCCGAGAGCTGATGGCATGCTATCATTTGTTAATTAACCATGATAATCACATGTCATTACAGATGTATTTATTTAAAGATTCAACCACAGCCATCAGTTAATACGGTTGTTATCTCAAGGGATACGAGGCAATATTAGACTGCAGGAAACACTCCCCTGTTGAAACAAGAAAAATATTTGTAATAACGGCTCATCGTTAAAAGTGATTAAACGTCAAATATTGTTGCATTATATGTAAAAAATACTATACCGTAATTGGAATATTGGAACTGTTGGACCTGAACTTAATGTCATTATTTTGTTGGTAATATATAACCGGTGTGCATGTGTTATACGACATACACAAAATCCTTCTGCCTCGGAACTTATTAAATCTCTTATCTAGTATCTACGCGTGTGCTTTTATAAGCTCCATTCTAAAATATATCTTTAAATATTTATGATCACTAAACACACGGGCACAGGGAAAATCTTCTTGTCTAAAATAACCATGGAGACAAGTTTCTAATTGTATTAAAAAGAGGTATATCATTTAGACCTTTATACCCCATAAATTGTTGTAACAAATCAAACCTATGATATTTCATTAGGTTGACGACTGAATACATGTTTATTTTGTGCGTATGATTGAAGAGCGTCATAACACAAGAGCCGTCGTGGGGTTAAAGTGGCATGAGCTGCCAAAATGTTGATATTTTGACCTTAAAACAGAATGTTGAAATTATTGGCTATTTTTCTCAAGACATACAATTCAGAAGCTGTTTAGTGCTTCTAGTCTCAAAAATGTGCGATAAAGTATTGTTTTGATCTAACTTTGCTTAGAATGAATGAATGGTCGTCCCGGTTATTTAAATATTGTTTACTTTTCGAACACTTTTTCGGTTCGTATAGGCCACATACTGTATGGATTTTCTTCATTCCAATTATTTAGTTTTCCGATGGCCTTCAAAGCCTCCTACTGTCGTGACGATCACAAATTATGAAAAAATTGTGAATTTTGGCAGCTCATGCCACTTGAAGCGGTAACCAATAATCAAGGATTCACACGACAACAACATGTCTTGTTTATATGTGTATTGAATGCAATAACTACCAACCCCAAAACCAACCTCTGTTTCGACTACTACTCAATTTGGTACAATTCATGGAAGCGATGTTTTGCATCAGATCTTAAAGTGGCATGAGCTGCCAAAATGTTGATATTTTGACGTTAAAACAGAATGTTGAAATTATTGGCCATTTTTCTCGAGACGTAAAATTCAGAAGCTTTTTAGTGCTTCTAGTCTCAAAAATGTGCGATAAAGTATTGTTTTGAACTAACTTTTACTTAGAATGAATGAATGGTCGTCCCGGTTATTTAAATTTTGTTTAGCTTTACGAACACGTTTTCGATTCGTACAGGCCACATACTGTATGGATTGTCCTCATTCCAACACCAATCGTTTTGATTTTCGATAGCCTTCAAACCCTTTTACTGTTGTGACGATCAGAAATTATGAAAAAATAGTGAATTTTGGCAGCTCATGCCACTTAAATGTATAATTCACATCTGATTATATGTATCTTTTGGCATGACACCACTATGGCGGTTTAGCCTCGAAATTAAAAACACAATTGTTTTTCGATAGTTCTTAGTACGATGAATAATCGACAAGAAATATGATGTATTTCATAGGATTAATCTGATTGGATGTCATATTGTGTATTTGAACTAATTATAAAGTTTATAATCGTCTCAGTCGAACTCAACCAGAATTAAATTATAGATTATTATAGTAATTATAGAAAAATAAAGCTTCGTTTGTGTGTAGCTTCCAATTGTTTGAGGGGGCCTCCGTGGCTTAGTAGATAGAGCGTTCGACGCTCAATCCGAACAGCCTTCCACCAATGGGTCGCGGGTTTGAATCCCATTCAGTTAAAAAATTGGAAAATTTTCTGACTGGGTTTTCACTCGAACGACCAATGTGGGATGATTGCCAGTTACCAGCGGAAGGTCGTGGGTTTCCTCTGGGCACAGAGCCCGGTTTCCTCCCACAATAAAACTGGCAACGCCGTCATATAAGTGAAATAATCTTGAGCGCGGCGTAAAACACCAAATAATCAATCTAATTGTTTGAGTACAAAAACTGATAATCCTGATTCAACAAATACATTGCTCAGTGTGTTGAAGTTGTATCATGTGGAATGTATACCGATGTAGCTTACGGCCGGCTGTATACCTCTAAAGGGTGGATCTTCCCCTAGGCGCTGCTCAGTCTATTTGACGATGATAAATGCTGAAGATTGATGTCGAAGACTACATAAAGTTGAAGTAACTAGTCAGTAGAAAAGCTTTAATGAAATCCAAATCTTCTGCTTGTTCAATTACATGGGTTAAACAATTTACTTTGTCGTGCCTACCATATGACCGACCTTACTTTTATAAGAGAGAAGCCTTAGTGTTGTCTGATCAAGTGAATTTTCTATCTGACATCAAATATTACATGATCAATTACCTCCACTCTGGAATCGCAAAAAGCTCATCCGATTTCGGAATAACTTGGCGGAATTAAATCCTTCCATAGGGAAACTAGGGCATAATTGATTTTTGCCATCACACCTTATGGATCTAGGTTGCGTTTTGTGGGTTTTTAATGTAATTTATTTCGGTCACTCTTGGGATGCCAAAAGGAAGACACAGTACACGGAAATATTCCAACAAACAGCCTCTCTAATCACATGCTCTTTAAGTTGGATGAATAAGTCTTTAGTACTCGTCTCTCGCAGTAATTTCTCACCATTCAAACTGAGCGAGACTTGGCATCGTTATGCCCATATTGTTAGGGTGAAGCTATTCGGAGTTTAGATCTATAGCTATATATAATGTGTTTCGCCCCAGGGAAAGATCAAAGTGATTAGACTTAATCCCACCAGCAATTACAGAGATATATTTGCAGGGATCCGAAGTCATTCCACTCAATTTGCACCATCACAAGTAGAAGTCCTTGACCGGTTGGCTCATATAGCACAGGAAATTTAACTTTGTTGTCAGTAATAAAAATACAACTGTTGTTGTTAGGATCTTAGTAACAAAGGGTATAACTGTGCACCTAAGAACTACATGTACGTCAAACAAAATTATTCTTTCCTGGAGATGTATTTACGATGAGTAGGTGATGTGAATTTTCGACTCCACAGAAAATTAGAGGAAAAATGCATTATGGTTATATTAAAAGTACGCTATCGTCTTGCCATTTGTTCACCATAAAAATATAACTATATAGAAAGGACATGATTTAAAATACATAAAATGGATGTTCTTTGAATTATGTTTTACTTCGAAGCTGCAGTTATAAAAACCAAAAATAAAAATCAAATAATGCGTAGGTATTCAAGCATGTGCGTATTTCTATATAACTATTCAGATTGAATATTTTGCTTAGGTGGTCTATTTTCTGTGTTGTTTTTATAAATGCAAATATGTAAACAACGTTTTAAGCGCAACATACAGGCGTCCAGTGGTACTTTCAGGCATATAGTTAATAGCTGGCAAGACTTACTTTGTCTTAAAAGAGCCCTGTACGTATGAGGCAAATTAAAGATAAAAAATCCGACATCGTACAATATCGCGAAGGCGTTGGGATGATCACTGGTAAACTTCTTATCCCTGACAGAGACGAGTTTAATACATTTGCAACTGACGTGTCAGCAGGGCTGCAGTTTCTAACAAAGGCTCCAGAGCGAGTCGTTGCACGCTGATTTCTGATTACATAATGTAGAAATAAACTAAAGAATATCGGCTCTTTACCGTTTATTACATAGATGAATATTAGTAACGTTTTCACAACTCGTTACAGTAGAGTTCATCCATGTAGGACATCTGTTTACGTTAACCCGAAACCGTCTGTCAGACAGTAAACAATGTACCACATATTTCACACCAATTGCGTGTTAATTGTCCATTTTTGGATGAAAATCGATCTCCCATCTTTCATTCAAAGTCAATCAAATCTTATTTATCTATTTAGTAGAAGTTTTCGTAAAAATGTAAACAATTCTATACAGATAATCCCCTTAAAGGCACACATGCCGCGAAAATCGGGAATATTGTTTACATTAAAAAAGAAAGACCGTTTTCTGTATTTTTCCCAGACAATATAAGTGAGAAATTTCTATTTTTACCAAAATTTAAAAGTTTGGACGTCACTTTGTATTTTTAATTTGCATTTGAAAATTTGAATTGTTAGGTACCCGTAACGTAAACACACCAAACTGCTCGCAGGGGCGATTTTATGTTGTAGTCGAGTGAGTGAACTAACGGCACAGTGTAATTTTACGTAGGCCTATTTATCCGAGAAATACAGACTGACGATCGGTTAACAGCGACTGGAAAAGCCTGCTGATAATTGTTTGAGTGTAAACCACAGATAAAAAGGCCTGAAATGAAAGTAATCCAACAGGAAAGTTGACCGACACTGATCGTTGTTGTTGTAATCAGGCTTCGATTCTTCATTTGTTTTTCACCCCATTTCCACATTCTAAAGCTAACTAGACATGTTTTATGTGTCCTATGTTTAAGTTTAGTGGTATTAGTCGTAGTAAGCTCATGTAAATTGGTTTTCTCAGCAATTTTAAACAGGCTTCGGCGGCAAGTGAGCCTTTAAAGAGAAAGTGTTGCATATTGTTGTAAACGCAAACACACCAGTTTAAGATTTTGGTATTGTCATATTGTTATTGTAATTTGATACAAACGATACTCCAGTGTATCGAGTGTCTGTTTTCATAAGATACTGCCGGGGAACGTTTTCCAAACAGGGGCGTCGTTGATTATGTTTTTCTCTCTTTGAAAAAAGATTGCGACTGAAGACATGATGCAACAAACACAGTAGAATTCACAAACCTAATTTGAGATAAAAACTAGATTGTGGCTAATAATCTCAAGATTTGAGTATCAACAGAAGGCGTCCCTTTGTATCGTCTTAGTTATATATAAACCTCCCAAGACGAGATTGCTACTGTTGAAGTCCGCCCAGACGTTAAGGTCGTTTTACATCATATCTTGGCGAATATCAAATTGTCAACATACAAGGAAAGGTTACTTGGCCAACCTAAAATATCCAAGAAATTCTGTAGAGGGATAGGAGCTGTTTGACGTTGTCCATGCTTTCCTATAACCCCAGGCATGGTAGATTACTTTACTTCTTTTACTGATAATACGGGCATCATAGGCGACTGGCTGCTTTAATATAAACAGAATAAAGAATGTTAGACGAATGAAAAACGGATGATGGTAAACCAGACCCTTCACTGTGTTTATCTTCGATTAAAAAAAGATATGAGAGTTTCGTTCTAATATCCACTATAGTCTTATTTTGCTTTAACTTGTATTATACACATTTTAGACAAATTGCTTTTAGTTTATCGATTCAAATCTATAATGTATAATATGAACCAGAGTGTACTTGACATATGTGACCTTCATTCTGGGCTCATATAACTGGCTTGGATTTGTTATATCACTCAAGTAACAGCGCTTTAATGCTCCGTTTTTTATTCAAAGATAGCCTAGATATAGGCCTATATATTTTTGAATAAAGAAAATGTATTGAATATACGAACTGTACATGTATCACCCTAGGACAGAATGGCACCATGTACTGGGGTACAAAGTGTTATTTGTATATGAAGTAATGGAATATGTTGATAATCAACTATGATAGATGAACCTGTGCATATAAACTATGTAATATAAAGAGTTAGATGGCATGAAGAATAGACGAGTTACACTCTACAGCCTAAGGTCATTAAGATTATTGATACGTGGATGGAATTTTGGATATATGACGTATGATTTAGACAAACAGTTATTAGTTTCAGAGGTAAACATTTGTTATGGGTTAAGTAAACCAGTATTCTATAAACAATGATAACTACCCAAAAGAAGTCATCCTATCGTACTGAAAATAACAAATTGACATGATATATTGGAACCTGGCGTTTATCTGGGAGTCCCTATATAATTTAGTATTTTCGGTTTAAATGCTAATCTTGCTGTTACTAAGGGTTTCTAGCCTTTGTTCCCGTATTTATTGGTACAAACCATAGTCTCCATAAGCAACGCATCGGAAACCCACGGTTAAACTCAACGAACTCGCTTTTGCCTCTCGGCAAAGTGAACGCATATCAGTGAAATACTTCTGATAAAGCTTCGTTATAAATGTATCATTGAATGATGCTCGACAAAAACGAATAGCCTGGAAGGTTTGCTCTACTTGGACATTTTCCATGCTTTTTCAAAGTAAAGGTTGAATACAGGAAATGTAGAAAAGAGGTACATTCTCTACAGTTGAACAGTTTCCAGAATTGATTGATTTATGTTCTACACCGCACTAGATTATGTCACTTATTTGGCGGCGTTGCCAGGTTTAGTGGGGGAGGAAACCGGGCTTATCGCCCGGAGAAACCCCCGATTTTCGGCGAGTACCTGGCAACTCTTCCACATACAGCGACAGAGTGAAATATCCACTCAGAAATGTTTCAATTTTTATTTGGTCTGAGTGTAATTTGAAGCCGCGGCGCATCGGATGAGGTCTTTGTGGGACTGAGGGGCGATCACTCTAACCCACTGGACCACCGAGGCCCCCCAGTTTCCTCGAATATAAGACTAATCACCATCTTTGTTCCACTCACTATCGACATGCTAAGGTTACGGGGGCTGTGATATTGCAAATTTTAGCAACAAAACGGTGGCAAAATTAAATCAAAGCTTACATGCATATCACATTAAAACAATTGGTAGTAGAAGAATACAAACAATGTAAAATGGCTCGACCTCTCATCCAAAGGTCAGCCAATGCTTATAAAAAGAAGAAGTGTTTGAAAGATATACTAGCCCAAATGTTCACCCTTTTGTTAAATGATAAGAGCATTTGACCCGAGACTCCCAAGTTAATCATTTGTGGGAATATGTTGTCAAGATGGGTGTATTTGTTTTGGGATTACACTGTGTGCCTGGATATCACGAACAGATTAGACTTTCCAAACAGGTATTTTCTTATGGCAAATCGAGCAAATATATCATTTCGGTTATGATTTGTACATAGTGATTATAATAGGTGTCATGAACTGTCAAAATTAGTAATTTTTTAAATATAAAATCAATGTTGATGAATTAGATAACACGAGGCTTTCAAATTCACTCAAAGGTCTTTGTTGAAATAGTAATTTTCACTTGGATTTTGAGTTGATTGATTGTTTGGTATATTACACCGCGCTCAAGATTTTTTCACTTATATGGCGGCGTTGCCAGTTTTATTGTGAGAGGAAACCGGGCTCTATGCCCGGAGGAAACCCACGACCTTCCGTTGGTAACTGGCAACCATCCCACATAGGTCGTTCGAGTGAAAACCCAGTCAGAAAATTTTTGGAACGGATTTTGAGTTGAACTAACTGAAATGTACATTAATTTAGTTGAATCCTAAGTTACTTCTAAACACCTTAGCATTTATTCTCGAGACTGGTATTATTTGTACATGCTAGGTTACAACAAACACCCTTGGGTAATAATTATGTTATTTTTATAGACAATTTAAAGTCGTTATTCTAATATGTCTTTTGTTCTCTAACAGTACATGGATTATACGAATCTGCACTCTCTGTGATAACAATAAAGACCTCATTACTGATCTAACTAACTTTCTACCACCGGCCTCGAGTAACACCCATCTATCAAAGACGTCACTTGCCGACTGGCCGAAATTCGAAACGATTCAACGCCAGACACAATGTACCCAGTCTGTCACGGAAATATGGCAAATTCTAAATAACATAAATATTTACCAATACGGAGACATCTCATAGACACACATTTGTTTTCAAATTAGAATAACTTTTATATATCATCAACCAGGAAGTAAAACACGGAATGGATAGCATTAAGATTTTAACTTTGCTTGAGAAGATGGTGTTGTTCACAATGACTAACTTTGTAGTGCCTTAATTACTTCTAATTAGAATAGAAAAAAAACGTTAAAGCTTGCAATTTTTTTGACTGCTGGGACATCAAGCAAGAAGGAAATTGTTTGCTTTGAATAGAGACAAACCATTTTTAGAAGCAAATCAATGGATTGACCAAAGAACGAAGTATTGCCCATTCCATGTAACTGGTCTACCGGGGATAAGCCTATATATATCATATGAAATCTAGCGATTTCCTGTGGCAACGATTCATTAAAAAAAACTACCAACTGAGTTTGGATTTTCGAATTTACACGCATTTAGACGAAAGACTGTAATTGCAAGTGTTTTCATAACTGCACAATTGGCGAACAGCAGCGTACAAATTAATGAATAAAAAAACAATGGTTGGGTGGCTGAATAAAAAAACAAAAAAAAACAATGGTTGGGTAGCTGAATAAAAAAACAAACAAAAAAACAATGGTTGAGTGGACGTCACAAAAATCGTATATCGGGATTATATATATATGTCTTTGTACAAATATGAATATAGTTTACTAGGAAAAGGGTGAAATGGTCCATTCAGTAGGTAGACCGATAGTCTCCATACAAGCGTCCCATTGATGACTCGCGGGTGCGAAACTCAGACGAAAGTTCCAATCAATAAACCTGTTAAAAGATTACTTTTATTTGCAACGCTTTAATGCAATAAACCAGTGCCTTGACTATTCAACATCTAATAAAAACTATTTTGGGTGGATCCATCAGTTTTTTTTTATAACCGACTTATACTTAAGGATCATGTCATTTTAAAACCACAAACTACATGATTGGTCGATTGATGTTTTATACTGCACTAAATATTATTTCACTTATATGGCAGGTTAAGTGGGGAAAGAAAACCGAAACATTTGTCCGTAGGAAACACACGACCTTCGGCGAATATTTGGCAACTTATCCATACACAGCCATCGAGTGAAAATCCCTCAGCAATTTATCAATGTTTTCATCTCCCTGGGAGTCGATCCCCGTTGCAGCGATGGAAGGCCTGTGGAACCCTTAAACCGAGGCCCGAAACTGCTTGAGTTTGTCTCTAAACGTGGATTTCATTCTGATGAAAAATAATTAAAATAGCACCACGAAGTAAATTTTGTGAACAGCGCGACCTTTCGACACTTTTATCTATGTATTGTTACTGCATTTGACAAAGAGATTATAGTTGCTCGATGTTCATGTTATTTGCAGCATTTAGTTATTTTAGCACTAATGGCTTGATTATTTTTCATCGGAAATTAAACACAGCGTAAACCAGTACTTCGTGACTCATGGAAAGCACTAATATTCGTTACATGGTGATGAGATTATCCAAGCTTAATACAGCTTAAAAAAGAATAATGCATATAAAATTGCGTGCAGTGTGGCTTAAAAACAGATAGGATGCCATATTAACCATTTTAGTTATATACACTAGAACAATACAATCGTTTTTAGTGTATCCATCAACTCTTTTAATGTAGGCCTAACAGTGTGTGTGCATGTAAAATGTAAGCCTGTCTGACTTCTTTTTATGATATTTTCGTTTAGATCCCATTTTTTCTTCCTTTGACATTGCATAATTTGACTTTATCATGTTCTGTACTTTTATTAGAACTTTATCGACGAAAGCTGCAAGAGTTATCGTGCAGATTCCAGTGACGTTCTTAAAGAAACAGTCAACGCTAAAATCAAGAAAACCGTTTTTATTAAAACGGATGGTCGTTTTCTGTATTTTTCCAAGTAAGGAACTATCATTTTTGCCAAAATTCAATAGTTTTGACAGTATTTGGTATTTTTAATTTGAAAATTTGATTTCTTAGGTACCCGGAATGTAAACAAAGCACGAATCTGGCAATGCGCTTTCAATAGTTTGAATCCTGAATTTTACCCCAGCTTTGCAGTTTTCGGAACTAACCTGTGAAATACACACAGCCGTTTCGATTTGAGGGAAACAGGAAAACCTTCTGATAAATTTTAGACCGTGAAACCGGAGTTATTTCCCGGAGGAAACCTCCGACCTTCGGCGGGTACCTGGCAACTCTTCCACATACGACCGAGTGAAAAATCTGCTCGGAGTTTTTTAAATTTTTATTTGATTTGAGTCGAATTTGAACTCGCGCCTCATCGATAGAAGGTCTGTGTGGGACTGCGGGACGATCACTCTAACCCAATGGATCACCGAAGCCCCTCAAATAACATTGGATGGTCAACATTAAAACATACTTGACTTTGACATTGGATCACATGAGTCGTGCGACAGATGATGATACTAACTCAATCGTTTGCTGAATGGGAAAAGTGTTTGATACACACGGACATGTAAAATTCTATCGGGGAAGACCCATGGTGTCCTTTAGGCAAATGTATTGTAGTTATCAAGTCTTTCGTCGATTCAATATATTGCTGTTGATTTAGTGACGGATATTAATCTAATGTTTGACTTCTTTGAAATTTGTTTTACTTTGTTATTCTTTTTCTAATGAAGGTAAAATTGGATACAGTTACCGGATTCTATAAACAGGAGGTATGAGATATTAACGTTACTTAAATAAGTTATCAACAATATGACCGCACGGGACGGTAAAGTAAAACAGATAGGATGCTGTGTAATAAATTAGAGTTAGATGAAGAATGGAATTGGCTTTCTTTTTTAAGGTTTCAATTTACTCCGGTAATAGAGGTCTAAGTGGACTGTCGTCTTTTTCAGAGTGGTTATGCAATCTGCCTGTAGCAGTGACGTCATTTTGACCTGGAACACGCCCCTATTTCCTTACAGGGAATTTTCTTTATAACGCCATTGTTGAACCTTCAGAATTCCACAAATGATTCATTGATTGTTCATTGTTCCTAGTCTACAGACTTCAGATACTTCTAACCTCGAGACGTACATGTACGCGCCGAAATATTAAGCAGCATTCGAGTAGATAAAGATAGTGTCTTGTCCTAACAGAAAACTAAAGCATCCATATGACCTTCATACTTTGATTTATGTTGGAAGCTCAAAAATCAATAAGTTTGGCATTAACAATTGCATTATATCTAATAAAAGAGCTGATTAAATTTGCCGTTCACGTCGCAACAATGGAATATAACCTCAACATATATGAGTTTCTTATGGTTACAAATGAAACCCACTGCTCTGTCTGACGTGACCCCTAATTAATCGGTAGAAGACGTTTCGGGTAGTGATTTATCATTCAAAATACGGTTTTGATCGAAGAAAGGGTCATTTGCTTTACGAGAAAATATATGTGTGCTTAACACGGACACGTTATTGTATCGAACTGTCCTTCTGTACTATATAGCGAGGTGATACCATGTATATGATGAAGGCGAGCTGTGTTCTCTAAAATGAATCACATTTCTCCAACGAAGAAACAAGTTTGAAAGCGTGTGAAAATAGTCCCTGTATTGGAATCCCGAATATTTCCATCCGTCCCTGGTCTGTAAATCAAGTATTTGTCAGTGAGAACAAAATGAAACTGGAGAGAGGAACTATACAACCAGCACCTAATTCTGTCAGCTGTATGCTTATTTGTGTAACCAAAGTTCATCTCAGTGTCATACGACGCCAAGCACGGCCGCTGTTGTGTACGGACCCAATCGTATTTTCGCGAGATCTCCTTTAGACGTGGCTAAGATATACCTCGTACGACTTTACCGGACATTGCGCACGGAATTTCGCGTGCGATCTGTGGTAAAAATGTTTTGTTGAAAACTTAAAAGTCACATGATCAATTGACCTCCTATGTGAACTCAACAACCCAATTCCAATGGATATTTCCAATAAAAATGTCGTCCAATGGCCTTAGGGGTTAAATCTGGCCTTTTGGACTAGGGTAACTTCTAATTTTAGATTGGTAGGGATCCTGACAGTGGTGACGTAATACACGGTCTCTGCTGGGTCAGAGCGTCTTCATGGTACTTTGTACATCTTTTGGCGAGTTGTTCATAGTAGTTACGGAAAATTTGCATATTCCCTACTCACTCCTTTTTAACTACAAGGGAACTAACGCGAACGTTGTTTTCTTTCAAATTATGTTTTTCAAATTTATTATCAATTCATAAACATACACAGACCAGCGAGCCGACCTGTTCATAAATACTTTAAATGTGTAAATGAGTGCTCAAAAACGATACCAGAAACCAACCGACCGGGAAACCGTGTAACTTTGGTAAACATTGCTCATTTCCAAGCCCTTTAGTCTGTATTTCACAGCACAAATTTGTGAACCAGTTTTTATGTTCCTCAAACCAAATTCTTAGCCGCGGTCTAGACTAGGTCCCATCCTACGTCTACCGTTAGCTCATTCAGATGCCATATATAACTACGTGATGTGTTTTAAATGGTTAGACCGATAGTGTGCATGTCAATTAAGGCTCGGTGTTTTCTTTTTACGTGGTTGGTAAGTAAAAGAGCAAATTCCAAATTGAAAATGCAAAATAATACCAAAACTTTTAAATGATATCAAAAGAAAAAACGTATTAACTGTTTCTGCTTCAGAAAACACAGACCTCGTCTGTAGTTTTAAATGTGAACAGTATTGTGGATAATGACGGCGAGTGTGTCTTCAGAGTGACATTTGTTGCATTCTAAATTCTCGCTATGTTAATACGTTTAAGTTTTTAACTCGACAAGAGGGTTTGAAGTTCATCGGTTTCAGTTACCTTTAACATCCCTACAATGCACATTAAAGTGGCATGAGCTGCCGAAATGTTGATATTTTGACGTTAAAACAGAATGTTGAAATTATCGGCTATTTTTCTCAAGACGTGTAACTTTTTGGTGCTTCTAGTCCCGGGAATGTACGATAAAGTATTGTTTTGAACTAACTTTGACTTAGAATGAATAAATGGTGGTCCCGTTTTTTTTTTACTTTCCGACACTTTTCCGGTTGGTATAAGCCACATACTGTATGGATTTTAATCATTCCAAGCTCAATCATTTAGTTTTTCGACGGCCTTCAAAGCCTCTTACTGTCGTGGCGATCAGAAATTATGAAAAACGTGTGAATTTGGGCAGCTCGTGCCACTTTAATCCGGACAATGAACTGTTTTGGACACCGGTACTTCGTTTGCCATATCACTTTGACAGTACTTTACATATTCAACACCCCCATGGACAGTTGCAGGTACATTAGGGATAGAACGTATTTCTAAACGGATAGTCCCGTCACTTTTGTTATTGAATTCAAAACTTTAGAACAGATGTGTGTGTGCCTAGTTCGTTGAAATCCAACGAATCGACGGGTTAAGATATTGGTTGCAAAAAATGAATGCTCGTCGGAGAAAAGTCCATGTGCATGTATTGGATTCCCTTTACTTACCACTGCATATATCTCTTCTAAGTGCTCGTATTCCGGTTTGCAGAAGGTTCGCACGAATTTAAATATTGTTATATATTCTTGACTAAAATAACCATGTAGACGAGTTTCTAATTGTGTTAAGGGGTAGGGTTATGTCAATTGGACCTTTATAATTCTAAAATATAAGTCGTTTGTCGGCCCTAATCCCGTTTTGAATAGTTCAATGCCTTAGATTTATCAGAACGCAGTCCATTTTCTCTGCGTAGTTGTAAGGAACAGACCAAATGTAAGATGAACTCAATAGTTTTAATAGTTCATTTCTTCGACGGCAAAATATAATAGAAAGGCAGAAATTCAGATAGTAATGAAGTTAAAGGGGCATGAGCTGCCAAAATGTTGATATTTTGACGTTAAAACAGAATGTTGAAATTATTGGCTATTTTTCTCAAGACATATAATTCAGAAGCTTTTTAGTGCTTAAAGTCTCGGAAATGTACGGTAAAGTATTGTTTTGAACTAACTTTGGCTTAGAATGAATGAACGGTCGTCCCGGTTATTTAAATTTTGTTTACTTTTCTAACACGTTTTCGGTTCGTACAGGCCACATACTGTATGGATTTTCCTCATTCCAACGCCAATCATTTAGTTTTTCGATGGCCTTCAAAACCTCCCACTGTCGTTACTATCAGATATTATCAAAAAAGTGTGAATTTTGGCAGCTCATGCCACTTTAAGTTAGGATGTGGATCCAAGTTATCGGATTTGACCACTGTTGAGAGCTCTGGCAATCATATGTTATTATGTGGTCAAAATAAAGAGATTTCGGGATAACAACTTCACATATAATACGAATGGTGTGTTTTGACATATCATCTATTGTATGTTGGATGCATTATTCCAGCAATTTAAGTTACAATTGGACCGAGAGCATCTGAGTTGTGAAGCTTAGTATCAATATGGCTTAGTACCATTGCACTATACATGGCACATAAAACGGCACTGCAACCGATCATCCTATCACGTTTATGCTTTCAATGTTTCTGGCTAATAAACCAAAAACAGAAACCTCAACTTCGGCTATACGTTTTGTATAAGTCCCAGCCACTGATATAATATGTACATGTTTCTAATCGTTATGCTTCAATACCGATACTGGATATAAAGTTAAATCTTATATATGTTAATAGCTCAAGCTGATAAAAACATACCTTTCACTAAAAGTATAGGTATGACACTTTAGATCCCAACAACCTTTACCAAACTTCAACAGTTGAAGAAAAATCGTGTTTGAGGGTAAGGAGTACCGGTTGTTTCGTTTCTCTAATCAAACGTATGCATCTAGACGAAATTCAATTTTAATTGAAATGGTTATATCACAGCTCTAGTACAGCTTTTCATTGTTGTTATATTGTAAATAATATTTAGTAAACACAAGTACGGAGCTGAGGCCAGTTGGCTGAATGGAAAAGGCTGCCGACATTTAGTGCTGGTGATACATGTAGGTGTCATATTCTGGGACCTTGGTTCGATTCCCGTTTCGGGCGTCACCCAAAAATCGGTAGAGGAATTTGTACCATGTTTTCAAGAAAGTGCAATCACAAAATAACGAGAATACAGTCATATCTGGCATGATTAAATATAAGTATTGACAAAAGTCGATTCCTTGTTTGAGAAACACCCCTTTTGAATATGTTAGAATCTTGGGATAACGTATATATTTCCATACATTATGTGATGAGGTTCAGAAACAATTCAAAAGTGCCCCTCGGTTAAATTTTCAGTGAGATTACTTCTGCATTTTAATTGTAAGTTATGTATTGTACACATATTGAGTTCCCGTTCATGCTTATATATTTATCTAGAAGATTTGGCGGGCATAGTTATACGAATCGGCCTTATTTACAGTAAGAATCTAGGTAAGCTGATTCGATCGCTACACAATGAATTAATGAGCTGGAATATAATCTGAGGATTATAACAATCAGTGTCCAAACAGTAAGTGATGATCCACACAGCGTGGAGCATGTGTTCCACTATTGCACTATTCGTGGACCAAATTTTCCAATTGAGTTAACTAGTGATCTTTGGTCAGAAAATATTGACCAAGTCATTTTCTTCGTTGCTGCCTGAAAAAGTGATCTCGGCTTGTATTATCTTCGTCACATACGCTGGAATTGAGTAGCAAACGGTAATTAGAAAGCCCTTCTTGAAGAGACTAAGAATGTCCAGTCCCTACTCCATCCAAAGGAGCTCTTCACGAGAATATCGACATTCTCTTCAATCAAATTGTCGTAAAGGTCATTGCCAATGTCGTTTTCAATTCTACTAGCGGCCAGTGTCAGACTGGACATTTTGCCATGATCTGGTGTCTAAATAACGAGATATTGTCGTTTTAAGGAAAGCCCTTTAAAGTACATCCCATGAGATTCATTCCATTTCTTTGATGTGAGATTTTATGAATTTCCAGATCAGTGAGATTAACCTACATGGATTGATTTACCGCTTTAAATAACTATTTATATGTTTACGTTTAATATAGACTTATAGTGGTATGAGTTGCTATATGTTTACATAATGCTGGAAACTCGTAGACCACTAAAAATGCAGTTTTAGCAGAGGTTGAGGTCGGGTGTGGGTTGGGGGTTGGGGTGGAAAACACATGCATCATGTGTTTATACTAGCAAACGAATAGACAGGGAGTGGGGTAGCCCGAACATCGGGCTCTATGGTGCAGATAATCTAATATACACTGCCTGACGTTTGTACCCTAGAACACAGAAAACAATTTCGGAAGAGAGTAAGTTATCCTTGGCTAGGAGAGGAGCTCTTTAAACACATATGAAATAACATATAGTACGCACTATTAAACACAGGATCGTTGTTTGAAAACGTTGTTGAATACAGTTACAATATAGCTATGAATGCGCACGTGTCAGGACGTGATGTGATCGGTATCTCTAGAAGGAGAATATATTCGGCGTACGGTGGAGTTCAATTATATATTCGGCGTGCGCCGAGAGTTATGTCTGACAAGAGACAAATGTGTTTTCTTGTCAGTGTCCAAATCGAACGTGCAGGTACTAACGGTAGTAAGCAAACATCAGTAAGTAAGCATAAGTACCATGGGCGTCATCTTGAAATCCAAGTTGCATCTTGGGGATTACGCGGCGCGGATAAATTGGTCGCGTGATACACGGACTCGGCTAAAGAAGTCGTTCGGAGTCGCCGTGTTTGGCGCCGTGTTTGGCGTTCCGCAGAAGCATTATCGGACTCGACCCTACTACTTACATTGATACAATACTCACGTGGTAACGAGCAGTGACCTTGCACTGAAGATGCTTTCGCTTGCAAGCAGTTGTAGGTATTACAAATAAAATTCAAGTGACGAATTGTCCGTTTGGTTATTCAATATAGTGTATGAACGAAATGTATTGGTTTCACAATATTTCCACAAATGTATATGTATAGTTAAAGGATCCAATATACCTGCATATACATTTATTTAGAAAGAAATGTGTCATATTGATAAAGATCATGCGTTACAAAAAATACATTCCCCCCATTTTATTCTTAGCTACAGTACCATGCACCGTTTGTTTAGATCACAAGCAATCTGAACAGTGAATGAATTGTTTTGTTTTGTCTGCCATAACTTATTAATCAAAGGGCTTTCATAATAGTACCGCTTTGTGGAATGATCTTCCACTCTATCGGCTTACTGTTTTTCTGCTAGTCCCGGTTTTCGTTCTGAAAAGCCGCCCCTCGTAATATATCGTATGGCCCTTCTTTTCTGTTCTAATTAACATCGGGCCAAAGTTTGGAGTCAGATCCATCTATCAAATATGTCAAAGACTGACTGCTGGAGAGCCAATGTGTTACAGTTCCAGACACAATATACACAACTTGTCAAAGGGATGTGACAAAGTCCAAATTAAAGAAAATAATTGCCTATGCATGTAGTAGACTGGATAAATAATTGGGTTGAGCTCCTATCTTTGAAAAAATTGCAATCCACCCAGATCCCTCCCTAAAACTTGCGGCACCTAAAGTTGACATGCTCGTCCCAACCGAATAATAGTCTAAATTGTTAATATTTCCAGATGTACAAATTGATAGCCATATAAAACGAACTTTGATAAAAAGCTGTTTACCAATGCGATAAAGCGCACAGTAGATCTTCAACAACAAATCTACAAAACGTAATTACATTTTTATCGAATTTAGTTTATTTTACTGATTATTCTAGACTTTTTAGCCCTATGCCCCAATTGAGCCGCACTGATGTGTCTCTATCCTGTTGTTTTTCGGTCAGGAATATGCACACATTAAACCGCCATTATAAGCGTGAGCTAACTTTTCTCGATCAGAGAAACATATTTTGCAAAACGTGATGCAAAGATTATGTCGGTGCCCTAAAATCAAATAGTGCAGGTTGATTAGTCTTTAGTCAAATCATTCTGCCTATGAGTGCGGGCGAATTGTGGATCACGTGACAAGTTGTCGCATTACGAGGAGAGTTTGAAATCTGTTGGTTAAATTTGTGCAGTGTTTTTTTTAAAGAGTGATTTAGCAGATTAACAACGAAATTGAATCAAATTAAATTCTAAAATGAAAAGAGGAATGTTTAAAATGAATGTTGGGGGTAAAAGGCAGGTGGGTTTAATGGATATTTAAAACGTGAAATCTGAAACGCGAAGTCCTTTCAAATAATTTATTTAAAAGCCGTAACTACTACCAAGTAAGAGGGGTTTTATAGATGTCTCATTGACTTCGTGTAACAAAAAATCACACTCCTCTTTCTTCCGACTCTGTATTGACATTCAGAGTGGACATATTTGTTTTCATGTTGACCTTTTAATGACCTTTTAATTTTAGTACAAAACCTGACCATAACCAGTTGGGAACAATTTGAACTAGAACTATTGGTATGCTCCCTGTATAAGTCATTGAAGGGCAGCAACTGGCTAAAACATTTGGATGCAAAAATGTACACTGTCAACATGTACACAACACTCCATTGGCGAAACATTCAAACTACAGAAGTATATTTCTGTCAATGAGTACATTTTCAATGGCAAAAGTTATCCTAGGATAATATCTCTGGAAATAATTGCGTGAAAAATTGTCAATGCACAGATTCACACTAAATAGGATATCATGTCACCTGATACAACTTAGATCCCCCTTCAAGAAGAACCAGATCATTAAACCATTTGCACTTCAACTGGTTCTGATGTATTGCCATTTCATATGAGATATGAAATACTGCATTATTCTTTCCGTTCCGCCTTTCAACCGAACTTAAAGTAGGCATGGCAGGCACTGTTTTAATTCCAGTACTTTTAAGTTTGATGACTTTCCATTTTTACCACAATACCATAATCAAATCAGCATAAATCCATATGCCGCTAAAAAAAGATAAATATTTTTACCTCCAAAAGAGAAGAGCGCCTAGATTAGCTAACAAGCACTGCATTAGTATATGGACGCTTATCCCTCGCTTGAAGCGTATGATCTGATCTCATATGAAATGATAATATATCAGATCACCCCTTCAAGGGCAAATTGTTTAATGATCTGGTTCCTCTTGAAGGGGGAGATCTGAGTTGTATCGGGTGATCATGTACAGAAACTGCCATTGACCAAGCATCAAAGGTACAGAATTAGTAGTACAAACAAGCTGACGTGTAAATGCCGCCAGATAAAACTTCAAGTGCTATAACTTTGGAAATAACAGCTCGATAAATTTCTTTTATCATTGTAGATATATTGGTAAAACGATTTCAGTTCCTCGTAATAACCCCAAACTTATTCTACACAAACTCACTCTTAATGTATATCAAAAGGGGTTTACACCTGAAGGGTACTTTATTGTCTCCGAGTCTATGCGATTCCTATCAATCTAACTTAAGCAGAATTTTACTTATCACACATTATTACTTATTATACTAGATGCCTCAGCGAGTTTTCTTGAGATTGGAGATGTGTTTATTTTCATGCAATGAAAACCGAAAGGCTCGCATAGATAAATGCATATCAGAATGAGAAGCATGTCAAATGTGTATGGGAACCATAATACAATGACAACTGAAATACGAAAAAACGATATTTGAGATTAAGGATTTTCTGTTTTCAGAACTTTAAAAGCACCAAGATTGACAATTGTATTTTTTATTGTATTGTAACATTATTTAGCTACTTTATCTACCCGTTCGCTTCAAAATAAATCCAACCTTTCTTAAAGAGTGATAGGTTCTGTCATCCAAATGAAAGCGGTTTGCTCAACTGGTAACTTTGAATTTCTTGATTGACAGCGTATCCGGAGATTGGTCGAAAAGGAAACACGCTTTGTTCTATAGCCTCATTACAGAAATTGACTCTACAGTCCTTAACAGGAGCCCTTTTCTTCTGCTTGTACAAATGAACCCTGTTCACTAGTTATACCTGCGCATACAATTCTTTTGACTATGGTGGCATATATGTCAATTTATAAACATCAATTAAATAGGCAATTAATTGTGTATAGCAAACGTTACATGTATGTATGATTTACAGAAATAAAACCTTTTGTTAAGAAACACTTAAAGTGAGAATTCGCAATTGAAACTGGAGCTTTAGTCTATATTTCAAACTGAGGTATTCGTAAAATTTAGTAGCGGCATACATGTTTTATGAAATAGTATCGATATTCGCATGCTGACAGTATCAATATAGATTTCCACAAATTCGTAGTACACGTGTATTAGCCAATGGGAAAGTGTATGCTTGGCCAACCGAATGATAAACAATACAAGTGTACTTTACAAAAGTGTTTATTACCCTGACTCGGTGGTTTATTCGGTAGAGCGGTATGCTCTTGATCTGACACAAGCCTTTCATCGGTGGGTCGCGGGCTTTAATCTAGTCAAATGAAAAACAGGGCAAACTCTGAGTGGGGTTTTTAATGGATAACCGCATGTGAAAAGGGTCGTCGAGCGTTGCGGGTCTCCCCTGGTAATAAACTACGGGCATCAGTGGATCAGTTGACAGTGATAGTCTCTCAGTCCGACGTAAACCTCCTACGATGGACTGCGCGTTCGAGTGCTAGTAGCCAAAAAGATGAGGGAGGTTTTGACTCAATGCCCCATTCAGAATTTCCAGGTGATAAACAAAGGGCGATTTGTATTTCATTTGAGAACTGCTTTGATAAGCGACAGAACCAATTAAAAAGGAAATACTAATATAAACGTTGGATTTCACAAAGTGAACGTGTTCGTCAGTTATAATGACTCGTATAATCCATTCAGCATACATCACTTAAGAGCCATGTATTCAAGCAATTGTTTGATGAAAGATGTTTTTTCCTATCAACAGTCATTTGACCAGTTTTGTAATTTTCATTGTAACATATGGGTTACTGTTTAGCATTGGAACATGCCATAAATAAATACATCTATAACACGTTGCAAAATATATTTGAAACATATTTATGACTAAAGAACGTGGACCAACCATTTATTATAGTTTGGGTTTGAACCCTTTATCTCGAGACCCGTATTCTCAGGAGTAATCAACTTTAGACCTGAGTTTGGAGCTATATCACTCCATCAAATATATCAAGGACGAATCGATGGATTACCGAAGTGTTGCAATCTCAGACGCAGTGTACACAATCTGTCAAATAAGTTGACAAATTCAAAATGAAACGAATAATGATCAATATTAACCTAGACAAATGCGTGAATTGATTGAAAGAAATTAGAAAATCCACCAAATGCAATTCTAACTGGAAATGTATCGATCAAAGTATCCGTCACTTTGTTCCAACCGTTTCGTATAAAACAATAAAATTGATAAACCACGTAGAAATTCGAAGAGAAACTGCGATGTCTTGTAGCTGAAAACATATTGCACAGGATTAATTGTTTTTGTTGTTTCGGATATATCTCCCAAAATGTTGCACAATGTTTTTCGTTATAAATTGAATACTCAATATATTTAATCTCTGTTCAACGTTATTTCTGACAGTTTCAACATATATTTGTTCCCCGCCTCGAAAGTGGCAGGGGGAGTTGAGAATGCGCAGGGGGAGGGGGGGTTTGTCTCCAGATTTCTTGTGAACGCGATACGTTCAGAACCATAACACCGAGCCATCTTATTTTTATATAGGTATATATTAGACAGACCTCGGTTAAGATCGGTTTTCAGCAATGTCGGACCTATACTTGTAGGCCACAAAGGTCAAAACCTGAAGTGCGCCTGTGGACATGAAAGGACACGAAGCGTTCTACACAGCCCTTTCATTTTTAGTATACAGATGTATACTTGATTTTGATTTTTGGGCATGTCTGACCGATATCTTTAGGTCACAGAAGTCATAGAGTTAATTCATAAAGTGTGTGCATGGACATTATAAAATGGATGTAGGAACCGTCAGACACGGCCCTTTCGTTTTTGGTTTACGGGTGTATGTTTGAGAGACCATGGTGAAGTTTGATTTTCGGGCATGTCGGATCTATCTTTCAAGGTCACAGGTTTGTCTGAGCATGGTATATCACGTACCGTTACACTCAGTCTTTTCATTTTTCGCATATGGGTATATATACTAAAGAAACTTTAGTCAAGTTTGATTTTCGGAATAGCATACGGCGTAGCTATATTTGTAGGCCATAATTGTCATATTAGACAGACCTTGGTTAATTTTTAGGCATCAGTATGTGTATTTGAAGGTCACGTATGTTTTTTAAAGTTTTTTAATCTAATTACGTAAAAAGGAATGATGCAAACATGATATAATACATCAACATCAATTTATTCAGGATTTGGATATCATTTAATTGACTAACCCAATGTTACCATCCACATCACGATGATGGAACAAAACAACTATGTATATAATATATATATACATATATAAGTTATAAATGGAACGTAGTTGTTAAAATGGCGCCATTTTAAAATTGGTAGGCGTTGTATCATTGGAATTATATTTCGAATCAACATGTGGGAGCAGTTAACCAATTGGGTGCTCTGGCGTAAGTCGCTTTTGTAGCCAACATTTTCTCAATTATTTAAACCACTACTTCGGTGATTTCTCCGCGACCTTAAGTCCCCTATGGATAAAGACATGTTCCGCTAAATAAGGCAATTCTCCAAGGTTTAACTGGCGACACGTTTAACAGAATGTAAAACTTGTACAATGTAGTTAAATCCTAATACCCTTTTCAAGTAGCTTAGCCCCTAAATCGAACAGTTTCCTTTCAATAGGAAGCAGAATATTGCGAAGGAGCAATACATTCTGTTAACACATTGAGCCAGGCCTGTTCATTTGGCATCGTTTGACGACTGGCGTCGATAGAAATTTCTTGGTATGGCTAAAGAATTGGTTAACGGACAATCTCCGTACTGATTGAGTGGCGATCAAAAGCTGCGGGCATTTCTCTATGCCCTCCATTATTGAACCAGTCTCCTTCCAGACAGCCATTTACGAATTACTATGTTTATCTGAAGGCAAATAATGTGTTATTTACAAGTTCAGACCAAACTCGTATTTTTTCCTTTATAAATTTACAAATAATCATTTAAGTGCAAGACCACCCGATAAGCTCCCCCACATTTGTTTTGTCCCCTATATTTCAATCAGCGTAACTTTTCTTATTAGACATACACTTTTTAATGTAGCCAGTAAATTCGAACGCTTTGTCGTGCTCATTAAATACTAAATGAAATACCAAAAATGAGAAACGATAATTCATTTACATGTCAATTTGAAAAACAAAACGAGTTCAAATTAGTATATGACCTTTCAATGATCACACCACGCGTCTGTGAGTACCATTACTCAATAAATGATACGTTTATTAATTGTTTATGTTTAAACCACTCAAGGCGTCTAATCCGACCCATATATGGGATGGTGGTACATGTATACCAGATTATTCCTTGATATTTTACGACCCTCTTCTTAAATACTTGGTTGAAGTTTTATGCCGTACTCAATATTTTTTCCCTTAAATGGAGACGTCGCCAGGTTTATTGGAGGAGGAACCCGACTAATTGGCCGAAGGAAACCGACCTTCGGTGAGTACCTGGCAACTCCTCCACATATGGCGATGCAGTAAAAAGTCCACTCAGAGTTTTGTCAATTTTTTTTTTCGTCTGCATAGGATCCTAACCCGCGCCACGTTCGTCTTCTTAAAGACAATGATCGGAGTTGCTTTGGGTGTTCAGTAGTGAGAAATCACACGTGGGATATCTTCCTTGATCGAAACTTTAAAACATAACAACTTTCGAGATCAACTGCCAATAACTTGTTATATGTAAGACTAGTAGTTATTCGCAATTTGGTGTTTTACAAGATAAATACGTTGATAGCAGAATACGTTGTACGTGATGATCAGAACCCTGGCTTTAAAGACTGTCAGTTTTAAGTATTGATACATTGAAACGGCAAATGAATGTTCTTCAAACTTACTACGACGATAGTTATTTGACCTCCGATCAATTCGTTAGAACGCGTGTTCATTGTACAGAACTTGTCATATGCTAATCTGACCTCGTCAAAGTTATTAGGGATGAGTTTTAGCACGACAGGCCAAAGATCTACCGATAATATAGTTCCATCAACTTAGCATTCTCTCACACACCTTAACCTTGATTCAGTAACACACGTTTGATTTCGGAATTTTCAATATGTGACACAGTCAAAGAATTGATTTGGCTTCTGCCAAGGATTTTAAAGCATTATTCCTTAACGAGAGCTTATTTTTTACTTCGTTTATCCAATTGTCATATTCATATTTTGTGGGCTTTATATCGGCTATAATGGACGCAGTTGACTTGCATTGTACAATAGTACCTCTCAAATATAGCTGTATGTGTCTTACAAAAACAATAACTTAACCCTTTATATAAAGCTATTCAAAGCTGAAAACTGAGTTCTAAAAAAGGTAATACATTGTCCACAAGAAAGACACTTTCTCTGATAAAGTTTAATATATGAAAGCTTTGGAGTTGCATAACATAATTCTTATGAAACAAACCTTATATATAAGACAAACTCGATATATACGTACCCAATCGCGGAACCTTTTTCGGAGAACAATCTCGCGACAAATATCAAATGGCAGAGAATCTTAATTGCGACTCCGCTCGTCAACCTAATGAAATACCATAGGTTTACTTTATTACAACAATTTATGATGGGGTATAAAGGTCTAAATGATATACCTCTTTTTAACACAATTAGAAACTTGTCTCCATGGTTATTTTAGACAAGAAGATTTTCCCTGTGCCCGTGTGTTTTAGTGTCCATAAATATAAGACATTATAAGATTTTCAGGCGCCAATGGGAGTTGGGAAAGTGGGCGTGTCCTGTAGATTTGATAATACATTTATCACACGCGTCAATGGTAGGAACTTATGTAACCTGTCAGAAGAGATGAATTATCTGTTCAAGTAAACACTTACCCTGGACGCAATTTAGAAGGCTTGGAGAATCACAGACCAATTGCTTGATTAAAACACACATACTTCGATTTCCTATAGAAGCATAATCGTTACAGATAACAAATAGATAGAAAAAACAATATATGAAAACATTGTCAACGATCAAGCCTATGTTTGGGCAAAGCTCAGGTATACGTGACCGAGATTATCAAAACTTGAAATACAATAATCACAAAATCATACTGAGGTGATGTAAGAATGGTATATGACTTTAATTTGTTTCTTGAAACTTGGCTTACTTCACCTAGACGTTATATCAGAGCTAAACACATTAAATCGGAGGTTACGTTTATCAATTAGTGCATAGGTGAAAGTGAGGTTAAACATTATTAAGACGTACTTCTTCGAATCAGTAATTAAACAAACCTATGACGTACTCATTGAAATCGGCAATTTAACAATACTATGACGTACTCATTAAAATAAGCCATTTAACAATACTATGACGTACTTATTGAAATCAGTAATTAAACAATACGAAGATGTACTAATTGAATTCAGCAATTTAAAAATACTAAGGCGTACTCATTGAAATCAGCAATTAAACAATACTAAGATGAATTAGTAATTAAACATTACTAAGACGTACTCATTGAAATTAGTAATCGAACAATACTAAGGCGTACAGCGCACTGTGCCCAATAGTATTTCACTTATATGACAGCGTTGTGATGTCTTGGCTATGATACAGAGCTATATACGAGGAGAAAATCCCAACCCTTCCAGTTGTTCTTAGGAAACATTTTACCTAGCGCGGTTGGATTTTGTTCATGCCAGAGATTAAGTGGCATTCGAACCAATGATATACCTATGGAAAGATGTATTCGGATTGGCGTCTATTGCTCTCACAGAATGACATACAGACGCCTCTTGTATCTTGGAAAAAAGGCTTTCAAATGCCAATCAGCCTGGAAAATCATCATTTGTAGATCTATCTTTTCCAGACTGAGATGAAATATCAGCCGAATAGTTATTGACAATTGATTTCTCCAACTTCTATAGACACAGGTGAATGTAATTGCATTCCACTGTGTACCCATGAAGCCAATTCGAGTAAGTTGATTTTTAAATCTGATTTTAGAGTGAAATATTTTTATAGCTATCAACATTTGAGTTAATACAGTTTTAACTCACGGCACAGTGTGTGCCGTGGCAAACAAAGATATGACTGGTTTTATGGCGGCTCTTATGGAATCAATAGCTTGTCAGAAAGATGGGTCTCATTAGAGCTTCCACGATTCATGTTTCTTTATTATTGTCATAAAGCCACACTCTGCGGATATCGTACCTAATTAATATCTGTCTGGACACGAAATGCATAGATAGCCATGTGATATTCGCGTTTCTCCTCAGTGAATGGGGTGGAAAGCTGTAAAAGTTATAGCACCATTAATAACAAAGGGTACATCCGGATTTCCTTTATTTCTTGTTTGACAGAAAGCTAATTAGGGAACATTTTGATTTTAAGATTCTCATTTATCAAAATTGACAAGATGTCTTTTAAGATTTGCAATTTTCAAGGCAGTGTTGATTGTCTGTTTTTGTTGATTCCGACAAATATTAGCTTTTGCATACAATTACAGACAGCAATATGTATTCACATTGGAATCCTCACAAAAGCACGCGATATAGTAACTAAATACTAGGTCAATCGAGAAGAGAGAACGCCTCTTTATCAATACTAAAATGTATACAGTTATCGATAGTATTTACAATAAAACTGTTTTCAGCTCGCTTTAGTTGTTTCTACTATGATCTGCCAAGGTTATTTTCTTAACATAGAGTATAGAATCGTACCAATTCTCTGTTTAGAAAGGGAACAAAACTTCCCACTGTCAATCAAAAACACTGATCTGGTCAGAGAGCTAGCCGTAAAAATATACTTCAAAATGGGTAGTCCGAATTTCTGACTCCAAAATAACTACTGGGCGTATTTTGTGCGAAATGCAATCACACAACTAGGTATACATGTGTACGGTATTGATATGGACGCTGATGATGTGTCAAAGAACTTCGTTTACACTCTTACATTGTTAATAGACGCACACATGCTACAATGGCTAAATAAATGGTTCACGAGGCAGACAGTCTTAATATTTGCATCGGTTGTAACTCAAAACTGATCCTCTCTTTTGTCACTTTTTGCCTATGTATAGTTTTTGATGGTTTATCTTCCTTGATAGTCCGCCATCAGTGACAAAAACAGATCAACAGTCTTCGGAGTGGGTTTAGCTAAGCACATGCAAATAAGAACTGTCAGGCTCAGAATAGAGACATAGAAAACGGTGTATCATTAAGCATAATCACTCTCTAAAGCAATAACAAATGATTTAATACCGTGTTTTCACATTTTCTAATTTATTTTTTACTTCAATGACTGATTTATAACATCAGTGCCAATTTGTCTAAAGGAGTTATTTCATCTCCCAGAAACAGGATCTATTTTTTCAGCTCCTTTGTATACCACCATTGTTCGAGCCAGTCCATTCTTAAATGTCGGCATATCGTTTGTTACCAGCGTTCTCTAATCGCCACCCCGAGACTTACAAGCCATAAACATCGGCTTCATTGAAGTGGAGAAAGACAGTTCATTATACGAAAAGACATCTGATATTTCCTACGACCTTCACACTTCGATTTATTTTGTAACCTCATAAATCAATTGTCTTGACATTGTCAATTGTATTATCCCTAATATAAGACCTGATCAAATTTTCCACCCACGTTGTCTAAATGGATTATAATCTGAACGTACGTGAGTTTCTTATAGTTATAAATGAATGAAAACCCTTCATCTGGCGGGACCCTAGATTAATCGCAGGGGATACATCGGATAGAGATGCATCGTTCAAAATACGCTATGGGTTGAATAAATATGTCATGCTTGGCCATCTCTCTGAACTGAACATATTTAGGTCATGTTCCTACTGAAACCAACATTTCAAACGTTTGCAATACTCATTTTACTTGTATAATTTTACAGTTCCTGAACAATTCATAAGTGACAATTTATTAAAATGTTTGTTTTTACAAACTCAAGAGCAATACATTCCGATACAAGAACCACTGTTTACTGCAACGTTACATCTAACATATGCGTGTATTGATGCATTGATTGATTGATGTTTAACGCCGCGCTAAAAAACTTTTACGTAAAAAATAAACGACAATCTGCCCTTGTATGGCCAAATGATATAAATAGTTTGTATAATTTGGCTTATAGTTCTAATATTTTGCTTGTTCTTATTTGTTCATTCATTTTAATGTTTTGCGTGTTAAGAAGAAGTGAACTTTGCACGTAAGCCCACCGAGCGTGTTTTTTCCGAACCCAGGTGTGTTCTATGAGGAACACGCCTCATAAACATTTCTCAGGATTATGTTTTATTGCAGTCATACAAACACAAAGAATGAATTCACTCAATACTTATTACCAGACAAAGAACTCATAATAATAATAATCATTCAGAGCCAGGGTTGCGCTAGCAAACATTACGGCTATATGGTAAATGATAGAACATCAAAATTCGTTAACGTTGTACTCATGTAAACTATTGTCCTTAAGATAAAAGACACAGTATAGTATGCCCCGGTTCATTTGTAACAATCCATAGCAAAAACAAATCTATTTCTTAAAGCCCCAGTCCCATATAGGCCCCGGATAACCCCGGATTAGTCCGTAGCGATCCGGGGTCCGATCCGTTACTTGGCCGGAATGGTCCTTGTATGTCCGGGATGATCCTTGGGCATCCGCCAACGTCCTGGGGGTAGTCCCGGAAGTTTTTGACTGTCAAAAACTTCCGGGAGGATCCGTGACGAGCGTTCATCCGTAGTCATCCTGGACAAAACCGGGACACATCCTGGAATCCGCCGGGTAGGTCCGTATCGGTCCTGGAAGGTCCGTGAAGCCGCCTGCATGGTCCTGGACGATCCGAGACAGTCCGGGAAGGAAAAATACATGCCGGATCATCCCATTTGACATACGGACTGTTACGGAATGTTCAGGACCATGCCAGCGGCTTCACGGACCTTCCAGGACCGATACGGATTCTAAATGAATTTCATTTTTTACAGGCCGTAACTCTGCCTGGATGGTCCTGGACTCTGCCGGGATGGTCCGGGATGATCCTGGACTCTGCCTGGAAGGCCCGTTACTCTACCGGGACTATCCGGGCCGGTATGCAACTGAGAGGAAATCTTGCATTTTTTCGTGGTCCGGGACGAAAATCATCCGGGATTAGGTCCCGGCAGTCCGTGATAGATCCGGTGCTTCAGATCCGGGGTGTCCCCATATGGGACTGTAGCTTAATATAAATATATGTGAAACTGTTTGATCTTAATCAGTTACGGAAATGTGCGTATTACGTCAATCACCCTAATGATGTGGATCATGTGACCGATGATGTGGCGGATATCTAAGGCTATTATCAACAACACTCGAACGGAAACCATATATCAAGGTGAATACTTTGTCGTTAACCGGTGATCCTTAGTCTAAAAATATTGACCAGAGTCATTTTTTCCCCTGCCGACTGATATGTAATCTCCACTAGTATTCTTTTGGTCACATACACTGGTGTGGAGATGTTATCGCCGGTAGGCTAGCCTGACTGAGTTTCTAGTCCCCACTTCTACCAGAAGGGCTCTCCATACAAGTCCAAGGATATCGATATGCCATTCCAATCAATTTGTCGAGGTTCGTCTTCAAAGGAGTTTCATTATGCAGTGGCGGTCACTTTCAGTATATGCCAATTTATCTTGCTTTGATTCAATTTTCTTTGGGCTGATGTTCATCTCAACATTCCATAAGATATCCCAAGAACTGGGTGATGTCCGCTTTAGAGAAAGCTCTATCAACTCTCTTTCTCCTAAGTGGCTTTCTTGAGTTTCGGCAACAGACGTTTAATGGTTTGGACCTTCCAATACAAACTATAGCCAACGTTTCGATCTGGATATCTGCCAACTATCTAAATAGTATCATTTCCCTATAAGAACTGATTTCATCACTTTATTCATCCATTTATCATATCGATATTCATCCGTCTTAAAGGACAAGCTGCAAATCAAGTAGTTCGTTGAAAAGTTTGCCTTCATTTCTTATCACTGGTATGCGGCTGGACCCTTTAACCACCAACACATTGGTAAACACTTGACTTATTGCAAGAGAGATATTGATCCGCCATCGTTAGAAAAGATACCACTTGCCAAAGCGGATTGTGGGTTAAATTCATAAAGAGTTCACAAGATAACTCTTAAAGGGTGTCCCAAATGCTGCTATATAGATAATTTCATTAAAAAGAACTTTTCCTGGTCTTCTATTACATATGATGTTTATTTGCATGCCACGCACAGTTATGCATATATTGCCACCTGAAGTCAACCCCCCTCCAAACAATTCTTCAATTTGTTTCTTACTGGCATGTTTACCAGTGGGACTGCTGAAGGTTGGCATCTGTTCAAGTGATTTAAGGAGTTAAAGGTAAAATCGACAGAAATGCTTTCTACTGTCTGACCAGACTTCAAGATCTAGCGCACACGAGAGGCGCCGGCTGAGCTGAGCAGCAACAAATTTCAGCGCTGACGATGAGCTCTCGAATGAGGCAAGTTACTGGTCCTCCAAGTTCACTGACCTACATAAATGTACCTATCCGTGCCAACGTGGATGACAGCCGGTGCGTCTCGTGTGCGCAAGGATTAAGGCAGTACGTCACAGTCGATACCACACGATAAAACTAGCAACATCTAGTTTTTCGATGGCCTTCAAAGCCTCTTACTGTCGTGACGATCAGAAATTATGAAAAAAGTGTTAATTTTGGCAGCTCATGCCGCTTTAAAAAAGAAAGACCGTTTTCTGTATTTTTTATAATTTGAAAATGAAAATTTGATTTCATAGGTACCCTAAATTTAACCAAAAGGCAAGACGCCTATACATGACGTCTTAAATGGCTTTGAATTGTGAATTTTAGACCAGCTGGCAGTTGGACCATTGTTGGGACCTAACCTCAAAATTATAGACAGCCGTGTTGATTTGAGAGACACAGAAAGCTTTCGATAAATTTGGGACAGTAAATTCAAAACAAAAAGGAAATGAGTGTATTCCAAACATAGAACTTCTGGTCGATGTTGACGTTTGGAATTCTGGGTATACCTTCACACAAGCATTTGCACACTCTAAAAATAACTCGACATTTAATTTGAATCATTTAACAAGCAGCACCTCATATAAATTTACGTTGTTCAGTAGGTGGCGAGTGGGCCTTTAACATATTTATTCTATAATAGGTCTATGTAAACAATCTAATAAAGCGTTGACCTTGTTGTTCTTCTTTTGTATTTTATTTCCGAGTCGTCTTGATGTTAACTTGATGGATTTCTCTTAAAGCAAGGCTGGTCTCCTGAAGTTAACAACTGGCCCTCAGACAACGTATTGTTGACATAGTCCCCACGTTCAATCTGGTACCATGTGGGGACTTTCTCACACCGAGAGCTGGCCTCCATTGATTTATTCACGAACTATAGGTCGACTTTCTCCTCTATCGTCCAACAGAGACATCTCAGTGGAGTTAATTGAATTAATTGTCCGTTATTGATTGACTAATTGCCCCCTGATGAAAACTGGCGGATCGCGATGCGATGGCAAAATCGATCTTCTCAAAAGGAAAGGGTTTCTCTGGGTCTATAATTAGTCCCGATCGCGCTTACATTTCCAACTACAGCTTCATTACAGTTCGATCATTTTTATCCATGACCGCGTATTGTTTTCTTACATCAAACACTTCCGTATATTTCTACCCCTAGCTCCTTACACAACAATTTGAATAAATTTTCAAGAACTTATATTTACTTCTTGAAAAGTCAAATTAACATTATCGTCACTGTAACTGTTACTATAATACTCCGAGAAACTGAGTAATGTATCATTACCTTCTTTTACACAATCACCAACTAGACAGCTACATGTACAGCCAGAAATATACTTTATGTTTAGCTACGTTTGAATGAAGCGGCTGTCTTTGAAAGCTGTTTTTTATAAGTGTAATATTCAAGAGAGATATATTTCCAATTCAGTTCACCCGTGTGGGTTCCGGGGAGATAAGGATAGAAACTCAGCTTCCCCAAGGCGTTTGGTCGTAAGAGGCGATCGTGTGAGTTTCGGAGGATACGAATTGGCTCACAGCTCCCAGGCAAGCTTGATCGCAATACCTAGCGCACACGAGGGGATCGGGCTGAGCTGCCGGCCACGCGTGGCTGAAAGCTAAGACGTTTCCCCCATGTGCGCGTAAATTTTGGTGAGATTTTTTCCTCTCGAGGCAGTGAGGAATGTATCTAGCTTGTTTAATATTTTGTGTCTTGCGTGGCAAGAATCTCACTATGTGCGCACAGCGTGAGCTGCTAGTTGAGCTGAGAGGAGGGGATGGACAATCATGTGTACCTATTGAAACAAGTGATCACTTAAAATATTACATAACATGGGTAATAGCATTTGTGTAGGTCAGTGAACTTTTGTGACCAAGAACTTGCCTCAGCCGAGAGCTCATCGTCTGCGCTGAACTTTGTTGCTGCTCCCTCGGCCACGCGTGCCTTGCAGCTTAGCCGAATCCCCTCGTCTGCGCTTAGCTTAAGAGGCGAGTAACCTGGGTTTTTTAAATCATGGTATAGACCCATATTCTGTTTTACTAATTTTCTGAGAACTATAAATATTTATTTACAATTTTGTAGAATGTCAGGGAGAAGTTTCTTCCCTCGCAGCAAATGATATATGAAAATGCAATAGGGGCTTCTCATTTATGAGAGCCACATTTATGTACAATCCACAAAACTAATATTTCAATATATCAGCCTAAAGAAGCATCCAGTCAATTCCAATGATACACTTTGACTTTTTGTGTAAAAGCAAATGCATTCCATTAACAAGATGACAACGATGCCACACAAGGCATGAAAAATATGCCTGTTGAAGTGAGGATAGTTCTATATGCTGTAATGATAAGTGTACCCGTCAGCTAAGTACCCTTCCTCATTTTTACACGTTGGGAGCTATTACCATCCGCGATAACAATCGTTCTTCAGAGTTCTTCGGACGTTTTGTCATACATCCTGATTGCCAAGAGAAGATGCACGTCAGAAGTACCTGAAACTAAGGGATCGACGGCACAGGCCTTCCATCGATGCGTGTGTTCAAATCCCACTTTTGAGTGGATTTTCACCATACGGAGTAGAGTTGTCAAGAAATCGCCGAAGGTTGGTTTCTTCCGGGCAAAGAACACAGTTTGTTCTCCCCACTAAATCTGGCAACATCCCCATATAATTGATATAACAGCGACGTAAAATATCCATCAATCAATTAAATGGATTTCAGGAGTGCATTTTAGGGTTTTGTTGCTTATGAAACACATTAACGTACAACACAGAATTTGGAATTAACAAAAATATCTCAGTTTGTACCATGGCGAGCAATTAGTTTATTCTAATTCGCGAAATGGTATCTGTATTTGGCCGTTCATGCCACTTTATTATAGCAACTGACAATGTGTCACAAAATAAATTGTTCGGGACAAAATCGTATCTGACGCTAGCTGACTGTTATGAAGCAATCAGTCTAATGTGTCAAGGAAAACATGATATCAGTTGGCATGATGTGAAATAACAAAAAAAAAACAACCCTTGCTAGGCCATATGGAGGCCGATAGAGACCACCTGACGATCATGCAATCCTGCCTATCAAAGCCTAGAGCGAGCCAACGCCTATTTTGTTATGACGACCATTGTAGCTGCGGTTCCAAATGTTACAATCGCCAAATTGGAACAGTATTGCATGCATCCTTGTAAATATTGACAGCTTCTAATTCCCATGTTTAAATGAACGTTTTGTAATTTTTATGCAATTATGCAACTTTATTCAATTTTTTCAAAGTGTGCATCCAATCAAACTGCTACGACTGCTTTGGTATCTTAGTAGCTAGCCATGAAGAAATTGCTGCAAAGATATCTGCTTCCAATGTAATCAACCAACTTGTATTGTGATTATTTGCAATCAGTATTGATGTTCTCGCTGACAATAAACGTTTCTCCACGAGGGAGAGCGTGGTGTTGTGAATGGAGCTCGGTAAACTACTTGACGAAGTATTGACATCGAACTAATCTTATCTAATTAAATACGATTGAGCATAGAAGGGTCTGTATGCCGGTCGATATACATTCTGAGGTATGTTGGCTTACCTGTACAATCAACAACACGAATGATCGTGTCTTAATTTCAGATTAAGAGTTAAGGGATGTCGCCAAAGATCGCATGGTGGGGGAAAGTGTCTAAGTTCAATTCTATTCCACATTAAAACGAAACTTTCAATCCGATTGTACACAACGCAGCTTTTAGTGCGCTTACCGCCTCCGGATTACCGACATGATATAATAATGTTTTAATATAACTTCACTAACACGTCAACGGAAAATACTTGCATATCTTTGCACATGCCTTTGTGTAAACCCATACATTCGAAAATTAAAAACATGCTACATGAACTTATCGAATTTATCATAGCACATGCTAAATTGGACAGTTTTGGTTTCTACCGGTCGTCAGTTTTTAGTTTTTTATCTATTTAAACTTAATATACTTATGCATTTTTGTTTATTCCTTGTTTACAAATTTGTTCCTATAGTACCTTTTTTCAACTTTTGATAGTTGTACACATCGCAGGGTTCATTTATATTTCACCATTTATATCTTTCATCAACTCCGCATGTTGCATGTTAAACATTTGTTTGTTAGCATCGAGCTTGGCCCATCTTTTCAATTTAATGACATTCATGTTACCTCGTACTTTGGTGATCCTCTTATAGACAATTTTTGTAAGAAGTTTCCAAGACATAAAAGATTTCAATATGATGATTTATTTTCTTTATAATATTGGATAGTAAACCTCGTGTCCTTGTATGCATTTCGTTTTGGTGTGATATACTTAAGAGGGTAAGCAATTCACATCGCATGGTTCTCACTATAAGAGTCTTAAATGAAATCCAAAGGTTTAATAGTTTCTTCGTTTTATCAGATATATAAAGGGGGTTATTGGCCCGTAAACCATGCGTACGTGTCCATCTTGCTCATTTTGAATCTTGGTAAGATATAACACGAAGGGGCATAAATCATCGACGGGTAAAAATAGTAATGGCTGGAAGTAGATTAGTCTAAAAGGTGTGATGGGTTCATTTTCGTGACAGCCCTCCACCAGAACTCACCCTAGTCTCTGGATGAAAAGATTGTCTTGTAGCCCACAGTAGCTGCTTCCTGTATTAGTGAACCAGAGTTATATATATTGGCTGTCTTTCCGTCTTAGGGGCTAGAACAACCTATAATACTGGCCGTTAACGATACGGGGTTGATTCACAGACACGATCTCCACTAGTCCTTTGAAATGTATATCCTCTTAAGATGAACGCCGAGAATTAGCCTCTACTAGATAGTGATTAAGTCAACAGTACTGTATTTACCTCGCCATTCAAATCGAAATCCGACAAATACCAATGTCTCAAATATAACTTGACTTGGAATAATTTCGCTTGACCGCTTCTCAAATCTCCAAATAAAACAAATCGCAAATCGGGAAACCGCATTAAGGGTACTTCGTACACAAAGTGAAAAGCCTTAAAATAGAGATTTTGGAAACAAACTTGTGCTGCCAATTTTGACAGTTGTGAAGATAACGAACTTACACGGGACTACTATCTAAAATTAAATATGGGGCACATACTACAGAAAGGCCACTTATATGGAATTAGGTAAAGTCAGACATTTCCATTTCCCATACATAAGTTGTTTTAAAGATATATTTGCAGACCCGCACTTGGACTTTACGGGATATGATGTGACTTTTAGGAAACACGTGGGGAATAATGTAAAGTTTTATTTGATACTTCAGTGATCTGTTATTTGGCAAGATAATACTCTCTCACTTTATAGCTATCATCAATCTATATATCCAATTCGTCAACTTGTAGGTTGTTCTGAACATTTTGACAAGTAGATCACTAGAATGTGAAAAATCTGACATCTTAGGTTTACTTTTTACGGCCATTTTTTATGTTGTGCATGCTGGGTGTTTTTGGCAAATCAAAATTCGTCCATGATTCATTACTTTAAACTGACTTAAATATGTTTTCGTAGCTGTTACTTAAAAATACTTTTCTTTGGTATAGTTTTTCAATGCACATAAAAAAGTCCCTTGTTGGCAGTTATAATTTATGAAATGGACTACACCTTGGCTTTTCATACCAATCCAAGATGAAAATAGTGATTTTGAGCGAATTTCGTTAAAATGGCTTTGTTAACGTACCTTGTCGTGACTGGTATCACCAACACGCTACTTATTCGCACTTCTTGAGAAAAATAGCCAGTAAATTTTAAATTATGTCTCAACAAGAAAAATAACAACGTCTTGGCAGCTCATGACACTCTAACTTAGCTAGCTTTTACGAGAGAACATCGTGGTTAATACAAAGAAAATGGGTGTTTTATTCGCAACTGAAAATGATTCTTTACATTTGTTTGACCTTGAGATGACGGATTTCAGTCCTGTGCGTGAGTTGTTTAATCGATATGACGCAGACATACCGACTACATCGCTACCATAAATCGGTTTTGATTTGATCGAGCTCATTGATTTAATTCACGTTGGCAAATGGCGACTGTTCCAGGAGCCAGAACGGCACTGAGGTTAACAACAAATATTTCGCCATAGCTTTAATAATTTATTTCAAATTTCTGTCGGTTTTTCTTATGAAACATCTTTCCAGGAATCGATTGAATTTCAGTTGAAGAGAATTACTTGAAGTACAATTCTAACACACCAGGAACTCGTTTAACCTTCTATAAACAGGGAAACATTTGAACTACATTGCAAGAGAATGTAAGGTTGATATGCGTGCATGTACCGTTATAAATATCACGTGACACTTTAGAAACAGGACATTAGGTAGGGCAAAAGTGGAAAAGTTTAACTCCCAGAAGCTATTTACAATCTATACAAAAAAACCCTGAATTAAATTCTTGATGCATCTTTAAACCATTTCTATCTTTTTGACTCTGATATATTCATGAACACTAAAACACATGGGCACAGGGAAAATCTTCTTGTCTAAAATATAGAGAAAAAAATTGAACTTTGTCCTAGTTGTTTTCAGTTTACGTAGCCAGTTCTAATTATTTAAAGAAATCTAAGCTACTATGATAGCTTAAAGTCGCCTGAGCTGCCAAACTGTTGATATTTTGACGTAAAACAGAATGCTGAAATTATCCGCTATTTTTCTGAAGACGTATAAAATTTAAACGTGTTTAATGTTTAAACGCATAAATAAATACTAAAGGATTTATGAACAGGATTTAAACCTGGTTTGTGCTTTTTATGGACTAAATGTTAAGTTGAAAAACATAAGTGGAAACGAAACAACCCTCGCCTGATTTCCCTGGTAGTCAAAAAAAGAACCGGGAAGAAAATATGCATATTTTCCGTATTTTCGTAACTACTCGTAAAAATGACGTCATACACGATCGTCAATGTGTACAAACTGACACGAAGATACACCGAGACAGTAGAAATCGTTTCTTACGTCATCGCTGTGAGTATTTCGTAAGCATTGTAGATCGGCAAATGTAGCTTGAATTTTGTATGTGCTGCTACCGAAATTTAATTTTCTTTTTGGTCAGACTTTTAAGGTACATGTTCTACAACACATATAACGCAAATTAGAAAATATGTCCAAAGGTTGTTCATAAAACATTTATGACCAAACATAAACCGATAAATCACAAGTCGAATGATCATTTTAGGCCATTGTTTTTTTTTAGTTTACTGTCTTTAATTTATCGGCAGGTTTTGAAACCAAACCATTCCTCTCACTTCTAGGAATGACTGCATAAAACACCTTTAACACGTTTATACAATTTAAACAACGTAGGGCGCTTATGTGCATGCATACTCGAAGTCTATTTACCTTGCGAGTTACGAACAAATACAATTTTCAATTTCAAATTCAAAATGACATCCACGCAGTTTGTATTTTTTTCTATCCGGCGAAAATCCCAGAAAATAGATTCATTTTTAATGTAAGCAATGTTTTGCATCTGCAAGGCGAGTGTACTACTAAGAGTAGGCCTACATGTAAAAAACTGAATATAATTTGCCGTGGGACAATTTCATTGCATATGGCAACGTTGTTTGGTTTGGTGAAGTGTTTTTCGAGATGCCGTTGGCAAATCTCTAACCACTTCTTAAAAGAAGATAAGAGCTTCAAGATGCTTCAAATCAATAATTCACATCAGAAAATCCAATGTTGACTTTACAAGTAATGCTTTGATTTTCGCCTTCAGGTTATTTCGCTTTAATAACAAATTCGAAGGATAACTTTCGACCGACGGACCAAAGCAAGACAAATGAAAACACGGATACATTGCTTGAAGCTATGAACGGCCTGCTTAATTACGATAAAATATGAAGTGACTATTGCTTCTCGAGGCAGCACATTGGCGTTACATGCTGGCAGCACTGCATATATGATGGCATTGAAAACATTTCAGTAGAGCAGCTGTACTTACCCGTAGTCGATGAGGATTTGTGTACTATCATAATTAGCAAGTTGTTCCTAATCTGATTACACTTGTAAAGAGAACTGTCAGTCCTTATTTCGGATTCCTTACTTACCGCCGTACACACCAATATCTGGAAATCCCTTTATTGCCTTCAATAGAAATCATCAATCACGTATTATGATTGGCAGCTATAACATTTTATTATGTGTTATACCCATATCCAATTAAACGCAACATATTGTCTGGCAGTTGTGCTGGACTTCTTGTTTAAAACAGTCGTCAAGATTGGGACAGTTTCGTGTTATGACGGTACAGATCGTATCTGGACTGTGATATCTACCGGTTTACCACGAACTGGAGATGATGACTGCATAGAAAATCCATAAGTAATCAGATACAATTAATTTCGAGGAATTACATTTTTTTACATTAAAAGTCCAAACCGCCTTTATTTCACAATGAAATGCTTTGTACTTTACATTGTTTGATAGAACACTTTTGAACATAGGCATAAACTTATATGTCATACTATATTGACGTGTGTCAGTCTTTCATTGTTTATAATGGACTACTGACGTTCGCGGAGGGTATTACTCCAAAGGTTTTAAAGTCACAGTTCTAATTTTTGATTTATGGCGAGATACATAGATGACGGTTTGTCATGACATGACAGTTTTTTCATATGCATGGCTACTTATTAGCTGATAGTTTTAATTTGGAGTTTGGCCATCTTTTTTGTTGATCAACTTATCAGAACATTTCTGAAAGTACCAATGCGTGTTGGAGCTGTTATTTCAATTTGTAGTTTAGATTTTGTAACATAGTTAAAGGGACGATAAAGTGTCGTGAAATATGTGTCGGCATCCACGATTGTCATGGTTACCAAATCACCGATATTGATGGCTGCGTTCGATTGGGTTTACAAGAAACCCAAGTAGAGTTGGTGACACTTGCGCCGAAACACCCATAAGCAAAAACACGTCAAGCATGAAATCGCTTAAACAATATTAAAGGTTTTATAAACAACTTTGGTTAATATATCGTATTTTACGGTGAATCTGCTTGTAAATGTGTACTTTTCAAGTCCGACAGAAAACAAAATCAAATTGCAAATGCTTTCTTAGCCGTTTTTTGGCGGTTACAGAAATTAATAAGCTCGATAAAATCTCCCCCAATCTCCCATTTTGAAACCGAAATTATATCACAGAAAAGGACAGCATATTGTCCATATATAAGTTAGAACACAGTCCGGAAAAGGAATGATTCTACATAACAAAATATATCAGCATCGTTACTGATTTTCGTTTCTGTAAGCATGTGCAAACAGTCACGTGATAGTAACGCAGTTCCCACTCAGTCGGAACTCCCTTCGGCTATCTTCGCTCACTACCGGTCGGCTTTGACACGCCTCGGGCAGTCTGCGCTTTTTATACGGCAAATCACCGAATTTTTGGGCTGAATAAAAATGGCGTCGAAAGTAAATGTCAAAATATTTCACTGCAGACGAAAAAAGAAATTAAAAATAATTATACATTTATTAAATTCTAATATCATTTAGAAAGATATTTGATTATATATTTTATTTAGCCCGGAAAACCACATGTTGTAGACAGACGCAGTTTCCGTACATATCAGGAATCCTCCAATGCTTCAATTATATAACTGATCGAAGCTGAAAGTTAACAAACAGAGTATCTCGGTCCCTTACATTATCACGGGGACACTTTTGTGTGGTCCTGGAGAAGATTTAGAAATTGTACGCTTCACGGCTACCTATTTGGTCGCCATATTCAAAATGACCTGCAGTCTATCAGAGGGGGTTCCCACTCCCCATTGAACCGAGAGGGGGAACTTGACCTATTTTAATATAGCTTCGTTACTGATTTTAATATTGGTAGATGCGAGGTGCAACTCGGATCAATTTCTAGTCCAAATTGAACGCAGCCCATGCGACAACTCGTGTCCTTGCTTTAATTTTAATCTGAAGTTCAGCACAGTTTTGCTTTCTGGTGTGAACATAATTATAGGGACAGCGACGTGTCACGTATCATATTTGATTGGTTACCAAACAGCCAATAATCATGTGACAACGGTATAACTCATGCCCGGGCTGTAGTTTTAATCCAAAGTTCGGCATAGTTATGATTTTTGGTGTGAACAGAATTATCAGGATTTTGACTTGTCATGCATTTTATTTGTCGATATCAGTGGTTACGGTGGTTACCAAACAACTAATATTCATGCGTCAGCATTTGGTCTGTAATTTTAATTTATAGTTCGGCACAGTTATCATTTTTTGTGTGAACAAAGCTATGGGGATAACGACGTGTCATGAATCTTATTTGTTGACATCAAGGGTTACCGTGGTTACCAAACAGCCAATATTCATGTGCAAACATTTGGTAAGATTAGTTTTCGTTTCCCGGTCATAGTTAAATTTTTCTGTAAATATACAGTATTTTTTGGGTGATATGGAATTCAAAGCTAAGTCTAGATTAGAAAATAATAGCTGAAACAGTAGCCGGAGGTTACATGATTTTAAAATATTGATGAAAGAATGTTTCAGTTGAGTAAGTAGGATTATAATTTCCTTTAGAATGAAAGGCTCAATTCAAGTAGAAATGCCATTCTCTTGATAAGTAATTTATATGTAGAATTATTTTTGTGCTCCTCCCGTGGAGATTTTACCTCTTGACGGTGGATGGTTTTCCAGCCTTTTTATGAAGAATGTCGCATGTATAGTGAGTGGTGTATTTGTAGATACGTGCACCTTAAAGACTCCTTTTAAAGGCTCGCTCACCGCCGTAGCCCCTCTGACATGTGTGCAAAATTTGAGTTTACTCCAACTTACAGTGGCATTCCCATGACATAAAATTGAAAAAAATGAATGGATTTTTACTCGCTCGTCGCATGTGGAAGAGTTGCCAGGTACCCGTCGAAAGTTGGGGGTTTCCTCATATCACTGAAATATTCCGAAGTGCGGTGTTCAATCAACTTATCCAGTTATGTTTAAAAGTGTTCATATGATGGTGATTAATGAAGCCCGAACACAACACGGTCGACCCGATGCGGCAATATAAGATATTTTCTATTTCAGTTTACTATTTCAATTTATCGACAGTCTTGTTTGCCTTCCCAACCTGTATGACTAGGGGATCAAAACAAGTCGACGGTTAGAACGTTTATTATGATTAAATTGGTGAAAACATAACTGATTAAATTATCCTCCTGAAGTGAATATCTTGTATTATAACATTTGGTGATGTATAAATCCGTAAGTGATACAAATTCTCGTGGATAAGCTCTCATATACAGCGTTATCCAGAAGAATGTGAGAGCTACTCACATAGTTATTAACATCTCCTCGATTTTGATCGTCTTCCTCTTCCGCTACATCAGTGTTCGTGCAAATCTGAGCTGTGTTGCGTGCCACAGTT
Source organism: Lepidochitona cinerea (assembly GCA_963971465.1). Lineage (NCBI taxonomy): Eukaryota > Metazoa > Mollusca > Polyplacophora > Chitonida > Tonicellidae > Lepidochitona > Lepidochitona cinerea. The sequence goes on along the minus strand of OZ020560.1, from coordinate 13,347,274 downwards.
CACTTATCGCTGCAGTCAACAAAAAGCAATTTGAATTATTTTTAATAGCGGGAATTTTCTGTGTTGGAATTATATTTTTTTAAATTCAAGTCATGCCCATTATGTACTTAAAACAGAAAACCCATGAAAGCTAGTTTCCAGATTACACGTTTTTGAAACAATATTCGCCAGCTGTCTTTTTTTCAAAATTGAATTGGTTTTTTGCATGAAAATATTATAACTAATGGCTAAGAGTTTGACTTCCAGCTCGTGTTTTTTCTTTTGTTAATTTGCAAAATTACTCCATTTTCCATTGCGCTAGTGTCCAAAAGAAACGACATCACGGGGCGGTTTCACGACGCCGTCGCACAGTGCGATCAATCGCAGTTGCCATGACGTCGTATCTCTTCAACATGGTATCCATTGCCAACTAGGCTTCGTTTGTGATGCGACTGCTTTGTGAAACGAGCCCCACGTGTTTACAACGACATAAAATAAAAACTAAACGATGCAGAAGTTTAAGTTTGGTGCTAGTCTTGTAAGATCACACCCATCTTAAAGTCAAGTCAGTAGCGGGTATGTCTCCCGTGAGCATCAATACATGCCAGAACACGCCTTCAGACTGATGACGTCGAACGTTTGATGATGTCAGGAGTGATATGCGTTCCCAATCGTGGAGGAGACATTCTTCCAAGTCCAGGGCGTTGACTGGAGGCTCACAGCGATCGATCTGGTCCCATAAGTGTTAGATGTGATTAATGTCCGGTCTTTTCAGAGCCCAGTCCCGCCATTGGCAATGTTGGACTCGCCTGGCCCATATCAATCTGTCGTTCCGGTGCCGAGGCGTCAGGGGCGGTCCGTTTCAAGTCTGATCTGTCTGACGTAACCGCTGCATCAACCTGGTAATAGTGATGCGTGCACAGCCCAACCTTCTTGCTACATTGACGCGTGTCGCTCCTTGTTAGACCATTCCAACTGCTCTCTCTCTCTCAATCTCTATCAAACGTGGCATGCCTTGTGATATTTTTGTTGCTGTGATATCAACGTGTATGCTCAGCCCTTTGAACAGCTTTTCTGCACGTGCAGAACATGCTAACAGGGCAATGTCTCTTGCACGAATTTCCCGGAAGTGATCAAGTGTTCTCGGTGTTTTCGTTGATGCGCTGTGTTTGGGATCTGCAGTACGAATTGGCATGTTTTCATATTGCAAAATCAATTTGTAACCAAATTAATTTGAAAACAAGCTGGTATCGTTTCTTTTGGACACTAGTGTATGACCACAGAAGACATGGACTTCAGAAAAAAAAAACTGTTGACTTATTAGTCCTTTTACTTTTAACAATCTATAGACCTACACATTATTTTGTTGTTATTATTCAGTTGTAACGTTTTATAGAAGACGGGGTTGTTGAACGATTTACATGTATTTCGACGTTAGATATACATTTTTCGTTTATTTGAAATATATAAAACGCATACGCATGCGAATAATGTCTGTGCGGCAGCCTACATTTGTGTACTGGTACTATACCTGAAACATAATTCAATCTTGTGCACCATAACATATATACATGTAGCTCCAGAGTGCCGAATGCACAATTTACCATGCGAACGTATGTCATATCGTTGTACTTTATGCAAGTTGATCTGCACATACAGTGTTCATTATCTTTTATATCACCTAACTGATAGAATAAGTAACCAAGTCTACGATTTTGAGACCCTTGGGGCTCGTTTCTCAAAACAGTCGCATAGCAAAAGAAGCCTGGTTACCAATGGATACCATAGTGGAGAGATACGACGTCATGGCAACTGCGATTGATCGCATTTTGCGAAGACTTCGTGAAACGGCCCCCAGGTCTGTAAAAGAAAAGCAGCATTCACAAGTACTTTTTTTAGGGAATATTACTTTTATTTCAAACACTATGTTTACTGGGGATAAAAACAAAGAAATTATGCAAAGTGTGGAAAAATAACCATTAAGTAGGGGATCCTAAGGCAACGCAAATATACTTATGGTCATCCATTACTTCAACATATTTGGCTGCCAAAGCATTTCCGGATCATATAAGATGATAGATGTGGTTGGAGGAAGCAACGAAAAGAAAATTGTAGTAGTTGACATGTTCTGACAGTCAAAACAACCCATAAATTACACTATTAATTGCTATCTAGAGAGATTGTTACTGTCCTGGCATACATGACTGCTTATTAAAACTGCTTGATATATACTTTTGGATTTTCATGTCAAAAAGAAAAACGGAAATGGTCGGACTGTCTTCGTACTCCCAAGGATTTGATGATTACTGAGTACAATTTTTAATGAGTGAGATAACATTTAAAATGTGCTGTGTATTAAAGTGACATGAGCTACATGAGCTTCACACTTTTTCATAGTTTCTGATCGTCACGACAGTAAGAGGCTTTAAAGGCCATCGACAAACTAAATGATTGGCGTTGGAATGAGGAAAATCCATACAGTATGTGGTCAATACGAACCGGAATAGTGTTTAAAACGTAAACAAAATTTAAATAACCTGGAAGGCCATTCTTTCATTTTAAGCCAAAGTTACTTCAAAACAATACTGTACTAAAAAAAACACTAAAAAGCTCCTGCATTAAAAGTCTTGAGAAATATAGTCGATAATTTCAACATTCTGTTTCAACGTCCAAATATCAACAATTTGACAGCTCATGCCACTTTAAATGTAATAAATATGTCAAATAAAGTAACCTTTTTGAATGCATTATCAACACCCGCTGACAACGAATTAAAACATGTTCAAGGGACCGGATACAGTGTATTGCTTCTGGAATATCGATGCTATTGATGAAACATACAGAAACGATCACAATCATACGTAAGCCAAGACGAGAACCTTGAACACAGTTTAGTTGGTATTGCATCCAAATCTCATCGCGTATTTAGCATCAAATTAACTGCAGAAAAAGAATAGCTTAAAACCAGTTGAAGACAAAATGCTATTTCGTTTTTCTAATAATTAAAAATTATTCAAAATCGCAATTACCTCAAAACGTGTTCATACTTATAAATATAAACGGGGCGGCCTTTAGTCTATGCGACTTACCTCGGACTTGTGAAAAGGGTATATACCGACTATAACTATAAGTTATATTATCAGATAATTAAACCCCGTTTCTCTTTATCATAAATGTAATATAATGAATTGCAATTCTTTGCTCTGTGGGTATGAAATTCTAAGAACGGGAAACTATTTTATTTGCGAGATAAACAGGTTATATTTGCTGTAGTAGAAATGTCGTCAAAAGTAACGGAGGAAATATTATATTGGTCGATGGAAATAATACAGCGTTGTTCACCAGCCGTAGGGAATCTTTGATGAACATGAAATGTTCCCTCGATACAAAGAAAATTGAAAGACAAGGTCCATCCTTATGGAGTGGACACGATAAGCGAATTTCACTCGCTGAGGATTCGCCGCAAAATATCACAAAAATTTGCCAAAAAAGAGGTGGACACACAAGGCTATTTATTTATCCCGTAAAGCGCTTTGATTGATCGTTACCTTAATTTGCTTTCAGAATTCGCTGGGATTGCCATTTCGTCTGGAAAAAATCAAACAAGTTGGCGAATGCATTCGGGCAAGCTTCTGTCGAACCCTGGCGACTCTGACACACTAGGCGAATTTTACTGCGAACGAATTTGTCTCGAAATTGCCCCTCAAAAATCGCCCAGTGTGTCCATAAAATGCTAACAGCTATTATCATCGTCTTAAAAATCATTCAGATTGTCAACTGGTTCTCTAGAATTGAGGAACTTAATCGAACCATATTGTAAATTCGCTATTTTTTTAGAATTTAGGACAATAGACACAACCGAAAAGAACATTATTTTTTTGGTAAACAAGCGTAAACAACAGATATGTCAAAATAGAGTGGGTCAACAACCATGATTCAGCGTTTGTTCCCAAAATGGAAGCATAGACAAATTAGTTTCCTGTTTCTCTTCTTCGCCGATGTAGTGTAAGTAGACGAGTGTGGAGCAAATTGCGCCTGTCAATATTATATGACGTTAGCAAAGTGTCTTGGACAAGGCCAAAATTTAGACTAAATTGCCATCCAGCGGGTCGCAAATGTCGAAGATAGATTATAAAGCACATTATAGCTACTTTAGATACAACGCCGAGTAATTTGGATGTCCAGGAAAACGGATGTAAAAAGGCCCTCATCCTTGGGATGTGCTCAACAACCATTGCTTGACTGTGCAATTACTTTGTCTTCAGGTACTCCTAGTGGTAGTTTAGAAATGATCGACCGATTCATATTTATCTAGTTACAGATACAAAGTAGACTTCTTTTGAGAAATCTCGGTGGTTGTTCCAGATATGTGGTCCTGCTAGACAAATATTTTTGTCGTGCCAACGACTTGCTCCACGTTTTGATTTGGTTTACGCTTCGGCACAGTCTCTATTCAGCCAGTAAGAACGTTATGAACTCCACTCTTTTTGGTTGAATAAACGACTAATGATCTTGTAACCCAACAGAAAAAAAAGTTCATTGGAACAATGAATCGAAACCATGCATCTTTTTTCCCATTTACTTTACCATTTTGCTTCAATATGCCAACACAACAAATACATAATTTTATAAAACCTTAAAACTAACACAAATCCGCAAGGATAGTTTTATTGACTGTATGATATTTCCACACTAGCAGTTATAACAAGTTGATCGCGATTCCATAGATTCTCAACGTACAAAATAAGTGGTTTTCTTATCCTAAATATTTTCTTCCAGATGGAAGTTTGTTAAAACATTTTCCCAGAACAACATGTGTTTATGACTGTCAGTATCGTACAGTCTATCTCGTGTAGACTGTCTATTGTGTAAATAAATCAGACTGCGGATTGCCAGCACTTGGTCAAGTTTGACATAATGGTTGATTTACAGATGTTAGCAATGGGTATTCAATGAATAAGCAGACGTTCTGACTTCTTTATGAATGGAACAGTTGTGCATTGCTATGGGTTGACGATGTCCAGATGAAATATAGCACCGTCTGAGGGACAATGCCTCTATAAAGAAGAGTAATGTAGAAAGGGAGATAATATAACACCCGTTTAACAATGCTTGTTGACGCCTTAATTGCTTTTCTTTTTTTACTCTAGATTTCATGTGGAAATACTGGCACATTCGCAAAAGTAAATTATCATTTATGACTTTCGCTGTTTCTAACAGTTGTGAACTACATGTGATCGTCAAATGCTTTATAGGTCTATGCGCACCTGCATTCGTTAGCATTTTTTATACGCCCGGCTTGAAAAGCGGGCTGTATTATGGTATCATCTCCGGCAGTCCGGCTGTCCGCTTTCCCCTTCCGCTCCATAACTTCCAAAGTTTTGATTCCATCTGCACAATTTTTTCTGAGTATATACCTTATGGATAGAAGGTGTGTCGCGAACTATTTTTAACATCACTGGTTACATAATATGGGAGTTATATTGGATTATGTAATATTTACTTTTTCTCTCCATAACTTTAACAAATATGATCCGATGTTTTCAAATCGTTCATGTTACATACCATATTAACAGACAGTGTGTAAAACAATTGTTTATGATATCAACTATTGCAAATTGTTGGATTATGTATGTTCCTTTTTAATCTTACTTTCATTTTCATGAAAATAACCTTTAAATTATAAAATGGCTTCTATTTGTCCGATTCTCATCAAAAAAGGTTTTTTCAAACTGCAATAATGTTTCTAATTTGAATAAAACTATTATTAAATCAATATATAACGTTTTAATCAAATGAAAAATACATATAAGGATTAACGTTTTATCTACAGACCAAGAGATAAGTATCCCAGCTTTGGTCTATTAACCTTGTCAACTTACAGTTAGCTCTCAGTCTCTCTTGGAAGATTTATGGCCCTGTGTACCACATGGCCTCCATAAAATATAGGCTTTGTAACATGCCCAACTGTTATATATTTTTTTGTAGCCAAATAATGTAGATAAAAAATATTATGAGAAAAATTGTCAAATCTACTTGAATTGGTGTGAGCTGCGAAATTGCCAATTAATTACATTTGTTTAAGTATGATTAGTAAATTATAAACTGCTTTTCTAAAAAATTGAAACATTTTAGTGCAACCTATATTGACAACAAACAATGTTTAACATCGCGATTTAACAGCAGCGAGAATTGATGACTTATACCGTGTACAAATCTTGTTTATAATTGATGATCCAAATAGCCCATTTTAAATTTGATACAGATGGATTTTAAAGGTTTTAGTGGTAAGATTTCATTTTGTTGACATAACATCACCTTTTACCAAGCTTCAACCTCTTCCCTCTGAATTTTGAAAATTAAATTCAAATAAATATGGAAGGATTTGTTTTGGTATGGCTGCAGTTATTGTGCCTTTCCTGGCGTATTTTGGGTTTCCCGAAACTCTTGTACAACTATTCGTATGCACTGCCTTCACCTCTTTCAATGGCATTTAGAAGTTGAAAGGTTACAATAAGTTGAAGAATTACTTATGGATAACAACTTCTTGGTTTATTGGGTGACGACGTTTCGATGTAGTTTTTACATCGTTGTCAAAGTCGAATTTGACTTTAAAAACGATGTAAGAACTACATCGAAACGTCGTCACCCAATAAACCAAAAAGTTGTTATCAATAAGTAATTCTTCAACTTATTATAGTGCCTTCACCAACAAAAAAAAGTGTTTAAATCGAGTAAATTTATTCATGCTTCCCTTGGAATCGGTGTTCTGTACTATTTATCTCTGGAAAGATTCCATTCAAAATCACTGGCCTCCCAACCTTATATTCAATAAGTTAGTGTACATTTAAAAGAAGTTACAGTGTTTGGTTTAAGTTACGACATGTGATAACATCATTACGACATTAAAATAGGTTAACTCAACTATCATAACAAAACCAAAATGCAGATAAACTAGGTGTATATATATTTGAATACTGAAACACACGGGCACAGGGAAAATCATCTCGTCTTAAATAACCACGGGGACAAGTTTCTTATTGTGTTAAAAAGGGGCATATCATTTAGACGTTTATACCCAATCATAAGTTGTTATTAGAAACCACAACCCATGATATTTCATTAGGTTGACGACAAGCATGAGTTTAGCCTTAGTAGAATTTTCTGGAAAAGATAATTTGGCAACAAATCATCAGTATTTTTGGTAAAGCTAACACGCCGATTTGCTATAGGTTTAGATAGTTACCAATTAGCTGTGGTAATTCTTTAACGTTCACTTCCAAAATCCGAGAAAATATGACACCCTGGGGGCATTGGAGGTTTGGGTCATTTTTCCAATGGATTTGTGTATTCTCGAAATATAGAGTACGCTGTTTTTCGAATTGAAGTCAGATTCAAAAGAGCAATACTGCGTTTTATTAATATAGCCTTTTTCTGCAAGGGATCGACTAATTTTATTGCATGTGAGAAGGGAGCGTGTAGCCGCTTTAAGGCGTAAAAGAATATCAGTAGATATCCCCAAGACCTATAATTCTGGAGAAGTCCATAACATTAACTAATTTACTTATACAAAGGTCCCTATCAGATAATGATTTAGGACAAAGCAGAAATGAAAGTCCTCTATTGAGTAGAGAAATATCACCAGCAGTGAGTTCCTTATTACGTACATTTGTAATAGCAATGTTACTTCCTAAGACAAAAGTAGGGCGGCACATGCCCTGTCCCAAATTTGGTTTAAATCAAGTGTCCGAAGCCATTTGGTCTACAAGCAATTTGCTGTACCTTCAGCTCAGTGAATTTCGTCTGAGGATACTTTAAATTTTGACTGAGATATTTTTGGTATGACCTTAACTCTCTTCATCTTGGAAGCAGAAGAGTTATATAGGTTCAGGTTGAAAACTTCACTGGGCGGTAAGTAGATGAGCCAGTTGGAGAAAGTCTAAGCGCTGTCATCATATTGCGCATCTGATGTATACATTTTTTAACATTATATATATATATATGTTGTATTACTCTTTCGTCAAACGGGCCTGCCTTGATCCCACATTTGTGGAAAAAAGAATAGTAGCAATACTATCAGTCTTACGTTAAACTGAAGAATGGACGTCTAATAAATGAACAGCCATCGTATGGCCACATTTCAAAAAGTCTATGGATTCAATACAGCTCGGAGGCCGGAGAGAATGTTTTACAATTCTAACATATACGCACAGGATTTATCGTACGATTGATTTTATATGCTCCAAAATATTATATATTCCACTTGTAGTGCGAAGGATTCCAAAGACCTTTGTTCAAAATTGATTTTCTCAGCTGGGAACTTATTTTATAAAGTTGCAAACGTTCGGTTCACCTAAGAAAGAAACGTTTTCTTCTATTAAACTAACGGACACGAAGTCAACTTAATCAATTATGAAAAGACATTTCATTCTTTAGCATTTGACTGGATTTGAAAAATCAGGCTAATGGAACAGTCGTGTACTCTTTTATTTCGACATGGAAACAAGATATGCAAACAATTCCGTTTTGAAGAAGCGGAAGGACTAGGTCAATACGAGAATCACGACTTGAATTGGTTTTTACGAACGCTTAGATATTTTGTCATTTAAGATACAGTTAACTGCATATGTAAAGATTAACAAAGCCTCATGCAAGACAGGAAATACCCCTTGAAAAACCTACCGTTACACAAAGAAATATGCATGTTCACCTGGTTAAGTGCAGTCTATGTATAGTGTTTGTTGGATAAAGAACAAATACACAATCCAAAAAATAATATAAATATGTCACTGGTTGTTAATATTATAATGAGAATATGAATCACAGGCGGTAGCTTGTAAAAATAGAGCGAAATGGCAACATAAACAGTGGCACCTTTTGGTTGTTTATTCCTGTCAATGTTTGTTATACAGTATGGTAGTATGTTTAAATTGTATTAAATGTCAGGTTTGCTGTTATAAGGTAACATTATGCCATTCTATGATAAAGTATATGCATTGCTGGTCCATCTCTGAACATATCGATATTTTTACACGGTTAAAATAACTAAAGATCCCGAATGAAAATCTGGCGTGGGAGACCTTTTTACACTACTTTCTCAATGTCTTTCACAAAGCAGCGGTTTTGTATATCTTGGGCTAGTTTGTGTAAATATTAATCTCACAATTAGAGAAAAATGAATCGATTTTAACCCGTACACCTGGAGTTTCAGGCCTTGATGAGATGTGTCTCAGGTAATGTTTACCCCCGCTGTACTAGATTGTTTCCGGCTAGAAGAAACGGCATGCGGGATGAGCCTGTGGCTTTTGTCATACGCACATTTTGGTGATGCTGGTTAGGTTCAATGGAACAGTGCGCAAGACGTCTTGCAGTTCTCAAGTGTTGCTTCATTTCACCATTACTTCTGTTTACATTTGCCTTGAGATATGTATAAGATTTTTCCATTCAGGGCTACAGATTGATCGCTCGAGTGGCACCCAGCGTACCATTATAAACTCAGCTATCATCGATTTGTGTGGGTTTAGTAAGCTTCAGTTTAGAAATATGTTAGAGACGTGTATGCAAGAAATACGTTTAGACTGGTTAATATAAGCATGGATTTACAGGTCTCTGATTGATGTACTAGCTTTTCGTTTTAGTGGTAGATAACTTCAGTTTCGGGAATTCTTGTTCTTGGACAAAACTTGTAAAAGTGAACAAATTGAATATCAATTTGTATTAGTTGTCCATAGGATTCGTTCGTCGTTACTCTGTTATACGATATAATATATTAAAACTGAACTGTTATATGGTTGATGTCCTCATAAAAGTGATCTTTACTTGGATAGGATGCCAGATGTCAATACTATCTCACACAAGCGCGTTATACAGCCAGCTGTGTCGATTTTATCAAACCAAGAGGAGTGTGTCTGGAGAGAAAAGCTATACTCATGGCTTAAAGGATAGACACATAGCGTACTTTATGCCCTAAGCAGCCCAAAGCGAATAGATTTTAATGGACTAGTTGTTTTCGAATGAAGGCTGGATAAGCTAATGTGATCTTCAGCACTCACTTAGATTCGATTTTCTTAACAGCGCTGGGATATCTACAGTAGATTTTGTCCAATTTGCAAGTCTTGTACTTTTCTATCTATGTTTTTTTTGTTACTTTCTTCGGGAATTTTAAAAATGATGTATATAAAGAATGCGGATTAACGCCAATCAAATCATACAAGGCCGGATACAACGCTTCTTTACTATTAATTGGAAAACACTTGATGCTTTTGTTAGTAGGTGTACATATATATACATCGTGCATGCGTCAACAATGAGCGTATATGCATGTTGTATTAATTGACCAGGATAATGATGGAACATAATCCAAGAGAAGTCATAGTGTGGTTACATAGACCATGTTCTCACAGATCAGTAGCAATAAACTGCTAGTCGTGAAATACCTTTTAATTCTTCAGTTGTCAGTGCATGAGTGTTGATTCGTTGCATTATATCTGCAATATTTGTCAAATTTTAATTCAAGCTTATTCATTTACAGCGATCTGCGTGGCTTCGAAAATACAGTGTTAAGCATTTACGAAAAAGGATGTGCCATAACTCGTTCTTTAACGGTAAGTTTGATTTAAGTTCTCCATCTGTTTGTTCCAGTTCACGATTCCTATGAACGGCAACATATGTTTCTTCCGTCCCAGTAAATATTACTATTTACATAATTCTTAAGAATTATGCATTATAAATAAGAGCAAAGCTGTGCACTCAGGTTAACCTGTCAAGTCACAGATATTTTGAAACAAAATATAGTTTGTCACACGAAATGTTATGATACCAGAAAAATGGCTCGATTCTTAAATGTTTTTTTTTTTTTAAATTTGACTTTTCTCGATTTAGCATATTTGTAAATGTATCTATTTTAAGAATATGTCTCACAGACCATGTATGTTTAATGTATGTTTTACGCCCCCGAGTTGCCCAATACATTCCATTGCGGTCGTACAATGTGGATAAGGATTTCAATACTCAGAACTTCCTTTACCTAAAAAAATTGCTGAATTTTAGGAAAACGTTAATCAAGTAGAAATGACGCCATCTTAATGGCAGAATAATAAAACGCGCGTGTTTGAAATGTAAATGTTGGGTTTCATATGATAAAATGTCTGCCAGTGCACCTGAACCTCGTTGTTATGAATTACACAGCGAAGACTAAACATTTATTGTGCAGAAACAATAATATCGTCATGGAGTGTTGCTGATTCAGACCATCATCGAAAAATTAAAGTTAGTGTTTGACAGGATTTTAATTAGTTAGTGTCTTTTAGAAAGTGAGTATAACAGTTTTCTCGTTACTTTGGGATTACACTTTCTTGAAAATATGGCAGAAATTACTCTACCGAAGGGGCCGGTTGGCTGAATAGATAAGACAGCCGGCATTTAGTGGTGGCGATAGGTGCCAAACTCTGGGACCCGGGTTCGATCCCCGTTTAGGGCGTCACCTAAAAAATCGGTACAAGAAAGTGTACTCCCAAAAAAACGAGGATACTAGTGTTTGAAAAACCCTAGATTCACACGTGTTCTTTTTTAATTACAGTATATTTTAAGTATTGTGTAACATTTCGACAAAAAGCGTATGTATTAGATATGTTAACACTTGCTAACAAAGCAAATGGATTAGTATATGCAGGGTTTGTCCGAAACAGTTAATCAGACGATTTTAACCGATCGTATTGACTGGAATCTCATTTCGATGCTATCAGAATAAATTATCACTGCCGGTTGACATTTTATGGCATCAGAATAGATCAAGTCATTCTGGTAACATGGTATGGATGTAACACCACTCTTATTACTATTGACACAAACCTTTCACAATAGCTCATCAGAATGATAAATTTATAATTTGATGACGACAATAAACAATGTGTCTAGTATTCGTCCATAACTATCCAATTTGTCGAAAGTGTACTGCTCGCAAACAAGTGGCAACACACCAGTGACAATAGACGTAAAGTGGACTATGGATTTACTTTGAATTGAGTCAATCACGGATGGCTGTCGATCTGGGAACTGGATAAATGATAGTTTTGTCTTTAACTGGTCACTTTTGTTGTTGTAAATTACGACCTTTGTTTTGGGTGCTACAAGGGAGTTTATCAAATTAGCGTGAACGCTACCGAAATCATTCTATGTACATAGCAGTGCCATTTGACATTTATGCCATATGAATAGTATATATTCAACATACATAGATTATAAGGTAACCAATAGAAAGTCGCGTGGATATAAACTTCGTGGACGATACCTATAGTAGGATCAGCAATCTTGGATCGCTAAATATTTTTCCTTTATCAAAACTTCATTTTGTCGTCTCTATGGACTGTAAGATAAACCACTAATTCCACCGTATACAAAGTAAGTGTTTTGCTTTAAGGGTGTGAGAAAAATGTTCTTGGAGCAGACAAAAGAAATGAAATATAAAGCTAATTTATATAAGAAGACTAACAATTAGGGAACGATCTATGACTACTTTGCAGTACCAGCAAAATTATGTATAAAGGAAAACCACTTCACTAAAGGGGGTTTTCATTTGTCTTCCAATCCATTAACAGTCAGTACTCAAGGCTAGAAATTAATCCTCATCGAATCTAAAGAATTTGCAAATTCTTGTTACACTCATCGATCCCATGCCGTTTTCCTGATGAATGGTAAGACCTGGATTAATTTTACATCTGCTAATACTCCGCATGGTTCATTAGCCGTATCGCATTAAGCCGTAAGAAATCTGAACTCTGTTGTTATCATAGGAATACAATAGCAGTTATTTATCGTTTCTATAGCACCCTTTATTCTCCATTCGGATGAATATGTCAAGAGGAGAAGACTGTGTCGAACAGTGCCTCAACCTGTGTCCTCGTCTGGAAAATATGCATTACATAGTTCATAGAAAAATCCTTGGTTTTGACAGCAACTGACTAGAGTAATATGACATACCCAAATCGTAGAAATAATTTGTTAAAGGATTAATCAATGTATTTCGTCGGTAAGTATTTATGTTACTTCGAAACAACTCCATTAATTGAAAAATTATTCATTTTAAGTTATTTTAAGAAATAGAACTCAATGTATAAATGGAATTAGTTTTATATATAATGTAATTTTATTTCAATGTATTTGAATGTATACCGGATATATGCAAAGAATGACGTGGTTCACGTGTCTGTAATTTTTACAACACATATATTAGGTCAGCTATGGTGATATGTACGTTTGCTTTATTGTAAGCAAAAAAGTATTCAGTATTGTATAATTTAATTTCAGCTTGGACATATATGTTAGGTGCGACGTGGATTATTACAAATTTGATGTTATAGTATAGATATGGATAATTGCACGCTTATGCTTTTTATGTACATTGATTGGTATCTGACATTGCATTAAATAATATTTCCCTTATACGGTGTCGTTGTCAGCTTTAGTGCAGTGGAAACCAGACACTTTGCTTTGTGAAAACCACGTCTTCAAGTGAATGTCTTGAAGTAAATTTTCCAAATGCAGCCAGTGAAAAACACATTTCGATCTAAAAAATTGTTGAATACTGAGTGAGATTCGAACCGGTGAGCAAAAAAGAATGGAGGGGAGCTAAGTCCTTTCAATAATATATGACTATTGGCTTGCCAGTCGGCCGAAAAGCCAGATAAAGTCATCCTTTAAACTGGTCAAATATGGGCATAAATTAGCAAAAGCTACATGAAAAATCATATGTGATGATTATATTTTTACTTTTTAACTTTATTAAACAAACATAACGACGTCATGTGTTGTTCAGAAGCAAATTGTGTAAGACACAATGAACTAATTACGACATTGACTCATTAATCCGTGTAGCTCATTATACCCCCTGCAGTCATTTGCAGCTTGTTGTCTTGTGTCGATGACTCGCCGTCGATATCTTGTGTCAATTCACCGATCCATACAACTCTTTGATATTCACCACAAACATTTCTAAGTGAAGTGAATAATCCCCACGGTAATGAAGTATGGTCACCGGAACAATATTTGTTCGTGAGTCAAATGCTAATATCAATGTTTTCTACTAACCATGTTGAATACATTAGCTCTGAAGTGTCTTAAATTCATTGAGAAATGTCGGCGTTTGCTTTCATAGTTTATTATCTTAGATTCTACGCGGCGATTTTCCCGCCTTCATTAATATGGAACATTCTAATGATTTGAATTGCATTATTGTTACCATAATTGGTATGCATTTGCTCTGGTAAGCCGAGGACTTGCTTTGATCACTGCATTTATTACAACCGCGTTCTCTCACATTGCGACTATACATGCACATGTAATAAAGAAATAATAAAGAAAACCCAGTTAATATTCTCTGTGAATACGCTGTGATAACTGCAATAAGTGTACATTATTTTGGGACGAGGGGCATACGCCCGGGTTGAAACAAATTGGACACTTACTTTTTATTTCGGTTATCACAGCGTACACACAGAGAATCAATCCATTATTTATATTCTTACACATTAACTTTAATGTACAGAAAAGGTGAATTTGAATAGTAGTAATAATAAACGGCTGTTTTAGAATTTGTTCCCATTATCTTGTCTACGAGTAGACCTGGTAACTTTTGAAAGATATACTTACACTTTTAGCTAATGCAATTTCTCTTTCAAGTTTTTCCATCGTTTAAAAGGCAAGCCTATATATACAACAGCCTGACATCCCCACTTGCGTTATGTAGAGAATCAATCCACGATTTCTTAACCAAACTGTCATGAAACCTAAGAAATCCTAATAACTAAGCAGTCTGGAAACATGTTCATCATAAAGGGATGTCCCAACTATCGGATAGTTTCGTTAAAGGCACACTTGCCGCGAAAATCAGGAATATTGCTTACACTAAAAAAGAAAGACCGTTTTCTGTATTTTTCCCAGACAATATAAGTTAGGAACTTTCTATTTTTACCAAAATTTAAAAGTTTGGACGTCACTTTGTATTTTTAATTTGAATTTGAAAATTTGAATTGTTACGGACCCGGAACGTAAACAAACCAAGCTGCCCCCTATTGGCGATTTTATGTTTCAGTCGAGTGAGTGAACTAACGGCACAGTGTAATTTTAGGTAGGCCTATTTATCTGAGAAATACAGGCTGGCGATCGGTTAACAGCGACTGGAAAAGCCTGCTGATAATTGTTTGAATGTAAACCACAGATACAAAGGCCTAAAAGGAGAGTAATCCAACACGAAAGTTGACCGACACTGATCGTTGTTGTTGTAATCAAGCTTCGATTCTTCGTTTGTTTTTCACCCCATTTTTGCATTCTAAAGCTAACTAGACTTGTTTTATGTGTCCTATGTTTAAGTTTAGTGGTATTAGTCGTAGTAAGCTCGTGTAAATTGGTTTTCTTAGCAAATTTAAACAGGCTACGGCGGCAAGTGTGCCTTTAAGTAATCGTTACCATTTGGACAAATTGAACGTTTACAGACATTTAACCGGCACAATCTAACGCAGCCCTATTGGATGGCTAAGCATGTTTTGAGGAATAACATGGGTTATATCTAAAAACAAATAGAAAACAGCACAAATGGTATACACTTTGTTTTATCCACGAGCAGATCATTTTACTATGTTGGTATCTAACTACATTGCAGTGATGATAAGTGGGCGTTGTTTCCGGTTTGATTGGTATTGTGATTATGGGAAGAGGATCGTATAATATGGAAAGGCATCATAATTTTCCAAGATAAACCCTTTTATGGACTGTCTTATATACTGTGTCCAATACGTCAAGCCAATCTCTCTTCATACCAGTCGAATAACGAAAATACCAGCCTCTTAATGACGTTGTTTCGATCACACTTTAGATTGATTTAAAAAAAAAAGGGGAAACGTCTTAGCAGAACCGACAGCGAAATCCTTCCATACTTCCCTTCCTTCCGTTGACGTTAATGGTGTATTCGTATGTTCGACAGGTAGTCCCGAGCTGACTGACGGAGGTTTAATTTAACGCTGGATGGACATTAGTTCTTCACAAGAGGTCCTTGTTTTCAAAGCCGACAGAGTCTATTCCGCGTTTTGACAGATTATTTTAGCCTGTAAACGGATTATTCATTGTAATGGTTAATGACAAGGTTATGTGGTGCAATGGGATAATTGAGAGATTCTGTGAAATATCTTACTGAGATCAGGGTTTTTTCTTTTAGCTAATGCTTTGTTATTTTTCGTTTGTATCGTAATGCATCTGAGCCTCAGTTGATAGATCCTGACGTCAGCGGTGGCTTTTCAATCGGTCTCTAGTTCAAACTGCACTGTCCAAACACAATGAAAACACATTTCACTAGTTCCCAAGCGATCACCTGTTGGGTGCTAAGTACTACCAGCATGTCGAGTATTTACGTTCACCAGATGGCGCGCTTAAGTCTTGGACTAAGGACGACAACTCTACCTTCTAAATAAAATAACCCAGAGTGCGACGGAGCATCCTTAAGGCCCGTTCTCACTGTGCGATTTGCCGTACCGACTTGTAGTGTGCGATTAAAATGAATGATTTTAATTGGTCCATAAGATTTGTCAACCAATCAAATTCATCCATTTGAATCGCATGCTACAAGTCGATACGGCAAATCGCACAATGAGAATGGACCTGAAGTATAATTTGTGCTAAATGTGTTTTTATTGAATGTGTCAGTTATCTGATAATATCCCAGTTCTCAACATGATTTTTATTCAAACTTTTTTGTCTTTTCACAGATTTCCAGAAGATGGAAAGTTTCAACTCTGATTTTCCGGAGAAATGATTTAGCACATGATCGACCGATTATCCAGATCATTTCGAAGATTTCACCTCAACATTTAAATAGTTACATAACAAACTGTTGCCATGTCGATTTCGTATTTGAACGGCAACGCATCTGAACTGCTGTTTAACAGTTCTCTAGGTCAACCAGATACCGTGACGGGATTATTCGAGTTCTACCATTGGTATAGGGTATACCATGGATATTTGGCGTGCGTCGTTTGTATTTTTGGCGTTGTTGCCAATGTTTTCAATATTATTGTTCTCACTAGAAAAAACATGCAGAGTCCTACGAACGTTTTGCTGACGGGCCTTGCTGTTTCAGATGGATTGACCATGGCAGCTTATTTTCCGTTTGCCTTGTATTTCTACGTCATCCAAGGTGCCAGGACTATTGATTCAGCCCGATTCTTGCTGTTTTACGCTATCTTTAGTGTATTGGTACACTCAGTGTCTATTTGGATTACCGTTACTCTAGCGTTGTTTAGGTACATTTTTATCAAATATCCTAGGCGAGGGGTAGTTCTATGCAGTATTCACAGAGCTAAGTTGGCAATTGCCATAGTGTCCGTTGCGGTAATTATTGTCTGCCTTCCAACATGCCTCATGTATGAAGTATCCTCTTATCAAGGGACATACGAGGAAGAGTGGGCTATCGCAATCAAAAGAAACACCTCATTGGATAACGTCGTAGAAAAGACTAACTTCTGGTCACAGGCAGTTCTTATTAAGCTTGTACCATGCATTATGTTGACCGTCCTTAGTATCATGTTGGTGAAAACGATGAAAGACGCTGAAAAACGGAGGAAAAAGTTACTTCAAAAGAGTCACAAGACTGATGACGATGGAAATCGCGAACGAAAGACAAACCGAACAACTCGAATGCTGCTTGCTGTAGTCATCCTATTTCTTCTTACGGAGACTCCTCAAGGAGTACTTCATATCCTTAGCGGGACTATTGAGGGATTTTTTGACACCGTTTACTTTCCTCTGGGAGATTTGTTAGATATCCTGGCTTTGATTAATAACGGAATAAACTTCATACTGTACTGCACAATGAGTAAGCAATTTCGGGACACATTTCTGGTGATATTTTTCAAGGCAACTAGTGTGGGTGGTCACCATCTTGTTTCCACTCACATAAGCACGAGAGAAAGTGACTTATAACACACTATTAAGTATGGGGAAGTCCCGAACTAGGGAAGTTGTATATTGGTACCTTATACCCAACACACAAACAGTATAGAGAATATGGTGATGATGAATGTAACTTGTTATTGTTACTTAATGGAAATGTTAGTGCGTGTCGTTGAATTAAACAGGAAAATCCTCGGACAAATGAACTTTATCCCACACTCTCTGTCCCCATCAGATCCCTGTGTCAATCCGCCAGAAATCCATGTTAGTGGTGTCTTTCACACCCGACCTTTCTAAGTCTGTTATTTTGAAAGGTTTATTTTGAATATTCGTCCAAGCTAAATTCTGCATGTAACTAATTGGGATTCAGTATTGACATATGTCGATAGAAATGCATTTTTTCCTTTCTAAGATGCGATTAGAAATGTACATTTGTGGCGGTTAAATGGTAAAGTAATCTACTGCTATCAATATCACATGTAAATAAAGCATTGGAATGCAGAAAATACCAAAAAAAAACCCAACTAAAAATCAATTAATACGTACAAATGGCGCTAGTCCTGAACATCAAACTGCTTTCCGTAAATGTAACACCTATTACAGCTTGTGAGATCAGAGTTTTACTTAGATCTATGAATTATATTGTGGTTTTTAACATGTTATTTTCAGATAAATTCACCGACATATTGTGCTGTTTCTCTAGCCATTTGATATATTTTTTTCACGGCACCGCAATCTTAGAATCGTCATGGGATGTGTGACCTCTGCAATGACCGCGATTCTACATACACCGTGACATGTTAAGTACGTCATAAAACATCAACTGAAAGCGCTTGTTAACAAAGATAAGAGGCATACATGCGACACATACATGAAGACTTACCTACCGCTTTTACAGAATTTACATTATTCTCAAGTGCACTAGTACAATTATTTTGGTCTACATGTTCTAGTGTGTGATTGTGAGAGAGTTGTAAACAGTCGTTCATTTGAGACATTCTTCGTCGAGAACAACATGTCACGAGTAAGCTATGGCCAGATTCAACCCCGGGATAGAATATCAAAAGAATATTAGTTTAGACATTATGCCGGGTTATACGGATATATCCCAAAGTTTTACCCAATTTATGGTTTTAATAAAATGGTGGTGTGATTTTAATATTTCAATTTGAGTGAACTTCTTGTAATGAAGTAATTCTAATATACTTGGTGGCCGTCATCTGGCTGTGATTCACTGTTTAACTTCTATTTTCTGTTATTGGCATTCAATTTATTTTCTTTGCATGATTTTAATAATAAGTTTTAGAATTTGTTCTATAACTTTGACGCTATCTGCATATTTGTAAATCATATTTGCCAAATACTTTGGGAAGGGTGTTTAATTTTTGTTATCGTCGTCGTTTAACAAGCTATATTTTTTATTAAACTCCGGACCTCGTGTTATTTTCAAGTGAAAACGGTTAAAATGGATTATAATAAAGATGTGTGTTTATTAATGCTATTTTCACCTGGAACATTTTCTCAATGCCCAGTAAAACAGTAGCCGTCTGGGCCATGGCTTTTGTACACCTTTGATATCACCAGCTTTATGTAGAGTGTCAACCCCATTCTACCTACCAGTAATTACCTGATTTTGATTTTAATAAAGAGACAAATTATATCGAAATGTTGCGTAAATGATTTAACTGGATAGATAAGTTAAAACAGTGAAATTAAACACCTTCCTTTGAATACACTCGCCGCAGACGTGTTTAGTCATCACTTGTTCTTTACGTCATTGTTGGTCTCGGTTACACCGTCTGGAGCAAGTGTGTTAATAACTGTGACCCTTTTACCTGATGTGCAAGTCCCTTAATGGTAAAAGGTCGTGCTGGGACTGCTAATCAATATGGCAAGTTCCATTCCAATAGACCTGACATGTTTCATTTAAAACAATGTAATTAGGTAAGATTTTGGTTTTGGTCTGTATTTGCAGCATCGATTTGGCAGTTCATAGGTTTTGACAGAAGCTGTCTGTGTGAAATATCTCGACATGGAAGCTAGTATATGTATATATATCTGCCACAAAAGAGAATCCACGACATAACATAAATAAGACAAGAGAGAAGACAAGCTGGGAACTTGGAAGAGCAATGAAGTTGTAACTGATTAAATGAACATTAATAAAATTTGCAGCTTGTGTATTAGGGAAGAGTTCATTTGTTTGTAACATAAAATACCATGCTGATCAATACATACTGAGAATTAAAATAGGTAATGGAAAAATGTGCTAAATACTGGACCCCTGATCAGACTATTGTCGTTCTGTCTATATACTGTTATGGAAAAGCACGGTTATTTATTTATTTATTTAAAGGAGTGCCCACGGGAACAAGTCCCATTAACGGGTTCCAACACCACAAACAAACAGACATTTATATACATATATGGCAAACATTAACAAGAGCAATAACAAAATAATAAATAAATATAATGATATACATTTTGATAAAAATAAGTTTGGTGAAGAATTTTACATTAGAAAATATACGTGCGGACCGCACGTTTAAAATGCCGACTGGGCGTGAACAGGTCTACAAATACAGGACTACAAATAATGTATTCGAAGCTTTGTTTATTTTTTGTTGACATCGGTTGCCACTATAATTAAATATAGAGTGTTTCTTTTAAACTCTAGTCTTTGTTCGATAACGTTATTGGGAAAATTGTCTGCTATATCAATTTAACTTTCTTTGTGTTTTTATACACCTTGTATGCCGTTGTACAATGGCTGTCTAGAACGATACACCCTACAAGGTATTGCAATGTCTTCATGACATCCGAAGGAAACTAAACATAAGAGAGCCTCGCGATTTTTATTCAAATACTCGTCTAGACTGATTGGTTTATTGACAAATGTGTTATGATATGGGGTGACTGTCGTTAAGGTAATTTTGATCATTCCAGATCGCTCACCAATTGGGTAACTTGTTATTCTCGTAACTTGCAATTGTCCACAGAAAGCAAGTCTTGGTGGGATATTGAGTAATAATTAGTAATCTTATAAAATATCAGAGTGAAATGATTATGTTGTTTGGTTCAAAATAAAAGTAAACCTTTTAGTTTTCAGGTTTACAACAACAGAAGTAAATTGACATTGTATAAAGTAAAGGTCGAAACATGTAGACTATCTTGAATATTCACTCTTCGCCACATGTACGTACATTGTTCTAGACAATTCCTTTGGTCAACTACAATGCATTATCTCTAACACTTAAAGATAATAGAAACATTTTCAAAACATATATATAACTCTGAGGCATATTTGAACAGTTTCCGTATAAAATACTCCAAAGGGAGATAATTCGACTCCCCCCCCCCCCACCCAACCTGTGTACTCTCCACTGTAACTGTTTGGACATCTGTGTAGAGAACGAATTTACACGAACTTACTAAAAGAAACGCCACTTCAAATTAAACAGAGGGCACGTTATTATGACCGGTAATGTTCGAAAAAGCCATGTACAAACGTGTAATGTAACCTGTTAAGGATCGAACAAAAACTGGCTAACTTCAAGGTTGGATTATTTCACTCATTTTATGTCCTTTTGTTTTAATTGAATTTTAAAATTTATTGGGAACATTCTTGCGTCCCTTAAACCAAGCAAGTCCTGTGTCTGTATTTCTAAGGCTACTAGTATAATACAATGTAGATGTAAAAACCTTTGGATGACGTGTTCTCCTGTTTGCATCACCAGGCTCGGAATTTATTAACATGGCGAGCAGCTGCTTTTGTCTGGGAGAATTCAGAATACAGTTTATTGTTTTAAATTGAGTCTGGCATAAAACATCAATTAAAAAGTTTATTTTTCTTGCTGGGATATTGAGTAATGAGTCATTCACTATGTAACGAGATAAGAGAGTGTAATGATTCTGCTGGTTGGTTCAAAATGAAAGTAAACATTTTAAGCTGGTACATCTATTCGCTATATGATTTAGATAGTTAGAAATTTACTCTGATATGTTATGGCTTTAACAACCATAATCCGAGGTAACAGGACAACGTTGAGACAGTCAAAGCTTTGTGAATTTCCGGAAGAATATCGAAGACTGGTCAGCTTTCAAATAGCAATACTGTTTTTTTTCAAAAGGATAGGCCTTTTGTTGAAGAGAAACAAGCATTCCTTTTCAGTGTTTGAGCAATGTAGGGGGCAGGGTTCCAAAAATACGTGATTGCGATTTCCGCTTAGATTGGCACATATTCTTCTTGGTGACAATACAACACTCAGCTTGTTCATTCCTATTTAAATATGGATTCCTGTTTTTTTTTTCAATTTCATAAAGTTAAAAAAGAAGGCAGTTATTCATTTCATTTTGCGACCAATGATAAATAAACGCAAGGGATCAGCGTGTTTAACCTAAATTAGATAATTATTATAGCGATAAAGGAAAGACTCACCTTGAAGATGACCATCGTAAAACTAAATTAATGTTGAAATAACGAAGTTTAACCTTCTCTTACTTACTCACTTACTTGAACATTGGCAAATAGTCTTGTAGTTCTTGTTGTAAATTCAAGCTTTATGAACGGTTGAAATTAAGGTATTTTCTTGTTTGAAGGAAATTTGTATTTGGTTAGCTACTTTTTCAAAGACATTCAAGTGCAGGGAGTTTTTGTGGAAATTCTTAAAAGTGCCGTTGATGGGTGTTATGTTTGAATCCAATTCTGTTAAGAAATGACAGGGCTTCATTGAATGTGCATTCGTTGCTAAATACCACCAGATTGTTTTTGGACTAATTGGTCGTCTTGAATCTGGGTAACTAAAATCTCATTGCGAGAATGCGAGAAACGCGAAATAAAACTAAAATCTCGCCGCGAGAATGCGAAAACACGAGAAAAAATATAATCTCGCCGCGAGAATGCGAAAACTCGAAAATTATCAAAAAGTGCTTTATTTGTGCCATTTCGCGTTCTCGCATTCTCGCCGCGAAAACTCGAAATAAATTTAAAATCTCGCCGCGAGAATGCGAGAAAAATACAATCTCGCCGCGAGAACGCGAAAACTAGTCAAAAGTGCTCGTTTTGTGCCATTCATTCTCGCGGCGAAAACTGAAATAATTCTAAATCTCGCCGCGAGAACAAGAGAATAAACTTACTTTTTTTTTCTTATTCTCGCCGAGAATTCAGGTATGCGTATTGTGCCAATAATATAATAAACCGATATCGTCGAACATATTAAAGGGGCATGAGCTGCCAAAATGTTGCTATTTCGACATTAAAACAGAATGTTGAAATTATTGGCTATTTTTCTTAACACGTATAATTCAGAAGCTTTTTAGTGCTTCTAGTCTCGAAAATGTACTATAAACTATTGTTTTGAACTAACTTTGGTTTAGAATGAATGAATAGTCGTCCCGGTTATTTAAATTTTGTTTACTTTTCGAACACGTTTTCGGTTCGTACAGGCCACATACTGTATGAATGTTTCTCATTCCAACGCCAATCATTAAGTTTTTCGATGACCTTCAAAACCTCCTAATGTCGTGACGATCAGAAATTATGAAAAAAGTTTGAATTTTGGCAGTTCATGCCACTTTAACTTCCCAACACTGGCGACTAGGAGCCGTCATATTACTCAGATGAATAAACTAAATCAAAACTCATTGCAGCTTATTTCAGGACTCTCCGTAGTGGCCTGGGGCATATTTATTTGGTGTACAGAGATTTACATTTTCTTACATTATAGAGAAACAACAGTAGGGCCAATATATTAAAACATACATTCATTTTGTCACCGTCGTCAGTGGGCCTATTTTCTCAGATTAGAAACCCAACTTATGATGCATGATACATTGTTTCAAAAAACCCAAGTAAAGGTCACCGTCTATTTTTAGGCTGTTAGCATGGCGACAAAATGAATTGACTGTGGCATGCACAGATTTCTAAATGATAATAAACCCGATATTCAAAAACCGGTGGGATAGAATGGTCAGAGTTGTGTGGGGAGGGGGGGGATTTCGTTTTCTTGTTTTCGAGTTCTTGCGGCGAGATATAAAAAATGATTTCGCGTTCTCGCGGCGAAAATGCGAGAACGCGAAATGGCGCAAATAATGCACTTTTGGCTAATTTTCGAGTTTTCGCATTCTAGCAGCGAGATTATATTTTTTCTCGTGTTTTCGCATTCTCGCGGCGAGATCTTAGTTTTATTTCGCGTTCTCGCATTCTCGCGGCGAGATTTTAGTTTAATTTCGTATTCTCGCGTTTTCGCCTCCTATTTCTCGCAGCGAGAACGCGAAATGGCACAAATCAGCCACCATACTTTTGAGAGATAGTCTAAATGAGACATTCTTTAAGGGGGTGAAACATGTATCCATCTTTAAACTATGACAAGTAGTGAATTTGCTCTTATTTAATAAATATATAGAGGATATTTGTTGTTTATCGGTAAATACCATTTATATTTCATCGAGTGGATAAAAAATCTGTATTTTCACGATTGGCGAAGCCAAGAGTGAAAATACAAGATTTGTTTATCCACGAGATGAAATATATATGAAATTTACTGATGAAACAACAAATATTCTATTTATTATATAATTATTAGTGAGATTTTCGTGTATTTTCTGCGACAAACTGAACAATTCGCTGTCGTCAGTTGACCTAGAAAATGACCTACATTTGGGCTCATCACACATATACATGTACGGCGTAGGATAAAATAGCGCACTGTTTGGGGGCTCAACACAATACAAATTTATAACTTTGCATCCAAAGTTCTTATTTTCATGTTGCAGTTCCAATTTTTGGATAGAAAATGATTTCATGAAACAAATTACAGTTCGAATAGTATAATTATTTCGGAGGAAAAACCTGCGTTTGTCTGCGCGGAAGGACACACGGTGTGCGCGCGACGACAAACATCGAGGTCTGTCATCGTCGGTGAAGTTGAACTTGACATTTTCTTTTGTTTAGTTTTATATTAAAATTTTAAGTGGCAAGGTCTCATTATTTTAAAATAAAAATTTAGTAGATTATGTGTGTTGAAATGTTCTACGATAAATTAGATCTTTATTTGTTTGTTACCAAAATCAATCGAGTCGGCTCTTCTACACTGACAGTGACAGTGCCTACTGGCAGCAATCTAAAATAGAGATTGATCCTACTGCCATTCGGTGAGATATCAACTCTAAAACGATTGAGTGACATGTTGCTTTAACACAAAGGGAGACCACTGCTGTCCACGTCCTTAACATTGTAAACAACGACACGTGACATTGATAGTTGGCTCGGTTGTGTAGAGAGATATTCGATATAATTCTGGTAGGTAACGTTCAAGCCGCCTACAACCTGTTTTGGTATATTGATTGCTACTCTCCTAATACATATAATATACCATGAAATACCTTGAAGTCCATATCATATTTTGCCTTGACATCCATGGGCGCTGCCATCTTGTTTTAGAATGTATTTAAGAGCTGATGTAGTGCCGATTATATTTTTTATTTTTAACAAGTATTTCTGCCCTAAGAACCTGCAATGCAGCATATTATGATAGGGTTACATGCTTGCGAACAGAATAGAACATAGAAATAAATAGTATATAGATTAAAAATTCTCAGTAGATTTCTTGCAGTTAACTATGCGCAAAATGGAGTGCGACGGCTCTCGAGCCATGTCTCGAGTTGAAGATCTCATAGAATGGCACGAGATCTCGATTGTACTGGCAGTAGACTCCAGCGGAGCGAGCGTAACGTCCAGCAAGCACTGCCGTATGGATCCCACAGTCTTCGTTTTCTATGATCTGCGTCAGTTCTCGATACATTTTGTTTAAAATAAGCAATTTTAATGCTCCAATTGTAGGCCTAACACTTTCATTTACATTTTAGAGTGGGGTGGATTTACTTCACGTTTTCTCGTTTAGCGAGTCCTGCTGCAGTGCTAGGCCTAGGTTAAAAATATTATAATACGGCAAGCATCACAGAAAGGCCAAAGCCAAACATATATTTGGTTTGTGTAAAAGTATTTAACAGCCAACTAATAATGTTCGAAATTTATAAATTAAGAATTGATTACAAATTTTGGCAATTTTCACAAAAGATTGGATAATATTCCAATGGAAATAGTTCCGGCACTGGCAGTGATGATATAAACGTTATCGGTAAAAGTGGTGATATCACTTATATCAGAGCTGTACAACTCAATATCTCACTACTAATTATATAATAAAACATGCCCATTGTGTTTTATATACCAAAATGTTCCTTGAAGTACAATCTAAGACACAGGCGAACCATCAATAATGAGTCTTGTAATTTTTAAAAAATTAACTCTCACGAAATAATTACAAAATATCGGCTAAATCTAATTGAGCCAGTCACTGAATGAAGAAACAATTACCAAAACTCCCCAATACAGGGCTGGTCGATCTTCCAGACATGTTAAAAACAGTGGTTATTTTGAAGCTCCGTGTTTGTTTTATGTTGACAACCATGTGTTTTAGCTTTTGAAATCCTTATGCCAAGTTTTCATCCGAAGGTAACTTTATAATGATGCTAGTGATGTTCCATGTGTATCAAGGAACATTTTGGTATATAAAACACCCATGGGCATGGTGTATTTATTAAATAAAATCCAATACAAGATTTGTCACAGTTTAAAGATGGCTACATGTTTCACCCCCTTACAGTGGCATGAGCTGCCAAAATGTTGATATTTTGATCGTAAAACAGAATGTTGAAATTATTGCCTTTTTTTCTCAAGACATATTATTCAGAAGCTTTATAGGGCTTCTAGTCTCGAAAATGTACGATAAATTATTGTTTTGAACTGACGTTGGCTAAGAATGAATGGTCGTCCCGGTTTTAAATTTTGTTTCGTACTGGCCACATACTATATGGATTTTCCTCAATCCAACGCCAATCATTTAGTTTTTCGATGGCCTTCAAAGCCTCTTACTGTCGTGACGATCAGAAATTATGAAAAAAGTGTGAATTTTGGCAGCTCATGCCACTTTAAGATTGTTGTGGTTCTCGCTTGACCTTCAGATTACTAGATAAATAAAAAGTGATCAATCTCGAATAAAAGTCGACTTTCCGCCAAAAATGTACATTTACGAGTTCATAAGGGAATTCTCTGTTGCTATTGTATTCTGTCTGACAGTCGGTGAACAAACGACCGAAAGTGCACAACACGCGCAGCCACATAGTATGGAAAACGGATGAGGCTATACGCTCTGTCGACTTGTCTACTTTAGAAACACGAGATTCGACAAAGCGACGGTCACTAAAATGTGAAAACCGCTTTTTGTTCATTTTAGCGACTCTCGCTTTGTCGATTTGTCCTTAAAAAGTCGACCACTGAACAAGTCGCGACACTCGCTTTGCCGACTTATACTCTCTATGGTGATGACCTACATTATCAACTGAGGCCAGGACAGTTCCCGCTATAAGTCGACAAGTCGCGGCACCCTCGCTTTATCGACTTTTGATATCAAATCTGAACTCACTGTATCGGACAAATTCGTCTAATTAAATGGCAACTTTTACATGAGGTCATTACCTTAGAACGTCATTAGCTTGTGTTAAAGCCAATTTTAACAAAGGGTAGATAACTTCACTCTCGCTTTGTCGACTTCTACTCTCTAGGGTGATGATGGGTGGCTCAGTAGGTAGAGCGTTCGACGCTCAATACTAACAGCCTTCCACCAATGGGTCGCGGGCTCGAATCCCACTCAGTCAAAAACAAATTGGAATTTCTGACTGGGTTTTCACTCGAACGACCTATGTGGGATGGTTGCCAGTTACCAACGGAAGGTCGTGGATTTCCTCTGGGCATAGAGCCCGGTTTCCTCCCACAATAAAACTGGCAACGCCGCCATATAAGTGAAATATTCTTGAGCGCGGCGTAAAGCACCAAACAATCAATCAATCAATCTATGGTGATGACCTACATTTATCAATTGAGGCCAGACTAGTCCTCGCTCCACTCTGAAACTTAGGGGATTTACGTGCGTGAAATACCCTCTGATAGACTGCAGGTCATTTCAAATGTGGGGACCAACAAGGTAGCCGTCAATTGTACGATTTCCCATCGTCGGAACCCACGCTTAAATCTTACGCTCACGCTCACTTTAAGGTGAAAAGGGGAACTTGTTGAGAATTTAACCCTGGGCATCCGAGGATGACGATTTCCATATCCTACTAAGGGCTCTCAAAAGAGTCTCCGTGATAATGTAACGGACCGAAACACTCTGTTTGTTAACTTTTAGCCTCGATCAGTTATATAATTGAAGCATTGGAGGATTCCTGATATGTACCGAAACTTCGTCTGTCTACAACATGTGGTTTACCGGGCTAAATAAAATATATAAACAAATATCCAATGAATTATATACGTGGAATGGAGGTCACGTGGTGCTTGATTTGCATCGAATGCCGCCATTACTAGGAGATAGTGCAGTTTCGATCCAGATCTGTTATGCACGCGCGTTTCAACTATCAATGGCGGTACATTTTACAAAGTCAGATCCAAACCAGCCAACGAGACGTGTCCGTTCCACGCATATAGTTCATTGCAAATATCTTTCCAAACGATATTAGCATTTAGTAGATTTATAATTATTTTTATTATCTATTTTCGTCTGTAGTAAAACATTTTGTTATTTACTTTCGACGCCATTTTTATTCAGCCCAAAAATACGGCGATTTACCGTATAAAAAGCTCAGACTGTCCGAGGCATGTCAAAGCCGACCGGTAGGAAGCGAAAATAGCCGAAGGGTGTTCCGACTGGTCCTCGCTCCTGCTTAAACAACGTCAAGAATACAGCTGGGATTTGGCAGAAGTCAACTGATGTCTGAGGAAAATACATGCCTTATCAGTTATCCGCGCTTTGTTAAAATCGGCTTTAACACAACCTAATTGCAATTTAAGGTTATTACCTCATGTAAAATTTGGTATTTAATTAGACAAATTTGTCCGATACGGTGAGTTCAGATTTGATATCAAAAGTCGACAAAGCGAGAGTGTTGCGATTTCTCAAGCTCTCGACTTTAGAAACACTGGAGTCGACAAAGCGGGAGTCGCCAAATTGTTCAAACCGCGCACCGTTTTGCAATTTTAGCGAATTTCGCTTTGTCGTCCTTTTTAAAATGCGTAACACGCTAATTCAAATGGATTGTCGTGTTTTTCTTCCTCGACCAGTCGACAAAGCGAAAGTCGATAAAATTTGAAAACTGTGCGCGGTTTGGTCATTTTAGCAACTCCCGCTTTGTCGACTTGTCGCTAAAATTGCAAAACGGCGCGCGGTTTGAACAAGTTGGTGACTCCCGCTTTGTCGACTCTCGTATTTTTAAAGTAGACAAGTTGACATTGTAAATGGCCTCATCTGTCTTCCATACACAAGTGCTCTACTGCGCATTAGATTATTTTTACCACAACAAAGCAGACATTGGAATCTTCAGATAAAACTGCATATCCAGCGGTCAGTGGGAGCTAGGAAAACTACCAATGGCCATCTGAAATCTCTTCTTTATATAAATAACGGTGGAATAACACGCATTTTAACCATATTCATTCCGGGCATGTCCTAAAAGTGATTTTGTTGATTTTTTTCTTCAGAAAATTATACAATATTTTTAATCGGAATTACATGTTTTGTAATATTCAGCCATTTTCAGAAAGACTAAAAATGACAAAATAAACACGTCTATTGGATATTTAACCAAAAACATAAATATTGCTTGATACGTGTACATAGACAACAGTCTACCAAACAGTATCATCTTTGAAGTTAGCCAGACTAAGAAAAAACAAGACTTATTTACAAAATCATATTTATACACAAACCGCATGTTTTGACATTCGACTTGGAGGCGATATGTCAAATAAGATATAGTTTTAAAAATACAAATTGATTTAATATTATATCGTAAACAACATATTATAAATACGTTTTCATAGTTTTGCTTTGCTTGGGTTTCGCTTTTTGTTTTAGTTAATATTCCTAATTCTTCGAATCAAGAAATCTGCTATATCCCAGAAAAGCTGCCAGAGTGAGCCATAAACAGTTTATAACACATCTCCAGCCGAAATAAGGAAAACCTTGACAGCAACTAGTCTCCAGAGAATATTACTCCTTCATCCATTTTCTTTTATTGAACATTACTAACTTAACTAATTTTATAAGTGGCGAAATTATTGCATTGCGTCATAGGCCTGGTACTCAAAAGGTATACTTCAAATTCCAATCCTAGCACACACAAAGCTTTATCTGAACTTCAATGCGTTGAATGGTTGATTTAGCTTATTAGCGCGTCCATTAGTATGGATGATGTATTATTGAGTAATTGTTACTTAGAGTGATTAATAAAACTGTGACGGCACAATATATAGAATATCTTTGTACAGGAGTATACATGCATGTACATTTGAGAAGTGTCTCTTAAACCTGCAAAACAATTGAGCTTACATCCATATACAAATTACAGATATGCAAATATGCAGTAATGAGAAAAGGGAAGATAGACAGATTGGGTTGTCAATATTGGTTAGTCAAGTGTCAATTGAGCAGTATACAGCACACAAATACAATATAGTTGTTTGTATACACATATACACTCAGATCGGGCAAACAGAATTATAAAGGTAAATTATAACAGTCGACCATCCAGAAATTTTATTATTTTCTTTACATCACTAATTCTTCCACTTCTGCAGCCATTACTCAAGTTAGTTTCCCACCCTCTACCCAATCCCATCGGTCTGTAAGTCCCTTGACATTCTGTGATCTCGTCCCCACGCCTGCAGTCACAGCTTCATATGCTTATAACTCGATCTTACCCTTGCCATTTCCTACCCTACTGGACCCCTCTACCCTAGACCGGGTACCTCTGTCCCTTCTTTTCTACCTCTCCCCAGTTTTTACTAGAGTCATCTCTCCTAGACCTAGTACCTCTGCTCCTAGTCCGAAATATCTGCGATGATGATGTAAGACATTTTCTGACAGGCCATCATCATCGTCAGAACGCATTTGATCAATTTTCTGGGAATTTCCTGCCACCCTTCGAGGTGGCAAGACCACCTCTCGTTTCTCATCAAAAATATCAAGATTCTCTTCATAACTTTTAAAAATAAAATTACAAATCCGTACTTTAATGGTTTCCTTTCTCCTCGCACCAGTCTGAAGTCTGTACGTCGACACAAGCCATAGATCTGACTGGTTAAATGTCTAACTGTACCAAACCTTCAGTTTACAAAAGTCTCCATTTGCATACTCCCATTGATACGTCACTATATGCGCAAAAGGTCAACCTGTCAGATGACTACCCCACTGGCTGGCGATATAGTTCATTGGTCGTGTTTTTTGTTGTTGTTGAAGTCACGTGAACCATCACGACCAATGAACTATATCGCATTCTAATGGGTAGTCATGTGACAAATTGACCTTTCGCGCATATAGTGACGTATCAATGAGAGTATGCAAATGAGGACTTTTCTAAATTAAAGGTTTGGTAAAATGTGAGATTTAACCGGGCAAATCTACATACAGACTTCAGATTGGTGCTAGGAGAAAGGGAAACCATTACAGTACAGTAATAATGCGTTCTGACGATGATGATGGCCTATCTGTCAGAAAATGTCTTACATCATCATCACAGATATTTCGGACTACTCTGCTTCCTCTCCTCCTCCCCCCTCTCCAGCTTTGTCAGCCTATTCCCTTAAGATATATTCAAATGCAGTGATATCCCCTCCGAAAGGTCAGCACAGCCCTCGGAATAACTTAGCTAATTCAAAATTTTGGAAATTTCGACACACCTCCTCTGAATGGCACATTCCTAATGTGCCATTAAGAAAGTACTATTACTTGGGGATTCTAATCTGTCTAGAATTAACCTTGACCCCCACCCTGATATGCAGGTAGAATGTTATCATGATGCCAACCTCAATTCTTTCCGGACTCTATTTAAATAGTATAAAAGTTTGAAACCTGAGAAAGTTCTATTGGTACCAATAACAAGAGACTACTGAGACAATCATTTCGTTACATCAGATACGCAATGTGATGACAGCTTTTAGGAATACTTTTTCCAACTCGCTCATTTACTTTGTGGAGATTCTGTCATCTACTAAATTACCGGCCAGTGAAGTTTCGAACCTGAACCTATATAACTTTTCCGCTTCCCAGATGAAGATAGTTACGGTCATACCAAAAATATCTCAGTCAAAATTTAAAATATCCACATACAAAATTCACTGGGCCGAAGATACAGCAAATTACTTGTATACTCACTGGCTTCAGACACTTGATTTAAATCAGTTTTGGGACAGGGCATGTGCCGCCCTACTTTCGGCTTAGGAAGTAACATTGCTATTATAAATGTAAGTAAATGATGCACTCAATGCTGATGATATTTCATTTCTGCTTTGCCCGAAATCATTATCTGATAGGAACCTTTTTATCAGTAAATTAGTTCATGCTATGGACTTTGTCCAGAATTATAGGTCTGGTTGATATCTACTGACACAAGCCCTCTTCCTACATGTATGATAAAAAACAAACAAGACATCAGTGAACTGATCTTGGCGACCATTATAGGACACTTTCAGGAAGTGAGACTGCTTGTAAATGGATCGCAAACTTGATTTGTGAAAGTGATTTCTTCAGTTGGTGGCTGGCAGGACAAGGACAGAGTTTCTCTGGTAGAAAGTGGCTGTACTCTGAACACTCCAAACCAACTTTCCTAAATCATTGGTCAAGAGTTTGATTGATTGATTGATCGTTTAGTGTTTTACGACGCTCTCAAGATTATTTCACTTATATGGCGGCGTTGCCAGGTTTGTTGTGGGAGGAAACCGGGCTCTATGCCCATAGTAAACCCACGGCTTTCCGGTGGTAACTGGCAATCATTCCACATAGGTCGTTCGAGTAGAAACGCAGTGAGAAAATGTTAATTTTTTTTGGGACTGCGTCGGATTCGAACCGCGACCAATGATGGAAAGCTGTTCGGAATGAGCGTCCAACACTCTACTGAGCACATATTGAACCAAGGTTCACATTTCGTGAACTTTTCAACTCGGCTACCATAATATCCATTCTTATAAAGAAGATTTATTAAGCAAAAATACGAATTCACTCAGAGTTAAATTACCAGATTGTATAAACCGTATATAACAACACATTCGACCAACCTCTTATTTTATCTTCGGCCTGCTATCATGTTTTATCAGTAATGTCTTAAAGCACACCCTCGGGAAAAGTTTAATTCTAAATCTTTTAATTTGAAATTATTTCAGTTACTATAAACATATCTTACAGAATGCAAGATACTGAACCGCAAAAAAAAACGTCACTCCTTTTTTGAACGATATGATTCCAAATTTGACATGATTGATCATGATCATTGATAGACAAATGTTATAGAATTTCAAAAGAAAGTGAGGACAGGTGGCGCCACAGTGCGATCTGGAAGTCTTTAATGTGTACATGTATGGCCACCATTGGCGTTGATTACGGTGCTCCATCGTCTGAACATTAAGTGGATGAGACGGTTGATAAAGATGATAGGAACTTGGGCCAAAATTCTGTGATACGCCTGAGTGAGTTCAGCTGCAGTTGTCAGCCTTGGACGCACGAGATTGAGCCTCCTCTGAATCTCGTCCCACAAGTGTTCTATCGGATTTAAGCTGACTGAGAGCAGGCCATTGAATAGTCTGTATGGTGTTTTGACGGAGAAAGTCTCTCGTTGCTCTGGCAGTATGGGCTCGTGCGTTGTCCTGCTGGAAGACATGATTTCCATGACGAACAAAATGGGGGCACGATGAAGGGTCTCTGCGCCTGATCGATGTAGCGGGCAGCTGTTACACCATTTCCCCTACCAGGACCAACATTCTGGAACACCATAGGTCCTAGTTTTTGATTCAGTGCTATAGCACCCCATACCATAATGCTGAGACCTCCCCACGCGTCTCTTTTCAGAACACACTCATCTGCAAAACGCTCCCCTCGTTTACACCACACTCTCATTTGCCCATCAACTGTTGAGATGCAATACCGGCTTTCGTCGGAGAAGACTACAGTTCTCCACTTCCGGTGACGCCAATTTCGATGCTGTGTGGCCCATTGCAGACGAGCGCGGCGATGTCGAGCAGTGAGGATCGGACCCTTGTTAGGCCTGTGACATCTGATATTGGCCTGCCTCAAACGCCTGCGCACCGTGTCGTCGCTGATTGGTCTCTGGTGATTGCCAATGATTCCTTGCAGTTTTCGCAGCTGTAGCGAAGCGGTTTTGCAGGTGTTGACGGACAATCTGTCGATCTTGCCTCAACGTTGTTACAGGGGGTCTTCTACTACGAGGATGGTATGCTGTGATTTCAGTGGCTTGAACCCGTTGCTGCAGGCGGTATATTGTTCTGGCATGAACATTGAAGTGGTTTGCCGCAGCTCTTGCAGTCTGGCCAGCATGAAATCTTCCCAAGGCCTGGTTTCTCTGTTACCGTGACGGTCGTGGTATGTCACTACTGTCAAACTGGGAATGATTCGGTGCATGTTCGGTGGCTTTTGTTATAGGGAAGACACCTCGCAACACACGAGCATTGTGGCCTTCATGCAAAACAAACCGAAAAAGCACCCCATCATTACCTTAGTAAGTGTGTTTTGACGATGTGTTTTGCATATTAGTAACATGATCAGAAACCAAACTTCCTTGACCACTGGCTTCAAACCAGGTCTAGAAGGGATATCAAAAGAGATTTTTTTTTTGAAAATTATGATAATATATGCATTTATCAACATTTGAATAGGGTGACGTATCTTTTGCGGTTCAGTATAGTTATAATAAAGTGGCATGAGCTGCCAAAATTCACCCTCTTTAATAATTTCTGATGGACATGACAGTAAGAGACTTTTAAGGTCATCGAAAAACTAAATTATTGGCTTTGGAATGAGGAAAATCTATACAGTATGTGACATATACGAACCGAAATAGTGTTCGAAAAGTAAAGAAAATTTAAATAACGGGGACGACCATTCATTCATTCTAAGCCAAAGTTAGTTCAAATCAATACTTTATCGTACATTCTCGCGACTAGAAGCACTAAAAAGCTTCTGAATTATACATATTGAGAAAAATAGCCAATAATTCCAACATTCTGTTTTAACGTCAAAATATCAACAATTTGGCAGCTCATGCCACTTTAAGAAAAGAGGGGAGCTAACCCCGTACCTTCAGTTCGTACTTGCAAGCATCCCCCCTAAGTCGATCGGTTGGAAAACCCATGTTGTTTTAGACAGAGTGAAATTTTGATCTCGCGATATTTTTGTTGAAGACTGTTCGGATTAAGCGTCCAACAGTGTACCTTCTGAGCGACACACGGAGGCTCCAATAAGATGACAAAAACATGACATGTTGTAGACAGACGCAGTTTCGGTACATATCAGGAATCCTCCAATGCTTCAATTATACAACTGATCGAGGCTGAAAGTTGACAAACCGAGTGTTTCGGTCCCTTACATTATCACGGGGACACTTTTGTGTGGTCCTCAAGAAGAGTTGGAAATTGTACGCTTCACGGCTACCTATTTGGTCGCCATATTCAAAATGACCTGCAGTCTATCAGAGGGTATTTCACGCACGTAAATCCCCGAAGTTTCAGAGTGTGATTCCCAAAGTGGGAGGTAATTCCCCTTGGTGGGATGATTGTGGGGGCGGTGAACTCGAATTTGTCAATCTGTCCCAATAACGACAATATTTGCAAACGCGGACCTGGCCGAGAGCGTCTATTGCGTTTACTTGTTTCATTTGTTGATAATAAAATGCGACTCGTACTGTGGCAGCCTGGGATGAACAGCTTGCATTTAAGAATTCATGCCATTTATTTATTAACAGGACAAAGGCTTATGGACATTGTTGTCAGAATAAGGTTAATAAAACTACGACAAATGGATTCTTAAACTTGATGCTGCACAAAACCTTTGTAAGACAAAACCATCTCCCAATTGTGCCTTTCATAGATCCCAAGATCACGAAGCGAGAAAGCGAATTATTGGGATAGATAGTTGCTTTGTGTTTTGCGCCGCACTCAAGATTATTTCACTTATGGCGATATTGCCAGATTTTTCTGGGCAGGAGAACCCCTCCCGGCCCCAATTTCCCGTCTTTACATCTCAACTATCCCACTTACGGCGATAAGACCAATTTTCATATTCTTGTCCAATAGGGTTTGAACCCGTGAAGCATTGGTGCGTGAGCCACTACAGAAAATGGATGCTGATACAGTAACACTTTTAACATGGTTTTACTAATGTTCAAATGGAAAAAGGAAAGTGATGCATTGTTTATTTAATGCAACGTGCAACACTGTTGACTGTTTTTTTAGGTATTTATGCCACATTAAGGATTATTTCCAATATCTGGTTTGCTACCAGGTTTTTGGGGAGAGAGAAACCGGGTTTTATGACGGGTTGAATCTTCATCCATAGCACTCTATCGAGTTTCAGTTAAAAAATCTATCGAGTTTCAGTTAAATTCGAACCCTCAGAGAATTCGTAGACAGCCGGTGATACTCGAAGCAAAACGGTCTGAAGAGTTGATTAAAAACGACCAAACATAACAGTGGTGAAAAAAAATCGAAATTTACCAGTAATGAAATAAATAACTTTTTTAGGCATAACTGGTTGTTTTGTACTTCACTACTGGTATATCACTACTGGTAAATTGTTATTTCACTACTGGTTTTACATCATTACTGGTCGTTTTTTACTTCACGACTGGTTGTTTTATGTGACTTATTACTGGATTTTATTGCACTACTGGTTGTAACACAAGCTTCTGTCAGTCGTCAACCTAATGAAATATCATAGGTTTAGTTTATTACAACAATTTATGATGTGGTATAAAGGCCTAAGTAATATACCTCTTTTTAACACAATTAGAAACTTGTTTCCATGGTTATTTCAGACAAGAAGATTTTGCGTGTGTTTTAGTGTTCCTAAATATACATATCGGGCTCTACATACAACGGAAATGTTTTCGCTTATTTAATCGTGAAAGTCGATCACATTCATCAAAATTGGCCTTATTCTAGTCCGTACTGGCTGTCTTATATGGTGTTTATACTGAGGAACAGCAGAGAGATCACTGAGAGCTAACACGGCATAACTTGCTGTGCTCAAACACATGGTTTTCTGCGTGTGGATGGTCGCCCATCCCTACCCCCTTTCCCTATGTCCATT
Organism: Lepidochitona cinerea; assembly: GCA_963971465.1. Classification (NCBI taxonomy): domain Eukaryota; kingdom Metazoa; phylum Mollusca; class Polyplacophora; order Chitonida; family Tonicellidae; genus Lepidochitona; species Lepidochitona cinerea. The sequence continues at coordinate 13,310,147 of OZ020560.1, read as the reverse complement.
GTTACCGTCTCTCGTGCAAAACTACACGAATTGTCCCCATGGTGCATTATGTAAATAAAGCGTACTGTTCAGGTATAAATACAAATGTAAGGATTTCCTGAAATAAACCGTCCTTGGGGCGTCTTTCACGAATGGCATTAAACCCTGGTGGTTTATACTGCTTTGCGTCATTTCCAAGATCTAGAGCCCAGTCCACATAGGAGTTCCGTTGAGCACAGATTTCTTACCAAGGAATGGAGTAATTCTCATCATGTAAGTACAGTCCATATTTTTTTGTTCTATTGATCGTTTTATTTGAATCGTCATGAAAAATGTTTTCCTATTTGAGGTCTGGTTTTATTGCCTTCAGTTTTACCAACGTTCAATCTGAAGTTATTGATCGAAATAATGTTGCCAAACACAGTTTATCAAACAATGTTAAAGCGGCATGATCTGCCAATAAAAGAGGAATTTTTGTTGAGACAGATTTTGATCGAAATTTTTGACAGATAATGTCACTTTTAGTATCTACTCCTAGTACATTTTGACAGCTTCGCTAATGGTATAAAATGATACTTAGCTTAAAGGGGCATGAGCTGCCAAAATGTTGAATTTTTAACGTTGATACAGAATATTTAAATTATCGGCTATTTTTCATAAGACGTATAATTCAAAGACTTTTTAGTGCGCCTAGTCTCGGGAATGTACGTTAAAGTATTGTTTTAAGCTTACTTTTGCTTAGAATGAATGAATGGTCGTCCCGGTTATTTAAATTTTATTTACTTTTCGAACACGTTTTCGGTTCGTACAGGCCACATACTGTATGGATTTTCCTCATTCCAACGCCAATCATTGAGTTTTTCGATGGCCTGTAAAGCCTCTTACTGTCGGGACGATCAGAAATTATGAAAAAAGTGTGCATTTCGGCAGCTCATGCCACTTTAATGTGTCTGTACTGTAGGCCTATAAACGTGTCTTGATATCCTCTGAAATAAGTTATCCAATTAAATAAACCTCCACTATGTGGTCGTTTTTAAATGTCCCTATTCTGCATTCGACTACGTTCAGCTTAGTTGGCCAACATTTTTGAGGTTGCCACAATCAAACTAGGTTATTTTCGTGTTGATGCCATTATGTCAAACTCGGTTTGTTTTTCAGTATTAATTTCTTAGAAACAATTTTTAATCAGGTTCGAACTGGCGATTTATTAAAAGAAACTGACAAGTAATAGCAGTACGGAAAAACTTTGAAGGGACAATCGCTGAACACGTATATTTTTAAATGCGTGCTATTCGACTGTTTTTATATTATATATATTTAGGGAAAATCTTGTCTTAAAGTGGCATAAAATCATACAGTATGTGAGCTGTACGAACCGAAAACATGTTCGAAAAGTATACAAAATTTAAAAATGGACGCGCCAATAAGCCAAAACAACCAACCAACAAAATTTAAATAAGCGGGACGACCATTCATTCATCTTAAGTCAGTCCCATTAGCTTGCTATAGGCAAGACGTTCTGACTAAGTAAGGTTATGTTGGTTTCTAGGATTAGCTAAACCATCAAATTGTATATATTTGGATCCTACATGTGAGGAGGGGGTGTGTGGCCGCTTTAAGACGTAAAAGAATATCAGTAGATATTACCCAGACCTATAACTCTATAACATGAACTAATTTACTAATAAAAAGGTCCCTATCAGATAATGATTTCGGGTAAAGCAGAAATGGAATATCATCAGCATTGAGTTCATCATTTCTTACATTTATAATATCAATATTACTTACTTAGCCGAAAGTAGGGCGGCACATGCCCTGTCCCAAATTTAGTTTAAATAAAGTGGGCATACAAGCAATTTGCTGTATCTTCGGCCCAGTGAATGTTGTCTGAGGATACTTTAAATTTGGACGGAGATAATTTTGGTGTGACCTTCTTAAACTATCCTTATCTTTGAAACAGAAGAGTTATATAGAGGTGTTTTCTTGATGATTTTTTCAGCTCCCACTTACCGCTGAATAGTGATGTTTTAATCGGGTGAATCCTTTGTCTGCTTTGTTTACTGACTGAGAATGGACCTTTTTAGTTAAAGATTGATCACGTCTTATTTTTCTAATCACAATCGCAACGGAGAATCCCAACTCTCCTTTTCAAAGGCTCACTCTCTGCAAAATTCCAGAATACTGTTAGATTAAAACATTTGACGGTTTTCTGTATTTACTAGGTACTACGTTTGTGCCTGCGTTAATGAAAATATACTTTTTTTTTTGTTTTAATTTGTATGTCAATCTTTGTATCTACTTTATTGCAGAATTATTACAGCGGGTTATTTTTCCTGCTGAGGAGAGATGGGAAATAGCTAACTTAATACCAGTGAGATTAAATGACCGCTATCGGAATTTCTAACATGGACCTGCAAGATGATGGAGCCATTGGATGCAACACAGATGGAAGGATGAACTTTTTATTCTGCAGTAAAAGTGAGGGATAAAAATTCATAATGTGATACACTATTCCTTTCAAGAATCCACTGGATTGCAACGTTCTAATGACTCATGAAAACACACCCAACACACAGACTTGTACTACATGTATATGGTGACTTTATTTAAAGTGGCATGAGCTGCCAAAATTGACACTTTTTCATAATTTCTGATCCTCACGACAGTAAGAGGCTTTGAAGGCCATGGAAAAACTAAATGATTGGCGTTGGAATGAGGAAAATCCATACAGTATGTGATCTGTACGAACCGAAAACGTGTTCGAAAAGTAAACAAAATTTAAATAACCGGGACGACCATTCATTCATTCTATGTCAAAGTTAGTTCAAAACAATACTTTATCGTACATTTTCGAGTCTAGAAGCACTAAAAAGCTTCTGAATTATATGTCTTGAGAAAAATAGCCAATATATTCAACATTCTGTGTTAACGTCAAAATATCAACATTTTGGCAGCTCATGCCCCTTTAATGTAAATTACTGAACATCAATAAAAACAAAGTGAAGACAGAATTTAGGCCATAAAATATGCAAACATACCAAATGTAAATAACGAGGTAAATGTTTTTATAAAGACAATTTGTACCCATTTATTGTGTGTATGTGTGTTTTTATTTAGGCAATCAAATGATAATTATATCGTAGATATGAATTAAGTTTATGCAGCGACAGAGGTGATCTGAGTTATCTCCCCTCTTCAATTGGCTGGTTGCAGCCAACAGAGGGATACCTTGGTTACAGCAGGAGGTCACGTCGTCCACTCCAACTTTGAAGAGGGAAGAATCAACTACATCTAAAAATTCGGTCATCTGCGTTTGTATACATTTATTCTCTCTCTGTTATTTGTGTCATTTCTGGATGTTTTTATGAGTGTCCTGGTTATTTTGCCATATAACTTTAAAACCAGTTATTTTGATTCAGATCACATTTCGCAATTTCGGTTTATTATTTGTTTAATGTTACGGCTGACAACTACACCAAGATTCTCGACGATCGCCATGTGCTCCAAAGTACTTATAGCCGGACACTCTTTCATAAAGCGACTATGCATGTGAGGGTGGATGTTTAACTGTTTTTTTTTTATAATGTATGTACCACTGTTTATGAGGTTGTATACCTCATTGTTTATTGGGTGCTGTACCTCTCTGTTTATTATGTGTTATATTCCATGTACCTCACAGTGTAAAGGTATGAGGTGATATGCCTCACTGTGTATGAGGCGATGTGCCTCACTATGAATGAGGTGATGTGCTTCATTGTGTATGACGTGATGTGCCTCGATGTGTATGAGGTTATGTGCTTTTTGATGCATGTCCCACTGTTTATGAGATTGTATACCTCATTTATTATGTGTTATATTTCATGTGCCTCACTGTGTAAATGTATGAGGTGATATGCCTCAATGTGTATGGGGCGATGTAGGAGTTGATGTGCCTCATTGTGCTTGACGTAATGTGCCTCTTTCCCGATTTATATATGAGATCATGTGCCTCACTGTGTATGGGGTGATGTGCTTCGCTGTGTATGATGTGGTGTGCATCAATGTTTATTGTGCATTTCTCCTTCCTGTTATACAGGTTATGTGTCTCACTGTGAGTATCTGTTTCTAACTGTGCATGAGGTTCATTTATGTGCCTCACGATTTATGAGGTTGTGTACCTCAATTTATGAGAATGTGTTTCTCAATGTTTATGAGGTTGTGTACCTCAATTTATGAGAATGTGTTTCTCAATGTTTATGAGGTTGTGTACCTCCAATTTATGAGAATGTGTTTCTCAATGTTTATGAGGTTGTGTACCTCAATTTATGAGAATGTGTTTCTCAATGTTTACGAGGTTGTGTACCTCAATTTATGAGAATGTGTTTCTCAATGTTTACGAGGTTGTGTACCTCAATTTATGAGAATGTGTTTCTCAATGTTTACGAGGTTGTGTACCTCAATTTATGAGAATGTGTTTCTCAATGTTTATGAGGTTGTGTACCTCAATTTATGAGAATGTGTTTCTCAATGTTTATGAGGTTGTGTACCTCAATTTATGAGAATGTGTTTCTCAATGTTTATGAGGTTGTGTACCTTAATTTATGAGAATGTGTTTCTCAATGTTTATGAGGTTGTGTACCTCAATTTATGAGAATGAATTTCTCACTTTCACGAGGATGTGTGCCTCGTTGTTGATGTGTGCCGCACTGGTTATGTGGCTGTATGTCCCAATGTTCATGAGCGTGTGTCCCTGACTGTGTAGGGGTGTGTGTATGTCACTGTTTGTGTGGATGCGCGCCGCACTGTTTATGAGAATGTGTTTCTCGGTGTAAGTCATTGTCTTCATTGTTTACATAACTTTATATTTGCCCTGTATACCACTGAAGATTAATTTGTAAGGATTGTGACATTCAGTTTTATGTACTTCTGTCGACTGACTTCTGTTCTAGGTTTTTGAGAGTTAGCACAAAATGCCTAAACGCCGGAAGATTGTCAACCCTGAACCCCAGCCACCCACCCCAGCAAAGAAAGCTAAGGCTAGGCCCTGTAAATGCCCAACCACCGAGGATATTGTGAAGGAAGTTCTCCAGGCACTGAAGGGGGCGACGCCACTGGATTCTCCCCAATCAGTCCAGGGCCCTTCTCCCTCTCAAACACCACCCCTTATGACTACTCTGGGTGAGCATAATAGTGATAATATCCCTTTTTCGCAAAGCTTATCAATAGAATCTTCTCATTTAGTTGACCATTTTACGGCTAATCAGAACGAGCATACCACACGTCCCTTACAACCCATAACAACAACAACCCCTCAACTGGTGGGCCCCAGTACGCCCCATGTTGGCGATCATAATTTTTCTACTATTACAGGTGCGTGTATATCTGGTTCACATACCCAAGTAGTCCCCTTAATCAACTTTTCGTTACCCTTAGGTTACAATGTTGACAGCAAAACTCGCAGTAAAATTCACTCAAATGAATTTGTCAATTTTAGACAGTTACTGTTTCCCCAAGACGATGACATCATTTTCAATCTGACGTCAAATGGGTCTGACGCCAATTTTCAGCCTCAGACTAGAAAACGTAATGTCGACAGCATTTCCCAATGGTGTCGAGCTTTCGACATTTATCACACATTATACATTGCTAAATACCCGCAACATTCGCCAGTATTGATTAAATACGGGCATACCATTCGTCTCCTCTACCACCAATTCGGATTGTCGGCGGCCATGTTTTACGACGAAAACTTAAGAAAACTTCGTGCACTTCAACCTCTCGGCTGGTCTAATGTGCATGACGAATTATGGAAATTATGCTCAATGAGAAAACCAGCTGCCCCTCCCAACACTAGCAGAGCAGTTTTTTAATACTGGATTTATCGACTTGTAAGTCTAGTGTTAAGTTAATCCAACATATTTGGAATGAAATAAAGTTTCCTAACACCTCGCTAATAGGAGGCCAGTATTTGACTGCTCCTACCAACATTTTTGTTCTGCCAAGCGTGTGTTACTACTGTTGTATGCTCTGTATTAGGGAAAATGTATTTCGGGAGGCCGGTATTTAACTGCTCCATTCGTCACAATGGTTTTTCTTGGAACAGAATTTTAATATTTGTATTCTACTTGTAGATCGTTTGTAGTGTACCGAGAGGCCAGTATTTGACTGCTCTTACAATCACTTCTTCTTTTTATTGCTTGGTTTTCTAATAACCTCCCTTAATATGTTAATTCTTTGCTTGGAGGCCAGTATTTGACTGCTCTAATAAATACATCTAGTTTTAGTTCATGGTATCATGTGGAGGACATGCAGTGTTTATACGTTCTGTATCTCTAAATACTTCAAATTCAATGTGGTAGGAGGCCAGTATTTGACTGCTCCTATTCATACATCGATTTTAGCTCTTAGTATTATATGGGACCAGTGTCATTAAGCTTTGTATCTCTAAATATTTAATTTTTTGCTTGGAGGAGGCCAGTATTTGACTGCTCCTATTAATACATCGACTTTAACTCTTGGTATCATATGAAGCTAGTATTGGTAGGAGTTGTATCTCTAAATATTTTGTAGTTAGCTTGCAAGCCAATAGTTGATTGCTCCCATCTGTTAAGTTGCTAACAATAATTTTACGTCTGCAGATTAGATCGTTGGTCGTGTACTAGGAGGCCAGTATTTGACTGCTTCTATCGACGCCTTTTTTGTGTTGGGTCCTATTTCATATATTAAGTTAGCTTGGAGGTCCGGATTTGACTGCTCCCATCTCAAAACATGTGTATGTTAGTTCACACAATAGTTCATTATTTGAATTCGTTTGTCAATCAAAGTGGTTTACCACAAATCACAGTGTTATTGTTCATAATTGCTAAATTTCACTTATCATCTGATGTCTTGATTGAATATCTAGAGAAAGCTACAATCATTTTCTATTATAGGAGGCCAGTATTTGACTGCTCCTTGGTAGACAGCTTCTGCTTAGTTCCTTTAGGCACCCATTTTGGTCAGAGACTTCGGGCGGGGGTATAACAGCTGCTCTGTTATTCTGTGGCCTTTTCTCCCTTTCCGCCTTAGCGGAATTCTAAATTTATCTTATCAATTGTATGATTTTCGATATAATTTGAAAACAATAAAACTGTCATTTGTGTAATGACCTTTTTCAGTCAACTTCAGTTGTCCTAGTCTCATTCCGCTAACATAGCTCGTCTCTGACCAAAACTGTTTGAGTGCATAAATATGCAGATATGCCTTAATGTAACTATGTAACAACTTAACATAAGTAGTAAGGAAACTTCGTAAATATTCATGGTGTAATCTCAATACTTCGGCTTTAACAAGGTTATGTACTCATAATTCTCCTGACGATGAGTTAATTAAAGTCGAAATATTGATTACACCATGAATATTTACGGAGTTTCCTTATTAAATTTACATTTGGTAATAAAGTAGTAAGGGTTTGTGGCTGAAGAAGGGTTTGTGGCTCCCGGAGAGCCCTCGACCCACCCCCTTTGGCAGGCGCAGGTGCCAGGGTGGGCGTCGGCCTCCCGGAGAGTTAGTTAAAGGGAAAGAAAATCCAAGTTTTAGACTAGTTTAGATGGAAAGAATAGAGTTCATTTAGTCCAAAACAACTGTTCAATGTATGTTTTATCCCCTCGTAAGCGAATAATTGAAATTTGAAGGTGACGTTACAATAGAGAATAAGCTCCATAGGCCATTCACAAGGCTGCCATCATTTTTTCATTAGTTTTATCCAATTATTGTCGAATAAAAATTTGAGTGCGTTATAGGAGTAGTCATGTGATGCAAGTTAGCCAATGGCTGGCTAAGCAATGGCGTGCGGTTGCATACTGACCTATATATTCGGAGACAATCTTCCCACTTCAAGTTTGTCGCCATGTTTTTTTGGACCTTAATCTACCATTATATATTAGAGAGCGGTAAAAATACGTCATTATTGATGTAAAAGTAGCTAAACCAACATCACGTCATCCTAAAACGGAAAAATGGCTACACAGATAAGCCACTGAAAGGACATACTTCTGTCTGTTTTTATTAGCTTGAGGGTCACTGGAGGTAATTGGCGTGAAATGTTTTAAGCACTTTGAAGGTTGTTATCGACCATAATCCCTATGTATTTCTAGAGATTCCCCCTCCTTTAAATAAGCTGTTTAATTCTCGGCCATCATAGACAACAGTTTTACACAAAATGTTTTTATTAGGATCGGTCTAGTGGTTTTCTAGATTCCGCGATCACAAACTATGTAGGTAAAAATCACAAAACGGACGCCAGCGGCCATTTTTAATAGGCAAATGAACAAAAAAATAGATGTTGCACACCTAGACCATAAGGGGAACCTGTCTGAGAAATTTGAAGATCCGACCAGTAGTTCTCTTGGAACAGCAATCCCAAGAAAAGTTTACAGACACCGGACGACGGACCCCGGACGTAAAAGCGATTTGATAAGACCACCGTGAGATCATGGTGGTCTAAAAACGTAAGTCGTGATTCTGTATCAAGGGAATTTGATGGTTTAGCTAATCCTAGAAACCAACCTAACCTTACTTAGTCAGAACGTCTTGCCTAAAGTAAGCTAATGGGACATCACAGATATCGTTATAAAACCTGCTGATAAATGCTCATTAATAGGTATCACATGCATGTCTAGACAGGATTATGATTGAGGAGGTAAAACGGCAGCTAAACAGCCCTTTATTACCAAAAACTTGATAAGGAAATAAGTCCTGAAATGTTGGAAATTGCAAAAGAATTCTTTGTTCTCTTGAAGAAAAGGCTATATTAATAAAACGCAGTATTGCTCTTTGGAATCTGACCTTAATTCTAAAAACAGGGTACCCTATTTTTCGAAAATATGCAAACCCATTGAAAACATGTCCCAAGCCTCCAATGCCCCCTAGGGCGTCCTATCTGGGAATTGATAGTGAACGTTAAAGAATATCACAGCTAATTGATTACTTTCTAAAACCTATAGCAAATCGGCGTGTTAGCTGTACCAAAACTACTAATGATTTGTTGCAAATGTTTTGCTCCAGAAAATTATACTGACTAAAGTCCAACTGACGCATGTCGCCAATCTATTGAGATATCATGGATTGTGGTTCATTCAGTATTTTAGTGTTCAAATATATATACAATTATTAATTGACTGTGCAAGTTATTACCCGAATACGTCCTTCTCGGCCGGGTAATATCAGCAGACGAATCAAATTCGTATAACCCGTAGGGCTGTATAAGCCGAGTTCAAGTCATATTGGCCGAGTTCAAATCATATTAGCCGAGTTCAAGTCATATTGGCCGAGTTCAAGTAATATTGGCCGAGTTCACGGAGGGCGGCTGAAAGACGCAATTAACATGTGACGTCCCACAGTTTGGCAGAAGCAGACGGCAGATGTTGATATCAAAATGTCTATAACATAGCCCGTTGTACAAGGTTTTATTGACGGGATATTATAGTGGGAAGATAAAACTACTGTGAGTGAACCCGATTTCCGAAGAAACTTCTCTACTGATCCAGGAACAAAAAAACACAGAGCGCAAAAAAGGTCGGACGTCATTTTGTTTAGGGCATGGATTAAATGTTCAGTGGGCGACCTCCTGTTCAACTTGACAGCTTGCATTAAGTTAACTTCTACAGTCTATTAATAAAAATATTATGAATCGAGTGTTTTCGTATTGCCTTGGTATTGGCCTTCGGGTGGTTGCATTGACCCTCGGCCTGCGGCCTCGGGCCAATACGGCCACCCTCAGGCCAATACCAAGGCAATACGAAAACACTCGATTAATAACATATATTATATTAAAATCTGTGTGTATTTATAATATATCTATATACAGCCTGATATACCTTTTTTACATATGTTTAGAATGGCCTTGTACATTGATTTGGAATGCCCCGTATTCGATTCGGGTTCCACATTAATTTGCTCCACCTAATTTTCTTACGTTGGAATCACAAACATGACAGTTTACCATCGGTTTTTACCATGTGTATATCTTTCCTTCCCAAGGTTTATCTCTATTAATAGTCATCAAACATTGTATGTCAAATATGTCCAATTACTCATGTTTGGCTGACAATGTCCATATGGTGAAAATAGAGAACACTTTTAGGGTTTTCCTATCACCATATATCAAATTTAAGCATTCGCTCTATACCCATGGAAGCAATGTCTGCATTTTACATTGTTTAAAAAGGAACCGATAGACGAAGCCAGAAAAGTGCATCCCGGAAATTATTCAAAATAGTTGGTTAGTTAAGAGCTAATGGAAGCTGGCAGTAGTAGGTGTTGTTTAGGAGGTTACCCAGTACACTGAACCAAACTGCCTCTGGCAAAACATTGGATCAGGTATAAGGGTGCAAAGCATCCACTTGTTGATCAAACGATTATCATTACAGACCAAGCTATAGCCGCTTTCAATAGCATTCACTATGTCAATTAGTTGCGATTTATCTGACGTTGCTTCCTAGCATTGACTTGCAAACTGGAGGAATGTATGGGAAAATTGGTAAACATAATTTGTTCTACAGTAGAGATTTGAACCTAAGGCATACTTGTTCCTTGGAATATTCTGTACATGTCTATGATTGTATGGGATATCTGATGTTCAGATTGTAATTTTGTGTGATTCATATTGAATAAGAACATGGTCCTTTCTGTTGGATCCTATATGTACCCAACGTGCTTAATACAAATTGTACGCCAACGACTACTAATCAGATAAAATTCCAGGATCAAGCCTTTCTAACTAACTGGGAGAATTCAGGTATATCTGAGATTTTTGCGTTCACCTGCTTATTGGTTTGTTGTATACATTGCTTTCGTTTGTGCCTAGATAAAAAGGAGACTTGTTACGTGACAAAATAATAAAAAAGTAACAACAGACCAGCAGATTTTATGTACAAATTTTGATTTATATTTAAAAACAAACGGACTAACTTATTTACAGGCAACTTTTATTCTAAGCAAGAAAACATATATCAAAATGAATTACTTTTATAAGTTAAGAATTTAGAGTACCGAGAAATCTGTAATCCTGATAACTTCACAAAGGTTAAATCCGATGATCACGAATGAAATCTTGAAAACACACTGGAAAACACACTCGTAAATCCAGAGAATAAAATTTTGTAAACACACTGGTAAATTCACAGAATAAAATGTTGTTGGAACTCAGTCTGATAAATGACTGTGTCAATGTCATGTTATTATAGCAAGCCGAATCGTAACATTCCATATCACATAACACAGTATAGCATACTAAATAATATCACTGCGCAGCAGTTGGAAACTGACTCACTAAAATACACAACAACGCGTACACACAGATTAGAATAAATTTGCATATCTGTAGAGATCTGTTTATATTCAAGCTTCGAGAACAATCAAAGTTACCCAGTAACAACACCGCTGATGATCTAGATCAACTTAACTAAATTGTAAACAGCCTTCGGGTTGGGCCGGCGAACAAACAATTGCCAAGTAAATTGCCAATATAGATCGTAAAAGATCTGTAAACAATCAAAATAGAGATTAATAATCCAATTATACGTAATAATATTTATCTACTTCTTGATAAAGTCACAGATGCAATTTATTATCTGACATTCTCTAAATACATTTGATGAAATAAATTAATTTTTTTTTACAATGGACGGGTTCTGGAAAGGCTGGGTATCACAGAAACATACACAAGTATCATAAAAATGTACTCAATGCAAAATCGTACATGGATATACTGATTTTTTACAGGGCACAACTGTGTACTGCTGAAATTGTCAATTGTTGACACATTTTAGCAAACATTGGCAAAACTCAGACAAAAGTGTTATAAGAGCATTTGGGCATAGTTCGGGTCACATTACATTCTATAACAAATCAAAGCTATATTTATTTGTTTTTCCTTTAAGATAAGAACAGGGCACTTTAACGGTCTCAGGAGTAATTGGGCTCAAATCATCTTTTACACAGACTCAAGTGTATCCCAATCCTGCTCACTAAAAGAAAATTGTGAGTGTGGATTTATACGATCACCTGACTTTGAATGGTTCCGATTATCTACCGAAAATCAAGCGTTTTAAATAAATCTGCATTATGTTAATCTTCCAACGCTGCCATATAAGCGAAAAAAATCTTGAGTAAGGTGTTAAGCAATAATCTACAATGTAGACAGGGCACAGAACATAAATTTAGCACCAGTATGGTAGCAGTTTACCTTAGGGTTAATGTTCTCTCTGTCAGTCGGTTAGCAACGTCCGCCTGGTAAACAAAAGTCCTGAGATAAACAAGGAGGTATCTTAACGAAGTCTAAGGTTAAAATGCTGACAGACCAATAATGGAGAGACATTAATTGTAGTCAAGAGTCAACTCGCCCCCTTGTGGTACAGTTCAATTGTCTTTCAATCCTATCTATCTAAAATTTGTTTCAGACAATTTGTATCACATTCCTGCACATAAATACTGAAACAGGTAATCTCAGCCTGTTGCCATCTTATGTTCGCCCTGTGATTGGGCTAATTCCAATACTCTACTTTCTTATTCCATATCAATATAAAGGGAAGTAACTTATGTTGAACACTACGAGGCAATTGCTAGTATGAAAACTGACTTTCGATATATTTCCTGCAACTATATAGACAAATAGTGTTTGCAACAAAGCAAGACGCGAACAGGCCATGATGTATGAGTGATTGTTGGCTTTCCAATGTCACTGAAGTCAAATGTCAACATTTGGAACAAATTATAACATGGTCAGTTGCGATACTGTTAACACTTTAATTTGTAGCTAATTACAAAAATCTGATTAAGGCTTTTCATTTCCATTTTCAAATCGATCAACACATATAACAACAACCAATTAAAGTACATGCCGGTTTCATGCTGTATGTGATTCAACATGAGTACCATCATTTTGATAATCAGAATTTTATACATTCTCAGTTAAACTGTGGTATTTTCAAAATTGGTTAAAATTATCGACAAGAAATATACAAACAAATCTTCGATCTTGCATTCATTGATTGATAGCTAAGGTATGGAAGTAGAGCTGCAATAGATACTAGCTCGATTTAAAATGATTCCATGACATCGATCCCACATATGGGAATCGTTCTTGTATATTGGTCCCCTAACATTTAAAAAAAATCATTATTCCTGCTTTAGAAATTAATACGAATTTGTTAGAAGATGTGTAAATCATCATCATCAATCGGAAAATGCATAGTGGCTTCCGACACCGATGACTTCCGGGGAGACTCGAACTATGCCAAGGTCAAATGGAAGACGACCCACTTGAATCAACAGTTCATGGTGGAAAATGTCAAACTTAAAGTCATGGAAATCATACTTTGGCCTTCGACTGCACAAAACGACACACAAAACATTCCATACTCCGACATGGTTTGCTAAAAATGTTTTTCTAACCCATAGTATCAGACTGTAGTGGTGACTATTATAATCTTTTTTTAATTGATGAGAAATTTGCGCCGCCGATTATTTCGTCAGGATAGAATACTAAATATTAAATCTCAATATGTCAGTATACATAATCTGGGCTTACGTACTGTTGCTGAATATATGTATTGAGTAAAATATTAAGAATAAATAAAAGTCTGAACCGACCAATAAAATCATTTATAAAGGGAGATTGTTGGCCAACTGATGTTGCAAAAACGATTGCGATCATAAAGGGTAACATTCTGGCGATAAGAAATCACCAATAATGGCAATAAGTTATACAATTTATTCAGGATATCGTTAGCCAAATTAAAAGTGTATTTTAACAAAATTAAAAATGCTTGTAAGTATGAAACTTCAGAGTTCATCTGGCTTCACAGGGCGAACATAGTGAAGTACAAATGTCACTTTGAGTGTCAGTCCAGTGAGACGTCGAAATCTGCTGAAGATGTAATTGCCGCCAATACCGATGCAATGCGACTTTCAATTCCTGCAGATTCTGTACAGGAGGCTCTAGGACTTGAATGTTTCTGCCCATCCTATCCCAGGATTCAAGTCCGAGCAGTTACTTCTTCAATAGATCCGACGTCTCACTGGAGGGTTGAGACGCAGATTGGAAGCTAATGGGGGCTATACGCGCTATTGACCTTCTGCTCTAGGGATGTATTCTACACAATCAAAGTGGCATTTTTACTTCAATGTGTTCGCCCTGTGAAGTCAGATGAACTAGTTTCAAACTTACAAGCATCTTTTTATTTTCTTAAAATACAATTTTGATTTGGCTAACGATATCCTGAATAAATTGTATAGCTTATTGTCATTAATGGTGATTTCTCTATCCCCGTTATCGGCTTAACCTTGCCCTAGATACAAGATGACTTATCTACGAGTTATTAAATATTTTAATTTCCGCTGTTACACGTTTACTGAAAAAATAACTGCTGTCATTTTCATGTTTTAATATCGACATTACATTTTTATCGACGTTAAGCAGCTTATCTTCTTTCAGTCGAATGCTTATTTTATATTTTGAAACAATTTAAGCTTTAAAAAAGCTGTGTGAAACGTTTCCATATACGATTAACCGTATTTTTCAGAACGACTTCTATAAAAAATAATAACGGTTGGCTTTGCGGCTTAGTTAGTAGCATTCAGTACCAGTCGGAACACCCTTCGGTTTTCTTCGCTCGCTACCGGTCGGCTTTGACACGCCTCGGACAGTCTGCGCTTTTTTTTACGGTTTTGGAGCTGAATACAAATGGCGTCGAAAAAGGAAATAAGAATAATCAAAAATTGTATAAATGGTAATATTATTTAGAATAAATATTTGCTTATATATTTTATTTAGCCCAGTAACCCACAGAAGCAGTTTAGGTATATATCAGGAATCCTCCAATGCTTAACTTATACAACTGATCAAGACTGAAAGTTAACAAACCGAGTGCATTATCACAGGGACTGGTACTGAATGGAAATTGTATGTTTCGCGGCTACCTTTTTGGTTCCCACATTCAAAATGACCTGCAGTCTATCAGAGGGTATTTTACCCTACGTAAAGTTTCAGAGCCGTATTTCGGACTTTCCTCATTAAGTCCGATTGGGAACGTTTCATTGATAGTACTTACAATTATCTCACTTGTATTGCGGCATATCCCGTTACAAATCAGGCAGCTCTGTTGCATAGGACAATCGAGTGAAATCCATAATCTAGTGTATCATTCTTTTCATAGAAACTTGGGGAAATTCGAACCTCCAACCTATCGATTGAAGGCCTGTGTAGGACTGAAAGTGTATATCGCTCTGTTGGTTGACCACAGAACTCCCTGTGAGTGTTTGAAGTATGACTGTTAAAAGATATATCAACATATCTATCTGCGCCAAAAATGAATTTATATCTTATAGTACCAAAACATGCAATCAATAGTATCAACGCATGATAATTGACTATGTAGGTGTGTATCATAATGGTATCTCGTTGTAGATAGATGCGACGGGATTTAGAATCTCCAAAAGGGCAAATAAACCGCAGTCTCGTTGTGAACTCCGGTGAGTTTCTGTTCTGAATTGACCTCGTTTCTTATATTGGCAATGGAAAAGTGTTGATTTTAAACCCTACATGTATATGGACACTGGCTGTTAGTAGTCTGTTCACATTTAAAGTAAAGTAATGAAAATCCTGATTATTTCCAGTTGGCAATGTCCACTTCACCTGAAACTCTCCTATACACTTAAAGTGGCATGAGCTGCCGAAATTTGGACTATTTTCATAGATTCTGACTGTCACGACGGTAAGAGGCTTTGAAGGTCATCGAAAAACTTAATGATTGGCGTTGGAATGAGGAAAATCCATACAGTAGGTGGCCTATACGAACCGAAATAGTGTTCGAAAAGTAAACAAAATTTAAATTACCAGGACGACCATTCATTCATTCTAAGCATAAGTTACTTAAAAACAATACTGTATCGTTCATTCTCGAGACTATAAGTACTAAAAAGAATTGTAAATCTTTAGAAAACTAGCCGATAATATTGACATTCTGGTATAAGGGCCAAATATCTCCATTTTGGCAGCTCATGCCACTTTAATAGAAGGTTCACACCTCGGGTTACCTCAAAAAGACAGCTGGTGTATTCTTTGGGGCACAACAATTAAAGATTGGTTTTTAGACCAAATCACTCTGGCAATCCCATTACTCAAACCTCAAGAAATGATGAATACAAAATCATGTCATTCCCTAGCCGCACATATGTGTCTCATCCTGTTTTACTTTATTGCCGGCCAGGAAGAGCTACACATTGTGCCGCCATTATACAGTTGGGCTCGATCAACAGACTTTTCAAAATCCAACAGTCACATGATGCGAGGATTCCGTTATGACGCCAAATCACGGGTACAATGAAAAGAGGATTGTTTCAAAGGTATGATAGGCGGTAAAAGCTATAAGGCAAGTGACCTTAATGATAGGTTAGACTTATAGAACTCTGAATAGCGAACTCCACCGACCTATTTCAATGGGAACTGCTCACTAGTCCGAAGGTTCACTAGTCCGAAGGTTCACTAGTCCGAAGGTTCACCGGTCCGAAGGTTCACTGGTCCAAAGGTCCACTGGTCCGAAGGTTCACTTGTCCGAAGGTTCACTAGTCCGAAGGTTCACTAGTCCGAAGGTTCCCTAGTCCGAACATCCCAGACATAATGCGCTATATCTCAAATAAGACCATCCACTATTTGGATGAGAAATGAGACATTTTATTGAAGCAATTAAAAAAATCTAAGTAGCGGTACGTATACTTGGACAGATATGAAAAATAAAAAGTACTCTTCACGGTTTGTTACAACAATTAATGGGGTATAAAGGTCTAAACGATATACCTCTTTTTAACACAATTAGAAACTTGTATCCATGGTTATTTTAGACAAGAAGATTTTCCCTGTGCCCGTGTGTTTTAGTGATCATATATATATATATATATATGAACGTTTACAAAGTCGACACCACGTGTCTTTCTAGATATAAGTATAATGTCATATTTTTAATAATGTTTTCCCAACTTTTCAAATTATCTTATAAATAAAAGGATTTAAATTGAACATGTCATGCCATGCATATAACCCTGTAGAGTTCCTAAGGAAAAATAAAATATTTAGTTAGACGGTTTTATATACCCTGCATATCTCCTATTTCCTCAGGAAATTCATTGTCATTCTCTTTATCAGTCTGCACCCCCCCCCCCTGCTACCGGGATATACGCCCCTGGTTGTGCATAAAATCGTCGAATTATATATTTCCTTTTTATACGCCGACTCTTAAAGCGGGTGTATATTGGTGTACCGTTGTCCGTCTGTCCGTCCGTCTGTCCGTCCCGGATTCGTGTCCGCTCCATAACTTAAAACCTATTATCTGAATTTATTTTTTTTCTTCTGATATATGTAGCTTATGGGTAGACGGTGTGTCGCATACCAAAATTAAATTGGAGTCTCAATATTTTTGGCGACCAAAATAGTCACCAGCCTTTTGGCATTGAGTTTCTCTGGAACTATTCGATGGATTTAATTTTTTTTCAGATATAACTAGCTTATGAATAGATGGTGTGTTCTGTACCAAAATTAAATTGGGGTCTTGATATTTGCGGCGGCCAAAACAGTCACCAGCCTTTTGGCATTGAGTTTCTCTGGAACTATTCGATGGATTTAAATTTTTTTTTAGTTATAACTGGTCTATGAGTAGATGGTGTGTTCTGTACAAAAATTAAGTTGGAGTGTTGATATTTGCGGCGACCAAAACAGTCACCATCCTTTTGGCATTGAGTTTCTCTGGAACTATTCGATGGATTTATATTTTTTTTTAGTTATAACTGGTCTATGAGTAGATGGTGTGTTCTGTACCAAAATTAAGTTGGAGTGTTGATATTTGCGGCGACCAAAACAGTCACCATCCTTTTGGCATTGAGTTTCTCTGGAACTATTCGATGGATTTAAATTTTTTTTTAGTTATAACTGGTCTATGAGTAGATGGTGTGTTCTTTACCAAAATTAAGTTGGAGTGTTGATATTTGCGGCGACCAAAACAGTCACCAGCCTTTTGGCATTGAGTTACTCCGTAATTATTTCATGGATTATAATTTTTTTCCTTCTAATATATGAAGCTTATGATTAGACGATGTGTCCTGTACCAAAATTGATTTGGGATCTCTATATTTGTGGCGACCAGAACAGTCACCAGCCTTTTGGCATTAAGTAACTCGGTACTTATTGCATGGATTATCAATTTTTTTTCAGTTATTACTATCTTATCAGTAGACGGTGTGTCTAGTACTAAAAGTAAATTGGAGTCTCGCTATATGTGTTGACAAAAAACAGTCACCCAGCCTTTAGGCATTCAGTATTTGAGTAAATGGCTTTTACAGAATAGCTTAGTTATATCCAAACAACTTATTTGATAACCAAAGTGACCAAATGAGTTGCGACCTTCTTTCTATTGTTTAATCTGTAATTAAATGAAATTGCTGTTGTATGCCTATATGTAGTGTAGACACTTTTGCGAGTAGCTTTGGTACAGCTTTCAGATATAGGTAGCAGCTTAAAGGTATGTGATCTGTCAAATACTAAAATTCACCAAGCCCCAGTCTTATTAAGGTGAGTGAAAGATTCTACCAGCCGAAATTCTGTTTAAAGCATGTCTTTAATATTGAATATTAAGATAGTGTGCTACAATGAATTTACCCTTGCGGGCGTATTATGAGTTTCTTAAACTCTTGTTCTTTGGAGGGATCATAAATTGGGCTTTATTATCATTTGGGTGATGATATCGGTACTATTCTTCGGACTAGTGAACCTTCGGACTAGTGGACCTTCGGACTAGTGAACCTTCGAACCAGTGAACCCTCTTGTTCGGACTACTGAACCTTCTGACTAGTGGACCTTCGGACTACTGAACCTTCTTACTAGTGAACCCGTTTTTCGGACTGGTGAACCTTCGGACTAGTGAACCTTCGGACTAGTGAACCCTTCTCATTTCAATTTAAAGCTGTAACTAGTCATTCCCATAAAATGTTCTTATGAAACCATTACCATCCACGACAGGTACCTTCTTTGCAACAGAAGTCGTGTACAGCCTGTAAATATTGCTTTTGAGTAATGCCACACTTCGTCTCTGTTTTCATATTTCAAATAACATGCATTGCCCGCATCGTGTCATTCCCATAAAATGTTCTTATGAAATCATTACAGGAGCATATTGCTAGCCTATTGTGATTCGCTCTTGTTTCCAAACATATGCAATAGAGCTTATTTACCATATTTATCCAGAGCTTACCATAATTTACCATATTTGTCTAGAGCTCACCATATGACAACTGACGTTGTTTAAAACCAACGTGACTGGCTGTGCTTTTGAGTTATGTCACACTTCGTCTCTATTTTCATATTTCAAATAACATCAGTGACCAATCAAACCGCTTAAAAAAGAAGCGCGGGTTAAATCCCGTTGTAGTGATCTCTATCTTCGGTGACGTGTCTGAACGATGTGAAAGTGGACGTTGCATAATATAGAATCTGTCCAGTGCCCAACGTGCCGTTCATACTTTTTCTAGCGACACATGTTTTTCTTTTATCCGCTTGAAGTGTACCGTGTTTAAGAGGCACATTAAAGATATTTTACTATCGTACACACATTGGGAAGGTGTTGTAATGGTAATTGGTAAACTTCATTCCCCTGACAGACCGTTAAATGACGAGTTTAAAACGATTTTTTGAATTCATTGGCAGCTGATATGTAATGTTTTCACAACTGAGCACTGATCTGAATGCGTTATATATAACACCAAGCTGACTAAAGTCGGATGTTTATGTTAGTCAAATTGGACGAAACGTATGATTTGGAATTGAAAACGGGGAACATGAATTTTACAACAAAAAAAAAGAAAAAAATAAATATCTTATTATAATCATTATGATACATTAAAACTGTTCTATGAAAGCCTTGTCCGTTGCAAAAGCATCTACTGGGTCGAAGCAGTAAATTGGCTGTTTATTGGCCTGCGCAGAGCCGGACATTCTTTCAGGTTGACTGCCAATCGTGCCCACATGCTTTACCCCCCCCCCCCCCCCTCCCCCGTTCGCCTCGGAACTCACATGCGAATATTGACTTTTCTGTTATGATTGGTGGACTGCAAGCAGAATCGGACGTCATCTCTCCACTGTAAGTCGTTTGGTCAGAAACGCGAACAGACGGATAACGTAAGTAACAACAGATAACGCAAGACATTGGACACAGATGACATATGATTGCTAAGGCTAGCAAAGCGTCATCCATTTGTTACCAATTCCGACCTAAAACGTCAATGTCCGCTCAACTGCAGAAGGCTGTTTTAGGTATTGTGATCTCTTCATTCATTTACAGAATTCGTCTCTTCATTCATTTACAGGAAAGAAAATATAAGCAAGCCTTGTATCTTCTTTTCGTCTAGACAGATTGATCTATTGGCAAGGCCGTTTATTGACTGTTAATCACATCTTCGAGGCAATTGTATTCCTCATTCAAACTAATCTCAGCTTCTATTGTTTAGTTTAGAACTTCTCATGATCTCTTAAAACCAATTGATTGATAGATCCACTTTTTAGCTGCGACTAGCCGCTCTAAAAGTATCTATGTTGCTCGGTCGGCATGTGTGTCAAATATAAACGTTAGCATGATAGCGCAAGTATCGATTCAGATTCGGTTTTCAGGTTTTGCATACGGTATCATATGATCATAAAGCACTTTTCTATTTATGTGGAATTAAATTGTGGTTTCTATCAACAAATTCCATCAAATCATTTCTTCCTCTCAGGATAGAGCTGTCTACCGGACAATTCATAGAAACAATGTGGAGTGCAAAACCTTACGAGGTTATATTTCAGAAGGTATACGTGGTTTTGTGCCAAGGCTTTAACATTTTCTTTTCTTCGATGCCTACCGGTAAATAAATATTCCGGTTTTTTTAAAGATTTTATTCCTGGCCATCATACCTATCTTGGATTTTAAGATGACTTCTTTTAAAATTATCTGATTCTAATTGTAAACAATTTTCTACACAGTTAGCAACGCAAATAAGCCCCAGTCCCGTTGACAGACCTATACCAAACTCATGAAATAGTCAGTTTCTGTTCTGAATTCAGCTTTTTGCTGTATATATTTGCGATAAAAACGAGATAAAAACTTTCGGAAATGCGGGTTCGTGTGGCATAAAATGGTAGTCAGATACTTCATCGTTCTGGTTTAGAACCATATAAAAGCACTGGCTGCTAGTATTGTTCCTTTGTATTGGACGTGAAAGGAGGAAAACTTGAGCGAAACCAGTTGTCAGTGTCCATTTCACCCAAAACTCGCCCACGCTCAATAGAAGTTTCGCATCTCATGTAACTGAAAGACAAGTGACGTAATATTTGAGAAACAACAGTTAAATATAGAACATGATGGAAAAGGGTTGGCATGCATCCTGAACGAAATTGTAATGAACAGTATTTTATTTTTTTGCAATTGTACGGAAACTCAACCATTTCTATTCTGCAGAACATCTGGTTAGTCTTTCCTTGTTTAGCCTTACGCCTAGAAAACTGTTTTTGCTTCTTGGTATAACCTTGAGTATGGCGTATAACAGCAATCAATCGCTTGTTAGTGTTAACGTTATTGTACTTTAGATTTCCTGGTGTGAATATGTGTTGATGGGATTTGTAGGATTGTAGTCCAGAGTATGCGGCCGTCAGTTTTCAATTTATGCGCAGTGTTTTATTCCGGAAGACTTACCTTGTTTGTGGTAGAGGACACTTTTGTGTATCCATTATTGGCGATGGGCTTAAAATCGAAGGGCGTCAGAGAAGCCCTCCCTCCTTGATACGTCTGATATGATTAGTTTAATGTAGTATGTAATTACCTTACGTTGTACATGTAACTTCTTAGCAACAGAAGCCCCGAAGAGCCTGTTATACAAGCCTTGGGGTTGCAGCTATTACGACATGCCCTTGTTCTCAAGATGAAAAAAAGAGAAAAGTCAAAAGCTGCAGTTTGATAGTTATTATGATGATGGACAAAAATCTAGACGGCATGGGTTATAGACAAAAGTCAGGTTAAAATATAAAGACTTCGTGTTTGTAATCAAATTTTGCTAAGGAGCCGGGAAAAATAGATTTTGTTAGCCTCTAAACCCCGGAAAAATTCAATTTCAAAACCTTTTGAAATCCAGTTTAGGGAGAGGGTGGAGAAAGGCTGTTGGACATTTTTGATGGCCCCCCCATTGGATTCTTGCCCGACAAAAAAGCTTACCGATAAATTTGTGAAGTGTAACAATCCAAGAATGGCACTGTTGATGCCATTAGCATCAATGATTTGACGTGACTTTTTGTGTTTTCCCAAGTTATTTGTCAAAAGGCTCGTTTTCCATCATCATAACCAATATATCGAGTGACATAAACATTTATTAAATTCCGTGAATTCAAATGACAGTGGGCGTGGGATATTAATACTTATATAATTAAATGATTAAACGAAACTTACCTGTAAGTTGAAGTTTGATCTGGATCATACGTCATCACAACAGCACAGAGAGATTACGTGAGATGAGCGACGCGCATGCACCAACCAGACTTCAACGGTCATGAAATGTTGTCTTGTTTGTTTTTTTTTTTTTTTTTTTTTTTTTTTTTTTTTTTTTTTTTTTTTTTTTTCAAAGGGTGGGTTAGGGATGGGCACGTAATCTCTCTGTGCTGTTGTGATGACGTATGATCCAGATCAAACTTCAACTTACAGGTAAGTTTCGTTTAATCATTTAATCATACGTCATCACAGCACAGAGGATCACGTGAGATTTTAAAGCTCAAGATACCATTTCATGCAGCTAAAGAAAGCAGCCAATACTAACTACTAAATTACAAATCAAGTTTCCAATTCCTGCTATTAATTGAGAGAACTTCTGAAAACTTTATTTCTGTATCATTACATTCAGACATTGAGAACAAAACATCGATAAACCCAGAAATTATGCCTTGCTATCTGCCTAGGTATCCAGCTTAAGTACACCATCAGAAAAAATGGTATCAGTTGCAATGGATTTGTCATAATAGTTAGCGAAAGTTTTGCAAGATTTCCAGCCTGCTGTCGCCATAATGACTTCAATAGGTACTGCATTTCTCTTTGCAGCACTGCTACTTGCCGCCCTGGTGGAGTGGGCTGTAAAAGAGCTGTCCACACCAGCTGATTTCAACACAACTCTTAACCATCTTCCTATTGTTTCTTTTCCCACAGGCTTATGTGGTTTTTGGTAACTTAGTAATAAAGAGTCCTCTCCTAAGCGAATCTTTTCTGTTTGAACAAGATACCTTTCTAATGTTAGGAATACACAAAGCTTTGGTTCTAACACATATTTGGGCAATTTAACAAAAACAGATCTGCGTCCCGGCTTGGACTGTTTTACATTATTGGTTATGATAAACTTAAAAGTGTCAGCATTTTTTGACATATTAGAAATTTTAAGCAAATGGATAGTCTGCTGTCTCTGAGCAGAAACTAATGCAACCAGCATTACAAGTTTAAATGTAAGGTCTTTAAGGGATAACGCCTCATTTGGCCACAAAGAAAGTAAGTACTGTAGTACAACAGAAACATCCCAGGTGTCACAGTACCTGGAGACGGTAGGCCGTTTTTCAAACACACCTTTCAATAATCGAATCACAAGTGGGTGTTTACCCACTAGAAATTTGTCCACACTTCCACATAACGCTGAAAGAGCACTTCTGGCACAATTAATTGCGCTGTAACCCTGTCCCTGAAGGAAAAGTTCGGTCAAGAATTCCAGAATGCTATTGATATTTGGCTGAAAAATGTCACATTCTTTTTGTTGACAAAAAGTTATCCATTGTCGGATATAGCACCCGTATTGTTTTTGTGTGGATACACGCCATGAGTTACATATTAGGTCAATGGTTTCCGTTTGCAAACCTCGACTTTCCAACGATTGCCGGATACAAGGCAAGCGATCAGTTTTAACTTCTTTCCCAACGGATGTCGTGTATCTCTCCCGGGTAGGGACAGCAGTTTGTTGGACTTGTATGGTAAGGTCATTGGGGGTTGAATTAACATCTGCGTCAGGACCGTGTACCAGGCTTGTGTTGGCCAAAGGGGGACAACTATTATCCCGGTTGCTTCTTCCATGTGAATCTTCTGTAGGCATTTTGCTATCATGCTGAAAGGAGGAAAACAATAAAACTTTAGATCATGCCAACACAGTGAGAAGGCATCCACATGATAAGCATTTGGATCTGGCCTCCAACTAACATATTTTCTAAGCTGACTATTCAATCGGTTTGCAAATAAATCAATGTCAGCTTCCCCAAATGTGTTTGTTATTTCATTAAATACAGTTTTATCAAGCATCCAATCTTTGCTGTCATCCACTTTCCTACTTTCGTAGTCTGCCTCGCTATTTGATTTGCCTGGTATATGGCAAGCACTTATCCAGATATTATTTCTGATAGCCCAAACCCAAATTTCCCTGGCAATAATGTTACATTCCTCGGATTTGCAGCCCCCCATTGCATTGATATAGGCTACTGCCGTTGTATTGTCACACCTGACCTGTATGTGGATATTTTTATCAATTTCTTTTTCAAAACTTTTCAGTGCAAAAGAGACCGCTTGCAATTCGAGTATATTGATATGCCTCTTACCCTCGTCAAGGGACCATCGCCCCCCGGTCTTTTGATGACCAAAAACAGCCCCCCAACCTACTTTACTAGCATCTGTAGTGATGTACATGTCCGGATTATTTCGGTAGACTGGATTTTGGGCATTTTTGAGGTTTTCTATCCACCATAATAGGTCTGTTTTAGAGGAAACCGATAACTGCATTTGAGAATCGAAATCACCGTGACTATTTTTTAGGGCTTTAGTCTTGTCCTTTTCCAGATTACGATAGAATAGTGGGCCATACTGCACGGCCGGAAAAGTGGCGACTAATAAGCCAACAATATGTGCCACTTCCCGTATGCAAGGAGTTGTCGCCTTGTGGAGTTTGCGGCATTCTCTTACAATTTTCTGCTCTTTATCAGAGCTTAATTCAACGCACATTTTTACTGAATCTAAGATAAAGCCAAGAAATAGAATTCGTTGTGAAGGAATCAGAGCCGATTTTTCTCGGTGGATTAAGAACCCCAATGATTCAAATAGTTTAACAGTGTCCTTAACGTTGTTCACACAATCAGCAAAATTTTGTGATTGAAGGTACGAGTCATCAATATAACCTACATTCAAATGGCCTTGAGTTCTTAATTTTGCAAACACAGGTTTGAGCAGCTTTGTGAAAATTCTTGGCCCTAGGCTCAGGCCGTTAGGCAAGCATGTGAACTGATATAATTCCCCCCTCCAGGAAAATCTAAGGTATTTTTGATGATCTTCGGCCATTGGGATGCTGTAGTAAGCATCTTTGAGGTCCACAGAGGCCATGTAACAGTTAGGTCTCATCAGACATACAGCCGACTTTACACTATCCATTTTAAAATGGTGATAGGTAACAAATTTATTAAATTCTTTCAAATTTAAAATAAGTCTATAACCCCCATCTTTTTTCTCCCTGAGAAAAATGGGAGAAATAAATTGATTGTGACACGGCTTCACCTTTCTGACAACACCTTTCTGAATCAGTTTATCTACTTCAACGCCGATTTGTTTACCTCTATTGCCTGCACATTGCCATAATTGATTTCCCACATTCGCTGTTGTACTAGTATCGCATGCTTGTGGGAAACATTCGTTATCTACTGATGATGTGTCGAATTCAATGTGACAGTGCTGAACCGTGTCTAAAATGACTTTGTCTGAGGTTAATTTAGTCCACTCGGAATAGAAATGTTTTAATCTACCTGCCACGGGCTCGACAGGCCTGTTGAGAAAATCAAAGTTTTTGCTAACAATTAAATCACTCACCGGTTTCTCTGTTGAACTGTGCCCCGTATTGTCTAATGGCGCCTGTTGCGGCCTCTCCTGCCTGCTGCGCCTGGGGCACCTCGCCCTAAAAAAGGGGCAGGTCTTGCTCTATAGCTATAAGCTCCGCGGCCTCGGCCCCGTCCCCAAGGATAGCCGTACCCGCCATACGATGTTCCAGGTGGGAAATACGGTGGCTTATACTGGCCATAAAATCCACCTCTACGTCTTCTATTGCCCCCATTTCCACGACGTATTTTGTTGGCTACCTTGTTTGCCTCAGATATGTCGTGAACCTGTTTGGAGACATCTTCTCCAAAAAGCTGATCAGATGAGCTGGTAAGGCTACATAGATGTTGGTATTCCTCTTTAAGGTGCGGTTTAATCAATTCCCGTCTACACCAATTCAGTTCATTATTTGAATTGATAAGCAATGTGACACCGTCCATAGCCGTAGCAATCAGTTTTGACTTGTCCATTGTATCGGAATTCAGCATATTGTCCAGTAACTGAACAACGGCAATAGTTCCTCGAACTAAAGAGTTTTGCGTTTTTTGGAGTTTAACATCTTGGGATCGGACATTAGCGCTGAGATTGTCGAAAACCAACTGATTTATTAGCACCTTTGGGTTCAAATTGGTATTGCAAGGCCTGAAGTATTTATTCATGACAGTGTTCACATTCTCTGTCAAAATACCGCCATGCAGCATCGAGTTAATTATATCGGCAAGCTCTGAATCAATCTTAGCTGCCGTCACATCTCCCTTCAGAGATTTTTTAGCATCAACAAGTACTTCCCGACTGCTATCGGGTATCTGGCTCGCACTCAATGCCCTGGGTGCGTCCGTACTCTCTGAGGCTACATCATTTGCAACATTGTTGCCAGTGTTTCCGGCTTGTTCAGCCTGACCTCGTTTCACAAGACTCATTATATCCGCTGAGAGACGTTGGCGTTTTGCTGGCAGCTCACTGTCCAAGCCTGTTGATACATCAACATCGTCATAATCATGTTCAGATTCACTTAATAAATGTTCATCATACGAATCAAAATATTCATCCTCATACCCGTACTGTTCATATTCATACGGTCTTGAGAGTTTCTCAAAGCCTTGGTCGAGTTTGTGAATCATGGTTTCCATTAAAGTTTCAAATTTTGACGTGGCCTGTTTGCCGTCGTCATTGTTTTTGCCCTTATGGCTTTTTCTGTGCGAGTTTGGCATATTTGACCCCGATGCATGAGGGCTATTTTCACGCGAACGTTCAGTAGGTCGTACTTTAGACCCATGCCCCTTGCCTTTGCCATTCGCCTTCACATGTGCATCAGGCTTTTCAATTTCCATAGATGACTTACTAGTCTCAGCTGGTGTCTCAACTGACTCACTCATTGTGATTTGCCTGTACCGGGTAGTACTGGAAACTGTGAAAATTATTTCACCAGTCCCGAAAAGACACCAATGTCTAACTTTGCAATTATGCAAGTTATCCAAATATATATAGTGATAATTATATCACTGCAGCGTCGTGCTGACAAATTATTGAACAGCGCGCTTTTAAAACACGTCTAGTCTGTTAGAGTGCGTGTGTCGTTCTGGTTGGTGCATGCGCGTCGCTCATCTCACGTGATCCTCTGTGCTGTGATGACGTATGATTATAAACATGTGATCGTAAAAGAAGGTTGTCCCTCTGCCAATGGAAGTGTGGGAACAATAAGCAATACAAAAATTTGGGTATATTTTCTTTTTTGTAATTTATAACTTTATACTCACCAAACAATTACCAGTATAAAATATGATAGTAAAAATAATAAATAGAGCGGTGTACCTAGCTGTGACTAGTAGGTGTTGCCGGAGTACAAATAACGTAGTGATATTCGCTCACTGTCTGAGATTCGCTCACTGTCGAACCTCATGACGAGCCATGGTCGTTGAAAACCAGACGCAATCCGCGCTCGTGTGTTTTTGTCGAATTTGAGAGCGTCGGTTTTACTACAGTTGTGCCATATTGGCCAACAATCTGTGAAGTGTGAATGTATAAACTATTTAAAATTTGGTCATTTTAAAATACTTTAGCATTTAAAGTGCTTGCTAAACTTTTAATCGCAATTAATTGCTTTTCAGCTTTTTATATATGTTTGGCGTGTATTGACTAAAGTCAAGTGATTTGTCAACACATTCTCTAAGCAAAGTAGCTTCATATGATGAGTGTATTGATTCCCGCTACACATAATGTATTCTGATTTGCTTATTACCAAAATAATAAGTGTAAGTATTTAGATTGGTTTGCTTTCATAGAATTTGAAGCAAACACGTCTATACATTTTTAGTTGATCAATTTTTAATTTTGTGGCAGCATTTTTGTTACAAGTCGACTAAGCGTGTTGTCCTCGGCCTAATTTATCAAGTTTGTACTATCAATAAACAGAAACAAATCATTGATAGCTGGGCCCACGGTGCCTTAAGGCACTCGAGACAATATGTGGCGCCACCGACTAGTGGTATTTCCTAATACCTAATATATCCTTGGTTGTAAACAAGGGACGAATTGTTGACCAGAAAGTAGTATTTGTTTTATCCGAATTTTGATTACCTTTTTTTCAAAGAAACTGTGTTCTATTTAAACGACGATCCATGTTATATTTTCCCAAAACTTCACTGATTTCACCTTGACTAGGTTGTTTATTCCAAAGATTTAAACTGGCTCTGGTCCTAGTTTGAGGTTTGTCTGTCCAGGGAGAGCGTCTTGTCTCCGTATTACTATACAGGTTGGTAAATATCTAATGACCCTTCTGTAAATTCAAGATATTGGTAAAGCGTAAACAGTGTATTTTTTATTAATCGGACGACGAAGATTAAAAATTACTGTGCTCTACGAGCGTTTTATTTGACTCCTGACATTGTCATACACGTTGAAAATTATGTCAAAGTTTAATTTCCATATTTGAAAAAAATACACAATGTCTATGGTTACATTAAATTTCCGCCAACATCTTTGTTTCCATCTTCATCACATCGGGGAAAGGTATATAACCATTGGGGTTTGGACACCTGTTCTACGGCATTCTTTACCTGCGACTCGATTCAGAACTCCTTAACTTTAATTCATGTTAAGTGTAAAACACTATTTATTTGAAATAAAAAGGAGAGATAAACACATTTGCAACATTGGCGACGTTAATCATCTCACTTGACGAAATGATTTTACTTTTTATCCAAATTACCTTGAAGCGAGTTTTGAAAGATATTAATATCCGATGTCACCGACTTTAGCTCCCGTCGTTTCTTTTTTTTGTACTTTCACCATCGACACATTTTTATCCCATTTAAGCAGCTTGACACGTTTTCCAGAGTTTTTATCTGTACATTTCTTCCAAATAAATGTTTTGTAAGCAGAGTGTACTCCTAGGAAAACATCAAACAAATACTGCAAAACATGAAAACAAACTTAAACCGATATTTATTTACACATGCTTAAATTAAGCTTTGCAATACCCTTAAAACCCTTCCACTTTTGTAAATATTGACTTCAAAACCATGTACCTAATGATATAACATGACACGTGTACTGATTCAGAAGTTTATACACGTGGATGCAGTGTTAGAACGCGCCAACTATCAGATACATTGGTTATGTAAGTAATCCCGTATTAAAAACAAATCAATACAATTGCTCCGGGAATATTTCACAGCACAAAGTCCTAAATACACCGCTTGTTTACGATTCTAGTTTTTACTTTTTAAGAGGTCCTGCTTATTCCATAAACACATTTTATCATCGACCAACTGGTAATATTTATACTTATACTATATCTGTACACTGTAACCGTTTACCGTCAATTCTACAATAGAATATTTAAAAATTAACGGTAAATTGCCGTTTTATACTTCAGTGGAAGCTTTACGGTCGTAAAATAACCGTACCGTAAAATAACTTTGAGACAGAGTTGTCGTTTCCGAGCTAACGAGATCTGATCTCCTCGGTTGTTTCCGTGAAGGATTCGTCCAAAATACGTCATTGCGGATCAAAGGGTGCGAAAAAAACGGAAGTGCGCATGCGCACACCGAAGCGCTAGTAAGGCATTGAAATGTGGCCACCATAACTTCATATTTGTAGTTAGTGTAGTGGTTAAATACTAAAATTAGTAGGTTATTAAATACCTGTTGTTTTTTTGCCCCGTCTTTTCTGTGATACCTGTATATTTACGTGGGGTTTTTCAAATTATTGTATGTTACTTATAGATTGAATACAGTTTATATCAAAGACGATTCTCCAAAATGTCTATGTGGATATCCTGTTGGAACAGCACATCATTATTTTTTAGAATGTAGGAGATTCCTCTTGCCGCGGACAGTCATGATGGACGAAATCAGATCAAATGGCTATGGAGGGGATCTGACTACAACAACACTATTGTACGGGTCTAATGTCGTATCACAAGAAACGAATGCCTTTATTTTCACTGCTATTTGCGCATACATTATCCAGTCAAAGCGATTCTAAGATCTATATAAAGGACCAATGTATGACACGGTTTGGACGGCCATAAACTCTTATATCACGCAAAGCTATTTATACTTATATATTAATTCTTATGCTTTAGTATGAGTTAAAATTCGTACGTGTTTTGTTTTCATTTCATGTATACGATTTTGTAATCCTAGGAGAACCAACACCCCTTCCATGTAAATATGTTATATATCATTATAAATGTATTATATTGTATTTAATTATTGCACAAAATAAGCTTTAGCTTAACGTGCAAATAATAATAAACTTTATATAAAAAAAAAAAAAGACAAAAAAAAGGCTACGGTTAAGGCTAGTGCGCATATAGTTCTGCGCAGCTCCTGTATGGGAGGTTAGAGGTTCGAATCCCGCCGTAGGCGATTTAATATAAGAAAAAAATTGTCATTATAGGCTAAGGTAGTTAATTTAACATAGCTGTATTTGAAAGTGTAGATAGAGAAACCTGCCCTAAGGGAGAATTTTCATCAGCATTTTTTCAATTTTTTTCAAATAAATATATGTTTGTCAACTTGCAGAAGTAGTCAGTTTTACTATTTCGTAGGGGGTACATAACATTTGATCATCTACATTAACAGATCCATGCTGGGGTTGACGATTTAAGGTCCTGTATTTCTTAGCCTGCTGATTTCATAATGTTTTTTCACATTCACTGATTAGGAATGTGGCTAGTTGATTTTACGGTCTACCCTTATTTTTACGGTAGAAAGTTGGCAGCCCAGCTGCCAGTATTCTACCGTAAAATTTACGAGTTACATTTTACAGTGTAGGAACGTTTGCTAAAAAGACTATTTGTTAATACTTTCTGGAATCTTGTAACGCATGCCTTAAGATAAGCGCTTAAAAATACGGTTTAGTTCCCGTAAAAAGTTTAATGCAGTGTGAAACTGGACAAAAATAGCCAGTAAAATGCATACGGTTTAAAGTGGTGTTAGCTTTCGACTGAGTTGCGATCAGGTGTTCTTTTTTTAGGAGCCTTGTAGCTAATACATGTTTTGACATTTTAATGGGCTCTTTTTGTTTTGGTGACTGCAGGTGGTCCTACGGAAATCAGAAAAATGTAATCAAATGTATCAAGAATCTTTTCAGATCGACTTTCAACAACTATTGATTTTAGCTTGATTTATTTTTTACCGTCAGCTTATTGAAACCAAACATCGTATAACAAATCTAGTCATAACAAAATAACTATGATCCTCTAAAATTGTTGATATTTTGACGTAAAAACAGAACGTTGAAAATATCGACTCTTTTTCTCCAGACGTATAATTCAGAAGCTTTTTAGTGCTTCTAGTCTCGAGAATGTACGATAAAGTATTGTCTTGAACTAACTTTGGCTTAGAATGAATGAATGGTCGTCCCGGTTATTTAAATTTTGTTTACTTTTCGAACACTATTTCGGTTCGTATAGGCCGCATACTGTATGGATTTTCCTCATTCCAACGCTAATCATTTATTTCTTCGATAGCCTTCAAAGTCTTTTACTGTCGTGTCGATCAGAAATTACGATAAGTGTGAATTTTGGCAGCTCATGCCCCTTTAAAATATACCGAAAACTTTTATTTTATTAACAAATTAAATATCTGAACTTAAGAGACACAAGGTACTTAGCGCTACCTGGATATGCCACGATAAGAAAATCTGTTTTATACATAATCCCAAATACATCTATTACATAAATGGGGCCTCGGTGGCTCAGTCCGACACAGACCTCCCATCGATGCCGCGCGGGTTCGAAACCCAGTCAGACCAAATAAAATGGAAAATTTTCTTAGTTAATTTTTCACCCGATCGCTGTAAGTAGGAGAGTAGCCAGGTACAAAAAGCCCGGGCAAAGAGCCCGGTTCCTCCTCCACTAAACTTGACAACGTCGCCATGTAAGTGAAATAATCAGCGTGCGGCGTAAAACATCAATCAAAATATTACATAAACGTTTGTTTTGCCGCATACATTCCCTGGAGTTATTAAAGTCATTTACTTCCATAAAGGTGTAGACAGTACACATTCTGGAGCTTCTAAATTTTACAAGATGGTCATTTCCGACTCACACATTTTATAATATATGTTTAGGATATATAATTACCTACCATTAATCTGAATCACAATGGAATCAATGTATCAAAAGTGTATCAACGGCACAAAAATTATTTGAAAGAGATTTAAAGAGTTGATACATATTCACACAAAATACAATAACGGCACACATATAATACCCTTGTATAGTGCAGCTACCATCTTGTGTGAAACCAATTATTTCAGTGGACATCAATAATTTCGTTAAGAAAACAATTGCTAACACATTCCGCGCCAATATGTTATATAAGCTATATAAAGCTGTCTGCAAAGATAATTTGATACCCCGTCAGCTAATACACGGTTAGCCCATATGTAGGTAATACGTTTGCCTTGATCTCATTAAGCAAGTTTTACAGGAACCCCTCAAAATCTTGTCTTGTGTCAATTAAAATAGTTTTGTGGAAGTTATCATTTGTTGTGTCAAAAGCTGGCTAGTTTAGCGGTATTTGATCAATTAATTATAACAGGGGGGGGGGGGGGGCGTGGAATTTTCCAAACTGACAAATAAGAGTGTATGACGGACATCCTCTTCGGGAAGAAAGTGCTAATTGGATATCCTTCCATGAAAACACTCGCACGTAACAACTTTCTCCAGATTCTTTACAAATGCTGTGTCTTTTAAAACATTCGCTAATCATGCTTACAATTATATCAACTTCCTCGTGTGTTTCGCCTTGTCGAGTTGGAGCTTTACCCTTTCTTGTCTCTGATAAAGATAGACGTTTGCAAACAGAAAAGAAATATATCTGCCTTAGTAAATTCGACACACTTGAACAATTGTGTGTTCCAAGTGACTGTAATATCTTCTAAGTGTGATGATGATCAAAACAAGCTCAATTGATCTGAAAAATAACCTTAATTTGCGTTTGTATCCATCTTAAAATGGCGTAAGCTTTTAATAGTTTTCCGTTTAAACAGTGTCCTGTATTATTGGCCATGAATGGTAGTCCGATTATTTAAATTTTGTTTACTTTTCGGCTATTACAGCACCCATACTGTACGAATTTTTCTTATTCATTAATTTGTCGATGACTCTCAAAGCCTTTTTATTATCGTAACAGTCATAATTTAGTTTAAAAAATTTAAATGTGGCAACTCACGCCTTTTCGAACTATTAAACCCATTGTGCCGAATTGATTAGTTCAGGTTAGTGTAAGTGGAAACCGACAACATACGCCCAGAAATGTTTTCTTTAGGACAAACAATTAGAAAATAAACATTTTGCTCAGAATAAGTACGTGTTTAAGAGGTAAATAAGGAGAGAGAAAATAGCTGATGCATGTAGTAGGAATCGGGTGTTTAACCCCTCCCCTCCCATGTCCGTAAGTGTCGCCCGAATTGGTAGAATGATTCTACATATTTAAAATTATTTCACAATGAGTTGCATACTTATTTTGCGTTTTTTAAATGGCGTTATTCCGCAATTGATTTTATTTTATTAGCTGTGATGTCCAATGCATATTTTCGATTTTAAGTAGATGACATAAGCTTTCATGCATACGGTTAATTTATGGTTTTCGAATTCGAGGAGACGAGACATGCTTTCATGATTTATGGTTGTTAAGTTCAAGGCGACGAGACATGCTTTCATGTCATAAAGTAATGGTTGTCGAATTCAAGGGGACGGGACATGCTTTCATGCATAAGATTAATTTATGGTTGTCATATTCAAGGTGACGAAACATGGCTCCATACACAATGTTATTTTATGATTGTCGTGTCCAAGGAGACGAGACATGCTTTGATGCATAAGATTAATTTATAGTCGTCGAACTTGAGAAGATGAGACGTGCTCTCAGACCAAAATAGAATATATGATGTTGATTTTAAGACGATAAGATATGTCTACGGTTAATATATGGTTATTGAAGAAACATAAACATAGGATTGTTAGGTTATCTAAAACTAAAGACTTGTTGGTTCGATTTGAATTGTTACCAAGACTATTTAGTTGAGTTATCTAATGTCAATTATTTTAACCATTCTAGAAAAGATAAACTATCATGTTACAGAATAGACTTAGTACACTATGTAAGTCAGAGTATTTCCACAGCCATAAACTATAATAGACGTGCATATTTTAAAAATATAAAGATAACATCTTCGAATACATTCAACAGGAGTGGTACCTAAATAGATCGTTGAGGGATGCCTTTGTTGACTGACAAAATGAGGTTGAACCTATTGTAACTTCCTGTCAACGATTTAACGAAAAAGTTCAAAGTAAACCAATTGCGACTCTAAGCTTTGCGAAGAGAAAGGTATGTGGAAGACAGCCAAATCACTTACACATATTCATAAGAATGACATCAATATACCGTCTTGGATCAATTCCAGATGCCCATCATAAAGTTGAAACAGTGTTGTTTGACAGCTTATATTTTTCCTGACACACCATACTACTAGAAGTAACGAAAGTTGGGCCTAAAATAACCCAATGTTTCCTTTTTCAAATAAATCTTGTTTGGAAGAAATTCCAGCACACCTTTACGACAAATGAGCACTAAGTATTACATTCACAATTGAATCACCGACATACCGTTTTATTGGTAGGTTGTTTGATGACCAATCAATGAAACAAATTATATTCAATAACTGGAGGTATAGAGTTTATTCCCATGAAAAAAGCGAGTGTAATATTTGCTTTAATTTGTTGTATTTCTATAGTATACTCATAGTTTCTCATGTGAACAAATGTATAGCGTACGCCGTGCATAATCATTAAAACCGCACTACTGGCACGGTAGGACCTACATGCCTGGTTGTAATTAGCCCGAATAATCAGCCTCGGTGGTGCTGAGTCGCTCAGAGTGATAGTCCCTCAGTCCGACACAGTGGGTTTTTCAATCGATCGCCGTATGTGAAGAGTTGCAAGGTACTGGCCGAAGGTCAGGCGGTTTTCCGGTTAAAGAGCCCGGTTTCATCCACCACTAAAAATCCATCCACCATTTAAGAAAGTATTTTAGAATATTCAAATCAGGCTCCAAATGTTTTCTATCCAAGGGTTAAGTCACCAATTTTCCTGAAAAACAGATGTCGGTGCGAGTTTCGATACGAATGTAGTAAGTTAATTTTATATTAGGTTTCAAATTTCAAGAGACATTCAAAATCAACATAGAATCAAGGGACATCAGTTTTATTCATTTGGAGAGATGTTTGCACCGCATGGGAGGAAACGTGTGGGAAAACACCCTGGCAATGTTCCGACATTTTCTATTTGTGCATTTGAAATTTTTTAAAGATATCCGGTATCAACATGTTTTAAGCTTAGTATATGGATTGGAGAAAAAGCTCTTAATTCTGTCCGTATCGGCTGCAATGCAAAATACAAACCAACCAATCTTAAAGTGTAATGAAAAATAAATACAGCATCACCACAATGTAAGTTAGGTGAAAAAAGCTATTGATACCTTTGTCAATGTCATTATCACGTGCGGTGATAAATGTTGCAATAAGAATTGTTGCACAATGAGTGTAATAATAATTAATTAAGTAATTAATTCTAATAATAATAACATTTGATAAAGACATCGACAGAGGTGTCTAAAACTCACTAAAACTGTATTTTTAGTTATGCATCTATTAACTCGCAGTAGAATAAAACCAAGGTTTAAAGTCTTCTTAAAGGTAAAATCGTTAGCATATTCTCTGTGGTTCAACTGACGGAGGACATGTTTCTGGAGCTTACATCAGTATTTGATGGATATCAATCCCATAATACAATATTTCTGAACTCTAGTCTGCAAGTTAACTTATCAAAGTCGTTTTTAAAGCAACGTACCAATAAATCGCAAGATGTTATGTCTGAATAGTTAAACACATAAAACTACACACAAGGGCTTATACAGCCGATAAAATGTTTATGTCAAAAAGACATAAAAGCATATATGATTTAAGAGTTATTTTAGCGCTGACACTAACGTGGATACGCCATAACACGAGATTTATGTGAAAGAGAAAACATGTAATATATCTAATAAATCATATAAGATGCAGCATAATGATGTTATCTTGATGTCTGAAGAGAGTCAAACTGCGAAGAGAATAATCCAGATTTTTAACTGTCTAAACTTTTAACAAAATGGTTTCGGTTTAATGTTCCAAAGCGTATGATGAGGATTTATATAATGTCATTTATTTGGTTAGTCTGTATTTAAATTAGTGCACCAGCATTGACAAGTTTGCGAAATCTATATCATAAAAATAAATCAG
Organism: Lepidochitona cinerea; assembly: GCA_963971465.1. Lineage (NCBI taxonomy): Eukaryota > Metazoa > Mollusca > Polyplacophora > Chitonida > Tonicellidae > Lepidochitona > Lepidochitona cinerea. The sequence continues at coordinate 13,273,461 of OZ020560.1, read as the reverse complement.
ACACATGCCTTGCTAAAAAAATACAAATCAACGAAATCTAAAACATCCGACAAACATGATCAACATGCGTTTAGATAAATTTGCTCATTCTTTAAAAACGCGAGCCTATAGAAATACATTATGTGATATTATTATAAAACATGCGTGGAACTGTAAAAATCATTTATATTTCATAGAGTGGATAAAAAGTCGGTATTTTCTCCATCAACGAATTAAAGAAAACGATATACAGTGTACTAGTAAAGAAAACGTAAAATCAATTTCACGAAATATTCCCATTTGAACGAAAACAGGCAAGATAGCGATGTTCCTGTCAACCCGACCCACCTTAAACTGGCCGATGTCATAGGCTCCACGGGGCGTTTCCAATAGTTTCTAGTGTTTGAAATGTTCGATGTAATTTACAATATCTCTAGCCGAGTGTAAAAGAGCAATAGAAAAGCGGGTAAATGCGAGAAAACGCCCGGTAGAATTCCACGATGTTGTTGTTTTGTCGAATGCTTAAAAGGCACATGATGAGTTGGCCTCCTAGGTGAACTCGCCAACGCAATTCCAATGGATTTTTTTCCGATAAAAATGGCAACTATGGACCCTAGAGGCTAAATCCAGACGTTAGACTTCTAATTTTAGATTTGATCAGCTAGCCCTGACACAATAACAGCCATTTACGGTAACCCATATCCTTCATTTGCAATGATTTTGTCCGTTCTCTATACATTCCAAATGGTATAGCTTTACTATAAATGTTCTATAATTTACATGTATAAAGCGGAGTAGATTAACAACACGTCAAATTGGATTAATTCAACTGTCATTTTAATAACAGGTGTTTAAAATTGGTCCAAACCAACTGTTCTTTGACAGGGACTGGACGACATCAACTTTGTGGACTTTATGAAACTAGACTAAATCCGCTGTTCTTTAGCATGTGTGAGGAGGGGACTGGATTACATCAACTTTGTGGACTGAAAGAAACTAGACTAAACCAACTGTTCTTTAACAGGTGTGCAGAGGGGACTGGGCGACATCAACTTTGTGGACTTTATGAAACCTTTAAATAGGGGGTGAGGTAAAGCTAGACTAAAACAACTGCCATCAAACAGATGTGGGAAAACTAGACCAATTCTGCAGGTAGATTGATTGATGTTCCACGCCGCGCTCAAGATTATTTCACTTGTATGGCGGTGTTGCCAGGTTTAACGGGGAGGAAACCAGACTCATTGTCCGGAAGAAACCCCCGACCTTCGGCGAGTATCTGACAACTCTTCCACATAGGGCGACCGAGTTTTTTCAATTTATATTTTCTCTGTGGGAGTTGAACCATTGAGAAGGCCTATGATATGTTTTTGCTAATCAAAATGAGAAATACTTGAATTGGGGGCCAGTTGGATTAGGAACTTTCTATTCAATCGCAAAATCCAAATACGTATAGGCACGTCTTTGTCACGATCATTCGTTTTAGAGAATGGTACCCCCAAGGATCGGTTTATTCCCCCACATTATTCAATATTGCCATAAACGATTTGCTATTAGTTCTCAACCCAAAGGTAAACTGCTCCCTATATGCAGATGATGCCGCAGTATGGTACAGTGGAAGAAATGTTCATAAATTCCTAATGGATACCCAGCAAGCAGTTAATGACGTCATTAAATGGAGTAAACTGAGGGCCTTCTAATTCCGAAGCTGTATGTTTAAAAGGTTCCAACATTGAATATTTAACATGGTCAAAAACACTTATTTAATGAGGGCTGTGTCAGATAGAACACGAGGCGCTTATTATAACTGTTATATAGAGTTCTGGTTACATATAAGCTTGGCTATTGTTCACAATCTTTATGCACCGGGACTTTGAAGACAGCCCATTTAGATGTGCTTTAAATCATGTGCAACGAATGGCCATTAGAGTTGAGCTGATTGAGGCGTACTTTTAAATTGGAACATGTACTATAAAGATCAACTGGTAATAACTCTGTAAAATCTGTATATGATTCTGTCGAATCTGATTTCCTTGTAAATAACAAGAGCCAAGGGACAAAACCGTTCAATATAAGGGCTAATCATATTTTGAACGAGGTGGGTTATACTGAAAAGTCAATTTTAACTTCTCAGGTTACACCATTTCCTCCGTGGCGATTACTTCCACCTGTGGTTTTTTATACATTTACACTGGCAAATTTTGAAAGCAGACCCTCCCTATATTTCAAAGCATTGTGCTGTGAAATTTCTAGATAAAACGGATCAAAGTGCCCTGGAAGTGGAGGGGTCGGAGGAGCGTTTGTGGTCCCACAGATAAAGTATAGTAAGACATTCCAACTGACTGACGACGTGTCTGTTTTCTGTTCAGAGCTTCTGGCAATTTGCATGTGCCTCCAATTTATGCTAGACTGCAAAACAAACTTTGCTGTAATCTGCTCCGATTTCCGAAGTGCTTTACAAGCCTTAGGCTTATTCAACTATTGCAACTATCATCCCCTTGTTTTAGAAATTATACATTTATATACCACTTAACTTAAGGAAGGAGTGAGCGTCACATTTACATGGGTACCTGCTCGCGTAGAGGTAGGGGAAATGAACTTGCTAATACTGCAGCCAAACAAGCTATTGTATATACCAGCATCTATCAGATATCAATTTACCGTTAGCGATATATTACTTAAGTCATACTTTATGAATCATTGGCAGAAACAGTGGAATGATCCTGACAAGGGAAGGTTTAGTTTATTAGATTGATTGATTGATTGTTTGATGTTTTACTACGCTCAAGATCATTCCACTTATATGGCGGCGTTGCCAGTTTTATTGTGGGAGGAAACCGGGCTCTATGCCCGGAGGAAACCCACGACTTTCCGTTGATAATTGGTAACCATCCAACATAGTTAGTTTATTAGAACAATTTATGGGGTATCAAGGTCTAAATGGTATACCTCTTTTGAACACAATTAGAAACTTGTCTCCATGGTTATTTTAGACAAGAAGATTTTCCCTGTGCCGGTGTATTTTAGTGTTTTTAAATATATCAGCTTGTAGCTATATAACTATAAATACACACAGATTATAATATAATTATATATTTATCTATATGTGTGTATATGAGTGTATAAACATATATATTGTATTTGCGACTGTATATTGCTCAAGTGACTCTTGACTAACCAGTATTGACCAATCTGCCTATCTTCCCCTTTCTCACCTCTGTACATTTACATATCTGTGAATCGTATATTAGTGTGAGCTTATTTGTATTGCATGTTTTAATATCTTAAGAGGTTTAGTAGTTAACAATAAGGCGAAGAATTACTTATGGATAACAACTTCTTGGTTTATTGGGTGACGACGTTTCGATGTAGTTCTTACATCGTTATCAAAGTCAATGCTGAGCAATATACAAGTCATTGACTTTGATAACGATGTAAGAACTACATCGAAACGTCGCCACCCAATAAACCAAGAAGTTGTTATGTATAAGTAATTCTTCACCTTATTGTTAACCTTTCAACTTCTAAATGCCGTTGAAAGATTTGGTAGGTTTAGTAGTTATTAAACGTACTAATATATACTACTGTACAGAGATATTCAATATATTGTGCTAAAACATCACAGTTTTCTTAATCGCTCAAGGTAATAATTACTCACTAGTATGGCGTACATCATTCATACGAATGGACGCTCCAATAAGCTAAAACAACGAACCATTTCATTCCATCATTTTAGAACCCTTGGTGTAATTTTAGGGCAGCTCATAGCAAGATACTCGTTCTTAAGCCAACTCGCTTCAAAGTTCAGAAGTAAAAAATTGTCATGTAGTTTATTTGGTCGGTATGTCAATATTTCACAAGATCTGATGATTATTCTTTAAATAAATAAAGCGCAGACAAGAGTAGAACAGTTCAAAAACATTACGTTAATGTTTAAGTACTAGTAAGATATAAATGCACTAAGCTGTGTGTGAAAATATATATCTAGCAGTGTCATTAACGTGAATTATCCATAATGTGTGATTTGTGAGAAACATTAAACAGGTTATATATCCAATAAATAACATCATGATGTAATCTGAATACCAGTGACAATCAAACCGCCGACACAATAAGGCAGCTTGTCTACGAGTAGTCGTTGAATTGTCTACTTCGTTTTATACTTATTTATGGACACTAAAACACACGGGCACAGGGAAAATCTTCTTGTCTAAAATAACCACGGAGACAAGTTTCTAATTGTGTTAAAAGGAGGTATATCATTTAGACCTTTATACCCCATCATAAATTGTTGTAATAAAGTAAACCTATGATATTTCATTAGGTTGACGACTGACAGGAGCTTGGCCTTAGTCAGTAGAATTTTCTGGAACACTTTGTATTACATTGACAATGCTTACGCATCTTAAAGGGATAGAAAATCTAAGCTTTAGACTAGTTTAGATAGAAAGAGTAGAGTTCATTTAGTCCAAAACAACTGACCAATGTATGTTTTATCCCCTCGTAAGTGAATAATTGAAATTTGAAGGTGGCGTTACAATAGAGAATAAGCTCCATAGGCCATTCACAAGGCCGCCGCCATTTTTTCATTAGTTTTATCCAATTATTGTTGAATACAAATTTAAGTGCGTTATAGAGTAGTCATGTCATGCAATTTAGCCAATGGCTGGCTAAGTAATGGCGCGCGGTTGCATACTGACCTATATTTTCGGAGACAATCTTGCCACTTCAAGTTTGTCGCCATGTTTTTTTGGACCTAAATCTACCCTTATACATTAGAGAGCGGTAAAAATACGTCATTATTTATCTAAAAATAGCTATACCAACATCACGTCATCCTAAAACGGAAAAATGGCTACACAGATAAGCCACTGAAAGGACATACTTCTGTCTGTTTTTATTAGCTTGAGGGTCACTGGATGTAATTGACGTGAAATGTTTTAAGTACTTTGAAGGTTGTTATCGACGATAATCCCTATGTATTTCTAGAGATTTCCCCTCCTTTAAGCTATAGTACGAATATCGTCAGACTATATAGTATGCCCCCCCCCCCCATACCCTTTCCCAGAAAACCTAGGTAGAAGGCAGACAGGGGAGTTTAGCCCTGACCAGTATGTCTTTCAAACTCTTGTTCTTTTTATAAGCAATGACTGGCCTTTGGGTCAGAGGTCGAGCAAGTTTACTTTGAAGTAGTTTGTATTCTTCTACTATAATCTTGGCCATAGCGATGCTAGCTTTGTTATACTGAAACACAAATGGTATTATAGTTTTTTCACGACATCTTCCGGGGTCCAAGTTCAAACCCAAAGGATAAATAGTTTGTAATGTTTGAATCCAAAAACTTTCCCTTTCCAAACGTTTGTGCTTCGTATCTGCAGCGGAAGTGAGAAATGGGATTTTCTCAATAGGCATGATTTCAAAATGGTCCTTGACCGAATGACCTTGAGTATTGAAATGTTGAGCCACGGGTACATCATGTTTAAGTCTTATGCTAGATAAATGGTTGGCTGCTCTTTGTCGTAGAGAATTCTGAGTTTCTCCGACGTACTGTTTGCGACATTTTTTGCACGTGATTACATACACGATATTAGAGGAGTCACAATTAAGATTCTCTGCCATTTGATATTTGTTGCGTGTTTGTTCTCCGAAAAAGGTTCCGCGATCGGGTACGTATATATCGAGTTTGCATCGCGTCTTAAGGCATTTCATTGATGTACCTGAGAGAAATGTTGGACGGTAGTGGTACACTCGTGAAGGGGAGGTAAGCGTATCGGGGGATGAAGGGGGAAACATGATTTGTCTAACTGTGTTAGATTTCATCCTTCGGAGTAATCTAATAGAATACTTCCTAGGGAGGAGAGCTTTAAAAAGAACAGAACAAGCCTGGTTAAAAAAATCTAAAGAACTACAGTTTCTATAGAATCTAAAAATCTGAGATTTAATGACTCCCTTGAAAGTGTGAGGAGGATGGTATGACCCAGCATGTAGTAGCTGATGCGTGTCAGTAGGTTTGAAGAATACTTTGTAATCTAAATACCCAGTAGTATGATATGTATGACCCTTGTAAATAGTTACATCCAAAAAATCCACAGAAGTGTGATCAATAGTAGGCTGTAATTTAATGCTTGAGTCGTGAGAATTAAGAGTATCAATGAAAATATGAAGGTCTTCCAACGTATGTTGCCAAATAATAAAAATGTCATCCAGATACCGAAGGTAAATAAAAGGTTGTTGGTGACATTTGTGAAGAATATCACTCTCCCACTCAGCCATAAAAATAGAGGCAAAGTTAGGACTAAAACGTTTCCCCATAGCACACCCTTTAATTTGCTGAAAGATCTCCCCATTGAATTCAAAATCGTTACCTTTTAAGCTAAGTTCCAGCAATTCTAAAATGTCTTTATCCGGACGACGGTGGTCAGGATATCTTTGGAATGCTGATTTTATGGATTTAAGAAAACATGTCAATGTTTGTATACATAGACTCCACATCCAGAGTAACCAAAATCACATCTTGTGGGATGGATTTCTCGAACAATTTGGCCAATAAATCATCCGTATTCTTTATAAAGCTAGGATGCCGATTCGCTATAGGTTTTAGATAGTAATCAATTAGCTCTGATATTCTATAACTTTCACTGCCACAATCTGAGATAATAGGACGCCCAGGGGGCATTGTAGGCTGCGGCCATTTTTCAATGGGTTTGTGAATTTTCGGAAGAATATAGAAGACCCTGTTTTTAGAGTTATGATCAGATTCCAAATAGCGATACTGTTTTTCATTAAGTAAGCCTTTATCTTGAAGAGAAACAAGAACTTTATTAAACTTCCTAACATTTTCAGGCCAAATTTCCTTATCAAGTTTTTTGTAATGAAGAGGGTTGCTTAGCTGCCGTTCTATCTCTTCAATATAATCCTGTTTTGACATAATAACTGTTGCCGAACCTTTATCAGCAGGTTTAATAACTATGTTTGGATTTCTCCTTAGCTTACTTAAGGCAAGACATTCTGAATGAGTAAGGTTATGTTGGTTTTTCTGATTAGTTTAAGCATCAAACTTCCTTGATACAGAGTCACGACTAATGTTTATTTCTGGATCATACATGTGAGAAGGGGGTGTATAGCCGCTTTTAGATGTAAACGGCTTGCGTACCCCACTAGAATCTCGGTAGATATCAGCCAGACTAAGATTTCTGGAGAACTCCATAACATGCACTAATTTACTAATAGAAAAGTCCCTATCAGATAATGCTTTAGGGCAAGGCACAAATGAGAGTCCTCTATTGAGTAGAGATATATCATCAGCATTGAGTTCCTCGTTACTAAGATTAACAATATTACTTCCTAAGCCGAAAGTAGGGTGGCACATGCCCTGTCCCAAATTTAGTTTAAATCTAGTGTCTGAAGCCAGTGGGTATACAAGCAATTTGCTGTATCTTCGGTCCAGTGAATTTTGTCCGTGGATACTCTAAATTTTGAATTGGGGATTTTTGGTATGACCATAACTTTCTTCATCTTGGAAGCATAAGAGTTATATAGGTTCAGGTTCGAAACTTCACTGGCCGGCAGTTTAGTGGATGACTGGATCTCTACAAAGTAGATGAGCGAGTTGGAAAAAGTCTTCCTAACCGCTGTCATCATGTTGCGCATTTGAGTTAACGAAGTGTTTGGCTCAGTAGTTGTCTTGTCATTGATACCAATATTCAAGATAACTTTCTCAGGTTTGGGACCTTGATACTTTTGAATGAGAGTCCGAAATGAATTGAAATTGGCACCAGGAAAACATTCTACCTGCATATCAGGGTGGGGGTCAAGGTTAATTCTAGAAAGATTAGAATCCCCAAGTAAAAGAACTTTCTTAGTTACATTAGGAAGGTGCCAATTAGAGGAAGTGTGCCGAAATTTCCAAAATTTAGAATTAGCTAATTTATTCCGAGGGTTGCGCTGACCCCTCGGAGGGGATCTCACTGCATCTGAATATCTCATAGGAGAATGGACGGACAAAACTGGGGATGGGGGAGGAGCAGAGGGACTAGATGTACTAGGTCGAGGAGAAGTGACCCTAGTAGAAACTGGGGAGGACGGAGGACGAAAGGCGACAGAGGTACTACTAGGTCCAGGGGAGGGGGGCTGAGGGGAAGAAAAAGAGGGGGCAGAGGTAGTAGGTCTAAGGGGGGGAGTACCAGTAGGGAAAGGCGAAGGGGAAACAGAAGGTAAAGTTACAGACCTAGGAGTCTGTGACTGCAGAGTTGGAGGTGAGATAACGGATGTCGACGGACTGACAGGCGGATGGGGTTGGGGAGACGATGTTGGACTAAACTGAGTAGTAGCAGCAGAAGTGACAGATTTAGTGATGGAAAGTAAAGAATAAAAATTTTGAATGGTCGAAAGTTGTAATTTACCTTTATAATTCTATTTGCCCCATTTTAAAGCATTATTGAAAGCACTGTCAACGTTTAGACCATTGGATGACCTGGCAGAAGTCACCTGTGCTTTTAATCTATTTAAACAAGCCGCATAATGTGAAATCATCTCTTGTATGATCCTATGGGCCCAATTTTTGTGTACATGGTCAAACGCAATATCAACTTCCCGATTGCGTTGAGCCGGTTTAAGAAAAGAATTAAGCTCTTTAATTTTATTATTTAAGGAATTTGGGAGGGTTTGGTCACGTAAATGTCCCTCAAGTATGCCAATGTGGTGAAGACATTGTAAAATTTTGAAAAGGGCTTTCACCAGAGCCGAGAATTCTGAATATTGGGGACTTTTAGATTTTGAATTGCCATGCCTATTGCTAACTGAAAATTGCCTGCTTCTGTTACCACGCCCTTGTTTTGCCATTCTGCCTAAATGCCAATATACTTAGTCTAACTAGATGAAAAGGGAAAATGGAGTTGGGAAAGTGAGACAGAGATAGAAAGGAAAAATATGTCGGGAAACAAAAAGAATTGATACAAACTAGAGATAAAAGGACCTAATTGAATTGGCTGACTTAGGGGACAAAAAAGATGGAATTTGGAAAATATATGTTACAAAGAGGCAGAGATAAAGAATAAAATGTGTCTGGAGACAGAAGGACTAAAGTAAAAAGGGTAATAAATCTAAGTCACAAATTGTGAGATATATAAGCATAGGAAGACTAAATAGAGCGGGAAGGAAAAACAACTTAATAAGACACTTAGGTTAAAATTAATGTACAATTGGAACAGGAAATAATAATGAAGTCCTAGAAATAAAATTTGGAAGAAAAATATACAAGGGCTGTAAATGGAAGATGAGGTTAAATCATAAATAAAAGGGCAAAACAATAGTAAGCCTAAAATAATGAAAATATATAAAGAGATGACAAAGGTATAAGAGGAATATAAAAGAAAGTAATATATACAACGTTTTACAGTAAGCAAAGAATACTTAGCAGAAAACGGGATCGCACACGGTTTTGCTAGAAGCTTTTCGGATTTGTTTTATACTTGGTAGGGATAATATTTTAGATTTAATAATAAAATATCTAACTTGAACAGAAAATTAATAATGTTGGATGATCAGCATCGGGTATTGTTGGCACACGAGGGTTGAATTACATTTTCTGGATAGACTTGGTTTCCTTTTTAATCCTGGAATTTCATAATCAAAACTTAGTTTTCCTTATTCGTTCAGCTGAGGTTATGTTCCCCACTCGGCTAGCTGAGGTAATGTTCCTGACTCATCCAGCTGCGGTAATGTTCCTCACTCATCCAGCTGAAGTAATGTTCCACAGACTCTAATCTGGTGATATATTTCCCTGAAATTTTACCTGTTCAGATTTCATCCGTCTGACACAGAATTGTCGGATATTTGTAATATTCAGTGTACTTGTGTACTGTAAACTGGTCAAGTGACTCCTGACTAGCCAGCTTTAACCAATCTGTTTATCCTCCCCTTTCTCACCACTGCATATTTGCATATCTGTACAAAGTATATGGGTGTGAGCTCAATTGTATATATGAACACTAAAACACACGGGCACAGGGAAAATCTGCTTGTCTAAAATAACCTTGGATTTTAATATCTTAAGAGCTTATGTAGGCCTTAAACGCACTATCATATACTTCTGGATTAAGATATTCTATTATTGTGCCAAAGCATTACAGTTTTCTTAATTGCTCAAGGTAATAATTGATCACTAGTAAAGCGTACACGGTACACCATTCATACAAATGGACGCGCCAATAAGTTAAAACAATCAGTGGCGAACAAAAACAATGGCAGGAAAAACCCCACAGACCTCAGAAAACCAAGGGCCTATTAAACACCTTAGAGCCAAACTAATGTCCAGTATTGGCGTATATGTAAGTTTGATGATAATATATTTATATTGGATTATATATCAGAAAACAGTTTATTGCAAACCAAACTTGGTATGTGGACCAACTATAAGCTACATGATGAGCCGTCTCCACTCCTGCGCAGGGAATAATGTCGAGCTACCGACGCGAATCCATATGTGAACAGAAGTCGATTTTCCAGCAAAACCAGATTTTAATCGGTTGGTGCAAGTTACTTTTAAGATCGAAAATGTGTTTATTTGCTCTGTTTTGAGCGATGGAGAAAAGAAAAGACGTTTCCCAAATTGCCATGCAATCTATGTACATTCCATTGAGTTTATGTCCACCCTTACACCATTGCTTCTGTTCGAATTAGACGATATCCTGTAAATGGACACAATCCATTAATATAATAAAGAAAATTCCTTTCAATACACATAAAGTGTTACATAAATGTTGTGAAATTATATTATTTCTGAAATATGCCATTTTAGTTTTTTATCATCGTTTTAGGACAGAAAAATGTTATATGTTTATGTTAAATGATTGATTGTTATGATAATATTTCTTTCAATCTCTCTTTCAATGTTTCTACTTATTTAATGTTTCATGGTTAATGGTTCAATTTAAGAGTACTTACAATATTTTACACTTTACATTTCTCAAAATATTTTACATTCTTTGGGTCGTGCGTTTTTAATGGCGCTAAGTAGATAAACCGAACTACTGGCACGGAAGGACCTACAAGTCTGACTGTAATTAGCCCGAATAATCAGCCTCTGTGGTCTTGAGAATCTAACACACTCCCAGACCAGAGCCTGAACCACGTTTCTGTCGGAATTTGATAAAAAGTTGATAGACGGGGTTTTTTTTTTGCTTTGAAGACACGCATGCGCCCTGGCGGTTACGTCATTCTCATGTAAAGAACATGACCACGCCACTGACCTATATAAATGATGGCTCATTGAAAGGCAGCTAACGCTAATTGGATGAAGACACGTCGGCGCCATCTTGCTACTCCCAAAGATGTTTACTTCCGGTGACCTCAGTCCAGCCAGCCAATGAGCTATCCGGTCATTTATATAGGTCAGTGGACCATGCCTAGTTGCCCACAAATGATTAATATAAACACTGTTCATAGAGTTTGTGTCATAAAAATGAAAGATTGACTCATAAAACCATCGTAGAAAATGTACAAATACAGTGTCATCATTTAGCGGGGGGTTTATAATCTCCAACATAAACACCGAAGAGTGCCGAAGATCCGCGAAATATCACGTGATTAACCGCCCACGTGAATCAATCGTTGATGGCGGAACTGTCAAACTGGAATCTCGGAAATGTTACGTTTGTTTTCGACTGCACACGACGATACAAAGCACCTTAGGGTCGGACAAGGTTAGCAGAAAATTTCTTTTAACCCATGCATTGAGGCTGATAGGCTAAATAATCTTTTCTTTGCTTACTTTATGAGAAATTCGCACCGCCTTTTTCGGCAGCATAGTAATTTCTTATGTACAAAAATAACGTTCTTGCCTGTGTGGTAGTATAGAAATAAAGAAAAACCACACAGACAAGATTTCTCTGCTAGGCTGTAATATATCACTCGAAGCAGCGTCAGTCCTTTTAAGATTCTCCTCGGACACCGGAGATCCGTCGTTATCATCAGGAGACATTGTGTTGATTTGACATGTGTCCTCTATCTAAAAAAAATGACTTAGTTACAAGAGAAAATGTCTGTACATTGTGACAGTTGTGACAGTTGACGATCTGGCTCGTGATGAACCAATTCGTACCAATTTGAAAAAAATAAGAGTGCTTTGACATTGGATGAATGGTTGTAGTTCTATTTTCGACGAAAAATGTACTATTAAAGGCACACTTGCCGTGAAAATCAGGAATATTGTTTACATTAAAAAAGAAAGACCGTTTTCTGTATTTTTCCCAAAAAAATTTTTACCAAAATTTAAAAGTTTGGACGTCACTTTGTATTTTTAATTTGAATTTGAAATGTTAGGTACCCGGAACGTAAACAAACCAATCTGCTCGCAGGGGCGCAATTATGTTTCAGTCGAGTGAGTGAACTAACGGCACAGTGTAATTTTACGTAGGCCTATTTATCTGAGAAATACAGACTGACGATCGGCTAACAGCGACTGGAAAAGCCTGCTGATAATTGTTTGAGTGTAAACCTCATATAAAAAAGCCTGAAATGAGGGTAATCCAACACGAACGTTGACCGACACTGATCGTTGTTGTTGTAATCAGGCTTCGATTCTTCGTTTGTTTTTCACCCCATTTCTACATTCTTAAGCTAACTAGACATGTTTTATGTGTCCTATGTTTAAGTTTAGTGGTATTAGTCGTTGTAAGCTCATGTAAATTGGTTTTCTTAGCAAATTTAAACAGGCTACGGCGGCAAGTGGGCCTTTAACGAGCAACTAGATGTAAAGGAATTCAAAAATCGCATTCAACTCGTCAAAACACGGTATATCACTGGAACGCATTTACCAGTGACCATCCCATCACCTTCCCAATATGTGTACGACAGTAATGTGGGAATTTTTTGGATCTGTAATTTTCCTCATAAACGCTGTCCTTGTAAGGTAGGGCTTAGTAGCAACCATCATTTCAAACCTTATTCTACACACGGGTTTTGTCTTTAAAAATTTCTCCTTAAGTGAAACAGTCCATGGTGCTATACTCTATGATTCTTTCTACGAACTGAGAAAACGAGAAAAAAAGATGCATACAGCGCCTTTTATGGCTTATACGTTAACAATTCCACCGATACCTTCCTCGCAATTTGGTAATAAATTATTTGGCAAACATTATAGACTTTCTCGAGAATAGTCGAATCAAGAACTCTTCGGCAGATATAAATCTACCGATAAAACGTTTTGAAGTATGATTAATTTACAAAAAGCGATACTAAGTGATCATAATATATGTTCTTCGGTTTCTACACTGGTTGTTGACACAGTCTGGAAATATGGCTTATCGGATTTTATAATGTCCGATTACGGTTGTCAGATAAATATTATAAATGAGGTATAGTTCGTACAATTCGATCCAATAAAGATGATCGGCCACGTTCACTTTTTCTCCGCAGACACGTCGCATCAAGGACACTTAAAACATCATCTTAAAAAATCATCATTTACATTGATTTGTTTCTATTTAGCGCAATAAAACACAATTTGTCTTCTGTTATTCTACGAGGTGATTAATCTTAATTTGTAAAATAATTCGAATGTGTAAGTTAAGGAATAACATATTTCAGTTACAAGCGATACGCATATCATATTTACAGATTTTTATTCATATTAAAACAGCAACGTATTTACAGGAAAATGTTATCCAAAAGTTGAATGAATAAAAATAGTTCAACAATTTCTTACAGCACTTTTTTCTTCTTCTTTTTTGCAGCACACAGGATTTTAGTTACATGTATATGGCGGTTTTGTCAGATTTTCTGGGTAAGGAAACCGGGCATGAGTTTTGGATGGAGGATTAAGCTGGTATGTGTATCATAGAATTGAAATCATAATTTTAGTGATTTCTGTAAAAAAAATAATGGAGCCAATGGCGCTAATAAGTTGGTCTTTATGAATCTAGTGATGGCAACTTTACCATCGAACCTGAGGTAACATTAATTTTACAAACTCCAAAGACTAATGCTTGCAGTGTGGATTGAATTTCCATATCTGATTAAGTGTATACAGTACCCTCCAGTAGGATCACTTGAATGTTAAAGCTATTTTAAAGTTTAATATGTGTATTATTTCCCGAAATGGATATCTCCTTTTCTCGGATCATTTGTGATGATCCTTGAGATCGTTTGAGGTATCGTGAATACTGGCTATAGGGCAATCCGTCTAGACTATATAATAGTTATAGAGGGAAATGTGATAGTCATCTATTAAAGTTTACACAGACAGAGCATGAGATATTCATAAATTAATGTCGATTTTCAGCTGGTATCAACGGAACCCATCTGTACACCCAGTGTATAATATACTATCATATGCGCTTGGAGTAAATGTCTGACGTCGACAACATTTACCTAATCACGTGGTTCACTGGTATATCAGTATAGATTCGACGATCACAAAATATAAATATCCACAGAATGAAATCTTGGAATCACACCTGTAAATCCACAAAGTGAAATATTGTAAACACACTGGTAAACTATTTGCCCAAAAAGAACTCACATATCAAATCACTCAGAAGTTTCAGCAAGCCGAAGGTTATCATTCCAAAATATCAAAACATACTAATCACTGAGCAGTTGGAAACTGACTGACTTATAATACAAACAAACCGTATTTTTATAGATTCTCAAAAATTCCAGAACACTCAGACTTACTCGCATTAGAATAAATTTGAATATCTATAGACTTGTCATATTCAAAGTTCGAGAAAGTTGTTTGACTTCAGCAAGTTTAATTATAAACAGCCGCAATGATGAGCCGGCGAACAAACAATATGCGAACAAACCCTAAAGTTCGAAAAAGATATGTAGACCCCTACATGAAACACAAACGCTTTGCGAAAATAAGAAATAAAGGCTTATAATCTTACTATATTTCTGAGCACTAAAAAAACCTTACTATATGTAATGGTTGTCAGATTTAGTGGGGCAGAAAACCGGCAATCTTCGATCAGTACATGACCACTCTTCAATAGGGGGATCAAGTGAAAAATCACCTCATCCAGGCCATTCAAGAAGAGGCGCACTAATTTCTTACGATACAAAACATATATTTTGTAGATTTTTACACTCAAAAGTGAAGATAAGATCACAAAACACAAAAAATGATCAAATTTAAGCGGTAAACTTCACCACCTACCAGGGAGGCTGTTTTTAAACACACTTACGCCCGTCGTAACTTTGCCCCTGGGCCTAATGTAATGTTAAAATTATATGTTGCCATGCCAGTTAGGCCTCACATTGGACTTATGGCGGGTGTAATTGTTTTGAGAAACAACCCTCCCCCTTTGTAACTCACCAATGTGAAACATAGACCATTGTTATTTTACGCTATACTAACTACATTTAAATGACACCATTGCTATATCTAATGCGAATGAAAACCAAGGGCAATAGTCGAACGTATATCAATAAATTATGGTGTTCTCTAAATTTACCAAAACCATTCATCACCCGATGGATTTTTATTTTCTCTCACAAAATCTAGTAACGCCTTCAGTTGATATAAGTTTAATAATCCCCATGTGGCGTAAATAAAAAAAAATCAACAATTAGACACTGATGAATATTGTTACAAATTTACAACTATTTTAGTTAGTATTTATGAGACACGGTGTTATAGTGTGTGGAGTGAATGCATATACATTGTACGCTACAGAATATAGCGTTTTTAAAACCGTACCCTTCTATAAAGAAGCGTATTAGTCACTCACTCTTGGAATTGCCCCATTCGTTAATCACGGTTCGAGTGCCACAAGGCAAAACAATATGCAATTTGTTATTGTTATACATGTATGTAAGTCAGTAATTTATACGTTTGGCTTTTTCGAATGTCTGTTGGCTCGTTTATTAATCATAATAATTATAGGAGGAAAGTGAATAAACGTGTCACGTCGATTTCGTTGCTGGTGGACACGGAGTTTTCACCGAAGTGCACATTACGTATCAATCTTGACAATAATCCTTTTCTAGCAAGGGAGTACTTAATCTTTCCGTTGGTCGAAAATAGATACATACCCTGAAGTAGATTTTAAATTGAATAGTTCTGTTTACTCTGAATCGGTCACTCACTCATTGAATTTATTGCGACGTTTCGTTTAAGATGTTCTCAGTTTTCACATCATTGAGAAAATGGCACATTTTTGCTGAAAAATGGCTTATCCACGTAAAAGTGACAGTCTTAACAAGGTTGATTGGCTTACGGCCTTTTCTTCAGATTTGATCATGCTAAGCGAAGTGAATGGTATCTTTAAAACACATAAAAGCATTTCCGTGTTTTGCTTCAAGACATGGCTGACATTTGGCTGTTGTTTACGTTTGAGTCGGTCTTCCAGACGAATTCATCGACCGATCCACAGTTGGGCGAATATAAACTGGCTACCAAGTAGTGTTTATTTCCTTTATTGGCAAAGATTACAAAGTGACCACGTTTTTGTTTTTTGACATGGATTACAGCTACGCAGTATTGGTTCATGCCTTTTGAAAAGGAAAAATGCGGTTAGTGACCGCGATGCTTCCCACATGGAAGTTCATCAATTAAGATAAATTTTAGAAAAACAATATTTTGATTAATCAGTTCATTGAATCTTTAATACCGCGCTAACATCCACAATTTGGTTGATGATATTATAATGTATTTTAATCATTCAAATTAAAATTCCAACCCTAGTGTTCCTATAAAACGTAATGTTCTCGCAGCAATGTGAATATATAATGTTTTTACTTCTCTTCGCCAGTTAAAGTGGCATGAGCTGCCAAAATTCAAACTTTTTTCATAATTACTGATCGTCACGACAGTAAGAGGCTTCAAAGGCCATCGAAGAACTAAATGATTAGCGTTGGAATGAGGGAAATTCATAAAGTCCACGGCCTATACGAACCGGAATAGTGTTCGAAAAGTAAACAAAATTTAAATAACCGGGACGACCATTCATTCATTCTAAGCCAAAGTTAGTTCAAAACAATACTTTATCGTACATTCTAGAGACTAGAAGCACTAAAAAGCTTCTGAATAACACGTCTTGAGAAAAAATAGCCAATAATTTCAACATTCTGTTTCAACGCCAAAATATCAACATTTTAGCGGCTCATGCCACTTTAAACTATGACACATAGGCCTAAACTCATTTGGATATGTATTTCAATAAAATAAACAGTGATACGATACACAGAGCCACAGTTGATAAATTTGGGATAAAGTTTATATAAAATGGAAGAAAATTGACAACTGTACAAGCTGTCAAGATCGTATGGTGACTGAGTATTAAAAGTATCACGGTGTAAGGGGGCACTACTTGTAGGTTATTGTCGCTCTAGCATTACTTCCCTTCCAGTGATAAATTTGCTCTCTCGATGCCAGCGAAAATTAAGTAGTTGAATGCTTTCAGTATGTGGTCAGTCTTATCGCCATTATTTTGAAAGAAACAAACGGATTTCCAAAGTATATATAATTTTTTCCAGAGACGAATAAAGCTGTAAATAACATTGTAACTTTAGACATGGACAAAAAATACCCAATGTACTCGACCAAAATTCCATATATCTCCGAAGGAAGCCATGGAGGAAATACGATTCCATTTCATTTTATTCACCAGAAAATATGTTCAACAATGTAAAGAAGAACAAAATAACTTTTAAAATAAAGTAGCATACAGATTAAAGAGAACTAATGCCTGTTCTGGCGGGAGAAGGAACCCCAAGGGGCTAGTGCTATCCCAGATGATCTTTATTTAAAGGAAAATATAAATGGTATTGACAACGTGGAATCTAATTATAAAAAGGAAAACAAAACAGGGAAACATAGTGTACACGTGAACAAAAGCCTCAGTCAGTTGTCTGTAATGTCAAGATGTAGCTGAACATTTTGGATTTGAAGAGGGACTGTGATTGACATGCTTTCAATTCATTAGAAAGATTGTTCCATTCTAATGGGCCTTTAATTTTACAGGTGTGTAGAGAGAGATTAGTTCTATGAAACGGGCGGTGTAGGTTAAGAAAGCATGTTCGCGTTGGGTATTCATGAATGACCGACTGTTAAATAAGATCTAAGGAAAGCGATGTTTATCTATATAAAAAATATATATATAATATATATATTTGCCTGTGCCAGGGGCTCAAAATAAATATATATAAAAACGTATATACATATATATATATATATATATATGTTGTCCAACATCAAAAGTGAGTGGGGGAAAACCGATGAAAAAAACATACAATTGTACGTAAATTATCTGAAAAGGGAGTTGTAAAACTGGATAAAAAAGAGGCATGCAATTGGAATTTAATAAAACAATTCAACAGTTATCTATTAAGTGACTATGACTGCAACCCAGAGAAAGAAGAACTTGCCTCCTGTAGACCTACCTTCTTATTGCGTCCGCAACAATTCCGATGTGATTAATGGGGTGTAGACATTATCAGATAGACTAATGTTATCAGAAAAACTAATCGATTATTGTATTCCTGAAGACAGAAGCCAAAGCTTTCAATAGATGGGAAGTAACCCCAGACCCAACTATAAAGGATACATTGAATTGTGTCCCTTTGTATTCTACTGTGGCGAATACTGAAAGATTGATTGATTGTTTGGTGTTTTACGCCGCGCTTAAGATTATTTCGCTTATATGAGGCGTTGCCAGTTTTATTGTGGGAGGTGGTAAATGGCAACCATCCCACATAGGTCGTTTGAGTGAGAACCCAAATAGAAAATTTTCAAATATTCTTTTTTTTTTTTGACTGAGTGGGAAATACTGAAAGAAATGGTTACAGCCGTAATTGTTTTACTGGACATGGGTTTGCTTTAATACACATAATCAATCACGATAGTAATATATGGAAAATTATCACATGTGTGGGTTTCTATTAAATGAAGAAACTGGGATTTTGTGTCAGGGGGCTGTTTCTCAAGACACTTACGCCCGTCATAACTTTGCGCCTCTGTCGTAACGAAATGTTGAAGGTATATGTTGCCATGACAGTTAGACCTTGCATTGGACTTTCGTCAGGTGTAAACAGCCCCCTGGTGTTCGCTCGCTATGTGTCATAGAAATACTAATTTCATATATGTTTGTTTGGTGTTTTACGCCGCGCTCAAGATTATTTCACTTATATGGCGGCGTTGCCAGTTTGATTGTGGGAGGAAACCGGGATCGTTGTCAGGAGGAAACCCACGATCTTGCGGTGGTAACTGGCAACCATCCCGCATAGCTCGTTCGAGTATAAACCCACTCAGAAAATTTTAAAGTTGTTTTGGACTAAGTGGAATTGGAACGCGCGACCCATTGGTGGAAGGTTGTTCGGATGGAGCGTCCAACGCTCTATTTACTGAGCCACGGAGGCCCCCAATTTAATATATGAAATGTTATATTTTAGATGGTACAAAGCATATCGGTCGTTTCATAGGCGTTGTGACAAGGCACAACTTTACAGGGCACCTATATTAAAGTGGCATGAGCTGCCAAAATGTTGATATTTTGACGTTATAACAGAATGTTGAAATTATTGACTATTTTTCTAAAGGCGTATAATTCAGAAGCTTTTTAGTGCTTCTTGTGTCGAAAATGCACGATAAAGTATTGTTTTGAACTAACTTTGGCTTAGAATGGATGAATGGTCGTCCCGGTTATTTAAATTTTGTTTACTTTACGAACACGTTTTCGGTTTTTACCAAATTTACCAAACGTCCCCTTTAATATCTTTTACATTTGTATATCCCCATGTTCAGCTGGCGACCGTTTTCTTTTTTTAAAGTTAACAGTTTGATATGATATTTTTTGTAATGATTGATGTTTTACACTGCACTAAGATTATTTCATTTGTATGGGGGTCTCGTTCACTGGCGTTGGTTCTTTGGTTAAGTTTATTGTCTATTTTCGCAAATTTGAGAAACATCGTAAACAAATAAACTTCTACATGAGATGTGAGCACTGGATTATATCTCACCAACATTTAAAGCGCTATGCTTGATTCACTTAAGAATACATTGTACATCCATAGTTATTCTCAGGCTCCGGGAGTATTCGGTTAACTTTTGATGGAAAACATAACGTGATTTTGACAGTTGCATAAACAACACAAAACTGTCAAAAAAAAACTAGCTCAATCTTTATTCCAAGTTGATGAATCCTTTCCATTTAATTGCAAGGAATTAATTCCACTACACTACTTTCTTTCCACAACCAATCCTTTGTGTTATTCCCCATGTGAATTTTTCTTATTTCATTTTATTACAGGCAAGTTGTGCGTTTACTGGAAAAGTTTTGTTTTTATTCCTAATTTTAAATCTAGGGAGAACACAATATTTTATCAGTTTGAAGGAAACTGCTCGAGGGCAAAAAAGAAACAAAGACCCAAGTAAAGCAGAGGAATTCAATTAATAAAAAACTAAATTAAAGAGACATTCGTGTAACATCAAAGGCAGCAGAGAACATCGAATTTTTATTTATCGAACTAGCTCCTCTCAACGTAGCAATGTAAAATCGCTTTACACTCTCCATTAAAACTGTTTTCAAATAACATTTTTTGCAACTCACTCTTTTGTTGCTCACTCCTATGGATTTTAACAAACAAATTACGATTGCTCATATTCTTTATTTTATCCCACAGTTAATTAAATCGATACAAAGATACATTTTCTTGAGGGCGAGTCTTTTAAGTAGACATATTTTGACATTATCGCGCATAGTGAATTGGACTTTTTGACAAAAAGGACGGTTATAGTCAGTTGCGATTAATAAAGTATGCATTGTCGCCCCCCCCCCCACACACACACACGCACACACAGGAATCTCTACACTGTAGTCATTCGTTTATAGCGTATTTAATTCAATGGACTAGTGAAAAACAAAGAAGTCGACAGTATATTAGCTCACAGTTTCCTGACATTGCAGAGCGTGTACTTGTCGAAACTACGCCTAATTCCTAATATATTCTCATAATTTATTCATTTCCCAGTAGGGTATTACAAATGACGTGAAATGTATGTTATATGTCGAACTTGTAAGCCTGGATTAAGCCGTGCAGAGTCATTATCAGTGTTTTGACTCAAGTCATCGCCAATGGGGAGTAATTTAGCCCAAGAGGAAATAACATTCGACCAATTTAGGGTGTGGTATCTCACGACGTGGTGTAAACGGCACGCATCGCTTCAAAGACCCTTTTCCAATATATCTTTATTCTCATCGATGGTCCAAGCTTTGGAGCTTAAAGTGGCATGAGCTGCCAAAATGTTGATATTTTGACGTTAAAACAGAATGTTGAAATTATTGGCTATTTTTCTCAAGACGTAAAATTCAGAAGCTTTTAAGTGCTTCTAGTCTCGAAAATGTACGATAAAGTATTGTTTTGAACTAACTTTGGCTTAGAATGAATGAATGGTCGTCCCGGTTATTTAAAGGCACACTTGCCGCGAAAATCAGGAATATTGTTTACATTAAAAAAGAAAGACCGTTTTCTGTACTTTTTCCAGACAATATAAGTTAGGAACTTTCTATTTTTACCAAAATTTAAAAGTTTGGACGTCACTTTGTATTTTTAATTTGAATTTGAAAATTTGAATTGTTACGTACCCGGAACGTAAACAAACCACACTGCCCCCTATTGGCGATTTTATGTTTCAGTCGAGTGAGTGAACTAACGGCACAGTGTAATTTTACGTAGGCCTATTTATCTGAGAAATACAGACTGACGATCGGTTAACAGCGACTGGAAAAGCCTACGGATAACTGTTTAAGTGTAAATCACAGATACAAAGGCCTGAAAGGAGGGTAATCCCACACGAAAGTTGACCGACACTGATCGTTGTTGTTGTAATCAGGCTTCGATTCTTCGTTTGTTTTTCACCCTATTTCTACATTCTAAAGCTAACTAGACATGTTTTATGTGTCCCATGTTTAAGTTTAGTGGTATTAGTCGTAGTAAGCTCATGTAAATTGGTTTTCTTAGCATGTTTAAACAGGCTACGGCGGCAAGTGTGCCTTTAAATTGTGTTTACTTTTCGAAAACGTTTTCGGTTCGTACAGGCCACATACTGTATGGATTTTCCTCATTCCAACGCCAATCATTTAGTTTTCCGATGGCCTTTAAAGCCTCTTACTGTCGTGACGATCAGAAATTATGAAAAAGTGTGAATTTTGGCAGCTCATGCCACTTTAAAGCAACAATCATTTTTTTTATAATTTTGTAAACTTTCCCATAGTTAATGTAAAACACCGCACACATCTTTAATACATTATGTTCATATAGTTGATCAGTTTAGGAAATAGTACAGTTGAAGGAATTCTTAAATTGATATCAAAGTCGAGCCAAGTCATATATGATTTCCGAAACTGTGGTCGAGAAACGTGTATGTTTAAGAGAATAATTTAACTGAAATAGTGTGTATAAAACACTACTAATGTCATCGTGAAGGTCATCGTTTACACAGAAGAACAAGACGAGTCTAACCATAACGAGATTCTCAGTTTAGCCATTAATTATGGGAAAAGATATGTCTACACCACGTAATGTATTTAGTATATGTATACAGTTTCGCTTATTTTTCGAAAAGGTTTGCCTAATTCGTATAAATCCAGGAGATGGAAGTCTCAAGCTTGTAACAAAATATGGCATCAAAAGGCTTCTTCGTTAACCAATCAACGTCCAGTGTCGGATTCACACGTAAACCCGGAAGAAATATTTGCAAGGTTTCCAGTAATGAAGACTTTAGCATGAAAGACGTTTCCTTTAAACACAGATGTGGCTACTTAAAATATTCCCCTTATTATAGTTATGTTCATCTGCCAGGATAGGGTTCTGCTGGTCTACCTTGTCTGCTCTATCGCGTTGAAGCATATGTAGTGTATGTCAGCACAGTATTAAAAGTACGTCTAATTTTGAAAATTAAGTCGTAATGACACAATGTTATTAACAGGAATGTTCTGCTGTACTAGTAATGTCATATTGACAGTTTTATATAATTGTCTTGAGTTGGTAAGTCATATACATGTACAAACAGTCCGCAAACACACAGCTAGGTTTTTGTTTTAACATTAGCAGTGAACTTACATGCACTCTATACTTGCTAACTGTCATTTTTAATCAGATGGGGTTAGAAAATGTTATTTTGTACCAGAGACATACATATTTTGAATTTATTTGTCCGCATTCACAGATCCGTAGAAAAGCTTTCTCTCAATAGAACATGAATGAAGTCGACATACATTTTGTATAAGTCAATTTATGTTGATCTAACTTTTAACGCATTCTCAACAGGACATGGGTAGCATTCCCATAATAGGCGCTTGTGTAAGTTTTAGACTGTTTTTTATGCACATCCATGTGTTAAATGTATTCAAGACTAATACTAAATACTTGTGAAGTCAATCAGTCAGGATACGCTTTAACAGGAGCATAAAAAAATCGCCCAGCGTTCAGATAACACTTCATATGGTATGCATGCTTGCAAGTCTTGGTGTCTTCAGGGAGGGTCGCCAACTGGAGCACCAGTAAAACATGGAGGGCATCAGTTCGGTGGATGATATTGCCACGCACCATATCTCAAATATGAAACTCAAACAGACATTTGTCTTCCTCTAATTGCAATTAAAATGGCTTCTCGTCGAATTCGATGCGCCAAGATCAATCAGATTTCGTTGTTAATCGGTGCATGTATACGAGACCAGACTTTGTTGAAACAAGTATATCGCCGAAGGATATCTCGTACATTTGTCGGCGGTAGTGCTGGATTCCTGGTAAAACATAAACCAAGATAATTCCTTGTGTCAAATATTACAACACGACTATAATGTGCCAGTCGACAAGGATGATAATCATCTACTGACTCTCCGGTGTAATCTGTTGGGTTTGTTTGTTTGTTGATTAGAGTTTAACGCCGCGCTCAAGATTATTTCACTTATACAGCGGCGAAAAAAAAATTAAATCATCCTACAATTTTAACATCAAAAATACAGAAACAGAAATAATAAAAACTGGTAAACCACTGTTTAAATCATTTTCGGAGATTAAAAACAAGAAATATCACAATTATCTCCAATGGAGCAACAATAAACAATTCATATAAATAACCATTTTTATAATATACAAATGTGTAAATATGTATTTATGTTCTGATAGAGTAATTTTACAAACAAAAAGGTTTATACCATAATAATTAAAAATTTGCCCCAGATTAGTCGCCGTTTACGATCGAGCTTGCCTGGGAACTGTGAGCCATTCTTATCCCCCGGAACCCACACGGGGACCCAAGGATTAGTCGCCTCTTACGATCAAGCACCTTTGGAAGGCTGAGGGTCTATTATTATCTCCCCGGAACCGACACGGGGGGTAATCTGTTGGGAAGATATAGAGGATAGATTTATTTATTGACGTGAGCATTAACCTGCTCCTTTGTCATATACAGATAATATACACATTTCATGGCGGATACTCACAAACAATATATATATACATATATATATATCAATTCTAACAGTAGTGAAAACTAAGCTACTACGTATCCACATACATTGGCAAAAGAAAAACGGACAAATTCGTACCAGTGGAACTACACCGAGGCCTGTAGCGCTGACTTACGTGTTTCCAATGCAGTATAAATATAACGAGCTGTTTTACGTACAGTACCCATTACTTTAGATGACAACAATTCCACTAACTTCACCATACTTGGTTTACGCCAATAATATGGACGAATAAGTTCTTTACGTAAATCTAAATAAAGCGGGCATATACAAACAAAATGAAATTCATCCTCTATCAAATTCAAATTACAAAACTGACATATTCGGTCTTCTCGTTCTAAACGTGCGCTGCCATGACGCCCAGTTTCAATTAACAACGGATGGGAGGACATCCTTAATCGAATCATGGCTATCCTATGTTTGTTATTAATAACTTTAGTCAGATAAACTTCAAAAGCTTGTAGTTTACTGGGCATTCAATATACAGAAACAAACTACCAATTAAAATACTGTTTTAGATTGATCGATTATTTTGTACGCCGCGCTCAACACTTTTTGTTACCTAAATGTCGTCAAGGCCAGGTTTAGCGAGAGAACAGAGCCCAGTGGACTCCTCGGATAAAGCAACAAGGCGACAAAACTACACAAATAAGGAAACGATACACCTTTTATTATTTATACAAGGGAATTTAAAGCAACGATATATATAATAAGTTATGTATAACTTGATAACACTTTAACAAGTTCTGAACATGAGCATTCTGTAGTATGACTTTCGACTTACATATGGAAACAAAGCAGAACACAAGTTGTTGACTATTTCATTGAAACATAGTAAATTTGTATAAAACATTGCCTGGCATTTAGGCCAGCATGAATATGTCCCAGTTTATAAAAAAAAAAGAATACAAACTTTAGAGTGAAGTGGCTCCACCTCTGAGCGGCGATAAGATTGATCGGGAGAAAACAAAACATTCTCTCTCTTTACGATCGTAAGACTGATCAGTCTGAGACCGATCTGAAGAGTCTAAAGTCCGGTATACACTGAGAGTTTTGCTGCGACCCGACCCGACCCGACTAGAAAATTGCGTCGCGTCGCAGAGAAAAAGTGTAGTGTATACCAGTCCACGACGCAAATCGGTGTCAGTCGGCTTCAGTTGCGTCGGGTCGGAAGTGATCTGGACGTGCCAGATATTTGGTTAAGAATCGGGTTGAGTCGGGTCTGGTCAGACAGTGTATCCACTATTGCGACGATCGTCGTAGAGAGTCTGAATCCGTAGGCCAATCAGAAACTTTACTACAGTCACGTGACATCAAACAAGCGTCTTTTTTCTACCTTTTCTGCTAGAGAGTTCCGAATGTCATGTTTCCCAATGACTTTATTTGTGTGCAGTGTATATCGGTCTACGACGCGACGCAACTCAAGCCCACTGAACCCGACTCGAGTCCGGTACAGTCGCGTCGGGTCGGGTCGCAGCAAAACTCTCAGTGTATACCGGGCTTTAGGCTGTACATGTGGAAAAACGTTATCCGACTGATTGATGGCAGATTCACAACAGACTGAAGCTTGCAAAGATCGGGTCGGGTCTCAACTCGACCTGAGCGGGGCCTTAGTCAAGAACATTTTCCCTGTGCCCATGCGTCTTGGTGTCTATAAATAAAATGGGGGAAACTAAAAGAAAGTATGTATAGGCAGCATTGTTTATATCCAATTGTCAATAATAAAAATAGCTTCGGTAGTATATTTATGAACTCTAAAACACACACTCACATAGAAAATCGTCATCTCAAAAATAACCTTGGAGGCAAGTTTCAGATTGTTTATAAAAAGGGGTATAAAACAACGAGGAAAGATGAAGTTATCATTCATCGCCTGTTGTCTGGACATATAGCTGTTAACTCCTATTTACAGCGCTTCAATTTACATGGAACAGGCCTGTGTGAAAGTTGCCTTGTCGAGGATACGATAGAACATTTTTTATTTGATTGTACATTATTTCGCAATCAGCGTATATATTTTATTTCTCGTCTCAGAACATTAGGAATAACTAACCCCTCATTGAAAAAACTAACGGAACAACATAATAAAACCAGCAAGGTTTTGTATGCAATCACTAACTTTATTACTAAATGTAACAAATTTTAAGTATTGAGTTTTAGAAATTGTGCAATTTGAACCAGGCTTAAAATTATGAATGTGGTGTGAAAATCTGATTTCGGTAATTTTTAACATTCTTTTTTTTTTTTAACATTTACAACTATATATGACGAAGGAAGAGTGATCGTTTTTAATTTTATAAAAAGAAATAAATATTGGCTAATTTAATTTAATTTAATAGTACGATATCAGCATAGATATGGTGCGAATCATTCTCCTGAATGGAGCATCAAAAAGCCTTAAAATAATAATAATAAATAAAAAAGGGGTATAAAATGTAGACCTTTATACCCAATCATAACTAAACCAACGATATTTCATTAGGTTGAAGTTTGGCTTTAGTCGGTCGAATTTTCTGGAATCCTTCTTAATATATTGGCAATTTTTACGATTCTTCAGCTACGGAAAAAATATTGGTAAACTGAGATTGAAGCCACTAGGATCATAGGAAAAGAAAGTGAACATATGAATACCTACACAGAATACTGACAAGGAAGTTTATCTCTGACTAGTAGATCAGGTGTCAGAGGTGGAGCCATTTTACTTTGAAGTAGTTTGAATTCTCATATAATAGTAATCTTGGCCATATCAATGTTGGCCTTGTTATACTGAAACACAAGTGGTTTAATACTTTTCTTTTTCAAAACGTTTGTGCTTGGTATCAGCAGCAGAAGTGAAAAAAGGTTTTTTTTTAGGAGTATAAATACACTAGTGTCCAAAAGATTTGTTCTTTTTTGTTACGAAATGATTTTGTAATATGAAAACATGCAAATTCGTATTGCAGATCCCAACAGATCCCCACAGCGCATTAACCAACTAGAAATTAAGTGATTGCACGCAATCACTGGAGATGGCTCCGCGAAGGAGGGGAACTGATTGACAAGGGTATTAGAACCGGCAGTGTGGTTTGAGAGATGACATAAAGAAGAAAGGAAACAATAAAGATGATGTATGATATTATTGGCATTAATTATTTTAAAAGATGACTGCCATCCTTAAAAATCA
The DNA here is from genome assembly GCA_963971465.1 of Lepidochitona cinerea. NCBI lineage: Eukaryota > Metazoa > Mollusca > Polyplacophora > Chitonida > Tonicellidae > Lepidochitona > Lepidochitona cinerea. The sequence goes on along the minus strand of OZ020560.1, from coordinate 13,245,843 downwards.
AGATGGCTGAAAACTTATAACAAATAATGCCTTATCACAAGTTTACTCCCGATAAAATATTGCTCATAATCCAATATGCTTCATGGCAGCCATATTGTATTGGGCACATGGCTGAAAATTGATCCCAATCGCCCTTTCCTCAATGTCAAGGCATACCCCAGGTTTGATATTGGATTGCGCAGATTGCTGAAAATCAGTCCCAACCGTCCTCTCAATAATGTCAAGGCACACCCCAAGTTTGAAGTTGATCGGATGAATTATTCATGAGTTATTGCCCGGACCAGAAAATCATGCTCATACTCCAGTATAACGGGTAGCGGCCATATTGGATTGCGCACGTTGCTGAAAATCAATCCCAACCGTCCTCTGCCCGATGTCAAGGCACACCCCAAGTTTGAAGTTCATCGGATGAGTCATCCACAAGTTATTGCCCGGACAAGAAAATCATGCTCATAATCCAATATGACGGATAGCGGCCATATTGGATTGCGCACATTGCTGAAAATCAATCCCAACCGTCCTCTGCCCGATGTCAAGGCACACCTCAAGTTTGAAGTTGATCGGAGGAATCATTCATGAGTTATTTTACGGACAAGGATGAAAGCCGGACGGACGAACAGACATATTGGATTGCGCGCATTGCTGAAAATCAATCCCATCCATCCTCTTACCAATGTCAAGGAACACCCCAAGTTTGAAGTTCATCAGATGAATCATCCACAAGTTATTGCCCGGACAAGAAAATCATGCTCAGAATCCAATATGACGGATAGCGGCCATATTGGATTTGCTCACATTGCTGAAAATCAATCCCAACTGTCCTCTGCCCGATGTCAAGGCACACCCCAAGTTTGAAGTTCATCGGATAATTCATCCACAAGTTATTGCCAGGACAAGAAAATTATGCTCATAATACAATATGACGGATAGCGGCCATATGGGATTGCGCACATCGTTGAAAATCAATCCCAACCGTCCTCTGCCCGATGTTAAGGCACACCCCAAGTTTGAAGTAAATCAGATGAATAATTCATGAGTTATTGTACGGACAATGATGGAAAGACGGACGGACGGGAGGATGAACGGACGAACGGACGGAAAACCCGAAAACATAATGGATCCGCTTTCGCTTTGCGGAGCCATAAAAATACCGGGAGCACTTCATCACTTCCGAGAAAATATGTATCTTTCGTGCAAGCGGCATTGCCATCTTTAGCATGTTCTGCGCGTACAAATATACTTTTCAAAGCGGTTGAACATACATGTTGATATCACAGCAAACTAGAGATTAAGTGATTGCACGCAATCACTGGAGATGGCTCCGCGAAGGCGGGGAACTGATTGACAAGGGTATTAGAACAGGCAGTGTGGTTTGAGAGGTGACATAAAGAAGAAATGAAACAATAAAGATGATGTATGATATTCTTGGCATTAATTACTTTAAAAGATGGCTGCCAGAAAACATGGCTGAAAACTTATAACAAATAATGCCTTATCATAAGTTTACTCCCGATAAAATATTGCCCATAATCTAATATGCTTCATGGCAGCCATATTGTATTGGGCACATGGCTGAAAATTGATCCCAATCGCCCTTTCCTCAACGTCAAAGCACACCTTAGGTTTGATATTGGATTGCGCAGATTGCTGAAAATCAATCCCAACCGTCCTCTGCCCGATGTCAAGGCACACCCCAAGTTTGACGTTCATCGGATGAATCATCCACAAGTTATTGCCCGGACAAGAAAATCATGCTCATAATACAATATGACGGATAGCGGCCATATTGAATTGCGCACATCGCTGAAAATCAATCCCAACCGTCCTCTGCCCGATGTCAAGGCACACCCCAAGTTTGAAGTTAATCGGATGAATCATTCATGAGGTATTGTACGACAAGAATGGAAAGACGGACTGACGAACAGACGAACGGCCATATGTGATTGCGCGCATTGCTGAAAATCAACCCCATTCATCCTCTCACCAATGTCAAGGCACACCCCAAGTTTGAAGTTCATCGGATGAATCATCCACAAGTTATAGCCTGGACAAGAAAATCATGCTCATAATCCAATATGACGGATAGCGGCCATATTCGATTGCGCACATTGCTGAAAATCAATCCCAACCGTCCTCTGTCCGATGTCAAGGCACACCCTAAGTTTGAAGTTCATCGGATGAACCATCCACAAGTTATTGCCCGGACAAGAAAATCATGCTCATAATCCAATATGAAGGATAGCGGCAATATTGGATTGCGGAAATTGCTGAAAATCAATCCCAACCGTCCTCTGCCCGATGTCAAGGCACAACCCAAGTTTGAAGTTGATCGGATGAATCATTCATGAGTTATTGTACGGACAAGGATTGAAAGACGGACGGACGGACGAACGGCCATATTGGACTGCGCACATTGCTGAAAATCAATCCCATCCATCCTCTCACCAATGTCAAGGTACACCCCAAGTTTGAAGTCCATCGGATGAATCATCCACATGTTATTGCCCGGACAAGAAAATCATGCCCATAATCCAACATGACGGATAGCGGCCATATTGGATTGCGCACATTGCTGAAAATCAATCCCAACCGTCCTCTGCCTGATGTCAAGGCACAACCCAAGTTTGAAGTTCATCGGATGAATTCATCCACAAGTTATTGCCCGGACAAGAAAATCATGCCCATAATCCAATATGACGGATAGCGGCCATATTGGATTGCGCCCATCGCTGAAAATCAATCCCAACCGTCCTCTGCCCGATGTCAAGGCACACCCCAAGTTTGAAGTTAATCGGATGAATCATTCATGAGTTATTGTACGGACAAGGATTGAAAGACGGACGGACGGACGAACGGCCATATTGGACTGCGCACATTGCTGAAAATCAATCCCAACCGTCCTCTGCCTGATGTCAAGGCACAACCCAAGTTTGAAGTTCATCGGATGAATTCATCCACAAGTTATTGCCCGGACAAGAAAATCATGCCCATAATCCAATATGACGGATAGCGGCAATATTGGATTGCGGAAATTGCTGAAAATCAATCCCAACCGTCCTCTGCCCGATGTCAAGGCACACCCCAAGTTTGAAGTTGACCGGATGAATCATTCATGAGTTATTGTACGGACAAGGATGGAAAGATGGACGGGCGGACGGACGGATGGACGAACGAACGAACGGACGGAAGACCCGAAAACATAATGGCTCCGCTTTCGCTTTGCGGAGCCATAAAAAGTATCACAAGACATGCCACGTTTGACAGCAATCGATAGAGAGAGGTAGAGCCGTTTGAATGATCAACAAGGAGCGACACACGTCGATATAGCCAGAAAGTTGGGCTGTGCGCGTATCACTATTGATCACTATTTACTGTTGATTCCGCGGTTACGTCAGACAGGTCAGACTTCAGATAGGCCCAGGAGTGGAAGACTCCGCCACCATTTATCTCACTGCTTAGTTTTATCTCAAATATATCGATACCATCTTGTTAGTTAGTGTATTGGAAATTGAATGAAAGTTTCATAAACGCTCTATATTCGTTTAAAAGGTACAGCTTTGCAAAACTGAAGAAAATAAATTGTTCACTGTTACCAACAAATCTCTGTCTTTAGATGGAAAACCTAACTCACAGCGAATGGCATTTGTAGTTTTCTAGATATGAGATATAATGTCTATTATGATCAATAGACGATGTTCAGCAAATCAGTATTGATATTAATGTGATGCTACGATAAGAGGATTGATGTAAAGATAAAAAGCGTAGGTTGATATATCGAAATTATTCATCTGGAATCTTCCACCCATCGTGGTTTGTTCAACCAAAAGTAATATATCTTAAGTAATGTAACATGGCCTAAGACTGTGTTCAGTTTGTGATTGGCCTAGACCTTGCTTTTCTACGCGCGCAATCGTCTTTTTTTTATCAATGCATAAACGATTTGTTGAAAACTAAAATGCATGTATAATACTTGCGAATTGTAACGGTTTTCGATAATCACGACAGAGTTTACATTTGATATCAATCAGATACTATCCACTTGACATGTCAAAAGCCGATGTCAAGGCACACCCCAAGTTTGAAGTTCATCGGATGAATCATCCACAAGTTATTGCCCGGACAAGAAAATCATGCTCATAATCCAATATGACGGATAGAGGCCATATTGGATTGCGCACATCGTTGAAAATCAATCCCAACCGTCCTCTGTCCGATGTTAAGGCACACCCCAAGTTTTAAGTAGATCAGATAAAATATCCATGAGTTAATGTACGGACAAGGATGGAAAGACGGACGGACGTAAGGATGAACGGACGAGCAGACGGAAAACACGAAAACATAATCGATCCGCTTTCGCTTTGCGGAGCCATAAAAATACCGGTAGCACTTCATCACTTCCAAAAAAATATGTATCTTTCGTGCAAGCGGCATTGCCATCTTTAGCATGTTCTGCACGTACAAATATACTTTTCAAAATGGTTGAACATACATGTTGATATCACAGCAAAAAAGTATCACAAGACATGCCACGTTTGACAGCAATCGATAGAGAGAGATAGAGCCGTTTGAATGATCAACAAGGAGCGACACACGTCGATGTAGCCAGAAAGTTGGGCTGTGCGCGCATCACTATTGATCACTATTTACTGTTGATTCAGCGGTTACGTCAGACAGGTCAGACTTCAGATAGGCCCAGGAGTGGATGACCATGAGTAACCACGCCCCGTGAAGATCGTTACATCCGGGTACTACACCTGAGAAAACGCACCATAACAGCGACGTTCACAACGGCTACAGCACTCAACGCAGGGTCAGGAGACTGCGGCAGTATGGTATCCGGCCACGTCATCCGTTCCGCGGACCGCTACTGACACCGTGGCACCGGAACGACAGATTGATACGGGCCAGGCGAATTTGACGTTGGCAACTGTGGACATACCCGCTAATGACTTGACTTTAAGACGTGTGGTGTGACATTTCCCGTTGTTTCTGTGATCGGTGCTCTAACGAAATGTTCATTTTTCGACCCCACCCATCTTTAAAGACATGCCGTATTGATTTACTGATTTGATTGAAATGAATTTCGGTTCAGAGGTTGTGAAAAGATTTCTCTAAAAATAACACCAAACTTTAAATTCTGCATTGTTTAGTTTTTATTTTATGTCGTTGCAAAAATGTGGTATCGTTTCTTTTGGACACTAGTCTATATGCATCCTTAACGTATAGCATCATTTGGTATACCAATTATTATTCCTTATCGACTTAAACAAATTCGTATAAATGAAAATCTTTGAAAGCGTTCAACATGTTAATAGCCGGTGAAATAATCTCCTAGAAATACTGCTACACCATGGTATTTTAGAACCACCATTTGAAATATCATAAATGTTCTTATCCCTGTTTGTATTCTTTCTCTATGGCGACATTCTCTTTTTGAGAGTTTCTATTCTGTCTATGTAGTCTTGGTTGCTTAATAAAACATTCTTCCACTATTCCCATAAGGTATTCGTTTTTGGAAAGGGTCCTTATCAGAACGTATTATGTGTGTTTATTAATCGCCTGAAGGGTTTCTTCTACAAGCATCGGTGGTTATCTGCCCATCTTTCACAATCTTATACAACATGGGATATTGAATTTCTAATTACTTGACGAAGCAGAAATATGTTTAATGTCATATTCGCTCATATTGGAATGTCAATATACCCCCAGTGTCTCTCATGTATAACACAATAGAGCTGTTTTATATCCAATAATCAAGATTCAAATACAATAACTTTTTTTGTTTCTGTTATTTTTTTGAGATCTTACATTCGCAACAAAACGTTCAATGCGAACGGCCTTGGATTATTAATATGTTAAAAATAACAATTTAATTTAGTTAGCAATATGGTCACTGTCTATGTATCTTGTTACAGAATGCACAACTAAATCTCACTGATAGATTCTATTCTCGATCACAAATAGTAAAAAATATCATACAATTGCAATGCTATTCAACGAATATATTTGTCTTGGCGGGGTATCGACGCAACGAGAAAACTCTTTAATAATTAACTTGTTTTTAACGTGTTTTTAATTCTGTCACTGAATTTTTTTGTATTGTTCATTTCTCAGTGGATTTCATGTTTAGCGCCTGGTTTTCTTTTGGTGTTTTTTGATGTTGCTTGTTTTAATACAAAGTTTGTCTTAAATATAGCTATTAATGAAGTTGTTGAAAGTCATAAGCAGCTAACTCACGTCGACCACACGAGAGGCAAGCTGCCTGAATGAACATGTTGGATATTTGACGCATCGCCACGATTTATCTCACTGCTTCGTTTTATCTCAAATATATCGATACCATCTTGTCAGTGTATTGGAAATTGAATGAAAGTTTCCTAAACGCTCTATATTCGTTTAAAAGGGACAGCTTTGCAAAACTGAAGAAAATAAATTGTTTACTGTTACCAACAAATCTCCAAAGACCAATGTCTTTAGATCGAAAACCTAACTCATGGCGAATGGCATTTGCAGTTTTCTAGATATAAGATATAATGTACATTATGATCAATAGACTATGTACAGCAAATCAGTATTGATACAAATAGGATGCTGCCATAAGCGGATTGACGTAAAGATAAAAAGCGTCAGTTGATACAGTATATCGAAATTATCCATCTGGAATCTTCCACTAATCGTGGTTTGTTCAACCAAAAGTAATAAAGCCTAAGTAATGTAACTGGCCCTGGATTGTGTTCAGTTTGTGATTGACCTAGATCCTGCTTTTCTACGTGTGTAAACTTGTAGTAAATTTGTTGAAAACTAAAAGGCATGTATAATACTTGTGGTTGTGGGTTATGAGATGGAGTTTATAACCGTATTGTTTGTTGGTTGTAGGTTTTTCGCCGTTTTGTTTGTTGTTTGTTACATAGTTTTGTCTGTGCCGGGGGGGGGGGGGCAAAATTTATGGGGTTCAATTTCAGTCTACCGATGTTCTTGCCATAGTTATGATGCGTAACCATTGTCAATGTGTTACAAAAGAATTTCAGAAAATTCTACTGACCAAGGCTAAGCTCCTGTCAGTCGTCAACCTAATGAAATATCATAGGTTTGGTTTGTTAAAATAATTTATGGGATATAGAGGCCTAAATGATATACCTCTTTTTAACACAATTAGAAACTTGTCTCCATGGTTATTTTAGACAAGAAGATTTTCCCTGTGCCCGTGTGTTTTAGTGATCATAAATATGATACTTGTGAAAAGAGTTTATATTCGATAGCCGTTAGATACTATCCACTTGACACGTCAAAAGCCATCAAAACATTTAACCCAGTTTTGTTCTGTTTTAGTTATGTTAGCCATAGGACATAATTTTATCAATATAGAATTGCTTTTGTATATATTTCATTAATGAACAACAACCCATTGTCTTTCTCGAGCACAGACGATATGTCCAGAATTGTGTGCGAATAAGTGTCTAACAAATCGGCTTTACCTCAATTTGGACCATTGATCAGGATACAGTTAAATATCCATACTAAAGTTCTACCAGACTTAACTCTACTTCAAGGTAAACTATAGTTCAATACATATCCCTTATTCACAAATACACATTTGTCTTGACTGACTCAGATTAATTAAGTCATGTGCCAGACATTTAGGTTTTGCCAGTCCATTTAGTTCATTGTATCCTTGCATTTCCACCGTACATTGATTTCATTGATATAGTAATTAGACCATTGCCACTTTATAATAATGTCATACCAAAATAATTCCAGAAAGAATCCCAGACGTAAGAGGGATATTATTACATAATATACATGGTGGGATTTAAATTCAGAATGCAATGCTAGAGGGTTTGCCTAATACGGTATTTCTTTTTCAACTTTTCAAGAGATTTTTGAAGATTCTTACATTCTGTAGCGAGTTACAAAATACCTCATCGGATAAGGCGGTCGCTTAAAGCTCAATAAAGCTTCATCGGGTACTTCTGATAGAGTTTTCAGCAATAAGTGGGTTTAACTGTCAGTTCAATTGACATTTGTTTAAAGGTACACTGGTCGCAGTAGCGTTTCATACATTTGCAATGAAATCCAATTTACACCAGCTTACTACAAATAAACCCACTGAAATTAGGAATGGGGTACATTATGTATGTCCAGTTATGTTTAAAATGTATAAATTGGGCTTTAATAGCGAAGTGTAATTTAGGTCCACATGCAACAACACTAATCAGAAAATGGTAACCTTCAATGTGAGATAACCATCGCTACTGTCATGCCTTCATACAATCTAAATATTATTTCCAGGCTTTTTATGTCCCTCTAACCAAACCCATCGTCTTTAAAGGCACACTTGCCGCCGTAGCCTGTTTAAAGGAGGGGAAATCTCTAGAAATACATAGGGATTATCGTCGATAACAACCTTCAAAGTACTTAAAACATTTCACGTCAATTACCTCCAGTGACCCTCAAGCTAATAAAAACAGACAGAAGTATGTCCTGTCAGTGGCTTATCTCTGTAGCCATTTTTCCGTTTTAGGATGACGTGATGTTGGTATAGCTATTTTTAAATCTTTCAATGGCATTTAAAAGTTGGAAGGTTACAATAAGGTCAAGAATTACTTATGGATAACAACTTCTTGGTTTATTGGGTGACGACGTTTCGATGTAGTTCTTACATCGTTATCAAAGTCAATGACTTTGATAACGATGTAAGAACTACATCGAAACGTCGTTACCCAATAAACCAAGAAGTTGTTATCCATAAGTAATTCTTGACCTTATAGCTATTTTTAGATCAATAATGACGTATTTTTACCGCTCTCTAATGTATAAGGGTAGATTTAGGTAAAAAAAACATGGCGACAAACTTGAAGTGGGAAGATTGTCTCCGAATATATAGGTCAGTATGCAACCGCGCGCCATTACTTAGCCAGCCATTGGCTAAATTGCATCACATGACTACTCTATAACGCACTCAAATTTTTATTCAACAATAATTGGATAAAACTAATGAAAAAATGGTGGCGCCTTGTGAATGGCCTATGGAGCTTATTCTTTATTTTAACGCCACCTTCAAATTTCAATTATTCACTAACGAGGGGATAAAACATACATTGGACAGTTGTTTTGGACTAAATTAACTCTACTCTTTCCATCTAAGCTAGTCTAAAGCTTCGATTTTCTTTCCCTTTAAATTTGCTAAGAAAACCAATTTACATGAGCTTACTACCACTAAAACCACTAAACTTAAACATAGGACACATAAAACATGTCTAGTTAGCTTTAGACTGTAAAAATGGGGTGAAAAACAAACGAAGAATCGAAGCCAGATTACAACAACAACGATCAGTGTCGGTCAACTTTCGTGTCGGATTACCCTCCTTTCAGGCCTTTGTATCTGTGGTTTACACTCAAACAATCATCAGCAGGCTTTTCCAGTCGCTGTTAACCGATCGTCAGTCTGTATTTCTCAGATAAATAGGCCTACGTAAAATTACACTGTGCCGTTAGTTCACTCACTCGACTGAAACATAAAATCTCCAATAGGGGGCAGATCGGTTTGTTTACGTTCAGGGTACGTAACAATTCAAATTTTCAAATTCAAATTAAAAATATAAAGTGACGTCCAAACTTTTAAATTTTGGTAAAAATAGAAAGTTCCTAACTTATATTGTCTGGGAAAAATACAGTTTGTTTTTAACTCAGCATTACGAGAATATCAAGTGACAGTGGACGTAGATCTTTCATGGTGATTTATGCCGGCCGCTTACTGACAGGGTCTGCCAATAAAAGTGTAAGTTACACTCACGTGCCCCTCTTCAGCCTAAAGCCCCGCTCAGGTCAAGTTAAGATCCGATCCGATCGTCGTAAGCTCCAGTCTGTTGTGATTGATTGATTGTTTGGTGTTTTACGCCGCGCTCAAGATTATTTCACCTATATGGCGGCGTTGGAAGTTTTTTTGTGGGAGGAAACCGGGCTGCCAGTCTGTAGTGAATCTGCGATCAATCAGTCGAAAAACGTTTTTGGACATGAGCGGCCTTACTCTTCAGATCGGTCTCAGACTGATCAGTCTTACGACCGTAAGGATAGAAACATGTTCTATTTTTTCCCGATCGATCTTAAGGTCGCAGCCAATCAGCGACCTATACTTCATCACGGGGTCATTTTTTCTGGGTGTTTCGATGACGTTGTTTTGTTACGTCATTCCTAGTGGCGTGCGAGTCTGCAGAATATTGTGACCAAGTTCCCATCCACCTGAGGACTGATCAGTCGGGAATCGTTTAACTGAATGGTAAACCAGTCTCAGTCGACATGAACGGTCTTCAAATTCAATCGCAGACAATCGGATCAGATCTTAACTGAGTTGGGCTTTAGCTGGCTTTGAATCCGTCGAAGGGAAAAGACTGCGTGGATTTCTATTTTCCATTTGAAATACATTAGCACTAAATTCAAAGTGGCTCTATTCTATCTTTGAAGTGTTTTAGTAGTAATTACCCATTCTACTTGCACTGCATATTTGACTGTTTGATTGATGTTTTACACCGCACTTAGGATAATTTCGCTTATTTGGCGGCGTTGTCAGGTTTAGTGGGGGAGGAAACCCTACTCATTGCCCGGAGGAAAGCCCCGACCTTCGTCGAGTACCTGGCAATTTGTATTTGGTCTGAGTGTCGTTCAAACCTTTGACGCATCGATGGAAGATTTGTATGGGACTGAGGGACAATCGCTCTAACCCACTGGACCACCGAGGTCCCTGCCTATTTGAAATACGTTTGATATACACTACAGGTGTAAGAAGCTGAAATACTGAATGCTATGAGCATATAGAAATCTGATACACAGATCGCCATAAGAAAAGCACACGATTGTCGGCAACTATATTTCAGGAGTAAATTTCGTAAACTCGAAAATGGAGCCACCCTTCTGATTCATACGCTATGTCTTCATATACTGTAAAACTTACAACTGTCACTTTTTATCAGATATTAAAGTGAAGTGCTTTACCAGATATTCATGGTCAACTTTGATCATTCCGTAGATTTTCTTTCCTTTCAAGGCCGATGCATTTATTATTTTAGAGTCACTTCCACAGACATACGTTTTTTCTAATGAGACCGCGAAGAAAATTTTAATATAAAAAGCACAGTAATTAAATTATATATCACAGTATACTATTGTTTAACTCTTATTTTTGTAATTCGCGTAAGCTCGTCCTTGAACCATCAAATGTATCTATACAAATTTCATATAAAGTCAAACCATTTTAGTTTGACTGTTCAAACGAAGAAATATAACCATAGCGCACAACAACAAGGTACAGGAGTCATCGAGTAAACTGATAAGTTGGAATTTATTCTCAGTCTCCCCAGTAAATCAGATAAGCATGTGTCCCGAATAAGAACATAATTTGTCAATGTCCATTAATTTGTCTACAAGTCAAGTTAAATTGGAGACTAGAGCATTACAAGGGCATGGAAGAAGATTTCTAAAACCGAGCCAGAAAATGAGTATTACATTAGAAGTCCAGCAATTTACCCTTGTCAGTTTTGGCTTTAGAAACTGACGCCAGTCTAAGATAGTTAATTTAATGTCATAGATGGATGAGCTATACTCGTGTACAGATTGTGTCTGGACATGACACATGGTGGCTGTCCAAGAAAAGGAAAATTAAGAATAAAACTTTTGAACTCCATATCAATTATCATAGTTTTTACTTGTAAATACGTGAAGAGGTCAAATGGGAAATTGCCTAATTTGGCCTACATTGAGTTCATAGAATTGGTAAATTGTTTTTCTCCATATGTATTACGCAAGATACATTCACGTGAAACACAATACCAACTAGGTATCATAAAGTATTTATGAGGAAAATCACAGAATATTTAGAACAGTTTGTAAAACTTAAGAATTGTCTGAATATGTTTTGGCAAGCTAGATGTATGACATTCAAGTGAAGGTCGATACTTATTCCCTGTAAATGTGTTCATCATTATGTTGTTTGTTGTACTGAACGTAAGCACTGTGACTGCGTGATATCAGTTATGGCGTACTCCAATTGGTGATGACAATGTCAGCACTCAACACCTTGCCTAAGTTTCGTTGATCACAATCCTTTTGTGGGAGCTTTCATTAGTCCTTTGGAAGTCTTATAAGACCATGTAGCCAGTCCATTCCACTTTAACCAGAAACAGCCGATTCAATGATTTTAAAGGTCGGTGCAGACTTTCTAGGCGGGGTCGGGGGGGGGGGGGGTTGCTTAACTTTTTTCTTTGTGTATAGTTCCTAGATTTCGTTCAATATATTTGAGCATTTTTTGTGACCGCCATCTTTTTTTTCTAGTAACTTCCGGTAAGATCTTTCCGTGCGATCTTTGGTATTAAGGTCCGATCAGTTTCACGTAATTTTATTAATTTTCGGCTTGTACCTGGGGTGATTGTATGTGATTTAAATTTTCGTAAGTGATTACCAACCCTTATCAATCATCATTTAAGCCAGCCATTCTCTGAATTTCTTTTTACATTTTTTTACATTAACAAGACATATGAATCGAATTCCGTATTTTGTTGAAATTTGAGAGTAATCAAGCCAACAAGTCAAGTTGAAGTTTGACATTAATGCTCCAAGTAGAATTCTTAAAATATATGCTTAGTTCATAGCACTTCCAAATACACATTCGATCCCATTGACAGCTATTCCTAAATCATAGTTTACTTTTCCCCAAAAAAACTATCACTGCAACTTTCACTGATTAGCATGTTTAGTTGCAGTTGAATTTCAGGAGATCTAGAAAATGCCCATCCTTCTGTAAGTCCAAGGCTACCACCCCACTTATCCCGGTTATTAACATGAATTACCACTAACATGTGTTATATGTGAACTTCGCACATGGAAAGGGTTAATCAGCGAAGGGTTAATCTTTTCATGGAAACTTTTCGATTTTCAGATTTCAACATTCGACGGACTTGATTTATTGTCTATTTTAAACAGAACAGTCCAATACAAGACAAAAGATTGAGCCTTACATTTTTTAGAATCATAAAGGGGCATGAGCTGCCAAAATGTTGATATTTTGACGTTAAAACAGAATGGGCTATTTTCCCCAAGAGGTATAATTCAGAAGCTTGTTAGTGTTTCTAGTCTCGAAAATGTACGACAAAGTATTGTTTTGGACTAACTTTGGCTTAAAATGAATGAATGGTCGTCCCGGTTATTTCAATTTTGTTTACTTTTCGAACACGTTTTCGGTTCGTACAGGCCAAATACTGTATGGATTTTCCTCATTCCAACGCCAATCATTTAGTTATTCGATGGCCTTCAAAGCCTCTTACTGTCGTGACGACCAGAAATAACGAAAAAAATATAATTTTGGCAGCTCACGCCACTTTAAAGACTAATTACTGGGGATGTGTACTACTGGTCTTCAAATGATACCATATGCGTAATTCCCACACCTTTGATATTCATCTGTAATAGCGTTAGCAATGAGATGCATTCACCTTGGCGATCACTAATCCACCACTGTATGAAGACCACTGTGATCTCAACAGATATACCAACGAAACAGATATATAACTATTGGGATTGTCATTACAGACGGTTTATGCAAATTACCTAATAGTTAGTCTCATGTTACATCTCTTTGATCCACTGTGTTCTAATAGAGGTTAATCCTCACCTAACCCTTCTAAAGCAACCGGTTCAGATCATATAAACAAGGGTCGCACATCTGACGGTAGTAACAATATCAGCATACAGAGCCAATAATCCAGTCACAGTAAAAATGATGTAACTATATTGGATATATAATAAGATTGTGAACACTGTGATCGTCTACACTCTACAGTGTCCATTTACGTTGTGTATATGGTTCTCTGACTTTGTATAGGTAGTTAATAGCATTCTCGTTATTTTTGGGATTACAATTTCTTGAAAATATGGAAGAAATTTTTCTACCAATTTTTCGGTGACGTCCGAAACAGGAATCGAACCCGGGTCCCAGAGTATGGCACCTATCGCCAGCACTAAATGCCGGCTGCCTTATCCATTCAGCCAACCGGCTTAATGCTAATCTAGAAACTTGCAGAAAATGTAAATGTCATTATTTTAAGTCTAAAAAAGAGAGTGTAACAATATTTTGTTGATTTTCTAATCTGACACAAAATCTTTCATGCAATTGACCCTTCTAGTCAAATATGGCATCAGGTTCAGAAAGACAGGGTTAATATGAAAAACATCTGGGTAATAATGAATTAGACCACAACAGTATGAAGTCTAACCCATATTGGCAATTGTACCAACAACAAATTTAAGAACATGGCCATGTTGTTCAAAAGAAAACTATTAACAGCCGGTTAAATGCCATAATGACATAATACAATACTCTTTAGCAGTGACATGTACATTCTCAAACGAAAAAAAAAAGTGGAATGAGATATGACAACAAGAGTAAAGGAAAACTGTGGAATGAGATATGTCATAACAGATTTTTAAAAAGTGTGGAATGAGATATGGCAACAAGAGTATTGGAAAAACTGTGGAATGAGATATGGGAACAAAAGCTGCCTTGGCAAAATGATGATTCTTTTTCGTTACTGTTTCAAAAATTGGATTTTTAGCAGCGAATTTATTCATCTTTTCGCAAAAATTAGCGTTAGAATTGAGTGAAGTTTTGAAGGCATTGATATCCAAAGACCAACAATTTATGTTTCAAAAGTGATTTTTTTTACTAATCACTTGGATTCTATCTTTTGGATGTAGCATAATATATTTGGTTTTTAAGAGTTTAACTAAATGGAGGTAAAGCTAAAAGCACGACCTATTTCATCTGGTTTATTCATGGTGTTTGGTATATAGGCAGTTTTTATGACTTGCAAATACATTCAGAGGAAATTAAATTAATAGACATTGTTCACCATGCCATACAGTTTAGACATAAGAATACATTTAAGTGAATTTAGTTTTTGTCTGATTTTTTTTCCTTGACGTTGACCGTTCCAGATATTTGTTTTCTATGAGCTAGCAAAGTGGACTACGTTGTAACCAAAATACCCCCAAAACCCCAATCACTTAACCGAACAATTCTTTCCTGTCCTTCAGTGGTGCAGAGATCTATAGACCCTCTGTCTCTAATGAAATTATAAAGCTGTCCATCGAGATCTGCCTTTTGTCAATAAAGGATATCTCTCATTTTCTAATAAGCTGATTAGTAAAAAAGGACAACTGAAAATCGAATTTATGTTTTATTTCCATTAGGAAAAAATGTCTCCCCTGGTACGTTAAAGGACAAAATGTTTGACGCAGATTCCGTTGATTTATTGGGGCATACATTATACAGACAACAATCAGGCCTTTATAATCGCCTGCAAAACTAGTTTTACCCCACAATAATTGCTACACAGGTGTTTCTTACCGTTTACTTTCCTATCGTGGGTGGTATGAATCCGAGTATATAAGATGTTATGAAGAAAATACCTACATGTACATTCCCAATTCAAACCCTCCCATTATCGTGATGGTGTTAACCTGTTTGAACCTACTCTGATTTATGGATTATTTGGTGAATTATCTTCAATATGATTTTAGCAATTTCTCGCTATAACGTGTTCATTATAATAACATGTTTATATTAAACTTAAATACCACCCGTTTGTTGTGGTCACACGAAATCCATGAAAGAAACCTGCAACAAAACACTCTCTTCCAATTCAAAGAAACTAAATTATTGTCCAACAAAAACAGAAGAAGGGACACTGCCGATGACACAAATCACTTAACATTCATTTTAAAAGTATAATAATTCTGATATAGAGCAATAGACTTTGACTAGTTCTGCACATGCTATATAGTGTGAAGTTCTGATTTCTTACACTCAGTAACTTATCCCTCATTGAAAAACTGTTCAGAGAGTAAGCACATGTTTAACTGGTCCGGGTTTCTGTCTCCAAAATGACTATTTTTGTACTGGCCGTTTTATGTTGGACTCATTGCAATAAAAAAGTCGGAGTAGACTGTCCCCTTTTGGTAGGACAGTTTGCGGTCAGATTAAGACAGTAAATTACAATATAACTAACTCAAATAGTGTCATTACCACATTTATGAATAACGTAGGTTTTTGTAAAGTGAATTTAACGTTTTACAACTGAAAATCCGCTAAACACGTTACGTCATCAATGGCGGAAAGTTTGAGACGGGAGAAGGTAAAAGTGAACTCAGGGGAAGAAAAATGTTTTACTTGCCGATCCTGCTTTTCCCGTTTTGGGGAAATTAACGACCATACTGCTATCCTTTAAATGCCATGATAAGCCCAATGCATGTATTTCTACACGTCTATTACGATCATTTGGGGACATGTGATTTATAAAACTCTCTGTTTGTTCAAAAAATATTTTTACTTTCTGTATTAACTTGACAATTTTTTGTTTTATTGTATCACAACCAGAAATTTTGTCAGCATATGAATTATCTTTAATATGTTTGGATGTTGGTGTTCCTAGGTGAAATGATAAAGTAACTGCTAACAAAAACGAACTTGATATTACACCAAATGGTACTCGGCAGAAGCGATAAATTTGAAGATTGTTATCGATCTTCAATTAATCTAGATTGTGTTACGTCTCTGTCTGGGGCTTGTTAACCAACTTTAACAAGGGCTTTATTGATGTCAGCCAGGAATGCTATTTTAAATGTCAGAAATATATTCAATAGTCCACACAGATAATGTAGGACCACAGCTCTTCTATAAAGACATTCGGTACCGGATGGTATTTTTGCTGTGGCTTTGGGTTTAAGATTTAAATCGCACCAATGCTAAACCACAATCTTCAGGATATTCAGGCTTGAGACTTTCCCAAGGCCACGTTACGAATTTGTTTTTTCTGTGACAATCAAATCTAAGTAATAAATGTTTACAACGGCTATTTCGTCTTTGCTTCTACTATTGTACACGTTCAGCCTGTTAGCCATTTCTTCGGTTATATACGATGTTTGACTACCCGAGTCCAGCAATATCCGAGTAACAATTGAACGAATTTGTTTTTGTGGTTGCTGTATACATCCCGACATAGTCATTTACATTTGACTTGTATCAACTGGGTTTTTTTCAAATTTGAGAGAAACAGGATTTCTGTCCTTGAAATGTCTTAGGACACAGACAGTGATAGCTTGTTACTCAATTCGACAATCTATTACCTGGTGTCCTGATGAATTGGGGTATTCCACAGACCAGTGAAGTTTGTCACAAAATGCGCTTCGTCCAGTAGGTTGCTGGTTTCTACCGCTATTAACGTTTCGGCAGTGGGATAGAGCCAGTAACTGGGAGAACTAGATTTAAACATTTCTTTCGGTGAATGATTGGATTGACATTCAGCAGACTCTCTTGAAATTACGTAAGGTTTTAACAGTTCTCTACGATTGAAACCGTCTAAATTATATTGTAACCATCCAAGTTGTAAGAGAACGCCATAAGGTAATTCTGGTGTAATTAAAGTGGCATGAGCTGCCAAAATTCAAACTTTTTTCATAATTTCTGATCGTCACGACAGTAAGAGGCTTTGAAGGCCATCGACAAACTAAATGATTAGCGTTGGAATGAGGAAAATCCATACAGTATGTGGCCTATACGAACCGAAATAGTGTTCCAAAAGTAAACAAAATTTAAATAACCGGGACGGCCATTCATTCATTCAAAGCCAAAGTTAGTTCAAAACAATACTTTATCGTTCATTCTCGAGACTAGAAGCACTAAAAAGCTTCTGAATTATACATCTAGATAAAAATAGCCAATAATTTCAACATTCTGTTTTAACGCCAAAAATGTCAACATTTTGGCAGCTCATGCCACTTTAAGCAGATGAATACACCTTGATCAATGTTCTGTCCAAACGATTGCAAACTACGTAGATGTTTCTGGATATTGTCATTTAACAGTATGGTTTGTGAGAATGGGCAATTCCATTAATCTGGTGCAATGGGCATTAATTAGAGCCTGTTCGTTATCATATCTTTCAAAAACCAATTTTAAGGCCAAATCAAAAACCTTTGTTTCAGCTGTTTGCATCAGCTGTTTCTCCAGAAAGTTTAGATTTTTAATTGGTAAGTTTTTCAACTGAAGTCTCAAATCAATTCCAGAATTGTTTCCATTGGAGAAGATATCTGGAAAATGAAGTTAGTTCCAACTTAGATAATCTGACAGAATTATTTTTCTTTCCGATATGGCATTTATGCACTCAGATATAATTCGGAAAATGGCTTTAAAGTCCCTTTTAACTTGTTCATTAGGCGTAGCTTCTTTCGAAACTCATAAAATCTTATACAATACTTGTTTTATGGTTTCCAGACAAGGTTGTTTTAGGTGGCTACTTTTCTTGGCATTGTCGTTTTGCTGTAGACTAATGATTTCGCGGTTTGGGTGAAACGAGCTGATGGGTAAAATTGAAAGGAAAGCATCGGATGTGAACCATCCAATTGAATAAAATCGGCAACTGTCAAACCTTGTTAGCAGGGACGCAACCATGTCATCATGGCTGGAGGGGTCCAGGACTCTATGCGCTTCTAGAATCACTGCCTTCCACAGATCGGGTCATCCATGCAGTTTGACGGACATCCTCCTCTCCTGCACCTCCCCACCCTTTGTGTGTATGTAAATCAGATTCGATTTTTTTCTTGCATGGCATTTTATCCTATTTCGTAATGTGATTAAATAAAAAAATCTCATCTTAATACAGTGATCTCGAATCAAGTATTGGTTTACTCAATATCTTAGAAAGGTATTGTTCGATTCTGTGACATTATTTTCTGAGCAAATATTGATGCAGTGTCAATCGGATCACATTGGGTCATAATATCCGGTACATCTTCAACAAAAAACACCCGACTCTGCAAGAGTAATGATAACATTTTTTGCTTTACGTAATACACCAGGCAACAAGGCATATCGTTATTGTGAGGAAAACAGGACACCGAAACCTGATTTGTATGAAGCTTTCAAACGAACTTTACTACTACTTATCATTTCCTTGTGAGTTGTGAGATCTATAAGCTTTTATTATTTAGGCATGTCTTCATTTCAGAGGGTAAAAATCCCTTGCGGCGTGTTCACACGATCCTAATACCTGTTTTCTTTCACTTGTCGAATTCTACTCAGTCGAATCCGTAAATAGAATTCAATACAGCTTTATTGTTACGTTTGGAATTAAGTGTTTTATTGAATGTGCAACTGAGAATCTAACCAAAAATAGACTTATTCATGCTAGTCATATTTTATAAAACACAACCAACTGAACCCAAACATTCAGAACTATCATGTCCGCAGGCACTGAGCGCCTTTATATTATCTACCAGTTTGGTATCTTGTAGTGTTTTTAGGGAGGCCCGATGGTTAGTCATTAATACAGTGTGCATTCGGTGCTTGAATTATAACTGTTTGTTATAAGTAAGGAATTGTATGTGACTGCTTGTTAGAAGCGAGGAACTGGCTCGGTATGAGAGGTACTAAACTTTAATGTGAAAGTGTATAACTAACCAGCTTTCCTTCTCTTTGAAGGACCATCG
Organism: Lepidochitona cinerea; assembly: GCA_963971465.1. Taxonomy (NCBI): domain Eukaryota; kingdom Metazoa; phylum Mollusca; class Polyplacophora; order Chitonida; family Tonicellidae; genus Lepidochitona; species Lepidochitona cinerea. The sequence continues at coordinate 13,226,310 of OZ020560.1, read as the reverse complement.
ACCCAGACGACGCTAAATCTCTACGCCATTTTCAAAGCGCATTCATTTGTCTAAAAGTAGTTTGGGAAACGAGACCTAATAAACGTAAGTTGTACCAGACGCAATAAATAACTCCACTTCAAGGTAAGACGGACTTGAACAAATACCCCAAATTGACACACATTGTAGCGCTGGGAATGATAGCCTTTGTTCTCGCAGCCAGGGGAAAATAAACCAGAAAAATGCAGACAGAATGGTTAACCAATGTTGACTACTTCATTAAGTGTTGTCATTATTGTTTATGGATATATCATTGGTTTGGCTTGTAAGTTGAACTGCCCAAAACATTGGTACTTTCATCTGTGTATGGAGATGTGCTAATGAACTTTGCTAACAGTGCTCTTCTTAAGCAACCAATCTCTAGAAACGAAATATAAATTCATGTATGTATGAAATTCAACGAGTTTATTTGTATAACCCCCCCCCCCCCCCAAACGCCTTTTACCGAATGTAAAAATCTGTTCTGATTGTTCCACAGTATAAAGAGATCGTCTGAACGCCCAAATGAAAACGTCATCACTATTGACTTTTACCTCATACCACATTTAAATTAGTTTTAATTTAAGAGATCATTCTAGATTTCCAGGCCGAAAACGTGTAAACAAAATTGCACATTCTGTATGGTGGGATTTAGACTCTGCACACATCGGTGGAAGGTTTGTACCATGCTGTGTTCAGTTTTGCATTTGTTCAACAAAGAATCCCCCGAGATTTCAACAATGTACTAGGTGTTACACAGTTATGGTAATAGATAAATTAGCCTTGAAATTAACTCAATGAGACCAGTATTTAACTTCTTTGAGACCAATTTTTTTTGGATAAGATTAGTAAAAATAAAACTTCGACAAATACACCTGATAGACATTCCAGCGATAACTGGGCTTTAATCCACAAACAATTAGATCTATTTTGACATGTATAGCTGTTAATTTAGTGATTACATTTTCCCTGTTAATAGCCGTTTTGCAATGAACTTTGATCCTTGAAGTATTCAGCTGTTATAAAACATTCACTTACTGAGGCTTGGGGTTGGCAGTTCTGAGCGTTTTTCATTCAAAAGAGACCAGTGAGTGGATATAACAAATAAACTTTAGATTAAATGCTCGATTATAAATTGGATAGGCATTGTTTAACGCATCAATCCATGTATTTCAATAAAGTTTACCCTTGCACCATTAAATTTATCGATACCGGCTTAATTCATATAAAGAAATTAAAGTTTGTCACATACACCAAATGTAAACAAATGGGTGCAATACTCCTGTTAAAACAATGTGTTTGTCTGTGTCGGGGGGGGGGGGGGCATTTATGGGTTTCAATCTCAGTCCACCGATGTTCCTGCCATAGTTAAAATGTGTAACCATTGCCAATGTGTTACAAAATGATTCCAGAAAATTCTACTGCTGCCAGTCGTCAACCTAATGAAATATCATAGGTTTGGTTTGTTACATAGAGGATCTGACACGAGTGGTCATTTGATATGGAATTTATGAAACAAGCTTCAGCGAGCAACATATTTAAAACTTAATCAACGAGTTTCATAAATTTTCATATTTAATGACCACGAGTGTGAGATTCTGTTTATCGCATAACTAAACTTGAAAAACGAAGAAAACCAATTGAAAATTGTACCGATCGTAACGTAATAAGAAGTTATAAATAGACCACAGCCATAGCCGCTATGCCAGTGAACTTAGTGAAATTATTGGATTACAAAGTTATCGAAACTGTTTTTTTAACTTGTAAAAGTAAGTTATTTTGATGTATGCTTTCTTGTCACAGTTAGTATAATTTTTGCCTGAGAATAAGTTACTCTATGTGGGTTTTTTAAAATGTATATCAATGTTTGTACATACAATCTGCTGGTTTTTGTTACATCTTCATTTATCATGTTGTCTAGGAACAACATTTCCTTGTCGATGTATTATGTTAAATCATTTCATTATCTCTTATCTTCAGATCTAGAGACGGCTATATATATATATATATAGAAATCCTACCATTCGACCACAGATTACCTAATAGCTAATTACCTCAGTTCGTTCCACATTTAGCCACGTCTAGGGGTCAATCGCCACTTAGACCTTCCAACATAAAAGCTCCAAATCACCAAGAGATAAACATATGAGGGGGTAACTATATCAGCATATAAAATCCAAATTTCAGACAAATTACAAAATGATACTTCCTAAAAAGTAATACTGTTGTTAGCTTACTATAGTCTATAACTGAAATAACACAAAACAACTGAATTCAGATGATTTGTCCTTGTTAGAAGTTCTTACCGTGCTACCCTGTATCCGGTAATTAGAAAAAAACGATATTGCGTTTAAATATTAGTTCTTTGTTTTGAAAGATATCAATACAAAAGTATGTGCTCTATTTCAGGCTCCTGTCAACTAGTAGCACTTGCAATTTCTCCAGTCCCAGTTGAAAATTTTGTTTCAGCGAAATAACTAAAAAGCTTGGTCAAAATTGTCCATGCTGGGCATTGGAATTATCAGGTTACCCGACGTCACCACCATTGTTGGACCAAATTTGACCAAGTACATCACTTCCAATGAGTTATTGTAAAGGCAGGGTTTTGGTCCAACATCATTTTGCCAGTATTTCCAAAAACAAAGCACCAGTACCGTTCATTCCACATCATTAAGACCTTAGACCAACACTCACCAATGCGATCTAGATAATTAATTGTTTTTGATGTAGATCCATATGTAGCTACACCCAACCCTGTTGAGATTTTTATTAGCGTTATAGATAAGAAACCGCTGGGCCAATATTTGAAAGAAGAAAATGATGTTGGAAGAACTTTTGTTGTTAGCACTGGTCAAGTAGTAGCGCTTTGATTTGGCAAAGAATAAGTGTATAAGAGAAGAAGTCAGGAAATTTATCGCTTTAGTCTTCGACGTGCAACTTTTTAGTGAATACAAACTTTTTAGTGAATACAAACCGATGACTGGTATTTTTACTCTGGTCGTATGTTTAAGTTTGCCAGGTATTCGCAGAAGGTAAGGATTTTCTAATTCCGAGAGAAAAAGCTTTTTAGTATTCTAAAGCTTTAGTTTTAATGGATCTAAGAGCGGTCCGAGAGGGTACGTCGAACTTTTATAAAACACACGGTGCTTGTTTTGCCCGGATTGGTGTCATTTTGCTGACGGGATCACGTGGTGCGTGCTATGCAATCTCCAATTTGGCAACATTTCTTGACTTCAAGATAGTTAGTACATGATCTTGTTTTTCGCTTTCTGAAATATAACTGAGAAAGGCCGCTAGTTCTGACACGATTAAAGCAATTCTAAGTCGTTAAAGTCTTTTTGCATTCTTATTTGAAATCAGAAAATAATATATACAATTGTATGAATATCAAACATGAACACCAATTTAGTTGTGGCAGTACTCTAATAGAAAATGCAAAGAAAGACTCTTTCACTTGCAAAGTGTGTATTGATCAAATAAAATCGCCTAAATTCAACTTTTTCTACACGGCAAATCTATCAACTGCAAGATTCCGGCTAATAGAAAACAAATTGATTTAACAAAAGAACAGATCCATGTCGACTTGCAGTAAGAGTCATTGATTGTCTACTGTCGTTGCAAAAAGGCCACTACAAGGTCATGAAAATATGTTCAGGCAGAAAACGCAATTGTATCCGTAAACATGTTGAAACCGTCATACAATAGAATTTGATATCAGATCATGTTCGCATTGTGGTAGGGTGTTAATTTTAAAAGCTGTTCCTTCAAGTCCATAACTTGAACCTTCCAATCATTTCACTGATTCAAACCATGCACATTTTGTGGTAACGTCTAATTGAGCAACCAACTTGAACAGATATCATTTTCAGTTGGTAAACAAATGGTAGGAAATTTAAGTACTGATCATCAATTTTTTGTAAATTGCAAAACTAATAAATCCACTAAAAATGATTTGTGTACAATTTAAATTGGTGACAATCTCGGAGATGTACGTTTAAACAAAAATGTACTCGTACATTGTCCTGGGTTCGTATGGGTTATTGGCTTACTGATAGTTTTATCTACCACAGGGACTCCAAGCTTTATATCGACATAAGAATACAACACAAACTAATTTGATTAATTTATTTTGACTTAAAACACAGATTCATGTTGGTAATCCCGACAGAGATTTTCTCATCACAAAATATATTGTATCGATATTATAAAATACTAATTGTCCTACAATGAGTCGCTTAGCTCTATATAGTTATGAAAATGTGTAAGCACAAATACCACGAATGTCTTGTATCTGGCGTTGTTATCGAAAAAAAGATGAAGAATGAAATTGAAGAAACAACCGCCAGAAGACAGAATCTTAAATACAAAGACGAAAGCGGAAATGGTAATATCGTCAGTACTTGAGACTTTCATCTTAGAGCTATGGTGTTCGAGTGACGATCGTCAAATATAGCCTCGAGGTATGTGTGTTATGTTCTCACGTATACTCTCTCTCCACAAGGACAAGATGTATATACACAAATAATCAGTGTTTATCATGGATATTTCTGAGTCAAATTCTGCAAGATGAATAAAAAAATCTATATGTGTTCCCTTGAAAAGTAATTATAAAAAAAGTCTTAAACAACCTCATGCAATAAAACCAAATAAATACATATTCACCAAAGCCATTTGTTCCAGAAAAATTTACCATTTGTCTGGGCTCTGACATCTATGCGTTTAAATAACGCATATATTAATATTGCAGCAAATTCAAAAGATTTATATTTGATTGATTGATTGATCTATTGATTTGAGTTACGTCAGGCTCAAGATTATTTCATTTGTTTGGCGGCGAAAGGAAATTCTGTCAAAATAATGTATGTCCAAAATATAAAAAGAAATGGACGGTAAAGAAATAAATAGGTTAATATTTACGTTTGAAGCATATTATCTGGTCTTAAAGGAGGAGAAAACAAAAAAACAACATGCAATTGTATCGAACGGGCTCCCATAGACCATCGTATTCATGTGTGTGAATCCTGCACGTGGTTTACGGTGTGAAAATACAATGAAAATGAATCTGCCAGACAAGCTCGTGCTCGATCGTCACTGGAGCGCGCCATTGACGGTTTGAAATTGACCGGAAAAAGTATTAGTAGATTATTTCCCTTGCGAGCTTGCCATATCTTGTATGGTTATAACCTGCAATGTCAGCGGTAAGACTACCTTTTCTGAAAATTCTACAACGATCCCCACAAGTCGCGTAGACAACATATGCAGCCTGTCACGTCCTCCCAAAAAGTTGATTTACTAGCTGGTGTACATTTCAGAGTTGTTAGAGTGTTCGTCTTCTCTTATTAGCGCCTCGAAATGATCGAAATTAACCTAGGTTTAAATGGCAGACTTTCAGAGTTGACCAATTTCTCTTACGCTAGCGAGTGACTGGTGGCCAGGCGTATGCTGATTGGCCGATCGAGACACACACCTAAGCTCTGCTGTGAAGATGGCAGCCGAGTCAGTTTAGACGTTCTCTGATAACGATTGTTAACTTTCTTATAGCACTGTTTGGCGAGGAAAAATCGCAGAAATGTGGTTTTGGTACCGTTAGAAAGGAAAATGTGTCGCGCCTGTACTGTATTTACTTAGTTCTTTCCTTTTCTTCTCCTTTAAGTAGGATGGTGTATAACAGATCATTCTCTGTTTCTTCTTGACGGAGATGATGTGTGTTGTATTGGATGGTGTAGAATGTATTGTTCTTCCCGTTCGATCACCTCTTACAAAGGGTAGGCCTAGCTAGAATACATTTCGAATATATTCTTAGTTTTTGGGCATTACCAAGTTCATATGTTAAATGATACACCTGATCGGATAATGTATGCTGATTTCACAGAAAAATTAAAACCAAAAGGCGATCCCTTTAGACGGGTTGTATATAATTCTGCGTTTTCCAAATGGGTGTTTTTAAGTATTTTAGTTCTTTTTCTCGTGAGAAGCTTATCAAATAAATATTAAAATCTTTGACTTTGGTAACAAATCTCACATTACATAAATAATTGAGTCGTTTGATGAAGCAAATTTATATCAAGTAAAACGCTTCGCGGTTTTAAATACCTCAAGATTGAGGATTCAACAATCCCCATTTTTGATTGAATTGATTAATTTTTGTGAATCGAGTTAAAAAAAAGACTATTTGTGTCACTTAAGGAGCAATCTAAACAAATTCCATCGAAAAAGAGGATATAGAAGATTTTGGAATCTAGTACCAGATGAAATTAATTATTTCCACACAGAAATCGCATTAGCCAAGCAACTCGACATTGTAGAGGCGACAGTTTTCGACAAAAAGAGATATCGGCCCCGATTTACATTGTGGTCTATGAATCGATTTTGTCTTCCTGTGTATTTCGACCTTCCGTATAACAAAAGCATATCCTCCGCAAAAAATTCACCCGGCATTTGTAAAGAAAAAAATGCTTGTTCGAAGCTAGAGATAAATGGAATATTTTTGATTGATTTTTCACGAAAACTATAAATTATGATTTGTAGCATTTGGCGTTAAATGATGTTAAAATCATTTCATCTAACAAGACCGGTAGTATTTTATACACGTGCTAGGATATCCAACTGAAACAAACAATAACCGTATCTAAGTTCTGATGAAAATTCAAATAAGCGGTCTCCACTAGTTCTGCGTATTTGTGTATTTTAGGATAATGTTCAAGTCATAAAATTCTTCAGTCATAATACTTAGCCCAAACAAAGGTTAGCATCTCTTTTACACCAAAAAGCATTTGACACAATAAAGATTATACTTAGTGACTTTATTTGTTTGTCATGTGGTGGCATGTTGCATCTTAACCCATAATAAAATGCATACACATGCAATTATCTCGAAATAGGACGAGTGTTACACAAACAGCACAACTGAATTATAGCCATATGTTACAAACCAGTTTCAATCTATTTATATCTGACTCCTCGTTTGTCTTCCTTTTCGAAAATGGACTAATTGATGTCCAGGCTGTATCGGTCGAATATTGAGATTAATGGTCACTGTTATCTTGGCTGCCTTATAAACATACGCCGTATAATAACGACAAGCTCGGATTGCCGATAACTTTTGACAGATGCATACGGACTACGTGCTACCCGTGATATTACGAATGACTCAAAGGTGGTTAAATGCAGATCACAAAGCCGTGCACTGCCCTACTTTTCCAAGACATTTAAGAAGGATATCAAACATAAATTGTTTTGACAATCTTGGAATACTCTTGGTTTATAAACACTGGCAGGTGCTTAAAACTTGTTCACGCATTGGTCTTATTATTTCGTCTTTCTTCGAGTAGCGCAACCAGATATATACAATTTTGATTAGATAATAATGCCTTAAACATTATATTTAATTGAATAAATGAGGCTGCAATATCGCATAAAGTTTAGAGGGGGAGGGGTAATTTTTTTACTGATAAAGTAAATATCTTTTTCTTTTTTGTCGTTTTAGTGACTTAACGTTAGCCTTGATTCCTTATATTCCATTAACAGATTCACACATCTAGCTGTAACACTGGTTAACATACTAGAGCGAAACGGATAAAGAATCAAATAAGAAAAACGTTACTGCTGTCGGCTGTCAGTCCGAAACTTCGAATACAGCCAAAGTTTGTTTTCACTGGTCGGCTGCCTTCCCCCAATGACATCAAGTCTGATGATATTTTATCGAGGGGAGTAGATTCCAGGCTGCATATAATGCGTAACTGCAGCTTTTATTTATTCATTATAAGCAGCTGTTATTGTAGTTGTAGTAAACAAGACTATGATGATCTAGAATATTGTAGAAGGGTCGCCATTTAAAACCCTAGCATACGACTCTCTCGTACATTGGTCCCGTTTTCCTTCGAAAACAAATCATTCATGGATACAATAAATGCCCTAAAATGAATGACCAACCTTTCCTGTCTTGAATCCCCATTTGTCCAATTATATGCCAGAGGTATTGCATTAGAACCATATCAAGAGCTGGTCTGAACACTTTCCCGGTCTCGCTGTGGCCATGTTTTGCATTCTTAGCCATTTGGGAATCTTCTAATTTTAAACATGGCTACCCACCGTAGCGTTCCGCCCTTAGGACCTCACATTATCGCTGCATGCCGGAGCTACTTTTATTGCTGTCAATGCTTATAACAGCTAATAATGCTTCGGCCCATTTTATACACATGTAAATATACTTATTTGTTTACGTTTTTATTTATTGGTTAAAACATCTTGAAAGATTTGAGAGCACATATCATTTTCTTATTACAACGTCCATTGGATTCTGCTTTGTTTATATATACATTGTATGATTAGCCTTGGCGTTTCAGAATTAACTAATGCAAAATCATGAAAGCTGATTTACTTTCTGTCGCTACAATGTGCACTTTTTCTATTGTTTATTGTGACATTGGACAGTATTAATAGACAGTGGGAATTGTGAATACAAGTTTAGAACTTAGTAACAGGTGGTCCAATTTAACGACAGAACTCATTTGCCAAATATTTCCATCTCCACTACTTGAGACACAAGGTGGAGAAATAACGTATCGCCTCGGGATGTACATGGTACGCTTATCTACAACCCTTTGGCGATGGAACAAAATCATGGATCAAATAACTGTTCTATATGTCTTTCCTATTTGGGTTTCTTTGAAATTTTCTGCAGCTTTAATTATGCTATTTAAGAAGTGTATTGATATGTGTAAGGTGTTCTCTAAGTATAGATTCAGGTTTCTGATCTAGTTACACTCTGCAAAACAGTCAATAATCTAAAATAAGTTGAGTGTGGTCAATCAACCGTTCCACGCAATATAACACAGTTCTTAATGAACAGAAAAGTGCGTCCACCCAAAAAGACTTTTGTCTCAGTCTGATTGCTTATTGCCGTGCGTTATTAATCCAAATCCCCCTGTGTCTCTTGGCGGTCCCCATGACTTAATATAAATATCACTTCTGTAACAGCACTGGAGGAACTGGTCTTGAGTCTTCAGCTACTACCGATGAACTGGTTATAACAATATGTAAGATAAACGGGATTTGTTGGGTAGTTGATAATTGTTTGTGAAAATGTTCACACTCTTGAAATTATAGTAATCTTGCTGGTAAACTTGCTCAGTCTAAGAAGTGATACGACTACGATCTTTTGACCACATAACATAGTTTGACAAGAGTAATACTTAAAAAAATACTGAAATATAACTAGTCTTGATGTTGTAGAACTTTAAAGAAAGAAGCACAATTGCTGGCACCTAAGTCTGCTTTTAATAAACACGTTAACACACATGTTGATGGTGATATATTATGGAAGTGCTTCGAGGCTAGGTTCATCTCGCGCTATCAGATGGTGTTATAAATGAAGAAATTGTTCAATGAAACAACCACCAGTGAGACAAATCACAAACACTAAGCCAATGTTCCAACCGGTAATATAGTCCGTACTTGAGACATTGTGCTCAGTAGCATGACAAGGAAAACTATAAACTCACAAACGTGGCCTCTGGATATATTAGCAGTATTATCCCAATTCGTTCCTGTTTAGGAAAAGAGTCAATGTTATTTTAGCCGTATCAGGTAAAGCTGACAATTCAACGAATTGACAATATTCCGAATGATGTGTGAATCCTTAGCTGTGTCATGAGAATATAGCACATGTACTTACATGAAACTACCAACATGGTATAGTTACGTTTTGGAATTGATAGTTTCCCCATCTCTAAATTCTATGTGAACTTCAAAAAGTTAAAAACCCTGCAACCAGAAGTTACATCCATGTGTTAAAAGGAGACCGTGCTTCTGTGGCAGATTAGTGATCAAACGATTCCAACATGTCAATGCTTTACACTTATTAGGAAGGCGTTGGGGTGATCAGTGGTAAACTCCTTCCTCCTGATACACCGTTTTATGGCGAGTTTAAAACAATCTCTGAGTTTCTTTACAGCTGGTTTGTTTACTTTTAGTTTAGCTAGAGATGATGTTTTAACTGAGGTTCAAGAGCGGACGGTCGGTCCTCTAATTGTTTGTGTGCGATTGTTCTGATTCTATAACCTAGAAGTAAATTTAAGGAGGTGGGCACTTTACAGTTTATCAGATATAGATAAATATTAGTTTTGCTTTCACGACAAAAGATAGGACATAAGACACAAATATACACGTTTGTAAAATATTATAACAATATGCGTTTGTTGAACTTATTCGGAGTTACTTTGCTATTGCATTATGCTAAACTATTCAGTGAATCAACAAGTTATTAACAATTATTACTCGTTATTGTACAGTTTTTGGTTGAAAATCAACCTCCTACCTTTCGTTAAATCGGTCTTATTTTTCAAATTAGTAGAAACATTATGAGAATTGTAAACAATAGTATACAACTAGTTCCTTTAAAGCTTTGGTGTATTTCGTTCCTACTGAAGAATTGGGCAAATCTTTGAAAAAGCTATAGCTAATGGTGTGTTTCCACGGATGAGGATGCGATTGTTTAACGGATATGATGAAGTGTTTCCACGGACTTGCGTTAACGCATGCGTTTTGAGGAGTGAGTGAGTGAGTGATTGGGGTTTAACGTCCTGCTCAACAGTATTTCGGTTATATGAAGACGTTGTCTCCTTGTGACAGGGCGGATTTCCACCGCTCTTTTAGGTGCTGTCTCACCGAGACGACTTGCCGAAGACAACCAGCAAGCCCCCTCACCCAGTCACAGTATACTGACACCGGGCCAACCAGTCGCTGCTCTAGCTCCTATTGCTGAGCGCCAAGCGAAGCAGTAACAGCTACCACTGTTAAAGTCTTTGGTCTGACTCGACCCGGGCTTGAACCCGGATCCCCCAGGCCTGAAGCGGACGCTCTACCGACTGAGCTATCGGGCCTGGTGCGTTTTGAGGAAAGAATGGGAATAACTGGACATCTACATAGCTGTTTCATACAAAATGCATTTACAACACAAACACAAGTCAGTAAAAATGAGTAACAAAACTCACTTTGTGTTTCTGTGGATTTCTGACAGCAAAAGGTCTTCAGGATCGGAAAACCCCTACATGACGTCATGATTAGCGAAATCCCTCGTCCGACGCGTTAAAAATGGGACAAGTCCCATTATCCGTCCTTTAACGCGTGCGTTTAAAACTATCGGACTGACCATGGAAACACTATAGCGTATTTCTGTAATTCCCAATCTTTGAGGAAAATCGCATCCGTCAACGCACGCGTTAACGCTAAGAAAACGTGACGGCTTTAATATTTCCAAAGCTTCTTGACATTTATCAGTCAAAGAATTTTTATTTTTATTCAGTAAATAATAATATTTCAGTAAATAAGTCAAATGCTACTTAAGTGACAAAACTTTCTATAATAACCAGCCATACCCAAGAGACGTTTCAGGCACCGGAAAATTTGAAATGGCGTCAACCTTTATCTTTAACTCATATGACCAGAGTCTGAACGACGATAAATTCGAGATAAATGACTGTGACACATCCAAATTCGTTTTGGCAAGATTGATAGTCAACTTGGCTTCACTGAGTATCTGGAAGAGTTGGCTTATCTTTTCAAGGTCGTTTTCCAAGTCTCGTTGAAGATCATGACAACATCAACAAAAGTACGGTTACTATTTAACCCGGCTATGACCTGGTTTACGAGTCTTTGAAAGATGGATGGTTAATTCCGCATACCAAATGGCACAAATTAGTACTGGGATAGACCTTGTGGCGTGGTAAATGCTAAAATTGCAGAAGCCCTTTCCGTAAGTGGAATTGGCCAAATAAGCTTTAGGAAGGTTAATTCTTTGGCAGAAATGTGGCACTAACGAGGGTGTATATATTTATGATCACTAAAACCCACGGGCTCAGGGAAAATCTTCTTGTCTAAAATAACCATGGGAGACACAGTCGTCCTATCCTCGGTATTGGAAAGACTTCCAGGTAATCCACGAACATTGGAAAGTTATCACAAGGCTTTGGATATACAGCGTAAGATCCACAGAGAGCCCTTACGGGTTATTAACTTTTCCATGTTTTATTTTTTAATTCTTTTTCCAACGTCAATGTTTTTAATGTACTTCAAACGCTGTACTTCCCTTGACAATCAGAATTTGTGAAAACAAATCTGAATATTCACAGCTCATGCCACTCTAATTGGACGATTAACACGATTTTCAGCCGGAACTATTTACATTGACACACACGCATAAGATAGTTCAGAAATGTCACGAATTATCATCAATATAATGTATAACCGAGGCTTTAAATTTTGTCACGTACACATTTTTTACCATTATCTCCGGCTATATATTTGTCTATTTCAGAAAATATACTCTCTATGGCCGAAATCGTTGAAAACGAGCTGTTTTTTGTTGTTGTTGTTGTTGTTAAATGCATGTTTCGAGACATGTAGAATGAATTAAGATAATACTGTAATTACTTATTGCAGAAAGGCCAATATTTATTTATCTGATAGCACTACAGTTGTGTAAGGTTTTTTTGACTAATGTCGGCATATATTACATACCCTATCTAAAAAGTTATCAACACTGGCATTATCTGTTGATGTATTATCTTATGAAATGGCATTCATCTATCAAGTCAGCGATTGGCTGTAAGGCAGCCTACACTACAGCTTGATACGATTTTTACATTTATTTTTGGCGTTTAATACAAATGTGGTATATATATATCCAGTTAAAAGTGGGGCACACGTGTCACTTTACAGCCGTAAACGATATTGCGATTTGAAATCTGTGGACACTTAAAAAGCAATATTCCATAAAAGCAACTTTGCCCGGGGACACTTGCCAATTAGGCAGGTTGAAAACTAGACTAACAAAACCACCGACCATATCCTTTCTGTAGAATGTATTTCATTACATTACGACTGTGTGGGAAACTGCGATAACAATTATTTTTTACAAAAGCGCTCCGTAGGATAAATTTCTAGCAGAAGTTGATGTATTTATTTATGTATTTATTCACCATATGAAAAATTTATTAAATGTTACAGAAACAATTGAAGTATGCGAGAATAAATTCTAAAACACATGATTAAACTTAAGTCTTATTCTGAATACGTGTGACATGGCTTTGCGACATTTGCTTTGCAGTTTCATTTACGTGGCCCAGATATGTAGATGTAGAAAAGTGACAGAGTGGAGTGATATATGGGCCTGTATAAATTCAGATCTTGTGTTCTTGTTTGATATGAATGGATATCTGACTGTCTTGTTAAAAATGACCAAATCGAGTGAGAATGTAAATGAAGATGATGATGACATTTATGTACAATGAGTAAAAATAAATAAATACTGAGTTTCGAAAGTCTTCAGGAAAACGTGATTACTCCGACAGCTTTTTTGTAACAGATATTACGTATTACTGAAAAGCGCATTAGCTATGTGTGGAATCACTTGCAATTGAAGACCAGGCTAAAACCGATGATCGTTTAATAATTTCATTTGTGGGGTTTGCTTGAAGAAGGTACAATCATAAGTTTTGTCCCAACATTCAATGGAAAACGGTTTAATAATTTTTCGTTGCTTATACATGGCAAATTAAAACATACAAATTATTCCTAAAAACATTTTCCTAAGAAAAAAACACACATTTTTTGGCCACTAGAATTTGTTTATGTTCTTCCTTTATACCAATTCTAAGGGGCCTCCATGGCTCAGTAGGTAGAACGTTGGACGCTCAATCCGAACAGCCTTCCACCAATGGGTCGCGGGTTCGAATCACACTCAGTCCAAAAAAATTGGAAAATTTTCTGACTGGGTTTTCACTCTAACGACCTATGTGCGATGGTTGCAGCTTACCAACGGAAGGTCGTGGGTTTCCCCGGGCATAGAGCCCGGTTTCCTCGCACAATAAAACTGGCAACGCCGTCATATTGATGAAGTAATCTTAAAGGCACACTTGCCGCCGTAGCCTGTTTAAATTTGCTAAGAAAACCAATTTACATGAGCTTACTACGACTAATACCACTAAACTTAAACATAGGACACATAAAACATGTCTAGTTAGCTTTAGACTGTAAAAATGTGGTGAAAAACAAACGAAGAATCGAAGCCTGATTACAACAACAACGATCAGTGTCGGTCAACTTTCGTGTTGGATTACCCTCCTTTGTATCTGTGGTTTACGCTCAAACAACTATCAGCAGGCTTTTCCAGTCGCTGTTAACCGATCGTCAGTCTGTATTTCTCAGATAAATAGGCCTACGTAAAATTACACTGTGCCGTTAGTTAACTCACTCGACTGAAACATAAAATCGCCAATAGGGGGCAGATCGGTTTGTTTACGTTCCGGGTACGTAACAATTCAAATTTTCAAATTGAAATTAAAAATACAAAGTGACGTCCAAACTTTTAAATTTTGGTAAAAATAGAAAGTTCCTAATTTATATTGTCTGGGAAAAATACAGAATACGGTCTTTCTTGTTTAATGTAAACAATATTCCTGATTTTTGCGGCAAGTGTGCCTTTAAGCGGCGTAAAACACCAAACAATCAATCCATTTATACCAATTCTGAAAATCCAGACAAAAAATCTATGAAATATAAAACGTTGTTGGAGTCTTTTTTGCAATTTTTCCGTGTTCTCCCTATATTATTAAGCCGTTCTCCAGTCAAAAAATGATTCCCTGTTATTTTCCTGATCTGGACAGGAAATAATCAAAACCGTTTCAATAATAAGGAGAAGGCCAGTTTACATCGAAAGATGCTTTCGGCCGAAGAATCGTGGCTTCGAGTCCCATTAATTCCAAAATATAGAGAATTTTCTGGCTGGGTATTTAATCGAACGCGGGCTAAAATTGTTGCCGGGTACAATGTGCCATGCTGAGTAAGTCACTTTTCTTCCGGACACACAGGTCGCTTTCCTCTCCCTCTTCCCCTACAGAGGGCGCCAAAATAACATTTTTTTTTAAAATTTTTTTTGGGGTGGTGGAGGGATAGCCTACCTGCAACATATGTTGCCTACTCCTTTCAATAGACCTAACAAAAGCAATGTATCAATCCTATATACACATCCAATAAGCATCTTTCACGTTTGGACGAAATCATGCGGGGATAGTTTAGCGACTTCACTACTGGTTGTTTTGGCAATTCATCGCGCCGATTTTTGTCAACTACGTGGTGCCGAGATATCACCAACTTGAGCCATTTGTAGCGATTCTTAAGTTTTAGAATTGTTCGCAACACGTGTCACCAGAAATCGCCAAAATGGCCTTAAGGTGATTTACCACCTCGTGACGTCTTTCTTCTTCAGTAGAATTCAGACATGGAGTTTTTTTTTACTTCACAGAAACACATAGAAAACATAACTTGTGAAAAAAGGATACCTCTGGTCTTCCTTTTTTGCGTTGTGTTGAATTCTATTGTGACGTCGCTAAATTAAGTCATTGGAAAATAACCGACAAAAGGACTATTACTTGTAATTGATGTAATTTAGTGACTTCAAAATTACGGTCCTATACGTGATAGACCGAACAAAAGACCCTTTCAGCCTAAAGATTGACGCTTGCGCAGTAGCCTCACAGTATGGCAAAATTACGCTACCGCGAGTATTTGGATCAATCTGACGTTTGAATCGTACTCATTTTGTCTATGCCAAAGTGCGTCAGAGTGCCTTAGAGGTTATTTAGCCATCCGTCGGTTTTAACTGATATTGTGACAATTCATGTATGAGAAAATGTTGTAAATTAGTGCTAAAAAATCTTGTATAAAAAGAGAGCTCGATCGAATGTAACCAACGTCTAAATGGAAACCGGTCTAAGATTGGTGCCACAATCTTACATATGGATAACAACTTCTTGGTTTATTGGGTGACGATGTTTCGATGTAGTTCTTACATCGTTATCAAAGTCAATCAAACGTCGTCACCCAATAAACCAAGAGGTTGTTATCCATAAGTAATTCTTCACCTTATGGTGCCACAATGTCATGCCATTGTTGGACGAAACTGGCAAATGGTACATTATAATCGTTTGGCGTGTTCTTGCTTCGCACTTTGGTAACTGGATAAAATATGCGACGCAATAAATCGCAAAAGCTGCAAGTCCTCTATTACATATCACCGTCTGGTCGTTTTCTTGCGCCCTGATTTCTGGTTCCATAAGGAACTCGCGGAATATGGCGTTTTGTCGAGTGATTCTTAACGTCAACATGTGGCGAGAGTGGTCTAATCGGCCAAGAGGCATGCTTTAAAAAAAACGATAAAAAGACGCCGTACCTGACTATCTCCGTAAGCACTTAAATACTGAAGAAGCAGCTGCTTATGTAGTAAAAGTTATATCTTAAGTTCGAGTCTTTTGAATGGTTTTCGTCAAACCCGAAAAGGATTTATTGATAATATATCCCAATGGAAATATTTTTAACTGTCAGGTGAAGTGGGGGAGGAAATCAAATCGCGGGTCTGGAAGAAAAGTAGTTCCTCTACATGACACCTGGTATAAGTTTAACATAATCAATTTTCCATTTCTCTATATTTTGATGATAAATCGATGTTTTACTCCACGGATTATTTCACTTGTATAATGATGTTGGCAGGTGGTCAGGGAGAGGTAATCGATCTCTTGTCTTTGTCGAGTACCTAAAAACGTGTGGCGACGGAGTGAAAAAAAACACAGATATTTTTTTAATTGTTAATTGGACTCCTTCGCCGCAAGCTTCTTTCGGCAGGAACTTGCCTCTTCTTCGTTATAACTGGAGCGTTTTATTCATTGCTTTCCAAGTCCGGATAACGAAAGGTCAATCGGTTTTTGCGTGTGCGTGTGTGTGTCGGGGGGGGGGGAGTAATTTAGGAGGGAAACGTCCATACCTACGGGAAAGTTACAATAACTTTGTGTTTGAAAAGCGGTTTATATTTTATCTATTTTTCGTCTAAAGCTTCAGAATTGTCTATACACATCGAATCTGATACTACTTCCGGACCTTCAGATTATTAGAATAATACAGTGATCAGTCACGGATAAAAGGCTGCAAGTCGACTTTCCGCCAAAATTGCACATTTATTGAGTTATTCGGGGAATCCCGTGTTGCTTTGTTTTGTGTCTGACAGTCAGTAAACAAACATGAAAAAGAAGACCAAATGCGCAGCCATAAAGAGCTCTACTTCGCAGTGGATTATTTTTACCACAACAAAGCAGACATTCGGATCATCAGATAAAACTCCATGGGACCGGGTAAATCTACCAATGGTCATCTGGAAACAACGGTTGAATAGTACTCCAACAATATATACATGTATTTATATATGAAAAGTTAACTTATGTCTAGCATGTATTTAATATTTTCATAAATGGCAGCTCATACTTTCCATCATTTAACAGCTGACGAATTTTTATTTTGACTAAGAAAAAAACTTTCTGAATTTAAAAACAACAGCTTCTTTCAGAAAACACAGCTTCAGGACTTCAGGACGGTAACTAATTGTCTTGGTAAAAAATTCAAAGTGTTTTGTACAAGTTTTTTTTCACATTGCCTACAGATATCCATTAGTTATTTGTATATAAAGAAAAAAACCAGTTCATGCCATTGGCAAAATTTGCCTGGAATATTCCAGAACGGATAATCCATTTGCAAATTAACATTTCTCTATATATTGGAATATAAGTCATACTACTTTAATAAATAGTGATCAATAAGAAAGCGAAGAACGATTAATAACAAAGAAATTAGAACAATTATCTATATTTTTTGTTATTTTGTCCATGCTTGTATAACATAGATAACGTCGAGCATGTAAATTGGGAGAACTGAATAGTTTGTGTTGTCCTTACAGGAATAGGTATATGTATCCACATTCTAAAACACTCAAAACATATTTACAGTTTATTGAATCGAAGCCCAGAGCAAATTCTTGTTAATTGGAAATTAACATATCGCAAAACATTCTTTACCTTTAATCTGATAAAGAATTGTAATCAGAACTGGTAGTTATACATAACCACGTTTGTGTTTCTATTAATGTTCACTTTTTTGAGACAATACGTATATATTGTATTTATTATATATTATAGTTATATCAGTCCACTAACAACTATTGTTCTGCTTTTTTTCTGGCTATGATGTGCATTTAAGTGTATAAGCCAATGTGGTACAAATCAGAAAAATATGTGTCAAGCGCCTATTGTGCTATAGTTGTAAGAAGTTGTCAAAGCGTCCCAATAAAAACCATTTTTCTTCTCAGGAAACGTACCTGCGGGGATTACAGTAACAATATATATTTGGAATGGATGAAACCACGACAGACAAAGCAACAAATAGTTTTTGTCTACCCAGATATCCTTGAATTCTACTCTTAAAGGACCAATGTGCAGAAATGCTAATAAGTTTTGAGTTAATGCCTTGGGCTCTAGTCCCGAGAAATGGTTCAAGGCCTCTAGACATAATTATGGCAAATCCATGTTATCCGCACATGTGAATTTTGTTGTATTGCTGAAACCTTCTTCATTAAATGCCTGCAAAGGCCCAAGTTATATATTTATATATTACAGGTTAAATTATGTCTAGCATGTATACAATATTTTTATAAACGGCAGCTCATACTTTCCACCAATTTACAGACAACAAAAAATCTTTGTGAACTTAAAAACAACAGCCTCCTTCAGGAAACACAGCTTCAGGACTTCAAAGCGACAGTAACTAATTGTCTTGTTAAAAAAATTGAAGCATTTTTTTTCATATTGCATGCACATATCTATTAGTTATCTGTATATAAAAAGATATAAAAAGAAAAAGCAACTTATTAACAGGCAAATATCATACAAACAGCGGCCAGAAAAGATATATCAAAATGACTTATTTTTACAAGTTAAAAATTTACAGTTCACAGAAACTCGTAACCCGATAACTTCACGAAGTTTACTGGTAAAGATCCGATGATCACAAAACATAAATCTACAGAATGAAATTCATTGAATATAATGTATTAAGCACACTAGTAAACCAAGAGAATATAATCTTGATAGAACTCACAAATCGAATAAATCACTGACAAATAAACAGGCGGATTATCATTCAAATAATAAACAGGTTAAATAGCATCAAGAAATTTTATAAGGTGCATTTTGAAAATGACTGTCAAAATACCAACAAAGCGTATTTAAGTTGATTGTCAAAAAATCCACAACACTCCGACAAACATGCATTAGCATACATTTGCATAGCTGTAGACTTGACATATTTAAGAATCGAGAACGTCCTTTGACTTCAGCAACACATGGCTAATTGTAAACTAGCCAGGTATGGGAAATAATTCTTAATGTGGCGTAAATATGTAAAAAAAAATCAGTCCACAGTGTTGCACGTTTCGTTAAGTAAACAATGCATCACTTTCCCTTTTCCATTTGAACATTAGTAAAACCATGTTAAAAGTGTTAATGTATCAGCATCCATGTTCTGTAGTGGCTCACGGTAACAAACGTCCCACCAATGCTTCAGGGGTTCAAACCCTATTCAGCTTAGACAAAAATATGAAAAATGCCCTTGTTCTTGTCGACGTAAACTGGATAGTTGAGATGTAAAAACGGACAATTTTGGCCGGGAGGGTGGTCTCCTGCCAAAAAAAATCTAGCAAATAATTTTGAGTGCGGCGTAAAACACAAAGCAATTATCTATTCCAATAATTCGCTTTCTCGCTTCGTGATCTTGCGATCTCGCGAACTCGCACTGCGCTATGAAAGGCGCTATTGGGAGATGGTTTTGTCTTACAAAGGTCTCAAATTTAAGAATCCATTTAACATAGTTTTATTTACCCTATTCTGATAACAATGTTTATATGCCTTCGTCCTGTTAATAAATAAATGTCATAAATTCTTAATTGCCAGCTGTTCAACCCAGGCCGCCACAGTATGAGTCGCATTTTATTATCAACAAATGAAACAAGTAAACGCTCTCGCCCAGGTCCGCGTTTGCAAATATTGTCGTAATTGGGACAGACGGACAAATTCAAGTTCACCTCATAATCATCCCACCAAGGGGAATTACCTCCCACTTTGGAAATCACTCCTTTAAAATCAATATGTCCTCCCTTAAATGAAATCAATAGAAGTTTCCATTGCACATTTCCGCCGAGGAGTCAAAGATTCACATTTAGCTGAGTCCTAAAATGTCATGAGGCGTATTTTCATCTTTTTGGGGCATCCGTGTGTCGCTCAAAAGGTACACCGTTGGACGCTTAATCCAAACAGCCTTTCATAAAAATATCGCGAGATCAAAATCTCACTCAGTCTAAAACAACAGTGCCAACAGTGAAAACGGATCGTCGGAGCTGTTGAAATGGAAGCAAGATCTTCACCAAAGCCTTGAGCATGTTTGATCCCTGAGGCCACTTGATATATAGTCCCTGTTGTAGGATCCCATCCTTTGGGCAAAAACACTATTCATGTTTTTTACATCAAGTAGCAAATTTAAACCCTATGCCAAAGTAACTTTTCTACACTGTAGGAAATAAAGCAAAACATATTTAGCCTAAAAATATTCTAAGACTTCCAGACCTTCAACAAGTAAAATGAAACGGTCTGAAACTTTTTAGCGATCCATGTAATAGTCTAATGGTTATGTGACATACCAATGCATTTGCTGTTTGACATAAACTTCATAATTCCATTAGTAAATCAGCCAAAAGAATGTTTATTTGAAACACATTGGGTTTTGTGTTATTTTTAATTGCGTATAGCTGTACTTGGAAACATTGTACCAAATTTGTCCCACAGGAAGGAAGTGCATGGACGATCAATCCAGGACTGCTACTGGAAGATAAATTTCATTCAGCGCGGAGATAAAGCCTACAGGCGTATACATATTGTAAAACTGTCAAGTTCTTTTAGCTGCAGTACTTTATAACTTGAGTGATTCAAAACAGTTGGTCGTGACTGTCAGATATAAACGACCCCACCAGGGAATTCCTTATATAGGCCTACCTCTTTAAGTGTATTTAAGTCGAAAATTTGTGTTCCTTCATCCAAACTGGATTACTACTGTTCTGTAGAAAAAAAACACAACCAACTTAGGCGGTATTTTGTTTTAGGGCTGGAAAAGTGTAGTGCTAGCAAAAATCATTACTAGTGATTAATTAAATCGAATTTATATCCGGGCAATATATAAGACTGTGATGCGATAGGAAAAATTAAAAGATAATGTTATAAAGACGAAATTTTACAAAGTTAAAATAAAATCTATCCAGCTATAAAGGTTTCTAGGTGTCTTCATTATATTAAATGTTTTCCTAGTAGTATGGTACTAATATAGCAGTGTGCGAGGTTGGTCGTGTTTTGCTGTGGTGTAAATCTATCTTGTGTGTTATGTAGTTGTTGGGCGATTCCGTTGAAAGACCTTTTATTCCACTTCACTCTGAAAACTTAGATTGGCTTAAACCAATCACGTGTATACGCTGTATATTTCCATATTGTGTCACGATCAACGGTCAATACAGGGTGTCTGCTTAACATGGCGACGGAAATATATCGGCCGCAGAAATGTCAAAGAAACTCTTGAATAGCGACCATCAAAGCAAAATTGAAGCTTAGTAGAGTGTTAAAATCTGATCTCCGTGAAAATGGTCGGCCAGAAAACTTTTAAACATTTGATTCCACGGATTGTAAGGAGGTCCTGCCATACTTCTACCTGGCAAACCTGACGACACATCTTACGAAAACAATTCTCTTGAAAGTATTCTGGGCTGGCAAAAGTATAACAATAAAACAATAAAATTGTTAATTCGTTTGAATGATGTACGCCATACTAGTGAGTAATTATTACCTTGAGCGATTAAGAAAACTGTAATGTTTGAACACAATATATCCAGCAAAAGGGTTTTTTCTAATATATTTCTCCAGCAATAGTTTTTTCTTCTTTGGGTCATTAATTCTCGCTTACTTTTTACAGGTACGCTTTTTGTCCTGTGATACCATCTAAGCATGAATTTAAGCAAGCTACCCCAGCTACCAAGAGAGTATTTTCCTTACTGAAGATGAAGCGTGGTACTGCAGTGGGCCAGAACATACTTTCTACTTTCTCCAAACTAAGTCCATCAGCTAATTATGCCATCAGAATAAACGGGTGATATAGGGTTCCTTTGGACCAGCACAGATCATGTCAGTAACTGGTCAGAAATCCGCCCAATCCTTAACACTCGTATCAACAAAGTCGAAAACATCTTATGGATCAGACTTTAACAACTAATATCGGGATATCTTCTTCGTCAAAGGGTTGATACTGTTGATAACCCTAACTAATGACGAAAACGAAGGAAGATGTCAATATGGATGAATTGTTTCATAGCATCAAAGGCAATGAAGTATCCGTGTCAAGAGTGCAAAATATTGTTACAAACCAATTGAGTATACCACCAGCTCAGAATTTCAAAGACTGCAAAGTACTGCAATCATCAATAATTAAACCATTTAGAAAAAGACAAGACGCTTATCTTGTTGCAGATTTGTAAATTTCCATATCTAATTGTATATGTTACAGTTTGCTTATAAAACATGTCTTACCTTAATTGTCTTTTAAAATCTGTTCTGTTTTTGTTTTATTGTCACTAAAACGTTATATCTTTTTTGGAAACATATCATACCTTTCCATTGTGAATTTGTTTGGGACACAAGTCTGTCTTAATAGTGCTTGAATACGAAGACGAAATCTGTGAGTGACATAAAGGTCCTCTGGGGGATAAATTCGGAGTTACTTTCATTCTTTATACCTGGTAAACGGAAGCTACAAATCTCAGTTTCCAGCTCATAAGCTTAACAAAGTCAGGTTATATTTCCAAACTAATAATTAAAAGGGTTGTGGGACCATTCCAAGCCTGTTGGAAATCTATACTACCTGTTACAAAACTAAGATGATTAGTGGTTATCTTTACAAACCATTTGTTACATTCATGAGTAGTGGTCAAGCATTCTTAAAGGCACACTTGCCGCGAAAATCCAGGAGACTGTTTACATACAAAACAGTGGACGGTTTTCTGTATTTTTCTCAGACAGAAATGTAATGTAATGTAAACAAACTTCGAACCTGAGCGTGTGCACAAGTGCCTAATGATTTGAGTCATGTGGGCGATCTAACGACACAGTATTATTTTACGAACTTTATCTAAGAAATACATACTAACGATCGAGTAAGAGGGACTATAAAAGCCTGCTGAGTGCAAACCACAGACAAAAACGCCTGGGTGAGGGTAATCCAACACTTAAAGGCCCACTTGCCGCCGTAGCCTGTTTAAATTTGCTAAGAAAACCAATTTACATGAGCTTACTGCGACTAATACAACTAAACTTAAATAAAGGACACATAAATCATGTCTAGTTAGCTTTAGAATGTAGAAATGGGGTGAAAAACAAACGAAGAATCGAAGCCTGATTACAACAACAACGATCAGTGTCGGTCAACTTTCGTGTTGGGTTACCCTCATTTCAGGCCTTTTTATCTGTGGTTTACACTCAAACAATAATCAGCAGGCTTTTCCAGTCGCTGTTAACCGATCGTCAGTCTGTATTTCTCAGATAAATATGCCCACGTAAAATTACACTGTGCCGTTAGTTCACTCACTCGACTGAAACATAAAATCGCCAATAGGGGGCAGTGTGGTTTGTTTACGTTACGGGCACCTAACAATCCAAATTTTCAAATTCAAATTAAAAATACAAAGTGACGTCCAAACTTTTAAATTTTGGTAAAAATAGAAAGTTCCTAACTTATATTGTCTTGGAAAAATACAGAAAACGGACTTTCTTTTTTAATGTAAACAATATTCCTGATTTTCGCGGCAAGTGTGCCTTTAAGTTAACCAACACTGATCGGTGTTGTTGTTGTAATCAAGCTTCGATTCTTTGTTTGTTTTTCATCCTCATTTATACATTCTAAAACTAATTGGACACGCTTTATGTGTGCTATGTTTAATTTTAGTGGTTTTAGCTGTAGTAAGCTCGTGCAAATTGGTTTCCTTAACAAATACCAAACAGGCTACGGCGGCAAGTGGGCCTTTAATTATCCGTTAAATGAATTCGTAAGACTTCGTAAATTAAATGCTAAATGCTAATACAAGAAAAAACAATCCTTTAAAATGCCATGAATATTGCTATTAATCAGGTCTAAATCGGTGAGATATTTTTTATACCTTCATCAGCTTGTAGAGAATTGTGGCTACTTTTGATATAGCATGGAGTAAAACTGATTGCCCTGAAAGATGAGGAAACAGACCTCGTCGAGGAAGTGTTCTATTGATGGATTATTTTGCCATATTTCTAAAAGAAGTAATATTCTCAACAAGTTTAAAATTTGTTAACCACCTCCCAAATGCACATAAAATAAGCCATACAAATAAAGATAAATATCTTTACTTATGATCCCTTCAATAGATAACAAATTATGTTTTGTGGGCTATGTTTATTACTGAGTTAATTGGTTCACGTCTAAACTTGTCATTACATAATAATGGTTTTATTTTCCTTTTTGTTTTGTAATATGTCCTGTAGTGTGGTGGAGTGAATCAACAACTCCAAAAGTATAAAATTGTTAATTCGAATTATTATAACTGTTTTTGACGGGCATGTGTGCTGATCAATTTAGCGTCTAGCAGTTCAAACAACAATCATTTACTTTTTGGGCTGGCTAGCATAACAAGTATTATGTTATGACAAGGTCAGACGCACAAAAAGCACATTTCTTATCCGTTTTGTTTTGTAATTTGTCCGCAGTGTGGTGAAGTAAATCCAGAACTCCAACAGTATAATATTGCTAATTCGAATAATCGTAATTGTTTTCTGATTATTGCAACAATAACAAAAAACAATTTGTTCAAAACGTTTCTGTATACTTCGCTGTTAAATGTCTTTGACGGGCATGTATGCTGATCAATGAGCGTCCAGCTGTTCAAACAACAAGTATTTACCATATGGGCTGGCCAGCATAACTGCTTTTTGTCGTGATTCCTTATCTGATTACCTTTAATGAAATCTCAAATATGCTGATTAAAGCTAACCCATTCCAAGCGTGCCTTTCTTTGGTGGAAACCCTTTCCTTGTCACATCTTGGTAGTTCGCCGGAACATTATCATTAGAATTAAGAGCTCTGTCAATAAAGTTAAAAGCTTTATGGCATACAGAACCGGGTCGATTTACCAATCTAACAAAGGAGGTAATGAAGACATTTATCCCGAATGTTGAAATCAGACAATACCCTTACAGAAATATGTGGGTTCTAAACTTCATTTTTACAATCCAAATATATTTTCTTCGCAAAAAGCACAGTTGTATTTTGTTGGCGAGTTTAGTCGGATAGAAAAGCAAGCGCCTTTTTGCCGGGAGAAATCCCCTATCCTTGAGTGAGCGGCCTGTCTGGCAACTCTTCCACATAGGTCAACCAAGTGACCCACTTGGCGATTGTTTGTTTTACGCCGCACTTAAGGTTATTATAGATATTGGTCTAATGTGATTCAAACGACTTGGGCATTGAGTCCTTTTAAGTCTAAAACAAATAGTAGGCCTATTTATGTGAGTTGTGTATATTTTTGTGCGACCTCCATGTATATTGGAAAAACTATTGTTTTGGAAAATTATTGCGATATCTCATGTTTTTATTAATCAAAACACTTAACACAACTGTCACCAATTTGCCATTTTTTACTTAAAATTTCACTTCACTGCCATATTTGAGAAATAATTATAGACTCACGGAGTTGTACATGTGCTCATTTTCCCACGATATAAAGTCTGCGTGCTATGTACTGCAAACAGTTTTCCGCGTTTCTACACGTAGATTATTATTGTTGTAATGTTGAAATTTTACAAAGCACACATGTAAATATGCTTGCAAGTTTACCAAATAGTTGTGACACCGCATAGAGTAAACAATTTTAAACCGGCACATGCTGTTACACATATTGCTGACATCCCAGTTCGTCTGGTTCAGCAGATTTTGTACAAGACCCACATAACGTTGCAGCTTAACATTTGGAAATTATTTCTTACATAGGCCGAAATGGTCACCTGTTCTATATTCTGAAAGCGATCTCCTCGCGCAACATTGAATACTTGATGATGTAGATTTTTTACATAATGCAATCAAATGCAAATGTTTGTATCAATTGTTTTACTAGAGTTTGTTCCTGAACCTGCATTTGATTTATGCCAATAATACTTAACAATCCTTATCGGCTTATACCAAAACAAAGAACATTTTCAATAGTTTACCTCCGTTATTAGCGAAGTACCCAAAGCAAAATTGATTTAGAAGGAAAAAGACAATGGACTTTTCCTTTACCCAAACAACTTTGATGTTACTTTATGAGTCAATATTTCCAAAGTTTATATTGTCTTCCAGACGATACATGATCTGTGATCACAGATACATTCGAAGCAGATCGAAGATAGACTAGACATTAATCGTTATGCATCTCATGGCTGACGCATTGATCAACATAATCCACTGGGGAAACCTGATACCTAAGATCAATGACATTTTTTTTTTCTTTTTATACCGAGAAGATAAAAGGTGAACAAACATTGTCTATCCAGGGAAAGCCTCGATGATCAATATATTTTATGAAGAAAAGTCTCGCTACTTTAACACTATTGAATCATATATTGTTTATTTTATAACGATCCTGTCTACGTGGATTCGTTGGCAGTTTGAAATGTGAGAGCCTCTGTTGAATTTGGTATTGAATGTTATTATATATCTATGTCGGCATATTTACCCATTCATACAAGAGTACACTTACATAGAGTGTTCTTAACTATGAGATCTTGTACTTACTAATGGCAATATATATCACAATGAGTTTACTAATGGGTATTTAGATACTTTGGATTAGGAGATTTATAAGTTTGCCGATTTAAAAATCGACACATGCATATAATCATATACTTATTTTACTAAAGTTAGTAACCGAATAGTAACACGCAATAAATAGCACACTAACAGTTATACCTAAAGAACAAGTGCCAAGTACTTACTTACCAACATGCATTAGCATACATTTGCATAGCTGTAGACTTGACATATTTAAGGATCGAGAACGTCGGTTGACTTCAGAAAAACATTGCTAATTGTAAACAGCCACCGGAGTGAGTCTGCAA
This sequence comes from Lepidochitona cinerea, assembly GCA_963971465.1. NCBI lineage: Eukaryota > Metazoa > Mollusca > Polyplacophora > Chitonida > Tonicellidae > Lepidochitona > Lepidochitona cinerea. The sequence continues at coordinate 13,199,209 of OZ020560.1, read as the reverse complement.
ACAAACAATAGAATTCGACAAATATTTGCAGACTTATTTGCAAAATATTTATAAAACCAATCAACTGACTCGCCGCTAGTCGTTGCCTATAATATTGAGACTTTTGTTTGCCTCCGATTGTAGCTTTATGTATCTAGGTTGGTGGCTGTTGGTCTAGAAAACTCGTGTCGTGGTTTCAGAACCGATTTTCTAGCAAAATACAAAACCTCCCGTTGGTTGGCATTCGATGACCGAGACCTCTTTTATTCAAAGTCATCCAAGGGAGGTAATTCTAGCAAAAGTAGTGTCAGCAAACTACTGTTTTGTGCATTCGCACTTGGCCACACCTCTAAGAATATCTTCCATACCCTCGGGAAGCCATTCAATAACTCTAACAAGTAGCAAATTTAAAACCCATGTTAAAATAAGTTTTCTATACTGCAAGAAATAAAGCAAAACATGTTTTGCCTAAAAAAAAATATTCTAATTACCTTCCATATTTTCAACTAGTAAAATGAAACGGTCTGAAACTTTTTAGCGATCCATGTAATAGTCTAATGGTTATGTGACATACCAATGCATTTGCTGTTTGACATAAACTTCATAATTCCATTAGTAAATCAGCCAAAAGAATGTTTATTTGAAACACATTGGGTTTTGTGTTATTTTTAATTGCATATAGCTGTACTTGGAAACATTGTACCAAATTTGTCCCACAGGAAGGAAGTGCATGGACGATCAATCCAGGACTGCTACTGGAAGATAAATTTAATTCAGCGCGGAGATAAAGCCTACAGACGTATACATATTGTAAAACTGTCAAGTTCTTTTAGCTGCAGTACTTAACTTGAGTGATTCAAAACAGTTGGTCGTGACTGTCAGATATAAACGACCCCACCAGGGAATTCCTTATATAGGCCTACTTCTTTAAGTGTATTTAAGTCGAAAATCAATTTGTGTTCCTTCATCCAAACTGGATTACTACTGTTCCGTAGAAAAAAAACACAACCAACTTAGGCGGTATTTTGTTTTAGGGCTGGAAAAGTGTAGTGCTAGCAAAAATCATTACTAGTGATTAATTAAATCGAATTTATATCCGGGCAATATATAAGACTGTGATGTGATAGGAAAAATTAAAAGATAATGTTATAAAGACGAAATTTTACAAAGTTAAAATAAAATATATCCAGCTATAAAGGTTTCTAGGTGTCTTCATTATATTAAATGTTTTCCTAGTAGTGTGGTACTAATATAGCAGTGTGCGAGGTTGGTCGTGTTTTTCTGTGGTGTAAATCTATCTTGTGTGTTATGTAGTTGTTGGGCGATTCCGTTGAAAGACCTTTTATTCCACTTCACTCTGAAAACTTAGATTGGCTTAAACCAATCACGTGTATACGCTGTATATTTCCATATTGTGTCACGATCAACGGTCAATACAGGGTGTCTGCTTAACATGGCGACGGAAATATATCGGCCGCAGAAATGTCAAAGAAACTCCTGAATAGCGACCATCAAAGCAAAATTGAAGCTTAGTAGAGTGTTAAAATCTGATCTCCGTGAAAATGGTCGGCCAGAAAACTTTTAAACATTTGATTCCACGGATTGTAAGGAGGTCCTGCCATACTTCTACCTGGCGAACCTGACGACACATCTTACGAAAACAATTCTCTTGAAAGTATTCTGAGCTGGCAAAAGTATAACAATAAAACAATAAAATTGTTAATTCGTTTGAATGATGTACGCCATACTAGTGAGTAATTATTACCTTGAGCGATTAAGAAAACTGTAATGTTTGAACACAATATATCCAGCAAAAGGTTTTTTTCTAATATTTTTCTCCAGCAATAGTTTTTTCCTCTTTGGGTCATTAATTCTCGCTTACTTTTTACAGGTACGCTTTTTGTCCTGTGATACCATCTAAGCATGAATTTAAGCAAGCTACCCCAGCTACCAAGAGAGTATTTTCCTTACTGAAGATGAAGCGTGGTACTGCAGTGTGCCAGTGGGCCAGAACATACTTTCTACTTTCTCCAAACTAAGTCCATCAGCTAATTATGCCATCAGAATAAACGGGTGATATAGTGTTTCTTTGGACCAGCACAGATCATGTCAGTAACTGGTCAGAAATCCGCCCAATCCTTAACACTCTTATCAACAAAGTCGAAAAAATCTTATGGATCAGACTTTAACAACTAATATCGGGATATCTTCTTCGTCAAAGGGTTGATACTGTTGATAACCCTAACTAATGACGAAAACGAAGGAAGATGTCAATATGGATGAATTGTTTCATAGCATCAAAGGCAATGAAGTATCCGTGTCAAGAGTGCAAAATATTGTTACAAACCAATTGAGTATACCACCAGCTCAGAATTTCAAAGACTGCAAAGTACTGCAATCATCAATAATTAAACCATTTAGAAAAAGACAAGACGCTTATCTTGTTGCAGATTTGTAAATTTCCATATCTAATTGTATATGTTACAGTTTGCTTATAAAACATGTCTTACCTTAATTATCTTTTAAAACCTGTTCTGTTTTTGTTTTATTGTCACTAAAACGTTATGTCTTTTTTGGAAACATATCATACCTTTCCATTGTGAATTTATTTGGGACACAAGTCTGTCTTAATAGTGCTTGAATACGAAGACGAAATCTGTGAGTGACATAAAGGTCCTCTGGGGGATAAATTCGGAGTTACTTTCATTCTTTATACCTGGTAAACGGAAGCTACAAATCTCAGTTTCCAGCTCATAAGCTTAACAAAGTCAGGTTATATTTCCAAACTAATAATTAAAAGGGTTGTGGGACCATTCCAAGCCCGTTGGAAATTTATACTACCTGTTACAAAACTAAGATGATTAGTGGTTATCTTTACAAACCATTTGTTACATTCATGAGTAGTGGTCAAGCATTCTTAAAGGCACACTTGCCGCGAAAATCCAGGAGACTGTTTACATAAAAAAACAGTGGACGGTTTTCTGTATTTTTCTCAGACAGAAATGTAATGTAATGTAAACAAACTTCGAACCTGAGCGTGTGCACAAGTGCCTAATGATTTGAGTCGTGTGGGCGATCTAACGACACAGTATTATTTTACGAACTTTATCTAAGAAATACATACTAACGATCGAGTAAGAGGGACTATAAAAGCCTGCCGAGTGCAAACCACAGACAAAAACGCCTGGGTGAGGGTAATCCAACACTTAAAGGCCCACTTGCCGCCGTAGCCTGTTTAAATTTGCTAAGAAAACCAATTTACATGAGCTTACTGCGACTAATACAACTAAACTTAAATAAAGGACACATAAAACATGTCTAGTTAGCTTTAGAATGTAGAAATGGGGTGAAAAACAAACGAAGAATCGAAGCCTGATTACAACAACAACGATCAGTGTCGGTCAACTTTCGTGTTGGGTTACCCTCATTTCAGGCCTTTTTATCTGTGGTTTACACTCAAACAATAATCAGCAGGCTTTTCCAGTCGCTGTTAACCGATCGTCAGTCTGTATTTCTCAGATAAATATGCCTACGTAAAATTACATTGTGCCGTTAGTTCACTCACTCGACTGAAACATAAAATCGCCAATAGGGGGCAGTGTGGTTTGTTTACGTTACGGGCACCTAACAATCCAAATTTTCAAATTCAAATTAAAAATACAAAGTGACGTCCAAACTTTTAAATTTTGGTAAAAATAGAAAGTTCCTAACTTATATTGTCTTGGAAAAATACAGAAAACGGACTTTCTTTTTTAATGTAAACAATATTCCTGATTTTCGCGGCAAGTGTGCCTTTAAGTTAACCAACACTGATCGGTGTTGTTGTTGTAATCAAGCTTCGATTCTTTGTTTGTTTTTCATCCTCATTTATACATACTAAAACTAATTGGACACGCTTTATATGTGCTATGTTTAATTTTAGTGGTTTTAGCTGTAGTAAGCTCGTGCAAATTGGTTTCCTTAACAAATATCAAACAGGCTACGGCGGCAAGTGGGCCTTTAATTATCCGTTAAATGAATTCGTAAGACTTCGTAAAAAAAATGCTAAATGCTAATACAAGAAAAAACAATCCTTTAAAATGCCATGTATATTGCTATTAAGGCATGGAGTAAAACTGATTGCCCTGAAAGATGAGGAAACAGACCTCGTCGAGGAAGTGTTCTATTGATGGATTATTTTGCCATATTTCTAAAAGAAGTAATATTTTCAACAAGTTTAAAATTTGTTAACCACCTCCCAAATGCACATAAAATAAGCCATACAAATAAAGATAAATATCTTTACTTATGATCCCTTCAATAGATAACAAATTATGTTTTGTGGGCTATGTTTATTACTGGGTTAATTGGTTCACGTCTGACCTTGTCATAACATAATAATTGTTTTATTTTCCTTTTTGTTTTGTAATATGTCCTGTAGTGTGGTGCAGTGAATCAACAACTCCAACAGTATAAAATTGTTAATTCGAATTATTGTAACTGTTTTTGACGGGCATGTGTGCTGATCAATTTAGCGTCTAGCAGTTCAAACAACAATCATTTACTTTTTGGGCTGGCTAGCATAACAAGTATTATGTTATGACAAGGTCAGACGCACAAAAAGCACATTTCTTATCCGTTTTGTTTTGTAATATGTCCTGTAGTGTGGTGCAGTGAATCAACAACTCCAACAGTATAAAATTGTTAATTCGAATTATTGTAACTGTTTTTGACGGGCATGTGTGCTGATCAATTTAGCGTCTAGCAGTTCAAACAACAATCATTTACTTTTTGGGCTGGCTAGCATAACAAGTATTATGTTATGACAAGGTCAGACGCACAAAAAGCACATTTCTTATCCGTTTTGTTTTGTAATATGTCCTGTAGTGTGGTGCAGTGAATCAACAACTCCAACAGTATAAAATTGTTAATTCGAATTATTGTAACTGTTTTTGACGGGCATGTGTGCTGATCAATTTAGCGTCTAGCAGTTCAAACAACAATCATTTACTTTTTGGGCTGGCTAGCATAACAAGTATTATGTTACGACAAGGTCAGACGCACAAAAAGCACATTTCTTATCCGTTTTGTTTTGTAATTTGTCCGCAGTGTGGTGAAGTAAATCCAGAACTCCAACAGTATAATATTGCTAATTCGAATTATCGTAATTGTTTTCTGATTATTGCAACAATAACAAAAAACAATTTGTTCAAAACGTTTCTGTATACTTCGCTGTTAAATTTCTTTGACGGGCATGTATGCTGATCAATTGAGCGTCCAGCTGTTCAAACAACAAGTATTTACCATTTGGGCTGGCCAGCATAACTGCTTTTTGTCGTGATTCCTTATCTGATTACCTTTAATGAAATCTCAAATATGCTGATTAAAGCTAACCCATTCCAAGCGTGCCTTTCTTTGGTGGAAACCTTTTCCTTGTCACATCTTGGTAGTTCGCCGGAACATTATCATTAGAACTAAGAGCTCTGTCAATAAAGTTAAAAGCTTTATGGCATACAGAACCGGGTCGATTTACCAATCTAACAAAGGAGGTAATGAAGACATTTATCCCGAATGTTGAAATCAGACAATACCCTTAAAGAAATATGTGGGTTCTAAACTTCATTTTTACAATCCAAATATATTTTCTTCGCAAAAAGCACAGTTGTATTTTGTTGGCGAGTTTAGTCGGATAGAAAAGCAAGCGCCGTTTTGCCTTATCCTTGAGTGAGCGGCCTGTCTGGCAACTCTTCCACATAGGTCAACCAAGTGACCCCCTTGGCGATTGTTTGTTTTACGCCGCACTTAAGGTTATTATAGATATTGGTCTAATGTGATTCAAACGACTTGGGCATTGAGTCCTTTTAAGTCTAAACAAATAGTAGGCCTATTTATGTGAGTTGTGTATATTTTTGTGCGACCTCCATGTATTTTGGAAAATTATTGCGATATCTCATGTTTTTATTAATCAAAACACTTAACACAACTGTCACCAATTTGCCAATTTTTACTTAAAATTTCACTTCACTGCCATATTTGAGAAATAATTATAGACTCACGGAGTTGTACATGCGCTAATTTTCCCACGATATAAAGTCTGCGTGCTATGTACTGCAAACTGTTTTCCGCGTTTCTACACGTAGATTATTATTGTTGTAATGTTGAAATTTTACAAAGCACACATGTAAATATGCTTGCAAGTTAACCAAATAGTTGTGACACCGCATAGAGTAAACAGTCATAAACCGGCACATGCTGATACACATATTGCTGACATCCCAGTTCGTCTGGTTCAGCAGATTTTGTACAAGACCCACATAACGTTGCAGCTTAACATTTGGAAATTATTTCTTACATAGGCCAAAATGGTCACCTGTTCTATATTCTGAAAGCGATCTCCTCGCGCAACATTGAATACTTGATGATGTAGATTTTTACATAATGCAATCAAATGCAAATGTTTGTATCAATTGTTTTACTAGAGTTTGTTCCTGAACCTGCATTTGATTTATGCCAATAATACTTAACAATCCTTATCGGCTTATACCAAAACAAAGAAAATTTTCAATAGTTTACCTCCATTATTAGCGAAGTACCCAAAGCAAAATTGATTTAGAAGGAAAAAGACAATGGGCTTTTCCTTTACCCAAACAACTTTGATGTTACTTTATGAGTCAATATTTCCAAAGTTTATATTGTCTTCCAGACGATACATGATCTGTGATCACAGATACATTCGAAGCAGATCGAAGATAGACTAGACATTAATCGTTATGCATCTCATGGCTGACGCATTGATCAACATAATCCACTGGGGAAACCTGATACCTAAGATCAATGACATTTTTTTCTTCTTTTTATACCGAGAAGATAAAAGGTGAACAAACATTGTCTATCCAGGGAAAGCCTCGATGATCAATATATTTTATGAAGAAAAGTCTCGCTACTTTAACACTATTGAATCATATATTGTTTATTTTATAACGATCCTGTCTACGTGGATTCGTTGGCAGTTTGAAATGTGAGAACCTCTGTTGAATTTGGTATTGAATGTTATTATATATCTATGTCGGCATATTTACCCATTCATACAAGAGTACACTTACATAGAGTGTTCTTAACTATGAGATCTTGTACTTACTAAAGGCAATCTATATCACAATGAGTTTACTAATGGGTATTTAGATACTTTGGATTAGGAGATTTATAAGTTGCCGATTTAAAAATCAACACATGCATGTAATCATATACTTATTTTACTAAAGTTAGTAACCGAATAGTAACGTTTGCTAACTCGACTTTCAATTAAACCAGGACACTAACGGAAATTCATGAATCACACGCAATAAATAGCACACTAACAGTTATACCTAAAGAACAAGTGCCAAGTACTTACTTACCAGATGATCTTAAATGTGACAAACAAACATGCAAGTAATCATAAACAAACAGACAATAAAACACTTTCAAATTTTAGCGTAGATCTGGTGGCTGTTAAAGATTTTTATTTTTATATCATCATAAAAGTTAGATAGTATTTATTTCGGAACCCTTTACTTTGTATGTTTTCCTTTATAAATAATTGGTTGGTTCAAAGTCAGAACTTATGGGTATCCGGAGGGAGACACTTTTGTTACTTCAGTTGTTAAGCTTTTATCCTTGTCTGATAAGAAAGGTTTGTTTCGATCTAATGTTTTTTTTTATAAAACTGAAACTAGCTTTATTTAAACTGATATTTCCTAATGATATACTAGTTGTAGTCCAACATAAACGAGCTTGAACTAATGAGGAAGGTTTTACATAAAACGTAACAGTAAGAACTGCTTTGTCCTCGTATTGATATTACAAAAGGTTGATCAACCTTAAGTCACAAAAAACTGCTACGGGTTTTGCATGTACTACAGCGACAAATAGTTTGGAAACAAAACGAATTATTAATTCAAAATGTATTCGCCTTTCTTTTAAATGCTTCGGCTACTTTAATTAAGAAAATGTTGTTTTGCATCTCGCTATTCCACTGTTTGGCGTCGTAGTCGTTATTACTCCGCGGTTATGGCCCAGCCACAATGTCGGCGATCTGTCGGGGATTAGTTTTGGCCGGGGGTCGTCGTAGAAACTAAAGAATCCTTGAACAATCCTTTCAATAATCCTAATAAAAGTGGAGCAGTCACATTGTCTGAGATTTTTTCAAGGATTTTGACCCGGTTTTGTCGAAAAATCGTGGGATTAGCCTCCGATCGCCTCGAAGCGATCGGAGACGATATCTGCGAGGGTCTTTTCTTTTAATTTCCCCCCACCCTGGATATATGTGGGGGAAAAAGAAGGTTTTCTGACCTCGCATCTGTATTTCTTCCTGTACACTGTAGCGGGGTATCCCTCATCTGCTTGTACATAGAACAGTCACTTCAACGATTAATCGGAGGGCATCGTAGGTCATCGGAGATTGTGTCTTGGATGGCCAAAATGGGTGAAAAATCTTGCGAGCAATCTTAAAATTTTAAGTTCAAAGTTGAGGACCGCGACGACTGTGGCGATGCCAAAAAAAATCGGCGACAAGCCGCAGGCGTCCGGAGAGCGCCTCAGACGGGTGCAAAATCGTGGGATCTGTCTCAAGATTTTGTTAAAATTTTCTGGGTTTTACCCATCACCGACGCATCGCAACTGATTTGTGACTGGGGCATTATTCTGGAGAAGAAGACTTTCTCTGTGCCCGTGTGTCTTATGGATCATAAATATATGTAGTCGGTTCCAAGGGTTTTTACAAAAAGGAAAACAGCCTCTAAGAAAAACAAGGATACCACATCTTTTGTCGGTATGTTGGCTGTTTTAGCTCAGTGGCTGAATGATGTACGCCATACTAGTGAGTAATTATTACATAGGACGATTACAAAAACTCTTATGTATTGGTACAATTTATATGAGGTATGTTAGTACGCCTGAGAATTACTGAACTTCTTAAGATATTAAATCGTGCAAAACCATTAACCTTACACACATATACATGTACGATTAACAGATATGCAAATATACGAAATGGGCAGATAGACAGCTGGGTCAATAATGCCTGTCAGGTGTAACGTGAGCAGAATACAGTAGACAAATACAATATGTATATACGCACATATACACTCAGATACACACACATACATATATATATTTAGACAAGAAGATTTCCCCTGTGCCCGTGTGTTATAGTGTTAATAGATATATGAACCGCAAAAAAGTCACTCTTTTTTGGATATTGATAATCAGTGTATTTCAAATCGATGTAATCAACACACTTATCAACAGAATGATTCCAAATTTGACATGATTGATCATCATCATTGTTGGAGAATTTCAAGTGAAAGTAAGGACAGGTGGCGCCACAGTACGATCTGGAAGTCAATAATGTGTGTGGCCACCATGGGAGTTGATTACAGCGTTGCATCGTCTGAGCATTAAGTGGATGAGACGGTTGATAAAGATGATAGGAACTTGGGCCCAAACTCTGTGATACGCCTGAGTGAGTTCAGCTGCAGTTGTTGGCCTTGGCAGCACGGGAATAAGCCTCCTCCGAATCTCGTCCCACAAGTGTTCTATCGGAATTAAGTCTGGACTGACAGCAGGCCTTTGAAGAGTCTGTATGTTGTTTTGATGGAGCAAGTCTTGTAAGCTGTAAGGCCTGTGACATCTGACATTTGCCTGCCTCAAACGCCTGCGCACTGATTGGTCTCTGGTGTTTGCCAATGGTTGTCCTGCAGTCTCCGCAGCTGTAGCCAAGTGGTTTTGCAGGTGTTGATGGAAAATCTGTCGATCTTGCCTCAACGTTGTTACAGGGGGTCTTCCACTACGAGGACGGTCTGCTGTGCTTCCAGTGGCTTGAACCCGTTGCTGCAGGCGGTTTATTGTTCGGACATGAGTGATTTGCCACTGGCCAGCCTGAAGTCTTCGCTTGGCTTGATCTCTCTGCTCCCGTGACAGTCGTGGCATGTCACTACTGTCAAACTGTGAATGGTTCGGTGCATGCTCGGTGTTTTTTTTAATAGGGATGACACATCGCAACACACGTGCATTGTGACCTTCAGGCAAAACGAACAGAAAAAGCACCTCATCATTACTTTAGTAACTGTGCTTTGACGACGTGTTTTGCATATTAGTAACATGATCAGAAACTACATTTATCAAAAGAGAAAAATTATTGAAAATGATGATATTATATGCATTAAGCAACATTTCAATAGGGTGACATTTCTTTTGCGGTTCAGTATATTATGGTACAAGATAAGCCTAGAATTAACAATTCGTTCCATGACCTGATAGTGAACAGATATCGAAGTTAGCGGTCTATAATACGTTTCGAAGGTTGCATCCTTATAAGGTTCAGCAACCGGAATGACAATCACCCTTTCCCAAGCCGTAGACAGAACCATCTGTGACCAAATACTGTTCTAAAGCGATAAAATTATATTTAAACATTTTGAAAGGAGAGCCTTAATCATAGAATACCGTCTTCACTTGCAGATGAATCTTTACAATTGCTAGGAGCCTGTTTAGGCAATGTAAAAGATGGAACCGAATTTGACATTGTTTTCTCCATTTATGGCACTAATCTGCTCCCATACTACTATCAGTGAGGTATTATCGTTAAAGGCACACTTGCCGCGAAAATCAGGAATATTGTTTACATTAAAAAAGAAAGACCATATTCTGTATTTTTCCCAGACAATATAAGTTAGGAACTTTCTATTTTTACCAAAATTTAAAAGTTTGGACGTCACTTTGTTTTTTTAATTTGAATTTGAAAATTTGAATTGTTAGGTGCCCGTAACGTAAACAAACCAAACTGCTCGCAGGGGCGATTTTATGTTTCAGTCGAGTGAGTGAACAAACGGCACAGTGTAATTTTACGTAGGCCTATTTATCTGAGAAATACAGACTGACGATCGGTTTAACAGCGACTGGAAAAGCCTGCTGATAATTGTTTGAGTGTAAACCACAGATACAAAGGCGAAAATCAGGAATATTGTTTACATTAAAAAAGAAAGACCATATTCTGTATTTTTCCCAGACAATATAAGTTAGGAACTTTCTATTTTTACCAAAATTTAAAAGTTTGGACGTCACTTTGTATTTTTAATTTGAATTTGAAAATTTGAATTGTTACGTACCCGGAACGTAAACAAACCGATCTGCCCCCTATTGGCGATTTTATGTTTCAGTCGAGTGAGTGAACTAACGGCACAGTGTAATTTTACGTAGGCCTATTTATCTGAGAAATACAGACTGACGATCGGTTAACAGCGACTGGAAAAGCGTAAACCACAGATACAAAGGCCTGAAAGGAGGGTAATCCAACACGAAAGTTGACCGACACTGATCGTTGTTGTTGTAATCAGGCTTCGATTCTTCGTTTGTTTTTCACCCCATTTTTACAGTCTAAAGCTAACTAAACATGTTTTATGTGTCCTATGTTTAAGTTTAGTGGTATTAGTCGTAGTAAGCTCATGTAAATTGGTTTTCTTAGCAAATTTAAACAGGCTACGGCGGCAAGTGTGCCTTTAATTTTAGAACAATATGAGCGCCAGTAATTTTTCTGTGTCTTTTGAATAATTCTTTGAGCAAGTGCCTTCGCTCTCTAAAAAGTAATTATGTCTGTATATCGGAGTGATCTTTCCGCTCTGTGTTTAGCTTTCTTACGTAAGGCCTCTGCTTCTGAGCATTCATTTTTTTACCATGCCAGAATGTTGATGGATAGAGATACTAGCAGCCCCATTGATGCATTTGACAACATTTTCATACAATTCCTCTACATTATCACTATAAAGACCACCAACAACCTTTTTTCTCACAATACTGACGAGATTTTACCCAGTTTACGTTTTTGACTTTTCAGCCAGAAAAGGAAGCAACATGATCACTATGAGGAGTGAAACAAAAGAAGCAATAATTCGGAAATGGTGACGCCCAAATGCAGTCTTGGCAAAGATACCACAAAGCTATGGATCTTAAAGTAGGTGAACATATTGTGAGATCTATATCTGATGTTCCTTCTGACTGCACACACCAATGGGTCGCGGGTTCGAATCCCACTCAGTCCAAAAATTGGAAACATTTTCTGACTGGGTTTTCACTCGAACGACCTATGTGGGATGGTTGTCAGTTACCAGCGGAAGGTCGTGGGTTGCCTCCGTGCACTGAGCCCGGTTTCCTCCCACAATAAAACTGGCAACGCCGCCATATAAGTGAAATAATCTTGAGCGCGGCGTGAAACACCAAACAATCAATCAATCAATCTGAATGTACATTTAACAAATTCCAGCCCTATCATTTGAAATAATCAGGCCATTTTCATCTATCAGCTTCGACACAATATTACCCTTGCGATCAGTGGACAAGACACCCCAAATTTGACTGTGTGAGTTTGTCACCACAAAGTAATATAAACCTTTCATTACATTGATTTAATGGATAGCTTAACCCACTAACCTCTAGATTCTTACAGTAGTTATATAGATTAATGATAACAACAATTAACTATTGTGATCCATAAGACATTGACATTTAATCCCTTTGAAATGTGGAAGTGTACTTTCAGCAAATGACTATCCATTTTTGATAAATACCGCCACCTCGACTGTTTAATCTGTCTTTTCAGATTACATTACAAATAAGGAGAATACTGTCTTTTCGGGTCATTGTGTACCCTGTGCATGTAAAGTTTTCTTTTGGTTTTAAAAATATTTCCTCTAAGCAGATTATGTCCTGCTTGGGGGAAATATTAAATTCGAAATGAAGTATTGACTATGTTCGTACAATGACTGTATTTTATGTCGAAATACTGTGAAAAAAAGAGCAAATGGTACTGTTAATCTAGACATACAATTTCTGTTACGAAAGATATTACATTGATTAATGAAATAGGGGAAATAGCTTCAGTTTGAGCACAGGTGTCATTGTCTGGCTGAGCACTTATGGATACATTGGGTAGGGTTTGAGATGGGATCAGTACAGATGGCAATTGGGGGTTGTATTAATTTCTGAACTGGGGGTTCAGTGGCGGTCATGTCCCACATAGATTCGCCGAAGTCAGGATTTGGGGAATGGCTCACAGGCTAAGATTCCTGGTTACTTACACAATTTAGGGCTTTGACAATGGACATTTTGAAGAGACTTTGATAAACTAAGCTCCATTTCTTTAGTTTTGACCAGTCTTGATATGCTGAGCTGTGAAAGTGTTGGCAGTTAACACATTTAGGGGAATCTATACTTGGACAATCTTTATATTAGTGATTGTCGCCTTTCTTTAGTTTTGGCCAGTCTTGATATGGTGAGCTGTGAGAGTTTTGGTAGTTACCGCATTTAGGGGAATCTATACTCGGACAATATTTATGTTCGTAATAATCGCCACAACGAGGCCATCTGATTTTATTACGACACCCTGAAGTTATGTAATTTAATCGCTTGCATCAAAAAGGAGCATAACTTGATGTATGTAATGCTTTACCGTTAATAGTATCAAATTCCAACGTCACTTAATCAGGAATTTTCTCACAATCAAAATATAAAAGCATACGCTTACAAGGTGTTTTATGGTTATCATTTTTACTCCATGAACTCTTGACACACCTAACACCAATGAAAGAAAGAAAACTGCAAACATCGATTATGGATGAATTTATGACCTTCATATATTAAGATGACAGAATATTGACGCTATGAACTTACATAAATGATCAACTGAGAAGGAGCTACTGACAACTCGTCTCGACTTCAACAATCAGACATTTTACAAAAACTGTATTTTTGTTGAATGCCTTGATACTTGAAAACACGGATGATATTTTTCTTTTAAGCAATATTCCTTTTTGTGACTCTAATATTGATTTAAGACACAAGCCTTATAAACGAGTTTAAATTATTACATTTCGCACCTCACATACTGCCACGATAGTATATTTCTCCAAACATCATTCGAATGGAAGCCTTTTTTAAATGTATTGTACTGTAATATTAGCTGTCCTCGTACGTGAGTCCTAATTAACGAAAGAGCAACAGACTTCGATATATATATAATGACGTTCGGTATGTTGTAATGTAATCGTGTTGTCTTGGTTGATTACCTTTATACTGTATTACTTGCTACTTCAATTAGTTATTGATACCTGATATATGTATGTTGTTCTCGAATTCTTTCGAGTTAGATCACGATAATTCCAAAGAAAAATTCTACCTTTTGTCTAACAAGTTTAGAAATTCAGAAAATGAAGAACAACGAGGCCGCAAAATTTAATAGTATTGTAAATGAACAAAATATGTTATATAATTCATGCGCTTACATGTACCTCTATATTTTAATCTCAATAACTTTATTTTAGACTATGTTTATATGTCTGAGAAATGGTTTGTTGGCTTTATAATAAGACTCATACGGTAAAGTGATTAAATCAGCCCACATACGTATACGACTGCTACATTCTTCAGTTGCATTAGGACACTTTTTACCCAAACACTCAACAGAAAATGAACGAAATAATATAATAGACACGATATAACAAATGACACAAAAGCTACATTTAGAGAAAGATATTTTTAATGTGACCGTCTAAATGTTATGCAATATTTGTAGATCATAAAACTGTATTGATTTCTCCAAAGTTGCGGACGTTGATTAAGGAGGGAATCCATGGTTTATGTACTCATTAACCATATGTACGGAACCATTTTAAGTCGTGTGTGTTTAAAGGTAGCAATAAATTAGGATTTAGGTATATTTAAATGGATTCTAAAAGGGGAACATCCTTAGTGGAAATTTTGCTGATAACATTGTCTTATTAGCTGACGAAAATCAGAAAATCTAGATACATTCGAAAAACTACTGTACTTAGGGTAAATCATAATACAGATCATATATTTCGATGTTCTCTAAGCCAAGAACATAACCAACCTTTGTTCTGTGTCCACGGTTTAATTAAACTTACATAAAGTCATTTATTATTTAGAGATTGTACAGAGGTACAAGATAATTTAATTAATCAGTTAATTAAACCGGCTTCAAAAGCAATGTTTGTTTTTTGTAGGAAATTCACTAGGGAGCCGTGTTGCTAACTGTTACATGTATCTTAAAGGCCCACTTGCCGCCGCAGCGTGTTTAAATTTGCTAAGAAAACCAATTTACATGAACTTACTACGACTTATACCACTAAACTTAAACATAGGACACATAAAACATGTCTAGTTAGCTTTAGAATGTAGAAATGGGATGAAAAACAAACGAAGAATCGATTGTCTGGGAAAAATACAGAAAACGGTCTTTCTTTTTTAATGTAAACAATATTCCTGATTTTCGCGGCAAGTGTGCCTTTAAACTCATCATATGAGCAGTTTTTGTTATAAACAGTAAAAAAACAGTAAAAACGAAGTCATTATGTTAAAGTATGTTCATGTAAATACGGTGCAAATGTAGGACAGAGCAGGTCAGGCTTTTATCTTCCATGGCAATTTATAATCAGTGAGCAAGTTATCCAGTTGATTTAACCAGAGAATCTATCAGTTGTTTCTGAAATTGCCCCAGAGACTCAACTTGTTTAAAACACAATGAAATTAGTCGTGTAATATTAACAGATCTGACAAGTATCTTCTTGGATTATTTCCATTCTGAACTAAATCTTAGGAATCAGAGGATATCCTTTGAATGTATCATATATTGTGGAATATCAACGTTAACAACATGCTGTGATCAGCTTATTTGAACAAAGATACCCTGTTAATGGCAGATCAATAAAGATAGCTGATCAGGTTAGTTAGTGCTGTGTTTTACAATTATAAACTGTCTTTTGAATGGTTCTTTATTTTGCTAACAAGGTTATTTTCAACCTCCGTTTAGTTATTCGACAAAAATAAAACAGGATCTGCTGTTTCCCCTGTTAAAGGCGGGAAGAGATGGCAAGTAAATCTCATTTCTTATATCCAGACGAAAGGTACCCCCCCCCCCCAATCCCCCCCCCATCCCACGTAAAAGCTACATATTAACCACCAGTGGCTCCGTTTGTCCAAAACGTTTTTTTTTCTGAATGCGACAATTTTTTTCTAACCAGCTTCCTACATACACACTGATCAATATTTCTTAGTTTTCAGGTAAATTTAACAGGGTGAAACATTCTTGCAGTTCTGTGGAGACCGATGTTTGTATTGTAACAAATACTTCTCTTTTCGGTAATACACTTGTGTAATGATGTTGTATACGTGCCAATACACTAATGCTACACGCCCATGTCTGGAGTAAGAAACTATCAGCCTGATATACTGTCCAGAGAATATATCAATCAGAGACAGATATCATTTATCCGTTCGTATTAACTGCCAGACAGTTACGGATGTATACGTGTAGTGTTCTTAAGACAAAATACAATCAAAACAAAGAGCAATAAATCTTAAACTTTCTGGATTACACGAGGTAATATTGAATGGGCTCCGTGCCATTACTGTTACGTGATAGATCGGTGCATTTCAACGGACTAAAACAATATTGCATATTAACAACATAGCCAGCCAGTCTGAGGAGAGGTAGAAATGTCCTCTCTACCATGAAAGGGTTCGATAAGGACAAACATATATCCCGCGTAGAAGCCATTCCACGGGTAGCCCTACATGGGCTTAGTCAATCCACATGTCAACCCTGGAGTGAAGAAAAAAGTCAAACTAAGTTTAGTTAAATTTTTATATAATTTACTCATTAAAACAAAAACCAAATATATTGCAAACTGAATTGTATTTTAGAATAATCCATTTGGATTAGGTTCAAGAAGTTTAAGGCAGTAGTTAAGTAGTTGTAATATAAAATAATACATCCTTATGACAATCGCGTGCCCCATCCATGCAGACCTCAACTCAAAACTAGGTGTCATTTGGAGGGAAATTTTGACAAAATATGTTCAGTCTTTATATACTAAATATTTATTATAGTTACGTTTTATTTTCGTCATTTTTACTCAATCCACATTTGGTTGAATTTTACAAGTCTTTGTCTATATTTGGTTTTTGTGTTATCATCAAATTTATGTTTTGGTATCCTGGCAAAATATCACATTAAATGTCTTTTAGATGCTCTTGTGAAATAAGGCTTGCGTGGCTGTATCTATAATGAACTTTTCTAGATTCGGTTGAAAATAACAGTTTCAAAATGATAGCACACATCAAATCACAGATATCAGACAGACGTCTAGAGCGTGAATAATGCCTGCCGATAAATCTCTTATTGTGCACATTTCAACTATAGTATATCATAATGGCGAAGAACCTTGATTCTAGTACCGATGACCATTAATCGTCAATGTTGATGGTACCTCTTCATCTCAAGCACCATTGCTCGGCGATCTGCTTGTTGAACCGGATAAAATAGGGGTAATGTGGGGCAGTTTTTCAATTTCAATTAGGTATTGCTGGAAGTATATAACGGCTGGCATTAAATTGTCTAAATCGTTGCGATTTGTGAGAAAGTCTGATGAATGAATGAATGAGTTTCATCAGACATTATTGGAAGTAACAATATACCAAAATAAATAATTCCTTGAAAAGTAGTGGTACATGTTGAAACCAAACGCAATTCAGCCCTCGTCATGACAGACATCCTGTTTCGTCTGAACAAGAGGTTCAGGATTTGAGTTTCACATATCACATAGGCCTAAAAGGAGTAGTCCAACAATAATTTCCACTATATCTTGGTGATAGGTGGAGTCCATTATAAGAGTTTGCTGGCATCATAGATAGCTCATGCCCACCGCTCACGAGAGGCAAGTTGCACGAATAAGCCCCTTTCGGGTTTGGCGGAAGTCCCACAAGATCACGCGAGACCCGTGTTTAGGGGTATAACTTTCACCGATCGGCTGTCCGATTAACATTAGTGCTTATGGAGATCGGCTGTAACCCTGTTGTTATGTCTGTGATTCTCAGTTTACAATCTATACTTTTTACTAAAGTCTTTTTCCTGAGACATATCAAGATATATACAAAGCTATTAGATACTTATTTTTGACGCACACAAAAATAATATTTTTTCTAACACAAAAATAACACGTCGTGGTTGCGTTTTCACCGTTGGTTTTTGACAACTTCGAAGCGTATCCACGTGATATACATGTTTTTATTGACAGTCAACCGACAAAAACGCAACGGATAGCTTCTGGTGTGTTTCGCAAAACAATTTGGATTAAAGAAATGATTTAGAAATAAAGTATCAAAGACAAAACCACACGATAACCGTCGATCACCATACACGCTAATGTTAAATGAACGGCTAGTCAGTGAAAGTTATACCCCTAAACTCATTTCTCGCGTAATCTCGCGGGGTTTTAGCGAAACTCAAAAGAGGCTTATTAACAAAATCATCAAACACGTTGGATATTTGCCACGAATTACGCAAATTCTCACCAAAAGTTCGCTGCTAACGGAAGCAATGTGCTTAAGGCAAGTGTCACAAATGGAAATTAGCTAAGCAGATAGCTCTCGTCTGCGGCAGGCTTAAAGGCACGCTTGCCGCGAAAATCCAGAATACTGTTTCCATAAAAAACAGTGGGCGTTTTTCTGTATTTTTCCCGAAAGACCAAGTTAGGAATTTTACCAAAAATAGAAAGGTTTGACATCATTTAGTATTCTTAATTTGAATTTGAGAATTAGATTTATCAAGTACCCGCGATGTAAACAAACCCCGAACCTGAACATGCGCACAAGCACCCTAATGTTTGATTCGTGAGAGTGATCTAACGGCACAGTATAATTTTACGTACTTTATCTGAGAAATACAGACTGACGATCGGGTAGGAGTGACTCGAAAAGCCTGCCGATAATTTTGTGAGTGTAAACGAAAGATAAAAATGCCTGAAATGAGGGTAATCCAACCACTTCGTTAACCGACGCTAGTCGTTGTTGTTGTAATCAGGCTTCGATTCTTCGTTTGTTTTTCACCCGCGTTTCTACATTCTAAACCTAACTGGACATGTTTTATGTGTCCTATGTTTAATTTCAGTGGTGTAGTCGTAGTAAGCTCATGTACATTGGTTTTCTTAACAAATGTACAACAGGCTATGGCGGCAAGTGGGCTTTTAAGCAAGAATATGACTTTCTAATCGTATGAATTTTGCTGAATATATTATCGGCTTTCTGACTTTATTGGTGGCTTTCCTAGTCTTTGTTTCGAAAGTTATCAAAATCTCATTATCTAAAATATCCGACGAGTAATTGCATATTATAGCAATTCTCCTCTGTCTATTATGACTGTCTCTTTAACAATATGAATGTACATCAAAACTATTTCCTTGTGTTCTTTTTTCATTGATTTTTTTCCGTAAACTATAGCCTTATACTTGGCAATTATTACATTTGGATCCACATTGCATTCAACTACAGGTTAGTATTGCCTAAATTCATATTATAAGTGTATTCATAGGGACATACTACAACTGCCTTTAGTTAGCCACCCCGAAAGTATTTTATCACGGTTATGAAAAATATTCAGTCAAGCTGCTTATTGAATATAATTTGTTTACATTTAAGTTTCTTTTATGAACAGTAATATCATGTTATTAAAAGGACCGTAATATGATAAGAAGGCCGTCTCAAATGATGGGTAATGTTTCAAAACACAATATAGAAGACATTCATTGAGTGAATTGCAAAGCAAACATACAAAAATTGCCTTAAATCAATGTTTTTTTTCTCCAAATAAGTGTACATGTAGTTTGGTTGTAATAGAGCGACGAAAGCACTCCGAGGAATGATAAAGACTTCATGTTTAACTCAATATTTCGGGTTATTAGATCAAACCATCATCATCACCGATGATGATTTGATCTAATAAACCGAAACATTGAGTTAAACGTGAAGTTTTTGTCATTCTTCGGAGTG
The DNA here is from genome assembly GCA_963971465.1 of Lepidochitona cinerea. Lineage (NCBI taxonomy): Eukaryota > Metazoa > Mollusca > Polyplacophora > Chitonida > Tonicellidae > Lepidochitona > Lepidochitona cinerea. Next base: position 13,179,373 of record OZ020560.1, on the reverse strand, counting down.
CTTACGTTGCTCTATTACGCTAGACTTATCAGTGGGAATTCGAATAGTTTGGTTGTCCTAAGGTATTAGAATTATAATGCTATCAACTTGTATCTAAGTTAAGCCAACTCTAACGCATTACCCTTCAAACTAAATTAATTACCAGTCAAAGTATCATGAATATTTGCTTTTTCTGTATACTTGACTGATAATATCTGTCTGGTCACAGATTTGGTACGATTTGGAGTTCTGTTCTGTTAAATACATTTGAACGGACTGATGTCCATCGGCTTTGTGTGTCGCGTAACTAAACGTAGAATTGTGCCTTGATAGATCAGCTCAATATTGTTAAGACAATTAGGTATATTACATGAAGGTAGAATATTTCGGATTCATATTCTGTTAATCTTCTTATGTATGTAAGTATCGTTAACTGTCATGGAAACCGGGTACTTACTGTCGATTCGTCTGTAACGGATTAGATATGTCTGGTTTTACAGGCTATATCCGGATTTTGAATTCCAGTTAGTTTCAGCCATTTCATCTGATATACATGTATGTCTGCCCTAAGTTAACAACCAGATAAATAATGTCTATTTTAAGATTTAGGAGAAAGGAAATAATCAGCCACCGGCTAGCATTTTGAACCTCGTAAAAGTTTTGGCCTTTCGACCAATCTACCATCAAACTGCTTATGGCAGTATATAAATATGGTCTTCTGTTACTTCTAAATTATTATATGTTTTGAATAGTAGCAATGTATAATAGGCCTATGTGCCCGTGTGGTTTAGTGTTCATAAATATAATATGTTAAGTTACATAGTGAATATCGTCCACAACTGATACTGTATAGAATGAAGCTTGGATACAAACAAAACTGTTGAGACGTTTTATTTTCACAACACTGTAGGATGGAATGATTTGTTCAAGCGACTAACATTGTGTCTTGAATCGTCTAATTCATATTAGATGAATCTGTTATTCATGCGAACTATAAGCTTGTCCTAAAGTGCTTACACCCCATATTTACTCTGAATGACTCGGAGAACCTCGAAGAGTGGCCATATCTCTCAAATCAAACAAGTAATCTAATGAACTGCTGAAGCTCCCGAGGGTTCTTTAAGCATCTATTACATGAACTACTTGACGAACTTACCCCAGAGGAGAAGTGGAAAAGAGAAGACGAATCAACGACCAAGATGCATGAAAAATCAATATATTTTTTTGAAATTTTGTAAGATACACTCCGGTAGAATCGAGTTATTTGTGAAGTAATTTTTTTTTCTGACTGCATCTGGAGCACATGCCAATCTTTGGCGGGTACCTTGTTATGGATAGATCTGAATCCTCGTCGAATTTGACGAGTAAGGCAAGACAGTGGATTAGTTTTCGATTGTTGGGACATTTTAGTTAACGAATCTGTCAACTTTCATGTGTTCATGTAATCAATTATAGTCCAACTGTTTGAATTGGTTAAATTAATAGTGTAAATTACTAAGAAAAGAAATGTCTAAATGTTGCTTTGTCTTTCTCTTACGAATTTGACAATATAACAAATTTCCCTAACCAAATGTTTCTAACCCATTCGGATTTTATCGTTTTCGTTCCACCCCATGAATAATCGAAGGGAACCGGTTCAACTACAATCCCCGTATCATCAACGGATAAGGTCTGTCTTACGGCGGCTCATAGGGGACACAATTAGCGTATATAATTCCTGTATTTCTTCTATGAATTAAGGAATTATTTTTGGTGCAAATTAATTTCCGCATGGGTGGAAATTGTCATTTTCAAAAAATTCCTTAATTCATAGAAGAAATACAGTAATCTATACGCTAATTATGTCCCCCATGAGCCACCGTACTGTCTGGTTATTTTGGCTTTAGTAGGGTTAGAAATTCAATTTAGTCCCAGTCGTTTTGCATTTGGTACATATATCAGACAAAAACCTGATGGTGGTTTAGTCGAATGTCCGTATAGCCTGAGCATATTTGATCAATATGAAATATATCTTCATTGATAAATATGGTGACCGCATTTAACATTTAACGAATGTGTTGGCATACATCTGATATCAATCGACTTAAGCACAAAATATGTCCTTAAAATTAACTCAATAAATTGTCTGGTTGATTTCTTGGCGAGAATAAAAAGGCGCCATTATGTTGCAGTCAGTGAAATTTCCATTGGCATGTTATTAAGTTGTTGGAACCTTAATCGTATGTAAGAATATTCAAACAAGCTCACATATGTAGACTTTGAAATACAATACCACCATGTTTTGTCACATACTCGCCGCAGGTCGAGATTTTAGATTGGTTTACTCCACGACTAAATCTGCCAAAGCCACCGTATAACTGAGCATATTTTGAGCGTAGAAATCACAGAACATCAATCAATTATGGTTATTCCAATGTCCTTTACTATCCATTCATTCCTTTCGTTAACCGGTTAAATGTATATAAGACTAACCATTCAAATAAGATTTTTCAAACTTCTCCACTTCTTGTTTTGTTTTTAATTTTCAGTGATTAATACCAATGCAGAAGTTTGAAAGAGACAAGATTGAAAAAAATGGGAGATCGAATGTGACGCCAGGTTATCAGATCGGGTTATCATTATTTTAGGTGTGACCGGTGCAAACAATATTTTATTATTCCTCAAAAAGGTCATAAGAAAAGTCTTTAGTATATCATATTGAAATACACAAATCACTGTCTAGTCTAGATCAAACGGACAAAACACATAAGTAGACGGATATCAAAGGTTGAGCTAAATTCTCTACATTAGCCATTAACCCTCACTTGTACGCATTCCTTGCAAGGAAACTCGTCTTGATGGTATTATAAACTAATAGAGTTCCGGCGGCAAAAAAATCTGGGGCTTCCTCTTCCGCGAAATATCCAGACTAATAAAGAATTTAAACAGGAGACATCTTAAACAGCTTAACACCTCGTCACATATCAAGCTATATTAGACATCCTTGAAAAAGAACAGACCAAAACAGAAACCACACATAGTGTTATTCCGAAAATGGAGAGTTTCATGACGGCACAATATTTCGACATCCATTTTGTGATCGCCAAGAGTGAATTGAAATGACTACAACAGAAACACCTATAGGAGGATACATGTATCTACATGTACATTGTTACTAAGCAAACTCAAAGATTACGATGACAGAGATCTGTTAGGAAAACATGAATTATTATATAAGATATTATATAATAAACTATAACTGACATGCGCATAGAAAGGCGTTTGAAAGCAAAACAAGTTTTAGTGATGTCTTAATACTTTTCCTAAAGATTAAAGAAATGCTTTTCAAAAGCAGATACAGGGATGAGATGTATAAAGTAGAATTAGAAATTATTACATGTTTGGTGAAATAAGTTCACTAGAGGCCTTTAATCATGTGTTTAAACTTAATAAGTTTCTTCTAATGGCGAAGACCTCTTTATATAAAATATCTGAATAATACATTGACTTATCACGTGTTAACAATACTAAAGTTGAAATAAATCCATTAGTTTACAATAAAACTGACCGGAATAATTTTTAGTTTAAAAAAAACGTGCCGATGCCTTTAAAATGATTAGGTGTGATATTAATTAATTTGCATACAGATTGAAACCTTAGTGTAGCGATGATATATCCCAAGTTTCATGAAATTTGAAACAACGGTTATGTTAAACATGGTTCTAAGATTTTTGCTACAAAATTTAATCTCCTATGTAACCTTAACCTTTGACATCATTGTAACATGCTTGAAAAAATCCCCCAAGCCGATATGCCGTACATCTGAAATATGGTAATTAGGTTCCTTCAAGTAACGGAACTATTGTAAAAAAAAAACACTGCGGCGGATAAAACCAGACAAAACCCATAAGCCTACCGTAGACGAGAGCTATTGCCTTCGTCAAATTCCATTTGTGCCACTTGGCGTTAGCTCTCGTCTGCGGGCCAAGTTTTTTTTCTTTTGTGACTGAGCGCCGAATATCTATCGTGTTATGTTGCAGCCATTGAAAGATGGTGATAATTTTGTCGAATCGTGGACGTTTCCTCTTCGTGGGGAAAGCAACTAGCTTTCACATCCTTTCAAGTGCGCTAGCGTGCAGATGATCACATGGTAGTAAAATGGCGACAACAGATAAACTTGATGGTATGTGGGTTGACTACCCTTGCCGGTATGACGTGCGGTCAGCTGAATTCAAAGAGCATAATAAATGCGTATCGACTTTCAGTCAAGACGATGGACCTGATAGAACTGGTCAGGATATTCTGTAGGCTACTCAGTTCCTGTATTAAATTTAGATAAGCTCCTTGGCCAATTCTTCCAGATATCCACAGTTTTGTCCACATTCTCTGAATCATTTCTTCAGCACGTCGTCGATTTCGCCGTCGTTTTAGCATCAATAACAAAATAATTAAGCCCTCGTCTAACTCCATGTCAAAGCGTTCGCATGGTGTGGCCATTTTGACTGCCATGTGATCATCTGCACGCTTGCGCACTTGAAGGAAAGGGAAAGCTAGTTGCTTTCTTCACCGCAGACGAAGTGGAAACGTCCACGCGTGGCCAAAATTATCGAAAACGATAGATATTCGGCTCTCAACCACAAATGACCAAACACTCTTGCAAAATTGTCCGTAGACAGGAGCTATCTGCTTACGCCAAGTGACACGAATGAAATTTGGCGAAGGCGTAAGCTCTCGGCTGCGGCGGGCTTAAATGGCTGCTTAATAATAGACGATGGGTCTCTGTATGTTTTCTGTCTCACATTTATTCAATTAAATCAGATCGAGATATACTAACTATCACGGGACACCATACCTAATGGAACTTTTGTTGTCGCCTTTTCTCTCCAGGATCAGATCTGTCTGGTTTCCAAGGCTTTTGAAGAATTAGGGGTTTGTACTGCCCCAGACATTTAATCTTATTGATAACTATCACATATATTGCTTCGGCACTGTAATCTTAGACTGGAGACGAATGAAACCATTCAGCTGGTGTGTGACATTTTGAAACTTAGGATTTCGTGTTGAGACATTACGGCCATTTTAGTGCATTATTGAAACGACGATGGAGGTAATTAGCTTATATGTAGAGTTTTAAGTTTATGGTGATATAAACACCGGATTAAATACATTGCATATGGCGTAAAAATATACACACATTGTTCTAACTGAGTGTTACTTGTGGCAAATTGGACTGTTCGTGATATATGAATACCTACATATTGCAAAAAACAAACCCATCCTTTCTTGGTGTAAATATTATGTTAAGCAGTCGATCCGTCTAAATACTACATACTTTCGGAGAAGCTCAAATTAAAATTGATTTACAAAGCAGGTCTCGCCTTTCAAAAGTTATGTTGGGAAACGTTAAATGATAACCAATTATCAAAACATTACACGACGTGAGCTTAAAAATACTCTTGTCTTCAACTATCAACCGCTTCCTCAAAACAGTGAAGAATTAAAGATATTTTTAACAAACATTAAACTTTGTCTGTGGTCTTTGATCTACATATTAACAACGGACATTTGTAATAACAATAACGTGATATGTATTACAGGTAACTAATCTGATAAGAAGTGACTTCCTGCTAATTTGTTTGCGAAGTTCCTGACACAGGTTACCTAATACTGTTAATTTATATCATAGAAGTATACATGTACCGCAATTAAACGTAACCTTTAAAGTGGAATGTGCTGCCACATATAAGCAAAATTTCGATTAAACAGAATTAGTTAATATTTCGTCATTATGTTATTTTTAACATCTCGAAACCGGGACATCTCGAAAATGTACTCTCACACCCCGGCTATTTGAAGCACACCTTCTGTGGACACGGGCAAATGACCTTGATTATACATTCTTTTTTCGTTTTAACGACAATGCATTTAGTTGTCCAATGCTCTTTAACCTGATGCAGTAAATAGAAGTTGTTTTAATGAATATTACAGCTAGGGTTAAAACAGAGACGATATTATGAAAGTGTAGCTTGGACTGAAAACAATGCTTGATAGATATGAAATAGTGTGGAACCAATAAATATAATTTATAGAATACCATATAAAATAGAATACGTCTGTGTGACATGGCATCTGAGGTGAACATTATTAGTCATTCTTGTCGAGTTATCCAGGCAAACTGTTAGGATCAGAAACATAATTAGACAAGCTTTGATGTATGGCCAATATTTTATTCAGACTAAGTCGTCACTTGTATGTTTTCCTTTCGTTGGATCTGATCTGACTTAAAGCTAATGGAATAAGTATATACCCGACAGCGGCAGTTTTGCTGCTTCGATTCTGAATGTAATTTGCACTCCAGTTGACGACATTTTTAAATCCAGCCCCTTAAACTGAAAAAATATTCCGCTTTTCATTATGTAAACGGATCAGTTGTTTAAACGAATAGACATTTATATGGGCCAAACCTTCTATTGGTCGATCATAGGTTTGAATCCCAATCAATTCAAAATGGAAATAATTCTGACTTGTGTTAAACACTGTGTAAATCAGGTTATGCGAGCCTTAAGATTACTGTTATTTTATTGGTATTTATTTGCATAGATAAGTTAGGAAGAGGAACGTAGATTTTTGTTACAGTGAGGTGAACTAAGTTTCAGCATTAAACTAAAGAATTTCGGTAAAAATAGCATCGTTAGACGGAGATGTTACGTTACATGTTTTGTGACATCACATATATGGTAATACTCCGGATCTCTGACTCCAAAATGACTATTTTTATACTGACGGTCGCATTTTGGAGTCCAGGCTCATTGCAATCAAAAAGCCGGAGTAGACTGAATAATGTAGCTACCTACCAGTGTCTGATCTGGACTAGCAGGGTCGCTCAGTAAATATTATTCGTCCACTGAAATTACTTTCACTGCCTAAATCTGACCACATACTGCCTGCTCAGAAGCGGGCAATCTACGTCGGCTTGTTTATGACAATGAACCCTGACTCCAAAATACGACCGTCAGTATGAAAAATATTCATTTAGAAGTAAGAAATCTGAACTACTTTGGTAAGTATTGTTAACGATTTATTTCAGTTCTCAAGCTAGACCTTCTTTAAAGCTTTGTAGCTTTGAAAGCTGACCCACATTTTTTATCAAGCATCACTCCAAATTTGTAGGATTTCCTTTTCGTTAAAAACTAATAGTGTATTAAAATGACTATGTGACGGCGCAGTTTTGTTGCTTCGTTGCTAAGTGCAATTTCCTGTCCCGTTAAATATTTTACACCAGAACCCTAGAACAAGAATGTATCGTCCGCGTTCCATTAGGTCTCTGTTAATAGGTTAAACGATACACACTTACTTGGATACAACTTTGTTATTCGTGGGTCGCCCGTTTGAATCCCACTCACTCAAAAACGCATGGGAATAAATATATTTAGGTTTTCTATTATTTTTTAAGTAATAGCTTCAGATATAAGCTGGGAATGAAAAGCCAGTCTAACCAATTTCAACAAATGGAGCAATGACTGTACATCTAAGCAATACTGCATTGGTGTACGTCTTTCAACAATGACACCAGTCAGGTCACATCCAACATACGAGGGGCCTGCCTGAGATAAACATACAGCCTCATTTTATCAATATGCTAGAATGTTTATTAAATGAGGCTGTATGGTTAGGTGTCTGCTTAAGATAATCATACAGCCTTATTTAATCAACATTCTAGCATATTGATAAAATGAGGCTCTATGTTTATCTGAAGGAGGCCCCTCATATGTGACAAGACCGAGAAGCTTGCGACCTAACAGGGGTCATTGTTCAAATTCAATATCTTCTAACATCCCATGCAATATAGTTTAATACCTTAATTTTAGAAATGTTACTTGTTAAACGTTTCAACATACCGGATAAAGTATTATGAGATACTAATTTGTATCTATGATTCTCCATCATATGTTTACATGTATTTTTTTTTAATTACTTTTCAATAAGGACTGTTATTAAAGTGTGAAGTGAGGATTTCTTTACCCTGTATAAAGATCATGTGTGTACATAACTACTCAAATGGAACTTAATGCATTATTATTGATGTTAATTGTTCTATTTTGCCGGTGAAAATATATTCAAATTATTACATGCTGAATTGAAGTCGTCGGGAACAAACTGGCATTGAGTTGTGACAATGCAATGTAATGCTTGGACAGCACAATGGTGTCGTTGATTCTGTCAAAAGGGAACAACAGCTTACAGGCTTCGTATAAACGTCTAAATGATATGCCCCTTTTTCACACAATAAGAAACTTGTCTCCGTGGTTATTTTAGACGAGAGGATTATCCCTGTGCCCATGTGTTTTAGTGTTCAAATATATACATAATTCAATATGCGGATAAAAAAAGCAACAGAGTATCTTCCACCCTTTGAAGATTCCCTCAGTGGCATCTACCATTACGTTCAGAAAATATATCTCTACTTGATAAGTCCACGGGTGACCCGGTTTCTGTGGAACGCTAAAGTTCAGCATGTACAGGTAAACTCCACTTTGTTCTAATTTCCTGTGAGCAACCACTTTCTTTTATCAAGAATCTTACTTGAAATCAAAGTGTTCGAATAGGAATTGTTTATACTTGTCTCAGTTTAGATATTTGTATGTTTCGTTCAGGAGTCTTGCACGCATATCATTAAACTGGGATGCTCAGAAGATTTTCTTTAATAAGGAGAAAGAGGAAATGGCCAAAACGAAATCTGCAACAGAAACTTATGCAAAAAAGTGGAATGTGTGTATGCCTTTGTGCGATCACCAATAAATCATCTATATGCACATTTTCTCGTTCACGTGCATTCGCTGTTAAGAACTAGTTGCTTTTTAAGCTGATGAACTAAAATCCATCTCCTGGATAGGTCTCTGCATAAACTAATCAGAAGCATTTTTGAAACCATCTGTTCTGACTGGAAAATCGCTACATGAAGTACACTATATGCAACCATACAATGTAAAATCAGAAATACCTAGATTGGTGATACTGCTGAAAGATTTATTCAAAGCAAAGATGGAGATCATTTGAGAGATGAAAGGATATCCGACATCTACAATTTCGTAAAGAAATTGTTTCAGGTGTTGTCAAAGTACTTGCAGGACCTGAACTTGCAGGATTAGCTGTCACTCAAAGACAGCCTTCTGCAGCATGCCGAGTTTGTTGTTCTTGCCTGTAGATCAACTATTGAGGTCAAAAGCATGACGTTTTCTTATTGACAGCTTCTTACATTGAAAGACGCTGCGTCAGTTTTCTGAGCTTGACACAGAGGTTAATAATTATACCTTTGAAAGAATACATTGCTGGAAATAGGGAACGTTAGGGAACTTGCAAACATAATGTATGGCATACTAACTATTCCAAATTCAAGTGCTTCCAAGTTTTTCCATGGATGCAAAAAAATCGCACTTCCCAAAGATCCTGTTTGTCGGATAACACTCTGGAGCGGTTACTCCTCGTAAAATCTCGCCCAAGGCAGTTTGGGAGCAAAGACTACTGCTCGACGGAGCAGGACAGATTTATGTCCGCATATTTCCAATCCCTGACTTGAGTGGACACAGGTAGATTAATTGACATTTTTCAATTCTAAAAGTACATTCCTACAAACAATTTAATCACTCTGAGTCTCTTGAAAATAGCCTCAACCTGGCTTAAAGACTGGGGATTTTAGAACATGTTTTTTTTAGGATTCATCATGTTTTAACTCAAAATGCTCTTTATGGCAAGAATAAATTAAGAAAAAGGAAAGGCGTTAAAACATTATTTAACACATTACACCACATATCGGAATCAACAGCAGAAATAGACCATTTACAAGTTTTAATTTCCTTACTTTGGACTAAATTTCTGGATACACCTTAAATGACAACCATTAGATATTGTCAACTCAATATATTTCAATTTTAATTTATTTATAGCTAGATCATTACTATTTTTGTGGTAAATTACTACTTTTAGAAAAGTCATTACTATTTATGTGGTAAATTACTATTTTTTAGATAAATAATTATTCCAATGTCAGGTCTAATGTATCACACATATCTTTTTGCATTATAGAAAATGTTTGTTAACGGTTGTGGTGCGTATGTCCACAAGAAATGATATCTATATATATCGTCAGTAAGGACTAGTACAAGATGCTTTATTGAAAACGTTTCTCATGTCATCAACCATCACCCCACTGTTATTGCAAATAAATTGTATATAGGAATTCTAGTCTGATTCGTCAGTGAAGAATATTCAGAGAAATATATAAAGGTTTGTTCATTTTAAAATGTTGATATATTATCTACTTCTTATCCATGACAATTATCATGTTGTCATGTTGTTGTTTTCTTTTTTCATTTACCGATAGATACATTTTTATGAATATTGTACTTTTCACACTAATGTTAGTAATAATTATTTGCGAATCAGTTCGTCGAGGACAATTTGACGGTCACTAGAATTAGTATGTTGTTTGAGATCGAGTTCCACAGTACGTTTACGGTATGTTGAGTACGAAATTGTTTCCAGACTGAAAAATACGTTTACAATAATATGCTTGTGGTATTAGGAAAAGTCGGAATAATGCATTGTCTGTGACTGGAAATGAAGCGTGTTTGAGATAAACATATCAGAGCGATAATTCAATCCTACACAATTCGTCTAGACTGTGAATTTTCTAGATGACGACAATATCTCGTAACTAAATTAATAATATTTATTTTTATTTAGAAACCTTATACGAAATCGAAATCAGTTTATTATCTCACTGGTTGTAGCACATTAATTACATTTAAAGGGACAATCCCTGAACAAAGATCGATACAATGTGTGCTATTCGACAGGTGTTTTTATATAGATGAGGTTTCCAGATGGCCATTGGTAACTTTTCTAGCTCCCACTAACCGCTGAATGGTGAAGTTTAATTGCGGAATCCTTTGTCTGATTTGTTTATTGACTGTGGTACACGCGTGTGGTTTGTTTACTGACTGTTATACAGAAAACAAAGCAACGTGGCATCCCATAAATAGCTTTTTAAATTACTTATTTTTTTTCTTAAAATCTGAAGGTCCACGGAGAATCACAATAAACTCAAGTGGTGCCTCCTTTTAAAGTCTATGTGGATGGCTAGTTATGTTTGTTTTCCCCGTTAATCAACTAAGATTTCAGTCTTCCTTGTTTGCCTATGAAGGATTGCTTCATTATTAGCCAAAACTTTGACCATACTCAATAGCTCTCGTTTATGGCCAAAGATAGATCCCATTAAAAAACGTGGGGACAACCCTTCGTAACACCCGTACTATATAAATATGTCACTTTATGGGTCTTACCGGACATCAATCTGGTCAGAATTTATTCTTCTTCGCGTACGGGGTATTCATTTTTCCGCTTGACCAAGTCAGGTCTGTCTGGATCAATTTGGGATCGCTTCACACTCCACTTCGAACTTCGAGGCCGCCATTGATGGACGACAATTAAACCGGCGAGCGACACAAACTGTACGAGTTGTCTTTTCCTCCCCTATGGTTCAATCAGTAATGGCGGCCGCGAAGTTCCACATGCTGAAATTAATTATTGTAAATCTGCATTAATGTTACATGTAACTGTAATGCCAGTTATGACGATTGTGGCAATTCATGTGTGACAGTAACACAAAAACTGCATGTAATTCGACATGAAATGTTGTTTTTTTTTTCATGCAATTACGCAAATTCAGTATGCTTCCCCTTAAATGGTTTGTGCGGTTTTGTGCAACGTGGACTCATCTTCTGTGATGGTTCCGTAACTTTCTAGGGGGGGAGCTTAACTTTTCTCTTTGTGTATATTTGCCTGTGAATACGGTTATTTATTTTTCAATAAAACTGTGTACATAAAATCTTGTGATCTTCTTTTACTTTTCCTAACGTAAAATCCTCTATACCTAATATACAATATTATGGGATTTAGATTTTGTACGCACCGGACCCGAAATCTAATTATGGTATTTTATTAGACTAGTAAGGTATGCGTTTTACAACACACAATTTGGTTAGGGAAAGTAAATCATCTCTACTTGTCTAGACGACGGGGATAGAGATAAAGTAACAAAAGCATGGTTTATGCAATAGGAAACCTTACGCGAAATGAGACTCGGAAAACCCTTTATCACATTGCTGTTTATTACACATTCATCACATATTATCCCATGACGACGTAAATGTTCTATTGTTTTACAAATCGGTTAATTGTGATTCGTTGCGTACTAGATTGATGTTCTTGTTTGAGGGGCATAGAGAAGTTGAAAGTATATATAACATTAAACAAACTCTTTCTGGATTTACAACTTCTGTTATATTTAGGCGCAACGTTTCAATGTATATTCGGACATCGTTTTCATTGAAACGCTGCGCCCAAATATAACAGAAGTTGTAAATTCAGAAAGAGTGTGTTTAATGTTGTTTAAATATGAACACACACTATTTAAGTTGATGGCCCAGGCAATATTCTATTTTGATTTTTTTCTTCAATTTGTTTTTACTTTTTTTTTTGTACTTATATAATTTGTCAAATCAAAAACATTACTCACAGCACAGTCTTTTAAATATAAGACCAAGTTCAGTAATTAAACTGTCTTCCTTTTATATTATTACATCTGAGTAGTATTTAAAAGGCTTAAGAAACTGTCCTATCAACGATCAAGCAAATTCTCTTTGAATACAAAGTAATTCAGGGTTACTTTTGTCGATTTTAAACAAAATAAAATTCGATATTTACATTTTCTCCTTTGCTTGGTTATTTTTAAAGGCACACTCACCGCTAAAATCCAGAAAACTGTTTACATAAAAAAAGAAGACAGTTTTCTGTATTTTTCCCCAATTAGCAGAAATAGGAAACTTTCATTTCTTGCCAAAATTCAAAAGTTTTGACACCATTTAGTATATTTTATTTGAACATTGGATTTGTGTAAATAAAGGACGGGTCCGATAGTGTCCCTATATAAGCGTCTAGATTGGCTTACATGGTAAATTATAAATCTGGGCCGGTATTCACAAAGAAACTTAAGTTCACTTTTAGACTTCAGTCAGCTGAAAAAACTAAGTTTTTCCAAAATCTGACTTAAGTTTCAGAAAAAAACTTAAGCCATATTCATAAAACGGCTTAAACTTAAGTTTTGCTCAAATTTGACTTAAATATTAAGAATGGTAGGGAGTAGGCTTAAATCTTATCTAAAAACTTAAGTCTAAAAACTTGTTTATAAAACATGGCGACTGTCAAATCAATACAGCACAAACAAGCGTTTGTAAAGGAAGTAAGGAAATAGAAATGAAAATAAATAGATGTCGAGAAATTTATTTTAAAAAAATAAAGGTTGAATGAGAGGGGCTTCAGTTCGTAGCAGAGTTTCTGACTGAGGGATTTTATTTCGTACGACACGCCTACCTCCTTAAAAAAATTAGCTCCATCCGTGAAAATAATTTTTTGTTAAAAAATTCTAAACAACCCATCACATTCTACCATCAGGTAAATTCCAATTTGCAATGCCAACCATCCAATAGTAAATTAGCATCAAGTTCCATTAATTTCTTTTAAATAGTTTGCAAAGACAACTTCAATTCAACGATGGCATTGCTTGTTTTGGTCACGATTATGTTTCCTATCTCCTTTCACAGAAGAGTAGAACTATGACCTAGAAATTGGAAAGGAATCCCCATGACATCATTGGGAATTCCCTAGTTACCGGGGGTATCTAGGGCAGAGAAGAAACTTAAGTTCCTAGCAATGAACTTAGCTAAGTTTTGACTTAAGTCCTTTTGTGAATGCAGACTTAAAGTGGCATGAGCTGCCGAAATTCCCACTTTTTTCATAATTTCTGATGGTCACGACAGTAAGAGGCTTTGAAGGCCATCGAAAAACTAAATGATTGGCGTTGGAATGAGGAAAATCCAAACAGTATGTGCCCTGTACGAACCAAAAACGTGTTCGAAAAGTAGCAAAATTTAAATAACCGGGACGACCATTCATTCATTCTAAGCCAAAGTTAGTTCAAAACAATACTCTATCGTACATTTTCGAGACTAGAAGCACTAAAAAGCTTCTGAATTATACGTCTTGAGAAAAATAGCCGATAATTTCAACATTTTGTGTTTACGTCGAAATATCAACATTTTGGCAGCTCATGCCCCTTTAAGTTTTTGACTTGGCTAAGTCAGAAAAGAATAACTTAAGACTAAAACTTAAGTCTAGACTTAGTTTTTTTTATGAATACCGGCCCAGCTGTCACTTGAGAAATATCGTCGGCCGTGTTGATTTGATTGGTTAATGTTATACGCCGCACTCAAGATTAGTTCATTTGCATGGTGGTGTTGCCAGGTTTAGTGGGAAGGAAACCGGAGCCCGAAGGAAACCACTGATCTTCGGCCAGTACGCTAGTATGCAGATTATTATCATTGTCTGATTGCGTTTCTTAGCGCTTTGATGTTTTTGTATGATATTCTATGAACACTATGCGGATTCATCCATTAAGAACGCATCTGGTGCATCAATCCAATTTCGATTTTGACCGGACATATTTGAAAATAATCTCTGGAGTTCTGATCATCAAACTGCAACGTTTACATGAGGAATCCTATAATATGTATAAAAATTATAAGGAAGTACCCAAATTTTGCCAGACGGCTTAACAGGACCAGTTTCGTAAGGAGCTGAAATGCCGATAGATGGTACAGGCAAATAGATAAATGGTAGAGACTGTATCATTGATCAATAATTAAAACATTTGTTTTTCTAGAATGCCACAAAAAAAACACGAATAGACGATTTCCGTTTATCGTTATGTTGGTGCCATAATAATTTTCAAAATCTTCTGTGACCAGTCCAGTTGAAGTTTTCTTTTGAAAAGAGCTGTTAAGTTCCTATTGTTTAGTTTAGTCTCAGTCTTTAGCCCGTTCTCACCGTGCAATCTGTAGTACCGATATGTATCACTCAACTAAATCAGACAGTGGGAACACGGATGTTGGTTTGAATGTTGAAGCATTCAACATGTTTTTAGATAGTCGCATTTAACAGAAGTCCCATTTATATACTACAAAATCACATGCATTGACTAATCAAATCTCATCCATATGTCAAACACGAGTTACTCCCCATTGCATTGACATCGACAGGATTTTATCATGTCAACACTTGTCAAATGGCCTGATGTGATGTGGTTGTCAAGATTTATCTTGATAGCTTATTATACGATAATATCACTTTACATCTGTAATCGTGCAAACTGCCAAAGTTATAGAATTAAACCTCGAAGAGAACAACTATTTGTGGATTCTGTAATATTATATATTAAAAGCGGCACTTGGGTTCCTGATTGTTTTGATTATCGCAGAGTTTTCGTAATGTATTCCGGTAACTCAAACCAGTCCTGGTATGATAAATTTTAAGTGTATTGAATTATCTGTTGAAGCTGATACCAACGGACGCTCAGTAGGGAAGATCATTTATAGCAGAGATGATAATCAATTTAAAACACATAAGTTAGCTGATTTTGGTTTTTCCTAATTTATCTTTCGTCGCCAGAACGTTCATGCTTTATAGCGATCATTTATTTTAACACGAACGTTTAAACTGTATAGGATGAATGTTGCAGCGCCGTGAATGAATTCATACATAGAGGATATTTGTTGTTTATCGATAAATATCGTTTATATTTCATCGAGTGGATGAAAAAAATATGTTTTACAAGATGAAATATAAATGGTATTAACCGATAAGACAACAAATATTCTATTTATTATATACTTATTAGTGAGATTTTTCGTGTACTTTCTGAAACAAACTAAATGATTCGCGGTCACCAGTTGACCTAGAAATTGACCTAAATTTGGGCTCATCACACATATACATGTACGGGGTAGGATAAAATAGCGCACCGTTTGGGGGTTCAACACGGCAAAAACTTATAAATTTGCATCAAAATTTCTTATGTTGCGATTCCTATTTTATTGATGGAAAATAATTTCATGAAACAAATTACACTTAAAACAGCATACTTATTTAGGAAGAATAACCTGCGTTTGTCCACGCGGAAGGACACGCGTTCCCTGTCATCGTCGTTTGAACTTGACATTTTTTATACTTTTGTTTTAAATTAAAATTGTAAGTAACAAGGTCATGTTATTTTAAAATGAAGATGGAGTGTGTTGAAATGTTCTATGATAAATTAGATTTTAAATTTTTGTGACCAAAATCAATCGAGTCGCCTCTTTTTATCAGAGCTGTATAACTCAATATCTCACTACTAATTATATAATAAATGCAGATTGCAATAGCTTTAAGAAATACTGGTGCGACAATGCGAGACGTTGTTTAGGACAGACGTTTTGTGTTGTTTAACGTGCATGGTTTCTTATATGTACCCTACCATGGATTTGAAAACCGATTTAAATACACATAACATAATATGACACATATATAACGAGTACATACATTAATTTCAAATGATCGATTGATTGACCGAAGCCTTTAGACTCTTTGGGTCATATGGAGATTTATTCATTCTCAGGTCTGCCAATGCTCGGGGACATACACTTGATGCAATTTGGGTCTTCAATACCTTTGTCATTGCCATTCATCTGTCAGTCTAGATAATAAACATAGCCCGTAGTATTAATTAGTCTTTCTACAATGAAATATACGAAGGAAAATTACCTGGGGTTATCTATATCATTTGTTCAATATCGTATTTTTCTCTGAATAAACATAAGGCTTGTTATAGTTTTCCTTCAGCTATTTAGGTTCAAAAAAATGTAATCTCAAAGGAAAATACTGTTCTCTTCTACTCGACAGATTCACCGATAACTATTTCATTATCTCCATCTAACACTATAGGGGAATTCCTCGTTGATACGCGTGCACTTAAATATACTAAATATGGCAGCATACGTTGGAAGAACTTCATATGGTCATTGATACTTTTAATTCCAATGAGCCCAACATTAAACCACAACCTCCTATTGACCAAACTTCAGTGGATTTTTTCTATGTAACTATTTACAAATGTACAAGGATCATACATATCGTACTACTGAGTATCTATCTTACAAAGTATTCTTCAAACCTACCGAAACGTACCAGCTGCTACATGCTGGGTCATACCATCTTTCTCACAATTCCATTCTCATTAAATCTCAGGTTCTTAGATTCTATAGAAACTGTAGTTGTTTAGATTTTTTCGTCGGGCTTGTTCTGTTCTTTTTTAAGCTCTTCTCTCCAGAGGGTATTCTATTAGTTTACTCTAAAGCATCAAATCTGACACATTAAGACAAATCATTTCTCCCCCTTCAAACCCCGACAAGATTGATTCTCCTTCACGTGTTTACCATTACCGCGCTACATTTGTCCCCGGTACATCAATGAAATGCCTAAGAATGCAATGCAAAGTCTATGTATACTTGCCACATCGCGGAACATTTTTCAGAGAACAATCCTGAAACAAATATCAAATGACAGAATTTTAATTGTGACTCCTCTAACATCGTGTATGTTATCACGTGCACAAAAAGTGTCTCAGGCAATACGCAAGAGAAACATAGAATTCTTTACGACAAAGAACAGCCAACCATTTATCTGGTATTATACTTAAACATGATGTGCCCTTGGAGCAGAATTTCTACTCTCTAGGTCATTCGGTTAAGGACCATTTTGAAGTCATTCCCATTGAAAAAATCCCTTTTCCCACTTTCGCTGCTGATACCAAGCACAGACGTCTGCAAAGGGAAAGTGGATTCAAACGTTACAAACTATTTGTCCTTTGTGTTTGAACTTGTGTTTCAGTATGACACGGCTAGCATTGATATGGCCAAGATCATAAAAGAAGAATACAAACTACTCCAAGGTAAAATGGCTCGACCGTTGACACATATTCCAGTCATTGCTTATAAAGTACAAGCGTTTATGTCTATATAACAGTAAGTATATGATTGGTTGTTTGGTGTTTTACGCCGCGCTCAAGATTATTTCACTTATATGGCGGCGTTGCCAGTTTTATTGTGGGAGGAAACCTAGCTCTGTGCCCGGAGGAAACCCACGACCTTCCACTGGTAACTGGCAACCATTAAGTATATGAACTGAACGATGGTTTGCATTCACTGTCAACAGGTAAGTCCAACGTTTTTACATCGTTGATTGAGCGCGCCCCTCCATCAAATGAGACAATGTTCAATTGTTTCTGAAGGGCGAGGGGATATTGACCTAATGCTGACTAATGGTAAACAAATCAAAGATTGTACAGTTAGTTATTTTATGGCGTCTCCATTCAATCTGGCAAAGAATCTAAACTGACATAAAGGGAACTTTTGTATCTTTACTGTAGATGCATACATTTTAAAAAGACATAAACGATTTATTGATGTTGAACTTTTATTCATCTATTAACCCGCATAGAAATGTTAAATTGCTTGGCATCGCCTGTGGCAAATAATATTTGAGTTTATGTTAACAGTTAATCCAAAGAGTTTTCAATCACAGGGTTTGACCAGCACCTATTTGTGGTGCCAAGGCTTGGTTCTAAAAAATGCACGAGAAAGCATAATCTACAGCACATTCCTCTTTAATAGTTTTACGATTTTACAAAGGTTGTATTTCTTGTAATTTGTCTGTCGCCTTAAAGGCACACTTCCCGCGAAAATCAGGAATATTGTTTACATTAAAAAAGAAAGTCCGTTTTCTGTATTTTTCCCAGACAATATAAGTTAGGAACTTTCTATTTTTACCAAAATTTTTGGACGTCACTTTGTATTTTTAATTTGGATTTGAAAATTTGAATTGTTAGGTACTCGGAACGTAAACAAACCGAACTGCCCCCTATTGGCGATTTTATGTTTCAGTCGAGCGAGTGAACTAACGGCACAGTGTAATTTTACGTAGGCCTATTTATCTGAGAAATACAGACTGACGATCGGTTAACAGCGACTGGAAAAGTCTGCTGATAATTGTTTGAGTGTAAACCACAGATACAAAGGCCTGAAAGGAGGGTAATCCAACACGAAAGTTGACCGACACTGATCGTTGTTATTGTAATCAGGCTTCGATACTTCGTTTGTTTTTCACCCCATTTCTACATTCTAAAGCTAACTAGACATGTTTTATGTGTCCTATGTTTAAGTTTAGTGGTATTAGTCGTAGTAAGCTCATGTAAATTGGTTTTCTTAGCAAATTTAAACAGGCTACGGCGGCAAGTGTGCGTTTAAGCCAGTCAGATGCCATACATGTACATGCCACGACTAGACCCGCTTTCATAGGGGTTTAGGTTCAAGGTGTTTGCTACATAGATATTATTAAAAATTGTAAATGTTTGGCAGCTATTTTTTTTAAGAAAATGATGAAAAAATGGACATCTTAAATAAAAGCTGTGACAAAAATATATTTAATGTTAGCTGGCACAAAGTCTTTCTAAATATTATACTAATCATGGTTGCAGACCTATATTAGTGCAAAAGGTACATGTAGATCATTACTTTACAGGTAAATAAAAGAGAATTTGCGTGATTGGACAACAATATGTTTAATGATCAGCCCTATTACTACAAGCAATGTTCTTGATTGTAAAAGTTTTGTAAGAAGAGACTTAAGGCTTGCCCAGCAAAGTTTCTCATTGTGAGGAAGTACAGATGTACAACTTTAATTTTGAAGAGAAGGTCCACAAAGACTTGCCACTTCTAAACTTTACGACTAAAGTAACATTTGTACAATTTACCAAATGCTAACAGAGCACTGATTACTTTTCCTCCGATATATGGGGCTTATGAATTACCCAGACATGAGAATCAGACTTTAGGGCACCTAGTCGCTTTGCGGCTAAATGGCCCAATACAATTTCATTCCGTTGAGTGGCTGTAAATTAGACCAAACTTGGATGCATTTATCAAAATTGTGTATCTTTTATACGAGATTACAAGTCATTCGTTTGGTTTTTGTATTATTTAAAAGCAACAGGAGCTGCCAAGATGGGTATCTTTTCTATTAAAGCTTTTTTTATGAAAAAGTGTACAATGTAGATTAGAAAGTTCTATCGCTACTAGCCTCTAGAATGTAAGTTAAAGCAGGGGTCAAGCCGATGAAGATATTGTGTTTACTTATCGAACAATACACTACATTTGTCCATACAGTATGCACGCAATGTACGGTTTTTATATCCATATTAATGATTTAGTTTTTCAATGGACCAAAACTTATTTTATGTTACGGTGTGAATTTTTGTAGCTCATGCCACTTCGATACGTCTTTTTGTTAAAAATCTTTTAATATATAATATAATTGGTTTTTTATTTTCCTTATCCTCCTCGAGGAAAACTGCTGTGATTGTATAGATTTATTCCACTTAATAAATTTATTAATATGAAAATGTTGTGAACAATAGATAAAACATACTTGAGGATTACCGTTGGATTTGCATGCACTGTTCTCTCGTGACATAAGGTTGCCTGTTGATTGGGCGAACGTTTTTTAAAAAGCTATCCCCGTCTTCATCACCTCATGTGGTCTTGGAATCCTTAAAGTGACATGAGCTGCCGAAATGTTGATATTTTGAGGTTGAAACAGAATGTTGAATTTATTGGCTATTTTTCTCAAGACGTATAATTCAGAAGTTTTTAGTGCTTCTAGTCTCGGAAATGCACGATACACTAATGTTTTGAACTAACTTTGGCTTAGAATGAATGAATGGTCGTCCCGGTTATTTAAATTTTGTTTACTTTTCTAACACGTTTTCAGTTTGTACAGGCCACATACTGTATGGATTTTCCTCATTCCAACGCCAATCATTTAGTTTTTCGATGACCTTCAAGGCCTCTTACTGTCGTGACGGTCAGAAATTATGAGTGAATTTTGGCAGCTCATGCCACTTTAAGTATCTGGAGCAAAAGAAAGAAAACATTAAACTATTCATGTTGAAATAGAACATATTGGTTCAGTGCGTTACCAGTTCCAAGTAAAGATTAAATAGGTGTGAATAAAATATACTAATTGAATAGCCAGGAAGCGTATTCAGATTAAGTTCAGATTCAGTCTTTGATACTTTCCCAAGAGATATAACCGGAAAGCTAGTATTTCACCCTTTTTAAATCCGAAATGTGTCAGCTCTGAATTTAAATGTCTCAGCTTCTACGCGTCCAAGGTTTTATGAGGTTCGGATTCTATATTAATATACGAATGTCAATCCTAGAAACCAACATAACTTAGTCAGAACGTCTTGCCTAAAGTAAGGGACATCAAAGCATATATCCTTATAAAACCTGCTGATAAATGCTCGGAAATATTTATTACATGTATGTCTAGACAGAATTATGATTGAGGAGGTAGAACAGCAGCTTAACAACCCTTTTTCACCAAAAGCTTGATATGGAAATTAGGCCTGAAAATATTGGAAATTGCAATTCTTCGTTCCTTTGAAGAAAAAGGCTGTATTAGTAAAAAGCACTAGTGCTCTTTGGAATCTGACCCTTATTCTGTAAACAGGGTACTGTAAATTTCGAAAATAAGCAAACCCATTGAAAAACCTAATGAAATATCATGAGTTGTGGTTTATTATAACAAACGCATGATTGGGTATAAACGTCTAAATGACATGCCCCTTTTTAACACAATAAGAAACTTGTCTCCATGGTTATTTTAGACAAGAAGATTTTACCTGTGCCCGTGTATTTTAGTGTTCAATATAAATATATGTCTAGACGTGAAAAGCTACTGAATGTATCCACGAAGAGTCGTTTCATTTGTTTAATTCTTTTTACTTTACAATTGCAATAGTAGTGTACGTGTACCTACAGCTGTAATTGGCTTTAGGATATGCAAGAGATGGATTTAAAACGCCCATTCATGACGTTAACAGTGCAGTATGCCTGCAGATCGAATGGACCTTTTTCGATCAGTTTGCACTTCGGTATTATGTTTTTAAATCGATTGCTAAAAATACCGGTTGTCCCTTTTGTTAGGATACGCTAAGATGCAACATTCGGAAGATCATGACCACTCTTTCTTGATGAAGGTGTTGCTTTTCGAACATCATTTGATCTTGAAGATATGTCCGATGTCATACTGGGACGATATAAATATGTAATCCAAGTGACTAAAACCTGATATATCTCGTTAAACACCATTTAAGAATAACGGTTAGGCTATCGAAGTTTATAGCAAATAGGATCATAGATTTTGCAGGACAATCAACAATACACATACTGCGCCAAGAACCAAAGGTATTGATTTCTTATTCATCGATCTATCAATATTTGTTTACTGTCTACCAATTATGGTAGCCATACGGCTGCCATTTATTTTTATCATTATTTATATGTTCACAGATATTTGATTTTTTTTTTAAATTTTAATGCGCAAATGAAACCTACTCAAATATCAATAACACTAAAACGGTTTTCCGTAAAATATGATATCAGTAAATGTGTGTAATGCATAGAATAAAATCAATATTCTATAATAATACTTAAATTTAATTAAGACCAATATTGCGTTAAAGGCACACTTGCCGCGAAAATCAGGAATATTGTTTACATTAAAAAAGAAAGACCGTATTCTGTATTTTCCCCAGACAATATAAGTTAGGAACTTTCTATTTTTACCAAAATTTAAAAGTTTGGGCGTCACTTTGTATTTTTAATTTGAATTTGAAAATTTGAATTGTTACGTACCCGGAACGTAAACAAACCGATCTGCCCCCTATTGGCGATTTTATGTTTCAGTCGAGTGAGTGAACTAACGGCACAGTGTAATTTTACGTAGGCCTATTTATCTGAGAAATACAGACTGACGATCGGTTAACAGCGACTGGAAAAGCCTGCTGATAATTGTTTGAATGTAAACCACAGATACAAAGGCCTGAAAGGAGGGTAATCCAACACGAAAGTTGACCGACACTGATCGTTGTTGTTGTAATCAGGCTTCGATTCTTCGTTTGTTTTTCACCCCATTTTTACAGTCTAAAGCTAACTAGACATGTGTTATGTGTCCTATGTTTAAGTTTAGTGGTATTAGTCGTAGTAAGCTCATGTAAATTGGTTTTCTTAGCAAATTTAAACAGGCTACGGCGGCAAGTGTGCCTTTAAGTATTAGCTTGAAAGCACACTAGCCCCGAAAATACCGTTTACATAAAAAAACAGTGGGCGCTTTTCTGCCTCTTTTCGAGACAGAAGAAGTTAGAAACGTTCTATTTTTACGAAAACTTGAAAGTTTTGGCATCATTTAAACAGAAATTGAAAATTATATTTATCATGTATCCGCAGTGTAAACTCCAAGCCTGACCATGCGCAGAAACGCCCTAATATTTTGAGCCGTGTGAGTGATCTAACGGTACAATATAATACCGACTGGCGATCGGGTAGGAGGGACTCAAAGAGTCTGAATACAAAAAAGGCCTGAAATTAGGATACTCCAAAACTTGAGTTAACCTACAATGATAGTTGTTGCTTTCATTCTTGTTTCTTTTTTCATCGGGGCCTCTGTGACTCAGTAGGTAGAGCGTTGGACGACCTTCCGCCAATGGGTCGCGGGTACGAATCCCATTCCAAAACAAAAAAATTGGAAAATTTTCTGACTGGGTTTTCACTTGAACGACTTATGTGGGATGGTGGGATGGCAACGCCGCAATATAAGTGAAATAATCTTGAGCGCGGCGTAAAACACCAAACAATCAATCAATCGTTTTTCCTCCCATTAATAGATTCGAAACCTAACTGGACAAGTTGTATGTGTCCTATTCTTAATTGTGGTGGTTTTTGTTGTAGTAATCTCCTGTAAATTGGTTTTCTTAAAGTGGAGAGGGCCACGAGGTTCAATAAAGGTGTTTTTAACCAAATCGCAATCATCCCAGGTGGTAATTAAGAGTTGTGGGAACACTAAGCAAATGACAAAATGTTTAATTAATTTAATTTACTAATTAAACTAAAAATGAACTTTTTTCACCTGTCAATTTCACCTAATACACATCAGTGTGTAGTAGAATAGGAAGCTATGGAATAAAGGATGGTTTCCCTACTGATGTTATTAAAACACAATCGCAGATTAAATGTGACTTCAAACAAAGGCGTTTCTTACCTGGTACAACATAGCTGCTAACAACATCTTACAAGTGAAAGAAAAAGGGGGAAGTACTTAGTAGGCAGTAACCAAAAAGTTCAAAATGTACCGAAGTGAAATTGGGGAATCACCCAAAGACTTAGAAGTCCACTACAAGTGGGCAAGCCTAATTACCAAATAAATCACACAAGGGTAAAACAATTGACATTAATATGTTTATTTAAAAGCGAACCATTCCAAAAAGATAAGCAAAATTACGTGGGTCCAAATATGGACGCCACGTCATGAAGACACGTCAACAGTATAGGTCAAATGGTTACTTAAGCTACTTTTTATTGCTACTATCCCTTTAGGGGGTAATTTTCTCTTGTATTTTCCTACGAAATCAAATGAACAAATCCAGTTATCAAATTTCATTTCATAAGAGTCAAAACTTCATTCACATCCCTACGTCGTTGGCATCCCTAATGGTACACTTCCAAATCAGCATAATGAGTAAAGAATATTATTTTATGTAGAATGTAGCTTAAAGTGAAGTAGATGTGCTCATCCCCTCAACCCCTTCGAGCCATTGCAACGATATCATATACTCTCCCAAAATAGAAACGCGCATATAAGTGAAATAACGTAAAGTGTGACATATTAACCCAATCTATAATTCAGTATAATACTTTAAATGGGGGCTTCCGTGGCTCAGTAGGTAGAGCGTTGGACACTCAATCCGAACAGCCTTCCACCAATGGGTCGCGGGTTCGAATCCCACTTTAATAGTCCAAAAAAATTGGAAAATTTTCTGACTGGGTTTTCACTCGAACTACCTATTTGGGATGGTTGCCAGTTACCAACGGAAGGTCGTGGGTTTCCTCAGGGCATAGAGCTCGGTTTCCTCCAACAATAAAACTGGCAACGCCGCCATATAAGTGAAATAATCTTGAGCGCGGCGTAAAACATCAGACAATCAACCAATACTTTAAATGCTTTAAATTTATCTTCACCAAGGTATCAGAGGTTTGATTTTTATCATCTAAACTAAAACTTTTTTGTTTTATAAAATAAATTTATTTTTTCAACAGGCTTTCACTACTGCACGAATTCCAAACTAATACCAGGTTTAAAAAATTGTCCTGATGCCTCAAGAATGAGATTAAAGAAAAAAATTAAATCGAATCCAGTGTACAGATTATTTTTTAGCAACATTTGAGTGAAAGGAAAGGGAGAGAAATCTAATTTTTTTTATTTTTAAAATTTGGCTTTAAGGAACAGACTTCATGATTTTTTGTTATATACATATTTTTCTTTATTTTTGATCGATTGATTGATGTTTTATGCTGCACTCAAGATTCTTTCACAAATATGACAGAGTTAAGTAGTGAGAAAAAAACCCGGACCTTCAGTGAGTAGCTGACAACTCTTCCACATAGGGTCATTGAGGGAAACCCAAACAGAAATAGTTAAATTTGATTTGGTCTGAGAAGGAATCGAACCCGCTTCCAATTGATGAAAGGGTAAATAAAGGTGAATTTGCGTGGCTGGACAACAATACATGTATGTTCAATAATCAGCTCTATTAGTACAAGTCATATTCTTGATTGTAACAGTTTTGTAAGAAGAGACCTAAGGCTTACCCAGGAAAGTTTCTCAAAATAACAAATATCCAACAAGATGATTTATGGCACAGGTTCTTCATTAAAAATGAACTTTATTCAGACAGTTCCAGCATTGCAGCATGCGAAGTCACCAAATACAATTTTTATTATGTGTACACTTTGCGTAGGATTTTTCATAGTTACCTGTTCACAATTTGATCTTGTTGACGTTATTTTATATCACTTTCAATAAATCTCCCTAAAATTAACAGTCTTAGCATGACTAGAAATTAAACATCATAATCAGCCATAAACAATTATTTCAAAACATAATGCCCCATCTTGCAAGAATTCCTTTCCCAACTGAAGAAAAGGTAACCCCAAGAAAGTTGTGCTAACACCGATTTAAATGTACACGTATGTGAACTAAATCTAATAAACATCCTCATTTCTGCCTCAGTCAATTTTCCCTGAACAGAGTCTAATCTATACAGCTTCTTCTTTTTCTTGCCATATCACTAAAGAATAAATATAAAAATAAAATATTAAAAAATAAAATACAGTACAAAACGATGCCAACATGATTAACAGATTTATTGATGGCTTGGTCTTTTACGTAGTACATGAGATAATATTGCTTATAACGAAACATTATCATTCTCAACTTCCATTTCGGTTAATAAATGTTGCGTGTTATTATTTCAAGTTGAAATATTCGATTGGACATTTCGATTTATATCTTAGAGTTGGATAGATAAAATATTAGTCTTAACACTACGAATCCCAAATAGTAGCGGTGTCTCCGGAACATTCATCATCTTGAGATACAAGATGTTATCTTAAATAGGCTTCGCTCGGTCCGTTATTTTCAAGATTAAAACATCAAAGTTGTTGGTCAAGGTGTAACATCATTTCGCATTGACCAAATAAATTAGTAAAAGTAAATGAGTTTGACTTAAGAAAGCATAATATAAAATGCAAATACATGTAGATATTTAATAAAATACATTATTCTATTCCTGAAGAAGGTATGAATTTAGTTGACTTGTTATGGTCTTTATCGGTTTGTGCACATCATTCAACAGAATGGAACCGTCAAATAATCCAATTGTGCATTATGTATGTATGTATGTATGTATGTATGTATGTATGTATGTATGTTTGGATCGGTTTGCATTCAGTCATGGTATATACCTGTACATGAAATTCACTGGCATCTAACGGAAAGATAAACACCTTAACATGCTTCTTGTTTCTCTTTTTTGAAATGTATAATACCTATTGTTTTTGTTGGTTTTCTTCCCTGTCAAGAAAATGCGTAAAGTGTATTAATTGGGATTCCTCATTAAATATACAGAAGTGATAAGTGCAATTCACCAGTTCCACAAAGATCAAAAGCAGGTTTTTGTGCTTGAGTTGATAGAGACCCTTGACTTTAACTACCATTACTCTCAAATATATTTCCCCTTAGTAGTAAAATCCATGACCAATCATTTTTTATAATGGTGTTGCAGTGTTCGTTAAGGACTTATTGGCTCGTTGAATACTCACCAGAGTAAATCCTTGATCCAAAAGATTAACTCTTCAAACATTTGCTTTGCTTTGAATTGTTCCTAGAAGACGTTAAACAGAAGACCTGGAGAAAACCGCTTGAATTTTACAATATTTAATTGTGTAGTGTTCGTGTATTAAGACAAGTGAAACTACACGACTGTATGCATTTTTTTCTAAAAGGAACAACACGAGGTTTGACTCATTAAAATACTTCGCCTTCAAATTTCAATATACGATGATGTTTAAAATCGTAAACATAAAACAAATTTAACAGCTTATCTAAATTCTAAGATTATATGGATATTGCACAGCTTGAACTTGTGTTTTTTTACATCTTTTACAGAGAAGCTATATAATGGATTATTTATACATTTCACAAAAACACATCATTGTGCGATGAATTAAGAGGGAAATATTTTATTATTTTTCTTCCGTGGTGCCATTCTTTTAAGATATCATTGTGCACTATGTATCACAAAGCAGCGTTAGTATTTCCTGAAATATAGGATTGCAATTCAGTATCCTTGGTTTTCCATTTTAATAATATTATGTGTAGTAACCTTTCCTTTGTATTATTTTCTTATTTGATTGTTTTTGTAAATCTTTTGTGTTTCATGTAAAAGTCCACAGATGTTTTTAGAACACTATTGTGTTTGTTCGTAGGCCAACCTCGACGTCTGTTTACAATTAATAAGTATTTGTGTTGCTGGCGTCAATGAACTTTCTCGAACCTTGAATATGTCAAGTCTACAGATATTCAAATTTATTCTAATGCGTTTTAGTCGAAGTGTTCTGGAATTTCTGGGAATCTATAGAAGAGGCTTTGTTATAATATAATATTCTGTGGATTGACCAGTGTGTTTCCATTCTGTGGATTACAACCTATACTGCTATACCAGTGAGCTTTGTAAAATTATGGGATTACAGGTTTCTCGGAACTATAAATTCTTAACTTGTAGTCATTTTGATATGTTTTCTTGCCATTTTGTATATAATATTTGCCTGCCCAATAAACCAAATTTGTATTTAAATGCTGCTGGTCTTTGTGTTACATCTTCATTTGTTATTTTTTCTCTTAACAACATTCGGGGCATTATCCGGGAATATTTCGTAATTCATTCAGCGAGATTGTGTTCGGAAAAATTCTAAATTCATAATTTATGCCTGTATTTCCCTAAACATTTTATACAACTTAAACCAACGGTTTTATCTAACATATCTGTGTTTAATCCAGTTCTTGCAAGCGTCCGATCAGGACGTTTTTCATTCCTTAAGTAGGAACGATTTGTTTCTGTTATACGAATATTTAGGGCTAGCATTAAAAAACTCTTCTCGCAAACAAACATTATAACATGCTTTAATCAAAATTTAGATAAGATGAAAGTGCTTTAAAGTGCATACTTACCTGAATCTGATAAATAATAGCTACTGTAGTACAACAAGAAAAGTTAAAAATGGATAAAGAAATTCAAATGCAGAAATTACTAAAAGAGATAGAACGAGAACAAGAAAAATAGCGATAGAGACAGAACGAGAACATTAATCCATAGAAAGAGAACATGAAAAATAGCGATAGAGAGAGAACGAGAACAGTTATCGAAAGAAAGAGAACGTAAATCAATTAACTTGAAAAACAAACATTACCATTTAAACTGGAATTAAGAGAGAAAGAATTGCAGACGAAAGATATACAACTTGAGAATGATAGGGAAATGGAAACAAAATGAGAATTAAAAGGGATATTGAAATCATACATTGGGAAATTAAACAAAGGGATGGTAAGTTTGATTTAGCTCATGATATTAGATTAGTTTCAACTTTCCGTGAGAAAGAAGTTAACACATATTAGCTTATCATTTGAAAAGAATTTTGACCCATGCTTTTATAAAGCGTACTTGTCGGTAAATCTATGGATGTGTGTACATCATGATCCGAGAGCAGTCTGAAAGTTTACAAGCATATCGACTTTTCCCAGAAGCTTATCGTCAAAACTCCTGAAATTGTGAAAAAAAACAAGCCAAGTAGCTAGCAGGTCCCCCGCCATAAATGTTGTTTGGAAACTAGTTGCTCATTATACATTGGATATAATCACCATATATATGATGTTCAATGATTGTGGGAGTGTGGTCTGATTTATGTAAATTGACCAAGGTCTCTCTAATGTTCTTAAGCTATGGCGTTCACAAGCCAATTCCAGAATGTTGACGTCTATGACCTCTGTGACCTAAAAATATAGGTCGACATCCCCGAAAATTGACCAAGGTCTCCCTAATGTGTCTCTATATACCAAAAATAAAAGATCTGCATCTTGCGGTTCTTACGCTATCGCGTTCCCAAGCAAATTCCAGAATTTGACTTCAATGACCTCTGTGACCTAAAGAAAAAGGTCAACATCCCCGAAAATCGAACTTGACCAAGGTCTCTCAAATGTGTCTCTTTATACCAAAAATGAAAGATCTGCATCTAGCAGTTCTTAATCTATGGCGTTCACAAGCCAATTCCAGAATTTTGACGTCGATGACCTCTGTGACCTAAAAATATAGGTCGGCATCCCCGAAAATTGATCAAGGTCTCTCTAATGTGTCTCTATATACCAAAAATTAAAGATCTGCATCTTGCGGTTCTTACGCTATCGCATCCACAGGTAAATTCCAGAATTTGACCTCAATGACCTCTGTGACCTTAAAAAAAGGTCGACATCCCCAAAAATCAAACTTGACCAAGGTCTCTCAAATGTGTCTTTATATACCAAAAATGAAAGATCTGCATATTGTGGCTCTTACGCTATCGCGTTCACAAGCAAATTTCAGACTTTGACCTCAATGACCTCT
The DNA here is from genome assembly GCA_963971465.1 of Lepidochitona cinerea. NCBI lineage: Eukaryota > Metazoa > Mollusca > Polyplacophora > Chitonida > Tonicellidae > Lepidochitona > Lepidochitona cinerea. The sequence continues at coordinate 13,149,372 of OZ020560.1, read as the reverse complement.
GTGACCTAAAAACAAAAAAGGTCGACATCCCCGAAAATTGAACTTGACCAAGGTCTCTCTAATGTGTCTCTATATACCAAAAATGAAAGATCTGCATCTTGCGGTTCTTAAGCTATTGCGTTCACAAGCAAATTTCAGACTTTGACCTCGATGACCTCTGTGACCTAAAAAAAGGTCTACATCCCCGAAAATCGAAGTTGACCAAGGTCTCTCTAATGTGTCCCTATATACTAAAAATGAAAGATTTGCATCTTGCGGTTCTTAAGCTATTGCGTTCACAAGAAATTGGGACGGACGGAAGGACGGAAAGACGGAAGGACGGACTGAAAGACGGAAGGACGAACGGGCAGCATTTCCAAGTCCCCCTTCCACTTACGTGGCGGGGGACAATAAATATGAGACATACATTGAATTTGCTAGGAAAAGGGAACAATTATTCGAGAGGTGGCGTCTTTCTAATGAGGTAAACCAAGATTACAACAACTTAAAAGACATTATTCCAATTATAGAATTTAAATGTTGCATCCACAGTGCCATCAAAACCTACTGTGAGAAGAAGGGGTAGACAATTGACAGTCTGTCGCAACTGCAGTTAACATTTACACAATCACTCACAAACTTCCATTTGACAGCAAGCCAGGTAAACAATTCTCTATTAAAGATCCTCATTCTTGTCCCCAATCAAGACCACAAAATACTGGTAAAATTGGCAATACTGGTAATAATTTCAATACTGGAAATGAAAGCAGATATCAAAATAACAGACAATTTGGTAGAATTGCATGTAACTACTGTTTAAGATAAATAAGAGACCTTTAAAATAATTCCAAAAATATTAGCTTTGGTACGAGTTATGTGCAAATAAGCTCAAGCATTAAGCCTATTGGTAAACAACCAACCTCGATTTCCTCGAAAATGGTGATTGTTGGCAATGTGAATTGAAGACTTTTGATATGTATTGATGTCAAACCATTAGACATATTTAGCTACAAAATGTTATCTTTACATTGAATGTGAGCAGAGTTCTGTTGGGTTATTGGATAAAAACGACTGTTACTTTGCACAGTTCAGTAGCTATATAATCTGCAACTAACCAGTGATTTAAGCTTTTTCCATTACCTTATAATATCCTCAAACTACCTCCCTTCATAAACCAAGAAAATCAACCCTTTGTCAATATGTATTACTCTATGCTTCATCATTTCCAGTTCACTGATGCAAAATGAATATAGTGATGCGATGGGTAAATGAACTGGTCACCAAATATAGATTAACTTCATAAGAAAAGGTACAGTAGACTATCAAACCAAGAACTGCCTTTGTACTTTTCATCCGCTTGAAGTTTTAGAATAATCCGTGCTAATGATCGACATTTAGATATTTATATTGATGATAAAAAAACTAATGACAAACTGTTCTATATCCATATAGCTCACACAGCATGCACTAACGGCCCGACCGCGGACCGCTGATGGGCAAAAATTTAAACTGTGAAAAAAATAAATAACTTTGTTTTAAGTGTAGGTAACTAATACAACAATAAGATATTCGAATATGACGAAAAGTCCATTTACGAACACGAACCAGCTTTAGGCTCAGGTAATCAGACTTTCCACATCTTATTCGGTACAAAAGTATTCCAAAAAAGACATTCTTTATATCCACCCAAGTATAGAAGACCTGATCAGAGGAAACAGTTATAAATTTTATGGGTGGCCTAAATTAAAACCCGAAGAAGAGATTAAATCATGTATAGCATTTTAACGTTTTTAGTGGTTATGATACTGTTCAATATAATTGTAATGTCTCTAAGATGGCTTTTTGTAAATAATATGTTAAAGGCTATACGCGCTATTGAACTTCTGCTCTAGGGATGTGTTGTACACACTCAAAGTGACATTTTTGCTTCAATATGTTCGTCCTGTGAAGCCAGATAAACTCTGAAGTCTCATACTTACAAGCATCTATTTATTTTGTTAAAATACACTTTTGATTTGGCTAACGATATCCCGAATAAATTGTATAGCTTATTGCCATTAATGGAGATTTCTTATCGCCAGAATGTTGCCCTTTATGATCACCATCGTTTCTGCATTATCAGTTTGCCAACAATCTTCCTACACCAATGCATTTATCGGTCGGTGCAGACTTTCCAGGGGGTGCTTAGCCCTTTTCTTTGTAAATATAATAACTATCTTGTAAATTCATTTCAATTTTAAAGGAAAATTTTATATTCTGAGAGTTTCTGTAATTGCTATAAACTAGTCAGCCGTGCCCTGCAATTTTATGGTAACGATCGGTTCAGGTAGTCTGTTGTTTCTGTTGTTCTAAAACTATGCAACGGAAATATGTTACCCATCAAAAGCCAGTTTATGGTGTAGAACGAAACTAGCATCGGTACCGATTGAATCCCAGCCTTTCAATTAACGGATTGATTCAATGTTTCTGACACCGATACTATCTGGCCTATATTGTTTGTATTTTTGTGATGACCGAAGTCATCACTGTGAGCAGGCCTCGCCCAGTGTATTGTATTTTGAACATTTGTTAATATTTTAATTGCAGCTTACGATATTGGCTTAAATATGTTACGTCTTCGAAATAAACGTTGTTATTATTCAAAAATAAAATGCTTGGAACTTATGTTTGTCTCAATAAAATCTGCGATTATCTTAATGGCTTGCTTAGCAAAATGTAATAGCTAAGTAACTCAGAATAAATTCAACTAACGCTATTGACAATGTCAATATTTCGACAAAGTATATTAATGATCTTCCTAAAGAAATATACCTTTGTCGAAATTTTGAGATTGTCAATATGCGTTTGTTGAATTTATTTGAAGTTACTTTGCTATTGCATTTTGCTTCTGTTTGATTTCTAGTTTGTGGTACTCTGATGTATTGTCCAGGTTCAATGACTGAAGAAAAATAATAAAATGATATATTTTCATCCATTTTTTATGTGAAGTTTTATCTCAGTAGCCAAAAACTTGTTTGAGTTGCATTTAGAAGTTGAAGTATGAATAATAAATCACGAGTACGTATATGGCTTACAACTTTTGTGTTCTACAGTTCTATGCAGATACGGAAATCGTTGTTTAACCAGAAGAAAAAAAACATGGCAGTATCATGACGTCGCCACTGCTCTGTCCAACAAACAGAAGTTGTCCTGATTTAACATAATATAACTAGAAATTAACTGAACATACAAACAAAAACGAAAACTCGTCTTCAATTTAATGCAAATTTCGGAACTGACATATTCGATTTTCTCGTAATAAGCGTGCACTTCAACGTCACCCAACGTGTAATGAACATTGTTTACGCCTCCCCCTTCAACTTTGTTTGGTTTTAGTAGTCATGACCCGTAAATAGGTATGCATACCTTGAACAAACTAATAGATACGGTTACTTAAAAGAAAAGAAAACACACAGAGTGATCGAAGCTGACCATATATATCGAGTAATGTAATTTAGTTCCATACCAATTATAAAGGGATATTTGCACCAGTAAAGAGTTAAACGGCATCTGAACTATAAATCGGATAAGTGACGCCATTATCGCGTCTACAAAATACGCGCCTGACGTATAAGGGCTGACAGTCCGGTGCTTTACTATGACGATCTGTATATCTGATTTTTTATATACTCATAATATTCAGTATTTCATTACTTGGCGTATACAACCAAACCCAGTCGTATACTATGTAGTGTAAAATGGGTCATGAACAGTATAATTAATTTAAAAAACACCTCAACTATGGAATATGGCAAATTTGGATTTAGCGCAATTGTATTTCAAATGGAGAATAGCAATCAGTACAGCCCTTTCCAGGAGAAGCCAGCTTGGGCTGAAGTGAGACACGTGACTGAATATTACACGCTTATTGGCTCGCTCCGTCAGCCGGTGGCCTGCCGAAATCAACATGGCTGATCTACTGTTATTGTCGCTTGTACTGATAAAGATAAATTAAAAAACCTCTCAAAAATCAGCAAAAAATCGTACGAATAAACTGCACACATCTATCAAAAGCTATTATGCCGCTTTATATAATGAATGTACATGTTTGGCTGGATTTTCTTTCCTTTTAACTGGAGTTTGTTATTATCACAATTAACACATGGAAGTATTGTCTGGCTTGCCGCAAACTTGTTAAAAACGTTCTTTAGAGATTTGGAATTGCGTGAATGTGCGTTCATTTACGTTTTATATGACCTGATATAAGGAAAACGTGTACGTTAAACCAAAATGCATTTGCTATCGCGTCTATCACCCGACTCGGCATGACGGGGATAAATTATCAGGAAAAATAGGAAACGCTGTTTAACCAATGCTGTTTACTTAATCTTTTAGACACTAGAATCGTTGTTTAAATATTTAATTAATTGCGATAAATGCATCCGATGCCCGGAATACTGCTATGTGTCAATGCTCTTCACAACTAAACCGTAATATGATTGGATGAAAATTATACTTGAACCACACCTTATTGCGTACAAGTACATGTTAGCTAAATGAAACTCACATTGGTTACGTCCAACGTGGTTATCATTGAAAAAAATCGCAGTGGATTTTTGACTCGGTCGCCGTATGTGGAAGAGTTCCCAGGTACTCACTGAAGGTTTCCTTTGGGCAATGAGCCCGGTTTCCTCGCCACTAAACCTGACAACGCCTCCATAAAATTGAATTAATTTTAAGCGCGGTGGTAAACACCAATCAATCAACGTGGTTCCGGACATACATGTAGATCGAAATTCTCTTAGGATATAATATGATAGTTAGTCAAATATAATGCAAGAGTTGATTCAGCAGTTACCTAGATGGAATGTGCACATGAAGTCGGTTCGTCCACAGTTTTGTATTTCGTCTAGAACTTCGTTTCCGAACTCATCTATTCTTCCCGTTATTAATATATACATATCCGGTTCCTTCAGTTGACTGTGATCGCACCTGCCAAATTCAAGGAATCGATAGGAGTACATATCAGCAAAGTACATATCTTTTTCATATACTGCCATAATATATTTGTCTGGTTTATGTGGCACAAGTTAAGCTATATGTAATGGCTTCAATATCTCATTCAATTTTGAACGAATCAACCACTGTGTAAACGTTCTTTAAACAGTTTCACAGCATCAAATTTTGTTAGCTCGATGAAGTGAAGTAACGTTGAAATTAATCCTTTTATTACTTAAATATCTTGAATTTTCTAGATTGTATATCCAACGACCCATTGGCAGCAGCTGAGTTTGTAGTTCAAGCTATACTATTGTTTACGATTGACCTAAAAGCAGATGGCAATACTGGATTTGGAACCTTAAAATGTTATTAAGGTTTAATATGTTTTCGGTTAATTCTGCAGCTTTCATTTCACATGTCGTAATTCACGAAGTAGTTGCAACCTGGGGACATGATCTGAAAAAAATATATTACCCATAAGAAAACAAACTTCTCAGGTGACGTTGTTTGCGTAAGCGCTCTGTTACATAGGAATAATACATTTAATACATAATACAAACTGAGGAACAGACAAAATATAAATTGAAAACATTTCCTCTGGATCGCCTACTAATCTTGGCAACATACGTTTGAGCGCAGCGTAAAACATCCATCAATCAATCAACCAAAGTGAGGACAAATTCTCAAAGGGGAAGTAACCCTCATCTATACCTTTATATCTACAACAAAACTGTGACAATGAATTCATTTAAGATTTGTTTATATTTCAAAATGTATAATTTTCATTTTTTTTTTTTGCGGATGGGGCCGGGGGGGGGGGGGGGGGGGTGTAGAACCTCAATTGCTGTATGAAAGAAGCACTGTACAGAATTACAGAATAAAATATGCCGATAAAAAGGCTTGTTATCAAAGATATGTAACCGTGTAAAAGGAATGAAGGCAACTTTTGAAGCAATGGTTGGGTAGTTTTGAGGTAATCGTTAACAATGCATGACAAACTATACCTGGATGTGCTAAAATCGTCATTGCTTGCGTTCTTAATTCAGCGTTGTGTTGTTATTGGTAGCTTGACCCAAAGTGGTAGGGTTGTTTTTCCTCAGATTTATTCTGAGGCATTAGGCTTTTCGAAATACGGGACACAATTACCCAGACTGTGTGGCACCCTATCCGTATTAAGCTAAATGGTTCAATACATCCCATGGTTAAGAATTGCTATACATTACTTCAATTGCCTTATATATAAGAATATGTTACTGTCTAAAGGCAAAAGCCACTCGATTTCACCGAGATCTCAACACTTTAGATACAAAATTGTCAAACATTTCAGTTTTTTCACCAAATTTTCGGTTGAAAAAATGAAGTTAGTATGGCAAATGTGCTACATAATCAGTACAGAATGATCTGGATACAGACGCTGAAAACATTCTTCCGATTAAATAATACGAGGACAGGTGATGCTGACGTCAATGCACGTGAGATTTTACTGGACATATGATCCAGATAGACAGATATACATGTAAGCTGTTAATATTAAGGCAATGGTCGGATAAGACGTTTTGATTATTTCTGGAATGAGCGCACGTTAAAGTGGCATGAGCTGCCAAAATTCGTTATCTTTTCTTCATAAATTCTGATTGTCAAAAGAAGCCCAAAGTATGAAGTACCTTGAAAAACTAAAGGATTGACGTTGAAATAAAAAATATTGGTACAGTCAGTATGTGCTAATAACGGACAAAATTCAAATAGCCGGGATGTATGAGTTCATTTTTGGGCCTTTTGTTGCTTATTTAACCACCATAACGTACATCCTCAAGATTGGAATCAAGTGAAAGTTCTTATTTTGTAATTTCAGACAAAAAGAACCCACAATTAACTAATTCTGTTTCAACGAAAATTTCCTTATATTTGGCAGCTCATGCCACTTTAATGTTCCAGTCTCAAATTGTTTTCTCCCTGGTGTTTGATAGATTAAAATTTAAAGCATCTGAACAACAATTGTGTAGCACATCACATGCTAAGCTATACTAACAACATGCATATATGACAGTCTGAATTGGGTTAACGTAATAGTATTCTTGATAGCAATAATTGACATATCACTATCAACTCAACCGTGAAATACACCGGATATTGCACTCACTCAAGGCTAGGTCGTTCGATCCTAACCAAACATATCACATCGCTTTATGCAGACAAATACAACACGAACAACCAAAAAGCTAACATCGCAGATATGCCTACTGTAATATGTCCACCGGGCATAGAGCCCGGTTTCCTCTCACAATAAAATTGGCAACGCCGCCATATATGTGAAATAATCTTGAGCGCGGCGTAAAACACCAAACATTCAAACTACTGCAATAGGAAATATAATGTACAGTTACAATGCTATTGTTTAATTAGTAAGTATTTTGTCAAATATGACACACGAGATATTTGAATTTAGTTTGTTTATAATCTATTTCCTCTTAGAACAATAGCTCTAAAATAGTTTCGAGTCGTCGTTGATTCAAATATGTTTACTTCGAGAGAAGATAATTTTGTCGTGTTTTGTTTTAGGATTGTTGGCCATAGGTAATATCGCCTTGTATTGACGGTGGTATTTATCGAGCGTCGTCAGTGGTGCTGAATATACCCTAGGCCTTTAAATGTCTGTTTGAATAAAAATATCACATAAACGAAACGTTGTTGGACTTCGTAGAACGGCTGAATGGGGATGGCATATTGACTGAGTTAATAATACATTAGTCGATTTCCGGAAACCGTTTGTGGTATCAACAATTTTGAATTAATTTGTTGCTATGTACTTAATGGTACATTCGCCGCTTTAACCCTTCTTTAATTGGTGAAGAAGACGCACCTATACCCGCTTACTACTATCCAATCACCAGAATTAAACATTAAATACGTCCAATATCTAAATGGTGATGTAAAGGTATACATGGAAATGGAACTCCGCACGTCAGTCATCGACCAGAAACTGCGTTCGAGGTTGAATTTCACTAATTTCAAATCTTCTGTTTTGTATTTAAGGTCTAATATTTATCGGAATGTATTTCCCTCAAATCCAAACGTTCGTCTATTTTTCTCGGGTTTGTTGTGTACAATTAGCCAACTGTCAGCTGATTTAGAAGTCATGACTCAAGCCATTAACTACATTGCGGGTACCTAACAAACATAATTTTGTTGCGCTATATCATTGATAACCCTTTATCTTTCTGAATTTACAGGGTTGAAGTAGTGTTCGCTGATCGATGATTTACCAAGTAACCGATAATTAGCACATCGTTGTGAAGTCAACTATGAAATCGTTGAAATAGAACTGATGTGATACTAATATCGACTTAATAAACTATGGCATATATATTCCCAAAGATAAGGCTTGGAGATAAATGACTTCCTGTGGGCTTCCCCTCATATCAAGCATCGCAAACCAGCACTCCTCACATTAGTTACAGCTTTTAAATGAAATATGTCGAGGTTATTCGCATTACACATTCGAGCTAAGTCTTAACTATCCTTAATCTCACTTACCTTTCAGTTATTACCTCCTGTTATACCTTTGAAACATTCCTCTTTTCGCCGAACCCGTTGATTTCTTCGAATTCCGTTGTTAAACTGTTAAATCCCTCGATTCAAAAACCGGTGTAAAAAATTTGTCCCTCAGATCAAACCAGCCAATGAGACGTGTCCATTCCCCGCATATAGTTCATTGGGGCTTCCCCATCGAGATCTTAAAATAACTGGCCTTTGCACACGACACGAATCCTCGCATCCCGTGACTCCTTGCTTTTGAACAGCCTGTCGATCGAGCCAACGGATATAATGGTGGTCTAATGTGTGGCTCTACCTGACCGTCAAAGTAAGTAAACCAGGATAGAGACACATGTGTGCGGCTATCCTCACATTAGCTATTTGGATACAGAGTACTTGAGGGTTTTCATTCCACAACCTATGGTATCCATATTATAAAATTGTGTTAACAGCAAGGCCTTCTTATTTTATAAGAATGTATAAAAGCATACAGCCACAAACTAGGATGGGAGATAAAATCGAATTGTCCTTATGCACATAATGGTTCTTCACATTGCTAGTTAGTACTTTAAAAATGTAATTTCAACATTGTTTTATTAAATGCCATTCATATTTACCCCGCTAAGATTGTATGATTATTGAGTTATATTTGTTTACTAACTAAATATTTAGTACTTCAAATAATGTAGTAACAAGGCTATAATAAAAAACTATTTATAACTGGGTTTTGAAAATGACCAAAGATGTATATAAATGCGTGTTATTTCAAAGGGATTGCAATTGGTTGAAGTCAGAAAAACTGAATGTTAGCAGGTGGTTTATGAAGTCAACACAAACGCGTTAGTCTGTTTTACTTCTAAGGCTTAAAATCCCCGCTTTAAGTGGCATGAGCTGCCAAAATTCAATTTTTTTTTCCTAATTGCTGATCTTCACGACAGTAAGAGGCTTTGAAGGCCACCGAAAAACTAAATGACTGGCGTTGGAATGAGGAAAATCCATACAGTATGTGGGCTGCAGTACAAACCGAAAACGTGTTCGAATAGTAAACCAAATTTAAATAACCATTCATTCATTCTAAGCCAAAGTTAGTTCAAAACAATATTTTATCGTACATTTTCGAGACTAGAAGCACTAAAAAGCTGCTGAATTATTCGTCTAGAGAAAAATAGCCAATAATTTCAACATTCTGTTTTAACGTCAAAATATCACATTTTGGCAGCTCATGCCACTTCAAAAAAACAGCATACCGGGATCCTGAACAAGACGCAGACGCCTACTCTGGTATACTCTACATAGAGACATATCAATGCCAAACCTCTACTTGTGAAGTATTTTTGGGGGTGAACTTATGTTACGAATTGAGTCGAGACCAAATATATTCAAAATCCAATTAAACAGCAAGCTTCTGTTTACTTTTTTTAAACGAATCAGGGTCAACCTAAAAAATGAAACAACCATTATAAAATGTGCATATTTTTATTGCCAAATTACAAGTGACCCAATAGGTTCTTAGGTAGGTAAGTAATCAGACGAGTGTTACATACCAAGACATAAAACAGTTTGAACGAGAACAGTTTGTGTTGGAAATCGACCAAATGACCTTTATCTCCTCGGATCGAATCCTTCAAACGAGTAAACTTATATCAAGTTTCACCAGAGGGCCAGTAATATCAATAGTGGAGACATGCACAGCATAATGAATACCTAACAACGGACGCTAAGTATTCCGTCACAAATAGATGTAAAGATAGGTCACGTCCGGGCAAATCAATGGACAAATGACCTCCTCCAGCGTCACCCTTTCAACATGGATTGGTAGAAATATTATTTCGTTATTTCGACAAATACATGTTATAGAGTAACAATTATGCCAAGCCTTATAAAAACGCATCACTTCTTGTAATAAAATTGGTGCTGTGGAAAATATACAAAGGTGTCAGGTCTTTGTTTTCCGTAAATCTTTGTTTAAAGCTTTTTTAAAGGGAAACTTGCCGCGATATTCAGGAATATTGTTTACATTAAAAAAGAAAGACCATTTTCTGTATTTTTCCCAGACAATATAAGTTAGGAACTTTCTATTTTTACCAAAATTTAAAAGTTTGGACGTCACTTTGTATTTTTAATTTGAATTTGAAAATTAGAATTGTTAGGTACCCGGAACGTAAACAAACCGAACTGCTTGCACAAGCGAATTTTATGTTTCAGTCCAGTTAGTGAACTAACGGCACAGTGTAATTTTACGTAGGCCTATTTATCTGAGAATTGCAGACTGACGATCGGTTAACAGCGACTGGAAAAGCCTGCTGATAATTGTTTGAGTGTAAACCACAGATACAAAGGCCTGAAAGGAGGGTAATCCAACACGAAAGTTGACCGTCACTGATCGTTGTTGTTGTAATCAGGCTTCGATTCTTCGTTTGTTTTTCACCCCATTTCTACATTCTAAAGCTAACTAGACATGTGTTATGTGTCCTATGTTTAAGTTTAGTGGTATTAGTCGTAGTAAGCTCATGTAAATTGGTTTTCTTAGCAAATTTAAACAGGCTACGGCGGCAAGTGAGCCGTTTCATGTGGGGCCGGGTGAAGCACGATCAACGTAAAAATCGAAACAACTTGCGAACGATTTGTAACAGAAGAAAATATCGAGATTGAAAGTCTTATTGCTTCTATTATATATATCAAGGCGGGTAAAATAATCGTCGTTTAAAAAAACTAAATCATGATCACTGATAAAATTACTTACTTTACCAGTTTGCTTCGGGTATTAAGGTGTTCACTTGAAGCTAGTCCGGGTTTCGGACTCCAAAATAACTATTTCTTTATACTGGTTGCCGTATTTTGGAGTTTATTGCGATCATAAAGCCGGAGTAGGCTGCCCGCTCAGAAGGGGGCAGTATATGGTCTGATTTAGACAAAGAAATAACAATATAACCTACTCAGACCGTGTCTAAACGGTCATAATCCCGTTCATGGATAATTTCGCTACCTACCAGTGCCTAATATGGACGAGCAGGATCGGCCAGTAAACATTATTCTTCCTCTGAATTCACTTTTGCCTTCTCCAAGTCTCAAACTCTCAACCATTGATGACGTAACACTGTTTAGCGGTTTTTCAGTTTTTGAAAGTTAAATTCACTTTGAAAAAGGCTAAATTATTAATGAATGTCGTACTGACACTATTTGAGTTACTTATGTCTACTCCGACTTTTTGATTGCAATGAGCCCTGACTCCAAAATAAAAAAGAAGCCGATGTAACCGGTCACGCCAAATGCAGGGCGATAACCAGTTTTTTTTTGTTGTCTTGCTTATTTAATAAGCCTCTTTCGAGTTTGGCTAAAACCCCGCGAGATCACGCGAGAAATGAGTTTAGGGGTATAACTCTCACTGATAAGCGGTTCATTTAACATTAGCGTCTATGGTGATCGACGGTTATCGTGTGGTTTTGTCTTCGATTCTTTATTTCTGAATCATTTCTTTAATCCAATTTTTTTTTGTGAAACACACCAGAAGCTATCAGTTGCGTTTTTGTCAGTTGACTGTCAGTAAAAATATTTATATCGCGTGGATACGCTTCGAAGTTGTCAAAAACCAACGGTGAAAACACAACTACGACGTGTTATTGTTGTGTTAGAAATAATATTATTTTTTTGTCCGTCAAAAAGAAGTATCTAATGGCTTTGTATATATCTTGATATGTCTCACAAAACGACTTTTGTAAAAAGTATGGACTGTAAGCTGAGAATCACAAAAATAACAACTGGGTTACAACCGATCTCCTTAAGCACTAATGTTAATCAGACAGCCGATCAGTGAAAGTTATATCCCTAAACACGGGTCTCGCGTGATCTCGTGGGACTTCCGCCAAACCCGAAAGGGGCTTATTGTAGCAGAATATGAATAACGAAAGCTACAAAACGCACCATAGCTTTATCAGTGAGACACTTCGTTAAGGTTTCAGTAGAGTTATTGGTTTCAGTTTGAGTGCCGAATGATACCTTACTTACTTAATGAGGGAAACGTTCTGGGGCACAGGGTCGGTTTTGTTTTAATTGGTTGAGGCTCTGGAATGGGGTTCACATTTACCGTTGATTGTAAAGGCTGAAATTCATGCTGGTCATTAAAAAATGTTACTGCTTCTGAATAGGACATTTTTTTCAGTTATGCGAATGTACTGTATTTTGTTGGTATCTTTCCCCACCGGCAACCCCCGCCACATGTTCCATATATATGTGATTCTTGCCACATCAAACTCACTTAGTTTTACCTTTACAATTTGAGGCTATATGTCGTTTACATATGAAACATCTAGGAACTGGAGGCACACCGAAAATTTAGGATGGATGTCGTCTGTTTTTTTTTCTTTTGTCCTTCATTTAGGCCTTCTGTAGATGGCACCACGGGTAGTCGGAGGACCGACCGTACGACATTCTAGAAGTTTGCTTTTGCTGGTGCCATGATGATGTTCAGTTCTTGAGGTTTGATCAGGACAGAGGAGACTTCGGCTCTTGGGCGTTTCTCAGGAACTTTTAAGGTTTGAGACCTCAGTTTCCTCTAATGTTTGCAGCCTTGTCTTTCTCACAAAAAACGTTTACTAAACCCCATGCAAAGAAAATTAGGCATATTTCTAAACTGTTAAATGATTAATTGATTGATTGATGTTTTAGGCCGCACTGTAGATGAAATTACTTATATTGCGGTGTTGCCAGGTTTAGTTGAGGAGGAAACCGGGCTCATTGCCCCGACGTTCGGTATGTACCTGGCAACTCTTCCGTATCGAGTGAAGAGTGTTTTTCTGATTCAAACCCGCGCCGCATCTACATGTATGAAAAGCATGTGTCGAACTGCAATATTTCCCTTTGCGCCAACAAAATGGCTGGAATCTTTAAAAAAAAATTGTTCCGTTTGGACTAGATCATGTAAAGAACTTTATTCGGGCTAAACTGTCCGCGGTGCAAAAAACATCTAACAAAGCAAATCGCCTGAAACCTTATACAGTTTGTTAATGACGTCAATGCAGGTGTTAAGCCAGGATTAACACTGATATTTGTAGGTTTAATATTTCATCACCCTTCCACTTCCTTTTTCATTTTCAATCCTTTGAAAACTAGGTTAGTTCATTCTACAAACTAAATGACAAACAAATCAATTTGATTGGGCGACTCTGAATGAATTTTGATATCATGTAGAGGACTGTAACCCAGAGGGTGCCTTCCACGTCTGTATTTATAAAACCCATAACAATCGTCTGACTTTCCCTAAGAAACAAATGTTATATAGACAAAGTTTCCGAATTTGACACAAAAAATAACATTACTGCTGTTACAGGTAAAACGAGTTGAGTCAATTGATAGACAATTTGTTCTTGTTTTTATCAAGTTCTTACAATGTTGATGTGATTGTGATTTAAATGTGTTAGTATTAGTATCTGTTTTCTCCTGGACTACTTGCATAAATATCAAAACTGATCGTCATATTCTAAGTTTTAAATGTTACGTGGACATGAGTGAATTCGAGGCATACATACAATAGTCAATTAAAACACCTACTTTTTAAAATATATTCTTTTTTCTATTAGGATAAAACAGATTTGTTTGAGAGGAAAAATATATTATCAGTTTAGTTTTTCCATGTTAAGATTTCATAAAAAAACTGTGTAGTTCCAAGTTACTGAGGGGCCTCGGTGGTCCAGTGGGTTAGAGTGATCGTCCCTCAGTCTAACACCAGCACCTTTCGTCGATGGGCGGAGGTTCAAATCCCACTCTGACCAAACAAAAAAAATGAAAATTTTCTGAGTGGATTTTTCACTCGGTCGACGTATGTGGAAGAGTTGCCAGGTTCTCGCCTCCGGGCAATGAGCCCGGTTTCCTCTCCCACTAAACCTGGCAACGCCGCCATATAAGTGAAATAATTTTGAGTGCGGCGTAAAACATCAATCAATCCAAGTTACTGATGCAGTTGCTCGTCACTTCGCAAAATGTGGGAAGGAGTTTTCTTTTAAAACTAACTACAATCTGCTCTGCAAAATCTCCTTGATATAATATATAAGCGACATTTCATAGACATTATTGTCAAAGATGTGATTATTTCTTTATGTTAATATAAATCCGCTCTCATTTATCAATCTTGCGGATAAACGCTTAATTGTTTCCAACAGAAAGAAAAAAATACTGCAAATGGAAGATCACAAGCTTTACTGCAAATAGAATTCTAAATGTAACATTATCGATAAACTAAGTAATGAATATCAAGAAACTGTATGTACGTGAAGGTGGATGACCTTTAGAAATAAATCGAAGAAGCTGTTTTGCTTCCGCTTGATTACTAATAATCACGCCAGGGTTAATGAATGACATTAGACTCGTGTAACAGATGAGTTTGTTTTAACATCCGGTATTTCAACGAGATATTTTCTGTGTGACTCGTTTAGTAAAGAGAAATACTAATCTGGTAAACTACACCCAAAGCTTTTAAGGAAAGGCATAAACTCTATATACTACTCTTGTAAACTAAACTGATGGAATAAACTTATATATGCTTCTTTTAACGAGTCGCAATAATTGAAGCTGGTTAAAAATCTGTTTTAAGTTCAATTTCTCAGTGGGCTTGGAAAATTATTATTCAGAAATGTTATGCGACCTTTGGTGAATGATTGCAAGATGTGATCATGGTGACAGGGAGCTATTAGAAAGAAGTGTCGCCCAGGCCTCTCGCAATGTCCTCGAACCTTCCAGGATCGATGGATTGGCCATGGTGGCGGAAAAAAATATTTCAATTAAAGATAAATTTTTATATAACTCCTACACATGTATCTTAATAAATGAGACGGAGACCAAGATGGCATTCCTTAACAACATAGAAAATGCATCAAGGTTAATGATTATTTTAAATTGAATCCATAGATTGTCTCTTCAGGATTTCAGATCTGTGATAATTCAAACCAACGTCATATTGAAAGAGGGGCATGTCACTATATATACGGTCCATATTTAGATAATTTGGCGTCCCTTTATTCTTATAATCTCGTCTTCCATATTTGAATAAATGTGTCACCACTTTCGTTTTTAAAACGATTTATTTTATAGAACTCATGCCTGTCAATTCAATTTTATTTCACTCAAGCCCACCATGGGTGGCACGAGAGGCATCAGTAGTACAGTATATAACATGGTTTTTACAGTATTATTTCCATACAATCAAGTGTTTATACCTGCATAGAATAAAGCGTTTGATCTGCATGTATGTCAGATTTACAGTACATATCGATGGAGAAAAGTATATTTTAATACATATACATATTGTATATGCACACAATATACATGTATCTTAACAATTCAAACAACTATACTCTTGGCTTTTTCAAGATGCAAAGCTAAATTTGTTTGTTCCTTCTCCTTCTCGACCTGCTTGAAAATAGGTATTTACCTACAGCAGTTATCGAGCCTGTTTTAAATAAAGAACATCTATCTATCTACTAGTACACACAAACAATTCTCTTGCTTTCAGTGCATTTGGTCTGACGTAACAGAACCTTGGGAAGTATTTTTCTCTTACAGCCTTAGTTTTCTCACAAATGGAATGAAATTCATCACCCATTACACCTTTGTCACAGGCCTGTCTGTTCTGTTAATGCTGTGCTGTGCTACCTGCCTATTTCGATTGGAAGAAAGTGACTACCTGTTCGAAATCGAACAAGAGTTGTCCGCATTTTTTATTCGGAAGAGACAGATATCTCTCAAAACACAACTCAGGCTTAATAATTTGGTAAAATGTTCCCTTAGTCGAATTAAGAATGACTGCATGGTATTGTTGCAGAAATTGATCTTTGAGAGTTTGTTCCAGAGATTTAGTTAATGGTTTGTTACCAGTTACTAGCTGCCCATCCCAAACGACATTAAGACCTATATTGTACAGTATAGACTTAATTGATTTTAGTCAACGTGTAGAATGTATATTTTGGTTTCTGGAAATGAACCGGTATATATTGACTGTTATCCCGCATCAGACAAAGTACTTGCAGTTGATTGGACGTCATCGATCACGTGGAGATGTGATATTTTTCCTTATCGGGCAGACGAGTTCGTATCAGGTTACCTAGAGTTACTTGCCCCTGAATACACGCTGCGACAGCATGTAAACTTCTGCTGAAGTGAGTCGACAAAATTAAAAATACAAACAGAACATATCGATGTGCATGGGAATAGTTTTAGGCGCTGTGGAAACCTTTATCAGAGAATAACAAGCGAACTTATCCCAAGATCTGCTGAACGTAGGTAACTGGTTAGTCTAGTGGCCAGAACTGAGTAGAAGTATCGGTATCGCCCATATCGGCTGAGTTGTAAACACCTTCGCTAAGTAAAAAAAAATATCAACGAGACAAGCATCGGCTAAAAGGAAGGGTCTTCAGCGGGATAAATTCGTTACACAGTCTTTGTGTGACCCAATACGGAATTATATGGGGTGAGTAAAACCGCTTATTGGGCCCGGCTGACGCCTTGCCCAATATGGATTTTACTAACCCCATATATTTCCGTATTGGGTCGCACACAGACTGTGTAACTAATATTATCATATACCTATCAATAATATGTAGTCTTTTGCATTTGCGATATCGGTAGCGTGACAGCACCCTCATCTCACCCCGGTCCGAAAATCCATATCAGCCACATCAGACCGGTCCGAAAATCCATTTCCCTTTGGGTCGTCTGCTTGGGAGATGCCTGCCAGTGAAAGAACGCTACAACCACTGGCAAACAGAATCATGCAGCTTGAAGACCTAAAATAACGTATACTATTTCTGTTGTTATATCTTTCTTATGATATATGATAAAAATGGTTATAACATGCCATTTTTCATATCATACCCCTTAAGTCTTAATATGTTGTTCACATTGGTTGGTATGATATGAAAAATGGTATGTGATAACCTCTAAATAGTCTTTATCAAGAAGTAGCTTTGGCCAAAATGGGATCATTCCAGTACATACACTAATAGAGATAGGTGAAATTCCTAGCTCACCATATATGATGAATTTAGGTGTAGATTTTTAGGTGTATATCTGAAGACAATTCCAAGGTAAGTATATTCATCTACTATGTTTAATTCACTACCATTAAGATAAAATGTAGGTTGTTTTTCCGGGCGACGTTTTGTGAAAATGACTATTTTTTTTGTGTTTAACCCCGCCCCCCCCCCCCCCCCCCCCCCAACAATAAGTTTCAAATGCCGTTAAGACAGATTGTAAACCTTCATTGCTTTCAGCTAGTAGTACGGTGTCATCGGCATAAAGATTCAAATAGATGTCAAGTTTCAAGGGCTTCTGTGCCCAATGAAGATAAACCAGTGACCCCCTCACCTGCCAGGTGACGCCAAAGGTGATTTATAATTAAACAAAAAAGTAAAGGAGACGAGTTTTCATCTTGACGAACCCCTACCTCACAGGTTTATAGCTCACATTTGAATCTTCCCTGTGAAACACGTGATTTGATACCACTAAACATATTTTTGATTAATTTAAGACATTTGCCGTCAATGTTCTCTTGAATAAGCTTGTGCCCTAAACCTCCCCGCCATACTCTGTCAAAAGAACGAGAAAGATCTCTGAAGGCACAAAAACGTTTACGTTTGGTATTTATGAAGTATGCAATCAGTTGTTGTAGTACAAAAATTAAGTCTAACGTTGAGTAGTTTTTCCTAAATCCAGCTTGAGCCTCATTTAGGATTGAATGATTTTCGCAATATGCTGTTAGTCTTTTGTTGATAATTGAAGTGAATAACTTTCCCAAGCAACTTAGTATTGTAATAGGTCTGTAGTTATTAGGGTCAGTAATTGGTCCTTTGTTTTTGTATATGGGTCTAATGATGCCTGTCAGGCAAGTTTCGGGCATACAACTGGTGTTTAAGACAACTTTCAATAATTTGTGGTATAATGGCAGCATTATGTTTTCAGAGACTTTGATATATTCATTTAGGATTTGATCACATTCAGCGGATTTATTATTGCGTAGATCTTTTATCGCCAATTGTATTTCATCGATACTCATATATATGTCTATCTAACTCTGCGATAGGTTGATATTCACGTTTACTGCTCAAATCTTCCACATTCGGGCCATTCGGACGAAGTGAGTTTATATTTCGATAAACATTATACAAAGTGTATATATCTATCGCAAAGGATTCTTTGCTTTTATCAAAGTTATTAATTATTTTCCAATATTTCTTGGGTGAATCCTTTTGTAAATGTCATAACTGATTAGTCAATTCAGATTTATACTTGGCATAAATACTTTTGACAAGGAGTTTATATTCTTTGCTGATATTTTTCAAAAGTAGCGCATTAGTTTCATGTGGGAAACGGCGGAATTATTTGTCATAGTCATCAACTCTAGTCTTTTGGATTCACAATTTTTGTTAAACCATGGTTTGTGATCGGACCTCTTTGAGGTGAATGTTTTTTTTAACCAAAAGTTTGTTTTGCAACTTTTAATAAAACAGTCGGTCAGGTCGTCTACTGCATATTTAGTTTACATTGGGCATCTGTCGGTGAGAGTTCGTCCTTATTTTCAATATCAACCAATTGGTTGAATACATTTGAGACATCATCGGGATCTAAATTGGCAAGAAACGTTTCTCCATGATCACATTTTCATTTACGGAGCTCATAGTGATTTATTAATTTGACTTGGCGGTATTAATTGACTTGCTTACGCTGACAATACTTGATTCCATTCCTTTAATAACAAACAAGTATACAACCTTACAGTGAAGTAGGCGTTTAATCTGATAAAACATGGGTTTAACTCAAGCATAGAAATAAGTAATGTCTATCTGATAATAAGCAATCGTACATTGGCACTCACAATTCAATAACACGGATGTAAACCGGAAAATTAAAGATGAAAACTAATACGCACCGCCAGGAACGGAAGAAAGACATTAAACTCTCAATTCATGATACGCTGGGATTAGATATTAGTTTCCGGTCTGGTAGATTGAAATCCAAAGATACACGTTTATGGCTTGGGGAACGCAGTTTGTCATAAGAATGGGTTTAAAAGATAGATAAAAAACTAGGTTAAGACATGTGTTTGACTTCCGCTCAGATTAACGAAAAATGAAAAATACACAAAGAGAGTGAGTGCAGTATATCTATAACACGAGTTGTCTGTATCATTCGATGTCTCACCAAGTACCACTATTGTTTTACTTAAATGATTAAAAGCTTTTTTATGGTTAGTTTCTTTAAATTGACAATGTTTAAATTTTCACTAACTAACAAGGGGGTAAACACCAGATTAGGATACTTATCAAATCGGATATAAACATACTAGCAGATTTGCAAAACGTTTGGTTTTAGCTGGGATAAAACAAATGTACCCTCTTTAATCCCAGGTTTTAAAAGGCCTTTCCGTTGAATTCAGTTGAACTTTATGTTATAATGTATTTCTTCAAAAAGAGATCAGAAAGGAAAAAAAGAAATAGTAAATTTCATTTTAAAGTGTCTGTTCTCTCGAAACAAAGTCTGATAAAGAAAGCTAAAACATTACGACGGTTTTAAAAACAACTCAATTACCAATGCAAAGTTGTTAGAACAGAGGTGTCACTGAAAATTATACACCCATAAATCACAAAGAAATTTAAAAAAATAGCTTCCTTATGCGGTGTTGGGTTCATGTTGGTATGTTCAGGTGTGTATATTTTCTAATGAACCTACGAGTACATTATGCAGCTGTGCTTGTCGTAGCACTACAAACGTTACCCGTAGAGTGACTTTGTATAATGACAATGTAACAGTGCCCTCCTCTTGGTTTTCCAGTGCTAATTCTAGCAATGCTATGTTTGTCGGCCAACGAAAACATGTTTTATATTCGATCATTCAATGGAATATTGTTTAAGCTGCTTTTCTTTAAAAAATCAGAATGACAGTGGCCCAAATCAACGAGTATTTCACGTATAACCTGAATTATCCCAGGGAGCCAGTTCCCCAAACACCTGGATCTGGCCGCTGCCAGGCTGAAATGCTGGTGAGTGATTCAATTAAACGCTGTTATGGAGTGTTAACATCGTCCTGATCCAGTCTTCTTGGCCTGTGATTGCCACGTTACTTTTTGACGACTTTGTGATGGTTAGTTCCTTTGTTTTCATTCGATGGCAACGTGATTTATTTCTAATAAAATATCTGAACAATTTCAACATTATACAATGATATGCAACACGGATTTGTAAAAAAAAACATCATTTGACAGAAAAGTTCAAATTAGCGTCAAATGGCTGGATTTCACTAAGATATATAGAGGATCTCCACCGAGTGAACCTGTGATATCAGATTTATTAAACGAGAGTAGTAATTTTCATTTGTTCCGAGCCTCTGGCGAGGAACAAATGAAAATTACTACTCGAGTTTAATAAATCTGATATCTCAGGGTCACGAGGTGGAGATCCTATTTATCCCATAAATACCAGAGATCTAAATTCAACAAAAAACAAACTAACTGTCGCCGTCGTCTCTCAGTGAAGCTATAGATAACGCGCATTGATTTACTGGAATGCGGTCAGAGTAAACAGCCGTGCTGAGTAAACAGTTGAAATCGGAAGAAAAACAGTGCAATACAAATTTGTTTAATTGTATAATTATAGCATTCATAAATGATACGACTTATACGAATCATTTTTAAAGCAAATTAGTTTTATTGTACAAAGTAAAAACAATAAACTGTAATTTAGTAAACTTTCCAAAGGGATATTTCAAAACTGACAACAGACAACACGTCAACAGTGTCAACACGCCATTCGTCAGGCAAACATGATAAATCGTAAACATGGCGCGCTGAAACTTGAGAAAGAATCTAACAGAAGATTAGAACAGTTAATATCGGCAACAGTTCAGTGTAAAACATCGGATTAATCCTCATCTGAAGATTGTGAAGATTCGATGACACGAATTCTGCTACGCTTGGGTGCTTCATAATTGTAATGATTATGAACATGAACGTTGAATACTCCTCCAGAAATTTGACCTCCAAATATTGGCGCGACATTTGAGGCTGTGGTCGTACTCGATACTCGAGACATGGATTGCTGACTGGAGATAACATTTCGGGAGTCATTTTAAACGGATTTGACTGCAGATTGAGTTTGAACAGATGACGTTCGGTTGAGTTTAATATGCCTAAAATTTCCCTGTGCTGATTTTCAGAAATAGAACTGTAATTATTTACAGATTGAATGTTGCGATGACCTGAAATTTGCATTATTTGTGTCGGTGGGATATTTTCGTCATTTAGTTTCTGAAGAAGGCGTTTTCGCGCGCTGCTGTTTGTTAATCTTTTGCTAGACGACAAATTTACCTTTACGGCCATGTTTTTCATCAAACTGCCTATTTTGTTTTTACCTATTGGTTGTCTTCTAAACCACTGTTCGCCGGAGATAGGGATTTCACGTGTTGTGTGAGTGGAAATATAGAAAGGGTCATCTTTATTTGAAAACTGTGCCGGTCGGAGTAAACTGTATTTCTTGTACACAGAAACCGGACACCTCGATGAATTAGTGGGTACATCCCACATTTTGGGTTTTACTTTGCGAGTGTCCTTGGGATTTGATCCGCGTTTTAGTTTGCCTCTCGCAAAATTCCAAATACTCTCTATTGTCAATATCTGTACAAAGAGTTACATCTCCCCAGCACATATTCCTATGTTCTGTGTCACCTCCCAATCCAAAGTGTACTGTGGTAAAAAAACAGAGAGTGTTAATTATGGCTTGAGGACTATGAACGCCAAACTGACCGGATGTCCAAAGATGATCAATCTCCTCATCAGCAGCCGGATCTGCCTTTTTGGGTAAGTTACCTTTACCGTCTCTTTTAAGTTCTTTTTGTTTAGATTTCACTGTTTCGCGTAAAGTATAAAATTGCATATCAGTGATTAGTGAACTTTGATAACCATGTCTCTTCAGATACCTTTCGAAAATGGCTAACATCGATCTTAAAGAGGAGGGCTCATAGTTTTCGCCGTCCGGTTTACGTACGCTTACGAAAAATTTACTTTGCAAGAATTTTGCATAATTCTCCTGGAGGAATGTCATAAATTTCTCGCTTAACCCCATATTTGTCATCTGAAGAAATTGTTTTAAGAGTTTCATATCATACGATGTTTTTTTTTGCCGTGTTTTGATTTTCTTCGGTTCGTATGATTTTGAACACATCTCCTTCGTTGACGGGAATAAACCTACGGTTCTTCGTCTTGTCTGCGCAGTCAGTCACCCGGTATTGAGGCCTCTCTCCGGCGGCGCCTTGCTCGCCAGCTTCGTTTAACCGGCCGTTGACATCGGTCCCCTGGATGTAATCTGTTTTGAAATAAAAATAATGTCTTGTTACTTGCTCGCAAATCGAAGTACCACGTAACAATAAAAATTGATATGCGAAAGTATTTCAGATATTTTAAATTTAAGTTACTTAAATAATTCCATAGGCCTACCTTGACCGATGTCGGACGCCAATGTAACCGTTGATGGTATTCTTGTCAATCTTCGTGGCGACAGTTCTATGTCAAAATCTATACCGATTATTTGAACTTTAACTAAATGGTTATCTGTAAATTCTTTCACGCGCCCAGCTCCTTTTTTGTCCACTTTTACAACGTCGCCAATCTGTAAGTCTGTCATGATGAAACATTGAATTTTTGCCACAGTGAAAAAAGCAGACGACTTTGACAGCTGTCAAAAACGTAGTCCGGCTTTGGGTTTGTACCTTTTCATTGGCTAATCGCGATGAATGAGTTTTGCCGGACCAATCAAATTCCCAGGATATTTATTGCCCGTGGGGCATATCGAAAATTTATGCACTAGCTTTATTACACCAAAAATGGTTCATTTATGGGATAAATCATATTTCCATGTGGCCTGTGGCCAATAAGGCCACGAGAAACCAATGCCTGAAAGTGTATCAAGTCGAACCATGGTTGAACTTAGTCCGGGTTTCTGACTTTAAAATGACTTTTTTGGCACTGACGGTCGTATTTTGGAGTCAGGGCTCATTGCAATCAAAACGTCGGAGTAGACTGCACGCTTCGGATCGGGCAGTTTGCGGTCAGATTTAGACAGTAAATAACAACATAACTAACTCAAATAGTGTCAGTACGACATTCATTAATAATTTAGCCTTATGTTAAAGGGACATGAGCTGCCAAAATGTTGATATTTTGAGGTTGAAACAGAACGTTGAAATTATTGCCTATTTTTCGCAAGACGTACAATTCAGAAACTGTTCAGTGCTTCTGGTCTCGAAAATGTACGATAAAGTATTGTTTTGAACTAACTTTGGCTTAGAATGAATGAATGGTCGTCCCGGTTATTTAAATTTTGTTTACTTTTTTACACGTTTTCGGTTCGTACAGGCCACATACTGTATGGATTTTCCTTATTCCAACGCCAATCACTTAGTTTTTCGATGGCCTTCAAAGCCTCATACTGTCGTCACGATCAGAAGTTATGATAAAAGTGTGAATTTTGGCAGCTCATGCCCCTTTAAGTGAATATAACGTTTAAATACAGAAAAACCACTAAAATGTGTTACGTCATCAATAACGCAGAGTTTGAGACTTGAGAAGGCAAAAGTGAATTCAGGGGAAGAATAATGTTTACTGGCCGATCCTGCTCGTCCATATCAGATCCTGGTAGGTAGCGAAAATATCCATGAATGTGATTTTGACCGTTTAGAGACGATCTGAGTAGGTTATATTGCTATTTCTTTGTCTAAATCGGACCATATACTGCTCCGGCTTTTTGATTGCAGTTAACCCTGACTCCAAAATACAGCAGTCAGTATAAAGAAAAATAGTCAGTCTGGAGTCAGAAACCCGGACTAGGTTGAATTGAAACATGACAGTGTGAGTTATATTGACGCCATTAAGATAAACTTGGACCACGGAATAAACCTGGGGCTATTACGAACTTGATCCGTCTGCTGACATTGTCGTCAGCCACGAATGTAATATTCAGATAATAACTTATCCTAATAATAACCTATCGATAGTATCTCAGTCAGATACAAGCCTCCCATGGTTGGGTCGCTGGTTCGGATTCTACGCGGACCAGGAAACACGAAAACACCTTAGTGGGCTTTTCCCTGGATGTCCATTTGGGAGTCGAACCACGTACCCTACGGAAGTCGGAATTTCCTCTAAACTAAACCTGACAATACCGCCATATAAGGGAAATAAACTTGAGTGTGGCGTAAAACATCAATCAATCAATCTAGGTAGTTTAATCTATTTGGACAGGTTTTGAAACACAGACAGATCAGAAACCTTAGTGAATCTACAAGGAGACTGCGTACGAATGTACCTTTGTCGGATATTTACAGAATGGTATCGTTTCAACAATCAATACACTGCAAGAAAACCTTTACCGTGCTTTCCATATAAATTCACCGTGGTCTATCTCGTTCCAATTTGAATCAGTTTGGAGGATTGGCTTTTATCTAGTTTGCCATTCCAAAGATATCTAGACAATTTGTTCTGCAATTATTAGAGACAGATGGAGAGTTAAGTGTACACAAGGTGTTCTAACTGACTCTCTAGAGCGGACCAATGGACGCTTACAGCCTTCTCAGTCATTTTGTCGTCTTCTAATTTTGTTGTGGGTTTTTCCGGATCATATAATGTAGAAATAAACTAAAGAAGGGGGGGGGGGCACTTTGCAATTTATCAGATAGATCTGTAAACCAGTGGGTTTCGCTCTAACTTATGAAATAAATAAGTTCGTCAAGCGAGTTCCCATTTTATACATTTATTTTCTTTTACAATGGAGAGTGGAATTATAATGGGTCGTGGTTGAGGGTGACAGTAAGTGACCTAGAACATACAAAAATACAATGTGATTAGTAATTTCATAATTCGATAGCAATACGCCAATTCCAAATTAAAAACTTTTTTTTACAAAATACGAACTGACAGTTTCGATATAGAAATTCAAAATCTGTAATCCGATCGAAAACATAAGTACACTGGTATATATCAGTATAGACCCGATGATCTTGAAATATCCACAAAATGACATCCTGGAATTACACTGGTAAATCCACAGAATAAAATATTGTTAACACACTGGTAAACTCTTTACTCAGAAAGAACTCACAAATCGAATCACTGACAAGTTATAGCAAGCCGAATATTATCATTCCAAAATATCAAAGCATACTAATCATTGAGCAGTTAGAAACTGCCCGGCGAAATACACCAAAAACGTCTTTAAATATATTCTCAAAAATTCCAGAACAGTCCGGCTAACACACCTTAGCATAAAATTGCATATCTATAGAGACTGGAGATATTCAAGATTCGAGAAAGTTCCTTGACTTCAGCAATACAAAGGCTAATGGTTAACAGCAGTCTGAGCGAGCGAAAGTTAAACAACACAGTATGTGCCAGTCAATATTTTCCAACTGGCGTAGACTTATTATGAGATCAACTTAGTCCATCTCAATGGTCCTTATCTTTTTTTCGATGAACAATTCAGAACTTTTCCTTACGTATTTACAACATATGTATTAATTAACTAATGATGTACAGATAACGTAAATGTCGATAAAGTGGATTCCGTCTCCAAAGAAATTACACTTTAAATGATGTTATTTGGCCCGGTCTGTTTTGTTTCAATGTTCGTTTTAGGGTATTGAGTTTTATCTATTTTACCATTCCAAAGACATCAGGACCATTTGTACGGCATTTATTCCAGGGTGATGGAGAGTTTATTGACGGCGAACTGACTGTAATGGGAGAAGATCAAACAGTTCAGCGAAATCAATAGATGGAACATAGAAGAGAAAACATGCCGAAAACAATATGATATGTATTCATTCCTGATACCAGAGGCATATCAGCATTATATTGTGGCCATTTATAAAGAATATAGAGCCTGATATTAGATAATAATAGTGACATCACACTGGTCACCAATTCATGAGTTATGTACTTTAATATTTATCAGATAATCAATGAAGCTGTGTCTATTCGATTTTTTGTCAAAATGCTAGGCCAGGGAACGCCTCAGAAGATGACGTCAAAACACAGATTTACCCCATAAAGCTGACTATCCATGTGCTGCCGTCCGTTGTCCGTAAAAATGGCACAGCGAGCGATTCTATACGCAAACTGACAAGCATACACAAACGTACATATGGATATACCCTTTATTATTTTATGTGTTTGATTTCATCCATATACGCACGAATTCAAGCACTACGCATACGTATACGTACATTGATGTACCCTTTATTATTTTATGTGTTTGATTTATAAATGTTTCACATATACTCACGAATTCAAGCACTACGCATACGTAAATACGCGCACATGGATAGTCAGCTTAAGACTGTCACTATCATGTCTTAAAACAAAAACTCTAAAACTGTTACTCGACTGAATCTGAATTCATTATAACATAAATATAAAGGCTGCAATAAAAGAACATATGGATTAAATTTAATGATAAGAGTTGTTTCGTGCTATTTCCGTGTGGTGGTTGCTTCTATGAGTTTATGAAACATATACTCATTTATGACTACGGACCTTAATAATGAAACATTTATTTTATGCATTATTACTTATATACATGTAGCTTAATGTGCGGATTGGCGTGATATTATGCCTATCACCGAAGGTCAATTTTCCGCATTGGTTCGTAAATCAACACTAGACGCCATATAATTCCAAAAGCGCGTTGTTACAGCAAATTAGGTCGGGCTATATTTGCCCCGATAAAGATGCTTGTCAGTTAATTCAGAAATAATTGCAACCTAAGAAGATATCAAGAAGCGTGTCCATACTGTGTGAAATTGGCATCTGCCTGATGGCAATTTGATTGCCATCAAACTTCAGATAGATACTATACATGAGGTAAACTACGGGAAACTATTCCATGTCAAATAAATCGACTTATCAAAGTACAAGGGCTCTAAAATATATAGTTATCAACTAACAGTAAAGAGAAGTTTTAACACAGGTTCTAAAATGATGAGCGTCATTTTGTAAGCCGGTCAGTGGAGTCTGTGTCAATTGACACCAGTTTAACACTTGTCGAATGCAGTCGTTATGCACTTGTCCATATCTACACTCTTTAAAGTGGCATGAGCTGCCAAAATGTTGATATTTTGACGTAAAAACAGAATGTTGAAATCATCGGCTATTTTTCACAACACGTATAAATCAGAAGCGTTTTAGTGCTTTTTGTCTCGCGAACTAATTTTGGCTTAGAATGAATGAATGGTCGTCCCGGTTATTTAAATTTTGTTTACTTGTCGTACACTATTCCGGTTCGTATAGGCTACATTCTGTATGAATTTTCCTCATTCCTACGCCAATCATTTAGTTTTTCGATGGCCTTCAAAGCATCTTACTGTCGTGACGATCAGAAATGAAAAAGTGTGAATGTTGGCAGCTCATGCCACTTTAAGGTGCAATATGTTTCTTTCGTGATAGAACCATCACTATAAGCTTCCTCGGTTAGAACTAATGCAACTTTACTAGTACCATCAAGCTACTTAAATTTTGAATACATTTTTGAATGTTCTCCTTGAATATTAGAACTTTGTCTTTCCTTCTCTTTTCCTGAAGTTAATAATTGTTGCATTAGATATGCCCTTGGGGCGTGTGTAGGGCGTGACATTAGCGTTAATAGGTTGTGTGGGCATGTATTAAATTTAACTGACATTAGCGAAGAAATTCAGGAATGGTCGGTTTCTTAACGTGGAAATTAGAAACCTTATGATTGAAATAAGACTTGATAGTCCATTTTTTGACCGAAGTAAGAAATAGCTAAGCTCCAAATGAACGAATAGGCATCCCCAACCTGCTCAATAATCGTTTGTCTTTGTTTTCAAAGAACTTTGTATTCAGTTACATCAATATTGTGAATTATTCATCTACACGGACACCATGTGTTTATCCAAAACGCTAAATAACCTAACATTTAGCAATGTGCTTTTGCATTTTATTCGTCCACCACAAAGTATTATCAGTCCAATTCCAAGAGACAAAAATAAGTTTGCTGTTCCTTAAAACACTATTAATTTACTTTGAACCACGCCTGCTACCATGTTAAAATCATACTTTGTAAACACACACACACGAACACAAACACAGTACTTTACAGGTAGTTAAAAGCCGATGTTATTTAGGCAACATATTACACATGACTGAGTCAGTCCCTGTCCTCAGCAGACCACACCTGTACACTCACTCGTATTCAAGGGAGGTAATTTAAGTTAACAAACTGTCGCGTCCGCCTGTTCCTCCGTCGGTTCGCTTATCATGGCGTAGTATAATTAGAATTGTTTATAACGTACATCTTCTTACTCTGTTTTTGGTTAACACTAGACCCATTGATGTGGATATGTAATAGCTCCCGATTTCGTATGAGCGCGGTTAACTTTGTCACAAAAAAAACAATGATCATATCATTGGTCTACATTGTTTCCCTGAATTGTCTTCTAAAATATATTACTATATTACCACATTTGAAGAGCTTTACTAAATTGGAACGCTTACTTAAGTTGGGCTCATGTGTATGAGATAATTATGATGACAACCATCCCGTAAAGAAACAAATACATATACTTTTGCAACAAAGAAAAACTAATAAAAAACAGGATATTCTCTTAAACACAACATTTAGAGTTAAATCTATCTCAGAAAAAAATTACTACAAAAACAGTACGTCCTCTGGGAATTTTCAAGCTCTATCCATACCCATTGAAGTTATTTCCTACGTTGATATTTATCCAAATCATCCCACTGTTTAATGCCATTTTAATTTGCGACGTTAAATGCAGTTTTGGTAAAGGTTTCCGCAGCTCTGAACTTTGATTAGAAAACGTATCAAACCCTTTGAACTTGAAAAAAGCCCTGTACATGTGATTCCCCTTGAGGTGACATGACATTCGTCAATAAATCCTACCCTTAAGACACATCAGTCTATTTTCGGCACTCATGTCTATCGTGGATGTTTCCATTGATTCTCTTAATCTAAAAATGGATACACTAACCCATTTAACATGTCCCTAAACACCAACGCTCAATGCTAAAACAATAGTAAAAAGGGTACTTAATTTGACGCATTTGTTTTTTATAAATCAACGTTTATACTTTTGTTTAGTTCATTTATTAATGACACAAAATCTTTTTGACTGGCCCATTTAAATACTGTTTTCTTTCAATTTTTTTTTCAGTAAAAACTTACATCTACCAAATAAGTTTAAAGATATTTGTATTTTGTTTGATATATAAAAGACTTGGGCCAGGAAAAGCATAATTTTGATTACAATTGATCACCGCCGTAGAATGAATGCAATAAATTCGCGAGAACATGAAGATGTCCCAATAGTTATACTTTTTAAAAAAAGACATGTATTGTACATTCGTGAGTTCCTCCGTACTCTAGGTGATTTTTCTGCTCCTAAAAATGACACGAATAACAATCGACAATTATACAGCTGTTTCCGAGAGAATCTGCCATTAGCCAGTTTGGCACTCACAATTCAATAAAACAGACGTAAACCGGAATGTAAAGATGAAAACTAATACCCACCGTGAGGAACGGAAGAAAGACATTAAACTCTCAATTCATGATACGCTGGGATTAGATATTAGTTTCCGGTCTGGTTAAGATAAACTTGGACCACGGATTAAACCTGGGGCTATTACGAACTTGATCCGTCTGCTGATATTGTCGTCTTCCACGAAGGTAATATTCTGATAATAACTTACCTATCAATAGTATCTCAGTCAGATACAAGCCTCCAATCGATGGGTCGCTGGCTCGGATTCTGCTTGCACCAGAAAACATGAACAACACCTTAGTGGGCTTTTCACTGGATGTCTATTTGGGAGTCGAGCCACTAAGTCGAAACTAAACCTGACAATACCACCATATAAGGGAAATAAACTTGAGTGGGGCGTAAAACATCAATCAATCAGTCTAGGGAGTTTACTATGGTTTAGTCTATTTAGACAGTTTTTGGAACACAGACAGATAAGAAACCTTAGTAAATCTACAAGGAGACTACACACTGATGTACCTTTGTCAGATGTTTACAGAATGGTATCGTTTCAACAATCAATACACTGCAAGAAAACCTTTACCGTGCTTTCCATATAAATTCACCATAGTATGTCTCGTTCCAATTTGAGTCAGTTTGGAGGATTGGCTTTTATCTAGTTTGCCATTCCAAAGACATCTAGACAATTTGTTCTGCAATTATTAGAGACAGATGGAGAGTTTATTGAGAGCGAACTGACTGTAATGGGAGAAGATCAAACAGTTCAGCAAAATCAATAGATGAGCTATCGAAGAGAATCCGGGTCTAAAACAATATGAGGTGTATTCTATCTGGATACCCAGAGGCTTGGAATACATTGATCCACATTCTCATGATTACCAATAACAAAGATTCTTCCCTTAAGAAGAAGACATTATGTGAAGGCATGTATGTCCGAAGATACCATTATTTGACGACGAGGGGCGAGGCCTCAACTTTGTATATAACAGACACTTTAATCCTTATCACACAGTTCAACAGGACGTTATTTATTTATATTCTAATGTTTTTCATTTACAAATCTTATTAAAATCATTCAGTCCAACTTTTTCAGTCGTTTTGTTGGACACGTCCTCGAAAAACCATAACGAATTAAATAGATTCTGGAATAATACATCTGAAGAAATCATATCGGGTGAAATCAATGCCGAGACATCAATAACGGTGACGTCATAATATCGGAGCGTTGTGACGGGAAAGAAACACAGATGACATTCACCAATATCATTGCACTCGGTTAGTTACCAAACGACGTCAAAATTCGAAAATCAAATGTGAAAGTCATGAATAAGACCCTGTTAATATAAAAACTATCGACAGGGCTACAAGAACGGAGCTACGGTAATAAGACGTCTGTGTAAGTATCCTTGTAAGTTCGGTTTCGTGTGAATCACAGTTGCCGACGCCATATTAACAACAACACGTAAGGCACACAATGCCTCTTTGGCAAGATCACTTCCATGGATTTTCCATGAAATGGGGCCATGAAAGGGCCACGAAATGGAAAATCTTCTCTCGATTGCAATACAACTTTCTTTTCTCGATAAAAATTATGCAATCTAAAATACGAAGTTACGTACTTAAAGGGCAAATGTCGCCATTTTTATTGGAAAAAAAATCATTGAAATGGGGTTAGAGAGTTCATTTGAATTTTAAGCATTCGACAAAACAACATCATAAAATTCAACCAGACATTTGCTAGTATTTACTATTATTCTCTATCAAAAACACATATTCATCAACCCAACAGATTACCCCTACATACGATTCACTTCAAACGCAGAACAAAACACAAAAAGCGATCAGTGCACACTGCGACAAATATCCATATATAATGCAGCGTACACTACACTTTCAATCTTGTGTCCAGTTTAAAAACAAAAAAAAGTTTTCAATAGCTGATAATGCTGGTATTAGTTATACCCAGGAGTGTATGTCCATGAATGTCCCAATGAGTTTCGAATGACGTATACTATTTCTACGAATAATATCACCGAATTGGTAATCCATGTTCTGTATCAGTCCTACGCCTTTAAATATAGCTACATATGTGTACACTCGATATGCTGTGTTCTAAATGACAACCAATTAAGGATTTCAAATCGATCTGGTGCTCTTTTCCATAAAATCTTCATAAATTACATTTGTCTCTTGGAATTCACCTGTATCGTCGTATATATTTGTTTTAATTACAAGAGACAATTTTTACAAAGAATAAGTTTCTAGTGTTCCTTTATACGTGTACATAATTTACAGCGAAAGTTAAAGACCCACTTGCCGCCGTGACTTGTACATTTGCTAAGAAAACCAATTTACATGAGCTTACTACGACTAAAACCACTAAAATTAAACATAGGACACATAAAACATGTCCTCTTAGGTTTAGAATGTAGAAATGGGGGTGAACAACAAACGAAGAATCGAAGCCTGATTACAACAACAACGACCAGTGTGGGTTAACTTAGTGGTGAATTACCCTCATTTCAGGCTTTTGTATCTGTGGTTTACACTCAAGAAATTATCGGCAGGCTTTTCGAGTCACTCTTGCCCGATCGCCAATCTGTATTTCTCAGATAAAGTACTTAAATTTATACTGTGCCGTTAGATCACTCACACCACTCAAACATTAGGGCGCTTGTGCGCATGTTCAGGTTAGGGGTTTGTTTACTTTTCAAATTAAAAATACTAAACGATGCTAACTTGGTCTGTCTGGGAAAAATACCGAAAACCGCCCACTGTTTTTTATGCAAACAGTATTCTGGATTTTCGCGGCAAGTATGTGCCAGTCAATATTTTCCAACTGACTCAGACTTCAAAAAGATTATGACGAACAATTCAGAACTTAATTTGAATGCAATTTTCCTTACGTATTTACAACATATGTTCATGTATTAATTAACTAATGATGTACAGATAACGTAAATGTCGTTAAAGTGGATTTCGTCTCCAAAGAAATTACACTTTAAATGGTGTTATTTGGCCTGGTCTGTTTTGTTTCAATGTTCGTTTTAGGGTATTGGGTTTTATCTATTTTACCATTCCAAAGACATCAGGACAATTTGTACGGCATTTATTCCAGGGTGATGGGGAGTTTATTGACGGCGAACTGTATATATATAAGACTTCGGCCAGGAAAAGCATAATTTTGATTACAATGGACCACCGCCGTAGAATTGATGCAATAAATTCGCGAGAACATGAAGATATCCCAATAGTTATACTTTTTTAAAAGAGACATGTATTGTACATTCGTGAGTTCCTCCGTACTCTAGGTGATTTTTCGGCTCTTACAAATGATACGTGTAGCAATCGACAAAGGTACAGCTGTTTCCGATAGAATCTGTCATTAGCCAGTTTGTCAGAAAAACACATCGGTTCGATTTTACGTGATGGAATTTGGCTAAAAAATCCAATCGCTTGACATGTGCTGGCTTACAGCTTTAAGATAAAATGTAGAACTCAGACGATATTTAGGCAGCGAGGAAATTTGTTAGAAAATGTTGTGAGGCAATGTGGTAATGTGTGACAGACTGTAATTCCAGTGTCTGACAAGCTAACGTTCTAGTTTGCTACAGGCGTAAGTTATTCATCTTATACAATATGTAAGAGAGTTAAGGTTTAATAACGTTGTGTTCATAGCAAAAATACTTTGTCAAAAACGTAAAATGAATTCGACAAGTTTATTTCTACATTTATATTTATCATAGGCATTTGTAACATTATATTTTGTGACGTTAATAGAGTTTTGGTAACGGTTCCGGCTGATCCGAACTTTGATTAGAAAACGTATCAACCCCTTTAAGATTGAAAAAAAAATGTTAGACAGAGGTCGATGCAAAATTATATGTACTGAAGTATGTTTTTTCAGAAAAAAGCGTTTCGTCTTTATTGGATGTAAAGTGAGTAATATGAACTAGAAATACTACAATTGAATGAGTTTAAATTTCCATAACAGTCTCACACTAAACAATGTAAATACTTTAACTGTATAAACTTTCTTTCACTTATTCTTTGAATGCCACTTTTCGGCTGAATCCATCTATCCATCTATATAACACACAGAAACCGATCGAATGATTATTTAAGTATTCATTCAAGCAAAACACATTTCAGTTAAGAAAAATTCCAAATTCTTTGAACTTTCTTTTTCCCTGTAGTGAAGTTTATGAAAGATTAAAAATCTCAAATGTATAGCCATTTTAAGTTCACTCATATTAAATGGTCCAGAAGTCAATTCTAATATCATTACTATACAATGGTGCCTGAAAAAGAGCTAAATCCACTGCAATCGATTTATTTTCTGTTTTCATGAAATTACGCGAACATCTTGAGAGATAAAATAACCATTAAAATGCCTACAAATCTGTCCACAGTCACGTGCGAAGAACAGATATGATCTTGTCTCATTGGTCAGTGAACATCCTATTCGTCAGGACCTTGTGGATATTGACTTTTTGAAAACCATAAGCTTATACTTAATAAACAATTTCCAACGTAAAATATAAATGTAAATAATAAGTAGAATGGTATACAGCTGTGTTTTAATAGCATTTATATCTTTTCTCTCGAAAGGCTTCGCATCTCCTGGGTTATGCTCCACATTTCACTGGAAACATTATGCCCAAACACAATTGTTCAATATCCTAAATGTATATAACTTTTGGAAAACTATCATCAATGAGCTTCGATTGACTTAAAGTGGCATGAGCTCTCAGATATATTTCTATATATTAAATATTATTTAAAGTAACTGTATTGTGTTCAAATATAGCCGAGTGTCTGATTCAAACATGATAATAACTTTAATAGATTCGTCCATAATCTGTGCATGAATAAGAACTTATCCCTAAAATAGTTTTTCCTTTGCATTTTACCGGTACCTAATCTAGCTTAACATAGTATACTCTTCTAAGCTTGTGATTTTGTAATGATTCAATTATTTGGGGTATCTATCTCGCAAAATTTGTTTTTGTGTTTTACAAATTCAATTTGTCCATTGATTTGTAGGGATGGGGTGGAGAGGCATTAGTTTATTTTATCGGACTGGCTCCAGTGGAAACCTTTGAAAACACTAGTTGTGTGTTTTGTCAGGATTGTGTGTTGATGCATATGGGTAATGCAAAGTAACACTTGAACCCAAAGAATGAACTGAATTTTAAAGTTCACAAAGGCCGAGGCAGATCGCAACTGGTTTTTAACTTGAATTGTGTGTTGCTTTAATGTGGCTCTTTGTGGATTGTGCTCTTTGATTTATTGGTGAGCTAAACATACAATGTCTGGAGATAATCACGTTTTTTCGAAGTGAATAATGTCCCCTTAGGGCAGTGTCATTGTTGTTGTTGTATGAGAATCGATTGGTTGCGGCCACGTGCTCAGTGTCTTCAGTTGCTTCTGGTTATACATCTAATTTTGTCGTCTTTCGCCAAAATGTGAAAAGTGAAGACGAATCGAACATATTGACTTAACCCAGCTAATGTTACCCTATAGGCATTTCGTTTTGAATTCAAGCCACATTGACGTGTGTCGTGGGTGCACCCATTGATTCCTCTTATGTATAAAAGGTTCTGCCAGGCCGTTCGATCAGTAATGTCAATACCATACTAAAAATTAGGTCTGATTTGTTGATGAGAAAATTGCTGATAAGAAAAATGCTGTAAACGGACTTCAAGAATAGTACATGTTGAAGGAAAGTTACTACGTTTTTTTAACAAAATACATGCTAAACATGTAAAGTATTGAAGGAAAAGTTTTGAAAGGCCTAGTATCCTCACATTTTAAACATAACTGGACGTATGCATATTGTGTGCCACGATTAATTTTATTGTTTTGCTTGAAGTAAGCTCTTGCAATTTCGCTTTCTTAACTAATTTCCAACAGACTGTGTGCTTTACGAATTGCCAATCAACTCAACATCAAATTAAAAACTACCAATGGAAGCGTAAACCATCATAACCTTACTCATTCAGAATGTCTTGCTTTAAGTAAGCTAAGGAGAAATCCAAACCCTACATGTAGCTTTATAAAAAGTACAGATGATTTGTTGTCCAAATTGTCTAAGACATCCATAACACGGGATGTGATTCTGGTTAGTCTGGATGCAGAGTCTATGATTACAAACATTGACATAGACTTGGGTCTTAAATCCATAAAATCAGCATTTCAAAGATATCCTGACCACCGTCGTCCTGACAAAGACATTTTAGAATTGTTGGAATTTAGTTTAAAAGGTAATAATTTTGAATTCAATGGGGAGATCTTTCAGCAAATTAAAGGGTGTGCTATGGGTAAAAGTTTTAGTCCTAACTTTGCCTCTATTTTTATGGCTGAGTGGGACAGTGATCTTCTTCACAAATGTCACAAACAATCTTTAATTTACCTTCGGTATCTGTATGACATTTTTAGCATTTTGCAGCATACGTTGGAAGCCTTTTATATTTTCATTGATATTCTTAATTCCCACGAGCCCAGCATTAAACTACAGCGTACTATTGATCACACTTGTGTGCATTTTTCGGATGTAACTATTAACAATGACCATACATATCAAACTGTTGGGTATCTAGATTGCAAAGTATTCTCCAAACCTACTGACACGCATCAGCTGCTTCATGCTGGGTCCTACTATCATCCCCACACTTTCAAAGGAGTCATTAATTCTCAGGTTTATAGATTCTATAGAAACTGTAGTTATTTTTATATTTTTAATCAGGCTTGTTCTGTTCCTTTTAAAGCTCTTCTCCCCAGAGGGTATTCTATTAGGTTACATTAAGACAAACCACTTCTCCCCCATTAGCCTCCGACACGATCGCTTCCTCTTCGCGAGTGTACCATTACGCGATGCAAACTCGATGTACATGTATACGTGCCTGATCGCGGAACTTTTTTCGGAGAACCATCTCGCAACGAATATCAAATGGCATAGAATCTTAATTGCAACTCCTTTAATGTCGTGTTTTTTATCACGTGCTAAAAATGTAGTAAGCATTACATTGGAGAAACTCAGAATTATCTTCGTCAAAGAGAAGCCAACGATTTGCCTAGAATTAGACTTAAACATGATGTGCCCGTGGCACAACATTTCAGCACTCTAGGTCATTCGGTTAAGGCTCATTTTGAAATCATGCCTATTGAAAAAAATCCCTTCTCTCACTTCCGCTGCAGATACCAAGTACAAACGTTTGGAAAGGGAAAGTTTTTGGATTCAAACAATACAAACTATTTATCCTTTGGGTTTAAAACTATAATGCCATTTGTGTTTCAGTATAACATGGCCAGCATAGCTATGCCAAGATTATAGTAGAAGAATACAAACTACCTCAAAGTAAAATTGCTCGACCTCTGGCCCTGTCTTAGGTTTTTCTAGGGGGAACCAACTTTTTCACTTTCTCTTCAAATGATCCTATGGGGTTTAATCTCAGTCTGCTGATATTTTACCATAGCTTAAGATGCGTAAGCATTCTCAATGCATTATAAAGGGTTCCAGAAAATTCCACTGACTAAGGCTAAACTTATGTCAGTCGTCCTTCTAATAAAATATCATAGATTTAGTTTATAACAACAATTTATGATTGGATATAAAGGTCTAAACGATATCTTTTTAACACAATTAGAAACTTGCCTTCATGGTCATTTTAGACAAGAAGATTTGTCCTGTGCCCGTGTGTTTTAGTGTTCATAAATGAAAGAGTTATTTTTACAATATGATCACTAAGGGTAAGATGAATAGATGTATAGAAACGGGTTGGTTTAATTTCGAACACTATTTAAAATCAATAGCGACGATCCTTACTGGTCCAATCTATTTTCTCGATTTTGTCCTTACTTCAAGATTGTTTTATGACCCGTCTTGATCACCCGATACCTAGCAAAGATCATGAAGTTTAATCGAATTATAGTTTGCAGACTTCGCTGACAATGGCTGGCTTTCTTGTGTAAATATTCGATCGCCTTTCGTCTGTATTTGAGCCCATTTTCCGATAATTCATTGAAAT
The DNA here is from genome assembly GCA_963971465.1 of Lepidochitona cinerea. Lineage (NCBI taxonomy): Eukaryota > Metazoa > Mollusca > Polyplacophora > Chitonida > Tonicellidae > Lepidochitona > Lepidochitona cinerea. The sequence goes on along the minus strand of OZ020560.1, from coordinate 13,111,297 downwards.
GTAAACATATTCAGACTACGGTCGTGTCTATCTGACTAACACAAACACAACTATTCCTCTCCTCCTGCTTTTCGCTTCGGCACAACTATATTTCCCATAGGAATCCCTTTGTCGCACATCAACCTCTCTCTGTAAATCCACTAAGACACAGACAGTTGTCTTAAGTCCCGATAACTTCGTTAACGCCTTCAAAGGAACTGCCAATGACAGCCAAAATGAATGATAACCCAAGACTCAAAGTAAATAGTCGGTGAAACGTCAAATTAACCTCAATAAAGGAACTTCAAATTGTCATACAATCTAGAGTAACGTTAAGCATGTGTCAAATTTATGTTAGAATTTACGTGAAAGAAAGTGGCCGGAAAACAGTACAATCTTTAAACCTAAAAGTCTCAAAAGACAAAACACTCAAAAGAAATACAGTGTTTTAGACATGTGGACGTTTATGTTATGAGTTTACATACAATATAAATATCAATTGTACAACATAGGTTGTAGAATACTGCAAATAACAAACAAAACAATGGGCCATGATTTAGTAACATGATTTAGCTAAAAGCCATGACTTCTTTCAATTTCCACTTATAGAATTGTCTTGATGATCACAAGGGCATAAATAGAACCAGCACCATCTTTTTTCGTTTACAAATATCATTATTGCATTAGTGTTCTAACAAATCGATGTTGTCATTTGACGATGGTGGTTATTTTTAAAAGCAATGGCTGGCTGGTTTGTCAGAGGTCGAGCCAGTTTACTTTGTTCAGCAGTTTGTATTCTTTTTTATAACAGGAGCCATATTCATGCTGGCCTCAGTGCACCGAGACACAAAGGGTATAATACTTTTTTCACGACACCTTGTCGGGTTCAAGTTCAAACCCAAAGGGTAAACAATTTATAACCCTTGAATCCAAAAACTTTCCCATTCCAAACGTTTGTGTTTGATATCCTCAACAAAGTGAGAAGAGGCATTTTTTTCAATAGGTATGATTTCGAAATGGCCCTTAACCGAATCACCTGGGGTATTGAGATGCTGTGCCACGGGCCATGTCCAAGTCTAATGCCAGATAAAAGGTTAGAAGCTATTTGTCGTAGAGAACTTTGAGTTTTTCTCCTGCATATTGCATGCGACATTCTTTGCACGTGGTTACATACACGACGTCAGGGTAGTCGCAATACGTTATATTTCCATTAAGAAAAGGTTACCCCCCTTGTTGTACTCTCTATTAGAAGGAGGAAGCATTTCCCCACTTTCGCGAGATTTCTGGGACGCGCCTTGTGTTTAATGAGTGGGGAATTGTACAGAAAACATCAGATAGTTGGACAGGCCATAAGGCCAAAATATTTCGTTGGATTTTACCTCAAATAGTTAGAATAAAAATATAAAGGTTCAATTAATTCACTAAAACCTAACGAAAGTAACGGTAAATAGATCTCTTTATTTGTTTGTATTCCTGTGCATTACAATGAGAACGAGGCTGTCCTACTCAAACCAGTAAATGCTCCTCCACTTGAAGAGTTCTAATAATGAAAATACAACGTATTAAGGGCCTCTGCCATTAGATATTTGTTCCGGGTTTGGTCTCCAAGAAAGGTTCCGCAGTCTGACACGTATACATCGAGTTTACATTGCGTTTTCAGGCACTCCATTGATGTATCGGAGAGAAACGTTGGGCGGTAATGATACATCCATGAAGGAGAAGCAAACGTGTCGTGAACTGAAGGGGGACGGAGAATAATTAGTATTAACGTGTGAGTTTTTATTCTTTTGAATAATCTAACAGAATACCCCGTGGAAAGATGGGCCGTAAAAACAACAGAACGAGCTTGATTATTGATTGATTGATTGCTTTGGTGTTTTAGGCCGCGCTCAAGATTATTTCACTTATATGACGGCGTTTCCAGTTTTAAGGTACGTTCACACTATACCCGGAATTCGGTTCGGGGTCCGAAACGTTTTCCGTACTAAAATGGCTTCAATGTTTATCAGTACATTTGTTCACACAAGCCTGATCCGAATTCGCTACGGACACAGGATTCGGACAGCACGAATATAAATGGCTCACAGAGCCATTTTATTCGGTCCGGCGTCAAATTCGTTCACGATTTTCCATTCTGACCAATCAGAATCGACCTGTGAAAAACATGGCAATCAAAAACACAATGACCTTCATAGGGGTTTGGAGATGAAGCAATCGAGCGGTTTCGTGTAGAAAAGGAGTTGAATAAATTTTCACAGGATTTCTGAAGGATTATAACAACAAGTGTCCCTTTTCCTAAAAAAATCAAGCAAACGAATCTCATCTTCCAAACCGCTCTCAATTCTTGTTGAGTTATGTTGTTGTTGTATCAGTATGAACTGACTGGATAAAATCGGTCGATTATTCGTTGCAGTGTGAACACAACACACCGAAAACGCTGACCTGTCCGAAATCCGGTTCGTACATCAATCCGAATTCGCTGCATAGTGTGAACGTACCCTTATTGTGGGAGGAAACCGGGCTCTATGTCTGGAGGCAACCATCCCACATAGGTCGATCGAACAAGCTTGATTAAAAAAATCTATAGAACTGCAGTTTTTTTTTATAGAATATAAAAATCTGAGAGGTAATGATTGATTGATGTTTTACGTCGCACTCAAGATTATTTCGGTCGGTGCAGACTTTCCAGGGGGGGGGGGGGGCTGATTGACTTTTTTTCTTTGTGTATAGTATTATTGATATCCTAAAATCAATTTCTGATACATAAATTATTCAATGACATCAAGAATTCCCGAAAAAAGTCAAATGGCTTGCCATACTATAGCTATATGTTTTTATGGTATCACCTGCGCCATCCGTCCGTCTCGGATTCCCTTCCGCTCCATACCTTAAAGGAGAAGAAAATCTAAGCTTTAGACTAGTTTAGATGGAAAGAGTAGAGTTCATTTAGTCCAAAACAACTGTCCAATGTATGATTTATCCCCTCGTAAGTGAATAATTGAAATTTGAAGGTGGCGTTACAATAGAGAATAAGCTCCATAGGCCATTCACAAGGCCGCCACCATTTTTTTCATTAGTTTTATCCAATTATTGTTGAATAAAAATTTAAGTGCGTTATAGAGTAGTCATGTGATGCAATTTAGCCAATGGCTGGCTAAGTGATGGCGTGCGATTGCATACTGACCTATATATTCGGAGACAATCTGAATACAGGTCACAGTTTCTCACTTCCGGGATTTTCCTAGAACGAAAGAAGTTCCAGATATTTTTGTGTGTGTGTTTTTTTTATTATTTTTTTCCTGGCCCCCTGCATTTTTTTTCTGGGCATTTTTGTAGTTTTTATGAAAGGACAGGGGTTGAGTTACTGTCTCAAAATGATTTTAGAAGTGGAATGGGACCATTTCAGGTGGATGGAGATCTGGTAGTTAGGCGTGCTTTGGTTTGTTTACATGCGGCGGAGTATGTGCATAGTGACCCCTACCCGCATTTTCTGGTCGTAGTTTAAAATTTATACGATCAACCTATGAAAACATTGTGCTTAAAATACTCCCAAAGGACTGTTTGAGGCCCCCACCGAAGGATTTGGTTCAACGAAAGTTAGATACGGTGCTGTAAGAGCAGACATTAACATTACCGCAAATGGGAAATGAAGGAAAATGAAACTGTGACCTGCTGCCTGTATGGGTTGAAGACATATTTTGTGAAATAGATCAGTTTACAACAACAACACTGTGTTTGTGACTTTAAAGCTGTTAGAAACACATTATAAGATCTAGAGTATTGTTTCGATGTGCTGAAAATGTATCTTTTATGTCTTTTGTAGCAAAATATTTGCAAAAAATTGATTTCTTGATATTTTTGGGGGCAAAGTAATGTACATGATTATGAGTTAAATTTCTCCTGTAAGTAAATGATACTTTTCAACATAGTAGCTTACCCTTTTCTGCAATGATAGGCCATACAATCTGGTTGCTTTTCGCATTACCCTTGCCAAAAGACACAGAATACTACCTCTACCCCAAATGTTTGTAAAGAATTTTTGTAGATATTTACTTTTTATTTGGGTTTCTGACAAAAAGCTATAATTCTTACATTGATTTGATTGTCAACATATGAGAAACATAGTAACCCGCCTTTTTAGTCTTACCAAATGCCTTTTTAGTGAAAAAATCTTTTTCGGTGTTGTTTTATGTCAAACTGAATATGTTTTTGTACTCTTTCAGGTAATTTCAGGTCCTGTATAAGATGAATGGAATTGCTTATCCACCTGTGAGTAGTTTTTCCTGATTCACACAGCAAAGGAATGGGAATAAGACTCGTTCTACTTTTTCAAGAGGTCATTTTACTATTGGTATGGCTTCACAGCTTCGTTACATTAGAAATTCGCCCCAAATAACATGCCTAATGACACTCAAAGTTGGCATAAAAACGCTCAGAATATCATGAACTGGGCTTTCTTGATTTTATTCAGTACCTGCATGTGTCTTACACAATTTTCATTTGCAATATGCAGGAATTCATTGTTTTTAAGAATAAGCCGACCTTAAAATTACCCCCCCCCCCCTATTATTGTATATTTTTTATTAAATCTAAGCATATTTTCCCAGAAATATCCTTTTAGACCCTTGTTGGACTTTTTTGGGTGCAGTTTTGTTCTCTGGGCTAGGCTAATAATTAAGTTCATATGCAAGGATAAGTGTGGGTAGTTTTGAACAGACTTTTGTGTTGGGGAACCCCAACAATAAGCCGTGTGGCATGGGACTTTCTCCTCTGGTTTTAAGCTTTCCAGTACAATTTTGAACCTAAAATCAACCTGGGATACATGAATAACACTTGTTTTTTCAAGCTGTTTAAATTTGGCCACAGTATGACTGATTTTGAGTAGAATGTATCCATTTTGTAATCCAACCGCTCTTAATATTTAACAAAAGCACAGTATATATTAGTTGAGGAAGCCACAGAAAAATATGTGTCCTCCTATTTTATTGTAGAACACCCTTAGTAGACTTCACACTAGTTTACAGAATTCAAATATGTTTTCCCAGAGCTGAGATATGACAATTTTAAGCTGTTTTAGCTCACCCGTCATTTTCCTTGCTATGTTCTAATGGGGGGTGGTGTAAATGGGAGGGCTATTGTCATGCCTCACGAGTTTGGTTACGGTATAGCATGTGAGATAACCCGTCGCATATCCTAGCCAAGGCTCCAAATACAAAAATCCAAGACGTGTAGTGCTCAAACTATATTGTATTTGAAACAGTCCAAAATAATTGGTAGAATAATTGATCGGGTAAATTTCTACAAAGTAAAATAAAAGGGGTGGTTTTAGTCATTACTGAATAGTTTTGCATGTGCAAAATAATACAAGGTACCAACATAGACTAACTACATAAATGATACCGAAAGTCAAAGTTGCATATGGGTTAAAAATAGACAAATGTCAGATGGATACAAAGTTGGAAAAAAGGGGTCACGAAAAATCCCTGCCAAATATGGACGGACTACTTTAAAGTCCACAAGGAAAACAAAAGACAAAGGAACGAAAAATAGAAGTGGCAGGGTTAAAAAGGTCAAATTCCTACGCGAGAATTGTGTCAGTGAAACAACCAGGTCAGGCGTGATGCAGAAAATGAAACAACGTAGTTCCTGTATGAAGGGTCTCAAAATACCTCTAAATCGACCATAAAAGTCAGAATAAACCAACGTGGATCTTATCCAAACGTAAAGGGTCCAATATAAGTTAGGCCATGCAGTAAACATTTAAATGTTTTACGAATTACAATAGAATGGGGTTGACATACAAACCCTCTGACCTGGGAGCTGTCGCACAAGAAATACTTAAGTGTGAACAAGAACCAAACAAATCAATTCGCAATAACATGAGGTTATGTAATATGAACATGTGATAGAAATAAAATAAACAATAGCGTTACTCACACCGTGGGTTGTCACAAGTCCTTATAAAGATGTATGAAGAATTAAATCACCGAAAAGTTATGCAGTGAGTTATAGAGAGATGAACAGAACAATGGATAATGAAACTAATCCTAAGCGCATGCGTAAAAAAGATAGTAAAGTGTACTGTTCTTACCTAAAATAAAAGTCATATAAAACGAGCTAGAGTTCAAAACTAGGCTAGGGACTGACGGCACACTCCCCGTCCGATGCCTAGGAAGGCATCATTATAAGTCTCGAATATTAACTTTGAAAAGAGTCAACTGAATCACACCAACAAGGAGATAAGAGAAGAATCATATCCGTCGTAGGTCTTGTGTATACTGCAGGTTGACCTTCCTTAATGATACGAACTTCAGCCTTTCTTACTTTGCCGTCTTTGCTTGGAAAGTTACGTAGTACAATCCCTGTGGGCCACTGATAGCGGCGATTGTCGTCGTATTTGAGAAGAATGATGTCGTCCTCTTTTATGTTTTCCTTTTCTGTCTGCCATTCGGTTCGTCTCTGAAGGGTCGAGAGATACTGGCTTTGCCAACGTTTCCAGAAGGTATCCGACATAGACTGTACCCGCCTCCATTTTGCTTTGTAGAGACTCTTCGTGTCCCAATCGCCAAGGGGAGCCTTTGGTTGGCAGGTTTCCTGTGTAAGGAGTGTTGCTGGGGTAAGAATTTCAGGATATTCAGGGTCAGATGAGACATAAACAATAGGACGAGAATTGACGATGGCGCCTGCTTCAGCCAGAAATGTTGAGAGAACCTCATGGGTAAGTAGCTTTCCGGATGATTCCATTAACATACAGTCTAAGATCTTGCGAGTCAATCCGATGAGCCTCTCCCAAACTCCGCCCATGTGGGAAGAATGTGGTGTGTTGAAAACCCATGTTGTTTTCCTGTTCAGAAGACAGTCCTTCGCTGGCCCGGATTCTACATTTATACAGTTCATTTTCAGCTCTTCTGCTGCTCCTGTGAAATTGGTGCCCCTATCGGACCTGAACTGGATCACGTCACCTCTGATGGATGTGAAACGCCGGAGAGAATTGATAAAACTTGAGGAAGACATTTCCTCTATGGCCTCCAGATGAATGGCAGGGGTGCTTAGGCAGGTAAACAGTACAGCCCAACGTTTTGAATTCGCCTGTCCTCCTCTGGGTTTCCTTGAAATCACACTCCAAGGGCCGAACACGTCGACACCAACATAGCTGAATGGAGGTGCTGGAGTAAGACGGTCTAAGGGTAGGTCAGCCATAATCTGAGCATGGGGTTTTCCTCTCAGTTTCCAACACCTTACACATTTAAACAGTGTTGTAGAAATGAGTCTTTTCCCTCATGTTATCCAATATCCCCCTGCTCTAAGGGCCCCCTCTGTGATATGTCGACCCTGGTGATGAACTGAATAATGGAAATGTCGAACAAGCAATGTTGAAATATAATGATGGCCTGGAAGGATGATAGGATGCTTCATTTGGAAGTCTAGTCCAGATTCTAGAAGACGGCCACCAACACGAAGAATTCCCTGTTCATCCAAAAATGGGTTCAATGCAATTATTGGGCTTGTCTTGAGAATTGATGAAGCTTTTCTAATATCTTCTATCTCTTGATGGTAAGTATCTTGTTGTACTGCTTTGATAATGACATTTTCTACCTCCTTGTAGAGATCGGTTGTCAGACATTTGCCTGCCGTTACAGCCTATACCATTGAAGTTTTGAACCAGGTGTTTCAAGATGGCGATCCCTTTCACGAGACTCTTCCATAAAGAAAACCTTTCAAAACGTTTGGTGCCGAGGGAAGTTTCTTGCTTCATTACAGTAGAAAGGGTGGTGATGGGCTTCACTGCAGCGTCTACGGGTCTACGAGATCATACGTCGACTTTGAAAGTTCTGGAGATTCACTGGGTCCCTTAAGCCATGGGCTAGATGGAAGACTCTGGATATCGAGTGGCAGCATCTGCTGGGTTTGAAGATGTAGGGACAAATAACCATTGGGCAGGATTGGTAGACCGTCGTATTCTGTTAATTCTGTTGGCAACATACACGCTAAAACGACGAGTTTCATTGTGTATGTATCCCAAGACTATCTTGCTGTCACTGAAAAACGTGAAGTCCCCCGTATGAAGATTCAAGTGTTCTTGAAGGAAGCCAGAGATTTCGACTGCCAGGGTTGCAGCACAGAGCTCTAAACGAGGGATTGCGTGAGCGTTCAGGGGTGCCACTTTTGCTTTTCCTAAGATGAAGGACCATTTGTCTTCGCCCCCTCGGTGATCTTTAGATACGCTGCAGCTGCAATAGCTGTTTTCAATGCGTCACAAAAGACGTGAATGTCTTTAGGTCGGATGTCCGTAAATGAAAGGTGAGAGTAAGTTCTTTGGATGTTTAGTGACTCCAGGCATGTTAATGACTGCTTCCATTTATTCCAGGTGGATTCGAATTCATGTGGAAGTGGTTCATCCCAGTCGGTAGTATTGGGTAGCAGGTTTCTGAGAAAAAGTTTGCCTTGAATGGTCACTGAAGCCGTAAAGCCTAATGGATCAAACAGACTATTTACCGTAGATAGTAATCCTCTCCTTGTATAGGGTTTGTTTGTGTTAGATACCTTAAAAGTAAAGGTATCGGTTTCCAGGTTCCACAGCAAACCTAAGCTTCTTTGTAAAGGTAAACTGTCTGTTCCTAATTCTATGTTTCTCAAGTTCTTTGCTAAGTCCTCAGAGTTGAAAGCTTTCATGACATCAATGTCGTTTGAAACAATTTTGTGGAGTCGGAGAGCACCGTTTTCCATGAGAGATTTCTGTGTTCTCCTCACTAAGTCGATGGCAGCTGCACTGGACGGCAAGGAGGTAACGCCGTCATCAACATAAAAGTTATTTGCAACAAAATTCACAGTGTCAGCTCCATATTCTACTGCCCCAAGTTGAGCAGCCTTTCTGAGCCCATAAGTGGCAATAGCTGGGGAAGGGCTATTTCCAAAGACGTGTACACACATGTTGTAGTCTATAAGGGGCTTTGAAAGGTCGTTTTCCTGGTGCCACAAGAATCGAATGAAGTCCCGGTGTTCCTCTTTCACAAAAAAATGTATAGAACATTTGCTCGATATCCACGTTGATAGCTACCTTTTCTCTGCGAAACTTGAGCAAGATCCCTAGCAAGTTGTTTGTAAGGTCAGGGCCTGTCATGAGCACGTCGTTTAGTGAAACTCAGTCGAATTTAGCGGAGGAGTCAAAACTACTCGGATTTTGTCTTTTTTCTTTGGGTGGTAAACGCCAAATATGGGTAAGTACCAATACTCCTTTCCTGCCACTGGGGTTGGAGCGACTTCAGCGTGGCCTTTATCCAGCATATTTTGCATAAATGCACAGAAGTGCGTTTTTCTTTCTTTCTTCCTAAGAAGATTAGACTTTAGAGCCATGGCTCGTTTCAGTGCTTGGTTCATATTGTTAGGCAATATCGTTCTTGGCTGCCGAAAGGGAAGCGGAGCAATCCAATTGCCTGTTTTACTTTTATGCATTGTCTCCATGAGGTTTATGAATTTTCTGTCCTCCTGAGACATGGCTATATTGTCATCTTGAGGCGTTGTCTGGAAAATTGAGAAACCTAGATCGAAGTGAGTATGCGAGTGCTTGAATGTAGAGATAGGTGAAATGTCTTTCACGTGAAACTGGTTAGGACAGGCCTCAAGAATGGTGGACGACCGGTTGGCAAAATGTTTGTCTTTGCCACATTGACATGTTAAGAGTAGTGAGTTTTACTCAAGCAAGCTTCCCCAATGATGACCCTGCCAAGAGGGAGTTTTTGGGCAAAGGGTGTGTTGCGTGAACCTATCTTTTGATCTAGGACGTGATGAGCTTCGATAAGATCTCGGCCAATAAGTAATGATATCTTAGCGTTGTTGTCTAGGGGGGCTAAGAAATGTTCGATGTCCTTAAGGTGCAGGTAATTGGCAGCAACTTGTGGTGTAGCTATTTCATTACGAATGTCAGGTATGTCGTTACATTCGACCAACGTTTGAAGCTTCAAGCTGGTAGATCCGTCCAAAGTTTCAACTACTATTCCTGAAGCTCTCCTGCCTGAGGTTTGTGCAGTCCCAGCACAAGAGGAGAGTGAGTATGGAACTTCGTCGCCGTTTATACACAGTTTATCAAAGAGTTCAGTGGTCCCTAACGATGAATTGCTTTGGTCGTCTAAGATTGTGTACAGTTTTACCTTTTCTTGAAGTCGATCCTGGTGGAACACGTTTACCAGAAGAGTCTTGGCACAAGATTTTCCCTGAAAGCTTCCACAAACCTTAGTACAGTTACTTTTGACAGTCTATTCCTCCCCGCCTTGAGTTTCTTGTTCACGTTTATTGGGAAGTCTGGTCTTGACATGAAGTGCAGTAGGATGATCTCCCTTGCATAAAAGGCAGGTAGACTTAACCTGACAGTCCTTAACAAAATGTTGATCTGTAGTACAACATTGTAGCAGTAACCAAATTTCCTAATTAGTTCTCTCCTTTCATGAATAGGTTTGGCTCTGAATGAAATGCATTGGTTTAAACTGTGGTTAGACTTGTGAAGAGGGCATTTAGTTTTAGGAATTGTTTCCATAGTTTCTGTTTTTCTGGTTGAGATATTAAACTTCCTGGAAAGCTTGGGTCGTTACTGTCTTTGCTTGTCTCTCTGATGAACTCAGCAAAATGTGCAAAGGGAGGGTAGGGCACTCCAAATGCCTTCTTATACTTGATTGCTTGAGCAGTCCATTTTTCTTGAAGGTTGAAAGGTAGTCCATTGAGTGGATTGTGGATGTTAGAAGCTCTAATACTGGTTGCTTGTTTGGTTGAATCCGGTTCTTACCACTTAATCAAAAGGTCAAGCTCTTCCATTGGGGAAACACAGAGTTCAATAATCACAGATTTAAAACTTTCTTTGCATGCTGAATATAATTCTGGTTTGTCTTGAAAGTGAGTGAGACGAGTAAAGAGAAGTTCTTTCTTTAAAAAGAAGTGAGTGAACTCACTTGCGGCATTTGCGTTTGTGTCAACATTTTGAAGGTTTTCTGGCGTGATTGTTTGCTGTGTATGTACAAAAGGCTTAGCAAAAGGGTTTAGGCTTATGTGTGTCTGATTCCCTTGTGGATGTGTTTTATTGAAACAGTCCTCTTGGAGATTGTTTGTCGAATGGTTGATTCGTGAATTTTTCAGGTGTATGGTCCATGGCCATGGGCATAGTCTGCTCCAAAACGTATTTACTTGTCTTTTATATGGAAGACTCAAAAGGAATGTCTAATTGTGGAACACCGTAAGATGGCGCCTGGCTGCCCATGTCAGATGCTTGTAAAACCTGGACCTCAGCGTCTGCTGCTGCTACTTCTGATTTCAGTTTAAGTAGGTCGATATCTGCTTCCAACTACGCCTTTCGACATAAAGTGTTAGCTTCCAATTTTGCTTTCTCTTTCCTTAAGTGAGTTTCTTTTACAGCGAACTGGATACGAGCTCTTGCTGCATGAGCTGTCGCTTGTTTTTGTGCTGTGAGTGAAGGGGCATCCCCGTGAGACCCCTTACTTGATTTTGTTATTTTAGTGGAAGACTTTTGACTTACTGTTTCCAATAATTCTTGTATATTAATGTCTGTCATTTGTATGGCTTCCTGTGAAATGGTTTGTCTATTATCATTAATTGCCCTTTGAACAGCTAGAATTTCTTGACTTTCTTCATTATTTGTTCTCTCTAGAAAATCTGTTAATTCCTTTAAAGATATTTCATAGGTTTTTACTCGTTTTTGTAGCTCTCTTTCCCTTTCTCTGAGAAGTAAGACTTCAGTTTCTTTACCTTTGGATTGCTCTATGATAATTTCCAATTCAGCCCAATTTCTCTCAATTTCTTTTATTTTATTATCCACTTTTGATTTGAAGATATCCATTCCTTTTTCTGTTAAAGTGCGAGACCGTGTAGGGTTAGTCGTCGAATCCTTAGTTGGTTCTGGTTCTGGGTTCATTCTCCTTTTAGATGGCTGTTCGTGGTAATTTTACTGTCATGCCTCACGAGTTTGGTTACGGTATAGCATGTGAGATAACCCGTCGCATATCCTAGCCAAGGCTCCAAATACAAAAATCCAAGACGTGTAGTGCTCAAACTATATTGTATTTGAAACAATCCAAAATAATTGGTAGAATAATTGATCGGGTAAAATTCTACAAAGTAAAATAAAAGGGGTGGTTTTAGTCATTACTGAATAGTTTTGCATGCGCAAAATAATACAAGGTACCAACATAGACTAACTACATAAATGATACTGTAAGTCAAAGTTGCATATGGGTTAAAAATAGACAAATGCCAGATGGATACAAAGTTGGAAAAAAGGGGTCACGAAAAATCCCTGCCAAATATGGACGGACTACTTTAAAGTCCACAATGAAAACAAAAGACAAAGGAACGAAAAATAGAAGTGGCAGGATTAAAAAGGTCAAATTCCTACGCGAGAATTGTGTCAGTGAAACAACCAGGTCAGGCGTGATGCAGAAAATGGAACAACGTAGTTCCTGTATTAAGGGTCTCAAAATACCTCTAAATCGACCATAAAAGTCAGAATAAACCAACGTGGATCTAATCCAAACGTAAAGGGTCCAATATAAGTTAGGCGTGTAAACATTTAAATGTTTTACGAATTACAATAGAATGGGGTTGACATACAAACCCTCTGACCTGGGAGCTGTCGCACAAGAAATACTTAAGTGTGAACAAGAACCAAACAAATCAATTCGCAATAATATGAGGTTATGTAATATGAACATGTGATAGAAATAAAATAAACAATAGCGTTACTCACACCGTGGGTTGCCACAAGTCCTTATAAAGATGTATGAAGAATTAAATCACCGAAAAGTTATGCAGTGAGTTATAGAGAGATGAACAGAACAATGGATAATGAAACTAATCCTAAGGGACGAAAGAAGTTACAGGTATTTGTGTGTGTTTTTTTTTAATTATTTTTTCCTGGCCCCTTGCATTTTTTTTTCTGGGCATTTTTGTAGTTTTTATGAAAGGACAGGGGTTGAGTTACTTTCTGGAAATGATTTTAGAAGTGGAATGGGACCATTTCAGGTGGATGGAGATCTGGTAGTTAGGCGTGCTTTGGTTTGTTTACATGCGGCGGAGTATGTGCAAAGTGACCCCTAACCGCATTTTCTGGTCGAAGTTTAAAATTGCTACGATCAACCTATGAAAAAATTGTGCTTAAAATACTCCAAAAGGACTGTTTAAGGCCCCCACTGAAGGATTTGGTTCAACGAAAGTTAGGGAAGGTGCTGTGAGAGCAGACATTAACATTACCGCAAATGGGAATTGAAGGAAAATGAAACTGTGACCTGCTGCCATCTTCCCACTTCAAGTTTGTCGCCATGGTTTTGTGGACCTAAATATACCGTTATACATTAGAGAGCGGTAAAAATTCGTCATTATTGATCTAAAAATAGCTACACCAACATCACGTCATCCTGAAACAGAAAAATGGCTACACAAATAAGCCACTGAAAGGACATATTGTGTGTTTTTATTTGCTTGAGGGTCACTGGAGGTGAAATGTTTTAATTACTTTGAAGGTTGGTACTGACGATAATCCCTATGCATTTCTAGAGATTTCCCCTCCTTTAAAGAGTTTTGATCTTTACAATTCTTTCACAACATATACTTTATGGGTAGAAGGTGTGTCATGGGCCATTTATGACATCTTCTGTTGAATAATATGACATCTACATTGGATTATGTAAAATTCTCGTTTAGTCTATATCTGTGTTCCCTTTCGCTATATAACTTAAAGAATTTTGATCCGATATTAACAATTCTTTCACAACATATATCTTATGTGTAGAAGGTCTTGTCATGAACAATTTATGACATCGTCAATTGCTTAATATGGCTTCCACATTGGATTATGTAATATTCTGTCTTAGTCTTTATCTTCTTTCCCTTTGGCTCCATAACTTGAAGAGTTTTGATTCGATTTTTACAAAACATATACTTTATGGGTTGATGTGTGTCATGAACCATTCATGACATCTTTGGTTCGACAGTATGGCATCTATATTGGATTATTTAATATCTCTTTTTGTCTAAATCTTCATTCCCTACCGCTCCATAACTTGAAGAGTTTTGATACAATCTTTACTATTCTTTCACAACATACACTTTCAGGGTAGCTGGTGTGTCTTGAATCATTTATGACATCTCCGGTTACATAAGATGGCATCTACATTGGATTATGTAATATACCTTTATAGTCTATATCTTCGTTTTCTACCGCTCCATATCTTGAAGAGTTTTGATCCAGTCTTTACAATTCTTTCACAACATATACCTTTTGTGTAGATGGTGTGTTGTCGACCATTTATGAATATCCGGTTACATAATACAGCATCTACATGTATATTAGATTATGTAATATTCTCTATTAGTCCATATCTTGTTTAGTTTTAGTTTTTACCTGATCTTGCAATTTCTTTCAAGGTAAACAGTTAAGGTAAGAGTAGATGGTTTGCCTGGGACCATTTAAGACATTCCTGGTTTCATAATACAGCATCCATGTTAGATTATATAATTTTCTCTTTTAGTGTATGTCTTGATTGTTTGCGCTCCAACTTTTGTAAATTTATAACATAAGTATTGACCTTCACAATTCGTTCACAGCACTTACCTTATGGATAGATGGTGCGTTGTCAACCATTCATGGCAATTTCGGTAGCATGATTTCATAATACGTCTATATTTCTAATAGATCATCTTATGTTCTTTTTCAGTCCATATCTACTTTAGTTTTGACCTAATCATGAAAATATTTAGATTATATATACCTGAGGGGTAGATGGTGTGTCGGGAACAATTTAGGAAATCGCTGGTTACATAATACGGCATCCATAGTATACATGTATACTCATCGAATAGAGAAATGAAAATCTTTCATATGAACAAACATAGGAATTCAATTGATGAAATTTAAACAAAAATGTTCTATTATGTAGAGTAATCAGTCATAGCGGAGGGCCTATGTTGAGCTTATTAAAACTCTTGTTATATTTGCATATATGCAGTTGAATGGTTTGATAGCCGTATGTTTCTATATTTATGTTTTTATGTTTGTTTGGCTTTTCCCTTAATTTTCAATTTCCTTTCGAGCATGGGTTATATCTTTAGCCTTTTTGGGTCTCCAATTATGACTGACTTTAGTAATGCCTTTTCTGTTCTTGTTTTATCGTTTCTTTTATAAGTAAAATGATCATATGTAGAGCGCAAACTCCGACCTATCAGTCAATGTATTTAGGTTTATATTTCCCTGGAAGGCATGAACTTCAATTTGTCAAATTTCCCAGGAGAGATTATTTACTTCTTAATATCGAAGGCTTTCAAGAAAATTAGTTTGCCTTAAAGATGATATCCGTCTCAGGTCACGAACAAGAAGGACAAGAAAGACAGTAAATGCCCGTGGCCAAACTTTAGCTTAAGATAAGAAAGATGATTGAAACTACATTTACCAATATGACAAAAAGCCTAAAGAGTAATCATGTTATCAGATATAAGCTTTAGTATTTATACATTCGTTCATTTTCTAGAAGAGACATGAATGCAATTAAGTTTACAAACTGAATGACTTTTTTTTCTTTCCAAATTGATACTTGGCCAAATCCATAAAAAAGTTAACTTCTTTCCAAGAAAGGCTCGTTTTTGTCTGGTGCAAGGAAACTAATTGATTAATTCAAACCTTGTTTCTTTATAAAGAACATATGTTTGGTAGTGTCAGGTCTGTCGAACTATTCCACGAAATCAAAATTAAAGTAAATTATATTTACAAATAAAGCAAGTAAAAGTCATTTCATAAAAAGCCGAAAATAGCTTATACTTTATTGGATCAGTAGATACAGAAAAGGTCTATGTTCTGTGTCGACCATTTACTTTCAACACATAGTATAAGATTTGGCTGTTTTTAGCCAACATTAACCATTCTGTTTACTTAAACGACTTCTTTAGAAACAGTGTAAACAAGAGATTTCGCTTATGTCTGCGTTCATTTTTTTGTTATTTGTTTTTTTACTTGACTAATCAGCTCCAATGAAATGCATTAAATAACATTGGCGCCTAATTGAACAATCTATAACATTTCACAAGACCTACCCATTATAGAATTACCCAATTATAGAATTTAGACATAGTCATTATAAAACGATGTTCTCTATAACCAAACTGTTATAAGGGAGAATAAACATTTTTTTATACAGAAACTTCTCTTTTGACAGAATGTAAATATTTGATGAAGCTATCAGATGCAATGATATTTCACACAGACCAGCAGAGACAGCAGTTGGAAGTGGATGGTTAACGTTGTCATGAAGATTGTATGGCTGCTTCTGAACTTAACCCAGCACTTAAATCCCCACAAGAATACGGCGCAACCCGAACGTACTTTAGATAACATTTGTAAAACAGTATCTAGGGAAAGGCAGAAATTGAACATTTTATGCATTGAACTTTGAACTTCGTGGAATTCGATCACTTCAGAGAAATCTCAGTATTAAGTCTTGTCTGCGTTCGTAATTCATTCACGTGTACCTAACGACCTCTCCACTTTATTCCCAAAAGCATAAAGAAAGATGCAAGAAATATTGCCTTCTTTTTACCAAAGTTGAGAGGAATACCGCAAATGAATCTCCAACATAGTTTAGCGCCTGGTGTAGAATATTGCATTACCGTACTTCTATCTAGTATACAGATGTTAAAGGCAATCGCAGCGAATATGAATAATTTGCTATGCTAAGAATTGTCATAGATTTTTCCCACACAGACTGATATTCAGTAAACATGGTATATCCAATTGAAGTCTTAATTGTTTCATGTTTTTTTAATTCTTATAGACTTAAAAAACAATTGGCGAAGTAAGGTTATGTATTTAGAAATATAATACCCAAATAAAATTGCTTCACAGAAAAGAGACAAAGGATTTTCATACAATATGCTAGATTATCAATTAAAATTAGCATTATTCTTGCGTAAATAAAATATTAATAGCAGTTGTTGTTGAAATAAGTGTCAACCATTAAGTATGACACCTTATTTGAAAGTAAAATGTTCCAACCAATAAAATCTGAATGATCTCAGGTAAAGATTTGTAAAATTCGTTTATTAGCAAAGTATATGTATTTTACAATAACGATCAATTACATTTACAAACAATAAATACCGTACTTACATTGTATAATATACTTACATTTTATATAAATACTGTTACACAGATAGGTAAAACAGCTTGTATAAACCCAGACTAGTAAATGTTGTGTCAAATATGTTTACGAAGATAGTACCTTGATCAAGGTCCAAGGAATACCAGAAGCATCTTGGTGAATTTCTCTCCGCTCGACATTGATCGGATGGTTTATTTATAATACTTGATGTGAGAAGGAAAGGTAGCAGTGGTCCAGACACAAATAAGGCATTCATGTCAACCGCTCCAACACTCGTGAAAATGTCCACCTTTAAAAAGGTAGAGTTGATGAATTGGATCTATTCTAGCCAGAATACAAAAAAGACTTCCACGAAATTCCACCAAAAATTTACTATGTACACACAGCGTTGAAAATAATTTCACTGTACTTTGATAACCCGGCCTCGAACTTGTCTCCATACAGAATGTTATACAGGTATATACACATTAACAACGAAGGTAGATATGAACATACACACCTGTGCTATCACGAGTTACACAATTGTATGATGTATGAATATTTCAATTCGAAATCTCTGTTTAAAATTCAACCAAACAATCTAATAATCTAATGATGTTACTAAAAGTACGAATTTCACCTTGTTCAATTTATACCGCTAGACTTCCTAAATTGTGTGCAGTCATTCGATTTCTGAAGTAAAATGTATGCCCTTGTATCTGTCTCTATGGTTGACAACTTGAGCAAAAACGAGCTAACATCTTGCTCTTTCAAAGGCTAGATACTCAAGATATTATACAGCCCAAAGTATTGACTGTACTGAATTGACGTAAGCGCTTTGGGTGCATACGTCCTTTGAGAGACATGTTTGAATTTGTATTGAATACCGAATTCTACTCGGTTATCATATGACCCTATATTAAAGACTTGGGCTTTGGTTAGATAACAATTTGGGGCAATAAATAATAATATACTAAACTACGTTTACAGTTCTTAATAGTTTGAGCAAAGAGTTGTTTCTTCCGTACCACGTAGTTAATACCCGATCAGAACACACCATCAAGAAAAGCATATGTTCTTGCAATTCTGCTTGTCAATTTTTGAAAAGTCCAATTAACTTAAAAGACGGACATAAAAAGATAACATGGCAATTTAAAACGTTTCCGTCGGAAACAACGAAACAACATCGCCGAGAAGTATTCAACAATTATGATGCTGGAAGCTCGAAAAAACGTTGTTTTCCGCAAATCTAAAGACAGATCGTCAAATTTGTTTAATTACTTCCTGTGGCTTATGTTTATTATTTTTTAGCTAAAAGCATGTTGTTATTATAACAAAACTATGAACCTCTATTTTTGGAACACTTTCTTATTTCGGACAAGTGCTCTCTAAATTTCTGATTCATAAAAGCATAAATTAAAGGGTTCACCACGTTGTGTGTAAAATATGTATAAAACACTACCACATTTTCCGGAACGACTCTGAGAGCCATGAGCCAGGCTGGAAGATAAGCCGCTACAAATACTATGGTCACCACCAATAATGTCACTGCTATTTTCAAATTAGCTAAGAATATTTTATCCGCTCTGGCATTTGGGCTTCGAATGGACGGAGAGCGAAGGGATCGCCTCTCGTTGTTAACCTCAAATCCGTTTTCATTAACAATTCCCTGGTTGCGATCGAGACCGGTTTTCGGAATGCAAAAACACCAGTAATTAGAGAAAATATGAGGATGTGCTTTTCTCCGTTGAAGCACTCGTCTATAAATGAGGGCATAAAGAATGGAAACAATCACAAGCACGATAAGGAAAAGCGAAGAACTGAACCACTGAAATGCTGTCTGGAAAGAAAGACTAATAATATAATCGGTCCTATCGCAGAGATTCGTAAAGACAACTTCTTCCCTGGTGAGGTTAAGTTCCGGATAGCTGTAGGAACCTTTTATCTTTACGTTACTGTAGCTTCCGTTAAGGCTTACCGGTAAATTGGCCAAACTGTCATCGTCCTCAAAGGAATTGACTGTCGCGTTCGCTATATCAACAAATCCTGATAGAGAGAACACTCTTGAGCTGTTACTGTGAAACAGGCTCTCTGTTGTACGAGAGTAGACGCTGTAAAATAGCGAGGTGGTAACTCCCATAGTAATCGCAAGGCAAGCTAAAGATCCAATGACCAGTTTAGCCCTGAATGTAGTCATAGCTTGAGAAAAAGGATGGACAATACAGATATAACGGTCCACTGCGATGGCCACCATTATGAATGCAGAGTAAGGTACAGTTGTTGTTGCTAAAAAGTTGTAAAATTTGCATACAAATTCGTCTTTAACATGGTGTTCCTTATATTCCATATACATTGTGAAAGGTATGATCAGAAAACTGGTAATGAAATCAGTGGCCGCTAGAGTCAAAATAAACATAGTTGATGTAAGATGCTGTTTCGAACTTAACATTTTGGAGAACACGTACAACGCCAAAGCGTTTCCCAATGTTCCAACAACAGAGAAAACAGCCAACATGGCAATAACAGCTTCTTTGTCGTTTTCAGACTCCTTTCCTTGGAAATTTTCATCTGCGTATATCGTATTTGTTCCTGTGTAATTGGCCATCTTGGTGCTCTGTAGTAAATCTGAAATAGAAAAATATATGAGATTATTTTCCATAACATTAAAGGCGTGTTTAAGAAACACTCTCGGCCACCTTCATTCTGAAAATTGGCAGTAATAACAGTACATTATGATCTCGTAAAAAAATCCTGAAGCAGACTGTCTCGATTATAGCTTGTATAGCTGATGGTTTAAATAATAAGGGCGTTGCTTCATGGTTTGTTGTATGTTGTTGTAAAACAGGACGAGAGGAGAAGACGGCGATGGTTGGTACATGCATGTTGCTTTTCTATTTCCAACTCAATAAAAGTAGAGTTGCCAAATATACGGAAACTTTCGTTGACACAGAATTAGATAATTGATGGTCATTTTATGAAAATTACTAAAGAAGAGCTTTCCGCTGGTATCATTCTTGCAGACGAACGTTAAGGCAGCACAGCATCCAAAAATGTATTCATACATTCCGACTACGTGACTTTGTCTGTCAATAGTAAATGTACGGGGTACTGAATTTACCATAAATCTTCAAACGCAGATCTTCTCTTGACAACCAGCATTTATGAGAAAAAAAATCGAATATTGGCACCTCATGCCATTTTAAATGTCATTATTTTTTCTTAATTGAAAGATGCATAACAACCAGTAAAAGTAGGCCTGCATAGATTTAAAAATCGGGATGTTGATTTTTGTTCCATTTACGTATCTTGTAATATCTGGTTTTGTTAGCCATTGTTCTAACTATCTTGTTATTTAATTCATCTAAATCTAATCAGCGAAAGCAACAATACCTTCATTGCAAGAGTTACACTATTTGCCTATCGTAACAAAATTTAAGTGCCACGAGCTTTCAACTTTTCACATAAACTTCGCTGGTTAAGAGAGGACCTGCCTTTGAAATCCCTTGATTATAAATGATCGACGGTAAAATGAACACGTATAGGGCCTAAAATGTATGCGAAGGATATACCGAACATACATAACTGGGATACGGAAACATTCATTTTAAGTTAAAAAAGTAGTAACTAAGGTCAGTTTAAATGTTACACAGGAAACCCAATCAGAACATGTCCTGGTTACAACCGAAGTATTGCAGGCTGCCCGTGCAATCAATTGATTCGTCCGTCTTTTTGTAGCAGACGATTATTTCACTTAAATGGCGATGTTGTCCAATTTAGTGGCGGAAGGAAACCGGAATCTCTGCCAAAAGGAAACCCCTGAACTTCGGCGAGTACCTGGCAACACTCCCACATATGGCGACCAGTTGAATATCTACGTCAGATTTTTTCAACAATTTCATATACTGAGTGGGATTCGAATCCGCGACCCATCGAGGAGGCTTACAATAAATTCCCCAAAATGCCAATTTTAATACATCATCATTGAACTAAATTTACGCACAAACTGAGAGTATTAAGTGTAGTGTTCAGCTTACATTAGCGGCCGTTCGAAACGGGACGTATTTTTCAACTTTAAAAAAGTAAGCCCAGATAATGCTAATAGCGTCTTATTACGGATTTCTTGAACAAGCTCAAATGTCCATTCATATGACAGCATAGACAGAGGACTTCCGTCAATGAGTCCAAGGATACTGACGAGAAAATTCGGTTCTCACTCGATCGCCATGGCCCCCAAATCTAATTGCAGACAGCCCAATACACTATTTGGGGGGGTTTTGAAAGCACATGCAGCGTTGATTTTTCTTGGCTTGGAACTCCCCCCCCCACCCCTCCTCTTCCCAACATATGTGGATAGGTGTGTGCCCAAAAGGTTTAAATAACCGACAGAAAAATTATTTATCATTGCGGTATCTCAAACAGTTTTAATATAGGCTACATTTTACAAGCGCTAAAAGGCTTTGAGTTTGTACATATTGAGAAAAATAGTCGATAATTCCCCAATTTTCTTTTAAAGGCAAATATAGATAGCTGGGCAACTCATGTCACTTTAAAATTATATGTTGTAGAGCTATAAGCAATAATAACCTCAAGTGGCATGCTGCTACCGAGTTTTCATAACAATCGTGCATATATGAATATAAAGTGTACTGCATCCCATTGTTGTGTGATTTAATTATTATCATTCTTTTTAGTTGATCTGAGCAGTGTATATTTTCACTGAAACCAGTCTATCATGCCTATATAATATCTTCCGTGACATACCGTTTGTTTGATTATTCGTCTTATGTTTATCTCATTAAACCGCGAACCGCGAAATAGATAACCTTTATTTTCTACCGACTGTTTTCGTTTGAAATGTCATTTAAGCTGAATGTCAAATAGTGTATTTTCTAATTACTGACGTCATTTGGTTGATACACAGAGAGATTCCTGGAAGAAAAGTGACCTAAACACACCGTAAAGACAATGTTGATTCGTCTAGCATGCCGAATGTTGAAACTCAATATCATTGCTTGGAAAAGAAAATCAGATCATTTTGAAACTTCCGTATCTTTCAGATTGCATGAACGTCCATGTGTCATTTGCTCTACCATAAATATGAGTTTGGAGAGATAACCAGATACTTTTATAGATCTAAATTTGGAAGCTAATTAAACGTGTTTTGATTGAAATCTATATTTGTCTTTAATCCATGCAATGTAACGAACTAAGTTTGACATATGGTCACATAGAATATGCATAAATAACTATTTGTTTTGAACTTATACACAATTGTGTTCTCATAGAGTACTTTAAAAGGAACTTAGTCTGTACTACAAAATAAAAATCCAACACTAAAAAAATGACACAGGCCAGTCACTTTATACGTTCAAATTTGTGGTGAAGCCTTAGTTCCCTCTGACGACCAAGCTCCTTTGGGAAGCGGTACCCCTTTGATTATTTTGTTAAACTTAGTTTGTTACGCTGCATAAGATAAATACATTTAGATTCCACGTAAAAACTTCAAAAATATAAATAAGTATATGAAATAGACACGATTAGAAATCTCCATTCACTAATTGATTTAATGGACTGCTGATGATGTGTATGAAACTCAAATATACAAAATATACACAAAGAAAAAGGTTAAGCACCCCTCTGGAAAGTCTGCACCGACCGATAAAATCATTGGCGTAGGGAGATTGTTGGCAAACTGAAATTGCAGAATCGATTGTGATCATATAGGGCAACATTCTGGCGATAAGAAAATTAGCATTAATGGCAATAAGCTAAACAAGTTATTCAGGATATCGTTAGTCAAAACAAAAGTGTATTTCAACAAAATAAAAAGATGCTTGTAAGTATGAAAATCCATAGACCATTTGGCATCACAGGGCAAACATAGTGAAGTAAAAATGTCACTTTGAGTGTGTAGAGAAGAAGGTTAATAGCGCGTATAGCCTCCATTAGTCCAAATTACAGCTTCCAACCTGCGTCTCATCCCTCCAGTGAGAGTCGGATCGGTTGAAGGGTTAAGTGCCGCCAATGCCGATGTAATGCGGCTTCCAATTCCTGCAGGTTTTTTACAGGAGGCTCTATGGTTTGAATGTGTCTGCCCATCCTATCCCAAATGTGCACTAAAGGATTCAAATCCGGATTCACGACGGCCAAGGCAGAGTTGTTACAGATTCGTTTTGCAAGTAGGCTATTACGGCCAGGGAACGATGAGGTCTGACGTTGTCATCAATGTACACAGGTCTTGAGTCTAATGTGTGGTTCTCAAAATGACGCACGACAACTGGTTGTCGTACGTCCCGAATGTACCGGTCACCTGTGAGGTTTCCTCGTACAGTGACCAAGTCCAGTTTGCAGTCGTGAGAGATGCGCCCCAAACCATTACAGAGCCCCCTCCACAAGGAACATATGGATGGATGTTCTTGGGTGTATACGTTGTGTTTCTGTGCCTCCAAACCCTAGTTCGCCCACCCGTGACGTTGAGCAAGAAACGACTATCGTCCGACCAATGGATTCTTCGCCAGGTCCTCAAATTCCAACCTCGTCGTGCTAAACACCAAGCCAAACGTATCCGTTGATGGCGATCTAACAATAGGGGGTGTTTGATGACTCTCCTTGCCCTCAGGCCTGCTGCTTCTAATGGGTTTCTCACGGCTCTTGTGCACAGACATCGGTTGGGTAGCCAATGCCGTTTCCATTGCCGCTTCAAAAATGAACTTGATGCAAATGGATGAGGTCGTACTAGTCGGATCCGTGCCCTATCTTCATGCTGTGATGTTACAGGTGGTCGACTTGAGCCTGGTCGCTCTTTCACAGCACCATTTTCGCGGTATTTTCTCACCAATATGCTTATCACTGTATAATGGTAGCCAAATTGACGCCCGATAGCTTTGTATGACATCCCTGCGGAGCGCATACCGACAATTTGCCATTGTGCCATGTTCACAGAAGATGAGTCCAAGTTGCACAAAACCGGCCTTCAGTATAAAACGTTTAAGGGGAAGCATACTGAATCTGCCTAATTGCACGAAAAAAACATTTCATGTCGCATTACATGCAGTTTTTGCGTTACTGTCACACATGAATTGCCTCAATCGTTCAATAGAACGTCATTCTTATCATCATCATAACTGGCATTACAGTTAACATTAATGGAAATTTATAATAAATAATTTCAGCATGGGGTGCTTAACTATTTTCTTGTATATAGGACGTTTCCGAAAGAACCTGATATTTTTTCCGACAAAACAAAACAACATATATATTGGTCAGTATTAGATTGATGGGCGTCTAGTAATTATATCTCAGTGACGCTAACCGATAATTTGCCATTTTAGCCCCTCTGATATCCTCAGTTTCTTTGTATATAGGACGTTTCCGTAGATACTTCGAAAGAACCAGATATATTTTCCGACAAAACAAAACAACATATATATTGGTCAGTATTATATTGATGAGCGTCTAGTAATTATATCTCAGTGACGCTAACCAGCTTCTGTCTATTCTGTCAATTATTCTTCATACATCAATTTGTTAGTGTCTTCTATAAATCTTGAATCCGAAATTCCAAAGCCATCTCAGACGAAGGTAATAACGTCAATTGGATCTAAATGAAGAGCCAGAAGTTATATGTCATGACCATAATATATTGCTGTGAGCTTGTTAACTGTGTCCAGCAGTTAACGTCGATGGCTTTCCCAATACGTTAGAACACGGTTAATGGTCGACATGTGGCTTAAAGCTGGTAATGCAAACAGATATTTAAGGGATCAAAGATTAACACTGTCCGAAAGTTTCCCGAATTCAAGCTAATAGTGGGTTATAAATCACATTGTTTAAGGTTTAATGCCTTAAATCTTGTTCTGTGTCGAACTCTGGACATTTTACTGCCCAAAATAGCTCAAGCAGATGGTCAATATTCATTAAACTTCTCAATCATTTCCATGAGTCTGTTTTCTATGTAGGCAATACGTTTTTCACAATGTCAACGATTGTGACTATACCCATGTTCATTAAAACTGAAAAGCTTCCGTCCTTTAGATAAACCCAAACTACTCTTTTAATGCCTAGGTGAAACGTCACACTATTTTGAAGTGATAGAGAATGTAACAGATTATTCACTGGAGATCTGTGATAGTCCGCATATACATGTAATATGTTAGTTTAAAAAAACACTTTCTCCGCCATTTGAACCAGTTTGTCTCTATGCATGGACCGGAGTCTGAGCTGCCTGGTAGTAAAGTACGGAATAAATATGCACGTTTTCAGTAACTTATCGGGGAACACGTCAAAAGTGATACCATACACGATATCCGATGTGTGAGCTGTTGCGAAGACGTACTGATACGTCACTACTTTGAGGTACAGTACCAGCGTTGCCAGGTTAAGTGGGGGATGCAACCGGGACCTTCAGCGAGTTTTATTTTTAACAAACTTGTAAAGTACAATTTCTAATACACATCTATCGCAAATTAGAAAATATTGCCCAAGGTTGTTCAGAAATACTTTAATATCGATGTCATTTACTAAATAATCAAAACTGCTTTGGTTATCGTCAAAAATGTTTAAATGTTTTCCGAGTTCATTTATCATACCCACCCAAAATGCGCTCTACTAAACCAAAAATTACTCTTCCAACATAAAAGTTACTATTCAACCCCAAAGTTACTCTTCCAACTCAAAAGTCACTCAACTAACCCAAAAGTTACTCTAAAAAACCCAAGGGTTACTCAACCAATCACAGAAGGTACTCTACCTGCTCAAAAGGTACACTTATAACCAAAAATATACTCCACCAACCCAAAAGGTACTCTACCAACCCAAACATGTAAGCAAAGGGATTTAAAAAATCACAAATAATCAAATAATGTCATGTGGGTGGTGTTGATTCATGTGAAAAAAGTAATTTCAAGATAGATAATATAGAGACTGTCTAAGAAACCTTGTTTTCATCAATTGCCTCAAGCTTTTTATCTATCTACGTGTTTATGTAATGGATTTGACGCTTACCCAAATCGCTATTTTCCACCCGACATGTTACGTGTTGCGAGAATAGAAACCAACCAAATTCAAAGACGTGAGTGCGATAGAAGTAGATCATTGCAATGATACACTTTTCAAAAGGCGTAGCTCTGAAATTTGTACAGCGGGCAACCTTCGACAACTGTCTCGCAATAAGGTTGAACAGATAGCTGGCGTTAGATATTCAATATGGGTTGTAAGTCGCGATTTCTATAGCGCTCGATCATCTGAAAGATAACTTTCAAGGTTACATAACACAATCCTTTTATCTTTAAAAAGAATTAAGAGCATAACCCAACAAAAAAGCCTTCCAAATACTATTTCATAAATGGCTCAGGTAAAGACACGGTAGTAAATTGATTTTGCTCAACGCATGCATTGGAGGGTGAAACTCTTTTATTTTCACTTCAGGAAGCTACAATTAGTTTACTGTCCTTTATCAACAATCTCCGCGATGCTCAAAACTATCAGTGGTATCTGACATTTGCTTATGTTAGCCGAGGAATGACCCAATTCGAATGCTTAACAAGAAATATTTTGACAGACCAAGGGTTCAAGAATGCTTGCAAAATTAACTTTATCACCAGGCTGAGAAATTTCTTAGCATTTCATTGATCAAAATGCCCAGACGATAAGCCTGTGCCCTAGTGTTTTTCATGTAGATATTTGATTCCGTATCACCCAGGAGTTAAGGTGCCACGCTCTAGTATCATCGTGGAGTGAAATCCTTTGTACGTCATACAATTTTTCAGTCAAGTCGAAACCCTGTGACGTCAGTTTAGAATATTGTTTTGTAAGTATAATCGAGTATAGAACAGTTGATCTTACACAATTTGAAGTAAACAAGCTGCTCTGGATATATATTCGTTATATGACGCCCTTCCATGGGTATACGGGGTGATATTTGTTGTCCAACATAAATTTGCCTCGGCTTCGCAACGGAAATATATTTCTGCCAGACATCAAATATCTACCCGTATACCCATGGGAAGACGTCATATAACTAATAATATCCTTATAGAATAATTACATCTGATTGAACAGGTTGCCAAAGTGTAATGATATAACTAACGATTACTTGGTACAAGACTTTGTAGTGGTTTTTTAAAGTTTGCTTTACGGTTTAAAAGTAAATAGAACGCGAGCTAAATACATCGATAAGATGTTAAAACACATTCGTTTAATTGATGTTTATGCATAAGACGCGTCTTGTTTAACATTTTGTAACTGAGTGTTCGAGGAAGAGTTTATGTGTATCATTAATGCGAAGTGAGTTCACCCATTCCTTCGATCAATACAGACATTCAGCCGATAATAAAGCAAACGACTGAAGACGTTTTGATGTTATTCAATCTGCAAGGCCCATTAATCTTAATATATTCTTCCAATAACGAACAGAGCGAAGAAAATATCCCCTTCCCTGATAGAACGGCGTCGGTTGGCTTTACTGTTATTAAGCCATGAATCAAGAATTTAATTATAAAAGCAAAAACTAGACGAGGAACAAATGAGTAAAAAGCAACCAATAGCAACCCAAAATAAGTAGAAATTGACTTTTGTGGCATATTAAAGGATGAAATAAAATGGAAAGTTTACCTTTCTTACTGGAGGAAAAGAACTACGGATAGAATAGTTGTTAAAAGATTTCAAGTTCGAATAAGAGTTTCTGGAGGCCCCCAGACAGGCACATCTTTACTGGAAGAACCAAACATCCAAGTCACAAGGTAGTGTGGCCTTTCATTTGACAGCTAACGGATATGTTCTTTAAACACGACACAGTTTCTAAATTTAACATGAATAACTGCACACTTAATTTCGTACTCACTATACAAACACTTTCTATTTCACATCATAGTCCGATTGCTTTCTAAGTCCAATTTTCCATCAACATATGGTTGGTGATTTGTGAAGCGGTAATTAAGTGAGAAGGCGACGACTTTCCCTAGATAGCCCTAAGGACACATCAACCGACTTTTAGTCACACTGTTTCAGTCTTAAACATTAACTTACGACGCATGTCTGGCTCACTGTAACCAAGGAATTCCAGCCTTCCACACAGACGGTTTCACAATAATTACTCCCAAGCTTCGATGCACTGAGCTTTTATCGAGGAATCTAGGGAGGTGGTCCCTTACTGCTGGCTAACTAGAATCAATTGGACAAGCGCAGTTCTCGACCACGCGACCGAAGAATTACAAGAGTGAAGTCTTGCCCCTAGTTGGCTTTGTAAATGGAAACTTCCTTAGGTTAGAATTGTAACCGGTTCTCAGAATTGAGTCTTCCCGCTCCAGCTGTCTCCATTAAATATAAAGACCTTATATAATACTCAATTTAACTCAATTGAGTCAAAGGTCGTTATATGTTTAATTGTTTTATTGATCAATAGACTAAATGTCATGAGGAAATCACCGATCTTCCCTCGTTAGTGTCACTATTCAATGCGCTTCGGTGATGAAATGACTAAAGTCAAGGTGACGGTTATAGTATTACCGATAGCCAGAGGCACAGTCTGAATCAATTAATTCATAATCATTGTATAATGTATATGTATGATCACCTGGGAGAAACATAAGGACATCATTTACTGCATACGGAGAATGAGACTTATGTGGATGGGTTTTATCTAATTGTCATTCAACTGTAGAGTAAACTGGCTTTTGATATTATACACGGCAATCATCTGGCGTCTATTCCCTGGCAATGTTTATAGCTAAAACCTCAGCGAAAGCATTTCTTCATTGTTTATTTATTCGATCGATACATCATTTTTGATATGAGAACTGGTTTGGTCTCTAAGAACAAAATATCTGTGTTTCAGCACATTGTAACGAACAAGAAATTATTTTCAGATGTTCCTTGCTTAAACTTTAATTCAGATGTTCCTCGCTTAAACGTTAATTCAGATGTTCCTTGCTTAAACGTTAATTCAGATGTTCTTCGCTTAAACGTTAATTAAGATGTTCCTCGCTTAAACGTTAATTCAGATGTTCCTTGCTTAAACGTTAATTCAGATGTTCCTTGCTTAAACGTTAATTCAGATGTTCCTCGCTTAAACGTTAAAGCCTGTCTCGGAAAAAATCCTAAATTTACATTAATTCTTTCGAAACAAAACTAGCGTGAATCATCACTGATGACGCCATAGGAAGTCTCCTAATGTATGTTTAACCAAAGAGAAAAGCTTTAACTGGCTCACCTGAATAATACTCTCAGAAGATTAAGAAATGTAATTACATGATTGTAACATCAGATGGCTTTCCAGTAACTTAAACTTGCGATATAATGGATAACCATTTACTACACACGCAAAACGTCCATAACACATTTCAAAATAATAGCTCAGAAGAGCGTAATATTTGCTTAAAGATTCGAATTAAGTCAGTTTTCGATCGATGCCTTGTCGTTTGTCCTATGTTGGGAAGAAAACTAGACCAAACACAATGTAATTTATAAGGAAGTTCCATTGGCCGAAAGGTTAAGCTTACCGTTGAGTAGTTGTTAACCCGTTGTTCGCACTCTCTCATTGGTAATCTGTTTTCATCCCATTTGTACACGGATAGCAAAAATAACACGTTAGATAGATGATTTATGAAGACACTCTAAGAAACACATAGTAATTGTTGCGGCTTGAAGAGAGAGCTTCTCGTCTTGTTGGTTACAATATGCGAAGCAGTGTATTAAAGGAGTTGTTACAAAAACGTAAAATAAAAAGACTTTTATACTATTTTTATCGCGTCTTGCAAGGGGCTGAACAGGCTGAAACCCAAACCCTTTGAATGATAACATAGGCGTGAAGTGCTTGTCCGTGTAATTTAGAACTTCGGCGCCTCCCTTTTATATGGCGGTTGTTAACGTTGTCATGTAATTGACAAAAAGTACTGGAACCTTTTAAAACATAAAATATCCTCTATTTTTCAATTTTGTTTTTATTCTCTTATTCAGAGCTACCATGCCGAATATATTGGCATTCCGTACACCACGATCATTTGCTTTTTATGAGTATTATTCGAACTTAAGGCCCATCGATGGGCGGTTTGGCTCTCTCCCGTAAATTTGAGTGTAAATACTCGACTATCCTCATGTTATAGAGACTCAAAATCGTACTGTCCAGATATAGAAATCTTTCCCGAACACCTTTGAACGCTGAGCTGACCGAAGCTAGGAAATCTCCATCCCGAATTCCTAATATCCTGAACTCTTTAGTTTTCATCAAGAATTTACTTTTTAAATCTGTTCAAGTTTTTGTTCTAAGACAAATTCGAAAGACAAAATTATGTTTTGCAGACTGTCTCTCTCTACACACATGAGTCATGCGCAACTCTTTTAATTGAGTTGTTCAGTTTTGCAATTATAAGAAACTGTTATATATCGATCACTATAAGTCTGTATTCTTTATTTAAGTGTCACTACAACATATTTAGGTTTAGAAAACTATTTTCGAAATATAAGAATGTTCTATATGGCTAATTATAAAAAGGACGCTAATAAAACTGACATACACATCTTATTAAAATGCATGAGTTGCGTTAATGTTCAAGTTTTATTCTGTCGCTCTGTTTTCCTTTGATGATTTTAACCAATTTCGATACAAATAACAGTCGACTATTTCTCCCCATTTATATCACAGACACTTATAGATAAACTGACGT
Source organism: Lepidochitona cinerea (assembly GCA_963971465.1). Classification (NCBI taxonomy): domain Eukaryota; kingdom Metazoa; phylum Mollusca; class Polyplacophora; order Chitonida; family Tonicellidae; genus Lepidochitona; species Lepidochitona cinerea. The sequence goes on along the minus strand of OZ020560.1, from coordinate 13,080,531 downwards.
ATGGTTAAATAACAAAGACACTGGAATTTGAAATCCATGTATAAAATATTAGCCGAATTTGCTATTAAAAAATACAAAGAAGGAAAACTTCAGTCTCTAAATGTGGAGAAATCACGGTTGTCAAAAGTAACTATAACAAATTTGGGTTATCATGAACTTGGAGTAAGATGGATAGTAATTACGTCTACTCAGTCAAATCAGATTCAGATGTTGGCGATTACGGCCATCAGGAACTTGCTTTTAAGATCAAGATATCCGTTTGCTTTTCAGTTTTCACCTCCTAACACTTCACTCCTGGTCTTTTCCTGGATATTTGTTCACTCATTACAAGTGATATCGTCTGCTTTCATAATGAAGGAATGGAGTTTACGAAAGTTCACCCTCCACAGAACAACGAAAGTTCACCCGCCACAGAACAAAGGCCTTTAACATAATAAGATGTGCGGGAATATTGTCAAAAGAGGTAGACATAGACAGAATATCTTTTATTTCAATCTTTCAAGTTTTTTTTTGCTGTAGTTAAACGGGTCATCGCGGAGAATATGGACATATTTTCTGACCCATAAAACAAATAATAATTAGCTAACAGTTCAAAGTTGCAATAATAAGGTACAGGTTTACCACCCATTACTTTCCAGAGTTCATTTTTAGACCTTAGAGCTTGTCTCGTTGGAGACCACCTGGGATTGAGATGCCATTTCTCCATGTAAAACATTTCAGAGCAAAACATACTGGGGGGTATTTCATAACCAGGTTTAGAAGGCTAAACTGACCTAGCCGACTAGAATAGCACTGCTTTAACATTACTGCTTAGTCGACTATCTGACCGTAGTCGCCTATATGTGGTTTATGAAATACCCCCCTGGGATTTAAGTCTTTAATGTGCATTGCAATAGCATTTTAAAACAAGCATAAAGAAAGAAAAGGACTCCTGTCAAAATGTTAAAAGAGAATCTGTATACCACACCGTCGATAATTAGGCGAGGGCGTATGTGCGTGTGCGACTGTGTACACTTTGATAAAAGCAAAGAGAATTACAGAAAAGGAACGGAAGCGACACAGAAAATGTATGTAACACTGATTATGCTCTATATTTGAATATTCATCAGATTATATACCAAAGGCTCTTGGAATTGTTTAATTTTGTTGTTTGTTATAATTGTGCTGTTTTGTCACAACCGTGCTGTTTGTTAATCGTAGGTTGTGAGATGGAGTTCATAACTTTGTTGTTTGTTAATTGTAGGTTGTGAGATGGAGATTATAACCGTATTGTTTGTTAATTGTAGGTTATGAGATGGAGTTTATAACCATTTTATTTGTTGTTTGTTACAAAGTTTTTTTCTGTTCCGGGTGGGGGGGGGGGACAAAATTTATGGGGTTCAATCTCAGTCTACCGATGTTATTGCCATAGTTAAGATGCGTAACCATTGTCAATGTATTACAAAAAGGATTCCAGACAATTCTAATGACCAAGGCTAAGCTCCTGTCAGTCGTCAACCTAATGAAATATCATAGGTTTAATTTATTGCAACAATTTATGGGGTATAAAGGTCTAAATGATATGCCTCTTTTTAACACAGAAACTTGTCTCCATGGTTATTTTAGACAAGAAGATTTTCCCTGTGCCCGTGTGTTTTAGTGTTCATAAATATATATTATATCGATCAATTTAGAATTTTGATAGAATATAGTTTTTAAAAAAAGCACTTGAAAACTTTCGTGCTATTCCTGGCTGGAATTATATAATCGTGTACAGTCATCGATTGGTAATATCTAAATAGTGATTATGTATGTTTTAGTTACTTCTTAAATTGTGATTGCATCTGTAACCACAGACCACAGAAAAGAAGTTTTGCATTAGGGAGAAATTTACATATATTTCTACTACAGATGTACATGGAATTGTTGCGATAAATATTGATATCACAAGATTGATGGAAAATACTTCTTTTTACGGAAGCATATTAGTGCCATGAGTGGAATTTTGACTTTTCCAGTGTTTTTCCGTCTTTAACAGCATTTTGCACAAGCGGAAACTTGGTTTTGAGACGAGAGATTCTGCATGTCGAAGAAAATCAAGCGTGTATCATAACAATCATACCTTAACTGTCAAATCACAAGGGAAATGTTTACACCGCGGAGAACCTTTTCTCCGTGGTGAAAACCTTTTCACCGCGGTGGAAAGGTTCTAACCGCGGAGGAAATATTTACTCCGCGGTGTGAACCTTTTCTCCGCGGTGGAAACATTCCCACCGCGGTGGAAACATTCTCACCGCGGTGGAAATGTTTCCCTTGTGATTTGACAGTTAACATGCGTTTTTCGACTTTCTCTGCAAATCGTTTTACTTAAAGGTATGATTGTTATGATACACGCTTGATTTTCTTCGACATGCAGAATCTCTCTTCTCAAAACCAAGTTTTGGCTTGAACAAAATGCTGTTAAAGACGGGAAAACACTGGAAAAGTCAAAATTCCACCCATGGCAATAATAGGCCTCCGTAACTTTTTCTTTCACAACACATTATAATCAAAGTTGAATGTAACTCTTCTGATGTTATATCCTCATCGGATTGTGTCATGATATCTTCTCATAAATCAGGAAATTTGATCAAATGCACAAAAGTCATTGACAACAGTAGCCGGTGAGTGGGTTTATTTATAAATTACGATAAGGCTGTCAGTTAAACAACGCACTGTGCATTAGATTCAGGTAAAGCAAGAAAACATGAGATCAAAGGCTTACCTGGTATGGAACTCATTAAGAAGAAATCTATAGAAAGGTTCAACATGAAACCTATAAAGTAGCTTCTGCTCATTCATGGTATAACATTATTGTCGAAACTGTTGACCCGCATCTTGGGAGTTTATAATCCAAAGAAACGAAGCACAATTGTGGCAGTTCAAGGAATGTCCTAAAGACGACCTCTTCTCGGAAACGTCGGTTTAAAACATTTTCTTGGAATATAATTTACTTATCGGACCAAATAAAGACGTTTTACAGGTTTAATTAGTGTGTCGTGACGCTCTTATGTTACCTCATTCCAAACATTAGGGATGTACAGTAAGCGTCGGTTTCCTTGGCAGAGGTAATAAAGCACGGCCAGCTAACTTCGAGGAGACGAATTTCTCAAAGTACTTCCAATGACTCCCAAAGCGAGTTAAGGTAGGGAATAATATCACCTTGTATCGATCCTGAACGTTAACGGACTGCTTCGTCAGACCTTGCTGAGGAACTTCCACCTTCCTCACAGACGGTTTCACAATAATTACTCCCAAGCTTCGATGCCCTGAGCTTTTATCGGAAAATCTAGGGAGGAGATCCCTTACTGTTTTCCAACTGGAATGAATTGTACCAAACGACGAGAGCGTTACACTCGGCACGTCTTGCCTCTGGCATCGTTTATGTAGAAGTGAAGCAGAAGAAGAAATCCTATTTATTCCACACTCACTGTTTTTATAACAAAGACACAAGGGACAATTCCTAACTTTCCCGGATCAGTTAAATGATTATATCCGGTATGACACGGCGATTTAAGCATGACATCTTTTCACAAAGGTTTGCACATTACATTTATAGAGAGTTTCAATTATATATAACAAAATTAACACCAGCCTTGATTATCCATGTTAACGGTATTTAGAGGTATTCTTTAACAATTATCCCTAGGCATAGCACAATTATTAATAATCTATTATATATCCGTGCGTTGTTCCATTCAGCTGATATGCATCCTCAGGTTTATTGTATATAGGAGACTATCCACATAACAAATAAATACTCGTCTCCTCTCTATTAGCTTCATTAAGTTGGAAGGATTTTAATCCTCCCGAGATTTCAACACTGATACTAGTTTCACTGACAATTAAGGGCAATCAAAAAGAAAACACCAAGGGAGACTTATCACCACTTTGATACTTTGCCCATTGTTTCATAGAGACTATAATAAAATGGTATCCAAATTTTTATTGATTATCGGGCTTAACCTTCCGTTGGTCTATAGCCGTTCTACTGAACGTCCGTTGGGTTAACCACACCCGCACCTCATTGATGATTTGGTCTTTTATAAACAAATATTAGATTAATCGGCTTAGTTCGAACAAGTCAAGAAACAATTATTGCTATCACTATTTCTTGTGTAATACAACTGCTACAGTATGATTAGTATCCAGGAAGATGTTTGAAATACAGTGATAACAATAGCAAAATAGAAAACTCCACAGTTTAATTAATAAAAGTATCCAATTAAACAATGAGATTTACATATTTTAAAAATTATAGGTCTTCACGGGTATGGTAAATTAAGTTATGACCATGAACACCTTATATATAAACCTATTGACACGAGGAACCACGTGGATAAGATTACCAAATTGAGATCGTGTGGCTCCGACTAGCATTATATCGTAGAAAATTTTACCTCCTCTGATAGGGATTCGAATCCATTGCCAACATGGCTGTTGAGCTGATCATAGCCGAATAACCCAAGTGCCTCGACGGTAATTATTCCCAAGATACGTAACTCTATAGGTTACAGTTGAAAAAGACAGGTTTTATATTGAAACTTAATCCAGAATGTGAAAGTTCATGTGCACCAGGAAGAAATAAACTGACATCATTTTATAAACGTGTGTGTGACACAACACTTATAAGTTAGGTTGGAAGCCTGATTATTTCAATTAACTAACTTCCGAAAATAGTTGTCTTGAAGACGAAATGTTTGTTTTTAAATTGTGTGTTGGTGATAGCTTTTCGATACAAAATTAATATTCTATAGCATTCCCCAATGCTGGATAATATAATGACTCCGAAGACTTGAATATTGTTCATACAAACTGTATGACTTTTTTCTGATTCCAACGTCAATCGGTTAGTTTTTCGATGACCGTCAAAGTCTCTTACTGTCGTGGCGATCAGAATTTATGAATAAAATGCAAATGTTGGCAGCTCATCCCACAATTAAACGCCAATCGATCATTAGCTCAACTATGAAGAACCTTCAGCCTCCGTGTTGCAAATATTCTGGACGATAATATTTTATTCCAAATTATGGATGATGATAATTTATTCCAAATTATTCATGATAATATTTTGCGTTATCTTTACAGGCACTAAGACATACCAAACACTGGCTAAACATTTAGCTCTCGTAAATTATCAGATTGATTGATTGATTGTTTGGTGTTTTACGCCGCGCTCAAGATTATTTAACTTATATGGCGGCGTTGCCAGTTTTATTGTGGGAGGAAACCGGGCTCTGTGTCCGGAGGAAACCCACGACCTTCCGGTGGTTACTGGCAACCATCCCACATAGGTCGTTCGAGTGAAAACCCAGTCAGAAAATTTTCCAATTTTTGGACTGAGTGGAATTCGAACCCGCGACCCATTGGTGGGAGGCTGTTCGGATTGAGCGTCCAACGCTCTACCTACTGAGCCACAGAGGCCCCCTAAATTACCAGATCAACTTGCCAGATAAGCGTATTTGTGTTATGAGCATAGAAAAAAATATAAAATTTGTTTGTTCTCAATTTGTATAAAATAAACAGAGTAAACGTCAACCACAATGCAAAATACTAAGCTAACAGTGCAGGGATATTATATTGGTTTCGTCCTCTAACGTAGCATTTTGTCCAGTCTAGGTTATGGACATTATGGAAGACGGATGCAGCCACTCTCACATCCATACCGCGTCAATTAAAACAGGTTGCTCGAAAGCAGAATGAGGCGCAATTTTTCCAAAACCGCCTGGTGTGAGATATGTCTCAAGAACAGGACTTCGCATTCTCGCTTGTTTCTCAGTGTCGAAAAACATGAGGCTCAAGATTACGAAATGGGCCGTTATTCTCGCGATTTTTTGGAACAAAATCCGTGGGTTTGAAAAAAATGATTACATTGAAATAGAAAATATCCGTAAAGCATGTAACCTGTACGAACACAGGATGTGTGCTAATAATGGACAAGATGAATAAAAACGGGATGTATGACTTTATTATAGGGTTTTTTTTTACTTAAAAATACCTTACTGTACATTTCCGTGGTTTCGTTCGACGGAAAGCACCTATTTTGTACATTTTATTAAAAAATACCAACAATTTGAAATAAAAATATTACCCTAAAGTATGTAACATGTACGAACCCAGGATGTTTGTAACGGATAAAACTCAAATAGCCGGGCTGTTAATTTAGGGTTTTTTTTGTAGATATACCTCACTGTATTTCTCTGTGATTGGTCTCAAAGTAAAATACTTATTTATTTTTTACAGTTTAATATAAAAATTATCAACTATTTGCTAATTTTGTTTCAAAGACCCATGAATGGAATGTTTGTGTAGGACTGAGAGACTATCACTATTCCAAAATGAAGTCTCAATATAGTTTCTGATCATGTTACTCATCTTCAAAACACGTCGTCAAAGCACAGTTACTAAAGTAATGATGGGGTGCTTTTTGGGTTCGTTTTGTCTGAATGTCAAAATGTTCATATTCATATAATGGGGAACATATTGGACTTCGCATATTGCTGAAAATCAATCCCAACCGTCCTCTCGCCGATGTCAAGACACACCCAAAGTTTGAAGTTGGTCGGATGAATCATTCATGAGTTATTGCCCAGACAAGAAAATCATGCTGATAATCAAATATGGCCGATAGTCGGATGAATCATCCACAAGTGATTGCCCGGACAAGAAAATCATGCTCATAATCCAATATGACGGATAGCGGCCATATTGGATTGCGCACATTGCTGAAAATCAATCCCAACCGTCCTTTGCCTGATGTCAAGGCACACACCAAAATTGAAGTTCACCGGATGAATCATCCACAAGTTATTGCCCGGACAAGGATGGAAAGACGGACGGACGAACAGACGAACGGCCATATTGGGCTGCGCACATTGCTGAAAATCAATCCCATCCATCCTCTCACCAGTGTCAAGGCACACCCCAAGTTTGAAGTTCATCGGAAGAATCATCCACAAGTTATTGCCCGGACAAGAAAATAATGCTCATAATCCAATATGACGGATGGCGTCCATATTGGATTGCGCACATTGCTGAAAACCAATCCCAACCGTCCCCTTCCCGATGTCAAGGCACACCCCAAGTTTGAAGTTGATCGGATGAATCATCCACAAGCTATTGCCCAGACAAGAAAATCATGCTCATAATCCAAAATGACGGATAGCGGCCAAATCGGATTGCGCACATTGCTGAAAATCAATCCCAACCGTCCTGTGCCCGATGTCAAGGCACACCCCAAGATTGAAGTTCATCGGATGAATCATCCACAAGTGATTGCCCGAACAAGAAAATTATGCTCATAATCCAATATGACGGATAGCGGCCATATAGGATTGCGCACATTGCTGAAAATCAATCCCAACCGTCCTCTGCCCGATGTCAAGGCACACACCAAAATTGAAGTTCACCGGATGAATCATCCACAAGTTATTGCCCGGACAAGGATGGAAAGACGGACGGACGAACAGACGAACGGCTATATTGGGCTGCGCACATTGCTGAAAATCAATCCCATCCATCCTCTCACCAGTGTCAAGGCACACCCCAAGTTTGAAGTTCATCGGAAGAATCATCCACAAGTTATTGCCCGGACAAGAAAATAATGCTCATAATTCAATATGACGGATGGCGTCCATATTGGATTGCGCACATTGTTGAAAACCAATCCCAACCGTCCCCTTCCCGATGTCAAGGCACACCCCAAGTTTGAAGTTGATCGGATGAATCATCCACAAGTTATTGACCGAACAAGAAAATTATGCTCATAATCCAATATGACGGATAGCGGCCATATAGGATTGCGCACATTGCTGAAAATCAATCCCAACCGTCCTCTGCCCGATGTCAAGGCACAACCTTAGTTTGAAGTTGACCGGATGAATCATTCATGAGTTATTGTACGGACAAGGATGGAAAGACTGACGGACGAACAGACGGAGGCCATATTGCGCTGCGCACATTGCTGAAAATCAATCCCATCCATCCTCTCACCAATGTCAAGGCACACCCCAAGTTTGAAGTTCATCGGATAAATCATCCACAAGTTATTGCCCGGACAAGAAAATCCTGCTCATAATCCAATATGACGAATAGCGGCCATAAAGGATTGCGCAAATTGCTGAAAATCTATCACAACCGTCCTCTGCCCGATGTCAAGGTACACCTTAAGTTTGAAGGTGGTCGGATGAATCATTCATGAGTTATTGTACGGACAAGGATGGAAAGACGGACGGGCGAACAGACGAACGCCCATATTAGACTGCGCACATTGCTGAAAACCAATCCCATCCATCCTCTCACTAATGTCAAGGCACACCCCAAGTTTGAAGTTCATCGGATGAATCATCCACAAGTTATTGCCCGGACAAGAAAATCATGCTCATAATCCAATATGACGGATAGCGGCCATATTGGATTGCACACATTACTGAAAATCAATCTCAACCGTCCTCTGCTCGATGTCAAGGCACATCCCAAGTTTGAAGTTCATCGGATGAATCATCCACAAGCTATTGCCCGGACAAGAAAATCATGCTCATAATCCAATATGACGGATAGCGGCCATATTGGATTGCGCACATTGCTGAAAATCAATCCCAATCGTCCTCTGCCCGATGTCAAGGCGAACCCTAAGTTTGAAGTTGACCTGATGAATTATTCATGAGTTATTGTACGGACAAGGATGGAAAGACGGACGGACGGACGGACGGACGAACGAACGGACGGAAGACCCGAAAACATAAAAAAAAACCATGTCTTCCAACAGGACAACGTACGAGGCCATACTTCCAGAGCAACGAGAGACTTCCTCCGTCAAAACAGACATACAGACTTTTCAATGGCCTACTCTCAGTCCAGACTTAAATCCGATAGATCACTTGTGGGACGAAATTCAGAGAAGGCTCAATCTCGTGCGGCCAAGGCCGACAACTGCAGCTGAACTCACTCAGGCGTACATCAGAGTTTGGACCCAAGTTCCAAACATCTTTATCAACCGTGTCATCCACTCAATGTTCAGAGGATGCAACGCTGTAATCAACGCCCATGGTGGCCATACACATTATTGACTTCCAGATCCGCACTGTGGCGCCACCTGCCCTCACTTTCACTTAAAATTCTCTAACATTTGTCTGCCAATGATGATGATCAATCATGTCAAATTTGGAAGCATTCCGTTGATAAGTGTGTTGTTTACATCTATTTGAAATACACTGATTATCAATATCCAAAAAGGAGTGACTTTTTTACAGTTCAGTATATTTGCATTGTGAGTTATGTACTTCATAATTACAAATCCGAGATTCATTTACTATTAAAGACAAGACACCATAAGGTTAACTCTGTCATAGACTAGGGAGGGTGACCCATGCCATGTTGGCGGGGGGGGGGGGGGGGTGAGTAAGACCCGTTCATATGGTAATCAAATGGCACAATTAGATGTAATCGATCAGAAACACTTGAAAATCTAAGCTTTATGTCAGAATTAAAGTTTTGAAATGAAACGAACGTTTGTTTTAACTAGTTCTGAAACATTGTTATCATGACAGAATTCAGAAGACAGAAGACACTGTGCATTTTTAAAGAGTTTTGAATACTAGTTTAAGTTAATTCTTTTATGCATACCATTACAAGATAATTTACAAGGAATTTTCTTTTTCTATTGGAAGAAGGAGAGAAAAACAATATCTCAGAATAACAAATCAGTTTTGGACGGTTAATTTGTCTTAATAGTCATAAATCTCTAAAAATACACAGTGAAATGCTTTCCCTGAACAAACATTATTGAGGGATTTTCTTTTGCTCAACTTACTTGGATATGTTTGATGATAATTAAATATGGGTACCTTTTGTATTTTGCAATCAGACCTGCGAACAATAATTTACTTGTATGACATCAATTTCGTTGATCTTATCTTTATTATTTACGACTAGCAATATAGTCAAGCCGTTATATGTTGTATGGAAACTACCTTTTCTGATGTTACTGCCAAATGGAATTGTGCCATAAATCAGATAATTTAATCAAACGCACAAAACCATTAACGCCAGTTGAACGTGGAGTAACTAAGTCATTAATTACGATAGAATTGACGGGATTTAATCGAAAACTCACTGGTCATATTTAGAAATAGATAAAAGGCGTAAGATCAAAGGTCACCCGCAACTAGATCATACAGTAAAGTAGTTTATACATTAGTGTCCAAAAAAACGACACCAACTGGTTTTCAAAATATTTTTGTTACGAATTGATTTTGTAATATGAAAACATGCCAATTCGTATTGAGGATCCCAAACACAGCGCATCCACCAAAAATACCGGGAACACTTGATCACTTCCGGGAGAATCTGTAAATTTCTTGTAAGTGACATTGCCCTCTTTAACATGTTCTGCACTTGCAGAGAAGCTGTTTAAAAGAGCTGAGCATACACATTAAAATATCACAGCAACAAACAGATCCCAAGACATTTGACAGCCATCGAGAGAATAGTCACCCCCTTCTCCAAGGTTTAAAGCGTCACAATGCTTCAATTAAAACTGGGGAACATAACGACTTTACTGTTATTTTTTAAGAATAAAGGAACGCAAAATTAGGCGGCCCTGAACCCTCGCCTAATGCCTCTTTTAAATTTGTTATGTTTCTGTAATCGAAGGGCCTGGGAACCCCTCGTTCGTAAAAAGTTGGATCCGCCACTGTGGGAGGACACGTACAGTTCTTGGCCAAACAAACTGTGACTCTCACTCGAAACTGCTTGGCTCTATTCTCGTTATTTTAGGGATTACACTGTCTGGAAAATTGACCGTTTATGCAACTATAAAGCATCAACCAACCAATCAACAATTAGGTAAATTATAAAGAAGCAATTCTTGTTAAGCTTTATTTCTTAAACGTAGCAGTGAGAATAACTCATATCGCTATTGAATAATTAATAACAGCATTGATAAAGGGTGCATATGAAGAGAAGTGCTGGTTCTGGATGATAATATTTTTTATTCAAAAATTCTAAATGATATTTTAGGCCTGTGACATTTTACAGAAGCATATATTTATGTAGAACTGTTTACATTTTTTCTAAAATTTCTGCTAAATAGATAAATAAGATTTGATTGACGTTGTATGAAAGGTGGTAGTTAGTTTTTAGCGATGAAATGTACAATTAACGAGCCATTAGAGCGAATTATATTGTGCATTGTTTACAGTCGGAGAGAAGGTTTGGGGTTAATATACACATATACGTTCAACTGTCTTAAAGAGGGTTGGGGGCTCGGTGGTCCAGTGGGTTAGAGTCGTCGTCCCACAGCCCCACACAGACCTTCCACCGAGGCGGCGCGAGTTTAAATCCAACTCAGACCAAATACAAGATTTTTCCCTCGGTCGCCGTATGTGGACGAGTTGCCAAGTACTCGCCGAAGGTCGGGGGTTTCCTCCGGGGAATCAGCCCGGTTTCCTCCCCCACTAAACCTTTTAACGCCGCCTTATAACAAAAGCTCACAAAAATTGATACAAGACTGCTATCTTTGAAATGACTGCATTTCATCGCTAACCGTTCAGGAGTTCAGAATAATGTTGCATTGATATGTACATTGTTACGTTGCATGTCACAGCCTAAGTACACCTCATTTCCTAGTCAACGCATTCGATCGGAGGACTATACCGTATCAGTTGCCTCTTTAATGCCATACATTACCTCTCTGACAACAGCAGAGACATGAGGTATAATTAAAATGAGCAAGTCGGCTCACGGGACACTCGCATAAATATATACTTAACCTACACTATGGAGAATGTTACAACTCTATTACCACTGGCTAGCCTATGTTTTAGATTGTGCTCAAAGTATCTTTCGATTTATTTGCAGATTCGAGACATTTTAGGGTTTGGGATATTTGTACAGTTTGGTGATCAATTGTTTCAGTAAGTATAAAATTTCTTATATTGCTGTTTACTTTATAAATATGCCATTGGTGTTCCTTGTGTATCAGGGAACAGTTTGGTATATAAAACACCTATGGGTATGGTATATTTATTATATAAGAGCCAATTCATAATTTTTCACAGATTTAAGATGGCTACCTGGTTCACCCTTTTAATGGGTAATTCTATTATACTGGTAAGTAAAAGTTTAACAAATACTGTGTTGTTGTGCTAGTGTCATGCTAGGAAGGGTGGAGAGGGGGGGGGGGGGTTGTCGGACACGAAATGATGAACAAATAACCCTTTCGCATCAGGTACCTGCGTGTAGTTAGCAAGATTTTACGACTAACACTCAGCAATAAACACGGCACTTCCATTGACCCTACATTTCTCTTACAGCTGTGGGGTTGCCGGTTCAATGTTAACAACATGTTATCAGTTGTCTGTTTTCATCTCATTTATATACAGACGAGAAAATAACAGGCTAGATAGTTGATCTATGAACTCACTCGATGAAGGCCAATCGCTATTGTCATTGGTTTAGACTATATAATCACTGCAAGAGATGCCGATTAATCAGGGGAAATGTGTGTAGTATTTTATTATATGTGTCGGCTGTTACATCAAAAAGAAAAAACATAATGTTATTATGAAATCACGGAAGAAGATATATCGTATTGTTGGAAAAGCCACGATGTCCAGAGCCTTGATTGGAATCAGCTCAATTCGAACAAAAACATATGGGAAACACTTCTTCACTAAACTAACCGGTTATTATACGTGACAATGCAATAGCGTCACTATGAGTTACACATTACCTGACTTTTACACCAGTCCAAACGTTCGACAAGGTTAGAAAAAATAAGGTGAAGAATTACTTATTGATAACACTTCTTGGTTTATTGGGTGACGACGTTTTGATGTAGTTCTTACATCGTTATCAAAGTCAATGTTAGGAGGTTAGAAAGGGCCAGCCAAATAGCTATACGACCCCATCTCATGGTTTTGCCAATTTTAAAAAACGTTTGGCGAAAACACTTGTCAGCGGAGAGGTCAATGGTACCTTCTGTTCTTCAGCTGATTCGTGACCCAAGCCGTGAGTGAATTTGAATACACAACGTAATACGTAAGGTAAATGTCTCCTCATCAACACTTCTTAATGCCAAAAATTGTTCCACGGATTTTTATTCTGAGTAGTCATATAAATGTTGGCATTAGGCTTCATATGCCACATGGCGTCTGGAAGGCCTTGCTAGGACCAGTTGAGAAAAGTTGTAAGAATGTAAGCAAACAGTTTAAGAGTTGAAAATTTAACTCGTGTCCAGATCAACCCCCTTGGTAATACACTATGCACAATGCTCCAAATGCAGATTGCATAAAATCATTTGGTTAGTGTATCCAATATCCCTTTTACATGGCATTATACTTTGCCGATATCTAGTCAAATCTGCGCGTCAATTTCTGCTATTTATCAAGAAAGTATAAGGGCATAGGTTTAAACCCAAAGTATATGGGGATTCCGACCCCTAGCTGAGACAGGAAGTTGCTTGAACTTGAAAGTTCTTTCTGACTTTGCGACTTGAGCCAGAATCAGTTAACCAAAATGCTCATTTTTATCAAGACCAAATGCATTCTTGCAATTTATTTTTCCTTGATAATTCCTTCTTTCATACATCTAGGAGCTTATTGTCGTAGAAAATGTCAACAAAATCAGTGTTGGTTAAAGGGCCACAAAAACACCTAAAAAGCGGATTATTTTGAGATTGTAAATTGTAAACAAAAGACCCGAAATCGGTATAGCCTAATAATAAAGATAGGCATTAACTATTTTACAGAAAGGATCTGCTTGTGAGTGTTTGTTCAACGGTCCTTGTCAATGTAGCTGTCATCCACGTGAACAACGATTTACGTGAATACATTAACGTACAAAATGAAATCAATGCTAGCACTTCTTCGATCACAAACTTACATTTACTCCTGCATCATCCACAGAAATTGATCTCATTTCGCGACCAGGGTCGTTTTCAGTTTGAGATTCAAACGATCTTAATAATATGCATTGAATTAAGGGTTATTTTGGGTTCTTCCTCCTTTTATGACGATTTGTTTCCAATCTCATTTGGTTTATTTATCCAAAATGATTCCTATTATAATAAAGATAGTTTGAAAACTTGGTTACAAATATCTAACCCGTAGCTCTATCAAAAATATATTTATTTTGTCATGTATGAAAACAAAGTCATTGGTATAGCAAAAAACCTACAACTATATAAGATGGAACTCCACTTCTATCCGCAATCGAGTCTAATTACTACTCGATTCGTAAATACAGTGTATGAGAAAAGGGCAATGACTTAATCCCGCTCTAATTGAAATGTACGAGTCTCTTGGTATTCCTCTAATACCTTGCTGTGAACTTGTTAAATTATACAGTTTCTATTCACCCGTAGAGATACGTTATGTTGATTGTTTGTTTTATCACAGACGACATACGGCGGAAACAAATAAATTTCAACCTTTGTGCTTGCAGGTGCTAACAGAAACGTAACACATCATTTACCCTTGTGCGTTCTCTTCAAGAAATTGAAATCGTTGACAATTTTTATGTTTTGAATTATTTCATTGTTGCCTGCTGAACTTGTACGAAACTTATACATCTATAATTTAAAATATATACCTGATCAATTTAGACCTATAAACAGCTGTGAAATGTTGAAAGACTATCGAAAAGATCGTTCTTAAATTATTTAAAAAGGCGATTATAAAGCTGTTCCGTTTGGCGTTGTTTTTGAAGCCCTGTTTCTATCACAAATTGTAAATTCACTTCTGTTTATCGTAGTTTGTCTCGTCGAAAGAAACTCAAGAGAAGTGGCATAGTCTTAAAGTGAACACAGATACAATACATCATATTTCATTTGAGAGTATAAAATGTCTTACATCATTCTTGCTGCGATTTTGATTCTAAAAGCATTCATCGCCATACTCGTACCTCCAACAAATAACGATACCGACGTTATATGGTACCCAATTTCATCATTTCGGCTGACGGTAAATATTAAAATTCGTCAAAGAAAACGTGCTAAAAGGTAAATTTTTGTTTTGATATGACCTATTTTCTCTTTACGAAATCTTCAATTTCTATATATAGGACACTTAGTGAGAATTTTAGCTCAATTACTTTTTTGATAGGTCACTATCGATGCCAATCACGCCAGACACCTTGGCTTACTTGAACTATATTCGATTCCTATCCATAAAACATCAAAGGAACCCCTTTTGGAATATAACACAGATTGCTCGACCGATTATTGGGTCAATGATTAACATCAAACTCGATCAAGGAAAATATGTTTCTTTTTAGATCAAAGGAAACGCCAGGATCCTTGGAAAAAGCCGAAGGCTGCGATATATCTGATGATGTCCAATCATCCACTGAAGAATGCATCTTACTTCAAACCTGAAAAAGGCATCGACACAGATTCATTCGGACATTATTTAGCCATATTTTTCATATCATATTAAATTATCGTAATACATATTGTCCACCTATTGTGGGGGCTGTTTCTCAACACATTTTCACCCGACGAAAGTCAAATGCACGGCCTAACTGTCAAGACAAGATATAGCTGCAACATTACGTTACGACCAGGCGCAAAGTTACGTCGGGCGTAAGTGTATTGAGAAACACTTACTTCGAACGACATAAAGGTGAATCTAATTTCCACTTGAAAAGTATACGATCAGAAACGTAGCTGAGCACTGGACGTGGACGTGGTCGATGGCGACAACCACACCGTCAACATGCATGTGCAAATTTCCGAGTTTATTCAAGGCATATCGACTTGATTGAACAAATGTGCTAAAGTTTTTGTCAATCCTAAATTTGTCAAGAACATGTTCATATAGCTCTTAATATCTTACAAATTAATTTAGTACAGTGAAAGAGTACAAGTGCTCTAAATTATATTGACTGTGGAATAAGAAAAGGAGATCACATCACAGATGTAACTTCAGTTGAAAAGGGAGAAACAATACTCGATTTCATATAAGGAACACGGTTATTATATAGATCACTGAGATTGAAGTGCATTTGACCATTCTAAACTTTTGGATTAGCAATTCACCGGAAAGGATTGCATTCGCATCTCTTTCTTCAAATTGAAACAACACGGTCTTTTGACAAATCGCCGTTTACAGTCTGTTTCAAGTAAAAAAAAAATGAATGTCGTAATGGTTACATAACTTGAAACGTCTCACCATCTGCGAAATCCATATCCTGGTTATAGTCAGTAACAGTAAGTTTCTTTCCAGAAAATAAATGCAAATGTCTATATTACAATTCAAGACACTAAGATTTCACGGATTCGCTTGCTAAGAAGGAAATAAATAAAAGTCATAACATAACAGTAACTTCCTCGTTTCAATGAAATAGATTGAAAATATCAGTTGGAAAAGCCGTTGAAATCGATCAACCATTCGGGGCCTTCGTGGTTGTTATATTTGTCTTCGGTGATCTTATTGGTTCCATAAGCTGTTCAACCCAGTCACGTGGTGATATATATACACAAGTTATTACATTTCCATTATTGTATTCTCATTTTTGTCAACGTTTCTTCGCTCTCGCAAAAAATGTCAGGTTCGTAGTAGATTATGAATTCAAAATTCGCACCTTTTTTATAAATTCTTATTGTCAATGCAACAACAGGGCTTTAAGCTGAGTGAAAAACTAAATGGTAGACGATGAAATAAAAGAAATCCACACACTCTGACCTGTACGAACCGAGAAAGTGTTCGAAAGTAAACTAACTTCTAAGGAACTGGATCATCTTACATTAACATGTTATTGCACTCTGCTTTCCAGAATAAAACAAGAGTCATCAGAAGATGCCGTATCCCCCCGGCCCCGCATAAGATTTATTATTTATTTTAAGTTATTATAAGATATTTATGCTATACTGTCGGAAAAGGGCAGTAACTCTGAAAATAATGAAACCAGCGCAGCGAAAATACAAGGTGCACATCCTCGAATTATATCCAGCAAGTCCACCAAGTTTCGAAAAAATCTGATAAAAATCGTGAGAGCAGATGCAATGACAAGCACTTATTGTCTAGGTCATCTTAAACTGTCGGAAAAGGGCAGTAACTCTAAAAATAATGAAACCAGCGCAACCAAAATACGAGGTGCACATCCTCGAATGATATTGAGCAGGTCCACCAAGTTTCAAAAAAAATTAATAAAAACTGTGGGAGAAGATGCGATGACTAGCACTAATTGTCTATGTCGTCTTATACTGTCGGAAAAGGGCAGTAACTCTAAAAATAATAAAACCAGCGCAGCCAAAATAGAAGGTGCACATCCTCGAATTATATCCAGCAAGTCCATCAAGTTTCGAAAAAAATCTGATAAAAATTGTGGAAGGAGATGCGATGACAAGCGCTAATTGTCTATGTCATCTTATAGTGTCCGAAAAGGGCAGTAACTCTAAAAATAATGAAACCAGCGCAACCAAAATATGAGGTGCACATCCTCGAACGATATTCAGCATGTCCACCAAGTTTCCAAAAAATTTAATAAAAACCGTGGGAGGAGATGCGATGGCAAGCACTAATTCTCTATATCGTCATATACTGTTCGAAAAGGGCAGTAACTCTAAAAATAATGAAACCAGCGGAACCAAAATAGGAGGTGCACATCCTCGAATGATATCCAGCAAGTCCACTAAATTTCGAAAAAATCTGATAAAAACCGTGGGAGGAGATGCGATGACAAGCACTAATTGTCTATGTCGTCGTATACTGTCGGAAAAGGGCAGTAACTCTAAAAATAATGAAACCAGCGGAACTAAAATAGGAGGTGCACATCCTCGAATGATATCCAGTATGTCAACCAAGTTTCAAAAAAATCTGATAACAACTGTGGGAGGAGATGCGATGATAAGAAATGATTACGGACAGACAGACAGTCAGACAGACAGACAGACGGACAGACAAGCTGATCGCTATATCCCCCCGCCTTATATGCCGGGGGGATAAAAACGAAATAATAACTAGATTATCGTAACATATACTCACAGTTGTTGATTTAGATTGACAGTTGGGGTCATTCAATAAACCACACGTCATTACTCTGTTCCCATCACAAGTGTATAGAAAAACATTTTGTTAAAACATAATTTTTGTAACTCAAAGGAAACTACTGGCATATTTTCCACCTTACTACAAGTTTGGAGTTACTATCATTTTGATCATCTCTCAGTTCCCATAACATTTTGTCGCAGACTTGTCAAGTACTCGACATTTTTGAAGAGTGTATCCTATACTCCACTTAACCTGTTTAAGTGATCGCAACCAATCAATCTATCAAACAAAGGCCTCATATCAAATTTGAAAAGGTTGCGAATTAGCATTTGTTGGTCAGTAGGTTTGCTGTCGGAAGTACTGCACGCAATAGTTCTTTGTAACTTTTTATTGTTTTTCACATAAAGATATTGCTCAGGATATTACTGACTACTAATTATGTATTGATTGATGTTTTTCGTCATAATTTCACTTACACGTCAGGTTAAGTGGATGAGACAGCTGGACACATACCTCGATAACCAGCCCCACATTTACCGATTGGATCAGAACCCAGTCAGAAAACTCTGGGGGTGGGGGGGGGGGGGGGCTGTTGAAAGACCAAATATGGTGCATTTGCAAAAGACTTTGTTGTGTACCATGTAGTACGAATTATTACACTAATGCTTGAAATTACACCAATTAGTGTTAAAATACACAGCATTACGGTAGCCAAAAGTAGAGACAACCAAGACAAACTTGACGGGTTTCGAATGGTCTTATTTTGATAGATTCAAGAATAATTGCAAAGACAATCGTGACCCACTTCTATTTTGGACTTTTATAGGCAAGGATTTTGTGGATTCTACATGTCTAAATCGAAATACTAAAGGCGTCAACGAAATAATAACGGATTTGCTTTGTTTCCGATATAAACTTGCATGTGAACTACCATAACAAAAGCCTCAGAATTATAGCCATATTTGTGAAGGAGTATCAGGCAGGGTCTTCCGGCGAAATGTTTATAACCCAACATAGTTAAACCCTTTATTCTAAAATATCAAAATAACCATATGATTGGTCGGTGTTAAGAGGACCAAACAAGCAATTATAAACCTTTAGATGAATAAAAGGAACGGTTTAATCAAAAGTCGATTTCACTCTGTGCTTGAAATTTAATGTTGTTAAAACAAATGTGCAATAAGGTTATGTTTTCCCATACGATTTGCTCTTCTTAATTATAAGAAGGATATTTCCCAGATGCATGAGTTTATCGGAAACGTTTGATTGTTGGTAGGTTTCATGTATAACTATCGTGTGTTTAATTTAGCCAGTTTGTAGAATACGCTTCAAGAAATTCACTGAATATCCATTGTTTTCCTAATTCGTGCTGGTGTACCGAAACCTCATATATGTAAATATTTAGTCACGTTTATATTCCCACTGTCATATTTGTTTTACCATTAAGAACATTAGCAATGGCCATTGACCTGTGATACTTACGTTGCCCGATATATGACTTAGTACGACCCTTTATAGAATAATGGAAGCAATGTAAACATAAGCGACTCGTAAATATGGCTTAGATCACACAAAAAATGGCAGCACTAACTGGATTTTACCAAAATGTTTGAATGAAAGCTAACAATTGGGATTTTAAGCCAGGCAATGAGAGTAATATAAACATTGGTAGGAGAGCAATTCACCTATTCCACGTAATTTGAGATGGTAGTCATCAGTAAAATGCATCACCAGTATATTAATAATGGTAATCCAAATTCCGCTATGAAATTCAACATCATGTAGAAGGTACAACCAACATTGTTTCCCAATGTCGTTTTGGGGGTTTATTTATAGAAATAAAATCGAATAAATCAAAGCCTATAGCAAATCAAACGGCAATGAAGCAAAGTAGGATTAGGTAAAGTTGTGCCATCTTCATTTGCTGTTTTATTAGATTTATAGAAGTAGAATAAAGCCCCAGTTTTACCAAAGATGGTTTTGTTACAAGACGCTAATTCTCTGGGTTATTTCTTGAGGAATAAAACAAGCTCATACATTCTTTTCGAACTAAATTTCTATAATAACGGTTTAACTTTTGGTAACATTTTGTTCTTTTATGACGTCCTTGATGTGCTTATGGTCACACATCCTTGAAGTTCAGGAAACATCTATTTCATTTGAGGGGAGTATACTTTTATTTTAACTATGAAAGGTAAAATCCAAAGAAATATTTTGACTTACATGTATGGACTGTCTACAGTTTTCTGTACAATTCGCTATGCATTAAACACAAGGCCAGTCCCAAAAATCTCGCGAGAGTTGGGAAATGCTTCGTCCTTTCAATAGACAGTACAACAAGGGGGATAACTTTCTCTTAATGAAAATATAACGAATTGTGCCCAGCAATAGAATTGTAATATGTGGTTGGTTTGCCACCGGAATCATATCTGTTGTACTCTCTCCGCGTTACCTTATTTATGGGTGCCACTGAGTGTTTTATGTATACTGTAGAATTCCATTGGCAGTTCCAATTACTTGTACGTCGTGACAATTTATTTTTACTCTCTCCGCATTACCTTTTTTCTGGGTGACACTGAGTGTTTTATATATACTAGAATTTCATTGGCAGTTCCAATTACATGTACGTCGTAACAACTTATGTTGACAGCAATTCGTTACAAAACATCGTGTAAACGTGGAAAGTACTGTAATGTTTAGATTGTAATCCATTGCGCCAATTTGGTTTGTAGATTAAGGTAACGAATGTGACATTAAGCTATTATTTAATTGAATTGAATTTTATTCACCTTTCATATAAATACAGTATAGATGGGTAAAAAACAATGATTATTGGTAGGCGGGAATAAAGTCTGGTAGACTTGTTCTATCCCAGTCATGTACAATGCATGAGATAAATAAACAATTAACACTATGACTGGTGTTTTTGGCATGAATAACAATTGATCTTTCTCTAGCTCGTGTTACCTGTCAAACTAAACACCACACATGTAGTACACAATTTCGTTAAAAGTGAATTAGTTAATTGCTGGTTATTTTTTATCAAAAAGTACAAAATAATAATTTGTCAATCTTGAGCATGTACGTTAAAGTAGTTGTTTAAATAGCAAAAACAAAAACCAACTCATACATCCCAGCTATTTAAATTTTGTCCGTTATTAGCAAACGCCTTCGGTTCATGCGGGCTACTGACCTTTCCAATATTTTTATTTATTTCAACATAACTCCTTTAGTTTCTCAAATTGCTTCAAACCCTGAACTTCTCTTGACGAGGAGAATTTAAGACAAAAAATCTGAATTTTGCTTAGTTACTCTTTTGAACAAAGGCAAAACCAAATATCATATTCCTGAAAACTTGTTATGGGTTAAACAGAGAATAGCGGTAAAAGAGTTTACACAGTGTTTCAAAAGCATCAGTCTGTGTCCCTCAGGGAAAGAGTATAAGTACTGTACTTTTGTTGATCTACATCAAAGGCATTGTTCATGGTCTTTTTTTGTAAAGGTTCGTTCCCACGGTGCGAGTTTTAGCACCGACTTATAGCATTCAAGTGAAAAGCACAATGAAAAAAGGGAAGCTGATCAGATTTTTGTAGCATCCATCATGTTGTTGGGTGATAGCATAAAACACAAATTATATTTTCATACTACAATTAGCATGCATTGGCGATTAAAATCGCGTCAAAATGCCAAACACAATTTATTCCCCTTTGTACTACAATTTTATATTTGATGCCACGTCCGATCGATTGGAACATGAAAGGAGGCTGCATAATCTAGATCTAAAGATAAGAGCTTGTTTAGTCCTGGGCGGTCTTTTACACTGACTCTGCCATCTATCTTAAGCTGAGTAAATTTGCGTCACTTCAAGACCTCATGATCACCATTTCCTAACAACGAATTTACTGGAGAAACACAATATCCAAGACTTGTCGCATATGATTTTGACATTCGATTTTTGCCATGTGCAACAAATCGCGTGCTTCAAGTCGATATTACAAATCGCACCGTAAAAACGGGCCTTTACGTTAGACACTTTGTAGAAGATAGTTCTCCCTAAAGCAGTATGAGCTGCCAACAAAGCTAATATTTCTTTCCGTGGATGCCAATCCTAAAGATGTACGTTTAGGTAGTATTTTAAGGAACAAGACTTCCCAGAAAAAACATACATCGCTGCGATTTGGATTTTACTCTTTGTACAATCTACTGGATTTATCAATATTTTTTTTATTTCAACGTCAATCCTTTAGTTTTTCAATGTACTTTAAACGCTGAACATTTTTGACTATCAAAATTTATTTAAAAAATTCAAATTCAAAAAGGCTGACCGAGTGTTTATCCTCCAACATTCCTTGATGGTTCCTTGATACTAGAAGCGAAATGTAACAAGCACCTTGGGTTATTACTACAGCCATCCTGTCTCTGGGATTTACAAACTAACTTAACATAACTATTTGATTTAAAAAGTTAGTCCAATGAATAAATGTTTACAAGCAGGCTACCAAGCAACTGCTATGCAAATGGATGTTTTGTGGAATATTGCGAGTCACAAGTCATTATCTGCTACACGTCCACTTGTATTGACAGCTCACAGAAAAGGACACAACCGTTTGGTCTTGTTATGTATAAAATGATGTATTTTATCAATAAATTGTATGTGTTTATTTCTGCCACTTTTATATTGAAGAAACATCTTCCTATTATCTAAATAATCTTGGCGAACTTCCCATCCAGGCTAACTTACTTTTTCCTAAACTCATTTTTTACTCTTCATGCCCTTGCTATGTAACAGTTTAGAACTTGGATCGTGCCTTATTCCATAATGTTGTAAGAGTAAACCATTTCTTCTATTATGGAGAACGCTGGTAGCAAGATATTTTGTCACAAATTATAATAAAATGTAGCAACCTTAAGGCACATATGATTATTTAGCGCACTTCATGAAAACTAAAGAATACTCGATATCCCTCAACAGAAAATTCCTATAACAGCTTCTCTGTGGTAACGTAGGACTGTCGTGAAGAAAATATGGAAGTTCTGGTATACGTCCATGAATTTACCAAGCGCACTGTTTCCGCAGTAATAATGAATGTACACCGTTAAGTTTTATTGTATACTTATTACGATCTGTTTGATAAGTTAGGTGTTTATACAACTAATTAAACTAGCAATAGTTTCATTGTGTTTATTAATGCTTAACATACACCATGTAGTTTTGTTTCAATACATTTATGAACACGAAAACACATGAGCACAGGGATAATCATCTTGTATAAAATAACCTTGGAGACGCGTTTCTAGAGGAGTTAAACAACAAGTTGTTGTATAAACCAAAATCCATAATATTTCATAATGTTGCTAACAAGCAGAAGTTTTGCTTTAGACAGCATTTTCTGGCGCTTAAATTTGCAATTGTAAATGTTTGGCAAATTATGCATTTCTCAATGTTTAATGACCGTTGTACGTCTGCAAACGATATACACAACTGTAAAATGGATACACAAACTATCATGTGTTAAATGTCCATCTCATCCTTACTCAACATTGACATAGAAATTACGCTCTAAAACAAATTCGATGCGTCTCGAATTTTCTTGTTTTAGCAGCTCAATGAGCATTGCAAATACCATCCTGACCCATTTTAATCCTGGTCTTTTAGGCATGGATTTACTTGGTCCTGCCTTTCTGAAAAGAAATGCTCGGGGCGTTAAAGAAATTATCGACGGATTTGCTTTGTGTCCGTTGACTTAAACCTGTCGCTAGGACTGAGAATTAACCTAACAGGAATACTCCCCTGGGAAATATGACTTTGTTCAAAGAAAGAGTTGGAGAGGGAATTAGTTTTGTTGGACACATCCCTCGTCTGGAATTGTATATAACCCAAGATGACCGATGTTCAATGTGACAAAACCTCTGTATAAAATAACAGAATTGTTATATCCTTGGTTATATAAAACAGGCACAGTACTAATTAGACGTGCTTTATTTGCACACGTTTGATTGAATGCTTATTTAGGGCCTTAATAAGGCAGCAAAGATATTTTGAGAGCCATTAGAGATGAAAAATCTTTGTGTTGTCTTTTCGTAAGCTCCTTTGGGTTGCACTGACCTTAAGCATCTCGTCTACTTATTACGTGAAATGTACACAGACATAAGTATGGCTGTAGGAATATGGACATGTTTGCCTAGTCTTACGTGTTGCAGGTTTATTGGCATCTCTGGAGTTTTCCCTTGTCCTATTTTCTTTTCTTTTTTTCGATTGTTTCGAAGTCATTTGTGTTTCCTGTAAACGTCTACGAGTCCTTCTCGAAGGCTATTGTTGTTGTAATATGTTTATCTCATCACCCCCGCCCCTTCCTCCACGGCTGCTTACTGTTTAGTTAAGTTTACAAAAATTTGTACGTAAAATCTGCTGTCTTTATGCTACTTTTTATTTTATTATTTTGTCTCGAAACAAAATTGGTGGCTTTATCCAGAAATATTGCGTAATTCATTGAGCGAGATCAAAATTTAAAAAAAATCTTTGTTATACCATTCAGCAGATTTTATTTATCATTTTTTAGTTTAATCCAAATATTTTTGCAAGCACCCGATCAGGATATTTTGGATTATTTAAGAAGGAATAATTTGGTTTTGTTAGGCGAAAATTAGGGCTAACCTTCAAAAGATCATCTCGCCAACAAGTATTACAACGTAAATTAGTTGAGATCGAAGCGTTTGATGAAAGGGCATTGTGAAAATTTACCTGAATCACATAAATCATGGCTAGATAAGAAGAAAAATTGAAATTGGATAAATTTACTAAATGAAAGAGAAAATTGGCAATATGAAAAAGAAATGAAGGGAAAAAAAATTTATAGAGAAGGCATTGCAAATACAAGATTAAAATTAAAAGGAAATGAGAATATTCAGAAATTAAATAAAAATCAGAGTGATTTATAGATTTTGATTTAGCCCTTAATAGAAGATTAATTCCACCATTCTCGGAGAAAGAAGTTGACAAATATTTTGTATCTTCTGAAAATTTAAACTCGCCTAAAGAATTTGGGAATATGCTTGTCGGTAAAACTGTGGTGATACATCATTTTCTGTGGTGCAGTTCTGAAATAGTGAAACATGCTATTTTTTTACACGCTCGTCAACTTGTTTCATAGGCTTAGGCAAAAGTCAAAAGTTCTGTAATTGATGGAAAAACTAAAGATAAGACAAAAAGCGAATTTGCTCGGAAAATGTACAGCTATTCGAGAGGTGGTGTCTTTCTAAAGAGATAAACCAAGATTACGTAGTATCCACAGCGAGATAAAAAAAAGACTTTGAGGAGAAGGAAGTGAATAGTTTACAGTTGACCCCAACTCACAAAACTTCCATTCGACAGCAAGCCAGTTAAACAATTTGCATTTGCCGAAAGTGAATTTGGATGTGCCACAGTCCTTAATCTCGGATTTCTCGTCGGTCAGGGCCAGGTCACACCAGTTAAAGCAAAGGCTGAAGCCATTGTAAATTTCCCGGTGCCTCATTGTAAGAGACAACTGAAACGCTTCTTGGGGTTAAATTGGTATTACATAAAGTTTTGTCTAAATTTCTCTTCACTTTCTGAGCCTTTGACTTATTAAAATTTAAGAATGCATTTGATCTGAAAAATGCCAAGAAACTTTTGAACATATTGAAGCCATACTCGTTAGCGTTCCAGTTCTCTTAGCACCTGATTTTTAAAGCTATTTAAATTAGCTTGTTATGCCAGCTGCTGTTGTAGTTTTATTACAAGAAGATGATTAGGCTTTTCAACATTTTGTAGTTTATATTGCCTCAACAGATCAACTCATTGTTGTTTTAGAGACCATAGTCCCCTAGTGGATTTTAACAAGGTAAAAATCAAAGATTGCTAACATGTAGTTTTATACTTCAAGAGTATAACATTGATGTTACATTAAAGATAATGCTATTGTTGGTTATTTATCCAGAGTATAAATAATACGATCAGTATATTTTTCTATTATATTCCTTTTTTTCTAAAGAAAGTTTTTGTTTGAACTGTCTTTTTTGGAAGAAATTGCGTACTTGCAATATATTATTGACCCCTCTGGAGTTTTCCCTCGTCTTATTTTCTTATTTGATTGTTTTTGCATGTATTTTGTGTTTAAAGTAAAATTCTACAGATCCTTCTAGAAGGCTATTGTTTGTTGTGATATGTTTCCTTCTCCATCCAAGTCTAATAAAAATTAAGTCAAGCTGACCTAGATTTCAAGGAGTCAAGAAATGTTCTCGGAGCTGAAATAAATCAAGTTTCTATAGCTGTGCAAATTTATGTTTATGCATGTAACGGATTGTTCTTGAATTTCTTAAAGTCTTATATAAGTGCGTGTTGCTTGTACTTTTAGCAGTCAGTTAACATAAGCTTCGTGTGCTATTTAGATGCGATTTCTCTGGAATGTTATATTCAGTGTAATACTTATTATTGTGATTCGTGAGGTCAGCTTTCAGTTTGAAACAGGAGTAAATTAGGTGTGAGACGCCTTACAGATATTCTGTGTACAATATATATTGAATACAATGGGTATTGAGTCACAGATAGTACATGTAACTTGTTGAACTCTTTCCAGAACTGTGTTGAAGAGTCAAGCAATAACGATAGGATAGCAGACAGTGACTGAACCTGGTAAAATAGTCAAAGACAAACCGAAACAGTCAATAAATAAATACCATTAACCTGCATAACTGCACTTCCTACTCGAATCGACCCATAAATATGGATTGACCTAGGTAGACCAGTGTGAAAAAATTGTTCACTTTACATTTTGAAAGTTGTATGGATGAATCTTAAATACCTCGGCCGTTACCGTGGAATCAAGACTGTATTCATTGATACTCGACGGTCAGCTGACGCGTAAGCACTTTTTTAACAGTAAAATATCGAAAATATTCGGATTATCCAAACAATATGCAGTTCAGGTGAGAAATACCAGCCAGTCGGTGTTTATTTAATCAACAGAATAGATCCCTCCAATTGGCTCAGACAATATGTTATATTAACAGTTTTTTTCCTTCCAAACCTGGAATCTAGCTACTTGTGTTGACCAATGAGAGATAATAACATCATACAGGTGGCCGTTAAAAAACACCAATGGCTATGAAATATAAATGAATACAGAGTCTGCTTCAATATCAAAACCAGTGATTTAAAAAAACATTTATCTAAAGTATTTTTAAAGATGCACAGAAGGCGGTGAATAGTCTTCACTGTTTTTTTCTCAAAAGTCCAATGGCTCGTACAGAATAGTGTTAAATCTCTTCCACTTTATGAGCGGCATTTTAATTTTAAAACGATACCATTTGATCAGGAAAAAAAAAACAACCTTAACAACTGAGAAATAATAAATTGATTTTCTGTGTATACGCTGAGATAACTGAAAAAAGTATTTATTGTTTTGGCAAGGTCCGGAAGTCGAAATACTATATAAATTTGACCAAACGTATGAAAAATGGAAATTGAATTATTTGTTTTCCCAAAATTTGAGATAAATATATTTCCTGAAAACCTTACCTTGTAATCTGCTGTGATGCCTACTTTCTCTTGTATTTTCAGCAGTCTAGAGAGGGAGAGAATAGCACGAAGAAGAAACTATCTTGGCTCCAAAAGCTTGGATACCTTAGGTATGGTTTGCGAAAACGTTTTGAATATTAGTGGCTCGGCTACTTTGATTGTTAGTGAACATCAACATGTTCGCTGGATGATTTACTTAAAGGGGGAGAAAACAAATAAACACTTAAAAGGTATAGAAAATAAGTGCACTAGTTTGTCCTTTTCCATGGTATGATACACATATTTTTGCGAATGTTTTACGCCCGACAGTGAAGATCCCTCCAACTTTCATCAACTGTCCAAGTTTCCCATTTAAGCATAGGTTAATTGCCTCCACTTCAAGTCCTCCGTAACTCGCCAATTTGGCACCCAGACCATTTTTTCGTAAAGACATATTCTTTTAAACATTTCCTTTGTTATTCAATATACGTTTCCAGAAACTGATAGCAATTTTCTTGAGATAGGAAGGCTTTGAATAGAGCATAATTAACCTAGGTGTAAATAGAAGATTTTGAAAGTTGCCCAATTTGGTTTGTGTGTTGCACCTTAATACAATATTTTATAAAATTCATCATTAGGCATAATAAAATCACAGAAGTATTTGTTTGGTTCCATTGATGTAAAACAGATGTTTCCATGTAGAAGTTAGGCAACCACCAAATCAAATGTCCAGTTCCAGAAACGGCAGACAAGGTAAGTAATCGACGTTTAGGAGTGAGATGAGGCCTTCTTTCCTAGCATATTAGAGGGTGTCACACTTTGTTCCCACAAGGAATGGCACAAGTTTACTGTTTCCAGACAGACATCGATCGTTAATAATTTGACTTAATTATTGAGAAGATAGTGAAAACAGACTACAACCCACATATATTTACCGGTCTCGACTAACTACATATAACATTTCATTTCGGCTATAATATTATTGAGTTCTCACATGTCAGTGGGCGTGCAAGAGCTCTATAATTGGATTTTGTTACCAATGATCTAAGAAAACCGTAGTGTCATACGTTTGTTATTGAGATCAATTAAATCTTCTCAAATCTTCCATTGAATAATTATTACACGAAGACAAGGACAGACTTTACAAGATCTCTGTATGGGCAATTGATGCTTCCGAAGACACATAACTATACATGTTGAGTTCTGCGCTAATCTAACATGTACCTTGCAAATGATTATGAAACGTATTGTGCAAAACGTTAGCTAATGTAGTAGTAGCAGTAGTCACATTCCTTTACGCTTAACGTTCTGTTAGATATTGATATCTCTGGCAACATTGTTCTGCTTTTCAAAATCAAAAGCCGTAAGGCACAAAAAAACGAAGTTATATCCACGCTGTTTTTTTTTTCGCACTTGAATTAACGTCCGGTTTAAATTGTAAAATATCTCAACTAGCTGACAGCCCCAGGATCTACATCTACATGTCCGTGTCTAGAACGATGGAAAGAGAGTTTAATGAGGCGTTGGCTGTCAGGAAGACAATAGTCAGCGTGAGAATTGCCAGGCGTCATGACATCCAATTTTGTTTCATACCAAACCCTATAACCCGATAAGTGCACGAATCAAAAATATAATTGCCTTGAACAGCAAACTGTTTGATTGATAATGAATTATGTAATTGTGGTCTTGAAATTGCTTCCAAACTAAACTCATCAGTCAAAAGTAGTTATTGGTTTATGGTTACTTTTGATTTAATAATTCAACTGCAGTGATCCGGGTTTAGTTTTATGAAAGAAATAGCCATTCGCACTTTTGGAATAAAATAATAAATTTAATGTATTAATCATAGACGCCTCATAAATTTGCGTTAAGCGTCCTGTAAAACATGTCAATTTTGCCAGCAGCCCCGCAAACCGAAGTAGTGGGCTAATAAATGACCGGGATGTCTGAGTATATTTTAGGAGTTATGTCGCATATAAACACTACCTTAACGTACACATTCAAGCTAGGTATTAACGGAAAACTTCTTGATAAAAATGACAAAGAATCAGTGAAAGTTTAAACAAAATGTTCCATATAATAAACAACTCATGTCACT
Organism: Lepidochitona cinerea; assembly: GCA_963971465.1. NCBI lineage: Eukaryota > Metazoa > Mollusca > Polyplacophora > Chitonida > Tonicellidae > Lepidochitona > Lepidochitona cinerea. Next base: position 13,050,905 of record OZ020560.1, on the reverse strand, counting down.
TTAATATTTAGCCGTAAATTCTCTGTTATAGCATAAACGTTCGTTCTCACGGTTCGATTTGTCGTTCCGAATTGCAGCATGCGACTATTATAGATGCAATTAGTCGTATTGATTAATTAAAAGCATCCATTTTAATCGCATGCTACACGTCGGTACGACAAATCGCACCGGGAAAACGGTACTCATCCGGATAGACGCAATGATTCATATGTATTGTTACGTGTTTTTTAAATGAACCTTTTTGTAAAATCCTTAGCTACAATTCCTTGAACCGTTGTGACCTTACTTTCAGAAACATAAGCATATTAAAGACGGATGTGATATTGTTGGAAAAACAATTTTTATAAAAAGCCTTTTAAGTGCAATGCTGGTGCCCTCTTGAGAAATCTATTTTCGTGTCAAGTAATTATCAACAGGTCCAACTTATGATTACCTGACTGGAGTTGACCATCTTCACTTGATGATGTGCTGATTAAATCTATGAATAGTTTTTTTCTATCCATACCGCATAGGTCGCGTGGAACTTATATTTATAACCCAAACGAAGTTGAGGATCGAGATGAGGCTTCTTGTTCCTGAGATGTTAGAGGGTGTCACACTTTGTTCCCACAAGGAATGGCACAAGTTTACTGTTTCCAGACAGACATCGATCGTTAATAACTTGACTTAATTATTGAGAAGATAGTGAAAACAGACTACAACCCACATATATTTACCGGTCTCGACTAACTACATATAACATTTAATTTCGGCCATAATGTCAATGAGTTCTGACTGTGGGCGTGCAAGAACTTTATATTTGAATTCTGTTACTAATGATTTAAGAAAATCGCAGCGTCATATGTATGTTATTGAGATCAATTAAATCTCTCAAATCTTTCAACGAAGAATCATCACTCGAAGACAAGAACGGACATTGCAATAGAATATATATATAATAAATAGAAAATTGTCGTCAACGTTTTTGTTTGTCTTTTTTTATTAAGTGTTTGATTTGGGCTGGCCACATCATTGTATGTTATTGTACTTTAACGTGAGTTCGTTACTCAAAGTCGAGTATTACCTTGGGGTTTCCCACGTTTGGTGACAACGTTATGTGTGCGTGTGTGCGTGTGCGGGGAGGGGGGGCTAAGGTCTCTGTATAGCCAATTGATGCTTCCTAAGACATATAACTAAAGATGTTCAGTTCCGCGCTAGACTAGCATGTACCTTGCAAATGTTAGTGAAAGGTATTGTGCAAAACGTTAAATTCCCAGCAGCCAATATTCATCAACGGACCAATTTGAGTGTTAATAACTAATATAACAGTAGCAGTAGTCACATTCCTTTACGTTCAACGTTCTTTCAGATATTGATATCTCTGGCAACATTGTTATAGTTTTCAGAAGCAAAAGCCGTAAGGCACAAAATAACGAAGTTAAATTCACACTGTTTTTCACACTTGAATTAACGTCCGGTTTAAATTGTAAAATATCTCAACTAGCGGACAGCCCCAGGATCTACATCTACATGTCCGTGTCTAGAACGATGGAAAGAGAGTTGAATAGGGCGTTGGCTGTGAGGAAGACAATAGTCAGTTTCGTCTGGAATTATTTTGAATTCACCAACACGACTAGCGAGGCGAAAAAGATAACCACAAACGGAAATTAACCAAATGTTCTCGAAAGAAAGAAACCATTGACATCAATTTTGGAAACGTTGGAACAGCCTATGCCACCTGGCAGTAATGACGTCCATTTTTTGTTTTATCCCAAACCCTGTACCCCGATAAGTATACGAATCAATCATACAATTGCCTTGAACAGCAAACTGTTTGATTGATAATGAATTATGTAATTGTGGTCTTGGAATTGCTTCCAAACTAAACACATCAGTCAAAAGTAGTTATATCAACAGATTGGTTTATGGTTGCTTATGATTTAAGAATTCCACTGCAGTGATCGGAGTTCAGTTTTATAAAAGAAATAGCCATTCGCACTTTTGGAATAAATTTATAAATTTAATGCATTAATCAAAGACGCTTCTTAAATTTGCGTTAAGCGTCTGGTAAAACATGTAAATTTTGCCAGCCACCCCGCAAACCGAAGTAGTGGGCTAATAAATGACCGGGATGTCTGAGTATATTTTCGGAGTTATGTTGCATATAAACACTACCTTAACGTACACATTCAAGCTAGGTATTAACGGAAAACTTCTTGATAAAAATGACAAAGACTCAGTAAAATTTTCAACAAAATGTTCCATATAATAAACAACTCATGTCCCTCATAGCATAAACGTTCGTTCTCACCGTTCGGTTTGTCGTTCCGAATTGCAGCATGCGACTATTATAGATGCAATTAGTCGTATTGACTTATTAAATGCATCCATTTCAATAGACCATTTGCCAGTTTTTCGCGTAACAATGAAATGACGTCGCTGCATCAATCTTACACCGGACAAGCCCTGCAGTCATGTTGACTTTTGCCTTATTCGGTCAAAATCCCTTTTTGTTCACGATCTTTTCGCATTTCTATATTCGTTCGAATATAAACTGTCCGAATATAGCTTTTCATTTCTTATATCTGGGGTGAAATACCGAAAATTTGACGTTAAAAACAGACGCGTCCTTTGTCCGGTCTACCACTTGGGGCAGTAATTGTGACGTCGCTAAATTACGTCATTTGCAAGTAATTGGCAAATCATCTATTGCATGCTACACGTCGGTCCGACAAATCGCACCGGGAAAACGGTACTTATCCGGATAAGAGCAAAACAGACAACGAAACAAGACGCAGTGATCCATATGTATTGTACCGTGTTCTCTAATGAACACTTTTTGTATAATCCTAAGCTACAATTCCCTGAACCGTTTTGACCTTAATTTCAGAAACATAAGCATATTAAAGACGGATGTGATATTGCTGGAAAAACAATTTTTATAAAAGGTTTTTCAGGTGCGATGCTGGTGCCCTCTTGAGAAATCCGGGCGGTACAAAGTATTACAATCTAAAATCTATATGTATTTTCAAGTAAAAAACTTCAAGTGTTCATACTTATCAAACAAGAACGATTTCTCTTCATTTCTATCGCCCAATGTGTCATTCAACTCTATCCAGTCATTCCATTAAGTACTCCGGCCCCCGACAATGGAATAGGCTGCCCCAATCACTAAAATCTGTCACTTCTCAATCTCTTTTCAAAACAAGATTAATCAAGTGTCGTGTATTACACTGGAACAGTTGATCACTTACTGTTTTCACCTTCTTTACGTGTATCTAGTGTAATTTATAATTATGAATCTGCAGAGTATTATTGCCTAAGATTTGTGCTACTAAATTGACTACAAATGCCAGTATGTGACTTCCATCCGTTATATTGTTTACTATATAAATGTATTTATTCATCGGGATAGAATATGTCCATGGCTTTATACCCACGTATGTTTATCGTACCTTTTATAATATAGTACTTATCATTTCTGTACATTTTGGGTGAAATAAACAAATAAACGAACAAACAAATTTGTGAACATTTATACGCGAACCTATTTTTACAGTAACATATTGCATATATTTGTATATTCGTTTCACTTCCACTTAGATTTTTCTTCATTTACACGTGTATTGATAATCGATTTCCGAAATAGACTGAATTAGAGCTCAATCAAAAGAAAGCTCTACTTTTTTGGCGCCTAAATCAGCCACATACTCCACGGATATTACTAGACACATAGAGGTAATTTCAAAATGGCAGTAGGTTTTAGACTGTGTCTGAACATGTAAAAGTAGAAGTATGATATATCTACAGAAATCATCAAGTAAATCTATCATTATACTACAATACTCTTTAGCTAGCATATGTTGTATATCATTAACGGTTTCTTTAGCTCTCCTCATGACAAATGTGCCTTTCCAACAATGAACATGTAAAAGATGGGGAATGAAAGACACGTAGATTGAATCATTTGGAGATCGCTCTCTTTCTCTATCTTAATTGTCAAAAGTACTCACTTGGGAAATGTGGCTGTGGTTAAAGAAACAGTCTGAGAAGGGAATGTGTAAAATATATAACGAAGACAGACACAATCTATGGTTTACAATGTGCACAGTTCAATATGACCGACGCGTCAAATGAGACAACGTACGTGTATGTTGTGTAATATTCTGTTGTTCAGTTCTACGTCCTCGAGAGCGGAATTTTTTTATTTTATCGTCAATATTATTGTTTTTAAGGTACTTTAAACGCCAAACTTTATGAAAAAAAAACAATTAAAGAAAATCAATACCTGTTAGACATTTCGAAGCCTAGTATTGTATTTTAAATGTCCTGCGCCCAAAATATTCATGTTCTGCAACACACTTAACGGACATTTCAGAAGCGTGTTTGATTAATGCGATAAATTTATAAATCTATTCCAAAACAGCGAATGGCTATTTTTTTTATATATAAAACTAACTCTCGATCACTGCAGTTAAACTCTTGAATCATAAGCAGCCATATGCAATTCTTTTGATATAACTACTTTTGACTGATGTGTTTAGTTTGGAAGCAATTTCAAGAACACAATTACATAATTCATTATCAATCAAACAGTTTGCTGTTCAAGGCAATTATATGATTGATTCGTATACTTATCGGGATATAGGGTTTGGGATAAAACAAAAAATGGACGTCATTACCGCCAGGCAATTCTCATGCTAACTTTTCCAAAATTGATGTCAATGGTTTCTTTCTTTCGAAAACATTTGGTTAATTTCCGTTTGTGGTTATCTTTTTCGCCTCGTTAGTCGTGTTGGTGAATTCAAAATAATTCCAGACGAAACTGACTATTGTCTTCCTCACAGCCAACTCTCTTTCCATCGTTCTAGACACGGACATGTAGATGTAGATCCTGGGGCTGTCCGCTAGTTGAGATATTTTACAATTTAAACCGGACGTTAATTCAAGTGTGAAAAACAGTGTCAATATAACTTCGTTATTTTGTGCCTTACGGCTTGTGATTCTGAACAGCAGAACAATGTTGCCAGAGATATAAATACCTGACAGAACGTTGAACGTAAAGGAATATGACTACTGCTACTACTATATTAGTTATAAACACTCAAATTGGTCTATCGATGATTTTGGCTTCTGTAAAGTTAACGTTTTGCACAATACGTTTCAAAATTTTTTGCAAGGTACATGATAGTTTAGCCCGGAACTCAGCATCTATAGCTATGTGTCTTTGGAAGCATCAATTGGCAAACAAACATGTTGACGACAATTTTCGATTTCTTATATATATTCTATTGTAATGTATGTTCTTGACTTCGTGTAATGATTCTTTATTGCATGATTTGAGATATTTAGTTGATCGCTACGGTCTTCTTAAATCAGTAGTGACAGAATTCCATTATAGTGTTCTTACACGCCCACTGACATGTAAGAACCAAATAATATTATAGCCGATATTAAATGTTATATGTCGAGACTGTAAAGATATGTGGGTTGTATACATAATAGGAAGAGATAGACAACGGATGCTTGTCATCGCATCTTCTCTCACGGTTTTTATCCATTTTTTCGAAACTTGGTGGAACTCATTTTGGGTGCGCTGGTTTGATTATTTTTAGAGTTAATGCCTTTTTCCGACAGTATAGGAAGACATAGACATTGGTTGCTTGTCATCGCATCTCCTCACACGGTTTTATCGGATTTTAGTGGACAGATTAGACATCATGCAAGGTTGTGCACCTCCTATTTTGGTTCCACTGGTTTCATTATTTCCAGAGTTACTTCCCTTTTACGACCATGCAGGAAGACATAGAGAATGGACGCATGTCATCGTGTCTCCTCCGACCGTTTTTTATCGGATTTTGTCAAACTGGGTGGACATGGTGGACATGTAATAAAGAAAGCACTACTTTTTAGGCGCCTAAATCAGCCACATAATCTAAGGATATCATTAGACACATACAGATAATTTCAAAATAGCAATTGATTTTAGACTGTATCGTAACTTATTGTAAACCTACAAGCATGATATACCTACAGAAATCATGATGTAAATCTGACTTTATGAGTCAATGGGAACGAGCAGTCTGTATGAAACGAACCTGTAATACAAAATGTCCCTCATCTAAATACATACCAAGTTTTAGCAAGACTCTCTTTACTCGATCCGGCTCCTAATATGTTCTTCTTGAGAAAACAAACAGTCCACAGACAGGCTGTATGTGGGAAAATAATGCATATGTACTCAAAAACAAATGGATTAGACCATTTTAATTCCTCTTTTTAAGAAATAATTGCCCCATTTATCAACGTAAAATTGTACTTCTAACAATACGCTACAATATTCTTTTAAATATTTTATATATTCATAACGGTTTCTTTGGTAATCTGTTTTTGGCTCTCATCCTAAAAACATGTACCTGTCCAACAATAAACAAGAAAAAAATGGGGGATGAAAGACACTTTGTTCAGATCATTCGGAGATCATTATCCCTCTATCTTGTTAAATGAGAACCGGCATTCAGAATTGACAGTTAACCTGTCAAAGGCACTCACTTGGGAAATATGGCTGTTGTTAAGGGGACAGTCTGAGGGGGGATAAGTAAAATGTGTAAGGAAGAAAGACCCGACCTAGCTGGCAACTATATTCAATAATTGTTTTATTTTATTGTGCGTGAAGTGGTATGTATGGTATTTGACGTAAAGGTTTACATTAATAAATTTAGGCCTAATTCTCTCATTTCTCTTAAATCTGACGTGATAAAAATGTGAGTATTAAATATAAGAGTTTATAAATGTCGACGGGATATGATAATTTATATCATAACTACAAACTAGTTCGAATGGTTATTTTAGTCAGAAAGATTTAACTTGTAACTGAGTGACTGGGTTTATGGAAGTGCATTTATAGCCGGGAGAAATAATAACCGTAGGCGACAAAATGAACGTCAACTGCATCAACATCAATTTATTCTCAACCAATTAACTGGTGGAGAAAGAGAGGTGGGGAAGGTAAGAGGCTTGACTTTCAGTTTCTCGCGTATATTCTACGAGGTGACTGATGTGCCTGCCCTCATTATCTCCCCTTAAATATATCCAGTCCATCCATAAGTTCATATGTCATCTGAAAATCATTAGTATTACTGCCCTTGTGACTCCAGATTTGTAGCTAAGGGTGCAATAACAAAATAATCGGTTAGGATAACAAATAAATGCGATAAAAAGAAATAAAATTTAAAACTGTAATTTTTCGAATCAATTAGCAAAATAGTATTTCCAGTTCCCTCAACAGATCAGGTAACATTATGTCATTCAGCATATGGATGTGATCCAGAGTTTGACCGATTTTCAATTAATTATGAGAAATGGATGACTTTTACTTACAGACGTGTGGTACCTAGGAGAAATTACTGGTTTAATTGCGATGAAACAGTTGTTGTGAAATTCCATTAGTTGGTTGCTTGATGGATTTGATAGGCATAGCGTTAGAGCGTACTTAAGAAAATCCCTGATATACAGCTGAAATGGAATAGGAAGGTTTTCGTATCTTGTTATAAGGAGGGATATGTCCTTGTGTGCGGTTTACACAGACAAAAACAAGAAGTATTTAAATAAAAAATGCTAAGGGTGTTATTAAATTGTCTACATGCTTAAGCGAGAGCTTTGGTTCAAAATGTTATCAATCATAAACGTCCAAATTAACTTACTGGAAAAAACTAAGAACCACATTAAAAATTCAATCTTGTTGTTAACGACAATACATCATGTTTGACGATTAGATTCTTTAACTTGCTGGTAATTCCAAATTAAGGTTCGATTTTGAAAGCTTGTCATCTAGAGTGTGTTAATGTTACGTAGGCCTACAGCTGAACTGTTAACATATGTATCTATTTCGATTGTCTTAGAATTTTCTCGATTGTGACGTAATGTCTGTTTGTTTACGAAATGTTTCCAAGTTTGACCTAATTCCCAACTGTTACTATTACGACTCCTTGGAAAGTTCTAGTCTCTATAGTGAGTTAATCTCAGGCCTATAATTTTAGTTCATAACCTGTTGTAATGCGTAGATTCAAGAAGATTCTCGAAATACTGTTTTTGTATGCAAATGCTCAGATCTTTCTGGAAGTACTGAGAGTGTATATAAGACGTTGTTTTATCGTTATTAGTCAGTCAGTTTTCCAACTGGTCTCGAGTCTATACAAGCTATATTTTGTTATAGTTCAGATTTATATCTGGACTCTGTATGATACAGCTAGTAAGCTGCTATCTTGAATACGATATTCGTCTTATGACAGAGAGTCAGTTTTGAACTGGTCTCAATATACTTTGGATGCTACGGTCTGATATGAGTCAGATTTCTATCTGAACTCAGTTTACTATCTTTGAATAAGATATTCGGCCTGCTTTGTCAGTGATACCTGACTTGTAAATTCTGTCAAGAATTTATTCTGTGGATATACCACCAGTGTGCTAAACCAGTGTGTTTTCAATATTATATCCTGCGGATTCACCATTGTGTCTTCAAGATTCATTTTGGGAATCTATATTTCGTCGATTCGTGGTCATCGGATTTAAACCAGTGAACTTTGTGAAGGATACAGATTTCTAGGAACTGTAATTACTTAACTTGTATAAGTAAGTCATTTTGATATATGTTTTCTTTCCAACGTTTATGTAATATTTGCCTGTAAATAAGTTAGTCCGTTTAATTTTTAATATAAATCAAAATTTGTACATAAAATCTGCTGGTTTGTTGTTACTTCCTTTTATTATCATTAGGTATCGTAACATTAATGAAAAAAAGAATGGAAACAGTCAATTAGGATTGGGAGCACTTTTAAAACAAAATTAAGAAACAGAAAATAATACACCGAGTTATCTTGATATCAATGCATGTATGCATGCTGTAGGCAGTCCATTTTGTAGAACTTGTAGTCAAGATTTTATGCAAGCACAACTTATGTATAGATGTGTGCCTATAAAAACGGACACTGTATTTGTGAGTGTACACATTACTAACAGATTCTATTCGAGATCCATCAGTTCTTACTGTTGTTTGTTATAAATTTTACTCATAACAGGATACTGATGGGCTTTATGAAAAACGACAAACGTACAGACTTTATATGGGTCCAAGAGAAATATTCGATATTCATTATGCCATTGTTTCCTTCATATCCTATATTTTGACATTTTAATGGTTATTTATTGGACATTTAGCAAGACCTATTAGCTCAACAAAATTTTCGGGCATGTAAAAGAAACGGAATGGAAAGGGCGTTATTTATCTCTAATTTTGCAAATTCCATTATACGAAAGTATGGTGAACCAGCTTCGTTTGCTTAACGTTACATAAATACAGCTTGAAGCCAGATGATGCATTATTCACAGATAGTTACATTTCTCGAAAGCACATTACTATCCACTCAAACCAAGGTTTCGATAACTGCTGATATCTTTCCTGCTGGGGTGCTAATAGATGTCGACGAAACATGTGGTTAAGTAAGATCATTTCATGTCAAACAATTACGTAGAAACCTGTGAATGTTTGACAACAGTTGCGACTGATTTAATTTCAATCTTAAAAACTGAAGTATATTTCCCCACGTTGCATATATCTTCACCCGGTGTATTCAAGTCCTTATTTTCTTGGAGATTTCATGAATAGGAACATGAACGATACGTTGACCAAACCATGCTGATGCCACTGTCTTATTTGAATATATCTGACGGTAAGAATTGTAACCTGACAACAGTACTGACCTGGGAAATAATGACTGTCGTTGAAAGAACAACGTGAGAAGGGTAAACAATATTTCTGAAGAAAGTTTTTTCGCTGAAGGAGTTGTGTGCAGTCCAGAGCTATTTCCTTGATTCTGAAGAGGTTTTCTTGATAAACTACTCAAGTTACTAAAATGCCTAGAGGTACTTATACCAGGAAAGCTTCAAATCTCAACAATTGTGATGAAAATGCTGATGTTTGTCCCACGCCAAGTGAAGACGGAGTTGACAGGGACACAACAACAACAACCAACGCTATTACCACAGCACAGCCACAGGACGGACCAGAGGTAACACATGCTATAATACTCGAGACCATACTTGACGTAAAGCGTACACTGACTAATCAGTTGAGCACCATAACAGACGATCTACAGTCTGTTAAAACAGAACTCACTACTATGAACGACCGCGTAATAACTCTTGAACAAAAGCTCCCCACTATTGAAAATTCAATCGACAATACCAACTCTAAGGTCGATACTATTGACAAATCAATTCCCATCTTAGAAAAACAATTGAAAAATCGCATCTGCGAACTGGAGAAAATGATCGTGAGAGCAGAAATACATGATAGAAAAAATAATCTTTTATTCTATGGAATAAACAAAACTCTTGACTCAGTAAACGAAAACACCGAACAGGTTATGCGAGACTTTTTTGTAAAAGAAATGGGTTTGGACAAATCTTGGGCCGACTCATTATCTATTGGGAACGTACACCGCTTGCCCAGGTCCTCGTATAACACCTCTAATAGTGTAAATTCCCCTCCCCCTATAATAATGCGTTTGGTACACACAAAGGACAAAGACAAAATACTGCAGGCAACACCTGCCCTCCGAGGTAAACGAATCAGCGTTAGAACTGACCTACCACCCGACCTCAAGAGAGTGAGAGGCAAGCTGGCCAACACTGCTTACAACATCAGAAACAACCAAAACTTACAAACTCGCATTAGAGTAGTGGATACTGAGGTCATTCTGGAAACTAGGCCAGGTAATGGGGTGGGACCCTGGAGGGTCCATACTGAATAAAAACATCACCAACATCAAACAACCATTTCTCCATATCCTTTTGACACTACAATTTTCATACTACCAGCTAAACACTCCGTCTAATGTAATGTGATTTAGTATCTCTTACATGTTGTGACTTCTGTCCTTTCCCATCTATGGCCGTTCAATTACTACCAGTATTGTTCTGTTTTGTAATGGCTATATGTACTGTCCTGTATAATGAATGTGTTAATCCTTTGTAAATTGTCTTCCATATATGTATGTTGTTAATATTTATTGCCAGGTTATATGCATAATTTGTGTGTTAGTAATTTGTAAATTTGTGTTCCCCCAATTGTATGTCTATTATATTCATTGTTATTGTATAATTGGTGTATTGGTAATTTCAAATTTGTCTCCCCTGATTGTATGTTTATTATACCTATTGCTTATTTACATGGAAAATGAATATTTGAGTCACTTTGTAAATTGTCCTCCCTAAATGTATTGCATTTATTTCTAATTTACATTTAACTTGAATGTGTGTCCAATGAATGTGTGAATCTGTTTTGTAAATTGTCTCCTCTAATTGTATGTCTACAATATCTCTTTCCAATTGACATGTTCAATGAATGTTTGTACAAACAACATGTTAGTCACTTGCAAATTGTCTCCCCCTATCTGTATGTCTATTATATTTATTGCTAATTTACATGTAAAATGAATGTCTTTATAGTGCTTTGTGAATTTGTCTCCCCCTAATTGTATGTCTATTATACTTATTGCTAATTTACATGTAAAATGAATGTCTTACTGCTCTGTAAATTTGTCTCCCCTATCTGTATGTCTATTATATTTATTGCTTATTCACATGTAAAATAAATGTCTTAGTGCTTTGTAAATTTGTCTCTCCCTAATTGTATATCTATTATACTTATGCTAATGTACATGTAAAATGAATGTCTTAGTGCTTTGTAAATTTGTCTCTCCCTAATTGTATATCTATTATACTTATGCTAATTCACATGTAAAATGAATGTCTTAGTGCTTTGTAAATTTGTCTCTCCCTAATTGTATATCTATTATACTTATGCTAATGTACATGTAAAATGAATGTCTTAGTGCTTTGTAAATTTGTCTTCCCCTAATTGTATGTCTATTATACTTATGCTAATGTACATGTAAAATGAATGTCTTAGTGCTTTGTAAATTTGTCTCCCCCTAATTGTATGTCTATTATATTTATGCTAATTTACATGTAAAATGAATGTCTTAGTGCTTTGTAAATTTGTCTCTCCCTAATTGTATATCTATTATACTTATGCTAATTTACATGTAAAATGAATGTCTTAGTGCTTTGTAAATTTGTCTCCCCCTAATTGTATGTCTATTATATTTATTGCTAATCTACATATAAAATGAATGTCTTAGTGCTTTGTAAATTTGTCTCGCCTAATTGTATGTCTATTATACTTATGCTAATTTACATGTAAAATGAATGTCTTAGTGCTTTGTAAATTTATCTCCCCTAATTGTATGTCTATTACATTTATTGCTAATTTACATGTCAAATTAATGTCTTAGTGCTTTGTAAATTTGTCTCCCCCTAATTGCATGTCTATTATATTTATTGCTAATTTACATGTAAAATGATTGTCTTAGTGCTTTGTAAACTTCTCTCCCCCTAATTGTACAGTATGTCCATTATATTTATTGCTAATTTACATGTAAAATTAATGTGTTAGTGCTTTGTAAATTTGTCTCCCCCTAATTGTATGTCTATTATATTTATGCTAATTTACATGTAAAATGAATGTCTTAGTGCTTTGTAAATTTGTCTCCCCCTAATTGTATGTCTATTATACTTATGCTAATTTACATGTAAAATGATTGTCTTATTGCTTTGTAAACTTGTCTCCCTCTAATTGTACAGTGTGTCTATTATATTTATTGCTAATTTACATGTAAAATGAATGTCTTAGTGCTTTGTAAATTTGTCTCCCCCTAATTGTATGTCTATTATATTTATGCTAATTTACATGTAAAATGAATGTCTTAGTGCTTTGTAAATTTGTCTCCCCCTAATTGTATGTCTATTATGCTTATGCTAATTTATATGTAAAATGAATGTCTTAGTGCTTTGTAAATTGTCTCCCTTCAATGTTGTCTATTATTATGTTACTCCTCCTGAATTCTGAATGGAATGGAAGTATGTTCTCTGTAACTATATTATCTCACCTTCTAATCACAGCCTAAACACACTATATGCTCTGTTCTGCACACAGCTACAGGGCCTACACTTGACTTGTACTCTACCATGATGTATATATCTTTTGTTTCTTTCCTTTTGTTTGTTGTCATATGTTTTAAAAATGATGTGAGCCTCTTTTATAACACAACCACTTTTAAATACATCTCTAATGGTTGAAAATGACGCCTATGAAGAGGGCATTAACTATTTCGCCGAACTGCCATTCTTCAATAATGACATAACATACTCAAGCGAATTTCCCCTAACCAACAATCTGACCACTTATCCAGACTTTGAAAACTTATGTTTTAATCCCCTCGAACTCAATATTAAAGAAGGCACCCAATACACCACTGACGACTCACTTGAAGAACTACAATACTGGAGAACCTTAAACGAACAACAATCTAACTACTATACTGAAGACACATTTCAAACATTAACAGCTGAAATAGCTTCATCTGACCAGACATTATCAATTTTACATCTTAACTGCAGGAGCCTCCGAAAACATTACTCTGAAGTTCTAACCTATATATCTGCCATGTCATTCAATTTTTCGGTTATTGGTATTTCTGAAAGTTGGTTAATCCCTGGTACAGAACAATTGTATGATATACCTAACTACAAATCATATTACTCGTCTCGCTCAAAACAAAAGGGGGGTGGATTAATGCTCTATGTACATGAAAGTCTGGGTAACTGTACTGTTAGGGAGGACGTGTCCAGTATGAATAGTGAGCATCATGAAATGTTGTTTATTGAAGTAACTACTAATGGAAACCCTCATATTATAGGATTATTTTACCGACCACCTGGCAAAGACCTTAACGAATTCAATGATATACTTCCCCAAATAATTGACTCGATCAAACCAGAAAAAAAATATTGTACCATATTTGGCGATTTTAATGTAGACTTATTTAAAGCTGACAGTCACAATCAAACAAAAGCATTTATTGACGTATTTAAATCATTTCATCTTTTCCCTAAAATCACAAAGCCAACACGAGTTACTTCCCGATCTGCAACATTAATAGATAATATTTTCACCAACTATTATGAAGAAACAATCTCCTCTGGAATACTTATAACTGACATATCGGACCATTTCCCTATTTTTCATATCAGCCGTATAGAAAACCTATCCCCCAAAAATCAAGAAACTGTAACAATTCGCGACTTTTCACAAGCAAATAAGGACTTATTTGTAAGAACTGTTAATGGAACTAACTGGAATGACGTTTTTCAAACTAATGACCCTAACGGTGCTTACAATAATTTTCTAACAACATTTGAGGATGCGTATAAAACATGTTTTCCACTAATTCAAATCAACAAATCGCGTAGAAAGAGTAAACCATGGATAACAACTGCGATTAAAATATCAGTTAAAACGAAGAATCGTCTATACAAACAGCACTTAAGACAAAATTGCGTAATCAAAAGTAAAGAATACAGAGCTTATAGGAATAAACTTAACCATACTATACGTACTGCCAGGAAAAAATACTACGATGACCAGTTTATGTCTGTAAATAACAATATAAAAGCCACATGGAAACTCATAAGTAAACTATTGAACAACAATACAAAATATAATTTACCAAACTCTTTTAACTTTGATGGAAATGAAATTTCTGACTCCCAAATTATAGCTGACAAATTCAACTCTTACTTTAATTCTGTCCCTGACAATCTTGCTTCATCTATCCAAACTTCTAACAAGTCTTTTGAAAGCTATCTTAATCATCCCCAAGAAAACACTTTTACCTTTATGCCTTGTTCTAAAAATGATATACTCCGTACTTTAACAAAACTTAAAAATAACTCCCCAGGTTTAGATGAAATACGTCCAAACATTCTAAAACTTGTTGCTAACTCCACCGCTGATCCCCTTATGCATATTGTAAACCTTTCATTTGCAACTGGCGTCTTCCCTGAGAAACTAAAAAAGGCTAAGATAACACCGGTTTATAAATCTGGCAAAATAGATGAATTCCAAAACTACCGACCAATATCCCTTCTGTCTTGTTTCAGTAAAATTGTTGAAAGAATTGCCTCTGACCAAATAAAACTTTTCATTGAAAATCACAACATTCTCTCCCACCAACAATTCGGATTTAGATCATGTCACTCTACCTCAGATGCCTTAATTGCTTTATACGATAGATTATTAACAGCTAAAGAATCAAATAATTATACAGTATCACTATTTCTCGACCTGGCCAAAGCTTTTGACACCGTTGACCACTCTATACTTTTAACAAAACTGAAGTACTACGGATTTAGAGGTCTTGCCAATTCATGGCTTGGTAGTTACTTAACCAATAGAATGCATTGCGTCTCATATCTTGATTGCCAATCACCTTTCAAAACTCTGAACATTGGTGTTCCTCAAGGATCTATTCTGGGACCCTTGCTCTTCCTCATATATATAAATGATATCTCGTGTGCATCAACAGTTCTAAATATCATCCTGTTCGCTGATGATACGAGTGCCTTTCTCTCTGATCCTGACCCAACTGTCCTCTGCCAAAAAATAAATATAGAAATTGAAAAAATATATGACTGGCTCTGTTCTAATAAATTAAGTCTAAATATCCAAAAAACTAAATTTCTGTACATTTCCCCTAACGAAAGATCTCGTAATATTTCTAATACTCCCATACCAATTCAAATAGCTGGACAAAATATTGAAAAATCTGACACTATCAAATTCCTTGGTGTTACAATTAATAACAAACTGACATGGACCACACATATAAATGAAGTACGCAAGAAAATTTCTCGAAATCTTGGCATTATTAGTCATATTCGAAATATTCTAAATAAAAAAACCTTACGTATTTTATATTTTAGTCTAATTTATCCGTTTCTTACCTATTGTAATGTTGTTTGGGGAAATACTTACAAGAGCCACCTTAATCCGTTAGTCTTACTCCAGAAACGAGCAATTCGTATAATCACATTCTCTACAAAACACGAAAGTACTTCTCCACTCTTCATCCAAACCAAACTTCTTCCAATTCACTACATTACTGTCTATCAACTTACTCAAATAGTCCACAAGTTCTTCCACAAACCCATGCTCATTCCTGCTTTCCTTAGATCCTATTTTACTAAACAGTCAGCCATTCATGAATACCCAACGCGAACATGCTTCCTTAACCTACACCGTCCGTTTCATAGAACTAATCTCTCTTTACACACATGTAAAATTAAAGGCCCATTAGAATGGAACAAGCTTTCTAATGAATTGAAAGCATGTCAATCTCAGTCCCTCTTCAAATCCAAAATGTTCAACTACCTCTTGACATTACAGACAACTGACTAAGGCTTGCATAAAAAAAAAACAAAAAAAAAACAAAAAAAAAAAACGATATTTTCCTGTTTTGTTTTCATTTTTATAATTAGATTCGACCTTGTTAATGCCATTTATATTTTCCTTTAAATAAAGATCATCTGGGATATCACAAGCCCCTTGGGGTTTCTTCTTCCGCCAGAACAGGCATTATTTCTCTTTAATCTGTATGCTACCTTATTTTTAAAGTTATTTTGTTATTCTTCACATTGTTGTACATATTTTCTGGTGAATAAAATGAAATGAAATGAAATGAAATGAAATGAAATGAAATAGATACGACCTTCTTTTTACTATATTTACAATTACTAGACAACGTGGCTATTAAAGGGGCATGAGCTGCCAAAATGTTGATATTTTGACGTAAACACAGAATGTCGAAATTATCGGCTATTTTTCTCAAGACGTATAATTCAGAAGCTTTTTAGTGCTTCTAGTCTCAAAAATGTACGATAAAGTATTGCTTTGAACCAACTTTGACTTAGAATGAATGAATGGTCGTCCCGGTTATTTAAATTTTGCTACTTTTCGAACACGTTTTCGGTTCGTACAGGGCACATACTGTATGGATTTTCCTCATTCCAACGCCAATCATTTAGTTTTTCGATGGCCTTCAAAGCCTCTTACTGTCGTGACGATCAGAAATTATGAAAAAAGTGTAAATTTCGGCAGCTCATGCCCCTTTAAGACAATACACGTTTATGTCAACAACTTTAGGAGTATACCTGTAAAATTTGAATTAAAATTTATTGAATTAATTAAAAGCATATATTAATATCTTAAATATCAAGACTCTATTCGCCAGTGTGTTCTAGTATTTGAACATATAAACATCTTCGGTTTTTAACGACCGTGTGAATTGTTTATTAGTAGTATGGGGTGAATTTTTATAAACGCAAGTAATTATAAAGAAAGAAAAGGAAATAGCTGTCAACTGTCTCAATTTATTCTGAACCAAGTTACTGGTAAAGAAAAAGAAGTGGACATAACCAGTATAGGCTACAGTCTGATAACTTCGGGGATTTACGTGCGTGTCAAAGCCGACCGGTAGAGAGCGAAAATAGCCGAAGGTAGTTCCGACTGAACTTCACTGAAGTAGTATATTCTATAAGGGGAATTGATTTGTCTGACCTGATTGTTTCCCATTAAAGATGGTCAAGTCCATCTGTCGTGTTAAAATCAGTAACTTAGCTCTCCTGTGGGTTTAACTTTTTAGCAAAAAAGGATGAGGAGCTATGTGTAAACTAGATAATAATAACATTTTGAATGTTTGTAAGAGAAAAAATCAGTACTCAATTTTGCTAGTAGAAAAAACATTGTGGACAGAATAGTTTTTGGAATAATACATACGTAAAAGTTTACAGAGTTATTTAAGCAGTTTAAAAATGTTTCCGTTATATTTTGAGTTCCGGCAACCAATTGACTTCTTATACCAGGTTGTAGTATACAATATAACTGGAATATATCAAGCTATGAAAGGTATTCGCGCCATCAGTATTACGATTTTACTAAAAAGATGATATGAAAAATCAAACAGCTGATAATCTATTTCAAATCCATTGAAGGACACAAACAGGGGAAATTATTGATTGTGAACTAAAGTGAAAAACTACCACGACGGTTTGATGTGTGAGTTTTGCTCATTGCTACTTGTTTATGTCATCAGTATTTACGAGTAACCCAGTAAAAAAAACTTAAATTAAATCGACTGTCAGCATTACGATGCTAGGAAATGAGCAATTTGTACAAAATTGAGTCGTTGAGAGAAAACTGAAGTCATTATCGTATTGCTAAACAGCATTAAAATGCATCAATCATTTGATTATACGATGTAAAGTAGGTGTTTTGTGCAAGTTTGCTCAATAGACGTCGAAGATCTGGCAATTTATTTTATCAAATCTCGGATTTTTTTAAACACAAAAAAGGAAGAAAACAGTAATTCTCGAAAATTACCTTGTAGAAAAAAGCTCAAATTAGTTTGTTTTTAAAATCATTGAAGACAGATCGGCTAATTTATAACACCACTCTTCTTATCAAGTGTTTTTTTCAAACAATCGATGTTGGTACTACATGTCAGACAAATATTCATATGGGAAATTAAATAAGCCCAGTTATGTTTCAAATATCTCTAAAATCATGCACAAGGAATTGAAATATCTGGTGTATCAGAATCAGCTGCCACGTTCCGTCTACAAATATTCTGTTTAAACTGATTTACAATATTCAGTACAATATACAACTAAAATGAAACAACAAGAGTAAAATAATTTCATAATACAGTTGTTTTAGTTTATCTCTAAAGCAACTGCATTGTAAGAATTGTTTAACCACAGTTTCAATTTAGATTTTAATGGTAAAATTACCAGGTGTTTAAAATATACAGTATAGCCAGACATATATATTCTTTACCACACATACCTATATGTTTTAGATATCTTTACATAAATGTTATTATCAGATGATTTATAACAGAATATTGGATAGACGACGTAGAATTGTCCATAATTTGCATAAAGAGAAAATTATTAAGTCGATAGTGTCGATAAGAAATCAGATACCGGATGAATAACTCTTATTTTCTTGTCATTTTATTAATGTACCATTCCTTGAACAAGGCAATAATTTGACTGATATATAATATTACACTCTACAGATTTCTGACTATTTTATGGGTCAATTATTGGAAAAAATCGTTGTGGAATTTGTAATATTGATCAATAAGTGAATTTCATTTGCACTGAGTGATTATCCACTAATGGGGATTGGTTTGACTGATTATTAGTCAATTAGCGTATCACGTTTGAATCTTCTGTCAATACTAATGTCAGTCCAATCGCCATCAATGTGAGTAAAATCAGGAAGAGTGTGTGATCTTCGGACTAATACTGGTGTAATCAAGCCAATATTCACCTCAATTCCTGGTTATATGATGACTCGGTAAACCAGGATTTCCTTTCTCTATCAGTTAATATAAATACAACGTATCAAAATGAAGCTGAATTTGGTAGGGGAGAAATGTTGTCATTTTTTTAGATAGTATATTCAGAACGACGGCACAAATAAATCAGTCGAATTTCTCAATCGAGGTCCGTTTATCCGAATCAAACCATTGCTTTCTCCCGAGAGTGACACGTCTACATAAAGTAAACCCTTCAATTCATTCCAATCAAGTGACGTATAAAGAAACTCCTGATTACAGCCATGTGATGTTTGTGTGATGTGGTTGATTTAGAGTTTCATTTAAGGCTGTTTGGCTGATCCGAAAATGTTGCGTTCATTTTTTGTCCATTCCATGTTATCTAAATACAACGGTTTATTATTTGATCTTTGCTTTTGAGCCCGGAAACTAAAGACAACCTGGTATTATTTTATGTGTACTAACATAGATCAACAACTGACAACGAACAAGAGATGACGGTAAAGTAATGGACCTGAGTTTCCGTTTCTCGAATACAAAGGCTATTTTACGATGGATTTGTCTGACCTGATTATCTCACATTAAAAGTATCTCAATCATCTAGAAATACATCTGTCTTGTGCAAATCACTATAGATAAGCATACCTGGTGTTTGTTTTCTCACGGACAATAAACTTAGGATTAGTAACAGCCAATGGTTGTATTCATTTTAATTGAATATAGTTTGAAATAACCACGTTTTTAATCAGTTTGCATAAAGTCTTATTTCCAGAACGGGAAACTGTAGCTCTCGAAAACAATAATTTAAAATTCTATGTACTCACAAACAACCCTAAACACGACCAGTAAGGACATTTTAGATCTGAATAAGCTCAATCTGTGGCAAAAGAGCAAACGTTTCTTGTGGTTGTGTAAAAATTATACTTTGTTTTGACGTATAATATTACACAATACAATTGTTCATTGCTTTATGAAAACTAATGCTTTATGAAAGAGGTTACATGTACGTAGATGCTGTTAAGGTTGTATCGATTTTAATGTTGGACAAATGTATTTCGAAAGAAGGTGTACACTTCATCAGGAGTTCGAAGCATCCTTCATTTCAATCTTAGTAAATTGAAATCGAACATCCTCTTCAGTTATATTATTTGTCGTTATAGGATCTTACTTTCTCAAATCCATTTTGGCATTGACCAATCATTTAGGAAATTTGGTTTGGAGTTTTCAGATTACAGCCACTTTTTACCAAAGAAACTTTGTTCTTGTCCAGCCAGCCACCAACTGAAAAATCAATTTCACATATCAAAATTGCGCTCCATTTACAAGCAGCCTCACTTTCTGATGGTGTTATATGGTGGTCGCCAAGATCAGTTCACTGATCTCTTGTTTATATTCACGGCCGTATTTTACGCCTGTTAGTATTAAAAATAGTAATTTTGGAGTCAGAAACCTGGACTACCTGAAAACTACATGTACCTTCAGTTATTATTATATTTCTTGCGTGTGTTTGTCCTTTAGCCTTCTCGAACAACTTTGAACAACTTGGGGAAATTCCACACAATGTTTGTCCTTTTAAGGGAAGGATCGTGTGTCTGTTTGTTCTTAGAAATCTGCAGCTTTCATTATTCAAATTAAACAACGATGTTCTCTGGTAAATTCTGAAACCATTTGTTTAATAATCCCAATGCACTCTTGAAAAAAGCACAACGGTTTTGAACAGATGCGTCGGAATTTAGCCCCACATTCTCATTGATTCGCTGGTATGCTTCATCTTGATAGTAGAGCAAAATGCAAACACTACAAACGGGCTGCAATCGTCAGTACAAGATATATACAAATCATATGCTGTGAGTTTTTTTTTTCGAGTTTATGTATCATGTAAAAGATAATAAAATGACGCAAAAATCAGTGAAAATCTTCACCAACAAGATATCAACACTAATGAAATCTAAGAACACAATGGTTTATATCTTCCGACCAATGTCATCTTAAACAGCTTTTCGAAGAAAACTTAGCAGTATTTAGATACGGAACTCTCGTTTGTAGAACGTTATCTCCTACAAAGGCCTCTCCTAATGAGGTTTGAATTACAGTTGCGTTTGGAAGATTGTCTTTACTCCGAATCTCTTGCAAATGTTTTTCTCTTACTCGACAAAATTCGATATGTAACCCAGTTTGTATTACTACTGTTTTCGTCTGTATAATGTATTAAAAAATTGCTAATGATAGTTATGGTAGAGAAGTACTTATACAGAAACAGAGTCTACAGAGTCATTAGAAGACATTCCTCTCCAACAAATGACCTTCTTAATAGAAATGTAATTACCACTGAAAAATCGTGTTGTGTAAGAACGTGCAAATCAAGTGGGCTTCTCATGAAATTAGAGATGGATGGCGTCTGCTGATGGCCTTTCTGTCGATAAACTAGCACTTATGTTGCAAAAAAACTTGTCTATACTCCCAGTGCATTTGCTTTAGAGCACGGAAACGTGTAATTTCTTATTTTCCCCAATATTTTCAAAGTAGAGGTGTATCTTCTTTAACCCCGTAATCAATGACTGGCGAGGAATAAGAGATGATGGGGAAGTAATGGAGTTTCCGCTTCTCTAATAGCCCACGCTATGATAAAAATGCTTGACATATTTAACGTCATCTATAAACTCGGTATATCATGAATAGGAGAGTTTAATACACAAAAAGGCGCTAGCTACACTATAATTCGACTGTGTTTTAATTGGTTTGGGCTTTACAAACACCAGCATGTCAACTTTAGTTATTGTTTAGACGTTCTTTTTTCAAAATGAGAAAAATTTGAATAGAATAAAATAACTTGTTCTGCATGTGTTGGAGCAACACTTTTTATATAGATTCCGTGCAGGACAACACAGATATAAATCCGGTGTCCGGGCAACATTATGTATCCTTGCCGGACAACACTATAACTATATAGATCTTGTGTTTGAGCAATACAATCTCAAGTAAAATATTTTGTATGTTTTAACATGGACGTGTTGTTTTGATTAACAAATTACATTTATGACATATCGTTGTTTAACGAAACACATATAAAAAAAAGCTCTGTCCTATTTTCTTATTGCATTATTTTTGTAAATATTTTGTGTTTTATGTAAACGACTTCAGACCCTTCATTATGTGGCTGCTGGCTTACCCCGACGGCTGTTTACAATCTAGTTAAGTTGAACCCGGTATGCAGCTGTGTTATCACTGTAGTCAAATAATTGTTTTCGTAGCTTAAATATTTCAAGTTTCTATGGCTATGCAGATTTATGCTAATGCCTGTTAGATGGATTGTTGTAGAATTTCTGAGAATATATTTGAAGACGTTTTGTTTGTATTTTAGGCATTCAGTTTTCATCTGTCCAGTGGTGTTATTGAGTATGCTATGTTGCTATAGCTTGTCAGATATTTGATGTGTGAGTTTTCCACGAGCAAATGATTTACCAGTGTAAACAAGATTTTGTTTCTGGATGTATAAGAGTGAGTCATTTCGATATATCTTTTCTTTCAGCTGTTTGCATAATATTTCTTGAAAATACGTTTGTCTGTTTATAATATAAATACAAATTTATAATAAAATCTACTGGTGTCTATATTACTTCTTCATTTTTTTATTTTGTCTTGTATCATTGGCCCACTACAGAAATAACAGCTAGAACAAAACAAAACTTGACAAAAGGCCAAAATAGTTTGTCTAACAATTGGAAAAATAAACAATTATTGCAATTAAGCCTATTTTCAAAGACCGGCTACTTTTAGACGTATTTCTTTTTTTGCTGTTCGGAATTTTTAAAAAAAGACAGGACTATTTCTGTTACATCCCTATTCAAAACAAAATACCAGGGGGGGGGGCGAAAAAACGTTGACAAATTGCCTATCCGCTCTGTTGTAAAATTCCAGTGTTAGTTCTTGATTCCCTGACGAGATGGTTTATTAGAGGTACGCATTGTCTTAAATAAGGGCATACAATAATACCCGTAGGAAACAAAACGGAGGTCGATTGTATAAACAGCAGTTTACTGTCAACGAAGTAAATTATCGGGAATGATAGATCCAGATCACAGTAGACACAATGATTGATTTTTCTGACCTGATTTTCTTTTGTTAATTCCATCCAATTCATCTGGACGTTGTCTTGTGGGAATTAGTAGACTAGCAAATGAGAAGAAAGGTTGTTTTCGAACCTTAGGGATATCCTCGTTCTAAACTAGTTGTATATAGAGAGCAAAACATGAAAAAAGTAAACCACTAAAGGGAAACATTGTGCATGTATTATAACTTAGACTCAATCAATTCAGAGTCAAGCATAATAAATGCATGGTGCCTAGTTGTAATTGAGAGTTCCTCTGTTGGTCACTTTATTAAAAGACACACAGAATTATGTCATTTGAGGAAATGGAAAAAAGAAAAACACAGACTGGGTCACAGTACGGAGCCTTTTTTTTTCTTTGCAAGATATTCTGCTCGAATTAGCCCGAATAGCCTCTTTCATATGAACTATTGATATTAATGCAAACAATCACGGATGTAATATTCCTAATAAATGGAAATAGTTACGAAATGTAATCACGTTGATTTCCAGAAACCTAACAGCCGAAACTCCAAAACACTAATCCAATAGGAAAAGATAAATAGTGTAGATAATAAATGTGAGGTACAATAAACTGAACCTCACTGGTTTTGCTATTGCAGATGCAGTTTATATTACTCTCATTTACGTGCATCGTTGTGCTGTCAAAATGAGCCATTTATACCAAATTGTGTTATTTGGAGTGAACTAAGGTCACTATCGTTTCGCTAATCACCGTCAAAACACGTCAAGCATTTTATATATGGTGTAAAGGAGTATTTTCAGAAAGTATCATTTACAAGCCTCTGTTTCTTCTATAAAATAAATCGTGCCACCCGATGTTATAAGTTTTACGATCTGTGAGAACACCACCCGAATGGTTTCTAGACTTCTTTATAAAGTTTACTTATGCTCATAATTATCTGTTACAACACTTTAAATTTCAATAGTCATAATAAAGCGCAATTTTACTTACTCTCTGTAAGGATCTTAAAACTACATGTATTTCTTGTATCTATCAAAGGATAAGGTAGAATAAAATATAAAATTACACCAAGAGATAAGGTAAAAAGTTACTTTGACGGTTTGAATAAGTATGATTTGGTTCACGCTACAAGCTAGTACTACTCGTATTTATGTATATTGTAACAAAAAACTACCCCACTATGATGAGCTACCAGGACTCAGATGCCTGTAAATGAACCACTTACAGCAGATTGGACCATTGAGACACAACTGAAGTCATTATCGTACCGCTAATCACCGTCAAAATACATCCATCATTATATTGTGTGATATAAATGAGATGTTTTAGGAAAGTTCGCTTAACAGGCACCGAAGAACTGACAATCCAAAAAAATTGTCTAATGTTTACTGAACCTAGCAACGATTCTTGATGACTACTATCTCGAGAAGAAAATCAGTATGGCTTAACTGATTTTCGCGATACTTTGATGACGGATTGACCAATTCTGTAGATTACTACTGCTTACTAAGTTTTTTTTGGAAATAACAGATTCACGGTACATATACTAGAATTGCCCCCCCCCCCCCCCCTCACTTGACAAGTTTTCTATGTAATTACTGTTTTGTAAAAGACTATGAGAACTTTTGTCAATTCGTGTGTTTTAATGGAAAGGGACAAAGAAAGACGACATTAATATATCAGGAATTTCCGTAATAGTTCATAATGCATGACGAAAACACCAATAATAATTTTATACTCAGCAAGAGAATTTCCTCCTTTGTGGAATATGAGCTTTTAATTTGTAGAGAACAAAATATTACCCATAAACGACTGTTCTGATTACTTAATTTGGTGAGCTTGAATTTACTTAAAGGCTGTCGGATGTTCGTCGAAGGCCAGTCACCCACATTAAACCTGGCAACATCGTAATCGTTTTGAAATACTCTTAAGGGCAGCTCAAGACATCAACCAGTTGGCCTTTCTTCATCATACCAAACACGATGACCTGTTTAAGCACATCTTTACAGGACAGCGATTTACACTTACACTAAAAGAAAATGAGAAGAGTTGAAATACTGTAATGTTTTCTGTATTAGATAAAGCATGGTATAATGTTCAGCAAAGCCTAGTTTTCTATCGTATCGGTATGCAATACCTTCGACTAAGCTTGAATTGATTGTAAACCGAAGACGTGACAAGTAATTTATTAATGGATGACAAATATTATTCAGCGAGCGGTAGAGATTTCTTCAGTTCGTATCGAATGACAGGATCTAAAGATTCTTCATAAAAGCTGTGTGATTGTGGAATCGGACTTCCAAATTAATTATTGTCTCATATACCACAATAGTAGTCTTATTCCAGAAACAAAATATGAAGGTAATTTCAGGGATAACCATGTTTTACCCAATCGATGGCTTGAGAAATATTACAATCCAGGAAGATAAGGGCTTATATAAGACAGGCCTTCAGTCTTAGCTTTCTTTCAAGGAGTCCGTGTTAACGACTCTCATTTACACATAGTTATCCCATGCCAAGGCGTTTGTTAATGGGAACTGAATTACTGTTGCGTGTGGTGGATTAGCTGTTCTCAGAATCACTTCTAAATGTCGTGCTGTTATACAATGGAACGATGTGTAACCCGGTTAGACTAGGCAGGTCGGTGACGTCATCAAATGTTGGTACAAGGTATTCG
Organism: Lepidochitona cinerea; assembly: GCA_963971465.1. NCBI lineage: Eukaryota > Metazoa > Mollusca > Polyplacophora > Chitonida > Tonicellidae > Lepidochitona > Lepidochitona cinerea. The sequence goes on along the minus strand of OZ020560.1, from coordinate 13,024,872 downwards.
ATCATAAAAGTTAAAAAGCAAATGTGAGTCTCAAAAGTTAAAAATAAAACAAAAAGTGTAGTCTGTATATTTTTTCAGGGCCCTTCCACTGGACCCTGTTTGCTCATTTTCGCTTGAACAGAAAAATAACTACCATTCATAAAAATGCTTGGAAAAGGCCCATATTTAGAGACAAAAGTTGTCTCCCCTGATTTATTAAATATCATTTTTCTAAGTAAATATGATTATACATGTCAAACGGAATTCTAATTACATCTTATAACTATGTGAAGAAAAGATTGGTATAGGTTTTAGAAACAAACTATAGATGTTTAAAATTGACCCGACCTGCCTAGTTAGACGATCATTTGGCTAGTTGTTTTTAAGATTGATAAAGATATTTTGAGAACAGTACTATAGCTTACCTAGCAGTTATTTTACTGAAATTTCTATCAGTACTAGTCTGTTCGGTATCTATCTAGGCATTTTTACAAATCCAATAAAAATGATTGTACTCCTTGTTTACTAACATCAAGCATTACCTGAAGAGCATACTTCTGTAGAAATTCTTATGGGAAATTTCGTTGAAACATTCGGAGAACTATGAACTAAAATATACAGAGCACTAAAATACCTTAAGACAGACCATACATCGATTTGTAGCAAAGGAACAGACATCAATCTATCTTAGTGCAAACAAACCAAATATCCCTGCACATTGCTTTGTAAGAATTTTCCATTCAAGTTCCTAATAGAAAAAGAGTTGGATGTCTCGTAATCGCTTTTCTGTCTATAAACTGGCACTTAAGTATACAAAAATGCAACTAGCAGCTACTTAGTATTTTTCGTATTTAAAACTGGTCTTCTTACCCGTGAAACTTAATTTTACTTGTGGTGATATTGTTAGTCCCACTGACGTCTGTCCGTGTGGTCTATATTAATTTCGCTATTATAGAACAAACTTGACTAACCAGTCATTTCATCCGTAAGTTAGGTCTCTTGTTCATCTGACAAGAAAAAATTCATCACCGGAAAATAATATCTGCGCGTGAATATAAATATAACAGAATTAATAATAATGAAAACAATAATTTGTAATCTATTATTGTAGAAAGAAAACCTATATAGCAGACGGAATCGAGACCAAGCAACCTTCATCACTTGAAATTGAATCACAATAACAGGCAAACTTGTTCCAAAATACCGTTTACATTAAAAACATCAGACTTGTGTTTATAAGATGAAACATTACTGGAAAATACCTAGTTATGAAACGTATTTACGTTATCAGTATTACGATTTTACTAAGACGATGATATGAAGAAAATCATACAGCTGACAATCTATTTCGAAGTGATTGAAAGACACAAACATGTGGAAATTATTGATTGTGAATTAAAGTGAAAAAGTGAGATCTCCTCATTGCTGCAAGTTTATGTCAACACTAATTACGAGTTTCCTAGTGAAAAAAAATCAAATAAAATCGGCTACCAGCATTACGATACTAGGAAATGAGCCATTTGTACAAACTCAAGTCGTTGAGTGAAATCTGAAGTCATTATCGTATTGCTAAACGGCATTAAAATACATCAATCATTTGATTATATGATGTAAAGTAGGTGTTTTGTGCAAGTTTGCTCAATAGACGTCGAAGATCTTTTTAACACAGAAGGGGGAAAACAGTAATTATTGAAAATTACCTTGCGGAAAAAAACTCAATAGTAGTTTGTTTTTACAATCATTGAAGACAGATTGGCTATGAATGCCCGTGTTGCTTCCCAATTTTAAAAGCCGACCTACTTCTTGAGTGATTTACAACCACATGCCAACTGAATATGAAATAAAGTTTTGCCAAGCTATATTCTATGTGATGTAACTCAAAATTTAAAACATCCCTTTCCGCAGATCGCGAAGTGTTTTAAGTAGCGAAGACTGAACTGTGGTTGTCTTTAGTGGAACGTTATAACACAAACTTTAATTGAATTACTTATGGATGAAGAAAATTCTCTAAAGCACAATAAAAACCAGTCTTCAAGTCAAATTGTGGGCCATTATTAGATTGCACCATTTTTTTCTTCAGCTTTATCCAAATAATAGTCTCATTCATCATAGATCTCTGTCTCTTTTCTTGTATACAATAACATGCCGCAACGTATTACTCCCCTCGTTCTTAACCGAAGATAAATTTAACCAGACAGAGTAAATGTTTACTAAGATATATCTTCCTCAGAGGATAATGCCTCTCTTGTAAATAAACAGTTATTTGCGACGACAGCTGATGTTGACATTACTGATTAAATGACTTGGTCTGGTTATTTCTAGATTGGCGGAATCATTGGAGACCAGTACAACTGACCGTAAGGTACATTCGACTGTCTTAAAACAATTCGTATAAATAGAACGGACATTTTTAGATTTCCATGTAAGCCTAAAAGGTTCCCTATCAGAGATAGGACAAACAGATACGATATCAATGTATCTGTCCACAAAGATGATACGATAGTGAATGAAAACAGCCACATACACGGGGAATATATCGAACATAACCGAAAAGTGATCAATCGGTTTAGTTCGATCTACAAATATTCTTTTTAACCTGATTTACAATATGCAGTACAATATGCAACTGAAATGAAACAACAACAAATACAGAAACAAACCTCTCTAACCCGGTTTGGTGAAGAGTTGTCAGAAATCCTTGGCATGATATTTAACAAAAAGTTATTCTAGACAAATTATATCAACTTAATGTGGGAAATATATCTCTCGTAAAGTATTGACCCAATTAATCATAAAACGCTATTTATATTCTATAATTCTTTCATCCTTTTATACTTTGCGTATGGCAATGCTTTGTAACGCAAACCATTTCATACTCACATTACTTCACTTATTGCGCTGCAAAAACAAGCCTTTTGAATTCTCACACTTTCCCCAATACTTGTTCTTTCCGCCCCATTACTCAAGGTAGTCAAACTATTACCGGCTCAGAAACTGACCAGATTTCCATTCTTTTGTAACTTCGTGTACCATTCTTTTATTATCCACTGTTATCATTATTTCAAACCTTACTTGAATATTTATCTTCACGGATATATCAAGTCAAGTTTAACTTTATGCAGGTCATCTACTTGTATTCAACGCCTTATACTCTTTATACATATAAAAAAGGTGTTTGAAACAATTTCTGTTACTTACTCAGATTCCAAAATTCAGAAGTTACCATTTACAAAGTAAGACAGAAACATTGGTCGTTCATATAACGTGAAACAATTTAAATATTCTCCACATTTTAGTTGACCTAAATATCAGAGAAATTCCACGAGAACGACCTAAACCTTTACCCAATCAAGCAATCGGTCGAATTTCTCAATCGAGGTTTCTTTATCCCAATTAAACCATCGTTTTCTCCTGAGATTGACACATCTACATAAAGTAAACCGCTTCAATTCATTCAAATGAAGAGACGTATAAAGAAATTCCTGATTACAGCCATGTGATGTTTGTCTCTATGTGATCTGATTGATTTAGAGTTTCATTTAGGGCTGTTTGGCTGATCCGAAAATGTTGCGTTCATTTTTTTTTCTATTCCATGTTATCTAAATACAACGGTTAATTACTTGATCAAAGTGTTATTTGTATTAAGCTCCCAACTGGCTCGATTTAGAGCTATTAATCAAACGTCGAGGTTAAGTTAAACAAGAAAAAATGCACTGGCTTCTGTGTGTTTTGTAAGAATTTACAATTCAAGTTTGCTTTCCAAAGTATTCGACACGGATGGTGTATTACAATGACCTTGCTGTCGATAAACTACACGAAGATACAATAAAGGTTTTCGCCGTTTCTAAATTCCCAGTATCTTTGCTTTTGGACACAACCTGGTAGTATTTTATCTGCACCAACATAAACATATTCTAAGATCAACAACTGACAACGAATAAGAGATGACGGTAAAGTAATGGACCCGAGTTTCTGTTTCTCGAATACAAAGACTATTCCATGATGGATTTGTCTGACCTGATTATCTCACATTAAAAGTATCCCAATAATCTGTCTTTTGCGATTCACTGTAGATAAGCATACCTGATGTTTGTTTTTCCACGGACAGGTTTTCCTAATAAAATTAAAGGATTAGTAACATCCAATGGTTGCATTCATTTTAATCAAATAAATTTTGAAAAAAAAAACAGCGTTTTAAACAGTTTGCATAAAGTCTTATCTATAGGACGTGAAACTGTAGCTCCCGAAAACAATAACTTAAAGTTGTATGTACTCACAAACAACCCTAAACACGACCAGTAAGGACATTTTAGACCTGCATAAGCTCAATTTGTGGCAAAAGAGCAAAGTTTATGAATGCTAACTTATAACAGGGTTATAAGGAGTGTCTTTCAATTTTCCGTTCCAAAAGGCCTTCGAGGTCGTATGTAGTTGTATCTAAACTCAGAACAACCTGGCTTAGTAGTCTTGGTTTCTGACTCCAAAATGACTATTTTTTATATTGACGGCTGTATTTTACGCCCGTCAGTATAAAACAATAGTAATTTTGGAGTCAGAAACCTGAACTACCTGGTTCGTATTACTTGAATAAAACTACATTCAGTTATTAAAGAAAATATTTCGTGTGTGTATGTTCTTATACTGAGTTCTTATACTGAGTTTTTAGCCATCTTTAATTTTACCAACTTGGGAAAATTCCACACAATCCGCGTCATTTAAAGGAAAGGGTCATGTGTCTGTTTGATTTTAGAAATCTGCAGCTTTCATTATTCAAATTAAATATCGATGTTCTCTGGTAAATTCCGAATACATTTGTTAAAAACCCAATACGCTCTTTGAAAAAAAAACAACGGCTTTGAACAGAAGAGTCGGAATTTAGCCCCACATTCTCATTGATTCGCTGGTATGCTTCATCTTGATAGTAGAGCAAAATGCAAACACTACAAACGGGCTGCAATCGTCAGTACAAGATATATATAAATCATATGCTGTGAGTTTTTATTTTCGAGTTTATGTATCATGTAAAAGATAATAAAATGACGCAAAAACCAGTGAAAATCTTCACCAACAAGATATCAACACTAATGAAATCTAAGAACACAATGGTTTATATCTTCCGACCAATGTCATCTTAAACAGCTTTTCGAAGATAACGTAGTAGTATTTAGATACGGAACTCTCGTTTGTAGAACGTTATCTCCTACAAAGGCCTCTCCTAATGAGGTTTGAATTACAGTTGCGTTTGGAAGATTGTCTTTACTCCGAATCTCTTGCAAATGTTTTTCTCTTACTCGACAAAATTCGATATGTAACCCAGTTTGTATTACTACTGTTTTCGTCTGTATAATGTATTAAAAAATTGCTAATGATGGTTATTGTGGAGAAGTACTTATACAGAAACAGAGTCTACAGAGTCATTAGAAGACATTCCTCTCCAACAAATGACCTTCTTAATAGGAATTTAATTACCACCGTGTGTCAGTGTGATGCCGATCTTTTCTGAAATCACGTCGAAGTTATATGTCAGTGATATACTACAATTGTTTCAGATTTTCACATCTTAAATAATGTGCAACGCGAAACAAAATTTTCAGCCCGATGAGCCTAGATTTGGAATTTTAGTTTACCAAGACGTAAAGAAACACAGAAAAATCTGTGTATGTTGTGTAAGAATGTGACATTCAAGTGCGCTTTTCATAGAATCAGAGATGGATGTCCTGATGGCCTTTCTGTCGATAAACGACCACGTATGTTGCAAAAACATATGCTGTTTGCAATCGTTCCTAAACTCCCAGTATCTTTGCTTTAGAGCACGGAATTAAATAATTCGTCATTTCTTATTTTCCGCATTATTTTCAAAGTGGAGTTCTATCTTTTTTCAACAGTAATATACCCCGTAATCAATCACCGAGGAGGAATGAGAGATGACGGGGGAGTAATGAACCCGAGTTTCCGCTTCTCTATTAGCCTATGCTTGACATATTTAACATCATCTATAGGGTATATCACGAACAGATGCTAGCTACATTATAACTCGACTCTGTGTTTTAATTGGTTTGGGTTTTACAAACACCAACATGAAATATTTAACTATTGTTTCGAGTCGTTTTATTTTTTCAATAGGTCGAAGAAGACAGCTTGGATCAATGTCAATGAGAACAATTTGCATAGAATAAAATAACGTGTTCTCCATGTGTTTCCGTGCTGGACAACACGGATATAGATACGGTGTCCGGGCAACATTATGTATCCTTGCCGGACAACACTACAACTATATAGAGCTTATGTTTGAGCAATACTATCTCAAGCAAAATATTGTGTATGTTTTAACATGGAAGTGTTGTTTTGATTAACAAATTACTTCCCCGTCATCTCTCATTTATGGCATATCTTTGTTTAACGAAACACATATTTTAGTAAGAGAAAGTTGTCAAACAACAGTAACATATTTTCTGTTCCCTGTGAAATTAATGTGTCCTAGCAATTATGCCATTGTCTCATTCTTTTAAAATTGCAACGTAATTTTGAACTGACTTTAGTTTCTTTGTATTGCTTTCATAAGTTGCATTAGCCATTGATTAAAAACTACTGAAGTGGTATAACGTGTATCAAACGCTCTGGAATTCTTCTTCGTCCTATTTTCTTATTGAATTATTTTTGTAAATATTTTGAGTTTTATGTAAACGACTGCAGACCCTTCATTGTGTGGCTGCTGGCTCACCACGACGGCTGTTTACAATGTAGTTAAGTTGAACCAGGTATGCAGCTGTGTTATCACTGTAGTCAAAGAATTGTTTTCGTAGCTTAAATATTTCAAGTTCTTATGGCTATGCAGATTTATGCTAATGCCTGTTAGTTGGATTGTTTTGGAATTTCTGAGAATCTATTTGAAAACGCTTTGTTTGTATTTTAGTCAGATAGTTTCCCTCTGTTGAGCTTCTGGATGTATAAGAGTGATTCCAGGATTTCATTTCGTGGATTTATATTTCTTGATCATCGGATCTATACTGTTATACCAGTCAACTTTGTGAGTTCTTGGATTACAGTTTTCTCTATGTGAATTGTGGATTCTTAATTGGTAAATGTAAGTCATTTCGATATATCTTTTCTTTCCTCTGTTTGCATAACATTTCTTGAAACTACTGTTTTTAATAAAAATCAAAATTTTTAATAAAATCTACTGGTCTCTTATACTACTTCTTTATTTGTTGTTTTGTCTTTTATCAGTGGTCCACTACAGACATAACAGCTAGAATAAACCAAACTTGCCAAAAGGCCCAAATATTTTGTGTAACAATTGGAAAAGAGAACAATTATTGTTTTTTTCAAAAACTGGCTATTTTTAGACGTTTGCTGATCGGAATATTTTTAAAAAGACAGAAGGACTACTTCGGTTACATCCCTATTCGAAACCAACGTTACCGAGGGGCGGGGGGGGGGGGCGAGGCGAAGCGTAGAAACGTTGACAAATATCTGTCCTCTCTGTTGGAAAACTCCACAATTAGTTTGTGGACAGGAAGGTTATCAGCAGGCATCCATCCATCTCTAGTTCCGCTCTCTGAAAAGGTAAATTGAATTGCAAATGATTGCACAACAATCTGCATCGGGATTTTTGTGTAACGCTATCATACATTTATGTCACCTCATTTGACCTCATCAATCCATCGTCTGTTATTGTAAAAAAAACGTACCCATAAAACAGCAGTTTCTTGGTTCCCTGACGAGATGGTTTATTAGAGGTACGCAATGTCTTAAATAAGCGCATACAATAAAACCTGTAGGAAACAAAAAGGAGGTCGGTTGTATAAACAGCAGTTTACTGTCAACGAAGTAAATTATCGGGAATGATAGACCCAGATCACAGTGCACACAATGATTGATTTATCTGACCTGATTATCTCTTGTTAATGCCATCCAATTCATCTGGACGTTGTCTTGGGGGAATCAGTAGACTAACAAATGAGAAGAAAGGTTCTTTTTTTAACCTCAGGGATAGGATCCTTTTAATCTAGTTGTATATAGATAGCAAAAGATGAAAAAGTAAACCACTAAAGGGAAATATAGTCTTCTAAATGCACATATGTTTAACTGCATTTAATTATAACTTAGACTCAATCAATTCAGAGTCAAGCATAATAAATTCATGGTACCTAGTTGTATTGGAGAGTTTCTCTGTCTGTCAATTTAAAGGACACACAGAATTATGTCATTTGAGGAAATGGAAAAAGGAAAACACAGACTGTGTTGCGAACCATTGGTATGAACGATTGGTATTAATGCAAACAATCACGAATATAATATTCTGAATAAACGGAAATAGTTACAAAATGTATTCACGTCGATACCGAAAAACCTGACAGTTGAAACTCCAAGACACTTATCCAATAAAAAAGATAAATAGTGTAGCTAATAAACGTGAGATAAAGTAAAATGCACCTCACTGGTTTTGCTATTGCAGATGCAGTTCATATTATTCTTATTTACGTGTATCGTTGTACTGACAAAATGACACATTTATACCAAATATCACTATCGTATCACTAATCACCGTCAAAATACGTGAAGCATTTTATGTATAGTGCTAAAGATTATTTTCGCAAAGAACCAATTACAAGCCTCTGTTCTTCTATAAATAAATCGTGCCACCCGTTTTACGATCTATGAGAATGGTTTCTAGACTTCTTTATAACGTTAACTGATGCTCATAATTATCTGTTACAGCACTTTAATTTTCAATAGTCATAATAGAGTACAATTTTACTTACTCTCTGCAAGGATCTTAAAACATGTATTTGTTGTATCTATCATAGGATAAGGTTATATAAAAGATGGAATGAGACCAAGAGATAAGAAAAAAAGTAACTCGGACGGTTTTAAATAAGTATGAGCTGGTTCATGCTACAAGCTAATTTTACTCGCATTTATGTATATTGTAGCAAAAACTACCCCACTATGATGAGCTACCAGGATCCCGGTAAATGAACCATTTATAGCAGATTGGACCATTGAGACATAACTGAAGTCATTATCGTATCGCTAATCACCGGTAAAATACATCAATCATTTTATTGTGTGACATAAATGAGATGTTTTAGGAAAGTTCGCTTAACAGGCACCGAAGAACTGGCAATCCAGTTGACTATACACATGTCTAATGTTTACTGAACCTAGCAACGATACTTGAAGACTACTATCTCACGAAAAAACTCGGTATGGCCTAACTGATTTTCGCGATACTTTGATGACGGATTGACCAATTCTGTAGATTACTCCTGCTTATTAAGTTTTTTTGGAAATAACAGATTTAAGGTACATATATTAGAATTGTCTCCCCCTTGACAAGTTTTCTATGTCATTGTTTTTTGCAGAAGACAATGAGAGCTCTTGTCAGTTCGTGTGTTTTGATGGAAAGGGACAAAGAAAAAAAACTTTATGCTTTCTACGTTTCTTTTTAAATAACAGATTTAAGGATCTTATACTAGAATTGTCTCCCCCTTTACAAGTTTTCTGTGTAATTACTGTTTTGTAAAAGACAATGAGAACTCTTGTCAGTTCGTGTGTGTTCAATGGAAAGTGACTTAGAAAGACGACATTAATATATCAGGAATTTCTTCAAGAATTTATAAAGCATGACGAAAACATCCATTATGGTTTTATACCCAGCAACAGAATTTCAGCCTTTCTGGAAAATGAGCTTTTGATTGGCAGAGAACAAAATAAACGACTGTTCAAATTACTTAATTTTATTTTATTTAATTTACTTAAATGTTGCCAGGTGTCCGCCGAAGGCCAGTCGCCCGCATTAAACATGGCAACATCTCGATAATATTGAGATAGCCTTGAGGGCAGCGGAAAACTTCAATTAATCGGATTTTCTTCACTATTTTCTGGAGAGAATATTAAATCATTTATTTGATTATATTTTATTGTAAAAAGGTCATTAATCGATCAAACACGATGGCGTGTTTAAGCACATCTTTACAGGACAGAGACTTACACAAAAAAGAAAAGGACGAGAATTGAAACACGCTAGGATTAGATAAAGCATGGTATAATGTTCAGCAAAGCCAAGTTTTCTCTCTTATCGGTATGCAATACCTACGACTAAGCTTGAATTCATTGTATACCGAAGACGTGACTAGTAATTTTATTAATGGACGACAAATATTATTCAGCGAGCGGTAGAGATTTCTTCTTTTCGTATCGAATGACAGGATCTAAAGATTCTTCATAAAAGCTGTATGATTGTGGAATCGGACAAAATAATTAATTATTGTTTCATATACCACAATAGTGGTCTCATTCCAGAAACAACATATGAAGGTAATTTCAAGGATAACCATGTTTTACCCGAATGATAGCTTGAGAAATAATACAATCTAGGAAGATAAGTGCTTATATAAGACAGGCCTTCAGTCTTAGCTTCCTTTCAAGGAGTCCGTGTTAACGACTCTCATTTACTCACAGTTATCTCCTGCCAAGGCGTTTGTTAATGGGAACTGAATTCCTGTTGCGTGTGGTGGACATTTTTCTCTGAATCGCTTTTAAATGTCGTGCTCTTATCCAATTATGTTCGATATGTAACCCGGTTTGTATTACTAATGTTTTCCTCTTTACAAAGCTGTTAGAGGATCGTTTGAATAGTTGTTTTTAACATTGATAAAGGTATTTTGGGAACACTACTATAGCTTACCTAGCAGTTATTTTACTGAAATTCCTACCAGTAATAGTCAGTACATGTCTTTCCGTATCTATTTAAGCATTTTTACAACTCCAAAATGTATGATTGTAATTCTTGTTTACTAAGACCACGGTAAGCCTAGAGATTATATAGTCTTATTAGAAATTACGTTGAATTACCGTAAGTCAGACGACAGCTCGATTTTTTTAGCGAAAGAACAGATATCAATCTATCTTGGTTCCACTTATGAATTGCACAGAATACAAGTCACTGTCCAAGCTGAATAGTGGTATATTTGATAAAGAGTTGTACCGTTTGTCTTCAGTTTTATCCAAATAATAGTCCCATGCATCTTACACTCTTTTCTTGAATGCAATAACATGCCGCCCCGTATTACTCCCCTCCTTCTTAACCGAAGATAAATTTAACCAGACAGAGTAAATGTTTACTAAGATATATCTTCCTTATAGAATAATGTCTCTCTTCTAAATGAACAGTTTTTTTACGACGACGGCTGATGTTGACATCACTGATTAAATCAGATGGTCTGGTCATTTCTAGATTGGCGGAATCAATGGAGACCAGTACAACTAGCCGTAAGGTACAGTCGACCAGCTTAAAACAAAACGTATAAATAGAACAGACATTTATAGATTTCCATTTAAGCCTAAAAGTCTACAGGTTCCCTTTCAGAGATAGGACAAACCGATACGAGACCAATGTATCTGTCAACAAAGATGAGGTGATAGTGAATGAAAACAGCCACATACACGGGGAAGATATCAAACTCAGAAATTATGAAAAAAGTGTGAATTTCGGCAGCTCATGCCACTTTAAGTTTAATGTTTATATATACTTGCAGTAAGCTCGTGTAACTGGACTTTCTTAACAAATGTCAGAAGGCTACGGCGGCGAGTTTGCCTTTTATAAGGAAATTAATCATTTGACTGGTGTTACAAGAAGGACCGAAAATAACGCTGTCTGTGTTACGAGACTGAGAGACCTTTGAAGTTTAACCCTAAAGGCTTGTTTTGCAGCACAATAAGTGAATTAAAGTGGCATGAGCTGCCAATATGTTGATATTTTGACGTTAAAACAGAATGTTAAAATTATTGGATATTTTTCTCAACACAAATATAATTCGCAAGCTTTTCCTCATTCCAACGCCAATCATTTAGTTTTTCGATCATCTTCAGAGCCTCTTATTGTCGTGACGATCAGAAGTTATGAAAAAGTGTGAATTTTGGCAGCTCATGCCCCTTAATAATGTGTGTATGAAATGAATTGCGTTACAACGCCTTGCCAGGATGGGGGAATTATAGAATATAAATAGCGTTTTATGATTAATTGGGTCAATAATTTGTGAGAGATTTTTTTTCCACATTAAGTTGATATAATTTGTCTAGAATAACATTTTGTTAAATATCATGCCAAGGATTTCACCAAACCGAGTTATAGAGGTTATTTCTGTATTTCGTTGACTGTTAGACATGAACAGGACTTTAGTTTTACTATCATTTATAGACGATTTGCAAAACTTGTTTGTGCCGTCGTTCTGAATATACTATGTGACAACATTTCTCCTACCAAATTCGGCTGCAGTTTGGTTCGTTGTATTAAAATTAACTGATAGAAAAAAGGTATTAAAGCTTTTTATTATATATCTGGCAATGAAATATAGAGAACTATCATCATGATATAAATCATATCAGAGGGAAAATAGCAACTGATATCGTCACTGCGACGATAACAATTTTTGTGATATCGTCACAGTGATGATATAGCCGGGACTACTTTGACCACTGCAATCCAGGCATATCAAGTCGTCCTTCCCGCTGATGTTTATGCCTCACTTAACGCTCCACTGCCCCAGGGAGCGCAATCTTCCTCGACCGTGCTCCAATATTAAGCCTTTTTTCCCTACACTTTCTTTTTGCAGTCAAGCACTTTCGATTATCTAATACTCTTTATAAATTCGAAAGTCCGATGCGAACTATTTCACTTCAACTGTAATTGTATTTTTGTAATTTTCATATTTTTCCTCTCTTCGATCAAATTTGACATTACCACTGCACGTGATTGGCTATGTGTAAATGCGCGCTTCTTGAATAATGACTTTGCGAAAAAGCAGCGAAAGGGTGCATATCTTTTTTCTTGTTGATCTTAATAAACAGTATGAGTAATTTGATTCGGGTGTTAAGAATAGTTTTCTTTCATAAGTTAACTGAATGAATTTCTTTGTCGATCTATTTTGTCATGCGCATCGTGGTAGTTTGGACCATTGACCTATATAGCTCGATATATAGGGCAGTGGCTGAGACATAAACCCTTGGCATAGTTTTGTTTTCGTTACGTAGTAGTTTTCGAATCAAAATTTAAACGATGAATCTTGTTAGATATATAATAAAAAGAAAATTAACTGGTCTCGATGTGTAGATCATAAATATTTCATCTCGTGTGATGCGAAAATGTACATTTTCACTCGTGGCTTTGCCACTCGTGAAAATATCACTTTTCGCATCCCACTCGATGAAATATTTATGGTATACACATCGAGACCAGTTAATATCCTCTATGTTTTCCATGTCTTGTAACATCATATATACAGGAATTGGGATGAATATTGCCTTTATTACACCGGTATTAGTCCGAAGATCACCCACTCTTCCTGATTTTACTCACATTGATGGCCATTGGAGGGACATTAGTATTGGCAGAAGATTCAAACGTTATACGCTAATTGACTGATTATCAGTCAAACCAATCCCCATTAGTGTATAATCACTCAGTTCAAGTGTATGAAACAGGTTGCGTTATAACGAATTGCCATACGTAAAGTATAAAAAGATGGCTCAATTATAAATAGCGTTTATGATTAATTGGGCCGATATTTTGCGAGAGATTTATTTTAAACATTAAAATAAATATTTATTCATCATTATCACTCACTGTCCTAAAGCGACGGCCGTTCTCCTGGCGTCATAGGAAATCCCCATTTCATAGCAATGGTGCAATACGACCTGTCTGGGTTTTACGCGGGGAATCCCCGTTTAAAGACGAATCGCCGCGGTACCCAAGGGTCACTCTTTCAATACCTCAAAGTATTCTAGCCTCGGATTATCTCCCTTTGACCGTTTCTATACTTCTCAACACTATTTTGTAGATTTATACAGATTGTTATTTTTAAAAACCTATCCATACTGCCCTAAAGTGACGGCCGAAACTGTCCTAAAGTGACGGCCGAAAGTGACCGGCGAAACTGCCCTAAAGTGACCGGCAAAACTGCCCTAAAGTGACCACTGAATTGTTGCCTCATGCCTCTGTTTTCGAACTGTCAAATTACTATCTACTAATGACAAGAAAGTAAGAGTTATTCGTCCGGTATCTGACTTCTTATCGACGCAATCATATCAACACCCCTTAATCATTTTTCCTTATGCTACTTATGTATTGATGGACATTCCTACGTATTCTACCCAATCATCTGTTAAAAATTCATGTTTAACAAGAATATTTCTAGATCGAACTAAACCGAATGACCACTTTTCGGTTACGGTATGTTTGATATCTTCCCCGTATATGTGGCTGTTTTCATTCACTATCGCCTCATCTTTGTTGACAGATACATTGGTCTTGTATCTGTTTGTCCGGTCATGTTCTATCTGTGAAAAGGAAACTATAGACTTTTCGACTTAACGGAAATCTAAACATGTCCGTTGTATTTATACGTTTTGTTTTAAGGCGGCCGAATGTACCTTACGGTTAGTTGTGCTGGTCTCCAATGATTCCGCCAATCTAGAAATAACCAGACCAAGTCATTTAATCAGTAGTGTCAACATCAGCCGTCGTCGTAAATAACTGTTCATTTACAAGAGAGGCATTATCCTATGAAGAAGATATATCTTAGTAAACATTTACTCTGTCTGGTTAAATTTATCTTCGGTTAAGCAGGAGGAGAGAAATACGTTGAGGCATGTTATTGCATACAAGAAAAGAGACGGAAGTCTATGATAAATGAGACTATTATTTGGATAAAACTGAAGACAAAAAGTACAACTCTCTATTAAATGGCCCACAATTCGACTTGAAGACTGGTTTGTATTGTGCTTTAGAGAATTTTCTTCATCAGTAAGTGGAACTTCTGGTATCTCTAAATCAAACAATTCAATTAAAGTTTGTGTTATTCCAGTTAACGTTCCACTAAAGACGACCACCGTTCAGTCTTCGCTACTTAAAACACTTCAGGATCTGCTAAAGGGGTGATTTCAAATGTAAAGTTACATCCAATAGAATATAGCTTTGGCAAATTATATTTCATAGTCAGCAGGCATGCTGTTGTAAATCACTCAGGAAGTAGGCCGGCTTTTAAAATGGGAAAGCAACAGGGGCATTCATAGCTCATCTGTCTTCAAGGATTCCAAAAACAAACTACTATGAGTTTTTCCGCAAGGTAATTTTCGATAATTACTGTTTTCGTCCCCTTTCGTGTTAAAAAAATCGAAAGTTTGATCCAATAAATTGTCAAAACTTCGACGTCTATTGAGCAAACTTGTACAAAACACCTACTTTACATCATATAATCAAATGATTGATGTATTGTAATGCCGTTTAACAATACGATAATGACTTCAGTTTTCTCTCAACGACTTAATTTTGTACAAATGGCTCCTTTCCTAGCATCGTAATGCTGGCAGCCGATTTTATTTGAGTTGTTTTCACCGGGAAACTCGTAATTAGTGTTGACATAAACTTGCAGTAATGAGCAAATCTCACTTTTTCACTTTAATTCACAATCAATAATTTCCAGTGTTAGTGTCTTTCAATCACTTCGAAAAAGATTGTCAACTGTATGATTTTCTTCATATCATCGTGTTAGTAAACTCGCAATACTGATAACGTGAATACCTTTCATAACTAGATATTTTCCAGTAATGTTTCGTCTTATAAACACAACCTGGTGTAAGAAGTCAATTGGTTAAAGCAAAAGCTATAAGTCATAACCTTCTGACAACGACTGCAACACACGTCTGCTGTTGTTAATGTAAACGGTATTTTGGATTTTAGCAACAAGTTTGCCTTTAATTGTGATTTAATTACAAGTGATGAAGGTTGTTTGGTCTTGATTCCGTCTGCGTTATAGGTTTTCTTTCTGCAATAATAGATTATAAATTATTGTTTTCCTTATTGTTAATTCTGTTTACATTTATATTGACGCGCCGATATTTTCCTCGGTGATGACATTTTTCTTGTTACTTTTGTTTGCACTAAGATAGATTGATGCCTGTTCCTTTGCTACAAATCGGATATGGTCTGTCTTAAGGTATTTTAGTGCTCTGTATATTTGTGTTCATAGTTCTCCGAATGTTTCAACGAGATTTCCAATAAGAATTTCTGCAGAAGTATGCACTTCAAGTAAGGCTTGGGGGTAGTAAACAAGGAGTACACTCATTTATATTGGATTTGTAAATGTTTAGATAGATAGGGAACAGACTATTAATGATTGGAATTTCAGTAAAACAACTGCTACTTAGGCAATAGTACTGTTCTCAAAATATCTTCATCAATGTTCAAAAACAACTACCCAAATGATCATCTAACAGCCTTGCAAAAAAGAAAACATTAGTAATACAAACCGGGTTACACATCGAATTCCATTGGATAAGAGCAAGACATTTTTAAGGGAGTCAAAGAAAAACTAATCCACCACACGCAACAGTAATTTAGTTCCTATTAACAAACGCTTTGGCAGGAGATAACTATGTTAACACAGACTCCTTGCAAGGAAGCTAAGACTGAAGGCCTGTCTTATATAAGCTCTTATCTTCCTAGGTTGGATTATTTCTCAAGCCCAAATAAATTGTTATCACCTGAAAATGATGAAGAAAAGTCAATTGATTGAAGTTTTACGCTGCCCTCAAGGCTATCTCAATATTATGGCGACGTTGCCATGTTTAATGTGGGTGACTGGCCTTCAGCGGACCCTTGGCAACCGGTTACTAAATTTAAGCTCATCAAATTAGGTAGTTCGAACAGTCGTTGATGGGTAATTTTTTTGTTCTCTACCAATCAAAAGCTCATTTCCAGAAAGGATGAAATTCTGTTGCTGGGTATGAAATTATTATTGGTGTTTTGATCATGCAGTATACGCTCTTGGGTAAATTCCTGATATATTAATGTCGTCTTTCTTTGTCCCTTTCCATTAAAACACACGAACAAGAGTTCTCATAGTCTTTTGCAAAACAGTAATTACATAGAAAACTTGTCAGGGGGAGACAATTCTAGTATATGATCCATAAATCTGTTATTTCCAAAAAAAACTTAATAAGGAGTAGTAATCTACAGAATTGGTCAATCCGTCATCAGAGTATCGTAAAATCAAGTACGTTCTGATGACTTTTTTCCCCTAAGATAGTAGTCTTCGGGAATCGTTGCTAGGTTCAGTAAACATTGAAATTTTATATAATCAACTGTTCGGTGCCTGTTAAGCGAACTTTCCTAAAACATCTCATTTATATCACACAATATAATGGTGGATGTATTTTGACGGTGATTAGCGATACGACAATGACTTCAGTTGTGTCTCAATGGTCCAATCGGCTGTGAATGGTTCATTTACCGGCATCTGAGTCCTGGTAGCTCATCATAGTGGGGTAGTTTTTGTTACAATATACATAAATACGATTAGTACTAACTTGTAGCGTGAACCAGATCATACTTATTCAAACCGTCCGAGTAACTTATCTCTTGGTGTCATTTTATATTTTATTTTACCTTATCATATTATAGATACAACAAATACATGTAGCTTTAAGATCCTTACAGAGAGTAAGTAAAATTGTACTTTATTATGTCTATTGAAATTTAAAGTGCTGTAACAGATAGTTATGAGCATCAGTTAACGTTATAGAGAAGTCTAGAAACCATTCGGGCGTTATTCTCATAGATTGTAAAACGGTTGACAAAAAAAGTGTTCACAATATTTAGAATTCAAACTAAATGGGGAAAACTTGCCTGCATTTTAAGTTCAACTAAACATTCGAGGGAGACATTCCTTTCTTACAGTAACCCTAGTCTAACAGCTCCAGCAAATGTAAGGTTAACTTATATACTTATAAATGCAAACGGAACTAATAAAGTGACCAACAGGGGAACTCTGGATTCCGTCCAGGTACCGTGAATTTATTAACCCTTTTCTTGGAATTGATTGGGTCTAAGTTATAATTAAATGCAATAAAAATATGTGTATTTAAACGACTATATTTCTCTTTAGTGGTTTACTTTTGTTCATCTTTTGCTATCTATATACAACTAGATTAAAACGATGCTATCCCCAAGGTTAAAAACAACCCAACATTTGTTAGTCTACTGATTCCCACAAGACAAACGAACGCCTAGATGAATTGGATGTAATTAAGAGGAGATAATCAGGTCAGACAAATCAATCATTGTGTGCACTGTGGTTTGGATCTATTATTCCTGGTCATCCATTTCGTTGACAATAAACTGCTGTTGATACAATCGACCTCCGTTTTGTTTCCTACGGGTACTATTGCTTGCTCTTATCAAAGACATTGCGTACCTCTAAGATTTATTTATTTTTTTACAATCCTCATTTGTAAAATAACAATTGGGTTGGCAAAGACCAAGACAAACCTTAACTAAATGATGCAAATGTTGCTATTGTATGTTTTATTTATTAGTATTCAAATTAGGTCGAGTAAAGGCCAAGAATTGATTAAAGGTTAAGTTTAATATCCCTTTAAGTAGATTTGCTCTTAAGAAGTTTGCATTTAGAGGCGTCGTTGTTTCCAACCGGAGTGATTCAATGGATTCCTTGATAACAAAGACGAACGCTTCATACATTCATAAAAAAACAACAACCGGCGATTAAAGGGATATTAAACAGGTGATGAGGTGACATAAATGTATGATAACGTTACATAAAACTCCCGATGCAGATTGCTGTGCAATCATTTGCAATTCAATTTTCAAAATGACTTACATTTACAAATTAAGAATTCACAATTCAGGTAAAGAAAACTGTAATCCAATAACTCACAAAGTTCGCTGGTATAGCAAAATAGATCCCATGATCAAAAAAAAATCCACAGAATGAAATCCTTGAATCACTCTTGTACATTCAGAAAACAAAATCTTGTTTACCCTGGTAAATCATTTGCTCATGGAGAACTCACACATCAAATCTCTGACAAGTTATAGCAATATAGCGTACTCATTAAAACCACTGAATAGATGAAAACTGACTGACTAAAATACAAACACAGCCTCTTTAAATAGATTCTCGGGAATTCCAGAACAATCCAACTAGCAGGCATTAGCATAAATTTGCATAGCTACTGAAACTCGAAATATTTAAACTACGCAAACAATTCTTTGACTACAGTGTTAACACAGCTGCATACCTAGTTCAACTTAACTAGACTGTAAACAGCCGTCGGTGTAAGCCAGCAGCCACACAATGAAGGGTCTGCAAACGTTTACATCAAACACAAAATATTTATAAACATAATTCAGTAAGAAAATAGGACGAAGAAGAATTCCAGAGCGGTCGATACACATAATACCACTTTTAGTTTTTAATCAATGGCTAATGCAACTTATGAAAGCAATACAAAAAAGACAGTTCAAAATAACATTGCAATATTAAAACAGAATAATTAGACAATGGCATAATTGTTACAACAAACACATTCACAGGAAACAGAAAATATGTTACTGCTGTTTGACAACTTTCTCTTACTAAAAATATGTGTGTCGTTAAACAAAGATATGTCATAAATGTAATTTGTTAATCAAAACAACACGTCCATGTTAAAACATACAAAATAGTTTGGTTGAGATAGTATTGCTCAAACACAAGATCTATATCCGTGTTGTCCAGCACGGAATCTATATAAAAAAGTGTTGCTCCATCACATGGAGAACAAGTTATTTTATTCTATGCAATTTTTTCTCATTGACATTTATCCAAGCTGTTTTCTTCGATCTTTTAAAAAAAAAGAACGTCTATACAACAATTACAGTTGATATGCCAGTGTTTTGAAATCACAAACTAATTAAAACACAGAGTCGAATTATAGTGTAGCTAGCACCTTTTCGTGTATTAACCTCTCCTATTCTTGATAAACCGAGTTTCGTTAAATATGTCAAGCATATCTATCATAGCGTGGGCTATTAGAGAAGCGTAAACTCGGGTCCATTACTTCCCCGTCATCTCTTATTCCTCCTCAGTGATTGATTACGGGGTATATTACTGTTGGAACTGATAGAACTCTACTTCGAAAATATTGGGGAAAATTAAAATTAACAGTTTCCGTGCTCTAAAGCAAATGCACTGGGAGTATAGAAACGTTTTTTTGCAACATAAGTGTTAGTTTATCGACAGAAAGGCCATCAGCAGACGCCATCCATCTCTAATTTCATGAGAAGCGCACTTGAATTGCAAATTCTTACACAGCATACACAGAAGCCTGGCTTTTTTCTGTGTTTCTTTAGGTTTGTCATTTAGTTCACAATCGAGCCTTCCTAAAGCATATCTTTAATTGTAACTTGTTAGGGGTCCAAGCAATGGCTTAGAACCCTATTATTTTTGTAAGGGTTCTTATTAGGGGTCCAAGCAATGGCTTGGAACCCTATTATTTTTGTAAGGGTTATTAGGGGTCCAAGCAATGGCTTGGAACCCTCTTATTTTTGTAAGGGTTCTTATTAGGGGTCCAAGCAATGGCTTGGAACCCTATTATTTTTGTAAGGGTTATTATTATTATTTTCTGATGGGTTTTTGCTGGACAATATCTCAAAAAGTATTCGTCTGATAAAACTCAAACTTTACATGTAGGACTGCTATAGACTAGGGATGCAAACGAAACAAGTATGACGTCATAGGTCGCATGGTATGGCGGCCATCTTGGATTTTCGGCCAAAAAACATGCACTATTTGAACGACTTCTTCTCTGAAACCACTGGACCTACATATGTCAAACTTAGATTTCTATGTAGGGCGGGTATGGAACTAAAATCTAATTCGGAAACGATTTTGATGAGATCAATTTCTAAGGAGCTCGCCATAGGTCAAAATTAGCATAAAGTCAAAAAACGTTTAAATGTCTCTTACTCTGTAATGCTTAGACATATCTACTTAAAACTTATTATATAAGTATTGCTATACTAAAAAAACGTGTGTACTTATTTTGAAGTTCATGAGTTCGTTAATTAGGCTTTTAGCTAATTTATTTGTATCTTTACTTCTAAAGCACTTACAGAAATGAAAAATATATCACAATATGCTAAATCGCTTTACTTGCTCGAATATGTAATAAATAAAACAGATTTCTTAACCGATCTTATGTTTTTTTAGGCTTTTAGTTTTTCAGTCAGGCATTAACTGCCTCAAGATTTATGGCCTGTCAAGACCAGCTGGCCAGTGATTACCTTGACTGATAAGCTGTATGGAGATGTTTGTTGACATAGATGCATTATCTATGGCCAAACACAAGGGAGATGATCCATCCAGTGTGTCAAGACTGGAAGACGAAAGAATTAACTCCCCTTAATATATTATTCTGATTTTCTAATGTTTCTTTTTCGGGCATTATCTCAAAAAGTACAAATCGGATTAAACCAAATCTTGACATATAGGACCATCATTGTCTGCAGATGTAAGCAAACAACTAAACGACTTCCGCTTGGACCCCGGAAACAGCTGCTTTGCAGCTTTAATTAGGGGTCCAAGCAATGGCTTGGAACCCTCTTATTTTTGTAAGGGTTCTTATTAGGGGGCCAAGCAATGGCTTGGAACCCTATTATTTTTGTAAGGGTTATTATTATTAGGGGTCCAAGCAATGGCTTGGAACCCTCTTATTTTTGTAAGGGTTCTTATTAGGGGGCCAAGCAATGGCTTGGAACCCTATTATTTTTGTAAGGGTTATTATTATTATTATTATTATTATTATTATTATTTTCTGATGGTCTTTGCCGGACAATATCTCAAAAAGTATGCGTCTGATAAAACTCAAACTTTACATGTAGGACTGCTATAGACTAGGGATGCAAACGAAACAAGTATGACGTCATAGGTCACATGGTAAGGCGGCCATCTTGGATTTTCGTCCAAAAAAATGAAATATTTGAACGACTTCTTCTCTGAAACCACTGGACCTACATATGTCAAACTTGGATTTTTATGTAGTGCGGGTATAGACCTAAAATCTAATTCCTAAACGATTTTGATGAGATCAATATCTACGGAGCTCGCCATAGGTCAAAATTAGCATAAAGTCAAAAAACGTTTAAATGTCTCTTACTCTGTAATGCTTAGACATATCTACTTGAAACTTGATATATAAGTAGTGCTATATTAAAAGAACGTGTGTACTTATTTTAAAGTTCATTAGTTCGATAATTAGGCTTTTAGCTAATTTATTTGTATCTTTACTTCTAATGCACTTACAGAAATGGAAAATATATCACAATATGCTAAATCGCTTTACTTGTTCGAATATGTAATAAATAAAACAGATTTCTTAACCGATCTTATGTTTTTTTAGGCTTTTAGTTTTTCAGTCAGACAGTTATTGCCTCAATATTTATGGCCCGTCAAGACCAGCTGGCCACAGTTGAGGCTATTGAGTACATTAACTGATAAGCTGTATAGAGATGTCCTTTGATGTCTGTTTGGTGCATTATCTATGGCCAAACACAAGGGAGATGATCCAGTGTGTCAAGACGAAAGAATTAACTCCCCTTAATATATTATTGTGATTTTGTGATGTTTCTTTTTCGGGCATTATCTCAAAAAGTACAAATCGGATTAAACCAAATCTTGACATATATGACCGTCATTGTCTGCAGATGTAAGCAAACAACTAAACGACTTCCGCTTGGACCCCGGAAACTGCTTTAGCAGCTTTAATTATTATTATTATTTTCTGATGTTCTTTGCCGGACACTATCTCAAAAAGTATTTGTCGGATAATACTCAAACTTTACATGTAGGACTGCTATGGACTAGAGATGCAAACGAAACAAGTATGACGTCATAGGTCACATGGTATGGCTGCCATCTTGGATTTTCGGCCAAAAAACAAAACGTCTTCTTCTCTTAAACCAATCGGCCTACATTTGTCAAACTTGGCTTTTTATGTAGGGCGTGTATGGAACTAAAATAATGGTTGAAAATATCTTCGGTCAGATCAATATCTAGGGAGCTCGCCATAGGTCAAAATTAGCATAAAGTCAAAAAACCTATAAATGTCTCTAACTCTGTAATGCTTAGACATATCTACTTGAAACTTGATATATAAGTAGTGCTATATTAAAAGAACGTGTGTACTCATTTTAAAGTTCATTAGTTTGTTAATTAGGCTTTTAGCTAATTTATTTGTATCTTTACTTCTAATGCACTTACAGAAATGAAAAATATTTCACAATATGCTAAATCGCTTTACTTGTTCGAATATGTAATAAATAAAACAGATTTCTTGACCGATGTTATGTTTTTTTAGGCTATCAGTTTTTCAGTCAGGCTTTGTACTGCCTCAAGTTTTATGGCCGGTCAAGATAAGAGGGGTAGAGCCAGGCTAATGTTTACAATAAGCAATAAAGCAGCAGGGAGATGTTTATTGACATAGGCCTGATCTCTCTGGTTTATTACCTTTAGAACAGAGCCATATGGATATATAGTGACTGGTGATGGCCCTAATACTTATCTATTTGTGTCACCCTGCCGTCCACTGTAATCTAATACCCCAGCCACTTGTCTTGGTTGGTATTATTGTGCATGGATTGAGCAGAATAGTTTTCGGAAGACAAAAGAATTAACCCCCCTGAATATATTATTGATAATAAGATATCTACGATTATTGACATAAGGGACCGTCACCGTCTGCTGATGTAAACAAACAACTAAACGATATATTTTCTGATGCTTTTTGCGGGACAATATCTCAAAAAGCATTAGTGGGATAAAACTCAAAACTGAATGATTGGCGTTGGAATGAGGAAAATCTATACAGTATGTGGGCTATACGAACCGAAAAAGTGTTCGAAAAGTAAACACAATTTACATAACCGGGATGACTATTCATTCATTCTAAGCCAAAGTTAGTTGAAAACAATGCGTTATCGTACATTAACAAGACTATAAGCATTAAAAAGTTTCTGAATTATACGTCTTGAGAAAAAAAGCCTGTAATTTTAACATTCTGTTATAATGGCCAAATATCTCAATTTTGGCAGCTCATGCCACTTTAATTAAACGTTTAGCTACTTTATTTGTATCTTTACTTCTAATGCAATTACAGATATGAAAAATATATCATTTAACAACATTTGATTTATTGCCCTTGCGACGATTAAGCTGGCGAATAGGACTGCTTTGTGTACATTAACCTGATAAGAAGCAGGGACGAGTTAATAGTTATCTGGCCTATTCCTCTTTTGAGTTTGTGGATTTGAAGACAGTTCAAACAGAGATAACAAAAATAAGCAGGGTCAAAACTAACAAAAGGAGAATTCTTGTGGTGGGTCATTAGACCATTCAAAGGTGAATTCATCATGTCTCTAACTCTGTGTACCTTAGACATATATTTCATTGATTGTTTGATGTTTTACGCCGCGCTCAAGATTATTTCACTTATATAGCGGCGTTGCCAGTTTTATTGTGGGATGAAACCTGGATGAAAGCATTTTATTCTTTATCTAATTTATTCTAATTAAGCCTGGGCTCGATCGGTGAACCGGCTGGCGCTGGATCCGACCAGCCTGCACTCATTCATTTATTTTTCTACCTCGCCGTCATTATTTTAAGAGTGGGGGGGGGGGGGAGGGTAGCTTCGGCTAGATTGGTAAACTAGGTGTGTGAAGTTGGCTCGCAGTTAACAGTTCACAGTCTTTCTGATGCTTTTTGCCGGACAATATCTTAACAAGAGTTTTAGTAAACTCAACATACGCCCGCCGTGGCAAAGTCGAACCGCTATGATTAACAACTTTACATTTAATATAACATTTGTTTTAATTTCATCAATTCGAATTTCTTGTTCACATTAGAAGTTTTTCTTTTCTGAATTTGATGAAGCTACAACTAAATACATGTACTAGTACGTTATAGTACACATATAACTTTGTCACATATAACCCTGCCATAAAATTCACATGTGAACACGAAACCAATGGATGTTTACCCTTCCTTGACATTCTCATCTCTCGATCACCTGATGGAATTACAACCACGATCTACCGAAAGAAAACCCATACTGGACTATATACGAAATGGACTAGTTTTGTACCTATGGAATATAAACTTAATCTCATTCGTACTCTCCTTAACAGGGCATGGGGTATATGCAATAATTACAAACTGTTCAGCAAAGAAATTGAAAAGATAAAGGAAATGTTGTCTCTAAACCAGTACCCGTCAGATATTGTTGACAACGTTATCAAGAAATTCCTCAATAATAAATTCAACAGTGGTGAGATTTTAAAGCCTTTTGGTCCAGAAAAATTTAAACTTTTTATTAGAGTTCCATATCTTGGACCGGCATCTATCAAACTTTCAAAAGAATTAAAATCCCTTGGAAATCTTGTTCCTCATGTTCAAATTATTCTTATCAACCAGACTTTTACCATTGGAAAATATTTTAATTATAGAGATCACGAAGATGAAAATTTTAGAAGTAACGTTGTTTACAAGATAACTTGTGGTAACTGTCCTGCCTCTTATATAGGCCTTACATCTAGGCATGTAGGACAACGGTTCTCTGAACATAATATCAACAACCCTAACAGCAAATCTTCTGCAGTAGCTGACCACTGTCTCAGCAAAAGCCATAACCCTAACAAATTGACTTATGAAATCATTGATCAAGCCAATAACAAACTTAGTTTAGCTTTTAAAGAGTCACTTCATATTTCTAAATTAAACCCTGGTTTATATGTACAAATTTCATCAATTCCTCTCCGTTTATTTAATGTTTAACTGTATGTCTCCATTAAGGATTATAAGTCTGTGTTGGCTTCCCAATATTACAACACCCCCCCCCCCCCCCCATGGTTTTGATCTGTACAGATCCTGTTCATTTGTACTTTGGAAGCCTAATTTTGCTTATCCTACTTATTCTATCATTTTAAAGTATTAACTGTGTTATATTTTTCTCTATATATAATGCCTGTAGAAAATTGTCTATTGTGTGTTTTAATATCTGATGATGAGAGTAGCTACTCTCGAAAGCTCATAAATATACACCATCATGTACAATATAGTACGAGTTGTGACGTCCAATGTGTTTTGGCTTTAGTACACATATGTTATCTGTTCAGGTAATTTCAATCACATTTTAATTGCAAAAACTGAAATATTGTGGCTGGTTTGACGGTGCTGTTATGTTCCATAATTGTGAAGCAGCAATCAATACAATAGCTTACAATTCTTGAATTTTAATAGTTTTGACTGGGGCACTGTTCTATTGGACTTGGCTGTAATAGTTTTATTACAAAGCAAACAATCATCAGACTGACCACTGATATAATGGTGTGTAAATATACAAACCTTGTGTGGTACTTCAATGGATGTCATTGTCCCCTTATCTCTATTTAAACAGCCACTCTGATAAATACCAGATGGGTAATAAAGTGGGAAAATGGTCTATTTTGTTATTATAGTGCACATTAAACTATCCCAGAAAACAGTCTCAGAATGTATAAATTAATTGGCTTCCAGTATTACTCTGGACCAAGTGTACTAAAAAAAGCAGTGATATATATTAATATATATATATATATATTAAACATCAGATACACATTTCTGATAAAAAAAAACCTCTTGAAAACCGACAAAAAATATTTGTACCCAAATCAAATTTGGTATGCGACACATCATCTACATCTATATATACTCTAAAAGAATTGGAGAGATTATATCAAAACGAAAGAAGTTATGGAGCGGAAGGGAATATTACATAATCCTATATGGCTGTCATATTACGCAATGGGTGAAGTCAGAAATGGCACACGACACACCGTCTGCCCATAAGGTATATACTCTGAAAGAATTGTCAAGATCGGATCAAAACTCTTCAAGTTATAGAGCGGAAGGGAACGAAGATATAGACTATTAAAGACAGAATACTACATAATCCAATGTAGAAGCCACATTATGCAATTGACGATGTCCTAAATGATTCATGGCACACCTTCTACCCACAAGGTATATGTTGTGAAAGAATTGTAAAGATTAGATCAAAACTCTTCAAGTTATGGGGCGAAAGGGAATCCGGGACGGACAGACGGCACTGGTGATACCATAATACGACCGACTTTTTTAAAGTCAGGCGTATAAAAGCATTAGTGGGATAAAACTCAAACTTTACATGTAGGACTGCTAAGAGATGCAAACGAAACAAGTATGACGTCATAGGTCACATGGTATGGCAACCATCTTGGATTTTCAGCCAAAAAACAAAACGTCTTCTCAAACCACTGGACCTACATATGTCAAACTAGGCTTTTTGTAGGGTGTGTATGAAACTAAACTATTGGTCGGAAATATCTTTGGTGAGATTAATATCTAGGGAGCCCGCCAAAGGTCAAAATTAACATAAAGTCAAAAAACGTATAAATGTCTCTTACTATGTAATGCTTAGACATATCTTCTTGAAACTTGATATATAAGTAGTGCTATATTAAAAGAACGTGTGTACTTATTTTAAAGTTCATTAGTTCGTTAATTAGGCTTTTAGCTAATTTATTTGTATCTTTACTTCTAATGCACTTACAGAAATGAAAAATATATCACAATATGCTAAATCGCTTTACTTGTTCGAATATGTAATAAATTTAACAGATTTCTTAACCGCTCTTATGTTTTTAGGCTATTAGTATTTCAGTCAGGCATTTATTGCCTCAAGATTTATGGCCCGTCAGGACCAGCTGGCCACTGTTAAGGCTATTTATTACATTAACTGATAAGCTGTATAGAGATGTCTGTTGATGTCTCTTTGGTGCATTATCTATGGCCAAACACAAGGGAGATGATCCAGTGTGTCAAGACTGGAAGACGAAAGAGTTAACTCCCTTGAATATATTATTGTTATTCGCTAATGTTTCTTTTACAGGTATTATCTCAAAAAGTGCAAATCGGATTAAACCAAATCTTGAAATATATGACCGTCACCGTCTGCAGATGTAAAAAACAACTAAACGACTTCCGCTTGGACCCCGGAAACAGCTGCTTTAGCAGCTTTAATTATTAGGGGTCCAAGCAATGGCTTGGAACCCTCTTATTTTTGTAAGGGTTATTATTATTATTATTATTTTCTGATGTTCTGTGCCGGACAATACCTCAAAAAGTATTCGTCAGATAAAACTCAAACTTTCCATGTAGGACTGCTATGGACTAGGGATGCAAAAGAAACAAGCATGACGTCATAGGTCACATGGTATGGCGGCCATCTTGGATTTTCGGCCAAAAAACAAAACGTCTTCTTCTCTTAAACCACTGGGCCTACATATGTCAAACTTGGATTTTTATGTAGTGCGGGTATGGAACTAAAATCTAATTCGGGAACGATTTTGATGAGATCAATATCTAGGGAGCTCGCCATAGGTCAAAATTAACATAAAGTAAAAAAACATATAAATGCCCCTTACTATGTAATGCTTAGACATACCTACTTGAAACTTAATATGTAAGTAGTGCTATATTAAAAGAACGTGTGTACTTATTTTAAAGTTCATTAGTTTGTTAATTAGGCTTTTAGCTAATTTATTTGTATCTTTACTTCTAATGCACCTACAGAAATGAAAAATATATCACAATATGCTAAATCGCTTTACTTGTTCGAATATGTAATAAATAAAACAAATTTCTTAACCGATGTTATGTTTTTTTAGGATATCAGTTTTTCAGTCAGGCATTTATTGACTCAAGTTTTATGGCCTGTTAAGATAAGAGGGGTAGTGCTAGGCTAATGTACACAATAAGCAATAAAGCAGCATGGAGATGTTTATTGACATAGGCCTGATCTCTCTGGTTTATTACCTTGTAGGACACTGCAAAGCTGGCAGACTGGAATTCACATGGTCAATGTTAACAATAGGTAGATTATACATGATAGATTCTTCTATGGAGCCGTTTTACTAAACCAAAACACATGGGACAATTTGTACTACTTTGTACATGGTCATGTTTAATATGAGCTTTCGAGAGAAACTACTTTCATCATCAGAAATTACCGCAACATAACTTTGGTATGTTAAAACAGGCATTATATACACAGTAAGAATCAACAAAACAAATACAAAAGTTATTATCATTGATAAGATGTGATTCCTACCCTGCAGTTAAAATCACTACAATCTTAGTGGGGGAGGAGGAGGCAATCCTATTACAGGTCAAGAGTTAACTACATGTATTAAGATATGAAGGACATGGAATCAGCAGGTGTGCTGTAACATCAGGATATTACACAGAGGATAAGACAACCTTATCTATAGAATGGAGACAGTTGGTTACACATTGAATAAGCGGAGAGAAACGAATGAAATTGGAACATTTAATATAGGATTTAAATTATGAAATATGAAGGGACTCTTCGTATGCTAAGTTAAGCTTGTTCTTAGCCTGGTCAATTACCTCACATGCCAGTGTGTTTGGATTGTGATTGTTGTAACATTGACTTGCAACTGCAGAGGAGCCACTGTTTTGGTGCATGTGATTCTCGGAGAACCTCTGATTAATATGTCTGGATGTAAGTCCCACATAAGATGCAGGGCAATCACCACATGTTTTTCATCTTTGCCATCTTTGTAATTAAAATAAGAACTGATTGAGAAAGTTTCGCTTAAAGATACAAACTGAGCGGTCGGGACAAGGTTTTCAAGTGATTTTAGTTCTTTAGATAATTTTGATTGAGGCTGGTCAAAGAAAGGGTGTTCTGATGAAGATTGTTGTTTTCAGGTCCGAATTGTTTACGAAATGGGTTGTCGGAAAATTTATTGTCTAGGAACTGTTTAATGATTTTGTCTACCGTGGTGGGGGGTGGATATTGATTTTGGAGTAACATATTTTTTATTTTATTGATTTCAACGCTAAGTAGTTTGTAGTCATTGCAGCGTGTCATACTATCAGACAGCTCACCATACGTCAAAATTAACATAAAGTCATAAAACATATAAATGTATGTAACTCTGTAATGCTTGGACATATCTACTTAAAACTTGCGGTCCATGATATTTCGGTACGGTACATTTCGGCCTGGGACATTTCGGCCCAAAGTGTTAAAGGGGACATTTCGGCCCACCTTGGTTTTTATACGCCTGGAATTGAAAAGCGGGCTGTATTATGGTATCATCTCCGGCAGTCCGGCGTCCGCTTTCCCTTCCGCTCCATAACTTCAAAAGTTTTGATTCCATCTGCACAATTTTTTCTGAGTATATACCTTATGGGTAGAAGGTGTGTCGCAAACTATTTTCAACATCACTGGTTACATAATATCGGAGTTATATTGGATTATGTAATATGCCCTTCCGCTCCATAACTTCTAAAGTTTTGATTCCATCAGCACAATTTTTTCTGAGTATATACCTTATGGGTAGAAGGTGTGTCGCGAACTATTTTTAACATCACTGGTTGCATAATATTGGAGTTATATTGGATTATTTAATATTCCCTTCCACTCCATAACTTCTAAAGTTTGGATTCCATCTGCACAATTTTTTCTGAGTATATATCTTATGGGTAGAAGGTGTGTCGCGAACTATTTTTAACATCACTGTTTACATAATATGGGAGTTATATTGGATTATGTAATATTCCTTTCCGCTCCATAACTTTCAAAGTTTTGATTCCATGTGGACAATTTTTTCTGAGGATATAGCTTATGGGTAGAAGGTGTGCCAGCTTCCTTGGATAATTTAGTGATAGCTACATGTATGGTTTCCAAAACCTAAAAAGTTTAGAATTATAATTATTTCTCTGTTTTAAAGGCTCTTCAATTCAGTTTTATTACCCATATGGTAAAGCAAATATAGCTGCTTAAAGATATGTTTGACAATATTCATAAACCTGGTTGTAAGTGTAAACAGATAAGACTTGTATATTTACACACCATTGACCATCTCAGAGATTAGGCTGTGTTCAAATATACCTATATAAAATGTGGCAAACATTTTATCATTTCTTTCTCCATATTCAGCAATGTTTCAGCTATAACAGTGATACTATAGTGGTCTTCTGGTCAATCTTTCCAACTTTCATAATACATATGTTACAGGTATTAGTCGGAGAAATAGTAATTATTGAGGTCTAACAAACTCACATATGTACTTGGTCACACTTTTATGTGCGAATTTGCTAAATTGTTTCCATTGTTTCTAATACAATACTCTATTATCATGTTTTCTGATTTTTTTACTACAGGTAATTACCAAAGGGTATGAATTTCAAAGCTTGCAATTTTTAGTTTATGCGCAAAGCCTTGGCATGTGCTGCAGACAATTTTCACTTTATTATAAAACTTTTAACAAGAAAATATAAATAAATTTGTCTCTCCTGGGCAGTTTGGCTCCGTGAAACATATTGTATAGTCATGTAAACTTCCTAGCTTTATCCACAAAAATAAACTTGTAACAATAAGATGAGCAATATTAAGCATGATAAGGGTAGGTAAGCTTGTGTTGATTGGCCCAGTAATTAAAATCAAAGAGGGAAAGATTATCTCTGTTGTGACTTCCTTAACACTCAGTATGGGGCCAGCTTCAGAATGGTACTGTCACCTTATGAGATGGAAGCCTGTGGTTGATCCCATTATGCTTGGCGTTATGTAGTGGTGGGCTATATATGTAACGTATTGTGGTTAGATAAATTTTTCAACTTAAGCTCAACTTAATGAGCATATATATATTCATATAGAATAAGAGAAAGAAATGAGAAAATGTTTAATCAAATAGAATTAAAACCAAGGTAGGCCGAAATGTCCCCTTTTTCACTTTGGAACGAAATATCCCAGGCCGAACTGTCCCAGGCCGAAATATACTGTACCGAAATGTCCCAGGCCGAAATGTCTGGATACCTTAAACTTGATATGTAAGTAGTGCCTTATTGAAAGAAGGCGTGTAATTACTTTAAAGTGGGATGAGCTGCCACAATTAATTCACACTTTGTTCATAATTTCTGATCGTCACAACAGTAAAAGGCTTTCGAGGCTATCGACAAACTAAACGTATAATTCAGAAGCTTTTTAGTGCTTCTAGTCTCGAGAAAGTATTGCTTTGAACTAACTTTGGCTTAGAATGAATAAACGGTCGTCCCGGTTATTTAAATTTTGTTTACTTTTCGAACACGTATTCGGTTCATACAGGCCACATACTCTATGGATTTTCCTCATTCATTTAGTTTTTCGATGGCCTTCAAAGCCCCTTACTGTCGTGACGATCAGACATTATGAAAAAAGTGTGAATTTCGGCAGCTCATGCCACTTTAAGGACACTGCAAAGCTGCCAGACTGAAATTCACATGGTCAATAGTAACAATAGGGAGACGATCCAGTGTGTCATATTATAAGACTGGAAGAGGAAAGAGTTAACTCCCCTGAATATATTATTGTCATTCGCTGATGTTTCTTTTACAGGCATTATCTCAAAAAGTACAAGTCTGATTAAACCAAATCTTGACATTTATGACAGTCAATTTCTGCAGATGTAAACAAACAACTAAACGACTTCCGCTTGGACCCCGGAAACAGCTGCTTTAGCAGCTTTAATTATTATTATTATTTTCTGATGGTCTTTGCCGGACAATATCTCAAAAAGTATGCGTCTGATAAAACTCAAACTTTACATGTAGGACTGCTATAGACTAGGGATGCAAACGAAACAAGTATGACGTCATAGGTCACATGGTAAGGCGGCCATCTTGGATTTTCGTCCAAAAAAATTAAATATTTGAACGACTTCTTCTCTGAAACCACTGGACCTACATATGTCAAACTTGGATTTTTATGTAGTGCGGGTATGGACCTAAAATCTAATTCCTACACGATTTTGATGAGATCAATATCTACGGAGCTCGCCATAGGTCAAAATTAGCATAAAGTCAAAAAACGTTTAAATGTCTCTTACTCTGTAATGCTTAGACATATCTACTTGAAACTTGATATATAAGTAGTGCTATATTAAAAGAACGTGTGTACTTATTTTAAAGTTCATTAGTTCGATAATTAGGCTTTTAGCTAATTTATTTGTATCTTTACTTCTAATGCACTTACAGAAATGAAAAATATATCACAATATGCTAAATCGCTTTACTTGTTCGAATATGTAATAAATAAAACAGATTTCTTAACCGATCTTATGTTTTTTTAGGCTTTTAGTTTTTCAGTCAGACAGTTATTGCCTCAATATTTATGGCCCGTCAAGACCAGCTGGCCACAGTTGAGGCTATTGAGTACATTAACTGATAAGCTGTATAGAGACGTCCTTTGATGTCTGTTTGGTGCATTATCTATGGCCAAACACAAGGGAGATGATCCAGTGTGTCAAGACGAAAGAATTAACTCCCCTTAATATATTATTGTGATTTTGTGATGTTTCTTTTTCGGGCATTATCTCAAAAAGTACAAATCGGATTAAACCAAATCTTGACATATATGACCGTCATTGTCTGCAGATGTAAGCAAACAACTAAACGACTTCCGCTTGGACCCCGGAAACTGCTTTAGCAGCTTTAATTAGGGGGCCAAGCAATGGCTTGGAACCCTATTATTTTTGTAAGGGTTATTATTATTATTATTATTATTTTCTGATGGGTTTTTGCTGGACAATATCTCAAAAAGTATTCGTCTGATAAAACTCAAACTTTACATGTAGGACTGCTATAGACTAGGGATGCAAACGAAACAAGTATGACGTCATAGGTCACATGGTAAGGCGGCCATCTTGGATTTTCGTCCAAAAAAATGAAATATTTGAACGACTTCTTCTCTGAAACCACTGGACCTACATATGTCAAACTTGGATTTTTATGTAGTGCGGGTATGGACCTAAAATCTAATTCCTAAACGATTTTGATGAGATCAATATCTACGGAGCTCGCCATAGGTCAAAATTAGCATAAAGTCAAAAAACGTTTAAATGTCTCTTACTCTGTAATGCTTAGACATATCTACTTGAAACTTGATATATAAGTAGTGCTATATTAAAAGAACGTGTGTACTTATTTTAAAGTTCATTAGTTCGATAATTAGGCTTTTAGCTAATTTATTTGTATCTTTACTTCTAATGCACTTACAGAAATGAAAAATATATCACAATATGCTAAATCGCTTTACTTGTTCGAATATGTAATAAATAAAACAGATTTCTTAACCGATCTTATGTTTTTTTAGGCTTTTAGTTTTTCAGTCAGGCAGTTATTGCCTCAAGATTTATGGCCCGTCAAGACCAGCTGGCCACAGTTGAGGCTATTGAGTACATTAACTGATAAGCTGTATAGAGATATCCTTTGATGTCTGTTTGGTGCATTATCTATGGCCAAACACAAGGGAGATGATCCAGTGTGTCAAGACGAAAGAATTAACTCCCCTTAATATATTATTGTGATTTTGTGATGTTTCTTTTTCGGGCATTATCTCAAAAAGTACAAATCGGATTAAACCAAATCTTGACATATATGACCGTCATTGTCTGCAGATGTAAGCAAACAACTAAACGACTTCCGCTTGGACCCCGGAAACTGCTTTAGCAGCTTTAATTAGGGGTCCAAGCAATGGCTTGGAACCCTATTATTTTTGTAAGGGTTATTATTATTATTATTATTATTATTATTATTATTTTCTGATGGATTTTGCCGGACAATATCTCAAAAAGTATTCGTCTGATAAAACTCAAACTTTACATGTAGGACTGCTTTAGACTAGGGATGCAAACGAAACAAGTATGACGTCATAGGTCACATGGTAAGGCGGCCATCTTGGATTTTCGTCCAAAAAAATGAAATATTTGAACGACTTCTACTCTGAAACCACTGGACCTACATATGTCAAACTTGGATTTTTATGTAGTGCGGGTATGGAACTAAATTCTAATTTGGAAACGATTTTAATGAGATCAAAATCTAGGGAGCTCGCCATAGGTCAAAATTAACATAAGGTCAAAAAACGTATAAATGTCTCTTACTATGTAATGCTAAGACATATCTACTTGAAACTTGATATATAAGTAGTGTTATATTAAAAGAACGTGTGTACTTATTTTAAAGTTCATTAGTTCGATAATTAGGCTTTTAGCTAATTTATTTGTATCTTTACTTCTAATGCACTTACAGAAATGAAAAATATATCACAATATGCTAAATCGCTTTACTTATTCGAATATGTAATAAATAAAACAGATTTCTTAACCGATCTTATGTTTTTTTAGGTTATTAGTTCTTCAGTCAGGCAGTTATTGCCTCAAGATTTATGGCCCGTCAAGACCAGCTGGCCACAGTTGAGGCTATTGAGTACATTAACTGATAAGCTGTATAGAGATGTCCTTTGATGTCTGTTTGGTGCATTATCTATGGGCAAACACAAGGGAGATGATCCAGTGTGTCAAGACGAAAGAATTAACTCCCCTTAATACATTATTGTGATGTTTCTTTTTCGGGCATTATCTCAAAAAGTACAAAACGGATTAAACCAAATCTTGACATATATGACCGTCATTGTCTGCAGATGTAAGCAAACAACTAAACGACTTCCGCTTGGACCCCGGAAACTGCTTTAGCAGCTTTAATTATTATTATTATTTTCTGATGTTCTTTGCCGGACACTATCTCAAAAAGTATTTGTCGGATAATACTCAAACTTTACATGTAGGACTGCTATGGACTAGAGATGCAAACGAAACAAGTATGACGTCATAGGTTACATGGTATGGCGGCCATCTTGGATTTTCGGTCAAAAAACAAAACGTCTTCTTCTCTTAAACCACTGGACCTACATTTGTCAAAGTTGGCTTTTTATGTAGGGCGTGTATGGAACTAAAATATTGGTTGAAAATATCTTCGGTGAGATCAATATCTAGGGAGCTCGCCATAGGTCAAAATTAACATAAAGTCAAAAAACATATAAATGCCCCTTACTATGTAATGCTTAGACATATATGCTTGAAACTTGATATATAAGTAGTGCTATATTAAAAGAAGGTGTGTGCTTATTTTAAAGTTCATGAGTTCGTTAATTAGGCTTTTAGCAAATTTATTTGTATCTTTACTTCTACTGCACTTACAGAAATGAAAAATATATCACAATATTCTAAATAGCTTAACTTGTTTGAATATGTAATAAATAAAACAGATTTCTTGACCGATGTTATGTTTTTTTAGCCTATTAATTTTCAGTCAGGCTTTGTACTGCCTCATTTTTTATGACCGGTCAAGATAAGAGGGATAGTGCTAGGCTAATGTATACAATAAGCAATAAAGCAGCATGGAGATGTTTATTGACATAGGCTTGATCTCTCCGGTTTATTACCTTTAGAACAGAGCCATATGGATATATAGTGACTGGTGATGGCCCTAATACTTATCTATTTGTGTCACTCTGCCGTCCACTATAAACTGATACCCCAGCCACTTGTCTATTGGGGAAGCTGGGATTGGGAGCCAGAATGGTTGGTATTATTGTGCATGGATTGAGCAGAGTAGTTTTCGGAAGACGAAAGAATTACCCCCCCCCCCCCCCCCCCCACTGAATATATTATTGATAATAAGATATCTACGATTATTGACATAAAGGACCGTCACCGTCTGCTGATGTAAACAAACAACTAAACGATATATTTTCTGATGCTTTTTGCCGGACAATTTCTCAAAAAGCATTAGTGGGATAAAACTCAAACTTTACATGTAGGACTGCTATGGACTAGAGTCGCAAACGAAACAAATACGACGTCATTGGTCACATGGTATGGCGATCTTCTTGGATTTTCGGCCGAAAAACAAAACATCTTCTCAAACCACTGGACCTAGAAATGTCAAACTTGGCTTTTTGTAGGGTGTGTATAGAACTAAACTATTGGTCGGAAATATCTTTTGTGAGATTAATATCTAGGGAGCCCGCCAAAGGTCAAAATTAACATAAAACGTATAAATGTCTCTAACTCTGTAATGCTTAGACATATCTTCTGGAAACTTGATATATCAGTAGTGCTATATTAAAAGAACACGTAATTATTTTAAAGTTCATTAGTTAATTAAAGTGGCATGTGTCAAAATTCGGACTATTTTCATAGATTCTGATTG
Source organism: Lepidochitona cinerea (assembly GCA_963971465.1). Taxonomy (NCBI): domain Eukaryota; kingdom Metazoa; phylum Mollusca; class Polyplacophora; order Chitonida; family Tonicellidae; genus Lepidochitona; species Lepidochitona cinerea. The sequence continues at coordinate 12,987,916 of OZ020560.1, read as the reverse complement.
TCACGACAGTAAAAGGCTTTGAAGGTCATCGAAAAACTGAATGATTGGCATTGGAATGAGGAAAATCTATACAGTATGTGGGCTATACGAACCGAAATAGTGTTCGAAAAGTAAACAAAATTTACATAACCGGGATGACTATTCATTCTAAGCCAAAGTTAGTTGAAAACAATGCGTTATCGTACATTAACAAGACCATAAGCATTAAAAAGTTTCTGAATTGTACGTCTTAAGAAAAATAATTTTGTAATTTTAACATTCTGTTATAATGGCCAAATATCTCAATTTTGGCAGCTCATGCCACTTTAATTAAACTTTTAGCTACTTTATTTGTATCTTTACTTCTAATGCAATTACAGATATGAAAAATATATCATTTAACAACATTTGATTTGTTGCCCTGGCGACGATTAAGCTGGGGAATAGGGCTGCATTGTGTACATTAACCTGATAAGAAGCAGGGACGAGTTTATAGTTATCTGGCCTATTCCTCTCTTGAATTTGTGGATTTGAAGACAGTTCAAACAGAGATAACAAAAATAAGCAGGGTCAAAACTAACAAAAGCAGAATTCGTGTGGTGGGTCATTAGACCATTCAAAGCTGAATTCATCATGTCTCTAACTCTGTATACCTTAGACATATATTTCATTGATTGTTTGGTGTTTTACGCCGCGCTCAAAATTATTTCACTTATATAGCGGCGTTGCCAGTTTTATTGTGGGATGAAACCTGGATGAAAGCATTTTATTCTTTATCTAATTTATTATAATTAAGCCTGGGCTCGATCGGTGGACCGGCTGGCGCTGGATCCGACCAGCCTGCACTCATTCATTTCATTTTTCTACCTCGCCGTCATTATTTTAAGAATGGGGGGGGGGGGGTAGCTTGGGCTCGATCGGTAAACCAGTTGCCGCTGAATCCCACCAATCTTAGCCGAAATATGTGAAATAGTCTTAAAGAAGAAGAAAACAAAAACACTTTCAAGTTAGGTGTGTGAAGTTGGCTCGCAGTTAACAGTTCACAGTCTTTCTGATGCTTTTTGTCGGACAATATCTCAACAAGAGTTTTAGTAAACTCAACATACGCCCTCCGTGGCAAAGTCGAACCGCTACGATTAACAACTTTACATTTAATATAACATTTGTTTTAATTTCATCAATTCGAATTTCTTGTTCACATTAGAAGTTTTTCTTTTCTGAATTTGATGAAGCTACAACTAAATACATGTACCAGTACGTTATAGTACACATATAACTTTGTCACATATAACCAGTACCCGTCAGATATTGTTGACAAAGTTATCAAGAAATTGCTCAATAATAAATTCAACAGTGGTAAGATTTTAAAGCCTATTGGTCCAGAAACATTTAAACTTTTTATTAGAGTTCCATATCTTGGACCGGCATCTATCAAACTTTCAAAAGAATTAAAATCCCTTGGAAATCTTGTTCCTCATGTTCAAATTATTCTTATCAACCAGACTTTTACCATTGGAAAATATTTTAATTATAGAGATCACGAAGATGAAAATTTTAGAAGTAACGTTGTTTACCAGATAACTTGTGGTAACTGTCCTGCCTCTTATATAGGCCTTACATCTAGGCATGTAGGACAACGGTTCTCTGAACATAATATCAACAACCCTAACAGCAAATCTTCTGCAGTAGCTGACCACTGTCTCAGCAAAAGACATAACCCTAGCAAATTGACTTATGAATCCTTGATCAAGCCAATAACAAACTTAGCTTAGCTTTTAAAGAGTCACTTAATATTTCTAAATTAAACCCTGGTTTAAATGTACAAATTTCATCAATTCCTCTCCGTTTATTTAATGTTTAACTGTATGTCTCCATTAAGTCTGTGTTGTTGTCCCAATATTACAACACACCCCCCATGGTTTGAATCTGTATAGATCCTGTTCATTTGTACTTTGGAAGCCTAATTTTGCTTATCCTACTTATTCTATCATTTTAAAGTATTAACTGTGTTATATTTTTCTCTATATATAATGCCTGTAGAAAATTGTCTATTGTGTGTTGTAATATCTGATGATGAGAGTAGCTACTGGTGCTCATAAATATACACCATCGTGTACAATATAGTACGAGTTGTCCTATGTGTTTTGGCTTTAGTACACATATGTTATCTGTTCAGGTAATTTCAATCACATTTTAATTGCAAAAACTGAAATATTGTGGCTGTTTTGACAGTGCTGTTATGTTCCATAATTGTGAAGCAGCAATCAATACAATAGCTTACAATTCTTGAATTTTGATAGTTTTAACTGGGGCACTGTTCTATTGGACTTGGCTGTATTAGTTTTATTGCAAAGCAAACAATCTTCAGGCTGACCACTGATATAGTGGTGTGTAAATATACAAACCTTTTGTGATACTTCAATGGAAGTCATTATCCCCTTATCTCTATTTAAACAGCTACTCTGATAAATACCAGATGGGTAATAAAATGGTCTTTTTTGTTATTATAGTGCACATTAAACTATCCCAGAAAGCAGTCTCAGAATGTATAAATTAATTGGCTTCCAGTATTACTCTGGACCAAGTGTACTAAAAAAAGCATTGATATATATAATATATATATATTAAACATCAGATACACATTTCTGATAAAAAAAAACCTCTTGAAAACCGACAAAAAATATTTGTACCCAAATCAAATTTGGTATGCGACACATCATCTACCTATAAGGTATATATACTCTAAAAGAATTGGAGAGATTATATCAAAACGAAAGAAGTTATGGAGCGGAAGGGAATATTACATAATCCTATATGGCTGTCATATTACGCAACGGGTGAAGTCAGAAATGGCACACGACACACCGTCTGCCCATAAGGTATATACTCTGAAAGAATTGTCAAGATCGGATCAAAACTCTTCAAGTTATAGAGCGGAAGGGAACGAAGATATAGACTATTAAAGACAGAATACTACATAATCCAATGTAGAAGCCACATTATGCAATCGACGATGTCCTAAATGATTCATGACACACCTTCTACCCACAAGGTATATGTTGTGAAATAATTGTAAAGATTAGATCAAAACTCTTCAAGTTATGGGGCGAAAGGGAATCCGGGACTGACAGACGGCACTGGTGATACCATAATACGACCGACTTTTTTTAAGTCAGGCGTATAAAAGCATTAGTGGGATAAAACTCAAACTTTACATGTAGGACTGCTAAGAGATGCAAACGAAACAAGTATGACGTCATAAGTCACATGGTATGGCGACCATCTTGGATTTTCGGCCAAAAACAAAACGTCTTCTCAAACCACTGGACCTACATATGTCAAACTAGGCTTTTTGTAGGGTGTGTATGAAACTAAACTATTGGTCGGAAATATCTTTGGTGAGATTAATATCTAGGGAGCCCGCCAAAGGTCAAAATTAACATAAAGTCAAAAAACGTATAAATAATGCTTAGACATATCTACTTGAAACTTGATATATAAGTAGTGCTATATTAAAAGAACGTGTGTACTTATTTTAAAACTCATTAGTTCGTTAATTAGGCTTTTAGCTAATTTATTTGTATCTTTACTTCTAATGCACTTACAGAAATGAAAAATATATCACAATATGCTAAATCGCTTTACTGGTTCGAATATATAATAAATTAAACAGATTTCTTAACCGCTCTTATGTTTTTTATGCTATTAGTATTTCAGTCAGGCATTTATTGCCTCAAGATTTATGGCCCGTCAAGACCAGCTGGCCACTGTTAAGGCTATTGATTACATTAACTGATAAGCTGTATAGAGATGTCTGTTGATGTCTCTTTGGTGCATTATCTATGGCCAAACACAAGGGAGATGATCCAGTGTGTCAAGACTGGAAGACGAAAGAGTTAACTCCCCTGCATATATTATTGTTATTCGCTAATGTTTCTTTTACAGGTATTATCTCAAAAAGTACAAATCGGATTAAACCAAATCTTGAAATATATGACCATCACCGTCTGCAGATGTAAAAAAAACAACTAAAAGACTTCCGCTTGGACTCCGGAAACAGCTGCTTTAGCAGCTTTAATTATTATTATTATTTTCTGATGTTCTTTGCCGGACACTATCTCAAAAAGTATTTGTCGGATAATACTCAAACTTTACATGTAGGACTGCTATGGACTAGAGATGCAAACGAAACAAGTATGACGTCATAGGTCACATGGTATGGCTGCCATCTTGGATTTTGGGCCAAAAAACAAAACGTCTTCTTCTCTTAAACCAATCGGCCTACATTTGTCAAACTTGGCTTTTTATGTAGGGTGTGTATGGAACTAAAATAATGGTTAAAAATATCTTCGGTCAGATCAATATCTAGGGAGCTCGCCATAGGTCAAAATTAACATAAAGTCAAAAAACCTATAAATGTCTCTAACTCTGTAATGCTTAGACATATATACTTGAAACTTGATATATAAGCAATGCTATATTAAAAGAAGGTGTGCAATTAATTTAAAGTTCATTAGTTGGTTAATTAAGCTTTTAGCTAATTTATTTGTATCTTTACTTCTAATGCACTTACAGAGATGAAAAATATACCACAATATTCTAAATCGCTTTACTTGTTCGAATATGTAATAGATAAAACAGATTTCTTAACCGATGTTGCGTTTTTTTAGCTTATTAGTTTTTCAGTCAGGCTTTGTACTGCCTCAAGTTTTATGACCTGTCAAGATAAGAGCGGAGGCGCTAGGCTGATGTTTACAATAGCAATAAAGCAGCCTGGAGATGTTTATTGACATAGGCCTGATCTCTCTGGTTTATTAGCTTAAGGAGCTGCAAAGCTGGCAGACTGAAATTTACATGGTCAATAGTAACAATAGGTAGATGACCACTAATAGATTCTTCCGTGGAGCGGTTTTACTAAAACCAAAACACATAGGACAACTTGTACTATACTTTGTACATGGTCATGTTTAATATGAACTTTCGAGAGAAACTGCTTTCATCATCAAAAATTACAGCAACACAACGTTGGCATATTAAAACAGGCATTATATACACAGTAAGAATCAACAAAACAAACACAAAAGTTATTATCATTGATAAGGTGTGATTCCTACACTGCAGTTGAAATCACTACAATCTAAGGTGGGGGGGGGGAATCTTATTACAGGTCAAGAGTTAACTACATGTATTAAGATATGAAGGACATGGAATCAGCAGGTGTGCTGTAACATCAGAATATTAGGAAGTTGTTTAGATGCTTTTAATCCACTGTTTAAGACCGGACTATTTCTTCTAATACACAGAGCTTCTCTGAACAGTATGTCTGACCAGTGATATGATTTATCAATAATTACAGTGTCAATAAGAATAAAGTCGCAAAGTTTAGGTGGACTAAGATCATTTAAATTGCCTGGTAATGATTGTAAGATTTTCAAAAAAATAAATTCTTCACAATTAGAAACCTGATTGAAAATTTCACTGTTTTTATTTGGACTGCCATGTTCTTTTATTCCAAGATTTATGGCCGGTCAAGACAAGCTGGACAGGCTATGTAGTGCAGGTCAGATGGATTTAGTGACTGGGGATGGGCTTAACATTTATATCGGTGTATCACACCATTGTCCACTGTAATCTAACACCCCAGCCAATATCTAGGGAACTCGCCAATGGACAAAATTAACATAAAGTCATAAAACCTATAAATGTCTCTAACTCTGTAATGCTTTGACATATCTACTTGAAACTTGATATATAAGTAGTGCTATGTACAAAGAGAGCGTGTAATTTTTTTAAAGTTCATGAGTTAATTAATTAGGCTTTCAGCTAATTTATTTGTATCTTTACTTCTAATGCACTTACAGAAATGAAAAATATATCACAATATGCTAAATCGCTTTACTTGTTCGAATATGTAATAAATAAAACAGATTTCTTAACCGATCTTATGTTTTTTTAGGCTATTAGTTCTTCAGTCAGGCAGTTATTGCCTCAAGATTTATGGCCCGTCAAGACCAGCTGGCCACAGTTGAGGCTATTGAGTACATTAACTGATAAGCTGTATAGAGATGTCCTTTGATGTCTGTTTGGTGCATTATCTATGGCCAAACACAAGGGAGATGATCCAGTGTGTCAAGACTGGAGGACGAAAAAATTAACTCCCCTTAATATATTATTGTGATTTTGTGATGTTTCTTTTTCGGGCATTATCTCAAAAAGTACAAATCGGATTAAACCAAATCTTGACATATATATCCGTCGTTGTCTGCAGATGTAAGCAAACAACTAAACGACTTCCGCTTGGACCCCGGAAACTGCTTTAGCAGCTTTAATATATTATTGTGATTTTGTGATGTTTCTTTTTCGGGCATTATCTCAAAAAGTACAAATCGGATTAAACCAAATCTTGACATATATTGATCACTCTGGTTACTAAATAAGCCAACACAACACACTTGATGACTATAGATAAAAGTTCTTATTTAGGCTACAGCATTACAAGAGGTCCTCACACGTACACGTTAAAAATATGACTGACCCTTAGCGTCCCCTTGACCAGCACCTTCCCGCCAACCCAGTTGTCGCCCCTTACTACACTAAACATGCATGTTGATAAGGCAATAACTGTAACAATCTCCCTCTCTTTTCTAAGAAAAAAATGTAACTAACTTTTTTTAATTTTATAAAAACTGATAAATAAATAAACTAATATACATTTACAATTACAAAGACATGTGATATAAAAATGGCTATTAATAAACATATATAAATATAATACTAATTTTTTTTATTATAAAAACTGAGAAATTAATAAACTAATAAACATTTACAATTACAAAGACATGGGATGTAAAAATGGCTATAAATAAACATCTATAAATATAATACTAAAACGTTTTGTTGTTGTTAAACAGATTATATACACAATATTTGAAAAAATTGTAGTTTTAAACTCATGGTAAAACCCCAGAATCTAAAACTTGACTTAAAACAATGGAAGATGCTCCTCGTTTAGTTAGACAGTCAGCTAATTGATTGCCACTCACAGACCATACTACTTGTTTAATTTGAGTCTTATCTACGAGCTCTTTAATACCACTAATTTCTAGCCGGAGTCGTTTCTCTGTAACGGTTTTGGTAGAGTTTAAGGCATCGTGCAATGACTTACAATCAGTCACACATATCATAGGAAGTAACGACGGGTCAGGCTTACCACAGGTCAATTCAACATACAATGTGGATAAAAACATAGCTGAATCTATAGCATCAGCCATAGACAATGTCTCTCCTGCTATAGTACTTCTTACCACTCTACGTATTTTCTTGGAACTCCAGCATAGAGGGGAGAACACTCCTTTGCTGTTAGACAGTGCTATGAAATGCCCACCTTGTGTTCCTCCATCTATTAAATTACCAAATGAAGCATCGCTGTAAACAACAAGGTGTAAGTCGTCTTCATTGAGAGGTAAAAATTTCAAAGTCACCCGATCAGATAGTACTTTCCTTACAATTTTGTTTGCTTCCACAATATCACCTATACAGCCACATTTTGTTTTCGTGGCTAATTGGGTAACATCAAATAAAATGTCAGGTCTACTTTGATGACCTATCCATAAAAGTTGGCCTACCTTAGAACGTAGCAGTTTAGCTTCTTCCTGGGTCAATGTTAGATGTTTCTGACTGAGTCTAGATTTATCAAGTTGAATGGGTTTGAGACTCTCTACATAATTATTCTGATGTAGATGAATTTGATTGCCTACACATTTTAACTCCATGCCTATATATCGAAATGCTTTGTTAGTTTCCTTTTCTACTTTCAATCTTTTCCTGACTTCGTTTATGACTTCTTTTTCAAATTCACCCGTGCCACTCCAGATAAAATCGTCCACGTGACTGGCCAGTATTCCCTTTAAATTATTGTCAGCACTGCGCCAGTAGAATACCGCTGGGTCCACTTTCGAAACATTTGCCCCTGTTTCAAGCATCACTGATTTAACCTTTTTATACCAACTCAAAGAAGCATCACTCAGTCCATATACACACTTTTTTAGTTTCCAAAGTTTGTTTTTATCGGAACATGCTTCTTTAGGAGGTCTAATAAACACTGCTCTGTCCATAGGTAAACCTTGGAGAAACGCGGTCTTAATGTCCATTGATTGTGGTGTCCACTGTTTTAAAGCTATTAAAGCTAAAATAAGTTTTAAAGCTTCCCTTGAGCATGTCGGAGAGTCTGTTTGTATGTTTTCTTTATTAACGTCTTCAAAACCTCTCGCTACTAGTCTAGCCTTTCTAACACTTCCCTGATCAGTCTCTTTCAAAGTATAAATCCATCTGGTAGAAACGCACCTCTGTCCTTCATTATTTATTTCATCATAAACATCATTTGTTTTCCAACTTTCTAGCTCTTTTTGTTTAGCATCTTGCCAGTCAATTTCAGTTATCATTATACTTTCCTCGTGTTCATCGTTATCATGTTCATTTACAACAGTTTCAGCTTGTGGACTACTTTGCGTGTCATCAGATATTGTTTGTAATCCATCAACCAAACCAAGATCAACAGATTGTTTTATTCCTTTTACCAAATCAGGAGTCAAATACTCTAAATTGAACCAATTGCGTTTCTGTCCAGTAACTTTTCCTGATCTACTCAAAACTTTGGCTGATACGTTGTCACCTGTTTCTGAATTAATGTATTCAATTATTTGTCCAGGTTTAAATGATAACTTTTTGACTTTACATTTTTGGGAAATATTCTGATTGGTGTTTTCATTCTGGTCTTGTGATTTTATTTCATTTTCATTGTCTGTTAAGTCTTCATCTGACATGTCTAAAAATTCATTTTTACTATTACATTTGTCATTCAATGCTACATGATCATTGTTTTCTGTAATTTCAGAGGTAAGTGTTTTCGTTTCTTCGATTTTGCGAAGACGACACTGATGAACTCTGATTACTATACCCCCATGTCGAGCAAAAATTATTACCCCGTCTTGCCCTATCACTTTTGCAGGTCCTTTCCATTCTTCGCTGTCAGGGCGTTTATAATACACTTTGTCCCCAGTCATGTACATTCCTGAAAAGGGCCTTACTTGTCGCTTTAACGCTCGGCGAATTCTCTCTGAGTTTTCACTTTGAATAAATGCTTTCCTGGCGGCATGCATGGAGGAAATATGCATAGCAACTGTGGTGCTTAAAGGTGTATTTTCCATTGCAGGGGATTTATTTGAGAAAATGGATGGTAAATTTGGATTCCTACCAAATACTAGTTGATAGGCGCTATAACCATGGATACTACATAAACTGTTCTTTGCCATAAGCGCCCAAGCCAAAGCCGTTTCCCAATCACAATTTTGCTCTATTTTCAATTTATTGAGGATTTCAGTCAATGTATGGTTATGGCGTTCAATCAATCCATTACTCCAAGGACTCATTGCTGCTGTAGTTTTGACTTCAATATTAAAATGTTCACACATATCTCTTACCTCACCACTGTTGAACTCACCGCCATTGTCACTAAATAATTTTTGAGGGGCTCCATGAATTCCAATCCAGTTCTGAATAAATTTTTTTACAAACACATTTGACAGCTTATTTTTCATAATGGAACCAGCACTGAAACGAGTAAATAAGTCAATTATATGTAAGTACCAAGTATTATGGTCTAGCTGGTGTAAATCTACAGCAACAGTTTCATTAAAATCAGATGCTAGAGGTAAGCCTACAACAGGTCTGGGAGACTGTTTTTTAAATTTTAGGCACAAGTCACATTTTTCTACTACACTGTTCAATAGTTTAAAGGTGTCTGAACTACATTCACTGGCACTCTCGATTAACATCTTCAACCTGTCAGCTGAAGCATGTCCAAACTGTTTATGGAGTTTAGTTAAGATTTTTACTTTTTCTTTAGGCTCCATATTATCTTCAATTATCAATACATAATTTTCTGTAAGAGTGTCAGTTTCCGTATTTAGAACACAGTCTGGTAGAATATTGATGCAGTAATGGCCACTGGAAGTAAAGTGAAGTTCAACTTGCTCATTAAACATGATTACTTTATCTTGTTTGATATCCAATACAGTACCCGCCTTTTTCAAAGAGGATTTGCTTAGAAGTAAAGGGAGATTACCCTGTACCACCTCAACATTTATTGAGCAGGTAGTATGTCCTATCTGTGCTGGAATGATTACATTTTGAAATGACTTAACAAGGGCTCCATCACCAAATTTAAAGGGCTTTGAACTTGGATTTATTTTAACAATAGATTTATCTTCTGGATTTAAACAGTCAATGAAATTGTCAAGCCATTGTTTTCCACAAACTGTTCTAGAGCAAGCTGTATCTATAACTGCACATTTGAAAGATTCTGTCATTAGTACAGAGTTACCTGATGGGTCTTCTTTGGTAAATGTTGTTAAATTACAATGTTCCTGTTCAGTCATACATTCAGACGTTAGTACATGCACATCCTTGCCTTGCTTCTTGCGATGCTCACAATCTTTAGCCCAATGAAAAACAGATTCACAGACAGCACATTTGGTCCGTTTGCCATACCGGTTCAGAGGGTTGGTTCCTCTGGGGGTACCATCTTGTTGTTGCCATTGTCTGGCCCTAACCTTGTGACTATGGTCACGTTGAGTTATGAATGCAGCCTCCTGTTTAAAAGCTTGAAAAGAATCATTATTTGACACAGACTGAGGATAATCGCTAAAAATTCTTTTCAAAGCTGATTTCATACATGTAAACTTCAGATCGGTAGATGCCGTCAAAGCCAGTTGGCGCTCTTGGGATGATAAATTGGCGGACTCCAACATTTTAAAACAAAGGACAGCATCGGGTAAAGGCATGTCATATTTTTTACATTTTGTGTATCTTTGTTCATACTCCAGGATAAAATCAGCCATTGACATATTTGGTAATTTTCGAAAGTTATCAAAATGTTTATAAGCTTCATAAGCTAGATCAACACTGTCTTTTAAAAATAATGAATCAAGAGCCTCTAATAATATATCCATCCCATCCTCAGAATTCAATTTACTCACGTCAAGTTCCAATGCCTTTGCTCGAGCTTGATCGGTGAGTGTGAGAGTCACAGCTAAAGCCTGTCGAGTTTTATCAAGGTCAGTCACTAGCCTCCAAACGGCGATCTCATTTTTCCAAGTTTCATACACTGTATCACTTCCTAATAAAGGTGGGTTCTTGTAATTTCTGTTAGCCATTTCGCTCTGCTGCCAATGATCACTCTGGTTACTAAATAAGCCAACACAACACACTTGATGACTATAGATAAAAGTTCTTATTTAGGCTACAGCATTACAAGAGGTCCTCACACGTACACGTTAAAAATATGACTGACCCTTAGCGTCCCCTTGACCAGCACCTTCCCGCCAACCCAGTTGTCGCCCCTTACTACACTAAACATGCATGTTGATAAGGCAATAACTGTAACATATATGACCGTCATTGTCTGCAGATGTAAGCAAACAACTAAACGACTTCCGCTTGGACCCCGGAAACTGCTTTAGCAGCTTTAATTAGGGGGCCAAGCAATGGCTTGGAACCCTATTATTTTTGTAAGGGTTATTATTATTAGGGGTCCAAGCAATGGCTTGGAACCCTCTTATTTTTGTAAGGGTTATTATTATTATTATTATTTTCTGATGTTCTGTGCCGGACAATACCTCAAAAAGTATTCGTCAGATAAAACTCAAACTTTCCATGTAGGACTGCTATGGACTAGGGATGCAAAAGAAACAAGCATGACGTCATAGGTCACATGGTATGGCGGCCATCTTGTATTTTCGGCCAAAAAACAAAACGTCTTCTTCTCTTAAACCACTGGGCCTACATATGTCAAACTTGAATTTTTATGTAGTGCGGGTATGGAACTAAAATCTAATTCGGGAACGATTTTGATGAGATCAATATCTAGGGAGCTCGCCATAGGTCAAAATTAACATAAAGTAAAAAAAACATATAAATGCCCCTTACTATGTAATGCTTAGACATACCTATTTGAAACTTAATATGTAAGTAGTGCTATATTAAAAGAACGTGTGTACTTATTTTAAAGTTCATTAGTTTGTTAATTAGGCTTTTAGCTAATTTATTTGTATCTTTACTTCTAATGCACTTACAGAAATGAAAAATATATCACAACATGCTAAATTGCTTTACTTGTTCGAATATGTAATAGATAAAACAGATTTCTTAACCGATGTTATGTTTTTTTAGGATATCAGTTTTTCAGTCAGGCATTTATTGCCTCAAGTTTTATGGCCTGTTAAGATAAGAGGGGTAGTGCTAGGCTAATGTACACAATAAGCAATAAAGCAGCATGGAGATGTTTATTGACATAGGCCTGATCTCTCTGGTTTATTACCTTAAAGGACACTGCAAAGCTGGCAGACTGAAATTCACATGGTCAATGTTAACAATAGGTAGATTATACATGATAGATTCTTCTATGGAGCCGTTGTACTAAACCAAAACACATGGGACAATTTGTACTACTTTGTACATGGTCATGTTTAATATGAGCTTTCGAGAGAAACTACTTTCATCATCAGAAATTACCGCAACATAACTTTGGTATGTTAAAACAGGCATTATATACACAGTAAGAATCAACAAAACAAATACAAAAGTTATTATCATTGATAAGATGTGATTCCTACCCTGCAGTTAAAATCACTACAATCTTAGTGGGGGAGGAGGAGGCAATCCTATTACAGGTCAAGAGTTAACTACATGTATTAAGATATGAAGGACATGGAATCAGCAGGTGTGCTGTAACATCAGGATATTACACAGAGGATAAGACAACCTTATCTATAGAATGGAGACAGTTGGTTACACATTGAATAAGCGGAGAGAAACGAATGAAATTGGAACATTTAATATAGGATTTAATTATGAAATATGAAGGAACTCTTCGTATGCTAAGTTAAGCTTGTTCTTAGCCTGGTCAATTACCTCACATGCCAGTGTGTTTGGATTGTGATTGTTGTAACAGTGACTTGCAACTGCAGAGGAGCCACTGTTTTGGTGCATGTGATTCTCAGAGAACCTCTGATTAATATGTCTGGATGTAAGTCCCACATAAGATGCAGGGCAATCACCACATGTTTTTCATCTTTGCCATCTTTGTAATTAAAATAAGAACTGATTGAGAAAGTGTCGCTTAAAGATACAAACTGAGCTGTCGGGACAAGGTTTTCAAGTGATTTTAGTTCTTTAGATAATTTTGATTGAGGCTGGTCAAAGAAAGGGTGTTCTGATGAAGATTGTTGTTTTCAGGTCCGAATTGTTTACGAAATGGGTTGTCGGAAAATTTATTGTCTAGGAACTATTTAATGATTTTGTCTACCGTGGTGGGGGGTGGATATTGATTTTGGAGTAACATATTTTTTATTTTATCGATTTCAACGCTAAGTAGTTTGTAGTCATTGCAGCGTGTCATACTATCAGACAGCTCACCATACGTCAAAATTAACATAAAGTCATAAAACATATAAATGTATGTAACTCTGTAATGCTTGGACATATCTACTTAAAACTTGCGGTCCAGGATATTTCGGTACGGTACATTTCGGCCTGGGACATTTCGGCCCAAAGTGTTAAAGGGGACATTTCGGCCCACCTTGGTTTTTATACGCCTGGAATTGAAAAGCGGGCTGTATTATGGTATCATCTCCGGCAGTCCGGCGTCCGCTTTCCCTTCCGCTCCATAACTTCAAAAGTTTTCATTCCATCTGCACAATTTTTTCTGAGTATATACCTTATGGGTAGAAGGTGTGTCGCAAACTATTTTCAACATCACTGGTTACATAATATCGGAGTTATATTGGATTATGTAATATGCCCTTCCGCTCCATAACTTCTAAAGTTTTGATTCCATCAGCACAATTTTTTCTGAGTATATACCTTATGGGTAGAAGGTGTGTCGCGAACAATTTTTAACATCACTGGTTGCATAATATTGGAGTTATATTGGATTATTTAATATTCCCTTCCACTCCATAACTTCTAAAGTTTGGATTCCATCTGCACAATTTTTTCTGAGTATATACCTTATGGGTAGAAGGTGTGTCGCGAACTATTTTTAACATCACTGTTTACATAATATGGGAGTTATATTGGATTATGTAATATTCCTTTCCGCTCCATAACTTTCAAAGTTTTGATTCCATGTGGACAATTTTTTCTGAGGATATAGCTTATGGGTAGAAGGTGTGCCAGCTTCCTTGGATAATTTAGTGATAGCTACATGTATGGTTTCCAAAACCTAAAAAGTTTAGAATTATAATTATTTCTCTGTTTTAAAGGCTCTTCAATTCAGTTTTATTACCCATATGGTAAAGCAAATATAGCTGCTTAAAGATATGTGTGACAATATTCATAAACCTGGTTGTAAGTGTAAACAGATAAGATTTGTATATTTACACACCATTGACCATCTCAGAGATTAGGCTGTGTTCAAATATACCTATATAAAATGTGGCAAACATCCTGGCTAGTGATCTCTTCAGCAAGTGATTGAACCCACTGACCAATCAGAATTAGCTGGACTCCAAGCTGAAGACCTGGACATTGAACACCAGATGAGTTTTCATATTTGAAGGACCCATTGCATATACATGTATTCAAAAATATATATATGGAAGGATTTGTTTTGGTATGGCTGCAGTGACTGTGCCTTTGCGGGCGTATTTTGGGTTTCCCGAAACTCTTGTTATTCAATTTAATTGTATATTTTATCATTTCTTTCTCCATATTCAGCAATGTTTCAGCTATAACAGTGATACTATAGTGGTCTTCTGGTCAATCTTTCCAACTTTCATGATACATATGTTACAGGTATTAGTCGGAGAAATAGTAATTATTGAGGTCTAACAAACTCACATATGTACTTGGTCACACTTTTATGTGCGAATTTGCAAAATTGTTTCAATTGTACTCTATGTATCATGTTTTCTGATTTTTTTACTACAGGTAATTACCAAAGGGTATGAATTTCAAAGCTTGCAATTTTTAGTTTAGGCGCAAAGCCTTGGCATGTGCTGCAGACAATTTTCACTTTATTATAAAACTTTTAACGAGAAAATATAAATAAATTTGTCTCTCCTGGGCAGTTTGGCTCCGTGAAACATATTGTATAGTCATGTAAACTTCCTAGCTTTATCCACAAAAATAAACCTGTAACAATAAGATGAGCAATATTAAGCATGATAAGGGTAGGTAAGCTTGTGTTGATTGGCCCAGTAATTAAAATCAAAGAGGGAAAGATTATCTCTGTTGTGACTTCTTGAACACTCAGTACGTGGCCAGCTTCAGAATGGTGCTGGTCACCTTATCAGATTGAAGCCTGTGATTGATCCCATTATGCTTGGCGTTATGTAGTGGTGGGCTATATATGTAACGTATTGTGGTTAGATAAATTTTTCAACTTAAGCTCAACTTAATGAGCATATATATATATTCATATAGAATAAGAGAAAGAAATGAGAAAATGTTTAATCAAATAGAATTAAAACCAAGGTAGGCCGAAATGTCCCCTTTTCCACTTTGGAACGAAATATCCCAGGCCGAACTGTCCCAGGCCGAAATATACTGTACCGAAATGTCCCAGGCCGAAATGTCTGGATACCTTAAACTTGATATGTAAGTAGTGCCTTATTGAAAGAAGGCGTGTAATTACTTTAAAGTGGGATGAGCTGCCACAATTAATTCACACTTTGTTCATAATTTCTGATCGTCACAACAGTAAAACGCTTTCGAGGCTATCGACAAACTAAATGTATAATTCAGAAGCTTTTTAGTGCTTCTAGTCTCAAGAATGTTCGATAAAGTATTGCTTTGAACTAACTTTGGCTTAGAATGAATAAACGGTCGTCCCGGTTATTTAAATTTTGTTTACTTTTCGAACACGTATTCGGTTCATACAGGCCACATACTCTATGGATTTTCCTCATTCATTTAGTTTTTCGATGGCCTTCAAAGCCCCTTACTGTCGTGACGATCAGACATTATGAAAAAAGTGTGAATTTCGGCAGCTCATGCCACTTTAAGGACACTGCAAAGCTGCCAGACTGAAATTCACATGGTCAATAGTAACAATAGGGAGACGATCCAGTGTGTCATATTATAAGACTGGAAGAGGAAAGAGTTAACTCCCCTGAATATATTATTGTCATTCGCTGATGTTTCTTTTACAGGCATTATCTCAAAAAGTACAAGTCTGATTAAACCAAATCTTGACATTTATGACAGTCAATTTCTGCAGATGTAAACAAACAACTAAACGACTTCCGCTTGGACCCCGGAAACAGCTGCTTTAGCAGCTTTAATTATTATTATTATTTTCTGATGGTCTTTGCCGGACAATATCTCAAAAAGTATTCGTCAGATAAAACTCAAACTTTACATGTAAGACTGCTATGGACTAGGGATGCAAACGAAACAAGTATGACGTCATAGGTCACATGGTATGGCGGCCATCTTGGATTTTCGTCCAAAAAAATGAAATATTTGAACGACTTCTTCTCTAAAACCACTGGACCTACATATGTCAAACTTGGATTTTTATGTAGTGCGGGTATGGAACTAAATTCTAATTCGGAAACGATTTTGATGAGATCAAAATCTAGGGAGCTCGCCATAGGTCAAAATTAACATAAGGTCAAAAAACGTATAAATGTCTCTTACTATGTAATGCTAAGACATATCTACTTGAAACTTGATATATAAGTAGTGTTATATTAAAAGAACGTGTGTACTTATTTTAAAGTTCATTAGTTCGATAATTAGGCTTTTAGCTAATTTATTTGTATCTTTACTTCTAATGCACTTACAGAAATGAAAAATATATCACAATGTGCTAAATCGCTTTACTTATTCAAATATGTAATAAATAAAACAGATTTCTTAACCGATCTTATGTTTTTTTAGGCTATTAGTTCTTCAGTCAGGCAGTTATTGCCTCAAGATTTATGGCCCGTCAAGACCAGCTGGCCACAGTTGAGGCTATTGAGTACATTAACTGATAAGCTGTATAGAGATGTCCTTTGGTGTCTGTTTGGTGCATTATCTATGGCCAAACACAAGGGAGATGAAAGAATTAACTCCCCTTAATATATTATTGTGATTTTGTGATGTTTCTTTTTCGGGCATTATCTCAAAAAGTACAAATCGGATTAAACCAAATCTTGACATATATGACCGTCATTGTCTGCAGATGTAAGCAAACAACTAAACGACTTCCGCTTGGACCCCGGAAACTGCTTTAGCAGCTTTAATTATTATTATTATTTTCTGATGGTCTTTGCCGGACAATATCTCAAAAAGTATTCATCAGATAAAACTCAAACTTTACATGTAAGACTGCTATGGACTAAGGATGCAAAAGAAACAAGTATGACGTCATAGGTTACATGGTATGGCGGCCATCTTGGATTTTCGGCCAAAAAACAAAACGTCTTCTTCTCTGAAACGACCAGACCTACATATGTCAAACTTGGATTTTTATGTAGTGCGGGTATGGGACTAAAATCTAATTCGGAAACGATTTTGATGAGATCAATATCTACGGAGCTCGCCATAGGTCAAAATTAGCATATAGTCAAAAAACGTTTAAATGTCTCTTACTCTGTAATGCTTAGACATATCTACTTGAAACTTGATATATAAGTAGTGCTATATTAAAAGAACGTGTGTACTTATTTTAAAGTTCATTAGTTCGATAATTAGGCTTTTAGCTAATTTATTTGTATCTTTACTTCTAATGCACTTACAGAAATGAAAAATATATCACAATATGCTAAATCGCTTTACTTGTTCGAATATGTAATAAATAAAACAGATTTCTTAACCGATCTTATGTTTTTTTAGGCTTTTAGTTTTTCAGTCAGGCAGTTATTGCCTCAAGATTTATGGCCCGTCAAGACCAGCTGGCCACAGTTGAGGCTATTGAGTACATTAACTGATAAGCTGTATAGAGATGTCCTTTGATGTCTGTTTGGTGCATTATCTATGGCCAAACACAAGGGAGATGATCCAGTGTATCAAGACGAAAGAATTAACTCCCCTTAATATATTATTGTGATTTTGTGATGTTTCTTTTTCGGGCATTATCTCAAAAAGTACAAATCGGATTAAACCAAATCTTGACATATATGACCGTCATTGTCTGCAGATGTAAGCAAACAACTAAACGACTTCCGCTTGGACCCCGGAAACTGCTTTAGCAGCTTTAATTATTATTATTTTCTGGTGTTCTTTGCCGGACAATATCTCAAAAAGTATTCGTCAGATAAAACTCAAACTTTACATGTAGGACTGATATGGACTAGGGATGCAAACGAAACAAGTATGACGTCATAGGTCACATAGTATGGTGGCCATCTTTGATTTTCGTCCAAAAAACATGCAATATTTGAACGACTTCTTCTCTGAAACCACTGGACCTACATATGTCAAACTTAGATTTTTATGTAGTGCGGGTATGGAACTAAAATCTAATTCGGAAACGATTTTGATGAGATCAATTTCTAGGGAGCTCGCCATAGGTCAAAATTAGCATAAAGTCAAAAAACGTATAAATGTCTCTTACTTTGTAATGCTTAGACATATCTACTTGAAACTTGATATATAAGTAGTGCTATATGAAAAGAACGCGAGTACTTATTTTAAAGTTCATAAGTTCGGTAATTAGGCTTTTAGCTAATGTATTTGTATCTTTACTTCTAATGCACTTACAGAAATGCAAAATATATCACATTATGCTAAATCGCTTTACTTGTTCGAATATGTAATAAATAAAACAGATTTCTTAACCTATGTTATGTTTTTTTAGGTTATTAGTTTTTCAGTCAGGCTTTGTACTGCCTCAAGTTTTATGGCCTCTCAAGATAAGAGCAGTTGTGCTAGGCGAATGTTTACAGTAAGCGATAAAGCAGCATGGATATGTTTATTGACTTAGGCCTGATCTCTCTGGCCTGATCACCGCAAAGCTGGCAGACCGAAATCCAGGTGGTCAATAGTAACAATAGGTAGATGGACCATAATAGATTCTTCTATGGAGCGGTTTTACTAAAACCAAAACACATAGGACAACTTATATACACAGTAAGAATCAACAAAACAAATACAAAAGTTGTTATCATTGATAAGGTGTGATTCCTACACTGCAGTTGAAATCATTACACCCTAAGGCGGGGTGGGGGGGAGGCAATCCTATTACAGGTCAAGAGTTAACTACATGTATTAAGATATGAAGGACATGGAATCAGCAGGTGTGCTGTAACATCAGTATATTACACAGAGGATAAGACAACCTAATAAAGTAGTAAGGAAACTACGTAAATATTCATGGTGTAATCTCAATATTTCGACTTTAATTAAGTCATCGTCAGGAGAATTATGAGTACATCAAAAGACAGTGTGTTTTTATATAGAAAAGACAGAATACAACTATAGGATGGTTGACACCAAGAAGACAAGGGAGATTAAAATATTGTTACAATAGATCAGGGTCCTAAAGGTCAGTCATAATACCTAGGCTAATACATTAAGTAAAAATATGTCACTGAAATCTCTGCTAGGTCCTATGCATACATTCACAGTAATAATTGGTAAAGTTTAGAAAAAATAAGATAAAAGCCTGATAAATTATTACTGTGAATGTGTGCATTGCTTGTATGCATATGACCTAGCAGAGATTTCAGTGACATATGTTTACTTAATTTATTAGCCTGGCTAGGTATTATGACTGATCTTTAGGACCCTCATCTATTGTAACAATATTTTAATCTCCCTTGCCTTGTTAGTGTCAACCATCCTATAGTTGCATTCTGTCTTTTCTATATAAATGCACACTGTCTTTTTATGTACTCATAATTCCCCTGATGATGACTTAATCAAAGTCGAAATATTGGGATTACACCATGAATATTTACGGAGTTTCCTTACTACTTTATTATGTTAAGTTGTTCAGGGGATCAAATAGATGACAACCGTATCTATAGAATGGAGACAGTTGGTTACACATTAAATAAGCGGAGAGGAACGGATGAAATTTAAACACTTAACATATGATTTAATTTTGAAATATGAAGGGACTCTTTGTATGCCAAGTTAAGCTTGTTCTTAGCCTGGTCAATTACCTCACATGACAATGTGTTGGGACTGTGATTGTTGTTGTAACAGTGACTTGCAAATGCAAGGGGGGCCACTGTTTTGGTGCATAATGTGATGCTCGGAGAACCTCTGATTAATATGTCTGGATGTAAGTCCTACATAAGATGCAGGGCAATCACCACATGTAACCTTGTAAATAGCATTACTTCGAAGCTTTTCATCTTCGCGATCTTTGTAATTAAAATAAGAACTGATTGAGAAAGTTTCCCTTAAAGATACAAACTGAGCTATAGGGACAAGGTTTTCAAGTGATTTTAGTTCTTTAGATAATTTTATTGAGGCTGGTCCAAGAAAGGGTGTTCTGATGAAGATTGTTGTTTTTCAGTTCCGAATGGTTTACGAAATTGGTTGTCTCAAAATTTATTGTCTAGGAACTGTTTAATGATTTTGTCTACCGTGGGGGTGGATTTTGATTTTGGAGTAACATATTTTTTATTTTATCTTGATTTCAACGCTAAGTAGTTTGTAGTCATTACAGTGTGTCATACTATCAGACAGCTCACCATACGTCAAAATTAACATAAAGTCATAAAACATATAAATGTCTGTTACTCTGTAATGCTTATACAAATCTACTTAAAACTTGATATATAATTAGTGCCTTATTAAAAGAACGCGTGTAATTATTTCAAAGTGGCATGAGCTGCCACAATTAATTCACTCATTTTTATACGCCCGACTTACAAAAAGTATGGTATCACCAGCGCCGTCCGTCCCGGATTCCCTTCCGCTCCATAACTTGAAGAGTTTTGATCTAATCTTTACAATTTTTTCACGACATATACCTTGTCGGTAGAAGGTGTGTCATGAACCAATTATGACATCGTCAATTGCACAATGTGGCTTCTACATTGGATTATGTAGTATTCTGTCTTAGTCCATATCTTCGTTCCCTTCCGCTCCATAATTTGAAGAGTTTTGATCCGATCTTTACAATTTTTTTTACAACATATAGTTTAGGGGTAGAAGGTTTGTCATGAACCATTTAGGACATTGTCGATTGCATAATATGACTTCTACATTGGATTATGTAATATTCTGTCTTCGTCAATATCTTCGTTCCCTTCCGCTCCATAACTTGAAGAGTTTTGATCCGATCTTTACAATTTTTTTTACAACATATAGTTTAGGGGTAGAAGGTTTGTCATGAACCATTTAGGACATTGTCGATTGCATAATATGACTTCTACATTGGATTATGTAATATTCTGTCTTAGTCTTAACCTTCGTTCCCTTCCACTCCATAACTTGAAGAGTTCTGATCCGATCTTGACAATTCTTTCAGAGTTTATACCTTATGGGCAGACAGTGTGTCGTGTACCATTTCTGACTTCATCCGGTGCATAATATGGCAGCCCTATTGGATTATGTAATATTCCCTTTCGGCTCCAGAACTTCTTTCGTTTTGATATAATCTCTCCAATTCTTTTAGAGTATATATATATACCTTATAGGTAGATGATGTGTTTCATATCAAATTTGATTTGGGTACACATATGTTTTGTCTGTTTTCAAGAGTTTTTTTATCAGAAATGTGTACCTGATGTTTAATATATATATATATTAATACATATAAATGCTTTTTTGAGTACACTTGGTCCAGAGTAGTACTGGAAGCCAATTAATTTATACATTCTGAGACTGTTTTCTTGGATATTTTATTGTGCACTATATGACTATAATAACATAAAAAGACCATTTTCCCACTTTATTACCCATCTGGTATTTATCAGAGTGGCTGTTTAAATAGAGATAAGGGGACAACTGAAGTGGGCACACTAGGTTTGTATATTTACACACCATCATATCAGTGGTCAGCCTGAAGATTGTTTGCTTTGTAATAAAACTATTACAGCCAAGTCCAATAGAACAGTGTCCCAGTCAAAACTGTTAAAATTCAATAATTATAAGCTATTGTATTGATTGCTCCTTCCCAATTATGGAACATAACAGCAATGTCAAAACAGCCACAATATTTCAGTTTTTGCAATTAAAATTTGATTGAAATTACCTGAACAGATAATATATGTGTACTATAACGTACTGGTATTTAGTTGCAGCTTCATCAAATTCAGAAAAGAAAAACTTCTAATGTCAATAAGAAATTCGAATTGATGAAATTAAAACAAATGTTATATTAAATGTAAAGTTGTTAATCATAGCGGTTTGACCTTGCCACGGCGGGCGTATGTTGAGTTTACTAAAACTCTTGTTCATAATTTCTGATCGTCACAACAGTAAGAGGCTTTGAAGGCTATCGACAAACTAAATGATTGGCGTTGGAATGAGGAAAATCCATACAGATTGTGGCCTATACGAACCGAAAACGTGTTCGAAAAGTAAACAAAATTTATATTACCGGGACGACCATTCATTCATTCTAAGCCAAAGTTAGTTCAAAACTATACTTTATCGTACATTTTCGAGACTAGTAGCACTAAAAAGCTTCTGAATTATGCGTCTTGAGAAATATAGCCAATAATTTCAACATTCTGTTTTAACGTCAAAGTATCAACATTTTGGCACCTCATGCCACTTTAAACTTCATTAGTTCGTTAATTAGGCTTTTAGCTTATTTATATGTATTTTTATTTCTAATGTACTTACAAAAATGCAAAATATATCACAATATTCTAAATCGCTTTACTTGTTCGAATACATAATAAATAAAACATATTACTTGACCAATGTTATGTTTTATTAGGCTATTAGTTTTTCAGTCAGGCTTTGTATAAGAATACTGCTGCAAGATTTATGGCCGGTCAAGACAAACTGGACAGGCTATGTAGTGCAGGTCAGATAGATATAGTGACTGGGGATGGGCTTAACACTTATCTCCATGTATCACACCACTGTCCACTGTAATCTAATACCCCAGCCAATATCTAGGGAGCTCGCCAATGGCCAAAATTAACATAAAGTCATAAAACGTATAAATGTCTCTAACTCTGTAATGCTTAGACATATCTACTTGAAACTTGAGAGTTAACTCCCCTGCTTATTGTTATTCGCTAATGTTTCTTTTACAGGTATTATCTCAAAAAGTACAAATCGGATTAAACTAAATCTTGACTTATATGACCGTCAATTTCTGCAGATGTAAAAAAACAACTAAACGACTTCCGCTTGGACCCCGGAAACAGCTGCTTTAGCAGCTTTAATTATCTCTTATTCCTCGTCAGTCATTGATTACGGGGTATATTACTGTTGAAAAAGAGAGAACTCTACTTCGAAAATATTGGGACAAAAAAGAATTGCCGAATTCTTTAGTTTCGGTGCTCTAAAGCAAAGATACTGGGAGTTTAGAAACGGTTGCAAACAGCACATTTTTTGCAACATACGTGTTAGCTTATCGACGGAAAGGCCATCAGTATATCCATCTCTGATTCTATGAGAAGCGCACATTCTTACACAACATACACAGGGTTTTCTGTGTTTCTTTACGGCTAGGTAAACTAGAATTTCAAATATGGGTTCATCGGATTGGAAATTTTGTTTCGCGTTGAATATTATTTAAGATGTGAAAATCTTAAACAATTGCAGTATATCACTTCGGTGTGATTTCAGAAAGGATCGGCATCACACTGACACACGGTGGTAATTAAATTCCAATTAAGAAGGTCATTTGTTGGAGAGGAATGTCTTCTAATGACTCTGAAGACACCCGATATCAAGGATTCTGTATAAGTACTTCTCTACCATAACTATCATTAGCAATTTTTTAACACATTATACAGACGAAAACAGTAGTAATACAAACTGGGTTACATATCGAACTTTGTTGAGTAAGAGAAAAATATTTGCAAGAGATTCGGAGTAAAGACGATCTTCCAAACGCAACTGAAATCCAATCCTAGAGGTAGCCCACGTTTCTGAGTCCCAAATTACTATTTTGTTTATACTGACGGGCGTAAAATACGGCCGGCAGTATAAAAATTAGTCATTTTGGAGTCTGAAACCCGGACTACTTAGCCAGGTTGTTCTGAGTTTAGATACGACTACACACTACCTGTTGTGTTTTTATGGACCATGAAGGTCTTTTGGAACAGAACATTGAAAGATGATCCTAATAACCCTCTTATAAGTTAGCATTCAAAAACGCTTGCTCTTTTTCCACAAATTGAGCTTATGCAGGTCTAAAATGTCCTTACTGGTCGCGTTTAGGTTTGTTTGCGGGTACATACAATTTTAAGTTATTGTTTTCGAGAGCTACAGTTTCACGTCCTGTAGATAAAACTTTATGCAAACTGTTTAAAAACGCTGTTTTTTTTTCTTCAAAATTGTATTGATTAAAATGATTGGATGTTACTAATCCTTTAATTTTATTGGGAAAACTTGTCCGTGGAAAAACAAACATCAGGTATGCTTATCTACAGTGAATCGCAAAAGACAGATGTGTTTATAGATGATTGGGATACTTTTAATGTGAGATAATCAGGTCAGACAAATCCATCATGGAATAGCCTTTGTATTCGAGAAACAGAAACTCGGGTCCATTACTTTACCGTTATCTCTTTTTCGTTGTCAGTTGTTGATCTTATAATATATTTATGTTGGTGCACATAAAATACTACCAGGTTGTCTTTAGTTTCCCTGCTCAAAAGCAAAGATACTGGGAGTTAAGAAACGGTTAAAACCTTCATTCTGTCTTCGTGTAACAAAAGTTTATGGACTAAAAGGTCATTATAAGACGCCATTCGTCTCGAATACTTTGGGAGGCTAACTTGAATTGCAAATTCTTACAAAACACACAGAAGCCAGTTGCATTTTTTCTTGTTTAACCTCGACGTTTGAATGATAGCTCTACATCGAGCCGTTTGTTATCTGTATACAAATAACACTTTGATCAAGTAATTCTTAACCGTTGTAGTTAGATAACATGGAATGGACAAGAAATCAAAACAATTAACATTTTCGGATCAGACAAACAGCCCTTAATAAAACTTAAAATCAATTACATCACATAGAGACAAACATCACATGGCTGTTATCAGGGAGGGGGGGGGGTTACACGTCATTTCATTGAATTGGATTGAAGCGGTTTACTTTATGTTGACGTAACCCTCTGAAGAGAAATCAATGGTTTGATTGAGTTAAAGAAACCTCGATTGATCAATGTGACTGGTTGCTTGATTGGCTAGAGATTTAGGTTTAGGTCAGAAATTTCTCTGATATTGAGGTCAACTAAAATGTGCAGGATGTTTGAATTGTGTAACGTGTTATGAAGGACCAATGTTTCTGTCTTACTTTGTGAATGGTAACTTCTGAATTTTAGAATCTGAGTATAAAGTAACAGAAATTGTTTTAAACACCTATTTTATATAAATAAAGAGTACAAGTTGTTGAATACAAATACATAACCGAAAAAAAGTTAAAGATAAATATCCGTGAAGATAAATATTCAAGTAAGGTTTGAAATTATGATAACAGTGGATAATAAAATAATGGTACATGAAGTTAGAAATACAAAGAATGGAAATCTGGTCGGTTTCTGAGTAAGTATAAATGTTGTACTGTTTTTATTCACTGTCGCCTCATCCTTGTTGACAGATCATATTGGTACCGTATCTGTTTGTTCTCTCCTGTTGTATCTCTGAAAAGGAAACTATAGACTTTTAGGCTTAAATGGAAACCTAAAAATGTCAGTTCTATTTATACGTATTGTTTTAAGCCAGTCGACTGTACCTTACGGTCAGTTATACTGGTCTCCAATGATTCCGCCAATCTAGAAATAACCAGACCAAGTCATTTAATCGGTAATGTCAACATCAGCCGTCGTCGTAAATAACTGTTCATTTACAAGAGAGGCATTATCCTCTAAAGAAGATATATCTTAGTTAACATTTACTCTGTCTGGTTAAATTTATCTTCGGTTAAGAAGGAGGGGAGTAATACGGAGCGGCATGGTATTGCATACAAGAAAAGATACAGAGGTCTATGATGAATGGGACTATTATTTGGATAAAACTGAAGACAAAAGGTACAACTCTTTATTAAATGGCCCACAATTCAACTTGAAAAGTGGTTTGTATTGTGCTTTAGAGAATTTTCTTCATCCATAAGAACTTCTTGTATTTCTAAATCAAGTAATTCAATTAAAGTTTGTGTTATTCCAGTTAACGTTCCACTAATGATGACCACATTTCAGTCTTCACTGTTTAAACTACTTCACAATCTGCTGAAGGGGAGATTTCAAATTTGAAGTTACATCCCATAGAATATTGCTTTGCAAAATTTTATTTCATATTCAGTTGGCATGCTGTTGTAAATCACTCGGGAAGAAGGCCGAGTTTTAAAATGTGAAAGCAACACGGGCATTCATAGCCAATCTGTCTTCAATTATTCCAAAAACTACCTACTATGATTTTTTCCGCAAGGTAATTTTCGATAATTACTGTTTTCTTCCGTTTTTGTGCTTTAAAAAATCCGAGGTTTGATAAAAATAAATTGCCAGATCTTTGGCATCTATTGAGCAAATTAGTACTAAACACCTACTGTGCAACATATAATCAAATGATTGATGCATTTCAATGCCGTTTAGCAATACGATAATGACTTCAGTTTTCTCTCAACGACTCGATTGGTTCATTTCCCAGCATCAGAAAGCTGAAAGTCCATTTTATTTGACATAAACAAGTAACAATGAGCAAATCACCCTTATCAAACTGTCGTAGTACCTTTTTCACTTTAATTCACAATCAATAGTTTCCCCTGTTTGTTTCTTTCAATCGCTTCGAAATAGATTATCAGCTGTTTGATTTAGTAAAATCGTAATACTGATAATTGGAATGCCTTTTACAGCTGGGTATATTACCGTTATCTTATGTCTTACAAGCACAACCTGGTATAAGAAGTCAGTTGGTTTTACGGAACTCACAATATAACGTAAACTACATCTTTTATGTATGTATTATCCCAAAAACTATTCTTTCCACAATGGTTTTTCTACTCGCAGAATTGCGTACTAATTAATCCCTACATGTCCCATTTTTACAATCGATTGTTTTTTTTTCTTTCCAAAAAACAGTATTAAAACCACCATGCCAACATATTCTCAGTAAAAGAACACTAATGAATCGGCTTATGGGTATCATTGCAATTGCAGCTCAGTTTTTATTACGAGTTACATCATACCAAGGTTTATAATCATTGCAGAGAGCAAAATCACCTCGCAGTCATGGGCTGAATCACCCCCTTGTTAAGCAGCTGAACTAATTATACCGCCCTTTTCAAATATTATTACAGAAACGTTTCACTAAAGTGCATTTCACCAAAAACCTCTGATCAGTAAACACGGCATATGAGCAGTCTTACTTAACAATGCACAGACATATCCACCGTAATCTTCGAGATTGGACTAATCCCAATACTCTACCTGATACATAAATAGATATAAGTACAACCCTCATGGATTAAACTTCAAAGGTCTCTCAATCTCGCAACACAGACTGCATTATTTTCAGTTCCTCTTGAAACACCACTAGGAACCTAAATGGAAAATGCTTACAAAGCAATGTGCGGGTATTTTTTGTTTTGGTTGTACGAAGATTGATTGATGTCTGTTCTGTGGCTAAAAATGCTTAGATGGACCGGAACAGACATTTACTAACTATTACTGATTAGAATTTCAGTAAAATACCTACTAGTTTACAGGCAATAGTACTGTTCTAAAAAATAACGTCATCAATATTAAAAAACAACTAGCCAAATGATCCTCTAACAGCGTTGCAAAGAGGAAAACATTAGTAATACAAACCGGCTTACATGTCGAATTCCATTGGATAAGAGCACGACATTTATAAGGGATTCGAAGAAAAAACTAATCCACCACACGCAACAGTAATTCAGTCCCCATTAACAAAAGCCTTGGCAGGAGATAACTGTGAGTATATGAGAGTCGTTAACACAGACTCCTTGAAAGGAAGCTAAGACTGAAGGCCTGTTTTATATAAGCTCTTATCTTCCTGGATTGTATTACTTCTCCAGCCATCGATCTGGTACAACATGGTTATCCTTGAAATTACCTTTATATTTTGTTTCTGGAATGAGACCCATCACTATTGTGGCATATGAGACAATAATTAATTTGGAAGTCCGATTCCACAATCACACAGCTTTTATGAACAATCTTTAGATCCTGTCATTCGATACGAAAATAGGAAAACTCTACCGCTTGCTGAATAATATTTCTCAACCATTAAATATATTACTTGCCACGTCTTTGTCATGCAATCAAGTCAAGCTTAGTCAAGTACCTGTCCTGTTAAGATGTGCTTAAACAGGTCATCGTGTTTGATCTATCAATGACCTGTTTACAATAAAATACAATCAAATACATGATTTAATATTCTCACCAGAATATGGTGAAGAAAAGCCAGTTAATTGAAGTTTTCCGCTGCCCTCAAGACTATCTCAATATTATGGCGGCGATGTTGCCATATTTAATGTGGGTGAGTGGCCTTCGGCGGACACCTGGCAACCTTTCAGTAAATTTAAGCTCATCGAATTAAGTCATTTGAACAGTCGTTTATGTGTAATTCTTTTGTTCTCTACCAATTAAAAGCTTATTTTCCTGAAGGGATGAAAGTCCCTTTCCATTTAAACGTACGAACTGACAAGAGTTCTCATTGTCTTTTACAAAACAGTAATTACATAGAAAACTTGTCAAGGGGGAGACAATTCTAGTATATGATCCTTAAATCTGTCATTTCCAAAAAAACTTAACAAGGAGTAGTAATCTACAGAATTGGTCAATCCGTCACCAGAGTATCGTAAAAATCAACTAGGCCATATTGAGTTTTTTTTTTTTTTTTTGCTGAGAAGTTTGTCTTCAAGAATCGTTGCTTGGTTCAGTAAACATTGACAACCGTTATAATCTACTGGATTGCCAGTTCTTCGGTGCCTGTTAAGCGAACTTTCGTAAAACATCTCATTTATATCACACATTATAATGATTGATGTATTTTAACGGTGATTAGGGATACGATAACGACTTCAGCTGTGTCTCAATGGTCCAATCTGCTGTAAATGGTTCATTTACCGGCATCTGAGTCCTGGTAGCTCATCATACTACGGCAGTTTTGGCTGGAATATGCATAAATACGAGTAGTACTACATGTAGTTTGTAGCGTGAACCAGATCATTCTTATTCGAATCGTCCGAGTAACTTTTTACATTATCGCTTGGTGTCATGTCATATTTTATTTTACCTTATCCTATAAGAGATACAACAAATGAAACCATTACAGAGGGTAAGTAAAATTATACTCTATTATGGCTATTGAAATTTTAAGTGCTGTAACAGATAATTATGAACATCAGTTAATGTTAGAGAGAAGTCAAGAAACCATTCAAGTGTTATTCTCAAAGATCGTAAAACGGGTGACACAATTTGTTTTGTAGACGAAACAGAGGCTTGTAATTGATACTTTACGAAAATACTCCTTTATACCATATATAAAATGCTTGATGTTTTTTTACGGTGAAAAATGACGGTGGCGGTTTTAAGATAGGGACGTCAGTTCACTCACAATTCCGTATAAATGTGTCATTTTGACAGCACAATGATGTATGTAAATAAGAGTAATATAAACTGCATCTGCATCTGCATTAGCAAAACCAGTGAGGTGCATTGTACTTTATTAGCTCTAACCAGTGAGGTGCATTTCATATTTATTAGCTACACTATTTATCTTTTTCTATTGGATTAGTGTCTTGGAGTTTCGGCTGTCAGGCTATCTTAAATCAAACTAAAGTTTTTCTTACAATAACCTTAATCTAACAGCTCCTGTAAATGTAGGGTTAACTCATACCCCAAGTGCTAGCCGAGAAATCTTGGCTATGCCGAATTTTTTTTTTTCCGTGTCAAAAAAATTCGACAGAGCCAAGATTTCTCGGCTACCCAAGTGCAAACGAAACTAATAAAGTGACCAACAGAGGAATTACAACTAGGTACCCTGAATTTATTATGCTATGAATTGATTGAGTCTTAGTTATGATTAAATGCACTTAAAGATATGTGTATTTAGAAGGCTATATTTCCCTTTAGTGGTTTACTTTTCCATTGTTTGCTGTCTACATACAACTAGATTAAAATGATCCTATCCCCAAGGTTAAAAAAACAACCTTTCTTCTCATTTGTTAGTAACTCTACTGATTCCCACAAGACAAACGAACGTCCAGATGAATTGTGTGTCATTAAGAGGAGATAATCAGGTCAGACAAATCAATCATTGTGTGGACTGTGGTCTGGATCTATCATTCCCGGTCAATCATTTCGTTGACAATAAACTGCTGTTGATACAATCGACCTCCGTTTTGTTTCCTACGGGTATTATTGCTTGCTCTTATCAAAGCCATTGCGTACCTCTAATAAACCATCTCGCTTGAGACACTAAAGTTGAATAATTTCCTTTCCTTTGAAGTGGCATGAGCTGCCAAAATTACCACTTTTCTTTCTTCATAATTTCTGATCATTACGGCAGTAAGCGGCTTTGAAGGCCATCGAAAAATTAAATGATTTGCGTTGGGATGAGGAAAATTCATTCAGTATGTGGCCTATACGGACCGGAATAGTGTTCTTTCTTACAAAAACCTTAATCTAACAGCTAGCTCCTGCAAATGTAGAGTTAACTTCTACCCCAAGTGCAAACGGAACTAATAAAGTGACCAGCAGAGGAACTCGATTACAACTAGGTACCATGAATTTATTATGCTTGACAATTTAATGAGTCTAAGTTATAATTAAATGCAATTAAAAATATGTGTATTTAAAGGACTACAGATATTTCCCTTTAGTGGTTTACTTTTTTCATCTTTTGCTGTCTATATACAACTAGATTAGATGGATGCTATCCCCAAGGTTAAAAAAACAACCTTTCTTCTCATTTGTTAGTCTACTGATTCCCACAAGACAAATGAACGTCCAGATGAATTGGATGTGATTAAGAGGAGATTATCAGGTCAGACAAATCAATCATTGTGTTCACTGTGGTCTAGATTCCCGATCATTCATTTCCTTGACAATAAACTGTTGTTCATATAATCGACCTCCGTTTTGTTTCCTACGGGTATTATTGCTTGCTCTTATCAAAGACATTGCGTCCCTCTAATAAACCATCTCGCCCAAGAAACTGCTGTTTTATGGGTACTTTTTTTTAAATCCTCATTTGTTAAATAGCAATTGTGTTGACAAAGACCAAGACAAACCTAAACTAAATGATGCAAATGTTGCTATTGTATGTTTTGTTTTTTAGCATTCAAATTAGGTCGAGTAACAGCCTAGAATTGATTAAACGTTGAATTTAATATGTTTTAAAATAGATTTGCACTTAAGAAGTTTGCATTTAGAGGCGTCATTGTTTCCAACTGGAGTGTTTGAATGGATTCCTTGATAACAAAGACGAACGCTTCAAACATTCATAAAAAAGAACCGGCGATTAAAGGGATATTAAACAGGTGAGGTGACATAAATGGATGATAACGTTACACAAAACTCCCGATGCAGATTGCTGTGCAATCATTTGCAATTCAATTTTCCTTTTCCGAGAGCGGAACTAGAGATGGATGGATGGTGATAACCCTTTCTGTCCACAAACTAACACTGGAGATTGCTAACAGAGAGAAAAGGTAATCTGTCAACGTTTGTGTCGCTTCGCCCCCCCCCCCCCCCCCCCTTCGGTAACGTTGGTTTCGTACAACAAACAAAGAAAAACGTCTAGCACGGAATCTATATAAAAAGTGTTGGTCTAACACATTGGGAACAAGTTGTTTTATTCTATGCAAATTGTTCTCATTGATATTGATCCAAGCTTGGGGTTTTTTTTCGACCTTTAGCTAGCACGTTTTCTTGTATTAAACTCTCCCGTCTATGATATAATAAGCGTGGGCTATTAGAGAAGGAGA
The DNA here is from genome assembly GCA_963971465.1 of Lepidochitona cinerea. Classification (NCBI taxonomy): domain Eukaryota; kingdom Metazoa; phylum Mollusca; class Polyplacophora; order Chitonida; family Tonicellidae; genus Lepidochitona; species Lepidochitona cinerea. The sequence goes on along the minus strand of OZ020560.1, from coordinate 12,955,843 downwards.
AACTCGGGTCCATTACTTCCCCGTCATCTATCATTCCTCCTCAGTGATTGATTACAGGGTATATTACTGGTGAAAAAGATAGAACACTACTTCAAAAATACTGGGGGGAAATGAGAATTGACAATTTCTTTAGTTTCCATGCTCTAAAGCGAAGATAGTGGGAGTTTAGAAACGGTTGCAAGCAGCATATTTTTTTTGCAACATATGTGTTAGTTTATCGACAGAAAGGCCATCAGCAGACGCTAACATCTCTAATTCTGTGAGAAGCGCACTTGAATTGCAAATTCTTACACAACATACACGGAAGCCTGGGTTTTTGTCTGTTTTGCTTCATGTCATGGTAAACTAGAATTCCAACTATAGGCTCATCGGATTGGAAATTTTGTTTCGCGTTGCACATTAGTTAAGATGTGAAAATGTGAGAATTTAGTTTATCTGAAACAATTCCAGTATAGCGAAAAGGGTGTCTTTTAATGATTCTGTAGACCTCTGATACCAAGGTTTCTGTACTTCTCTACCATAACTTTTATGAGCAATTTACTAATACATTATACAGATGAAAACAGTAATAATACAAACTGGTTTAAATGTCAAATTTTGTTGAGTAAGACCCAAACAGATTTGTGATATTTCTCCCAAACGCAACTGTAACTCAATCCTCATTAAGAGAGGCTTAGGTAAGAGATAACGTTCTACAAACAAGGGATAGTGTACTCCTGTACAATAAAATATGTTTAAAACAAACAAGGGTTCCTTGTCTAAATACTACCAAGGTATCTTCCAAATGTGGTTTAAGATAACATTGGCTGGCAGATATAAACCATTGCATGCCTAGATTTCATAAACCATGATATCCTCATATTTGGCCATATTTGTTAAAGGGAAAGAAAATCTAAGCTTTAGACTAGTTTAGATGGAAAGAGTAGAGTTCATTTAGTCCAAAACAACTGTCCGATGTATGTTTTATCCCCTCGTAAGCGAATAATTGAAATTTGAAGGTGGCGTTGCAATATAGAATAAGCTCCATAGGCCGTTCACAAGGCCGCCACCATTTTTTCATTAGTTTTATCCAATTATTGTTGAATAAAAAATTAAGTGCGTTATAGAGTAGTCATGTGATGCATTTTAGCCAATGGCTGGCTAAGCAATGGCGCGGGGTTGCATACTGACCTATATATTCGGAGACAATCTTCCCACTTCAAATTTATCGCCATGTTTTTTTGGACCTAAATCTACCATTATACATTAGAGAGCGGTAAAAATACGTCATTATTGATCTACAAATAGCTATACCAACATCACGTCATCCTAAAACGGAAAAATGGCTACACAGATAAGCCACTGAAAGGACATACTTCTGTCTGTTTTTATTAGCTTGAGGGTCACTGGAGGTAATTGACGTGAAATGTTTTAAGCACTTTGAAGTTTGTTATCGACGATAATCCCTATGTATTTCTAGAGTTTTCCCCTCGCTTTATTTTTTAGGTCAAATTTTAATATTTAATATATGGTACATTAACTTAACTTTTTCAAAGATTGCATTGAGATTATTAACCAATGTATTTGGAATTTCCTAGAGAACGTCGATATTTAATTCGAATATTGAAAGCTGCAGATTTCTAAGATCAAACGGACTTATGACCCTTTCCTTTACAAGTTGTTCAAATTAAAGATGGCCAAAAGAACTAAGAAAACTCAGTATAAGGACAAACACACACAAGTAATAGTTTGTTTAATAACTGAATGTAGTTTTTTCTTCAGGTAGTCCGGGTGTCTGACTCCAAAATTACTATTTTTATATCGACGGGCGTATTTTGGAGTTAGCGTTCATTGCAATCAAAGAGCCGGAGTAGACGGTGGTCCGATTTAGACAGTGAAATGGTGTCGTGAAATAACATTATAACCTATTCAAATCTTGTGAAAACGGTCATAATCGCGTTCCTGAATAATGTAGCAATCTACCAGTGTCTAATATCGACGGGCAGGGTCGGTCAGTAAACATTAGTCGTCCCCTAAATTCCCTTTACCTTCTTCAGTCTCAAACTTCTCCACCATCGATGACGTAACACTATTATGCTGTTTTTCACGTTTTTAACGTCAAATTCACTTTACAGAAAGCTGAATTATTCATGAACGTCGTTTTGACACATTTAGATTGTTATTTACTGTCTAAATCTGACCTCAAACTGTCCATTTAAATGCGAGCAGTCTTCTCTGGCTTTTTGATTGCAATGAGCCCTGAAAATACGGCCCGTCAGTATAAAAAAATAGTCCTTTTGGAGTCAGAAACCCGGTTTTCTTCCGCTCAGGTTTCTCTGTGTTTAGAGACGACTACACAATTTCTGTTGTCTTTTCATAGACCCTGAAGGCCTTTTGAAAATAAAATTGAAAGACAACCCTTATAACTATCTTATAAGTTAGCATTCCTAAACGTTTGCTCTTTTGCCACAACTTGAGCTTATGCAGATCTAAAATGTCCTTACTGGTCGTGTTTAGGCTTGTTTGTGGGTACATACAATTTTAAATTATTGTTTTCGAGAGCTACAGTTTCCCGTCCCGGAGATAAGACTTTATGCAAACTGTTTAAAAACACTGTTATTTCAAAATTTATTTGATTAAAATGAATACAACCATTGGCTGTTACTAATGCGAATGGGAGAAAACAAACATCAGGTATGCTTATTTATAGAGAATCGCAAAAGACAGGGGTGTTTATAGATGATTGAGATAATCAGGTTAGACAAATCCATCATGGAATAGCCTTTGTATTCGAGAAACAGAAACTCGGGTCCATTACTTTACCGTCATCTCTTATTCGTTGACAGTTGTTGATCTTAGAATATATTTATGTTGGTGCGAAATAAAATACTACCAGGTTGTCTTTAGTTTCCCTGCTCAAAATCAAAGATACTGGGAGTTAAGAAACGGTTAAAAACTTCGTGCTATCTCCGTGTAACAGCTCAAAAGCAAAGATACTAGGAATTTAGAAAGGGTTTAAATCGTCATTGTGTCTCCGTGTAACAAAGGTTTATCGACACAAAAGTCATTATAAGACGCCATCTATCTCGAATACTTTGGGAAGCAAACTTGAATTGCACATTCTTACACAACAGGCCAGTTGCTGGGTTGTTATTTTCTTGTTTACGTTAACCCCTACGTTTAATTAATAGCTCAATTTAACAGCCTGTATTTAACATAATTTAATAGCCTGTATTTAACATAACTTAATAGCCTGTATTTAACATATAATTTACTGATCCATGTATGTTAATTTTACTATCAATGTTTTATCACGTTTTTGTTGATTGAAGTTTGTAAATCAGTTATCCACTGGTTTACATGAACTAAAATCCCAATTAGGCACATCTAATTTCAAAACGTTTTTTCTAGTTTAATATAAAATTAAAAAAATATACGATTACTTACTGTTGGCTTAAACAATATTTATTTCCAAAAAATGAAAAGGCTTGGCGAAGAGACAAATCTGTACATCATCAGAACAGTTCTGGTAGAGTAAGAATTTCAATTCCTTGTATGAGAAGTAATTTTAGACAGAATCGCCCTCACACAAACACACACTGGTAATTCAATAACTATTAAGAAGTTTCTTGGTCTAGAAGAATGTTTTTAATGACGGTTCTGTAGAAATCTGATAGCAGCGTTTCTTCTAAAGTACAATGACCGCTACATAAATCTGTTCTTCGTTGATTTAAGAATGGAATGTTGCACCTAGATATAGAGCTACATGTACATATAACTGCTATCTCCTAAATGAAGGTACCGATTCACATTCAAATCTTAAGCTGACTAAATATATCAACTACATGCACCAAACCGGGCCATATAATAGATAGTATAGACCAATATGTCACCTGATGTAAGGGAAATGGCTAAATCTGCGGTTAGAGAGATAACGTGTTGTATACCTACAAGGATAAACCTTTGTTAATCATCATAACATTGTTCGGTTTTTTCCTCAAAGAAACATGTTCATAAATATATAAGACTACTATCTAATAAATGTAGGTATATGATAAATGTAAGCGATAATAACATAGGTAAAACATACAATAAAGAACGAAAATGTACATCAACGAAAAGCAAGCGCTTATCGCAATGGTTGCTACCCCAAAGCTAGCAATATTTGCAGGCTATTCGTGGCTTCTTTTTTTTTCGAATAATCCGCGCTAGACAGAGTCCATTGTCTTATTATTTCTTGTAACTCATTGCTAATTTCATATGGTCTTTGACATTTACTTCCGTTACTTTTTGGATGTAAACAGTTTTAAAGGCTTGTTTTATTAATAGCCAAAATATCGATTTATGTCCCAGATTTAACTGTGTGTTTTGATGTTTGGTTATTTTAATATTTCGTTGGCATTACTGGATTAAAACAATATACATGTATACTGCTTTCCACGCAATACATATGGCGTAATTTAAGCAAATGTTTATGCCTTTGTTTCACAATGGTACCAACTACTCCCAAATTTTATTTTTCATTTTTCATCACGGCCGATCAAAAGAACCCTATCACCTTGGGCGGAGTCTTAAATGTCACTCACTGTCACGGAAATGTAATTTAGCGAAACTGACAATCAGATTTACCTGTGATGTTCACTTCCCTACATATTATATGTTAACAATAGATATTGAAATTCTAAATCTAAAAGTTCCCAATATTCGGAGATCTCGGTGAAAACCCTTTTCATAATTTGGCATTTCGGAAGGACATTTGCCTGACCACACCCTCCCAAATTCCTTAAATGATAGCATTAAAGAGGTAAATTCTTCTTTAAAACCCGCTCAACGCAATCAGAAAGTTGACATTGCTTTTGGTGGTGTACACAAAAATCGGGCTCATAAGATCATACATGAGATGATTACCATTATGAGGCATGTTTGAATAGATTAAAAGCACAGATGACTTCAACCAGGTCATCCAATGGTCTAAACTTTGACAGTGCTTTCACTGAAGTAAATAAATGGGGCAATCAAAATTATAAAGGTAAACTACAACTTTCGATCATTCAGAATTTGTATTCTTTTTCCCCCGTCACTATAGCTAATACCTCCGCCCCCACCCCCTTCTTTCGCTTCCTTCCCCAGTTTCTACTAGGGCGCCCTCTCCTAGATCCAGTAGGCCTACCACTGCTCCCTCTCCTGAACCTATATAACTCTTCTGCTTCCAAGATGAAGATAGTTATGGTCATACCAAACATATTCCAATAAAAATATAAAGTATCTAGGGACAAGAGTCACTGGACCGAAGATACAGCAAATGGATTGTATACCCACTGGCTTCAGACACTAGATTTTAACTAAATTTGGGAAGGGTATGTGCCACCATACATTTGACATAGGAAGTTATATTCTTAATCTTAGTAATGAGAAACTCACTGCTGATGATATATCTTAACTGAATAGAAGACTTTCATTTGTACTTTTTCCTAAATCATCATCTGATATTAGTAAATTGGTCTATTAGTAAATTGGTCCATGTTATGAAGTTCTCCGGGAATATAGGTCTGGCTGATATCTACCGAGATTCAAGTCAATTCACAACCCGATTGTTAAATGGATCGTGGCAGTGAGAGTTATAGATTAACAGAGTTAATTGGTTATCTATCTCAAACCTATAGCGAATCGGTACCGTGCATGTATCTTTATCAAAAATACTGATGATCTGTTGGCCAAATTATCGGGGAAATCCATCCCGCCGGATATGATTTTGGTTACTCTAGATGACGAGTATATGTATATAAAACCCTGACAAAGACATTGGTCTAAAATCCATAGAATCAACATTCCAAAAATATCATGTCCCTCGTCGTCTGGATAAAGACATTTTTAGAATTGTTGGAACTTAGCTTAAAAGGTAATTATTTTGAATCCAATGGGGAGATCTTCCAGCAAATTAAAGGATAGTCCTAGCTTTGCCTCCATTTTATATCTGAGTGGGAAGGCGACATACTTCGCAAATGTCTTTTTTATTTACCTTCGGTATCTGGATGACATTTTTATCATATGGCAGCATTCATTGGAAGAATTTCCTATTTTCATTGACACTCTTAACTCCCATGATCTCAGCATTCAACAACTACCTACTATGGATCACAGGCGGCAGTTACCCCTTCAACAGATTCGACGTCTTACTGGAGGGTTGAGACGCAGATTGGAAGCTAATGGAGGCTATACGCGCTATTGACCTTCTGCTCTAGGGATGTGTTCTACACACTCAAAGTGACATTTTTACTTCAATATGTTCGCCCTGTGAAGCCAGATAGACTCTGAAGTTTCGTACTTAAAAGCATCTTTTTATTTTGTTAAAATACACTTTTGATTTGGCTAACGATATCCTGAATAAATTGTATAGCTTATTGCCATTTATGGTGATTTCTTATCGCCAGAATGTTACCTTTTATGATCACAATCGTTTCTGCTACATCAGTTTGCCAACAATCTCCCTACACCGATGATTTTATCGGTCGGTGCAGACTTTCCAGGGGGTGCTCAACTTTTTTCTTTGCGTACATGTTGATGATAAAAAGCATAAACCTCGAAGGAATCATCTTGAAAAGAAACTGTTATCGTAATCTTAGAGCTATTTAAGTATACCCAATAAATCGTGACTTTTGTTTTATGCCAGGCCAATCTGAATATATTTCATTCATGTCATTCAAACAAAATTTGAGATTTTCTGAACATAAAAGTAAACCACTCCAACGGAAATTCACAAATTTATGACTTTGTTTTCTTCCATTGCTTTGTTTGCCGACAAGGCTATTTTGTGAGATGACAAGGTAACCTCCACGCCGGTTTTTATGTGGGAAGTGTCTCCAGTCTGAAACAAAATGAAATGTGAACAGAGGCCATCTATTTGCAAATTGTGACTACATGTATATCTTTTTGTAGCTATAAAACATAAAACATCTCGTCGTAAAACAACCAAAAATCGCCATCTATATGCAAACTGTAGTTATGTCTTTTTATAGCTATAAAAATTAAAGCAACCCAAACTTGGCGGATCTCTCCGGATGGATATATAATAAGGAAATAATTTACTCGGAATTCAGCATGTAGTTAATGTAACATTATGTGAGATCTGATAGTTCACGTGATATGCCCATTGAGAGCCATTAAAATCTCGTGAATGACGAGATTTTCTCCTTACATGTAATACGAGGCAGAGATTCACATCTTTCTGGTATTTCAAGAATCCATATAAAAGTTATTTTTCCATCTCATCACACAAATGGTTATGTTTTCTAACGAACCCGAACTAGCAATAACGTTGTCACGTGGATAAAACGTGCTTGTTTCTTTCCTTTAAGTGTTTTTAAAGAGTAAAATTATTTGTTAAGAGGTTTTTTATAGAGCAATCACCACGTTGAGAAATGTTGAGGAACGCTTACTCTAAGTGCTGCAGCAAAACAGTCGATAACATGGTAATCGGAGCCCCAGTAGTGGCGCAATGGCTGTGGAATGTCCTCGTCATTAACCGGCAGAGAGTAAATGGCTAAAACAAACAGAAAATATGTAATGGCATTTAACGTATTCACGCAAACCATCATCTCCTATCGCCCACGACATTTGTAGTAACCATACTTTATCAATCGAGTTCTTTTGTTTGTTTATAATCAGCTAGTTTTCAAGTTCCCAAGACAATACAGGGAGAACTGAAATTACGTTGACAAAATAAGACACCTACATTTCTGTCCGGTTCTGAAATCCCAATGTTCTATCGGACCTCCAAATAAACAACTGATTTCACCCTGAAATATATATATCGAAATTTATCTAAGTGCAATCCAATCCATATGCCTGTTTATAATTACATGTTACTAATTTATAATACAATTTGATGCTGAAGAAATAATATACATCCGTACGGAATCAAGTAAGTATATACTTATAATATAAAGAGTTGCTTGTCATAAATAAATGTAGCCATACCCCCCCCCCCCCCCCCTCCAACGACAAGTAAAACAAACAAAGCCGGCATATTATAAGGGGGTAGTTTAAAAATCAAAATCAGACAGCGTTACTAAACCCTTATTAATATTACCATTGTTCCAAATATTTTAACTTCTCTCGTTCCATTGAGTTTTGAGAAAGCCACAGCAGTGTGGGAGGCTGTTGTACCGTCTTCAAACTGCATGTTGATTACCTGAACAAAAATTATGACTGTTAGGATATTTTAAATGATATATTGATATAGCCATTGGATCGTTTAGTAAGTTCACAAGTCGAGTCTTACTTCCCGTGGTATTTTGTGCGAACTTTTCAGTGTTATTGTATCATCCTTTATTGCTTGGTTATTTTTACTCGCCGTGTGATTTTGCATGTCGCTGCCAAAAACATAACTGTTAGGATGTTTAAAATGATATATTTTATATATAGCCATTGATTCATTTAGTACGTTCCTAAATCTGTTATTTTTACTCACCGTATGATTTTGCATGTCGCTGTCACAGTCATAAACACATTTTCCATACGGTCCGCTTTTTATTGCCTGAGTAACATTCTCCACGTCCGTGATATCAGCCACTGCATTCACTGGATAACCAGTAAAGCCCTTCAAATGACCATTTATGGACAGTTTCATATCTTGGCGTTTTAAACTAAAATTGTTTCAACTAAACAGAGATGGGTGGAAATTAGTCTATTTTTAACGTAAAATTTATTTAAATCCACTGATCGGTGGTAACATATTTGATAGCTACGTGACAATACACTGTTATCAAACTTATATTGCTATTTTAATTAAAATTGCATTAATATTATTAATGATTAATATTTACTTGGTCATTAGTTGGTATGTGGCGCCAATCAAGTTAATTTCACTTATATGACAGTGTTGTCATGTCTGAAGCGCGTTAATGTTTCATTTCCAACGGTACCAAACACATATTTTACGATTTCTTTATTCCCGATGGTGAAGGTATTACAATATAATAACAAGTAGAAAAAATTGGTCAAAGCCTCCCATTTAAGCCTACATTAGGTTCCTCCTCTTCAAGGTCTTCGTAACTCATTAATATGACAGGCAGATAAAGTTTTTTCTCAAAACTGACACCAATTTTCTTGAGACAGAAACAGATTGACTGTGATGTAATACACGATCTATGCGATGTCGATGCGTGTGTTTGGCAGTTTGTAAACATCGAAGGTCGTCACTTTAGACGAGCCCTGATAAATATTAATAAAATGTGCATATTTCTTCCTCAGTCTTTTAGGAATACCAGGGAACTAACGTTTCGTTTCAACTTATTTTTTTTAAAATATACATTTAGTCAATATTCAAACACTAACCAGCTATTAACCCTGTTAAAATCCTTTAACCTGGGTTTGAATTTGAAACTTAAGTAATTTGTTTTTTGTCCTAGTTGCATAATACGGTATTTTATATATTCACAATGGGGCACGAAAAAATCGCGAAAATAGTTGCTTAATACAGTTGGAAAGGCAAATTACTTGTTTTTCTCTCTCCTTTAAAAAGACGAGACACCTAGGTTATTCTTCGCATGGAGGAAAGCTACAACCTCACCTTGGTACAAATAGTTACCATCACACAAAACTTACAGCAATTGCTAAACGCAACCTGACTTAAGTCGTGATGTTCATTAAAAAGAACATCTGGAAGATACGATGGGAAAACTCGTGTGATCTTGCAGCCCGTTCCGACGGGATTCGTCCGACAGTCAGCGTTCGTGTCTCAAACATTACAGCACTCTGGTACTCATTCTGTTGATGGGACCACCGTGTAGACAGTAGTACACGTTGTCCTATGAGGTTTGATTTTAGTAAAGCAGCTCCAAATGAGTTCCACATTGTAAATAAAAACATTCTTCTAGTCTGTATGATTCAAAACTCTAAAGGTAGCGCAATTCTTTTTTTTTTTTGAGACTGCAAGACAAAGATTCCTCCGATTTAAACATATATTCTAGAAATTTGTATCACTAAAAGGCTTCTGGTTTAAATTATTGTGAAAAATAGTAAATAATTAAAGAACATTTTGTGTGTGTGTTCATACATGTAGTATTACATAGGGACATATTATAACAGTGAAACATTATAATAGCAAATCTACCTTTCAAGTCAAACTCAGAAGCTTATTCTGATTGCCATGACCAACAAATCAAGGTTTTGAAGTTTATCTACGTAATATAACTAAATGATTCCATAACATAGATTAAGTTAAACGACGTTGCAAACAGTTTTTAAAAGATTCACGGAGTAATAAAACCTATCCAGTGAGCATCTGTTGAATCTATCTTTCCTACTACTTACTAAATAGAAACTTGAAGGCTAAGGTAATGTGAATAATGCTGACTAAAATGTAAATCTAACCCGCGATAAACTTCCATTGGATTCCAGATGATTTTATTTTCTCAGCAAAGCCACTTATTCTTCGACCAAGTGGATCGGCATCTGTTTCTTGCATTGCAAGCATTGCTATATATGGCTGGCGAGGAGCGACTTGCATTACACTAAGTATAGCTCTACGCCTGCGGTATATGGTAATACTTGCAATCCTTAAAGTGGCATGAGCTGCCAAAATCCACACTTTTCCCATAATTTCTGATCGTCACGACAGTAAGAGGCTTTAAAGGCCATCGACAATCTAAATGATTTGCATTGGAATGAGGAAAATCCATACAGTATGTGGCTTGTTCGAACCGAAAACGTGTTCGAAAAGTAAACAACTTTAAATAACCGGGACGACCATTCATTCATTCTAAGCCAAAGTTAGTTCAAAACAATACTTTATCGTACATTTTCGAGACTAGAAGCACTATAAAGCTTCTGAATTATACGTCTTGAGAAAAATAGCCAATAATTTCAACATTCTGTTTTAATGTCAAAATATCAACATTTTGGCAGCTCATGCCACTTTAAAGTCCTTCCGTGTTTCCTATACGCTGTTTAATGAGTAAGGGCTTCATTGATTGGTCCGTTTTTTTACTCATAGCGTGATCACAAGAGTTTTCCCGTCGTAACTTAAACATGTTCTTTTCAATGAACATCATGACTTGAATATTATTGATAAACGTTAAATGTACACAAATCGTTAATTAATTATTTTTACCTCTTTTATTGGTTCCACGTATTGTTTTATTGCCGAATATGGGCAGGTGCGCTCAATCGTGCAATCAACACAGCGGAAACCGGACCCTGGGGGCTGGTAAATACAACATATCATAGCTGGACAAACATGGTATATTTACTATTGTCAATTTTAAGAGTAGGCTATTTTCGCATCTTATTCGTCATTCAGGTATAATCCAATTGAGGGCAGATATTGTCAGTTACCCTGTTAACATTAACTGATGGGTTCCATACGGTATTTAAGACAAGGGTTTATTAGCTGGGGAATTCGGGTTTTATTCCACCCTCCGCTGGCAACAATACTGCAAACGTGAATTAACTTAGATTTTATAGGCATGGAACTTTCACTATTTTATTCCGATTTACAAACGACGAAAATTCAGCCATAAATAAAAAGGACACTCCTGTTGTTCCTTTCAAGCTGTAATCAATTTCGTCAACTTAGGCGCCAGAAACAAGCGCGGACGCATTCCCTTAGGGTTAAAGCGACCGTGTATATGTAATGTTTTAATATAAGGTTATTTTGAACGAAGTATAACAGTGTCAGTGTTTACCTTATTAGCCAAGGTGAAATGGCTGCAGTGACCAAATGATGAAACTCGAATACATTTTTTCTCACCCATGAAGTATGAAATGAGATCGACGTCATGACCTGATTTCATCAGAATGAATGACCCAGCCATTTCCTTCAGACGGTGATGTCCTCTAACAATAGCATGACAACAGTAGCTCGTCCCGAACTGTAGAGGAAAATATGTAAAACGGCAGCCAACAGTTGATCAAAATTACGTTGCCCCCCACTTGACGCCTGATTTAAATCTTGATATTTATTTATGCCCGAGAGATTTGTTCATACGAAGGAAGGGTTTTATTGTTTGCATTTACGGTAATACTAACAGTTAGATTCCCCACACCTTCCCAAATTTCTGTTAAGCCAAATCAGGGACATTAAGCGTCCTTTCTGGAGTCACTTGATTTTAAATCGAGCATAAGGACTTGGCAAAAGTTTCACATTTGGTATGAAAAAAAAATCGTTGAAAAAGTTAACATGGCTTCATTTCCAACCGTTCGTGACATAGACATCTTTTAACTTCCGTCAAGTAAGCCTGCCATCTTGGAAGTTGTTTTCTTGTCTTATGTGACGTTTTCGGCCATTTTTTTCGAGAAAGGAATCAATTTCAAGCTGTAGGTGCTGTATGAAATTCCTCGCTCATCGAAACATGTAGGGCCAATGTCTTGACTACCGCGCAACAACGACGACAACAAATGTTTTTCAAGCTTTAACCTCATTTTGGAATGTAACGTTAATGTGATGCCCGTCAACTAGCAAGATTGCGGACTAAGGTGAAGTTTTCTACTGTGCAGCTCATAGTCCTTGGCCAATCTATTTAATATAAGATAGCTATGGTCCACGAACGATCAAGGGGAGGTCACTCTAAAAGAAATTGTAATGATATCAGGGGAGATAATTCAAAGAATGGGTTATAAATGGTTTTCAAAGTAATGGTTCGTCTCATTTCACGCAAAGTGAATGTTCGTAAATAACGAGAGTATATATATATACTGCAGAAAGAACTTACAAGTTCGGAAGACAAGAACGCAATCAAAACAATCTTTGAAAAAATGTGCACAAATAAAAGTTGCATGAATATATTTATCACACAAGACTAGATCCGAAAAATTCTAAAATACGGTAAATATTGAACAGACAAACGCGCCAACAAAGAATTAAGCCCAACTCATCTGTCTACGATTGCGCCTTCTGCTATCAGAGCATCTTCGCAAGCCAAGTTAAAATCTTCATGTCCCCATTCCGTGTTTTACCTTGGCGGACGACTCCACTTCAACCCGTAAATCAAACAGCGCCCACTGGTGGGAATGTAAGAGTTGTCTTTCCTAGACTTACAGAGTCTTAGCCAATCAGCACTCGTTAAACAAAAGTTCAAGGTGTACACAGCCGCCATTACGTTATTTTCAGTGTAAGTGCCTGAGGATTTGATTAGCTGCGAGAAGTTTTACTCGCATCCAATCAAAACGAGCTGTTCGATTACGGGTTGAAGTGGAGTCGTCCGCCAAGGTAAAACACGGAATGGGTTACATGAAGATTTTAACTTGGCTAGAGAAGATGCTATCAGAGCTGACGTTTTAGCTTAAAACGATATCATCTTGTCTAAACGTTGACCTTATATAAAATAAATTGACTTTACCATCTCGATAAGTTGTATATTGACAACGTCACCAACTGCCCCGTTGTCTATCAGATTCTTTATTTTAGTTGCCGGCGGAGAATACCTCAAAACGTGACAGGCACAAAACATGACCCGATTTTCCTGACAAGCGTCATAGATTTCCTGACAGCCTTCCTCCGTAATCTGAAAACCAATAATATCCATAAATGTTGTGTTTTATTCTGTTATGACCGACGGAAACTGCGACCTAATATTACTACTAAGCAATATATCTATAGCAGTATCTAAAGGACCACGGTTGTTGTCTTTTCTCTCTATAGAGGAGGGGAGATAGAGGGGTGACTGGAATTGAAGCCGACGGTCGAAAGATTCTAAAGACTCTGGCACAAACGCTTGAGAGTTTTGCAACGCCTTCATAAGTATTACTCTTTCTGATGTTTTTTTTTTCTGTACTGATGTCAAAGACTGGGAGACGTTCACTTGGGGCTGGTGGTAGTGAGACAGTTGCCCTATTCCACAAGGCACTTGGGGTTGGTGGAAGTGAAACAGTTGCCCTATTCCACTAGGCACTTGGGGTTGGTGGTAGTGAAACAGTTGCCCTATTCCACGAGGCACTTGGGGTTGGTGGTAGTGAAACAGTTGCCCTATTCCACGAGGCACTTGGGGTTGGTGGTAGTGAGACAGTTGCCCTATTCCACTAGGCACTTGGGGTTGGTGGTAGTGAAACAGTTGCCCTATTCCACCAGGCACTTGGGGTTGGTGGAAGTGAAACAGTTGCCCTATTCCACTAGGCACTTGGGGTTGGTGGTAGTGAAACAGTTGCCCTATTCCACGAGGCACTTGGGGTTGGTGGTAGTGAAACAGTTGCCCTATTCCACTAGGCACTTGGGGTTGGTGGTAGTGAAACAGTTGCCCTATTCCACGAGGCACTTGGGGTTGGTGGTAGTGAAACAGTTGCCCTATTCCACGAGGCACTTGGGGTTGGTGGTAGTGAAACAGTTGCCCTATTCCACGAGGCACTTGGGGTTGGTGGTAGTGAAACAGTTGACCTATTCCACCAGGCACTTGGGGTTGGTGGTAGTGAAACAGTTGCCCTATTCCACGAGGCACTTGGGGTTGGTGGTAGTGAAACAGTTGACCTATTCCACCAGGCACTTGGGGTTGGTGGTAGTGAAACAGTTGACCTATTCCACCAGGCACTTGGGGTTGGTGGTAGTGAAACAGTTGCCCTATTCCACTAGGCACTTGGGGTTTGTGGTAGTGAAACAGTTGACCTATTCCACCAGGCACTTGGGGTTGGTGGTAGTGAAACAGTTGTCCTATTCCACGAGGCACTTGGTCTTGGTGGTAGTGAAACAGTTGACCTATTCCACCAGGCACTTGGGGTTGGTGGTAGTGAAACAGTTGACCTATTCCACCAGGCACTTGGGGTTGGTGGTAGTGAAACAGTTGCCCTATTCCACAAGGCACTTGGGGTTGGTGGTAGTGAAACAGTTGCCCTATTCCACCAGGCACTTGGGGTTGGTGCTAGTGAAACAGTTGCCATATTCCACCAGGCACTTGGGGTTGGTGGTAGTGAGACAGTTGCCCTATTCCACCAGGCACTTGGGGTTGGTGGTAGTGAAACAGTTGCCCTATTCCACCAGGCACTTGGGGTTGGTGGTAGTGAAACAGTTGCCCTATTCCACCAGGCACTTGGGGTTGGTGGTAGTGAAACAGTTGACCTATTCCACCAGGCACTTGGGGTTGGTGGTAGTGAAACAGTTGACCTATTCCACCAGGCACTTGGGGTTGGTGGTAGTTAAACAGTTGCCCTATTCCACGAGGCACTTGGGGTTGGTGGTAGTGAAACAGTTGCCCTATTCCACCAGGCACTTGGGGTTGGTGGTAGTGAAACAGTTGACCTATTCCACCAGGCACTTGGGGTTGGTGGTAGTGAAACAGTTGACCTATTCCACCAGGCACTTGGGGTTGGTGGTAGTGAAACAGTTGACCTATTCCACCAGGCACTTGGGGTTGGTGGTAGTGAAACAGTTGACCTATTCCACCAGGCACTTGGGGTTGGTGGTAGTGAGACAGTTGACCTATTCAGGCAATCATTGCTCTTAAATCCATCGGATGCTATGAGAACACAATAAAGATGTTCAATTGCCTGATCAGTGGAATAAAAATCGGGAATACTTGGGCGAAAAACATTTCATCTATGTTTACTTGAAATTCCACAACGTTAGGGACTGTCCCCAGTTATCGTTCGTTTGCTTACCGTTTGATTTAGAAAAAACACACGCTAGAAAAAACGGTAGGTGTTGCCAGCGGTCGTTTTATGTCCAGTCGATCGATAGCTGCCCCATGTGGTGAAAACGCTTACTGCCCGTGAGCAAATCTCAATAACATAACCTCTGCAGCAGGTCTGGATTAAAGGCCCAGTTTGACAACAACCAGCCAAGCTCAAATCAACTTTCGGCTGACCTGACTACAGTTGACCAACTGGTTTTGTATGAGTATTGTTCTAGTGACCAATGTAGGCAAATATTTAAAGTGTTCTTTTTTTAAAAACAATTAAATTTTGTTGTCTCGGATAAACTTGCAAAGTTATTTTGTCAAATAAAAAAATTGTCACAAGTATTCTGATGTATTTAGATCACAACACACTAAACGTTTTTAAGCTTCGAGGTCCAAACCTAACTTTATCTGTTTATCTGTCATTTTTATAGTTACTGAATTAAAGGAGGGGAAATCTCTAGAAATACATAGGGATTATCGTCGATAACAACCTTCAAAGTACTTAAAACATTTCACGTCAATTACCTCCAGTGACCCTCAAGCTAATAAAAACAGACAGAAGTATGTCCTTTCAGTGGCTTATCTGTGTAGCCATTTTTCCGTTTTAGGATGACGTGATGTTGGTATAGCTATTTTTAGATCAATAATGACGTATTTTTACCGCTCTCTAATGTATAAGGGTAGATTTAGGTCCAAAAAAACATGGCGACAAACTTGAAGTGGGAAGATTGTCTCCGAATATATAGGTCAGTATGCAACCTCGCGCCATTACTTAGCCAGCCATTGGCTAAATTGCATCACATGACCACTCTATAACGCACTTAAATTTTTATTCAACAATAATTGGACAAAACTAATGAAAAAATGGTGGCGGCCTTGTGAATGGCCTATGGAGCTTATTCTCTACTGTAACGCCACCTTCAAATCTTAATTATTCACTTACGAGGGGATAAAACATACATTGGACAGTTGTTTTGGACTAAATGAACTCTACTCTTTCCATCTAAACTAGTCTAAAGCTTAGATTTTCTTTCCCTTTAAAGAACTATCAAAGTATTATATTTTCTTTCAGGGCAGTTCCTAACTATAGTCATAGTATCTTCTTCATTACCGAGTATATATCGAATGCGATGAAACGGGTTGTGATATACCGGAAGTTTTTGCTACTAAAGTTACAAATGTCGGAAAAATAAAAATGAAACCGTTGACTTTTTCATTAATTGTCTGTGTGCATTTATTCAGATTTGTCCCACCAAAACGCCCATCTTCCATGACAAAATTGATTTTCCTCGGTATTTTTTTTTAATTTTAACAATATTTTTTTCATCCAAATTCTTACTTTTCTTTCAGCGGTAGATCTACTAAAAATGTGATAGATAGCGAACGTGTAAAATGTGCACGGCATAAGAGGAAAAAAATGTCAGACACTGTCAAAGAAACTTTTTCAATATTTTTTCTGATTGCCACACGAGAAACCAACCTTGAACAATGAGTGTATGTATGTTTGTCTACCCGGTACCGTCTGACATGCCGATAAATCCAGTGAATTCATCTTCCCAGTTTTTTCTTTATTAAATCCACATGAACTGCCTTGCGTTGTTAAATTTATATCTGATGGTTAGTCCATTCTTTCAGTAAAGCATTTATATAGGTCTTTAAATGGTAATCTAACGGCTTGACTCGCCATTTATGTGATACAGTATAGTTTAAACCCTCGCAATTCCATGCACACTTGCCACGTGATCAACAAATCTGGTTGAGTCCATCTGTAACCATTCTGTAGGGGGAAGAGTTTTGAAAGTTTTTTATTTTGGATCTACTCAGGCCTACTATACATCTGTCATCAACAAGAAATATATTCATTATTGAGTAAGAATCGACTTTAGCAGTTTTGCAATTATTTTCCAAATATATACACTTGACTGTTTCGACGGTAACAGTTACATCAGCATTATAACAGTATCACTATCACCCCTATTTTAATTTGTGGACTTTGCTTGATAAGACCTAACTGACAGTTGTCATAGGGACATCCGCCACCTGGCCTACATAGGAATTATTTGTAACTTCACGGCGTTTATAGCTCAACATGAGGTTGTCCAAAAACAAAGCCAAAGGGCTATTAGAGACGGTCAACCTGTATTTGTTAGCGATTTATTAAAATTCTCTTTCTTTCAAAACGTGTTATCAATAACTAGACTAAGTAACAACTATCCGATGATTAGTCTAACAATAACCCACCGCGAAACATATCGAGTAAACTCAGTGAGAAACTACCCACCGAGTAAAACTGGAAAAACGAAAAGAAAATAGAGAAGAAAAACAGTTACATATGGAAATATTTTAATTGGAGGACAAACAGTTTGGTAATATATTAAATGTTTATGAAAAAGATCGTAACAAAGAATATATACAATATATCATGTATCTGTTTGACGGCCGTCTGCCTTCCAACAACACAGCTCATGTACTCAGGCTTGAAGTCCTAGCTATATGGCAGAGGCAAAACTGTAAGACACGCTGTTTTACCGACGAGAGCCGAACTCGACCGAGGACTAGCATTGAACCGTTCAGCAGTTGTTTATTCGGGCTAGCAAAAAACGATGGGTGTTGACTGCTAGCGGTCGTTTTACAAAAAACGACCGCCCGAAAGAGCAAACGATAACTGGGGACGCTCCCTTAACACCATTGCCAAAAGCTGCATTATTTTTGTGTTTCAAACCAAAGTTTTAGATAATTAGCCTTAAAATGTACAAAGATGACTTACGGCCATTGGAGTTTCCAACATAACGTGATACCCTTTTTTAGCAAAAGCTACGGCCGGTTCCTGAAAGGAAAAGTTCACAAGTGCAAGAAAATTACAGTTACATCTGCGACAAAGAAATACGACGTTTTTGTATCATGTCCTAGTGGGTAGGTAGAAACCATTGTTAATTAGAGAAATATATTAACCTGGTGCATGTGAGTTTTGGTAGCAATGATCACTCCGTCCGCAAACTTCTCTTCTGTCATAAAATCTCGCCAGTCTAGAATAAATAGTAAATTATCCGTCCTTAACATTACCTTTATCTCAAAATATCCGATTATTAACGACAATACGTACGCCCTTGTATGTCCTCTACCCAGGAACCAAATTACATATTTTCCCTTTCGTTCTCCATTATCATATTTTGTTCCATTTCAGTTTACCTAACTTCTTGCTACAGCTGAAGATCCATACAATTTTGTCAATATATAACAAAGTATTTCAGAAAAGAATTTCTTTCTATCTTCAACCTAATGAAGTATCATCGGTTTTGGTTTATTACACCAACCTATGACTGGGTATAAAGCTCTATATGACATACCCTCTTTTAACATTAGAAACTTGTCTCCATGGATATTTTAGTAAAGAAGATTTTCCCGGTACCCGTGTGTTTAAGTGTCTATAAATAACGAAAGCCTGTGCTGGTTGTTACAGATATTGTCTGATTACAATCATTAGCAATTACTTCCAATAGGAAACAATTCAGCCAACCGGTTATCGACAATCAGTATTATGCTTGATTTATTGATTGTTTGGTGTTTTACGCCGCGCTCAAGATTATTTCACTTATATGGCAGCGTTACCAGTTTTATTATGGGAGGAAACCGGGCTCTATGCCCGGGGGAAACCCACGACCTTCCGCTGGTAACTGGCAACCATCCCACATTGGTCGTTCGAGTGAAAACGAAAAATGTGGAAGAAAAACGAAAACAAATGGGGACCTTTTTTTACATGACGCTCGTCCACTTGGTGGGTTTCACTCATTGTCCTCCGTTGATGTTCGCGTGGTTCAGCCAAACCAACCACCTAAATAGAGACAATAATTTGTTTCTATCAAGAAAGTCAACTTATTTTTAAATCTTTTGAAGGATGGCAAATGATAACACCTGAAACCCTAAACCCCAAATTCGACGAGAAATCTTCAAATCGCATTTAAACATTGTTGTAATCATCTTCAATTGGAATATAGTGTAAAAACTCATATTTATAAGACGTTTTGAAAAAATTACAAATAACTTGGAAACACAAATTGGATAGTAAATCGTCAAATCGTATTCAAAAATTGATAGCGTATTGTTGAAGCCCTACTTCATAAAGATGCTATCCTTTGTTTTAGCAATTAGTATAGGCTTATTGTTTTCCTTTTATGATGAAATGCGATTCCAACAAAACAGCAAAAGAAGATTTATTTGTGAAAATCTTATACCATATCATTTTTAATAGTTTGCCCTATTTGGGAGAGTTGTCGGGTAAAAAGTCCGGTTTACATCGAAGCTAAACATGCTAACGTTGCCATTTAAGTGAAATAATCAATGCACTATATGCGTGGAATGGACACGTCTCATTGGCTAGCTTGGATCTGACTTTGTAAAATGTGCCGCCATTGGCAGTTTAAGCGCGCGTGCATAACAGATCTGGATCGGAATTGAATCATCTCCTAGTAATGGCGGGATTCAATACACATCAACTACCACGTGACCTCCATTCCACGCATATAGTTCATTGGAAATAATCGTCGAAAAACATTACTCAATCAATCATACTTTACCAGGCAAAATCCACAGGCTTACCTTCAGTTTTGTGGGATGTTTCAGTGCATACGTGCAGTAGTTCTGTCCTCGTACTCCGCACCCGACAAGAATAACAGTTGCTGGTTTACTCTCACAGTCAACCATTCTCGATATTCTGCAGCATGTGAATCCAGTGTAATGACCTAAAATATGCCAGTTTCTTATCAATGAGTACCGATAAGTAAGGTCAGTACCAGCTACTATCGCTTCTTTTACTTGCACTTTTAAAACGGATAACGGTAACGTTTCGTATAGGTACGGTAATCCTCCTAAATAATTGATAATTTGTGTTTCTTTTTCATCCATACAAAAACTTAAACATGAAATCTCCCAGTGAATTTGGGACGATCATCACGATTATTTGCATCGCAAGAGCTTTTGTTGGATTGATTCATTGATGTTTTCCGCCGCACTCAAGATTATTTCACTTATATGGCAGCGTTGCCAGGTTTAGTGGGGGGAGGAACCGGGCTTTTTGCCCGGTGGAAGCCCCCAGTCTTCGACGAGTACTTGGAAACTCCACATACGGCGATAGAGAGAAAATCCACTCAGAATTGTTTTATTCGATCTTAATGGGATTCGATCCCGCGCCGCATAGACGGAAGATCGGACTGAGGGACTAGCGCTTTTTTTTAAAGATATTTATTTGCACAAAAACGAATACAATCACGTGTTCACAGCAAAAAATTAGCATATAACAGATTATATGATGAACACATCTAATATATTAATTGTCTTACCATGATATAGAGACAAATTAAGACATTTAAAGTATCATTCTTACCGACCGAGTTTCGTTGTATATTTCAGTCTGTTGAATGATACTCGCCATCATGTGCTAATTGTTTAATTTGACCGAATACTAGCTCTGTCTGAACTATGTTTTCTTATTTTCACATTCCATTGTAACTTATGCTATTAGTATACAGGACAAACAATTTTAAATATTGATAAATCGATGTATACAATCTCTTTATTTTATAACAGCCGAACATTCTCTGTCACATTTTCCTCCCATAGACCATACTCACACCTTCAAAAGCGCACATGCGTATGAGGCAAATTAAAGATCCGAAGAAAATAATCCGACATTTTACTGTCGTACACATATTGAGAAAGTGTTGGGGTGATCACTGGTAAACTTCAGACTGTTAACTCCGAATTTAAAACGACTTTAGAATTCATTTGCAGCTGATGTGTTTACTTTTTAGTTTCAGCCAGGTCGGGGTTTCTAACAGAGGCTCCAGATAGAGCAGTTGCACGCTTTTACGTGTCTTTTTTTGTCCTGATTATATAATGTAGAATTAAACTTAAGAATGA
Source organism: Lepidochitona cinerea (assembly GCA_963971465.1). NCBI lineage: Eukaryota > Metazoa > Mollusca > Polyplacophora > Chitonida > Tonicellidae > Lepidochitona > Lepidochitona cinerea. The sequence goes on along the minus strand of OZ020560.1, from coordinate 12,934,343 downwards.
CGGCTCTTTACAGTTGATCAGATGAATGGATATTACTACAGAATTCGCAGTAATTGCTCGTTAATTGTATATGTTTCGCTGAAAATCGACCTACCACCTTTCATCCAAAGTCAATTAAATCCTTTCCATCTATTTGGCAGAAGAGTTAGCAAAAATGTCAACAATTCTACACAAATAGTGCCCGGGAACATTGCGATAGGAAGGACATAATATTGGCTTGGTCATCGAAAGATGTTTTACGTCGATTTAAAGTGAAAACTAGATAAAATACATAATATCATCAGACAGCATGGTCATTAGAACATAGACAGGGTAGTCATGAGAATATAGTCAGGATAGTCATCAGAATATAGGCAGGATAGTCATCAGAATATAGTCAGGATAGTCATCAGAATATAGGCAGGATAGTCATCAGAATATAGGCAGGATAGCCATCAAAATATAGTCAGGATAGTCATCAGAATATAGGCAGGATAGTCATCAGAATATAGGCAGGATAGTCATCAGAATATAGTCAGGATAGTCATTAGAATATAGGCAGGATAGTCATCAGAATATAGGCAGGATAGTCATCAGAATATAGGCAGGATTATCATCAGAATATAGACAGGATATTCATCAGAACATAGACAGGATAGTCATCAGAATATAGTCAGGATAGTCATCAGAATATAGACAGGATAGTCATCAGAACATAGACAGGATAGTCATCAGAATATAGGCATGATAGTCATTAGAACATAGACATGATAGTTATAAGTATATAGGCAGGATAGTCATTAAAACATAGACAGGATAGTCATTAGAACATAGTCAGGATAGTCATAAGAATATAGTCAGGATAGTCATGAGAATATAGTCAGGATAGTCATGAGAATATAGTCAGGATAGCCATCAGAATATAGGCAGGATAGTCATCAGAATATAGGCAGGATAGTCATCAGAATATAGTCAGGGTAGTCATTAGACTATAGCCAGGATAGCCATCAGAATATAGGCAGGATAGTCATCAGAATATAGGCAGGATAGTCATCAGAATATAGTCAGGGTAGTCATTAGAATATAGTCAGGATAGTCATCAGAATATAGGCAGGATAGTCATTATAACATAGACAGGATAGTCATTATAACATGGACAGGGTAGTCATTATAACATAGACAGGGTAGTCATTATAACATAGACAGGGTAGTCATTATAACATAGACAGGGTAGTCATTATAACATAGACAGGGTAGTGATTATAACATATACAGGGTAGTCATCGGAATATAGGCAGGGTAGTCATCAGAACATAGCTAGGATAGTCATCAGAATATAGACAGGATAGTCATCAGAATATAGACAGGATAGTCATCAGAACATAGCTAGGATAGTCATTACAATATAGGCAGGATAGTCATTATAACATAGACATCAGAATAAAGGCAGGTTAGTCATCATAATATAAGCAGGATAGCCATTAGAATATAGGCAGGACAGTCATCAGAATATAGACAGGATAGCCATTAGAATATAGGCAGGACAGTCATCAGAATATAGGCAGGATATTTATTATAACATTGACAAGATAGCCGTTAGAACATAGGCAGGATAGTCATCGGAATATAGATAGGATAGTCATTAGAACATAGGTCGGATAAAAAGGGCTAGTCATAATGTCATCTTATCTTCAGATAATTTCCCAATTTGGTTACAAAGGAAAAATAATATTTTGGCAGCTAATACCACGTCGCAATTATTTGTAGTGAGTAAATCAGTCCCTGTATAGCTGTAAATTATGTCTTTAAAGATCGAAGATATCAGAGAGAACTTTTTGTAAAGATTGCCAACTCTTCCAACTTCACAGTGTAATCATTGTACCATCTTCCTCCAGACAACGTGGTGTTTCGAAGATGGTCTTTCCAGGTTCCAGCAGGAAGATAAATATTTCGTTGACGGGCACCTCGTTCCAGAACCGGTGCCACAAGAACATCATTACCTAGTAGAAACTCAGAATCAATAACCTGAGCTGTTTCATCGTCCGGCGCAATCCACCAGAGTGGACGAATTATAGGGTCGCCAGATCTCGTGTATTCTCGAGCAAGTTCTATGATTTTTGTAGCATACTCTTCGTGAAGTTCGACATATTTCTTCGATATATCAATCACTTCCTGGTCATAGTTCCAAGGAACGATAGAAAATTGCATCGACGGTAAAAGGGCATTAAGTTCCAGCCACCGAATGAAAAGTTCTCTTTCCGGGTAGACACGTCCTTCCAAACTCCCATTGTATGCGTTTCCTCCAATCATATCAGGTAAAATGAAAGGGTAGCCCAGTAGACCGAATGTGAAACTCACAGGTATAAGAGTCTTTAGACCGTTGTTATAGTCCCACTTGGAATCTCTATCCAGCATACGCACGAATATAGGTAGGTGTTGAGATCTACTCCCAATCCTAACCTCTTGGTGCCGTACGTCCTTATCGGAGGCGTATGCCAGCTCCGCCCACATTGTGGTGTAGTAATCGGGGTTCCGAAAAGTTTGATTTGCCTTGTATGCGGCCGGAAGCCATGGTACTTCTCCAGCGTCAAATTTGAATGAGCTGATATTGTACTTCTCTCTTAGCTGCTGTAAATCGTCCAGATACCATTGAAAAGCCGCTGGATTTGTTACATCTAGAATCCCTGCGGCATTGCCTCGCCACCAAGATACAAGAGCCGGTATTCTTCCCCTCGGCTCAGTGATGAGAAACCTCTGTAAGGCGCCTTCCATGAAGGCAGTAGAGTCAATATTCGCAAAGGTATGAACCCAAATAGTTGTCCTGAAGCCTTTTTCTGCCAAGGTTTTCACCATTGCCGCTGGATCGGGGAACTTGTCCCTGTTAAAATCCATATCTCCATAGTGAGGGGTCCAATCATCGTCGATCTCAATCTGAGAATTGGGAAAGTTGTTGCTTAAAATGTCATCAGCGAACTGAAGCACCGTTGATTGATTTATATCCTTTTTGTATTGGGCCCATGTCGACCAAATAGGACTGGTAAAAAGTCTTTCGTCTGGTATTTCTGTCGGTCGTTTGAAGTACCTCGATGACATATACTTATGAATAGTTTTGACGTTGCTCGCTTTGCAAATGGTATAATTCAAATGTGGTAAGCTATTGTCAAAGTTGTTGTACGGTTCCTGGTACTTTGAAATCAAACAAAGCTTTCCATCTCCATCATTGTTGATACTTGTGTACAGGGGAACTTCGTGATCTATATAAATGGCAAAACCGTTTGAGTTAAAGAAATACCTTTCCATCACACCTCCGATTTGTTTGGCGTATGAATCTCCAGCAACATATGGTGAAACTTCCCTGTTCCACAACTCGATTGGCCAATATTGATACCAGTCCTCTGCACCACCGTACCAATGAGCATCCGTCATGACAACACAATCCCCGAGTTCCTGTGACACACATTTTCTAGCTTCCCAATGAATATCATAACAAACCACACCGTTTTCTGTTCTGCGTTGGATATTAAGTTGCGCTTTGTCGCCCCATATTTGACACAGAGTGGAATCAGTGTCTTTGATTCCGTCACATTGTACTGGTTCTATATTCCCTAACAATTCCCCAGAATTGACCAGCAGGTGTTTCCCTAATCCATCTCCAGAAAACTCGGCCACATTTTTCCGGTCTTCATAGCTCAACACCAGGCCTTCCAATCTTTGGCTTGTTCCCTTGGAATTAGTCGGTTCTGCATCTTCTGAGGCGATCCCAGTTTGCCAAATTATCACTCCAATCAACCCACCGACAAGAAGAAGTCCAACTATCACAAAAGCTGCCACCAGTCTGCCATTTCTCTTCGCCATCGGACTGAAAGAAAGAGGAAGAGTTTCAGAAACTCGTTATACAGCCGCAAGTGAAATTTCACTGCTTTCACTATTTAGATAAACCTTAACGGCTGAAGAATAATCCTGACACAAAACCGATTTGTTAAACGAACGTGGGCAGCCCGTAATGTACGTAAACTCATAAAGTCACCGAAGAAAAATTGGCGCTTGGTGGCTGCTTTAGTCACCCAATTTTTGGTTTTGTTATTTTTAACACTAATATGGTAACAGTAAAGCATGGTAGGTAGGTAGGTAGGTATTTAGGATAGTGGTACTTTCCATGACAGTAAAGCAAGCAGTTACATTAAATCCATAATAAGAAAATTGGCACAAAGTGACTCGTTTGGTCACCCTTTTTGCTTATTAACAGTCGTTCATTTTTAATACTAATAAAAGTAACTGCAGCGCTTGCAGCCCCAGAATGACAAAAACGTGGGCGCTAAGTGGCTGGTTTTGGTTTCCATATTCACCAAACAGTACTTTGGGGATTTTTTTTTAATTCAACCTAACAAGAATCATATCCACAAGTGTCAAAAATTATTGTTTTTTTCTGTCCAATTTTTCCCCGAATTCAAGCTGGGTACATGGCACATCGTCTACCTGTACAAACTAACTACATTTGAGACAAATTCAAATTCATGCAATAGTTTTGAAGTTACAGAACGGACATGATTTAATTTAATTAATTCAATGCTTACTGACAATCAATCGAATTTATTACTAGTGAAATAATCACAACTTAATATTAGACGTATAAAATAGGCCTACTTTCATTTCTGTGTAAAATGTCACTCATTTCAAATCTTGTTTTTAAATTTATCGAAAAGTCTTTCTGTATCCCTCCAATCAAAACAGGGGGCATTTATGGCTCGGAGAGAAAGTCTTTCAGTCCGACAAAGGTCGCGGGTTTGAATCTATATATCGACACCTGTTCTTTCAACGCCAGGTTACATTGTTAGAACTAATTCAAATACAGGGAAATACAATCCACTAGTGTTTCTTTTTCAATTTCAAGCGAACGACAAACTTTGTCTGATTTTCAGTCGTTGAGAAAGTCAATACTTGAATAAGAAAAAGTATGCGATATCCATTAAGGCTTATGTATATTTTCTTTTATTAAAATCACATTAAAGTTATTAATGAGAAAGACTAGCGACACGTTTACAGAATACAAAAACGTGCACTTTTTCTCGCCATTATAATTGTATCGGAAGAAAACGTTTGATATAGATTAACGGATAACATGGGAACGAAGGTTCATTCATTCTGAGCTACAGTAGTTCAACACATTACTTGAGCGTACATTCTCGAGACTAGAATGATTAAAAAAAGTTGAAGGTTTACATTTTTATCGAGATTGTTCAACCTGTCAAATTATTGAACAATTGGCGAAGAAGTGTTTCCAGTTGAGCGATGGATATTCTAACATTTGTCGAGTGAACAAGACGTGAACATCATCGGTTGCATCAATTACTTCGAACTCGCGCAGCATTGATGGAAGGTCTGTGTGGGACGATCTCTCTGACCCACTGAACCACCGAGGCCCCGCCGCATCGATGGAAGGCCTTTATCGGACTGAGGGACTATCAATCTTACCAAATGAACCACTTCCCCCCCCCCCCCCCCCCCCCCCCACCCACCTCTAGTGGAGATTGCTCCACTGTTGCACTTGAGCCAACTGTAAGGAGCAACAATTAAAGTGGCATAAGCTGCCAAAATTCACACTTTTTTATAATTTCTGATCGACACAACAGTAAAATGCTTTGGAGGCCATCGAAAAACTAAATGATTGGCGTTGGAATGAGGGAAATCCATTCAGTAGGCCTATGTGGCCTGTACGAACTGAAGATGTGTTCGAAAAGTAAACAAAATTTAAATAACCGGGACGACTATTCATTCATTCTAAGTCAAACTTAGTTCAAAACAATACTTTATCGTACATTTTCGAGACAAGAAGCTATAAAAAAACTTCTGAATTAAGGGTCTTGAGACAATTTGCCAATAATTTCAACATTCAGTTTTAACGTCAAAATATCAACATTTTGGCAGCTCATGCCCCTTTAAGTACGATTCTATGTCCGGAGGAGCAAACCTTGGCCCCCATCCCCACCGCCAAAGGCATCCGACTATATTCGCAACCGTATCACACATATTGGGTGTAAACATACCGGAATTTTCGTTGTCACCGAATAATGAAGGAGTGACTAGATAGAAAAGAAGCTCAATGTTAAAGCAGCTTATAAGATAACTTAGAAATAAAAGCCTGCCAAAGTTACCTGTCAAGTGCTGTTATCTCAGTTCTTCAAGTGACCTTGTTTTACTTAAACTGGATTCATACCAAATTTCACATGTGTGGACCCTTACACAGTCTTTGATATAGCGAAGCTTTGCTTATAGTGACCTTAAACAAACATATCGTCGAGAACTGTATGCACGTATTTGGCCGACTTTTTTACTCATAATATTAATAATTTTTCAAATCTCACATCTTGAAAGCAAAGAAAAATTGGGCCTATAGTAAACCCGTGCCTGTCGTCTTTTTAAGAGGAATACAAAAGGTACTTTCAAACTCGTTACCAAAAGGTATTACAGGTGTTTGTCACAACACAATGAATCATTGTGTGTTACGAATATTAATTCACAGGTCGTTACAAAGTCCAACATCGGCCTGTAAACCCTTAGAAATATCATAAGTTTGATAGTAATGGCGAGGTTCGCTCATTTGAATTGAATCTATAACCAAGAAAATTATCTTTACAAGTACTGGTCATAGAGGAACGTAAGCACTCCGAGGAATGACAAAGACTTCATGTTTAACCCAATATTTCGGTTTATTAGATGAAACCATCATCAGTTAAACATGAAGTCTTTGTCATTCCTCGGAGTGCTTACGTTGCTCTATTACGCTAGACTAAGCAGTGGGAATTCGAATAAGTACTGGTCACTTGGATATAATCTATATATCTAATCTAATGATTAATGGTATACGCAGAACTCAACGTTATTTCAAGTATACAGTAGCGTTGAGGTCCAGAGATTTTCAATTACTTTTCTTTAGACTGAGTGGAATTCGAAAGCTGGTTGATTGATTGATTGATTGTTTGGTGTTTTACGCCGCACTCAAGATTATTTCACTTATATGGCGGCGTTGCCAGTTTTATAGTGGGAGGAAACCGGGCTCTATGCCCGGAGGAAACCCACGACCTTCCGTTGGTAACTGGCAACCATCCCACATAGGTCGTTCGAGTGAAAACCCAGTCAGAAAATTTTGGGCTGAGTGGGATTTGAAAGCTGGAGTGATCCATGGAAGGCTTGTAGAACAATGTGTGTCTGTCACTCTACTCCCGATGAGTGTCTTTCACTTCCCTCCCAATGAGTGTATATCACTCTCCTCACGATGGGTGTCAATCACTCTCCTCCTGATGGGTGTCTATCACTCTCCTCCCGATGGGTGTCAATCACTCTCCTTCCGATGGGTGTCTATGACTCTCCTCCTGATGAGTGTCTATGACTCTCCTCCCGATGGGTGCCTATCACTCTCCTCCCGATGGGTGTCTATCACTCTCCTCCCGATGGGTGTCTATCACTCTCCTTCTGATGGGTGTCTATGACTCTCCTTCCGATGGGTGTCTATGACTCTGCTCCTGATGAGTGTCTATGACTCTCCTCCCGATGGGTGTCTATCACTCTCCTCCCGATGGGTGTCTATCACTCTCCTCCCAATGGGTGTCTATCACTCTCCTCACGATGGGTGTCAATCACTCTCCTCCCGATGGGTGTCTATCACTCTCCTCCCGATGGGTGTCAATCACTCTCCTCCCGATGGGTGTTTATCACTCTTCTCCCAATGGGTGTCTATAACTCTCCTCTCGATGGGTGTTTATCACTCTTCTCCCAATGGGTGTTTATCACTCTTCTCCCAATGGGTGTCTATAACTCTCCTCCCGATGGGTGTTTATCACTCTTCTCCCAATGGGTGTTTATCACTCTTCTCCCAATGGGTGTCTATAACTCTCCTCCCGATGGGTGTTTATCACTCTTCTCCCAATGGGTGTTTATCACTCTTCTCCCAATGGGTGTCTATGACTCTCCTCCTGATGAGTGTCTATGACTCTCCTCCTGATGGGTGTCTATCACTATCCTCCTGATGAGTGTCTATCACTCCCCTCCCGATGAGTGTCTATCACTATCCTCCTGATGAGTGTCTATCACTCTCCTCCCGATGGGTGTCTATCACTCTCCTCCCGATGGGTGTTTATCACTCTTCTCCCAATGGGTGTCTATCACTCCCCTCCCGATGACTGTCTATCACTATCCTCCTGATGAGTGTCTATCACTCTCCTCTCGATGGGTGTCTATCACTCTCCTCCCGATGGGTGTTTATCACTCTTCTCCCAATGGGTGTCTATAACTCTCCTCCCAATGGGTGTCTATCACTCTCCTCCTGATGGATGTCTATCACTCTACTCCTGATGGGTGTCTATCACTCTTCTCCTGATGAGTGCCTATCACTCTACTCCTGATGGGTGTCTATCACTCTCCTCCCATGGGTGTCTATAACTCTCCTCCCATGGGTGTCTATCACTCTCCTACTGATGGGTGTCTATCACTCTCCTACTGATGGGTGTCTATCACTCTCCTCCTGATGAGTGTCTATCACTCTCCTCTCGATGGGTGTCTATCACTCTTCTCACGATGGGTGTCTATCACTCTCCTCTCGATGGATGTCCATCACTCTCCTCCTGATGGGTGTCTATCACTCTTCTCACGATGGGTGTCTATCACTCTCCTCTCGACGGGTGTCTATCACTCTCCTCCCGATGGGGGTCTATCACTCTCCTCCCGATGGGTGTCTATCAATCTCCTCTTGATGGGTGTCTATTACTCTCCTCCTGATGGGTGTCTATCAATCTCCTCCTGATGGGTTTCTATAAATCTCCTCCCAATGGGTGTCTATTACTCTCCTCCTGATGGGTGTCTATCACTCTCCTCCTGATGGGTGTCTATCACTCTCCTCCTGATGGGTGTCTATCACTCTCCTCCTGATGGGTGTTTATCACTCTCCTCCCGATGGGTGTCTATTATTCTTCTCACGATGGGTGTCTATCAATCTCCTCCTGATGGGTGTCTATCACTCTCCTCTCGATGGGTGTCTATCACTCTTCTCACGATGTGTGTCTATCAATCTCCTCCTGATGGATGTCTATCACTCTCCTCCCGATGGGTGTCTATCACTCTTCTCACGATGGGTGTCTATCAATCTTCTCCTGATGGGTGTCTATCACTCTCCTCTCGATGGGTGTCTATCACTCTCCTCACGATGAGTGTCTATCACTCTCCTCTCGACGGGTGTCTATCACTCTCCTCTCGACGGGTGTCTATCACTCTCCTCCCGATGGGGGTCTATCACTCTCCTCCCGATGGGTGTCTATCAATCTCCTCTTGATGGGTGTCTATTACTCTCCTCCTGATGGGTGTCTATCAATCTCCTCCTGATGGGTTTCTATAAATCTCCTCCCAATGGGTGTCTATTACTCTCCTCCTGATGGGTGTCTATTACTCTCCTCCTGATGGGTGTCTATCACTCTCCTCCTGATGGGTGTCTATCACTCTCCTCCTGATGGGTGTCTATCACTCTCCTCCTGATGGGTGTTTATCACTCTCCTCCCGATGGGTGTCTATCACTCTTCTCACGATGGGTGTCTATCAATCTCCTCCTGATGGGTGTCTATCAATCTCCTCCTGATGGATGTCTATCACTCTCCTCCCGATGGGTGTCTATCACTCTTCTCACGATGGGTGTCTATCAATCTCCTCCTGATGGGTGTCTATCACTCTCCTCTCGATGGGTGTCTATCACTCTCCTCCCGATGGGTGTCTATCACTCTTCTCACGATGGGTGTCTATCACTCTCCTCTCGATGGATATCTATCACTCTCCTCCTGATGGGTGTCTATCACTCTTCTCACGATGGGTGTCTATCACTCTCCTCTCGACGGGTGTCTATCACTCTCCTCCCGATGGGGGTCTATCACTCTTCTCACGATGGGTGTCTATCACTCTCCTCTCGATGGATGTCTATCACTCTCCTCCTGATGGGTGTCTATTACTCTCCCCCTGATGGGTGTCTATCAATCTCCTCATGATGGGTGTCTATCACTCTCCTCCCAATGAGTGTCTATTACTCTCCTCCTGATGAGTGTCTATTACTCTCCTCCTGATGGGTGTCTATCACTCTCCTCCTGATGGGTGTCTATCACTCTCCTCCCGATGGGGGTCTATCACTCTCCTCCTGATGAGTGCCTATCACTCTCCTCCTGATGGGTGTCTATCACTCTCCTCCCAATGGGTGTCTATCAATCTCCTCCTGATGGTTGTCTATCACTCTCCTCCCAATGGGTGTCTATCACTCTCCTCCTGATGGGTGTCTATCACTCTCCTCCCAATGGGTGTCTATCAATCTCCTCTCGATGGATATCTATCACTCTCCTCCTGATGGGTGTCTATCACTCTTCTCACGATGGGTGTCTATCACTCTCCTCTCGACGGGTGTCTATCACTCTCCTCCCGATGGGGGTCTATCACTCTTCTCACGATGGGTGTCTATCACTCTCCTCTCGATGGGTGTCTATCACTCTCCTCTCGATGGGTGTCTATCACTCTCCTCCCGATGGGGGTCTATCACTCTTCTCACGATGGGTGTCTATCACTCTCCTCTCGATGGATGTCTATCACTCTCCTCCTGATGGGTGTCTATTACTCTCCCCCTGATGGGTGTCTATCAATCTCCTCATGATGGGTGTCTATCACTCTCCTCCCAATGAGTGTCTATTACTCTCCTCCTGATGAGTGTCTATTACTCTCCTCCTGATGGGTGTCTATCACTCTCCTCCTGATGGGTGTCTATCACTCTCCTCCCGATGGGGGTCTATCACTCTCCTCCTGATGAGTGCCTATCACTCTCCTCCTGATGGGTGTCTATCACTCTCCTCCCAATGGGTGTCTATCAATCTCCTCCTGATGGTTGTCTATCACTCTCCTCCCAATGGGTGTCTATCACTCTCCTCCTGATGGGTGTCTATCACTCTCCTCCCAATGGGTGTCTATCAATCTCCTCTCGATGGATATCTATCACTCTCCTCCTGATGGGTGTCTATCACTCTTCTCACGATGGGTGTCTATCACTCTCCTCTCGACGGGTGTCAATCACTCTCCTCCCGATGGGTGTCTATCACTCTCCTCCCGATGGGTGTCAATCACTCTCCTCCCGATGGGTGTTTATCACTCTTCTCCCAATGGGTGTCTATAACTCTCCTCTCGATGGGTGTTTATCACTCTTCTCCCAATGGGTGTTTATCACTCTTCTCCCAATGGGTGTCTATAACTCTCCTCCCGATGGGTGTTTATCACTCTTCTCCCAATGGGTGTTTATCACTCTTCTCCCAATGGGTGTCTATAACTCTCCTCCCGATGGGTGTTTATCACTCTTCTCCCAATGGGTGTTTATCACTCTTCTCCCAATGGGTGTCTATGACTCTCCTCCTGATGAGTGTCTATGACTCTCCTCCTGATGGGTGTCTATCACTATCCTCCTGATGAGTGTCTATCACTCCCCTCCCGATTAGTGTCTATCACTATCCTCCTGATGAGTGTCTATCACTCTCCTCCCGATGGGTGTCTATCACTCTCCTCCCGATGGGTGTTTATCACTCTTCTCCCAATGGGTGTCTATCACTCCCCTCCCGATGACTGTCTATCACTATCCTCCTGATGAGTGTCTATCACTCTCCTCTCGATGGGTGTCTATCACTCTCCTCCCGATGGGTGTTTATCACTCTTCTCCCAATGGGTGTCTATAACTCTCCTCCCAATGGGTGTCTATCACTCTCCTCCTGATGGATGTCTATCACTCTACTCCTGATGGGTGTCTATCACTCTTCTCCTGATGAGTGCCTATCACTCTACTCCTGATGGGTGTCTATCACTCTCCTCCCAATGGGTGTCTATCACTCTCCTCCTGATGGGTGCCTATCACTCTACTCCTGATGGGTGTCTATCACTCTCCTCCCATGGGTGTCTATAACTCTCCTCCCATGGGTGTCTATCACTCTCCTACTGATGGGTGTCTATCACTCTCCTACTGATGGGTGTCTATCACTCTCCTCCTGATGAGTGTCTATCACTCTCCTCTCGATGGGTGTCTATCACTCTTCTCACGATGGGTGTCTATCACTCTCCTCTCGATGGATGTCCATCACTCTCCTCCTGATGGGTGTCTATCACTCTTCTCACGATGGGTGTCTATCACTCTCCTCTCGACGGGTGTCTATCACTCTCCTCCCGATGGGGGTCTATCACTCTCCTCCCGATGGGTGTCTATCAATCTCCTCTTGATGGGTGTCTATTACTCTCCTCCTGATGGGTGTCTATCAATCTCCTCCTGATGGGTTTCTATAAATCTCCTCCCAATGGGTGTCTATTACTCTCCTCCTGATGGGTGTCTATCACTCTCCTCCTGATGGGTGTCTATCACTCTCCTCCTGATGGGTGTCTATCACTCTCCTCCTGATGGGTGTTTATCACTCTCCTCCCGATGGGTGTCTATTATTCTTCTCACGATGGGTGTCTATCAATCTCCTCCTGATGGGTGTCTATCACTCTCCTCTCGATGGGTGTCTATCACTCTTCTCACGATGTGTGTCTATCAATCTCCTCCTGATGGATGTCTATCACTCTCCTCCCGATGGGTGTCTATCACTCTTCTCACGATGGGTGTCTATCAATCTTCTCCTGATGAGTGTCTATCACTCTCCTCTCGATGGGTGTCTATCACTCTCCTCACGATGAGTGTCTATCACTCTCCTCTCGACGGGTGTCTATCACTCTCCTCTCGACGGGTGTCTATCACTCTCCTCCCGATGGGGGTCTATCACTCTCCTCCCGATGGGTGTCTATCAATCTCCTCTTGATGGGTGTCTATTACTCTCCTCCTGATGGGTGTCTATCAATCTCCTCCTGATGGGTTTCTATAAATCTCCTCCCAATGGGTGTCTATTACTCTCCTCCTGATGGGTGTCTATTACTCTCCTCCTGATGGGTGTCTATCACTCTCCTCCTGATGGGTGTCTATCACTCTCCTCCTGATGGGTGTCTATCACTCTCCTCCTGATGGGTGTTTATCACTCTCCTCCCGATGGGTGTCTATCACTCTTCTCACGATGGGTGTCTATCAATCTCCTCCTGATGGGTGTCTATCACTCTCCTCTCGATGGGTGTCTATCACTCTTCTCACGATGGGTGTCTATCAATCTCCTCCTGATGGATGTCTATCACTCTCCTCCCGATGGGTGTCTATCACTCTTCTCACGATGGGTGTCTATCAATCTCCTCCTGATGGGTGTCTATCACTCTCCTCTCGATGGGTGTCTATCACTCTCCTCCCGATGGGTGTCTATCACTCTTCTCACGATGGGTGTCTATCACTCTCCTCTCGATGGATATCTATCACTCTCCTCCTGATGGGTGTCTATCACTCTTCTCACGATGGGTGTCTATCACTCTCCTCTCGACGGGTGTCTATCACTCTCCTCCCGATGGGGGTCTATCACTCTTCTCACGATGGGTGTCTATCACTCTCCTCTCGATGGATGTCTATCACTCTCCTCCTGATGGGTGTCTATTACTCTCCCCCTGATGGGTGTCTATCAATCTCCTCATGATGGGTGTCTATCACTCTCCTCCCAATGAGTGTCTATTACTCTCCTCCTGATGAGTGTCTATTACTCTCCTCCTGATGGGTGTCTATCACTCTCCTCCTGATGGGTGTCTATCACTCTCCTCCCGATGGGGGTCTATCACTCTCCTCCTGATGAGTGCCTATCACTCTCCTCCTGATGGGTGTCTATCACTCTCCTCCCAATGGGTGTCTATCAATCTCCTCCTGATGGTTGTCTATCACTCTCCTCCCAATGGGTGTCTATCACTCTCCTCCTGATGGGTGTCTATCACTCTCCTCCCAATGGGTGTCTATCAATCTCCTCTCGATGGATATCTATCACTCTCCTCCTGATGGGTGTCTATCACTCTTCTCACGATGGGTGTCTATCACTCTCCTCTCGACGGGTGTCTATCACTCTCCTCCCGATGGGGGTCTATCACTCTTCTCACGATGGGTGTCTATCACTCTCCTCTCGATGGGTGTCTATCACTCTCCTCTCGATGGGTGTCTATCACTCTCCTCCCGATGGGGGTCTATCACTCTTCTCACGATGGGTGTCTATCACTCTCCTCTCGATGGATGTATATCACTCTCCTCCTGATGGGTGTCTATTACTCTCCCCCTGATGGGTGTCTATCAATCTCCTCATGATGGGTGTCTATCACTCTCCTCCCAATGAGTGTCTATTACTCTCCTCCTGATGAGTGTCTATTACTCTCCTCCTGATGGGTGTCTATCACTCTCCTCCTGATGGGTGTCTATCACTCTCCTCCCGATGGGGGTCTATCACTCTCCTCCTGATGAGTGCCTATCACTCTCCTCCTGATGGGTGTCTATCACTCTCCTCCCAATGGGTGTCTATCAATCTCCTCCTGATGGTTGTCTATCACTCTCCTCCCAATGGGTGTCTATCACTCTCCTCCTGATGGGTGTCTATCACTCTCCTCCCAATGGGTGTCTATCAATCTCCTCTCGATGGATATCTATCACTCTCCTCCTGATGGGTGTCTATCACTCTTCTCACGATGGGTGTCTATCACTCTCCTCTCGACGGGTGTCTATCACTCTCCTCCCGATGGGGGTCTATCACTCTTCTCACGATGGGTGTCTATCACTCTCCTCTCGATGGATGTATATCACTCTCCTCCTGATGGGTGTCTATTACTCTCCTCCGGATGGGTGTCTATCAATCTCCTCCTGATGGGTGTCTATCACTCTCCTCCCGATGGGGGTCTATCACTCTTCTCACGATGGGTGTCTATCACTCTCCTCTCGATGGATGTCTATCACTCTCCTCCTGATGGGTGTCTATCACTCTCCTCCTGATGGGTGTCTATCACTCTCCTCCCAATGGGTGTCTATCAATCTCCTCCTGATGGGTGTCTATCACTCTCCTCCCGATGGGTGTCTATCACTCTCCTTCCGATGGGTGTCTATCAATATCCTATTAATGGGTGTCTATCACTCTCCTCCTGATGAGTGCCTATCACTCTCCTCCCGATGGGTGTCTATCAATATCCTATTAATGGGTGTCTATCACTCTCCTCCTGATGGGTGTATATCACTCTCGTCATGATGGTTGTCTATCACTCGCCTCCCGATGGGTGTCTATCACTCTCCTCACGACGGGTGTCTATCACTCTCCTCCCGATGGGTGTCTATCAATCTCCTCCTGATGGGTTTCTATAAATCTCCTCCTGATGGGTTTCTATAAATCTCCTGATGGGTGTCTATAACTCTCCTCCTGATGGGTGTCTATCACTCTCCTCCTGATGGGTGTCTATAACTCTCCTCCTGATGGGTGTCTATAACTCTCCTCCAGATGGGTGTCTATCACTCTCCTCCTGATGGGTGTCTATGACTTTCCTCCAGATGGGTGTCTATCACTCTCCTCCTGATGGGTGTCTATCACTCTCCACCTGAAGGGTGTCTATCACTCTCCTCCAGATGGGTGTCTATCACTCTCCTCCTGATGGGTTTCTATGACTCTCCTCCTGATGGGTGTCTATCACTCTCCTCCTGATGGGTGTCTATCACTCTCCTCCCGATGGGTGTCTATAACTCTCCTCCTGATGGGTGTCTATCACTCTCCTCCTGATGGGTGTCTATAACTCTCCTCCTGATGGGTGTCTATCACTCTCCTCCTGATGGGTGTCTATGACTTTCCTCCCAATGGGTGTCTATCACTCTCCTCCTGATGGGTGTCTATCACTCTCCTCCCGATGGGTGTCTATCACTCTCCTCTCGATGGATGTCTATCACTCTCCTCTCGATGGGTGTCTATCACTCTCCTCACGATGGGTGTCTTTCACTCTCCTCCCGATGGGTGTCTATCACTCTCCTCACGATGGGGGTCTATCACTCTCCTCCAGATCGGTGTCCATAACTCTCCTTCCGATGGGTGTCCATCACTCTCCTCCTGATGAGTGCCTATCACTCTCCTCCCGATGGGTGTCTATCAATATCCTATTAATGGGTGTCTATCACTCTCCTCCTGATGAGTGCCTATCACTCTCCTCCCGATGGGTGTCTATCAATATCCTATTAATGGGTGTCTATCACTCTCCTCCCGATGGGTGTCTATCACTCTCCTCACGATGGGTGTCTATCACTCTCCTCTCGATGGGTGTCTATCACTCTCCTCCCGATGAATCACCCAAGGCCCAGGTTTATACGGTCTTACATCGCCAACATATAGCCTCCTTAATTTCTATCGTCGTAAATGAGAAAGGGCAATAGAAAACCCATGTAAAACTGCTTTCAAATTTCTTATTATTAAATGAAATATGTCCTAGAACTAAGAAGGCGTGAATCAAAGGAATTGTATGACTTAGCAAGAAATGGGACAGTGCGCAAGTACCCTTGGTATTGACTTAAATTTCTCATTAGCATTTGTTTTATGGACCGACGCTGAGTCATACAAAACAACAAACAGTCTTTGCACTGACAGAATCAGTTTTGGAGTGGAAACACAGCATTTTTCTGAAGTTGTAACAGACAGACCAGTTCTATATTCGCACAATTTGTACCAGTCCACTTTCAAAACAATCGTTAAAATGCTAAAAAAATGACATTAGTCAGCTGCAAAATATCTAATAAAATTTAACCTACCTGTTCAAAAGCGCAAATTAAAAGCGGATCATTAAAATGTCGTTCATATTTGGAAAACATTTTCACTTCACTCTAGATAAACTTCTTTTTACTTCTTGTGGAAATCTCAAATGAATTTTCAAGTTAAACTACACTCACTACTGAAGACTTTCAGATATTTGCGAAAGAAGCAAATTCACAGAAAATAAGATAAGAAAAATCCCTCAATGTAGTCTTCCACGTTTTAGCGTCTCTCACTTAATACTTCCTATGGCAGCAAGTATTGGTCAAATTTAGTTATTGGTGCATACACAAAATGACCTAAATTTGCTAACAAGGAAAGTCTATTTGAAATAAACACCATGCAATTTTAATAGAAAAATATACATTTTAGGGATCGTATCAAAAGAGTGACATGGGTCGCAAAAATTTGGATATTTTGTTCACAGTGGTTTAAACTAATTGCTTCATTTTTTCCTTGTTTTGTATGAAAAAAACCCAAAAACTTAGGCAGATTTGAGTAAATGATTTATTTAAAATATAATATCGAAAATGTTGATAAAATTTGGCATAAATATTTGAAACAAAGGAAATGACGTTAAGAATAGAACCGTTTTTCTTAATTATTAATATAGAAGATAATAATTTTGGATACGCCTGTATCAAGCTTTCCCAAAAGAATTATCAGAGGTTTATCTTGTCCCAGAAATAACTAAACTTCCTAAAAGTGGCTTACAAATGCTTCAAATATGAAGCTTCAACCTAATGAAATATCATGGGTTTTAGTTTATTACAACAACTTATGATTGGGAATAAAGGTCTAAATGATATACCCATTTTAGCATAATGAGAAAGTTGTCTCCATGGTTATTTTAGTCAAGAAAACTTTCCATGTGCTTGTGTGTTCTAGTGTTCATACATGTACGTATTTTCGAGCAATATGATTTATTGCTGACAAGGTATATGTAATAACACATATTTGACTGGATTTTCCAGGTTTATCAAGAATTAGGGCAGAAAAGAATAATTGATTGATTGATGGTTTACCCTGCACTGAAGATTATTTGACTAATATGGCAGTTTTGTGTGGTTTAGTGGGAGGGGAAAGCAGCTCTTTGCCTTCAGCAAACCCCCAAACTTGACTACCAGGCAACTCTTTCACATGGGATAATAGAATGAAAGTCACACTCCGTAGTTTTTTCTTTTTTTTTTGTACAGACTGGGATTAAATTTCGAAATCAGAATCGAGAAAGTCAATTGGTAGCTTTTTGTCCAACAGGACAAATTATGGGATTGTGTTTCGTGAAATATTCAGTTAGTAGTTATACTATCTTATGCCAATGATAAACCATCATCTCCTGGAATAGAGGTTTTACTAAAACCAAAACACATAGGACAACTTGTACTACTTTCTCGAAAGCTCATATTAAACATCCCCATGTACAAAGTAGTACAAGTTGTCCTATGTGTTTTGGTTTTAGTAAAACCGCTCCATAGATGAATCTATTATAGAGGTTTTATCCATGAGCAAGTAAAATTTGTATCAAATATACTGTACATGTAGATCTTCATTTTTCCCAACCCTTAATGAACAGCTTGATTATTGGATGTTTTTTGCTGCACTCAATACTATTTCCCTTAAATGACAGCTTTGTCAAGATTAATGGCGAAAGAAATCAGGCTCATTGGCTGGAGAAAACACCAAACCTTCGCAGAGTACCTAGTGCCTCTTCAACATAGGGTGACAGAGTGCATTTTTATTTTTATTGGACTGAGTGGCGTTCGACCTTGAGATGAATTGATGAGAGGGTTGTGTCGAATTAAGAGAGAATAAATTTGAATTAAGCCACTCTTTAGTGTGGGGGAGGGGACACATACATGTGCATTCAACATTAGGTAATGATCAGTACTAACAGTATAAACTCACTCTGTCTATTGTTGAGCAAAATAACCTTGAGTATGAAGTGTTAAAACTCGTATTAACAAACCAGCTGTTTAGAATCAATATTTTCAGAAGCCTACAGAGAAAGGGGAACAACTCTGTTTTCCTTCCTGGCCTTCTCAGCAGCAAACACCAACAGGTGGCTTCTCAGTGACTCCTCACCACCAGTGGAAATCAGAGACCGGTCATTTCTCTAAAAACAAATAAAAAACAACAACATCAAAACCAAAATTTAATGTCGTTTACTTTTTATTTGAAGCTTTTACCTTTTATCAAAAATGACAAAGAGGGAACATAAAAACATTGTAACCTCAACACAGTTCAAATTTATTTTAACCATATATATATATATTTATAACCATGTGCATATTTTAAATTTTCTTGAAGGCACAACATTTATTAAAAAACGTTTACTTAATCACCTCAATTTGAAATCTCAGTAAGACAGAGGATGCAATCGGGATCATGTGACTTATATGGCAACAATGTCAGATATAGTTTGGGTATAATCTGCTACTACCAGGCAACCATAAAAACGTGCGGAAACCTTCAGCGGGTACCTGGCAACTCTTCCACATCTGGCAACTGAGTGAAAAATCCACTCAGAATTTTGTTGAATTTTTATTTGGTCTGAGTGTGAATCAAACCCGCGCCGCAGCGATGGAAGGTCTGTGTGGCACAGAGGGACGATCACTCTTAACCACTGGACCACCGAGGCCCCTGGATAGATTTGAACCATTAATGTAATACATGTAGCTGTGACAGCTCTGAGGCCTGACATAATACTATAACTGTTAGTTGTTTAGGGGTCTTGAACAGATAGATTTGAATCTGTGATCCATTAATGTAATACAAGTAATTGTGACAGTTCTGAGGCCTGATATAATACTATAACTGTTTAATAGTTGTTTAGTGGTTTTGGACATATAGATCTGAATCTGTGATCCATTAATGTAATACATGTAGTTGTGACAGCTCTGAGGCCTGACACAATACTATAACTGTTTAATAGTTGTTTAGGGGTTTTGGACATATAGATCTGAATCTGTGATCCATTAATGTAATACATGTAATTGTGACAGTTCTGAGGCCTGACATAATACTATAACTGTTAGTTGTTTAGGGGTCTTGAACAGATAGATTTGAATCTGTGATCCATTAATGTAATACATGTAGCTGTGACAGCTCTGAGGCCTGACATAATACTATAACTGTTAGTTGTTTAGGGGTCTTGAACAGATAGATTTGAATCTGTGATCCATTAATGTAATACATGTAATTGTGACAGTTCTGAGGCCTGACATAATACTATAACTGTTAGTTGTTTAGGGGTTTTGGACAGATAGATTTGAATCTGTGATCCATTAATGTAATACATGTAATTGTGACAGTTCTGAGGCCTGACATAATACTATAACTGTTAGTTGTTTAGGGGTTTTGGACAGATAGATTTGAATCTGTGATCCATTAATGTAATACATGTAATTGTGACAGTTCTGAGGCCTGACATAATACTATAACTGTTAGTTGTTTAGGGGTTTTGGACAGATAGATTTGAATCTGTGATCCATTAAAGTGGCATGAGCTGCCAAAATGTTGATATTTTTACGTTAAAACCGAATGTTGAAATTATTGGTTATTTTTCTCAAGACGTATAGTTCACAAGCTTTTTAGTGCTTCTAGTCTCGAAAATGTACGATAAAGTATTGGCTTAGAATGAATGAATGGTCGTCCCAGTTATTTAAATTCTGTTTACTTTTTCAAACACGTTTTTGGTTTGTACAGGCCACATACTGTATGGATTTTTCTCATTCCAACGCCAAATATTTAGTTTTTCGATACTGTTTTGGCGATCAAACATTATGAAAAAAGTGTGAATTTTGGCAGCTCATGCCACTTTAATGTAATACATGTACTTGTAACAGCTCTGAGGCCTGACATAATACTATAACTGTTAGTTGTTCTCACCTCGACAGCATTGATGAATGTCTGTATAGTGATGTAATCAGCTCCACCATGCCCATGTAAACCCGCAGGTAGTTTCTTATCATTGGACTTATACACTTCTGAAAAACAGGGGGAAAATAAGGTTATTATCACTACTTGTACTCTTTTCTGGTAAAGTCAAGGTTTTATTACATAAAACCGATAAATTACGATAAATCCTATATTAAATTTTCAACTTCATAATTTACAGAAAATGTAAATCAAACAAGAAATTCAACCCTGACAATTCAGCTTTTTATTGCAACAAAAAAGTTTGTCCAGGCTAGTGTGTTTTCTGCAGAAAATGGATTGTCTGTCTATTTATATAATGGACATTATCAGAAATCAGCAAAAAATATTTTACAGTGGAAAAATGAGATTTAACTGAAGCCATGGTGAACTGTGAGGGGTGAAAAACATCAGTTGAAATCATGTCTGTGTTTCATACAAGCAAAAAATGGTTACATCTTGCAGATTTTGTGTGATTAAGACAAGGGCTATTAAAGCTAAGGTACCGTACGGGAACTGAATATTGGGGTTACTTGCCCCATGAGAGAATTCTTGGATGTATATAGACCTTTGGCATTTAGTTTATATAAAACTATGCAAGATTTGATATCAACATTTAACATAATACTAAATAATAGATCAATCAAATGATATGATGATTTTTATCTCGTCAATAATGGAATTTCTGGGTACATGTACATAAAATATGAGCCAGATTTATAAAGAAATACTTACTTTTCTCTTTAGTTCTAAAGTCATAATGGTAGACAGGGTCACCAAAGTTACAGGTTATCTCCCCCTGATCAAAACAATAAAATGGGTCAGTCAGTTTGTTTTACACAGCATTTAAGAATATTTTACTTAATAATAAATATACAAGAGGCTGATTACCACCTTGGGAATCCGACCGTCGCATCCACATCAACTTGATTTAAGGGACGAGTCGTTATACAGTTTACCATGTACATGTAAGCCAGACTAGAACTCTCAGCACATTGACTCGGAGCCTTTGTTGGTTTAAAGTCAGTCATTTTTAAACAATTCAGCCCATAGAGAACATCCGTGCTTTCTAAGGACTATGGTTTTGATAATAGTCATGTACTTAAGAAATAAATGACGTCCTGGTGACGGTCCTCGACCTCAAATCTAGGTATCTTCCACCACAAGCCCTTTATTTAGCAGTACACCACTCACCAAGAAGTCCTTTTTTTCTATTCTAATACATATCATATGTAAATTAATTCAATTTCAGTATACAAAATGTCAGGGTTTTAAGTCGAAAACCAGCCTTTCCAAGCTACATATGAATTTTTAGACCCTCCCATGAGTAACCAGAGCCAATCAAAAATGCCCTGAAGTAACCCATGTGTAGAACGTATAGCGGATGAAATCAGAGCTGTCCACTCAAACGCGATGACGTCGTAATTCTGGAATGTTTTGATGTGATCATCCATTGCTCTCTGTCAAGTGACATCTAAAGCAGCCAAGTAACCAAATAATTGACATCATGAAGTTTGAATCTTCTGACATGTTGGACAGCTGTCACTCAGAGCATTAGGTCCAAAGTTATTCTACACAAACTCACCCCTTATTTATAGCTCAAAGTGTTTTAAACCTGCAAAGGTAATTTATTGTCTTAGATAATGGGTCTTTGTTTTTACTACAGTATCTCTTTAATATCAACCGAGTTAAAGGTGTATCAGAATATATCTTATGGGAGAGCTGTTTTAATTATCAAACCATACATAAGTTATATGACCAAACCCATAGTAAGGTTTTGGACAAAGGAAGATTATTGATTCCAATTGATACATTTCTGCAAAAGTATCTTTCACTAAAAACAGAAAATGTGAATACCTGCAGGCGTCGAAGATATTCAAATTTCAGTATGTCTAGGAAACACAATCACTTTTTCATTTACCAGTTGTGGTGAAAATATTTGTTATGGCCTATGATATATGAATATTGATGTGGGTTCTAAAGTATATACTGGAGTGCAATAAGTACGACATCCCATGTAACATCATATAATAAATGCATCATGATAAAAGCATTTAAACGATTTCTTCATGAAAATACAGTTACTCACCATTGTCCCATGTATCTTGACTTCTCTCTTACAAACAGACTGTGTAAAAGCCACCATTGAAAAAGAAGCTGTCTGGCCTTTGTCAAATTGCATGTTCACCACCTGGGGGAAAAAACGGTATTCTTTTAGTCTTTGAATAAGTCTATGTTGCTGAAAAATCATCCTCAGATGCCCAGGGTTAAATTCTCAAAAAGTTCACCTTTTACCCCTGGGCCAATTGCGATTCAAAGCCTCGTTTTCTGGGAAAGCCCATTTACTGTCGGACCAATCAAAAGTTCTCTTCTAAACGTTGGAACTCATCAGTTTTTGAGACACATTTATCGAATTGAAGTATAAATCCAAAGGTCGTCCATCTTTGTTTTGAACATTGTCTGCATGCTTATGTAACGCCGATTCTAATTAGTGAAATTTCCGCCACAGTTTTGTGGCGGAACCAATCAAAGTCAACATGCATATTAAATTAGAAACAACGGATTTAGTTCCTCTTGTCCCACGGGTAAAATGAGCCGTGAGCGTAAGTTTTAATCGTGGGTTCAGACGATGCTGAAAAATGAGAGTTGGATTGATTGATTGATTGATGTTTTATACCACATCACTCATGACTGAAAGGCTGAGTTGCCCGACCAAGTGTTGGAGAAAAGTTGGATTGATTGATTGATTGATGTTTTATACCACATCACTCATGGCTGAAAGGCTGAGTTGCCAGACTGAGTGTTGGAGAAAAGTTGGATTGATTGATTGATTGATGTTTTATACCACATCACTCATGACTGAAAGGCTGAGTTGCCAGACTGAGTGTTGGAGAAAAGTTGGATTGATTGATTGATTGATGTTTTATACCACATCACTCATGGCTGAAAGGCTGAGTTGCCCGACCAAGTGTTAGAGAAAAGTTGGATTGATTGATGTTTTATACCACATCACTCATGGCTGAAAGGCTGAGTTGCCCGACCAAGTGTTGGAGAAAAGTTGGATTGATTGATGTTTTATACCACATCACTCATGGCTGAAAGGCTGAGTTGCCCGACCAAGTGTTGGAGAAAAGTTGGATTGATTGATGTTTTATACCACATCACTCATGGCTGAAAGGCTGAGTTGCCCGACCAAGTGTTGGAGAAAAGTTGGATTGATTGATTAATTGATGCTTTATACCACATCACTCATGGCTGAAAGGCTGAGTTGCCCGACCAAGTGTTGGAGAAAAGTTGGATTGATTGATTAATTGATGCTTTATACCACATCACTCATGGCTGAAAGGCTGAGTTGCCCGACCAAGTGTTGGAGAAAAGTTGGATTGATTGATTGATTGATGCTTTATACCACATCACTCATGACTGAAAGGCTGAGTTGCCAGACTAAGTGTTGGAGAAAAGTTGGATTGATTGATTGATTGATGTTTTATACCACATCACTCATGGCTGAAAGGCTGAGTTGCCCGACCAAGTGTTGGAGAAAAGTTGGATTGATTGATTGATTGATTGATGCTTTATACCACATCACTCATGGCTGAAAGGCTGAGTTGCCCGACCAAGTGTTGGAGAAAAGTTGGATTGATTGATTGATTGATGTTTTATACCACATCACTCATGGCTGAAAGGCTGAGTTGCCCGACCAAGTGTTGGAGAAAAGTTGGATTGATTGATTGATTGATGCTTTATACCACATCACTCATGACTGAAAGGCTGAGTTGCCCGACCAAGTGTTGGAGAAAAGTTGGATTGATTGATTGATTGATGTTTTATACCATATCACTCATGACTGAAAGGCTGAGTTGCCAGACTAAGTGTTGGAGAAAAGTTGGATTGATTGATTGATTGATTGATGTTTTATACCACATCACTCATGGCTGAAAGGCTGAGTTGCCAGACTAAGTGTTGGAGAAAAGTTGGATTGATTGATTGATTGATTGATGTTTTATACCACATCACTCATGACTGAAAGGCTGAGTTGCCAGACTAAGTGTTGGAGAAAAGTTGGATTGATTGATTGATTGATTGATGTTTTATACCACATCACTCATGGCTGAAAGGCTGAGTTGCCAGACTAAGTGTTGGAGAAAAGTTGGATTGATTGATTGATTGATGTTTTATACCACATCACTCATGAATGAAAGGCTGAGTTGCCAGACTAAGTGTTGGAGAAAAGTTGGATTGATTGATTGATTGATGTTTTATACCACATCACTCATGGCTGAAAGGCTGAGTTGCCTGACTAAGTGTTGGAGAAAAGTTGGATTGATTGATTGATTGATGTTTTATACCACATCACTCATGAATGAAAGGCTGAGTTGCCAGACTAAGTGTTGGAGAAAAGTGAGCCATTTGTCCATAGGCAACCCGATCCACATATGTTAATTAAGTGGGGGAAAAAATATTCAGAATTTTTTCAATTATACTTTTTGATTGAGTGAGAATTCAAACCAGTAACCCATTGATGGAAGGCTGAGGTGGACTGAGTAGCATTCGCTCTACTAGGCCTCCCCACTTCCCTCAAACCACAAGGGAACTGGAAGGAACCCTTATTTGAGAGCAAAGCTGCAGACTTTCAATTCAATTCAATTCAATTTTATTTCACTCCGGACCACCATGGGTGGAACTAGAGGCATTAGTAGTACAGTATATACCATAGCGTTTACAGTATTATTTCCATACAATCAAGTGGGTTAATACATACATGTACATATTATATAAAAGCGTTTGACCTATATGTATTCTAGACAGATGGGTGTCTTACTCAGGTAAAACTAAAAAGGTGGGATATATAGCATTTTTAGTACACTAACAGCAGCAATGATCTATTGATGGTTGGTCTTTTATGTCACATTTAAGATTATTTCCTAATAGGGTGATTGATTGATTGGAGTTTTACTCACGATTATTTCACATATATGGCGGCGAGTTTTCCTAATAGGGTCAGGTTGCCTGCCAGAGTTACATGTATTTGGGAGAAAATAATGATGGAAAGATGAAAACTAGAAATCTTTTTTAAAGGTTTTGAGATTCCTAAATAAAATATAATACCAATTGAGCAATAGCGGCCTACCAGACTTGTAACAGTGGAAAAAATTGACAAAAGTCACAGATAACCTCTTGATAAATATTGAGCAGTTTGGTTTTCGGGTCTCTCTTGCTAAATAAAGATCTGGGAGAAGTGGATGAGCCACTTTTAGACTGAAGAGTCTAAGGTGTAATGTTCAAAATAACTACATTGTAATCCACATCTCCCAAGACTCTATTCAGCATTAGAGAGTGGAAAACCAAACACTATATTTATTCTGTTTCATTTTGCTATTTATTCTTCTTTCTCTCGGCAAGTAAGTAAATGAACCCATGACCTGAACCCACTGTGTGGAAATGTCTCTATCCTCTCTTTTAGACCTCTTTCAAGACTGAAAGTTATATATAGTAACAGATATGTAGAATATAGCAATAGATTGATTGATTGTTTGGTGTTTTACGCCGCGCTCAAGATTATTTCACATATATGGCGGCGTTGGCAGTTTTATTGTGGGAGGAAACCGGGCTCAGTGCCCGGAGGAAACCCACGACCTTCCGCTGGTAACTGGCAACCTATAGCAATAGAGGATTCCCACAAACTTGTAACAGGAGAAAAAACAACAGAAGTGACAGATTATCTCCCTTGATAAGTATTGTTTAAAAGAGGACTAAAAATGTAAGGGGAGATAATCGGCCATTTGTTATTCTTCATTTATGCATGATTTTTAACAGTATCAGAAGCCTATCAACGGGGAAGTGTGAAAGGTCACATTACCCCATATTCAGGGCACTGGCGCCTTCGGCCTGCTTAAACTACATTATGTGACGTTTATGCGCAGTAGATTTTGAAATTGTCAACAGTTGCGCAATTTCAAATCAGAAAATAATTTCATTCTCCACTTACTGGACTATCATACCTATCGGCAATCCCAGTAACCACAGTTCGGAGAATGCATTGCTTCTTATAAAAACTTTACCAAGCACGCGACTCTGATATCTCCATTTCGACTCAAATCGTTCCAAACAAGGCTTCTTGTCTCATCCTCAACTATATGAACTTCTTCTGAAACTTTTGCTCTATCAAGTACTGTTGTCATATCTAAAACGTTCACCGTCTTTTTCTTATACATCCCATTATAGTTCATAGGAGGAAGTGAAGAAAAGCTACGGTTTCTGACTAACCGAGAGAGGGCGCTGTTTAAGGTGACTTTTGGGTCAAAAAGTGCCAATGCCCTGAATATGAATGATGTAATGGGATGTTTCACACTTCCACATTCATAAACTTCTGACAGTATAACATAAAATAGACTGAGCTAACCTGTGTACTGACTACATCATTGTTACAGTCATAAACACATCTTCCATAAGGACCAGTCTTCAAGGCTTCAACCACGTTCTCGATGTCTACAGTCTCTGTTAAATGGGACAAGGGCCAGCCTGTGTTACCCTACAATCAGACAAAAAGTATCTTTCACTAAAAACAGAAAATGTGAATACATGAGGCACCATCCAGAGATAATCAAATTTCAGTATGTTTACGATACACAATCATTCCATTTCTTTTATTTCAAAATCAACATTTTGGCAGGTAAGATTTAAGTTATTGACAAACTTTTCTGTGTCCTTCAAAAAAGTCTTTTGCCTGTATTTCTAAGAAAAGGCCACTAAAATATGCCTACCGTTTAGACGATTCAAATCATTAGACCACTTGTAGGCATATTTGGAGTTTGTTACATTCAAGTACTTACTAGACAAATCAAGTTATATGTCAAAAATACAAAATGATGATAAAACTTTAAACTGGATAAATACAGAAAACCATTCGTTCTTCTTAATGTAAGTAGTTTTCTGGATTTTAGCTGTGAGGGTGGCTTTAAAGTGGCCTGTACAACAGAACCTGACTTATTGGATATGGGAAATTATTTTCGAAACAACCTAGTAATTAAAGTGGCATGAGCTGCCAAATTCACACTTTTTTCATAATTTCTGATTGACACGATATTATAAAGAGACTTTGAAGACCATCGAAAAACTAAATGATTGGCGTTGGAATGAAGGAAATCCATAAAGTCTATGGCCTATATGAACCGAAATAGCGTTCGAAAAGTAAACTAAATTTAAATAAAAAGGACGACCATTCATTCATTCTAAGCCAAAGTTGGTTCAAAACCATACTTTAAGGTACATTTTGGGGACTAGAAGCACTAAAAAGCTTCTGAATTATACGTCTTGAGAAAAATTGCTAATAATTTCAACATTCTGTTATAACATCAAAATATCAAGATTTTGGCAGCTCATGCCACTTTAAGGTACCTGTTTGACGCCACGAACTCCGTCTAAATAAAGAGACTTGGCTGAATATGGACAGGTCTTCTCAATGGAGCAATCCAGGCAGCGTTCACCGGCACCCTCAGGCTGTTCAACAAATTCAGTAATCAGTTAAACTGGAAATATGAACTCTCAATGTGGGGCACTTAAAGATGGATTGACTAATAACCAAGTGACAAATGTCATGCTCGCAAAATATTTCTATTTAATATGTACATTGGTTTGATTTGATTGTTTAGTGTTTTACGCCGCGCTCAACATTATTTCACTTATATGGTGGCGTTGCCAGTTTTAGTGGTGGAGGAACCTAGGCTCATTGCCCGGAGGAAACCCATGACCTTCCAGTGGTAACTGGCAACCATCCCACAAACTGTAGGTCGTTTGAATGAAAACCCAGTCAGAATATGTACATTGGAAAGCCTAGGTCAACACAAAATCATGCACCATTTTTTTTTTGTTAAAGGCCCAAAAATTAGAAACTTAGTTAATATAGCCAGGATTATCATTTGGGGAAGAAAACAGGATTTCATGTCCAGAGAACAATCAAAAGCATCCCAAATGCTGCAATATAGATAATTTAGCTCTTCCCCTGGTCTTTGATTACATACTGTAAATGCCTTTATATTCGCAGATTTTTAGATGAGTTGTTATAAAAACTGGCCCAACACACCTGGTTTAACATAACACACTTGAATCATCAAGTTACAGTTAGAATTAGCGTTGGAGTTAGAGTACTCTTGTCTAGACACGTGAGTTAGAAATGAATCCCTCTTTACAAAGCTTGATTACACAAAGGAGAGTTATGCCTTAAAATAGTTAATCCCTTGAACAGTCCTATTATCGTTGGCGTCTTGGTCCGAACGCCCACTGCGTAAAACTCATAGTTCCGAAGTCAAACCCCCTGGGAGCGGATTAAAAGATTTTTTAGTAAACTCTTTCAAATTTGAGTAAATTGGAGGGGAAATAAAAGGTACGACTGATTTGAGGAACCAAATAAACTGTTCTTTCTTTCAATTTATACATAATATTTCTATTCTCTGTGATACTAATAGGAAATCAAAATATCCTGTCAGATCAGATCCGTATAATTGTACAATACAACTTTTAATGTTTACCGATCTTTGACCCTGTCTTGCGATAGCAAAAAATGACCGTGCACTATGAATTCGTTCCGAATGTCCACATTTTAATCATTTGCCATGATTCTTGGCGCGTAAACAAAAAGTTACCGAAGATGAAAAAGATCAAAACAGGTTAGATTAAAAGATTTAATAGGTTATATTCATTTACTATAGAAATTTACAAACTGTCCGATTCAAAAGTTCGGCTGATTACCGTATGGCTATAATTTATAAACTTTGTTGTTTTACTTTTACGTTTTAACTTTTCCTATTTTAGCATAAATCACTTTTGAACATCTCTGTGCTGGTTACTTAAGATTTTGTACAAGTAGGCTAAGGCCTATTGTAACACCTGGATTTTATATTCGCCGGTATTTATTTTCGCGGATAAGTGTTTACCGTGAAATTTGCGAAGATTAGGATCACGTCAAAATAAAGGCATTTACAGTATTAAACATAATTTGCACGCCACACATTGTTATGCAGATATTGCAGCCTGAAGTCAACTCCCTTCCTCAAACTTCTACAGGCTTGGCATCATTAATTAACGGAATGTTTTTTATATGCTTTTTATCCGTTTCTCGGCATGTTAAGGACATCATTAGTAAAATGTGTGTTCTGTCATGTTCACCAGTAGACTGTCAACAATGTGAATTGGTTTAAGTGATATGAGGAATCAAGGTTAACAAAGAGCTGGGAAAAAAACGGACAAAAATGTTTTCTACAGGATTGAAGATGTGTATCCCTTGCCAAACCTGCCTGGCTGGACTCAATTTCTGGGCAGTGAACGCAAAGGAAATACGCCATAGTTGGTCAAGCAATCTACGTTCAGTACCGGGTATAGCAAACAACAAAATGATACACAATTACAGGGAAATTGGAATGAAAGTTCAAAATTGTTAATAAATGTTCCCTTGGCATGGATTTCACCCAATTAAACATTAGCTGTTACCGTAAGGTCCACGTGCTAAACGATCAGACAACAAGCAATGAAAGATAAATGTGTAAGGGAGATAATCCTGATTCAAATACCTTACTCTCTTTGTTAAAATGGGCTAAGTGACCAAACGAGGAAACTGCTACACATTTACTCGAGCCCATCCAGTAGGAAATTAGGTCAAGGTCATGACACGATTTAGCCAACAATGAACAAGAGCTGTCAGCTTCCACACCCCAGTTTCCACGAACAAAGGAATGTCCAAAATGCCAGTACCCAACCTATGAAGGGGAAAAATAGATTACAATCAGTTTATGTTATCTACAACATAGGGCCAGAGGCATTCTAGGGTTTATTAGTGGCAAATTGGTTCTATGCTCATGGTATATTTGTAAGTTAACCTTCTCAAATGAAGACTTCCTAATCTACCATGAAATCTGAGAAAGTGGACTATGACTTACTCTTGAAGTCACGAGACCTCAAGTGAGCCACTAATATGACCAGTCTTTTGACCAATGAAATGCCCTCCCCAAAATTTTGAAAAACAAAACAGTGCATGTACTATAAACTCATTTTGTCAATATATAACAAAGTATTTCATAAAATTACAGACTAAAGCCAAACCCCTGTCTGTCTGCAACCTTATAAAATATTGGTTTATTACAACAGCATATGACTGGGTATAAAGGTCTAAATGACATAACCTATTTTAACACAATAAGAAATTTGTCTCCATGGTTTTAGTCAAGAAGATTTTCTCTATGCCCGTGTGTTTTAGCATTTATAATTTGTGTTGTAGGGTGTACATGCAACAACATTCTATTTTTTTAAAAAAAAGAATTTGGGATAGAATAAACTATAAAGTTTTTTTGTTATTTAAATTAGGATTGACTGAAATTTACAATTTGTAGGACACCTTGGGAAACTCACCAAAAATAAGAAATCTGAAAGTGACATGTGCTTACAAAATTCAAATTATTTCACAAATTCTTAGGTCAAAAGAAGTTTAGCATTTGAATTCAGCCCTAAGCTGAAAACCTAAACAATTGATGTTGAAATAAAAAAACAAGTACATTTAGTCAGGTTTTGCAAAATTTGTATCAACGGAAACAATGGGCTATTTTGTTTCAACAATATTTTCCCAATTTTTGGAAGCGCATGCCATTTTAAATTGAATTAACAAAATGAATACCTATAATGTTTCAGGCCATCTCAATTGGAGGATATCTACATTTAACTGGCTGAGTTTTTGATTGTATTGGTATTTACAAAATGTAACGAAAATAACACAATAATAAACATAATATACTCACTGGTTCTAAATGGTGAATATTCACAACTTCTCCAATAGCTCCAGAATCAATCAGTTCTTTAATCTTTATAGCCTCAGGGGTGTATTTCAATACATGGCATACAGCAAGGAGAACTCCATTTTCTTTACATGTGCTAACTATTTCACGACAATCTTCTTCGGTCGTCTAACAAAAGTAAAACACATGCAAATAACTTGATTCTCACAAATCTCGATTAAAATGACATGAGTTGCCAAATGAAGATCTTTTCATTCCTTTCTTTGAAAAATTTTGATTGTCAAGTGAAATCAGCTAATAGCAGGGATTTACTTTTGATAGCAATAAGTCATAAAAACTACCTTTTAAAAAATTGATAAGAATTTGTGATATGTTCTTAGAATGCTCGACCCAATTCAACAGACTGAAGGTTCACAGGTGTACCACATATGGCCGTAATTGTGACGTCGCTAAACTATGTCATTAGCATAAACAAGTAATTGGAAAATCAGCTATACACCCTTTCAGCTTAGAATCACGATTTTATGACTTTGTTTGAATTGTAAGGCATTGACGTTATTTCTCTGTTGTACGAGCTGTGAAATTTATCTACCACATTGTGTCATAGACAAAATGAGCACGATTCTGACGTCAGATTAATCCAAAAACAGAATGTAGCATCATTTTGCCACACACAGCCAATCCTTAAAGGATAAATGTTCTTTTTGAACGCCTAGCGGTGATTTGTACATGTAGGAGGCATTGACTTAAACTTGTCATTTATCCTTTAAGCCAAAAGGGTCTATTCAGAGTATTTCAATTTTCTTAAATGGAATTCAGGAATTTAACTGTTAAAGAAGAAGACAGAAGTTAACTTACAGCCATTGGCTTTTCCAGTAAAATATGGTAGCCTTTCTTGGCACATGCTACTGCTGGTTCCTACAATCAAACAATAATCAAATGAGATTAAAAGTGATGTTAAAGTGGCATGAGCTGCCAAAATTCACACTTTTTTTATAATTTTGATCGTCACAACAATAAGAGACTTTGAAGGCCATCGAAAAACTAAATGATTGGCGTTGGAATGAGGAAAATCTATACAGTATGTGGCCTGTCCGAACAAAGAACGTGCTCGAAAACTAAACAAAATTTAAATAACCAGGACGGCCATTCATTCATTCTAAGCCAAAGTTAGTTCAAAACAAAAGTTACAATACATTATCGTACATTTTCGAGAGTAGAAGCACTAAAAAGCTTCTGAATTATACATCTTGAGAAAAACAGCCAATAATTTCAACATTCTGTTTTAACGTCAAAATATCAACATTTTGGCAGCTTATGCCACTTTAACTGTTTACTGAATTCCAACTAACCTCCCAACCAGTGGCATTTCATTGGTCGAAATGTGTAGAATTTGAGTGATTTATTCGATTCTGTGCCACCTTGGAAATATGGTTATTACCATGGAGTGAAGTTCTTTGTGTGTCATAGAATTCTTCAGTCAAGAAAAAATCCTTTAGTGACATCAGTTTAGAATGTTGTTTCATAGGCCTGAATGCTATGCTTGTCTCAAAGATCATGCAAACCCACTGTAACTTTGCAATGTCACATGTAAGAGTTATTGAATGGCTTCCCAAGTGTATGGAAGATATTTTGAGAGGTTGGCCGAGTGTGAAGCACGAGGACACACCTCTGAGAATGTCTTCTATACTCGAGGGAGCTATTCAATAACGTGCTTGTATCATGATTCGAGTGATTGACATTGTCAATCAACTAGCACGTGTTTAAATGCTGGCCAATAAACTTTACTCCCTGATACCCAGTCAAGAGAACCATACAACAACTTCCAAAATCGGAAGTTAGTCAACGCTTTTAAGCCCCGCACGCTCTCTGTCCATTAGGTATTGGATTTTTCTACGACTGCACATCAAAAGAAAAACGCTGCAACCATGATACAATAGAATTTGTTTGTTTCCCAATGTCATTTAGACCTGGCTTAAGCCTTATAAACTTTTGAAGAACTCAGCCCAGGATACATTTAAGTGAACTTCGCCTCGGAAAAATATCTGTCAGACACCAAATATCTACCCACGCAAGGGCATCATATAACTTATAATTTACGTTTTTGGGATAAACTATCAAACAAACAAACTAACACATAAAAGAAACGTCTGAGTTGCACAAAAAGAAAGTTAGTAAAGAACTGACCTTGTGATCTTTATCCTGTGTACAAATAATGACAGCATCAGCAAACTTCTCTCTCTCAATAAAATCTCGCCAATCTAAATAAACAAGATCTCATATAAACTTATATACCTGGACCCTGTTTCACAAAGCGGCGTAGATGTATTTTTTGCATAACTTTCATACTAACGTATCCCTACAGTATGGGGTGCTATGGCAGTTACGTAAAAACTTGCGCTACGCCGCTTTGTGAAACAGGCTCCCGGTATGTAGAAAAATTCTGAAATTAAAGAATAATGCATATATCATGATACATGAATAAAATGTTGATATTTTTTTAAACAGAATGTGGAAATTATCAACATTATTCTCAAGAACTGCAGCTTAGAAGCTTTTTAGTGTTACTGGTCTCAAAATTATTGGCTTAAGTATTGTTTTCACTCTGAAAATAACGGTCAGACCAAAATGGCATAGCCACATTGTATGGACAACCTGTACACCAGGGCCTAGTTTCACAAAGCGATCTTAGCTAAGTGTGATCTTAACTACCATGGCAACCAATGCTAAAGGTATACGTTGCCATTGGTAATTAAGATCACCTTAAGCTAAGATCGCTTTGTGAAACTGGGCCCAGATTCCACTGAGGTAACCACGGTAACCTATAGAAGAAGAAGCTTGGACAAGATCGCATCTTCAGATGTACAGATAAACCTATTTCATTAAACGTCCTTCATTTGCATCAATATGGCATCCACTTCCAGTCTTCAACAATGGATGAAGAGTCAAAAATCCCAACTAGAAACATATCTTACCTGAAAACACCTGTGATTCCTTGAGATCGAATTTATCTTTTGCAATTTTAGCCCTGATGGGATTAGGATCAGCAACGCCAACAATCTAAAACATTTGTTCTGTTCAATTTGGGAGCATGTAGATATCTTAAACAAAACTTCACTTTAAAAAAAGATAATCCCACTAAGGATATGTTAATTTATATATATCAAAAAAATATATATATACATATATATATAAAATATAGACATATTAATTATTAATTAGAAATTTGTCTCCATCCTTATTTTAGACAAAAAGATTTCCCTGTGCCAGTGTTTTAGTGTTCAAAAATGAATATATTATTTTGGGCCAGTTTTCAATGGCGAAAATATTTCATAGGAAAAATATCTTGTGGAAAATCCATAATTGGACAAATCCCCTAGTGTGAAGCATTACATACCCCAGACAAGACTGTTCTTGGTGTTTTAAGCAGAAGCAGAACTATATTTATGAACACTAAAACACACGGACACAGGCAAAATCTACTTGTCTAAAATAACCATGGAGACAAGTTGCTAATTGTGTTAAAAAGAGGTATATCATTTAGACCTTTAAACCCAATCATAAGTTGTTGTAATAAACTAAAACCCATGATATTTCATTAGGTTGATGACAGACTGGAACACTTTGTAATACATTGACAGTGCTTAAGCATCTTCAGCTATGGCAAGAATATTGGTAGACTGAGATTGAACCCGATATGATCATGGAAAAAGACAGTGAAAATTTTGGGTCCCCCAGAAAAACCTAGGTAGAGGTCAGAGAGGGGAGTTTAGCCCTGACCAGCATATCTTTAAAACACTTGTTCTTTTTAGAAGGTCATCATATGCTCATCATATGAAAAGCTGATTTTTCCTGCTCTTGTGTTTTAGTGTTCACAAATATATAAAAAGCTGCAGATAATGCTGTTTATGCATAGAAAACCAAATATGCATGTTTCACTGTAAGAATCTGGTATGTGACTGGTCTCTGGCAAACATCCAACATATATGTTGATAAAATGAATTATGTTTTCAGTTTTAATGCTTTAAAGTACAGAATGAGATATAAGGTTAAAGATGCATGAGCTGCCAAAATTTTGACATTTTCCTGTTTTTGATTGTTTGGTGTTTAACTTATATGGCGGCGTTGTCAGTTTTATTATGGGATGAAACCGGGCTCAATGCCCGGAGGAAACCCACGACCTTCCGCTGGTAACTGACAACCATCCCACATAGGTCGTTCGAGCGAAAACCCAGTCAGAAAATTTTCCAATGTTTTTGGGGCTGAGTGGGATTCGAACCCGCAACCCATTGGTGGAAGGCTGTTTGGATTGAGCGTCCAACGCTCTACCTACTGTGCAACGGAGGTCCCCCTGTTTTATGAAAGTATTGGCTAATTTTTTTTTTAAAAGTACAATTTTAAAGCCTTTTCGTGGTACTCGCCTTGAGAAAATCTGCTAAAGAGTTTAAGTAGGGATTTGATCTAACTTACATGTACACCTAAAATGAATGAACATTGGCGTTGGTTATTTGAATATTGTTTACTTTTAGTTTTTAAACACTATATCGGTTTGTGTAGACCACATACTGTTCTATGGATTTACTTATTCCAAAGTCAATCATTTAGTTTTTCGATGAACTTCAAACCCTCTCATTGTCTTGACAATCAGAATTTATGAATAAAGCTAAAATTTTGGCAGCTCATGTCACTTTAACATGGATTGGGGATCTACGAGTCAAAGATGGTAAAAAATATCTGTGAAATTACCTGCATACAATTTGACTGAGTAAGTGCATAATGGCTATAAGAAAGGCCTCGGTTTCCAACACCTATGCATAGTACTTTCACAACCATCCTAGCAGAATAAAAAAATAGGTTGAATTAAAAAAAATATATATATATACAGCAAAAGTTACTAAGTGAACTGATGCCCCATTGAAATTAAAAATTTTCAATAAGCTATATAAAACAAAATTTTTTTTCATGAACAATAGGCACATAGGGTTAGCCAACTACCCATCCACTTTAGTGAAGAAATTTAACCAATTTGGACTGGCTGTTTTCAGCATTTTTAACATGGAACAGGTAGGAAAATTTAAAATTTGGACTACTTGTTCAATGTAAATTGTTTTTAAAAAGACAATTTGGACTCCATAACTAAAATTTCTGGCTAACCCCCTGAGTAACCATCATGCACTTAAAATATGAAAACTAAAATGCATATAATATACAAGGCAAGAAAAAACTGAAAGGGATAACGATTGATTGATGGATGTTTTCAAGATTATGCACTCAAGATTATTCACTTATATAGGGTCAGATTTTCTTGGACGAGGAAACTCATAGCCTTCCTGGCAACTCCTCCACATACAGCGACTGAGTAAAAAAGACAATCAGATTTTTTTCAATTTTATTTGGTCTGAGTGGGATTCACTCCTGTGATGCATTGACGGAAGGCCTGGGGGCTGTTTCTCGACACTGACGTAACTTTGCGACTGGTCTTAACGTCATGGCAACATATACCTTCAACATTACTTTACGACCAGGCGCAAAGTTACGATGGGCGTAAATGTGTTGAGAAACAGTGCCCTGTGTCAGACTGAGAGACTATCACTCTCAACCTTCAAGGCCCCAACAAATAACAAGTAACAAGTAAATGAACAAAAATAAATACACACAATGGAGTCAACATGTAATTATTTTGAGGGGCCTCTGTGATCCAGTGGGTTAGAGTGATCGTCCCTCAGTCCCACACAGACCTTGGTGATCCAGTGGGTTAGAGGGATCGTCCCTCAGTCCCACACAGACCTTGGTGGTCCAGTGGGTTAGAGTAATCGTCCCTCAGTCCCACACAGACCTATGTGGTCCAGTGGGTTAGAGTGATCGTCCCTCAGTCCCACACAGACCTTGGTGGTCCAGTGGGTTAGAGGGATCGTCCCTCAGTCCCACACAGACCTTGGTGGTCCAGTGGGTTAGAGGGATCGTCCCTCAGTCCCACACAGACCTTGGTGGTCCAGTGGGTTAGAGTAATCGTCCCTCAGTCCCACACAGACCTATGTGGTCCAGTGGGTTAGAGTGATCGTCCCTCAGTCCCACACAGACCTTGGTGGTCCAGTGGGTTAGAGGGATCGTCCCTCAGTCCCACACAGACCTCGGTGGTCCAGTGGGTTAGAGTGATCGTCCCTGAGTCCCACACAGACCTTGGTGGTCCAGTGGGTTAGAGTAATCGTCCCTCAGTCCAACACAGACCTTGGTGGTCCAGTGGGTTAGAGTGATCGTCCCTCAGTCCCACACAGACCTTGGTGGTCCAGTGGGTTAGAGTGATCGTCCCTCAGTCCCACACAGACCTTCCATTGATGCAGCGCTGGTTCGAATCCTGTTCAGACCAAATAAAAATTGAAAAAATATTTGAGTAGATTTGTCACTTGGTCGTCGTTTGTGGAAGAGTTGCCAGGTACTCGCTGAAGGTTGGGGGTTTCCTTCGGGCAATGAGCCCGGTTTCCTCCCCCACTAAACCTGGCAACGTCACTATATAAGTGAAATAATCTTAAGTGCGGCGTAAAACATCACAATCAATCAATATTATTACTTTAATGATCTGGTTAAGCTGAAGAATCGAGAGACAATAAAATAATGTATATCGACTGAATATGTAAATTAAAATAATGGCAATGAAATAAAGAATAGGTGTGGAGAAAAGTTTTAAAATAAGCACAAATTAGCATGGAATAAACAGTATATAAACATCTAACACATGATACTGATAAAAGTAAGAATAAACTGAACCTGTAAATTACTGAAAATGTTAGATAGATTGATTGATTGGCGTTTTACGCCGCGCTTTATTCACTTATATGGCGGCGTTGCTAGTTTTATTGTGGGAGGAAACCGGGCTCTATGCCCGGAGGAAACTCACCGACCTTCCGTTGGTAACTGGCAACCATCCCACATAGGTCGTTCGCGTGAAAACCCAGTCAGAAAATTTTCCAATTTTCCAAACCCGCGACCCATTGGTGGAAGATGTTAGAAGTTGCATGCTAAAAAATTTAATTCAATGTAACAAAGTATAAATATTAAAATGTTGTCTTCAAAGATTGGACAGGTACATCACTGATTAAAATTGTCCCACTAACTCCATAGTTAACAGTGTTGATATATAATCTAAACAGCCAGTACCAATAAGTAACATGTTTTATTTCCACCTATTTTTTTAAATGTGGAAATTTTCTGACTGAGTTTACTGATTGCCTTGAATCGGATGGTTGGCAGATACCAGCAGAGGTTAAATCCATGAAAAATATATATTTATGAACACTAAAACACACGGGCACAGGGAAAATCTTCTTGTCTAAAATAACCACGGGGACAAGTTTCTAATTATATGTATATAGTTAAAGCGGCATGGGTTACCAAAATTCAGAATTGTCTCATAAATTCTAATTGTAAAGAGAACCATTTGAAGTACAATAAAATTAACTGCAAAACCATAAATTTCAGAACCAAAATAAACAATAATAGCAAAAAGTTAAACAATCGTAAATTTGATATAGTAAAGTAGTAAAGGAAAGTTAGGGTAAATATTCATCTATAGTGTAATCTCTATATTTCTGATTTAATGATTGATTGATTGATTCATTCATTCATTGGGGCTTAACGCCGCACTCAACAGCTAAGGTTATATGGCGATAAAAGTGCCAACTGACCAAAAGATCTTACCCACCCCCAATCCCACCTAAATTTTAACATTAAAACCTCCATTGACCATCTGATTTAATGAAGCCATTGTCAGGAGTTCCGAGAATTATGAGTAAGCCTACACCAAAAGACAGTGTGCATTTATAGAGAAAAGATACAATACAAGGATGGGTGACACTAACAAGGCATGGAAGAATAAAATGTATTTTGCATAAGTTCACAGTCATAAATATCAGTCATAATACCTAGCCAGGCTAAACAATTAAAGTGGCATGAGCTGTCAAAATTCACACTTTTTTCATAATTTCTGATCGTCACGACAGTAAGAGACTTTGAAGGCCATCGAAAAACTAAATGATTGGCGTTGGAAAGAGGAAAATCCATACAGTATACGGCCTGTGCGAACCGAAAACGTGTTCGAAAAGTAAACAAAATTTAAATAACCGGGACGACCATTCATTCATTCTAAGCCAAACTTGGATCAAAATAATACTTTATCGTACATTTTCGAGACTAGAAGCACTAAAACGCTTCTGAATTATACCTGTTTAGAAAAATAGCCAATAATTTCAACATTCTGTTATAACGTCAAAATATCAACATTTTGGCAGCTCATGCCACTTTAAGCAATCATCTGTCGCTAGATCAATGCTTTTGATTTTAATTAAGTCATCATCGGGAGATGATGACTTAATTTAAGTCGAAATATTGAGATTGCACCACGAATATTTACAGAGTTTCCTTTTTACTTTACTATTTCAAGTTGTTCAGTGGTAAATTTGACTTGAGATGTCTAAGATGACAACAGAGACAATAACAACTTAAACACCAAACAAAACTTATAAATTCTTACATGTGATGGTTGAGGTTCTGATTAATAAGAAAAAAAAACAGAAAAAATAAAACCCAAATGGCTACCCGACCAAGGAAAAACGCAAAAAAATTGTAATAAAATCAAACAATTGATAAATTTCAAAATACAGGTAGGATGCACATAAAAATGGTCTCATATATGGTAAGTTACCTGCATACAAACAGGATGGGCGAGCGTGTAATGGCAGTACCTCATACCCCGATTTCCTACTCCTATCACAATGGCGTTAACAACCATCTTCCTATTACAAAAGAAATATGTGCGGAAACCCTGATGAATTTTAACAGCATTCGAAACAAAAAACAAATTTTATTGATTTGGCCATTTAACCAGCCTTGACCCACTTCAGTGGAAGCCAAAAAAATAATATGCCCATTTCTCATCTCAGTTGCCCAAAAAATAGTTTGGTCAAAGTAAACATTCCTTTGTCATCTGTAAACTTAAAAGAAACATCTTTTTTAATCGCTTATGTTTGACTTTCACGTTTTCTGGACTATCATCATGTTTCCAATACAATGTTTGTAATACCAAGAAGATATCAATAAATCAATATTACAGAAATGGTTGATCTTAAAAAGTAACATATTTAACATGTTGGATGACTGACCAGGGGTATATCAGAAAAATATATTAGATATTCAACTAACTGAAGTAGTGTCAGTTCTAGAACTTTTCAATGATATCAAATGTCTACAGACATCTTGTTACTTAGGTTTGGATAATTGTTTGTAGGTGCCATGTAGACTATTTTGGGTAGACCAGTGATTGTCATAAATTAATATAATAATAAATAATATACAGTGAGACCTGTACTTTTATTATATACTGGGTCAGTATCCCTTCTGCCCGATTCTCGTAAATCTGCACCATTGCATTGATCAATGTGTAAATCACATAAAAATTATAATTTACCAATTGGGTGGGAAAATGTGATGCAGTTAAATATATTAATTCAATTTACACAATAATAATTAATCATAATGAAAGTATTTGATTAAGATCTCACTCAGAGAGTCAGAGTGGCCTTTTCAGTTAGCTTGGCGATGGTCAGGAACAAGTGGCTTAATCATTTCGAAATTCAACTTGATCACACGAATGATTATCAAACTTAAAGAAAGCATGGAATGATACTGTTATTTCACAAGTCTAAGTGATTATCAAGTAATATTATAATCAGTCAGTAACTGACTAGTGAGGAAGTGAAGTGAATAAGCAAGGTTAAGAATATGAGGAGTTGACCTAGTAATAGTATTGTAAAACAAGTGTTAACAGCTGTTTGATGCGATGACAAGCTATAAGATAGATGTACCATTATGTATACAGTCAAATGGATGAATATTGGGACTTGTGCAAGTTATGAAACATAAAATTTTAAGAATTAAAGTAAAATATTTAACGGATTTCTGATGGCACTCACGTTTAGTTTGTTGTTTGGACTCACGTGCCTTCCCGGTATTGTCAGCCTCGACTTGGTTCAACCAATGATATCTACTGGATCGCTCATGTGACCACGCCTTCTCTACCATCTCGCCGCTTTCCTCGTGTTTTACGACCCGATTTTGGCCTCCACTGCTTCTGTGATTTTGCTAAAAGTACAGATCAAAATGGCTGATGCAAAGACTCAACTAACGCGGGATGGAACCATGCAAGTGACTGCCAAGGTAATTAAAAATCAGCGCAGGTTTTTTGAGGTTATTACTTTATAAAGTGAGCAAACATTATTCGTATGTCTCCCATTACCAACAACCATGTTTTGATCCAAACACCTGACCTATATACTTTGTTTTCTGTGTATTATTTTAAAAATTAAGAAACTTTTTTCATATTGCCACCTTATTTCAAGGTTTTTCTTGTAAGTAAACGGAAATTGGTTTCTTAATTCCCATATCCCGATGGTGTAAATTTCCTTTAAACCAGAGCTGTCGATTCAAGATGGCGTCGACAGGTTCAGGGGACAAGGTCAGTCGATCCCACACCAGCGAAGAATATTCCAAGTTTCTGCGAGCCGTGACTTGTTTTTGTTCCCCAGACTCTTACAGATCAAATAATGGATGGATGTTGACGCCCATGCTGTGTGTATTTAGAGCTGTCATAGGGTAGTCCATCTATTTGCACTGTTTCAATTACAAACTTTTAAGTTAAAACAGTGTACAGTATACTAGTACTACTACTAGTACTAGTATGTTATCACTACGTACTACACTGCTACAGACGTACACATGTATATTTTTACAATAATGAACAGGTGAACTCCCTGTTATTTTAGTATTAGCTCTAAACCACATTAGTAAAAGTAGTATATAGTATAATAATATATATAATATTATATTATTATTATGCCATTCAACTCCTAAGTGGGCTTTTCAACTCATTCAGTAATTACTAATTATATTTTGTAGGCAGCGGAAAATTAAATGGCTTTGATGAATGTTTAAAAAACTGGCTATGCAACTTTTTAATATACATATTATATTGGTGCATTGAATAATCATATTTTTCTTATCTTAATTTATAATTGATATGATATAATAAATTGAAAATCAGAATAAAAGACAAAAAAAAATTAGGATTAATCAATGAAATTCAATTACCATTTAGCCCGCTTTAAAAAGTTTTCTGTTTAGGAACTAGATTGTGAAAAACCTGGGCACGGCTTGCCAAGGGCCGATTTCTTTATTAATTTTAAGACTCAGATTGGTGCCCAGTCTGTGCCAGATGTCTGTCTCAAGATGTTTTGAGTTGGTTTGTGTACAAAACTTTTCTTTGATAAAGATTTGAAACAACTGAAATCAGTTGACTCAAAAGCCCACACCCAATCCCAATCACAAATCAATTAAAGGCTACAATTATTTAAATTTCTAGACCCAGCAGAAGTGACCAGTAATTTGATCAAGTAAAAAGTATTATTGTGTCTACCTTCAGTTTTTGTCTGACTTTGCACAACTTGTCTTTGTTTTCTTATC
Source organism: Lepidochitona cinerea (assembly GCA_963971465.1). NCBI lineage: Eukaryota > Metazoa > Mollusca > Polyplacophora > Chitonida > Tonicellidae > Lepidochitona > Lepidochitona cinerea. Next base: position 12,891,451 of record OZ020560.1, on the reverse strand, counting down.
CCTACACAAATAATCTAAAGCTTAGCCAGTCCCACCCATTTTCTCTTGTCCTACAACTAGTGTGTTAGGAAGGACATTTCAACTTGGTTCAGTCCTCAATTGGTCACGCTTTTACCTGTAATTTAGTTCATGTCTAGCCTGTAGACAGGATTATATAAAGCCAATTTGTCTTTTTTTTTATTATTCGCTATCCTGCACAAATATGCTAAAATCAAAACAGGTTGGACTCTTTAAAGGCACACTTGCCGCGAAAATCAGGGATATTGTTTACATTAAAAAAGAAAGTCCGTTTTCTGTATTTTCCCCAGACAATATAAGTTAGGAACTTTCTATTTTTACCAAAATTTAAAAGTTTGGACGTCACTTTGTATTTTTAATTTGAATTTGAAAATTTGAATTGTTAGGTGCCCCTAACGTAAACAAACCAAACTGCCCCCTATTGGCGATTTTACGTTTCAGTCGAGTGAGTGAACTAACGGAACAGTGTAATTTTACGTAGGCCTATTTATCTGAGAAATACAGACTGACGATTGGTTAACAGTGACTGGAAAAGCCTGCTGATAATTATTTGAGTGTAAACCACAGTTAAAAAGGCCTGGAATGAGGGTAATCCAACACAAAAGTTGACCGACACTGATCGTTGTTGTTGTAATCAGGCTTCGATTCTTCGTTTGTTTTTCACCCCATTTCTACATTTTAAAGCTAACTAGACATGTTTTATGTGTCCTATGTTTAAGGTTAGTTGTATAAGTTGTAGTAAGCTCATGTAAATTGGTTTTCTTAGCAAATTTAAACAGGCTACGGCGGCAAGTGGGCCTTTAAGGTTTTTAAGGCTTGCACAAGGTAATGTTTTCAGGACTTTCCGAAAAAGTTTGTTATTTAGCTGAAATTTTGTGTGAGTCTTGAACTGACTTAGGTCCAATACACAAACATATCAGTACAGCTGTAGTGTAAGTACTACCATACAATATATTAATCAGTGACCTGGGAACTTTTTGGACCTTTGTAATTTGTATATTCAAATGAACACATGCTGAAACGGTGTTATCTCTCAGAATATGTTCTAGGTATCCTTTTATTACCTATGTAAAATCCAAAGAAACATTTTGATCTAATGGCCTTGTCTACAATTTTTTTTTAAATTTACAACTCTTTTAAACATTGAAACTGTCCAAGAAATATTATGAGAGCAAAAACACTATACAAAATTGTAGACGAAAGACTCTGTTACAATTTTTAATTACGGATATATGGAAAATAATTTGGTCTGCTTCGATTATTTTGCCTAAAGAGAATAAATATTCCATATTAGGGCAGTTTGAAAGCAGACACCTGAAAGCAGCTAACAAACTTTCAAACAATGAGGGTCACTTCCGAACCTTGATATCCCACTCAGTCCAAAAAAAATGGAAAATTTTCTGACTGGGTTTTCTCTCGAACGACCAATGTGGGATGGTTGCTAGTTACCAGCAGAAGGTCGTGGGTTTCCTCCGGGTGTAGAGCCCGGTTTCCTCCCACAATAAAACTGGCAACGCCGCCCTGTAACTGCTGTAAGTGAAATAATCTTGAGCGCGGCGTAAAACACCAAACAATCAATCAATCAAAATTCTCACTCTTCTGACAAATATCTCCCAACTCATTTTTATGTGAACTATGTTATACAGGAGGGTATAGAGTACCTAGAAGCCAACAACCGACACAAATTAATAGAAGCACAGGGATTAAAGCCCTCTGAAGAAGAACCAGCCAATGAGGATGCAGGAGCAGCTGCCGCAAGTCCCGAGAAACCTAACCTTGCCAGAGCCGGTACCATGGCAGTCACCGCAAAGGTAAGGAACCGTGATCATTTAGGGAACATCCATACATCTTATTTTTGTGCCAATCAATATTCAGTTTACACTTACAGGTGACTTTATTCTTAATGTTTCCTAAAAATGGTCACTTTATGTTCCTCAATATGCACACTCAGCATTTCTGTTAAACAAAAAAAATCACTCAAACATGTTTTTGCGATACTCTGGTTTCTTATAGTAATATGAATTTGACAATGTTTTTGCGATACTCTGGTTTCTTATAGTAATATGAATTTGACAATGTTTTTGCGATACTCTGGTTTCTTATAGTAATATGAATTTGACAATGTTTTTGCGATACTCTGGTTTCTTATAGTAATATGAATTTGACAATGTTGCGATACTTTGGTTTCTTATAGTAATAAGAATTTGACAATGTTTTTGTGATACTTTGGTTTCTTGTTGTAATATGAATTTGACAATGTCTTTACGATAACAAGTTTGCTTTCTTGTAGTAATATGAATTTGACAACGTTTTTGCGACACTTTGGTTTCTTGTAGTAATATGAATTTGTCAATGCTTTGTGATACTTTGGTTTCTTGTAGTAATATGAATTTGACAATGTTTTTGCGATACTTTGGTTTCTTATAGTAATATGAATTTGACAATGTTTTTGCGATACTTTGGTTTCTTATAGTAATATGAATTTGACAATGTTTTTGCGATACTCTGGTTTCTTATAGTAATATGAATTTGACAATGTTTTTGCGATACACTGGTTTCTTGTAGTAATATGAATTTGTCAATGCTTTGTGATACTTTGGTTTCTTGTAGTAATATGAATTTGACAATGTTTTTGCGATACTTTGGTTTCTTATAGTAATATGAATTTGACAATGTTTTTGCGATACTTTGGTTTCTTATAGTAATATGAATTTGACAATGTTTTTGCGATACTCTGGTTTCTTGTAGTAATATGAATTTGACAATGTTTTTGCGATACTTTGGTTTCTTATAGTAATATGAATTTGACAATGTTGTTGCGATACTTTGGTTTCTTATAGTAATATGAATTAGACAGTGCTGTTGCGATACTCTGGTTTCTTATAGTAATATGAATTTGACAATGTTTTTGCGATACTTTGGTTTCTTATAGTAATATGAATTTAACAATGTTTTTGCGATACTTTGGTTTCTTATAGTAATATGAATTTGACAATGTTTTTGCGATACTCTGGTTTCTTATAGTAATATGAATTTGACAATGTTTTTGCGATACTCTGGTTTCTGATAGTAATATGAATTTGACAATGTTTTTGCGATACTCTGGTTTCTTATAGTAATATGAATTTGACAATGTTTTTGCGATACTCTGGTTTCTTATAGTAATATGAATTTGACAATGTTTTTGCGATACTCTGGTTTCTTATAGTAATATGAATTTGACAATGTTGCGATACTTTGGTTTCTTATAGTAATAAGAATTTGACAATGTTTTTGTGATACTTTGGTTTCTTGTTGTAATATGAATTTGACAATGTCTTTACGATAACAAGTTTGCTTTCTTGTAGTAATATGAATTTGACAATGTTTTTGCGACACTTTGGTTTCTTGTAGTAATATGAATTTGTCAATGCTTTGTGATACTTTGGTTTCTTATAGTAAGATGAATTTGACAATGTTTTTGCGATACTTTGGTTTCTTGTAGTAATATGAATTTGTCAATGCTTTGTGATACTTTGGTTTCTTATAGTAAGATGAATTTGACACTGTTTTTGTGATACTTTGGTTTCTTGTTGTAATATGAATTTGACAATGTCTTTACGATAACAAGTTTGCTTTCTTGTAGTAATAAGAATTTGACAATGTTTTTGCAATACTTTGGTTTCTTGTTGTAATATGAATTTGACAATGTCTTTACGATAACAAGTTTGCTTTCTTGTAGTAATATGAATTTGACAATGTTTTTGCGACACTTTGTTTTCTTGTAGTAATATGAATTTGTCAATGCTTTGTGATACTTTGGTTTCTTATAGTAAGATGAATTTGACAATGTTTTTGCGATACTCTGGTTTCTTGTAGTAATATGAATTTGGCAATGCTTTGTGATACTTTGGTTTCTTATAGTAAGATGAAATTGACAATGTTGTTGCGATACTTTGGTTTCTTATAGTAATATGAATTTGACAATGTTGTTGCGATACTCTGGTTTCTTGTAGTAATATGAATTTGTCAATGCTTTGTGATACTTTGGTTTCTTATAGTAATATGAATTTGACAATGTTTTTGCGATACTCTGGTTTCTTGTAGTAATATGAATTTGTCAATGCTTTGTGATACTTTGGTTTCTTGTAGTAATATGAATTTGACAATGTTTTTGCGATACTCTGGTTTCTTGTAGTAATATGAATTTGTCAATGTTTTTGCGATACTCTGGTTTCTTGTAGTAATATGAATTTGTCAATGCTTTGTGATACTTTGGTTTCTTATAGTAATATGAATTTGACAATGTTTTTGCGATACTCTGGTTTCTTGTAGTAATATGAATTTGTCAATGCTTTGTGATACTTTGGTTTCTTGTAGTAATATGAATTTGACAATGTTTTTGCGATACTTTGGTTTCTTATAGTAATATGAATTTGACAATGTTTTTGCGATAACAAGTTTGCTTTCTTGTAGTAATATGAATTTGACAATGTTTTTGCGACACTTTGTTTTCTTGTAGTAATATGAATTTGTCAATGCTTTGTGATACTTTGGTTTCTTATAGTAAGATGAATTTGACAATGTTTTTGCGATACTCTGGTTTCTTGTAGTAATATGAATTTGGCAATGCTTTGTGATACTTTGGTTTCTTATAGTAAGATGAAATTGACAATGTTGTTGCGATACTTTGGTTTCTTATAGTAATATGAATTTGACAATGTTGTTGCGATACTCTGGTTTCTTGTAGTAATATGAATTTGTCAATGCTTTGTGATACTTTGGTTTCTTATAGTAATATGAATTTGACAATGTTTTTGCGATACTCTGGTTTCTTGTAGTAATATGAATTTGTCAATGCTTTGTGATACTTTGGTTTCTTGTAGTAATATGAATTTGACAATGTTTTTGCGATACTCTGGTTTCTTGTAGTAATATGAATTTGTCAATGTTTTTGCGATACTCTGGTTTCTTGTAGTAATATGAATTTGTCAATGCTTTGTGATACTTTGGTTTCTTATAGTAATATGAATTTGACAATGTTTTTGCGATACTCTGGTTTCTTGTAGTAATATGAATTTGTCAATGCTTTGTGATACTTTGGTTTCTTGTAGTAATATGAATTTGACAATGTTTTTGCGATACTTTGGTTTCTTATAGTAATATGAATTTGACAATGTTTTTGCGATACTTTGGTTTCTTATAGTAATATGAATTTGACAATGTTTTTGCGATACTCTGGTTTCTTGTAGTAATATGAATTTGACAATGTTTTTGCGATACTTTGGTTTCTTATAGTAATATGAATTTGACAATGTTGTTGCGATACTTTGGTTTCTTATAGTAATATGAATTTGACAGTGCTGTTGCGATACTCTGGTTTCTTATAGTAATATGAATTTGACAATGTTTTTGCGATACTTTGGTTTCTTATAGTAATATGAATTTGACAATGTTTTTGCGATACTTTGGTTTCTTATAGTAATATGAATTTGACAATGTTTTTGCGATACTCTGGTTTCTTATAGTAATATGAATTTGACAATGTTTTTGCGATACTCTGGTTTCTTATAGTAATATGAATTTGACAATGTTTTTGCGATACTCTGGTTTCTTGTAGTAATATGAATTTGTCAATGCTTTGTGATACTTTGGTTTCTTGTAGTAATATGAATTTGACAATGTTTTTGCGATACTCTGGTTTTTTGTAGTAATATGAATTTGTCAATGTTTTTGCGATACTCTGGTTTCTTATAGTAATATGAATTTGACAATGTTTTTGCGATACTCTGGTTTCTTGTAGTAATATGAATTTGACAATGTTTTTGCGATACTTTGGTTTTTTATAGTAATATGAATTTGACAATGTTTTCGCGATACTTTGGTTTCTTACAGTAATATGAATTTGACAATGTTTTTGCAGTACTTTGGTTTCTTATAGTAATATGAATTTGACAATGTTGTTGCGATACTTTGGTTTCTTATAGTAATATGAATTTGACAATGTTTTTGTGATACTTTGGTTTCTTATAGTAATATGAATTTGACAATGTTTTTGCGATACTTCGGTTTTTTATAGTAATATGAATTTGACAATGTTGTTGCAATACTTCAGTTTCTTATAGTAATATGAATTTGACAATGTTGTTGCAATACTTCAGTTTCTTATAGTAATATGAATTTGACAATGTTGTTGCATTACTTCAGTTTCTTATAGTAATATGAATTTGACAATGTTGTTGCAATACTTCGGTTTCTTATAGTAATATGAATTTGACAATGTTGTTGCAATACTTCAGTTTCTTATAGTAATATGAATTTGACAATGTTGTTGCAATACTTCAGTTTCTTATAGTAATATGAATTTGACAATGTTGTTGCAATACTTCAGTTTCTTATAGTAATATGAATTTGACAATGTTGTTGCAATACTTCGATTTCTTATAGTAATATGAATTTGACAATGTTATTGCGATACTTCGGTTTCTTATAGTAAGATGAATTTGTAATCAGTTCTATAATTAACTGTTTTTGTTATTTCTCTGTAGGAGGGCAATGAACTACTGGGCGATGATAAACCTGACGCAGACGCACAAACAAGGGGACAGCAGAAGAAAATAGAAGAGATATCAGCTGAAACAGAACCTGTATCTCCAGCAAAGAAACCCAAGATGTCAAAGGATACGACAATGATTGGTACTGCCAAAGTAAGTAGAAATACACCTCGTTAGAGGTTCCCGTCATTTTCTTGAGCCAAGTTAAAATCTTCATTCCGGGTTTAGCCATGGCGGAATACTCCACTGCCACTGATTTTTTTTTTTTTTTTTTTTGATTTTTTTTTCACCAGTGATTTATAGACATAATACAAATATACAGTAAGAATTCTGCTAATTCAAGTACTCAAAACATTACGAAAAGCACTCTTAAAGTGAGACTTTTCGTTGGGTGCTTACCTCCTGCATGGAGCGACCGATAATCCTATCGAGCAATTGCTATTGTTGTTGTTTTATACCAAACATGGCAGAAAGCAGTCTAATGATTTGTTATCTTCACATTGCTCGTCCTTGAATTAGAAGAATTCTTACTGTATACATAAAGACATATAAAATATAGTATATAAATATGAGTATTTAATATAATGATATCTGGCGGGAATAAAGCCCCATGATGCTTGTTCTATCCCAGAGAATAATTAGAACTTATTTGATTGATTGATTGGTGTTTTATGCCGTGCTCAAGATTATTTCACTTATATGGCGGCGTTCCTAGTTTTAGTGTGGGAGGAAACCGGGCTCTATGCCCGGAGGAAACCCACGACCTTCCGTTGGTAACTGGCAACCGTCCCACATACATGTAGCAACTTATTTGACAAACTTACAGTACAGCAATGTCAAAATATAATTGCACAAAGAATTTGTCAAATATTTCTGTGGAGCAAAATTACATGATAGAAAATGGATTTTGGTAATAATAATTTACGAGAATCCTTTTAGATTCTTGTTGAGATTTTTTTTAATACTTGAAGTACCCGGAAAAATAAACGATCAAATAGCTAATTCTCTTTCAATGAAATGTTCCCTATATTCAGGGGGCCTCCGTGGCTCAATTGGTAGAGCGTTGCACGCTCAATCCAAAAGCCTTCAACCAATGAGTCGCGGTTTCGAATCCCACTCAGTCCAAAAAAATTGGAAAATTTTCTGACTGGGTTTTCATTCTAACGACCTATGTGGGATGGTTGCCAGTTACCAGCGGAAGGTCGTGGGTTTCCTCCGGGCATAGAGCCCTGTTTCCTCCCACAATAAAACTGGCAACGCCGCCATATAAGCGAAATAATCTTGAGCGCGGCGTAAAAAACACAAAACAATCAATTAATCTTATATTCAGGGGGCCTCCGTGGCTCAATAGGTAGAGTGATGGACGCTCAATCCAAAAAGCCTTCCACCAATGGGTGGTGGGTTCGAATCCCACTCAGACCAAACAAATTGGAAAATTTTCTGACTGGGTTTTCACTCTAATGACCTATGTGGGATGGTTGCCAGTTACCACCGAAAGGTTGTGGGCCCACTCCGGGCAATGAGCCTGGTTTCCTCCCACAATAAAACTGGCAACGCCGCCATATACATGTAAGTGAAATAATCTTGAGTGCGCCGTAAATCGCCAAACTATCAGTAATTTAAACCCTATTTTTGGCTTCTCATTCCACTTTAACCGGACTGTTTTGGTTTTGTTAATTGATCTCTAAACTATAATAAATAATTATCTGTAATATATTTTATTGAATTAAGGAAGCCAAAGCTCTCCTGGGAAATGAAAAACTGGGTGACACTCGTCAAGAAACAAAAGCCAAACAGAAAAAGACACCCGTAAAACGAGAAACTACAATGGCCAAAACCATGAAAGAGGGTAAGATCATTATTTTTCTAATCTATTTTTTATCTTTCCCTTTATTCTGAAACAAGGTTTTGTGGGTCACATGTTCAAATTCCAGCTATTGTTTTGTTGATAACCAAACTGGAATCGCCTCCCTTGTATTAGAAAACTTTTGAAAGTCTCCTCCAAGTTGGGCAGTACAAATGGTATGTTGGGAACGCAGACTTTGCTTGTGTCGTCTGGTGTCCGTCAACTAGGGCTTGTCTGCAAGATATCTCCAGATATTTTTTGGGGTGTCTTTTTTTTATCGGTTTTCCATTAGCCCCCTATTTGGATATTTTCATTGGTTGTATGAACTTTTCAACTTTTCTTGGTCAGTTATTTTTTCTGTTCTGTCCAATCAGAAGGTTACTACATCTTGTGATATATTTTTTTTATATCTTTTTGGCGTTCTTTTCTGTAATTTATAAAGTTTTGTATGTCTCTTCGTTTGGTCAAATAATATTTTGACAATGACATTGTGTTTTTTATGTGTGGGGGAGACGTTGTTTATGGTACCAAGCTTGCCTAATGGGTCTCTTTTACTCGGTAGAAAAATGAACCATTATGACCACCCAAGCAGTTCATTGTTTGGCCACAGATTCAAATCCCAATCAGTTCAAAGAAAAAAGGGAGGCTCAGTGGGCTTAAGTGATAGTCCCTCAGTCCAACACAGGCCTATCGGTGTGCTCACGAGAAACAATCAATACTCATTAAATAAATAAAGTATTATTAACAATCAATCAATCATGTGGCTGTCACAATCAATGTAATAGTTTAGCACTTCACATTCATTCTGCACTCAAAGCACCATTTTTTTTTTTAATTTCCATTTCTATGTTTATTTTATTCAGCCCAAGATTTAGTTGGAGATGTTGAGACAACTGGACGACGAACTCGCTCTCAATCCCGAGGAGACGCCAAGCCATCACCTCCCAAACGGGCGGGCACAATGCAGGCAACAGCCAAGGTAAGCTTTTACAAAATGCTATACTGAAAGTCTTAGTAAATTTCGAAAATGTAGTTGACTTTCTGTCAAAAATGTTCATTTAGTGTGCTATTTAAGGAATTCCCTGTTGCTTTGTTTTGTGTTGAGCATGCGCCACACCCACAAAGGGCTCGTACCGCGCAAGCTAACCCTGGTAGATTCTCAATCTGTAAATGAGGATCCGGTGGGCCAGTGGGTTAGAGTAATCATTCCTCAGTCCCAAACAGACCTTCCAGGCTTCCATTGATGCGGTGCGGGTTCGAATATGTAATCACACTCAGACTAAATAAAAACTGAAAAATTTCTTAGTGGATTTTTCACTTGGTCGCCCTATGTGGAAGAGTTGTCAGATACTCGCTGAAGGTCGGGGTTTCCAACGGCCATTGAGCCCCGTTCCTTCCCCACTAAACCTGCCATATAAGTGAAATAATCTTGAGTGCTGTGCAAGACATCAATCCCTCTGTAAACAATGTAGACAAAGGAATACCCAACTAAAAATCCCTATCCAGCGGTCGGTTGGGGCAAGGAAAGTTTACAGTATAAACAAGTCGAATGGCACACATTGTAACGATGTTTGTCCCAGGCATGTCCCTTAACACATACAAAGGAGAATGTTCTGTCAAAAGTTATAACACACTGCACTTGCTGTTGCACAGGACTTAGCTTTCCCAAATTAATACATATATCTTAACTTATCAAGAAAACTTTCCTTAAAGTGAGCTGCCAAAATTCACACTTTTTTCATAATTTCTGATCGCCACGACAGTAAGAGGCTTTAAAGGCCATCGAAAAACTAAATGATTGGCGTTGGAATGAGGAAAATCCATACAGTATGTGGCCTGTACAAACAGAAATAGTGTTCGAAAAGTAAACAAAATTTAAATAACCGCGGGACGACCATTCATTAATTCTAAGCCAAAGTTAGTTCAAAACAATACTTTATCGTACATTCTCAAGACTAGAAGCACTAAAAAGCTTCTGAATTATACATCTTGGGAAAAATAGCCGAAAATTTCAACATTCTGTTTCAAGGTGAAAATATCAACATTTTGGCAGCTCATGCCAGTTCATTAAAACAAAGTAAATTTTAAGACAATAATTGTATGTATAGTCTGAACTTCTAAAAATCCAAATGAATTATGTTTGTCTTATAGGAGGGTAAAGAATATCTGAAACGTGGACGAAAAGGCAAAAAGGAGGAGAATGAAGATGGAAGTGAAGAAGCTCCGTCACAGGAGGAGGAGCCAGAAGTGGCTGCTGAGGCAGAGTGATTCATTAAACCTAATCATATATTGCCTCGGGCATAATCACAAAACATTGGTGTCATTGTGATATTCAGGTGACGATTTTGGAAGTCCTTAATGGAGACCGGATTCTTTTGGCAGCCCAGATTGACTGATGTTAAATTGGAAATAATATGTAACATTTTGACATCAATATCATCCACTCCATTTCCTTTCTTCTCTGGTCTCATTTCAATCACAATCTAAATAAACAGAAGGGCAACTATAATACATTAATCATACTCTACATCTTATTCCTAACATAACTTTGTGGTCAATAGTCTTCATTTGTCATTCTCATAGATATGTCTAAATGTTTTTTCTTCAAACACAAACGGTAATCAGACAAAAAGCATTTATTTCTACCAATCATGTGTAATTTTTAGTTCTGAGGGTACTGTAGCTATTTTTATTTTTGGAAATCAATTGTAATTTAGAACCATCCTCATGGTAAAATATTTGGAGTGGTTTTTGAAAGCAGTTTAATTATCTTGTATCTCCAATGGTGGTTGCCATGCCGACTGGTGCGGTTGCCATGCCGACTGGTGCCGGAGACTTTGTGCGACCACGATCTCAATGCACTCTAAGATGCACAACGGCTAGCAGTTCCTATTAAACTTGAAATAAATGGTTTTAGGGCTTTTGCAAATTTTACGTTTTATTCTGTTGCATATGAATGAACCATTCTATTGTCATTGAATAGTTGGTTGTTGCTGTTAAACTTATTTACTGTTCATACTATGTCGTGATTTCATTGATAATTGTAAAATTGCTGCAGGCTGGCGCTGAATACCAAACATTGCCACACTTTATTGTTTAATTTCGATGATTTTAACCATATTTTATGTCTTTAATCAAAAGATTTTATCTTTACAAAGGTTTGACCTTTACCATGTCTCACCATTTAATTAACTTTGGCCATTCATTCACAAAACATTTTATTTGTGGACTTTTTTAAATGTTTCAGTGTAGTTTTGCCTGTTTATGTAATGTAATATTTCTACCATATTGTCTTTTGAAAGTTTAGATTTTGATTATATATATACACATATATAATATACATTTCTAGAGTGTAGAAATAAATTTTTGATGGCATACTTTTTGTTAATGTTACTTAGTATACAATTGTGTCCATTATCTGTCCACATTTGTCTCCCTTTACACAACCCAAAGGTTATTGCTTGTTCAGGGGCCTCCCTCTCAAACCATAAACGTCTCACTGAGAAAAGCCTTACTTTGATGAGTAAGTTAGATTCCAACCCATTCTAAAACAACTCGAACGACCTTTGTGGGATGGTTGCCAGTTACCAACGGAAGGTCGTGGGTTTCCTCCGGGCATAGAGCCCGGTTTCCTCCCACAATAAAACTGGCAACGCTGCCATATAAGTAAAATAATCTTGAGCGCGGCATAAAACACCAAACAATCAATCATTCTAAAACAAACGTAGACAAAATTATATGTGCGATTTCATGCAATCGCCATATATTGAATGAGAGATTTTAAAATGCCACCAGCTGCCAAATTTTGATTTTTTTTTTTCCAAATTCTGATGGTCAAGAGTAGTTAAAAGGACCCTCACAAACTAAAGGATAGACTGAAACAAAAATCCGACCGAGGGACATCATGGCCCCTTCAACAGAATGTAACACTGGTCCTCCATCCAAATGTCACAGGTTCGAATCTCACTCAAGCGACCTATATCGACCCACCAATTTAAGCAGGGGTCAAATATTTTGTAAAGCATACGAGATTTCACATCTTCAAGATTAAAATCTCAACAAAACATACAATCGTATTCTCGCGAGATCTCCTTTAGACGTGGCTAAGATAGACTCGTTTACAGGACATTGCGCAAATCGATTGATGCATTGTTTTATGTCGCTGAAGGTCGGGGGTTTCCACCGGGCCAAGAGCCCGGTTTCCTCCTCCACTAAACCTGTCAACGCCGCCATATAAATGAAATAATCTTCGTGCGGCGTAAAACCTCAATCAATCATGTTTTATGTCGCACTCAAGTTTTCACATATATGCGGTGTTGCCAGATTTAGTGGTGGGGGAGATCGGGCTCCGGAAGAAACCTTCGTCGGTGAGTACCTGGCAACTCTTCACATGGGCGACGCGAGAAAACCGACTCAGAAATTTTTCAATTGTATGAAGTCTGATTGGGCCCCAATCGTGCCCACATGCTTACCTCCCCTTCGCTTCAGAACTAAGTCTCGTATGCGAAGATTAACTTCTCTGTTTAGATTGATTGGGCCCGTGTGGGACTGAGAAAGGCTACTATACGACTCTGGCCACTGAGTCACCGTTGTCCGGGTTTCTGACTCCAAAACGACTATTTTTTCATACCGACAATCGTATATTGGAGTCAGGGTCAAAAAGTCGGAATAGACTGCCCGCTCTGATCGGGCAGTTTGCAGTCAGATTTAGACGATAAAAAGCAGTATAACTAAATCAAATAGTGTCATTACGGCATTCATTAATAATTTAGCTTTTTGTAAAGCGAATTTAACGTTTTAAAACCGAAAAACCGCTAAACAGTGCTACGTCATCAATGGCGGAGAGTTTGAGACGCGAAGGCAAAAGTGAATTCAGGGGAAGAATAATGTTTACTGGCCGAACCTGCTCGTCTATATCAGACACTGGTAGGTAGCGAAATTATCCATGAACGTGATTATGACCGTTTAGACACGACTTGAGTTGGTTATATTGTTATTTCATTGTCCAAATCGGAGTCTACTCCGGCTTTTTGATTGCAGTGAACCCTGACTCCAAAATATGGCCGTCAGTGTAAAAAAAATAATAATTTTGGAGTCAGAAACAGGGACTAGAGCCACCGATGCCCCTCGAGAATGTGAAGCTCGTGGACAAACTAAATGACTTAAGTTGAAAGACAGAAATACATTGAGCCAGTGGCTACTCATAGCCCACACCCACTAGTCATTTAGGGGGCCTCTGTGGCTCAGTAGGTAGAGCGTTGGACGCTCAATCCCAACAGCCTTCCACCAATGGGTCGCGGGTTCGATTCCCACTCAGTTCAAAAAAATGGAAAATTTTCAGACTGGGTTTTCACTCGAACGACCTATGTGGGATGGTTGCCAGTTACCAACGGAAGGTCTTGGGTTTCCTCCCACAATAAAACTGGCAACGCCGCCATAGAAGTGAAATAATCTTGAGAGCGGCGTAAAACACCAAACAATCAATCTAGTCATTTAGTATAGACGATTAATTAGGAAAATGACCCCTTTCTAGGCATTTCTTTGATAAAACTGAACTCTGAATTTGTGATTTGTTTATATCTTGGCAATGCAGCTTTAAAACTGTGAACTTGACCTATAACCTGCTATACTTGAGATATTTTGACAAACATACCTGTGTGTGTTACCCTCGGGGCAGTATCCCGGTTAAGACAGCCCTGGATAGCTTGATAAGACGTGTGGCTATTTTGGGACAACCATTCGAGCATGCAGGAAAAACTCAACCGGTCTCAATTGTTTTATTTAAAGCTTTATTGTTGAAATCGAGATTATAAATCTTATTGGATAAATGGCTAGATCAAATATTTTACCACCCAAAATAAAACCACTTCATGTGTTTTCCCCCCTGTTTCCATCTCCATGTAAAATTTGCCAAATCGAGAAATGATGATCGCTTGATGTTTATTAAATTATTACACAGAGGAAACCTTACCATATAAATCAAGGTATCCTAATGATAAAGTACAGAATGTAGAATGTACCAAACTGAACTTTATTTATACTTAAATAAACTATTATTTTGAAGGCAATTTGTACTAATCCAAATCGTTTCGGGCGTCATCCAAAAACCTGTAGAAGAATTTCTACCATATTTTCAAGAAAGTGTAATCCCAAAATAACGAGAATACTGTTATACCCACTTTCTAAAAGACACTAATTAATTAAACTTATCATTTTCCTCTAAGATTCAAGAGAAGGAATGGAACATTTTTAACGTGTTTCCTATAATTATAATAATTTTTCTGATTTACATTGTTATTTGCCCGGGCTTGGCACCCCTTGTAAAAGCATTCGTGACGATGTTAACGTGGTTCGGATCCTCTCCAATTAAGATGTCTATCCAGGAATTCGTCATGTCTGTCAAGGAAATCTCGTCGTTTTTGTTGGGACCGTAATCGTTAAACATCGCTCGTAAAATTGTGAGGTTTGCATGGCCAAATGCAGCGAAAATGACCACGAATTCTTCAAATGACACCAAACCGTTTTCGTCGGCATCAGCTGCGGCTATGATGCTTTCAAACATGTGTCGTGTCATCTGCTGGAACTTAGCCTTATCTGTGGTATATTGTTTCACCATCGATGCAATGAATTCGTCTTCGTCCAAGCAATCCTTATGTCCAATGGCGCCTAATATGACGTCATCCCAATACACGGCAAATCCTTTACGCATCTTTTTCATCGTGGCGTCGCTTACTTTTCCGGCGTAGTAACTTTCAAAAGCAGTGAGGGCTGACTTGTAATCGTCTCTGGATACGACACCATCATGGTTTACGTCCAGGTTTTTATACCAGACACGCCATTTGCTTTCCAGGAAACGCAAAGTTTCTTTGGAAGTCCTGTCGATAAAACAAAGAACATTATCTATTTGATCCACTAAACAACTTAACATAATAAAGTAGTAAGGAAACTCCGTAAACTACTCATAATTCTCCTGACGATGACTTAATTAAAGTCGAAATATTGAGATTACACCATGAATATTTACGGAGTTTCCTTGCTACTTTATTAAGAACATTATCAATTTTCAGAATATTGTCTCCCTTTCTCATAAGAAAAACAAGACGTAGACTAATGAAAACATTATGAGAATTTCTGAATATTTTTCCTATAATTTAAAGTGGCATGAGCTGCCAAAATTCAAACTTTTTCATAATTTCTGTTCGTCACTACAGTAAGAGGCTTTGAAAGCCATCGAAAAACTGGAATGAGAAAAATCCATACAGTATGTGGCCTATACGAACCGGAATAGAGTTCGAAAAGTAAACAAAATTTAAATAACCGGGACGACCATTCATTCACACTAAGCCAAACAATACTTTATCGTACATTCTCGAGACTAGAAGCACTAAAAAGCTTCTGAATTACACTTCTTGAGAAAAATAGCCGATAATTTCAACATTCTGTTTCAACTTCAAAATATCAACATTTATATAAGATTCGGAATGCTGCGATGAAACAAATGTTGCCATACAAAACGATATACTTTTTTTTATTTATGTATAGCAGTTGACGCTAAATTTTATAACGTCCAAGTTTTCAAATCTAGGTCTGATGCATATCTAACATTTGATAATTTGTCAGCCGTATGTCGTCTACTTCTCCAAAACGCACTGACTGTCAAACTGTCTGAGAAAAGATAGCTATAGGTTTTTTTCTATTTTTCTTCAACTTATAACTAGTAGAAGAATAATCTCAATGTCGATAACCTCGTGGGAAAACATAAACATTATCTTCTCAACGATAAAAAGGTCTGTCCTATGTACAGTGTCAAGAACCTTTTACCGGTTACGCAAAGTCTCATTGTATGTCTAGATGCATCTTGTCTTGATTATTTCTGTAAGTTTGAATTCGATTGACTTAGTGCTTGGCATTTCACGCAATGTTTGAAAGAAGCTTTTAAATATTAAATATGTATAAGCACAAGCATATCGTTGGCAAACAGGATTATCCCTTTTCCTTCTTACGTGTCGAATTTGGGCATAACAGCAATAAAATCCAAAATCCAGTAGTTAAACGTAGTACACAAGTAGTGTTATTCCGAAAAACGAAAACTTCATACTGACTCAATATTTCGACTTTTATTCAAAACACAGGAAAGGCAGCATTACGTCATATGGGCTATATCTTTAGTCACACTGGCACAGCTTTATAAGCATATGTCCTGTAGCTGTTCATGACAGCGCATGATCGGCTAAATTAAAACTTTTGAAAATAAGTGATAAATTCCAGGCTTTGTGATTCTTAAAGTGGCATGAGCTGCCAAAATGTTGATATTTTGACGTTAAAACAGAATGCTGAAATTATTGGCTATTTTTCTCAAGACGTATAATTCAAAAGCTTTTTAGTGCTTCTAGTCTCGAGAATAAATGATAAAGTATTGTTTTAACCAACTTTGGCTTAGAATGAATGAATGATCGTCCGGGTTATTTAAATTTTGTTTACTTTTCGAACACGTTTTCGTATAGGCCACATACTGTATGGATTTTCCTCATTCCAACCCCAATGATTTATTTTTTTGATGGCCTTCAAAGCCTCTTAACGTCGTGACGATCAGAAATTATGAAAAAAAGTGTGAATTTTGGCAGTTCATGCCACTTTAAGCAAAGATCCAAAACACCGGAAAGACTTAGGTTTTGGCGATCCGTTGTCGAATTTTGCAAAATAGGTTGTCCCATTTCAGTTTTTCTACGGATTTCTCGTTGGAAAAGGCGCTTTAATTTAAATTTAGGCTTCTGGATACCATAGGCGACCAGGTTACTGTGTATGCTCCGTCAATAGACTTTAAAACAGTAAAACTCTTACGGCATGCTAGACAATTATCACATAAAACTAAATACAATAATAGAAACTTACATCTTAAAGCCCTATAATCCGCTTAGCACGTCCTGTGTGCTCAGAGACTAGCTATCTTCTAACTGAAACTACTTAGTGTGACCCTTTTCTAGTCTAAATAAAGATTCAGGACAAACTCTACATCAAAATTTACATGTGAAAGTTACGCTTGATAAATTTGTCTTATATTCTCTCCGGTCATAAACTAAAAATATAAACTGTTCAGTAAGATTGTTAAACAATTCGGTTTATTCATGAGTCCAAGTTTCTTTTCATTAGTTTTTTTTCTTTGTTTTGTTGTTATTTTTTTGTTGCTTTTATTAGAAAGATAAATCGTACAATCAACAACTTTTTGTCATTGATACAGTCATACCAGAAACTTTAAAAGAGTTCATCTACCAAATCAATTACTTTTCAACTAGACGTTAATGTCGAACTTTCATTTTTACTTTAACCGATTTCTCAATTGGACCCATATAAAACCACTTTTTTGAACTCTCATTTTGCTTCAAAAATCAGAATTTGTTTCCACATTAAAGTGGCATGAGCTGCCAAATAAAAGAGACATTTCGGTGAAACAGAATTAGGTAATTGTTCACCATTTGTATCAAGAGATAAAAATAATAGCCTTCTGTTGATAATATTGCGTGTATTAGATTATTGACATCCGTGGAGTTTTCCCTCTTCCTATTTTCATATTTGATTATTTTCGTAAACCTCCAGTGTTCCATGTAAAAGTGAATAATTAATTGATTGATTGATTGTTTGGTGTTTTACGCCCCGCTCAAGATTATTTCACTTATATGGCGGCGTTGCCAGTTTTAATGTGGGAGGAAACCGGGCTCTGTGCCCGGAGGAAACCCACGACCTTCCGCTGGTAACTGACAACCATCCCACATAAGTCGTTCGAGTGAAAACCCAGTCAGAAGATTTTCCCATTTTTGGACTTGGTGGAAGGCTGTTTGGATTTAGCGTCCAACGCTCTACCTACTGAGCCACGGAGGTGAATAATTAAAGGTTCTTCTTGAAAGTTATAATTAGCTGTGACCTATTTTCCTGACTTCACACAAAATACCATAACGTCAAGACATTTTCCGAAGTTTTACTATAACAAGTTTCTTTAGCTATGCAGATGTATGCTAATGCGTGAAGGTCGGATTGTTCTGGAATTTCGGAAAGTCTTTTTAAAGGATGGGAAATCTATAGAAATACATACTGATTAACGTCGATAACAACTATCAAAGTACTTAAAGCATTTCACGTTTATTACCGCCAGTGACCCTCAAGCTAATAAAAACAGACAGAAGTATGTCCTTTCAGTGGCTTTTCTGTGTCGCCATTTTTCCGTTTTAAGATGACGTGATGTTGCAGTAGCTATTTTTAGATCAATAATGGCGTATTTATACCGTATGATGGTAGATTTAGGTCCAAAAAAACATGGCGACAAACTTGAAGTGGGAAGATTGCTTCGGAATATGTGGGTCAGTCCTGCAACCGCACGTCATTTCTTAGCCACGCCATTGGCTAAATTTCTTCACAGGACTCGATAACGCACCGAAATTTTATTCACCAATGATTGGATAAAATTAATGAAAAAATGGTACCGGCCCTGTGAATGGTCTTTGGAGCTTATTCTCTATTGTAAAGTCACTTACAAATTTAAATTATTCGCTTACGAGGGGATGAAACATACATTGGACCGTTTTTTTTTAGACTAAATGGACTATACTTTTCCATCTGAACTAGTCTAACGTTAAAATTTTCTTTCACTTTAAAGTGGATTTGTTTGTATTTTCCACTGTTTCTAGAATATTTGTTTGTATTTACAGGCAAGTATTATACAAATATTATACAAACTCTTCTTATTTTCTTTAAATACAAATCTAAATCGGTATTGTTCATCAAAAGCTCTGATTGAACCTGTGCGGATCAAGTGTGTATTCTGTAAAATCGAAATAACCGATGAACTGTTTTTCCAAATATTGATTTGGGGCGTGGGTGGGAGGCGGTATTTTGTTCCCAACCCAAATGCACATTCTTAAAAGAGCAAGTATCCTCGAAAAGCTCTTAATTTGTACTTCTCGGGAAATATGAACATGTTCAATTTCTAAATTGTTAATGATGAATACACCATCTCATAAATATCTAGCCCGGACTATCGGTCTTACGGCGACTGGTATTATATGACTGCTATTATGTGTCTTGTCGCCTTATGACGAACACGGAGAGAAAAAAAATTCGGCAGAGCCCAGATTTCTCGGCTAATAAATATCTTGTGTTAGTTAACCTGTGCATGGAACCAGGCCAACAGATGTTTAAAATGATATCTACAGTTTCTGGGTCACGTTTTTTTTAACTATGTCAGGGAATCTGGGCTACTTTACTTGTATAATGATGATCCAGTTGTTCGTGAACTCCGTAATTCAACCAGACATAGACTTTTAATGGAAATACCAGATACCAAGAACACGACAAAAAAACCTTGTCTAACATATTATCTAAGCCTTTAACAATGTAATACATAATCAACCATATTCATTATTGCGATGAAGAAATATATATGTTTATAACAACTTCAATCGAACGGACAGCGTCATCAAAAAACGTCATCTGTCACCAGATATCGCGAAATCTCAAGGGAAGCTCCCAGGCCTTATAAAAAATAGACAACCATACAATAATTCAGGCGGATATCATGAGGAAAACCACAATGGGATTTAGCACTTATATGGCGGTGTTGCTAGATTTAGTCATTGCCTGGAGGAAACCCCTGACCTTCGGCAAACGCCTGTCAACTCTTCCACATACGGCGATCGATTTTTATTTGGTCTGAGTGAGATTCAAACCCACGTCGCATAGATGGAAAGCCTGTGTTGGACTGAGGGAGGGCCCCTTTAAAGGACGAAGCTAAACCAACGAACACACATGGATCTAACTCTTTAAGAAACGATAAGAAGGGTTTAACTGCATTTTTTTATATTTTAAACAAAGAGAGTAATGTTTTTTTTACAAGCAAACATTATACAAGCAGTGAACAAACATATATCCAAATTTTACTTACATTTACAAACTAAATACTAACAGTTCCGAAATAGTCCTAAAACTCGCACAGTTCACTGGTAAGGATAGCAGTATAGATCGGATGACCTCAAAATAGACTTCAAAGAATAAAATCCTGGAAACACACTGTTTAACTCCATACCGGAATATAAGAACTCACTGATCACACAAATGAATGAAATACAAGAAAAAGTGCACAGGCCGAATAGAGAATCCAACCCTCCAAATAAAAATTGGCAAAGAAATCCCAAACAATCACATTTTTAAAAGTTATATAACATCGTAAAGCATATGTACTACTTTTACCGAGACGTTGGTAACTGACTAACTTAATAACCCAAATAACACCCTTTAAATAGATCATAAAATCCCGAACAATCTAATTATTACACATAAACCTGAATTTATATAATTATAGGAAGTTTAAACTTTTAATCTGTTTGTAAAATCCATAACCCTATCGACGCAATGACATAAATCTCAGTTGCTTGAATCTAGGTCAATGCCTTTTCGACAGCCCAAAAAGCTGGCCATGTAACGTAAACAAATGTGGGAATTATTTTACAAATCCATCTGCACAGTAAACAGGCTTACAGAAAAAAGAAACGAAAATTTTCTCAAAGACGCTTATCGAAATAGGGTTAAAATACCGTTATATCCATTGAGCTCTAAAGAGATGTTTTTCGGCTTGCTTGACAAGGACGGACAATCGTATTCTCGCGAGATCTCCTTAAGACGTGGCTAAGATAGACCTCATTTGAAGAATATTTTTTTATTTTGTTCTAGCTGTGCATGGAATCTGAGAGAACACAAGAACTAATTTGTTTTGAGTTGATTAAGTTTATAATAACACCCAATGTTACAATAAACGCAATCGTTTATAAATTCTATACGACTAGAAATCGTTGGTAAATCATGGTAAATCGCGTTGAGATCGTTTCCATTTGCCAATTCACAATCTCGGTTTGAATTAAAAACCTTACCAAGGTTGAAAGAGGTCATGACAATATGCATTAGACATTTTTTCTGTTTACAAATTTTAGCAAACAAGCCTTCATACAATTTTAAGGTTTTTCTTTCCGTATCACACGTGTCACGTTGCCAACTAGTCCGACTAAAGCCCCGTCATCCATAATTGCTTTTTATTAATTGGCAGCTCTATATGCACTCGGAACTCTCTTCGGCTAGCTTCGCTTCCTACCGGTCGGCTTTGACACGCACGTAAATCCCCGAAGTTTCAGAGTGCTCAATATCATCTAGATTTGGTCAACATTTTGAAGCACAATCAAATATATTCCCCCAGTGCTGCCATCCATGATGTAGAATATCATAATGGTAATATGAGACTGGCCCAATATAAAAAATATATACGGAAATCAATAAACGACAACGTCATATTACTTTCGGTAATTTCTCTGATCAACAAGCATGAAAAAACGACTCAGTAACTCAGAATTAGCGGCTAATTCGAAATTAGTAACTCCAAATTAGGAGATAGTAACTCCGAATTATTTTAAAAAATTGTTTCAAATGGCCCTAATACGTTTCCGTGATATAACAATTGATTTGCTTGACAACTATTTTAAAATAGCTAAACTACTTTTAAAGCTGAAAATTCTTGTACCAAGATATGACAAAGTGTGAAGATTAGTCTCCCTTTGACCAATAATCTTTTACAGAGTACTTCAACTGTTAGCTTATAACACGTATGTCTTTTTGTTTTTTTCTTCTGAAGTGCTCATAAAGATAAACCTATACCCGTCCCTGTGTACTTGGACCTGGTACTCACGGGCCGCTTTATCAAACTGGAGGCTGTTTCTCAACACCGACGTAACTCTGCGAAGGCCTGGGCCCTGTCTTACAAAGCTGGCGTAAGTTACGTCGGACGTAAATCAGTGTTAAAGCTATAGGAACTTACGCCCTAGTCGCAACTGGTCCATGTTGTAGGCTTATGCGCAACTTTACGCCAGCTTCGTAAGACAGGGCCCTGGGGTGGGTTGTTCAAAGCGCCGTTAGCTTAACGGCAGGTTAGATGACGTCGCGTCACAAAGGAATTTGTTTGTTACGTCACGTCATTTAACCTGCCGTTAAGCTAATTTTCTTATAATTTAATTTCCAGTGTATATACGACGAATACTGCAATTTGATTGGCTTATCTGCTTTCGTTCATAGTCCGATGAACGAGCCAGCTCCGGACTACTTTTGACAACGACATACGTGACGCACTGACGAAACAACAATTAGCCTTACTGCTATTTATTGAAACGGAGAATGCAATTAATTTTAAAATATGTTGGATAAATACCTGCTCATTTATTTTTCATTCCGATAAGATTTCAAAGAAATAAAGAAGAACTTATTATGTTGGCATACGGAAACGTTTGCACTCTTGTCAACACTATGACGCGAGATGACGTCATCACATACAATCGTCTTTGCCTGTGATTGTGATGTCACTTGGTAGACAGCTTTGTCTTACGTGTAGCTTTGCGCGCGTTTGTTTGTTTTGATTCTTGAAAATAAAATATATCACTTATTTGAGATATTTTGTATTGTTTTACGAAGTATATGGGATAGTAATTAAATTATAAGGATTGACTTCAATGTTTCTTCGGTTCATCGAGTTATGAACAAACTGGCCCCTGTGCAAACTTTTCATAAACCGCTTCGCGGATTTATTTAGTTTGCACAGGGGCAAGTTCGTTCATAACTCGATGAACCGAAGAAACATTGAAGTCAATCCTTATTTGAACAACCGGCCCCTGGTAGTAAC
Organism: Lepidochitona cinerea; assembly: GCA_963971465.1. Lineage (NCBI taxonomy): Eukaryota > Metazoa > Mollusca > Polyplacophora > Chitonida > Tonicellidae > Lepidochitona > Lepidochitona cinerea. Next base: position 12,868,350 of record OZ020560.1, on the reverse strand, counting down.
GTAATGTTGAAGGTATATGTTGCCATGACAGTTAAGCCTTGCGTGGCATGGTATTTCATGAAAGGACGTGGCAGTTTTAGGTAACTGTCATGGCAACATATACCTTCAACATTCTAGTTAATAGTGGCATGAAAAAACGCTCAGTCATAGCAACAGTTTCACATTTTTCTAAAGATATGTAAATTAGCAGCTTTCCGTTAATAAAACACTTGAGAGTGTACGTTAAGGCTAGGTTCAAATTAAATGTTTAAAGGCCCACTTGCCGCGAAAATCCGGAATATTGTTTACATTTAAAAAAAACGACCGTTTTCTGTATTTTTCCCAGATAATATAAGTTAGGAACTTTCTATTTTTACCAAAATTTAAAAGTTTGGACGTCATTTTGTATTTTTAATTTGAATTTGAAAATTTGAATTGTTAGGTGCCCGTAATGTCAACAAACTTCAAACCGGGTCGTGTGCAAAAGTGCCGTAATGGTTTTAGTCGTGTAGGCGATCTAACGACAAAGTATAATTTTACGAATTTTATCTAAGAAATACATACTAACGATCGAGTAAGAGGGACCATAAGCCTGCCGAGTGCAAACCACAGACAAAAACGCTTGGATGAGGGTAATCCAACACTTAAGTTAACAAACACTGATCGGTGTTGTTGTTGTAATCGAGCTTCGATTCTTCGTTTGTTTTTCACCCTCATTTATACATTCTAAACCTAATTGGACATGCTTTATGTGTGCTATGTTTAACTTTAGTGGTTTTAGCTGTGGTAAGCTGGTGCAAATTGGTTTTCTTAACAAATGTCAAACAGGTTACGGCGGCAAGTGGGTCTTTAAAAACAGTCAGAATTTCGGTCGCTCATTCCAATTGATCATACATTTGCTATATGTGCACCTCATGTGTGCAGCTCAGATTGATTGCTTGACTGGTGTTTTACGCCGCAATCAAGACTATTCTACTTTTGAATGCCAGCTTTAGAAGATTGGATCTCGGATGTCCACTTGTACCATTGGCAAAAAATCGAAACCCGTTATATGAGTGGAACCTCCTTCCGACATGAGCTGGACACCCATGTTAAGAATGTTCTTCACACTAAGTAGATGGTGTTTTATCATGTTTTGAATGTGAAATATTGTTCTTCAAACTTTTATCGCTGCACTTCAGTTTTGCCGAAATATCAAACAATGTGTGGTATAAGAAATGTTTGAAACTCTCTTTAAACGTGGGTTCCATACTAATGATAAAAAATTAAGACATCACCACGTCGTCAGCTGTTGTTGAACAACACGAGCTTTCGACACATAATATATTGGGGGAATATATTTTTCAGTGGTAAATTCACAAATCAGAACTAATCAACAACGAATTAGTATTTTAGCAGTTTATAAAAGGTAGTGATCGATGGGGATAATCCCCTTTTGATAAAACCCTGATTATGAATTCCAATAGAATGGTAGCAGGGTTGTTTCTGTTAGAGTAGATCTAACTCCTACTTTGGTCAATACATCTGTCGGTAGCATTAGTTAGAGCAAACAGCAAAACAGATGTTTTTCGCCCCACTTAAGAAAATTTCCCTTTTATGGCGGCGCTGCCAGGTTTAGTGGGGGGTGGGGGGTTACGGGGCCGGGTTCAATGACCAGAGGAAACCCCCGACCTTTCGCGAATATCTGCAAACTTCCACATACGGTGATCGAGTAAAACCCCATTCTGTTTTACGTTGTCTCAGTTGGATTCGAACGCACGACGCGTCGATGGAAGACCTGTGTAAAACTGAGGGACTATCTGCCGACTGGGTCACTGGGCCTTGCCCCACCATGTACACTGCGATAATTACTCCTCTTATTTGTTCATAAAGGACATCCGGAAATTAAAAAATGTCCCCCGCAAAAAGCAGAGAGTCACAAAAAGCACCGCAACCAGTCTTTTATAAAACGTAAAAAGATGCCTTCGAAAAGTTGACCTAAACATTATCTTTTTTTCGAGCACTTTATTTTCAATAATATTTGTTTAGTCAAACTTATTACAAGAAGACAGAGCGATTTGGTGCAGAAAACATTTAGACTGTGAAAATAGCCCGTTTAATGACCCAGAGTGATTAGGCACCACGAATGTATTTTTCCATCTGATCCGAAATAAGATAACCCTCTGTTTAAAGTAGCATGAGCTGCCAAACTTCACACTTTTTCATAATTTCTGATTGTCACGACAGTAATAGGCTTTGAAGGCCATCGAAAAACTAAATTATTGGCGTTGGAATGAGGAAAATCCATACACTATGTGGCCTGTACGAACCAAACATGTGTTCGAAATGTAAACAAAATTTAAATAACCGGGACGACCATTCATTCATTCTAAGCCAAAGATAGTTCAAAACAATACTTTATCGTACATTCTCGAGACAAGAAGCACTAAAAAGCTCCGGAATTATACGTCTACAAAAAAATAGCCGATAATTTCAACATTCTGTTTTACACCAAAATATCAACATTTTGGCAGCTCATGCAACTTTGATAGATGTATATTATTTGGGAAAGCTAAGTCCTGTGCAACAGCAAGTGCAGCATGTTATAACTTTTGACTGAACATTCTCCTTTCTATGTGTCAAGGGACATGTCTGGGACAAACATCGTTAAAATGTGTACCATTCGACTTGTTTATATAAAGATGAGGTTTCCAAATGGCCACTGGTAACTTTCCTAGCACTAACGGACCGCTGGATAGGGATATGTATTTGGGTATTCCTTTGTCTGCCTTGTTTACAGTGTGATTGATTGATAGATGTCTTACACCGCACTAAAGATTATTTCACTTATATGGCAGGTTTAGTGGGGAAGGAACCAGGATCATTGGCCGTTGGAAACCCCAGACCTTCAGCGAGTATCTGACAACTCTTCCACATACATCGACCTTGTTCGAAAAGTAAACAAAATTTAAATAACCGGGACGACCATTCATTCGTTCTAAGCCTAATTTAGTTCAAAACAATACTTTATCGTATATTTTCGAGACTAGAAGCACTAAAAAGCTTCTGAATTATGCGTCTTGAGAAAAATAGCCAATAATTTCAACAATTTGTTTTAACATCAAAATATCAACATTTTGGCAGCTCATGCCACTTTAAGGTCAGATATGCTTACTTTGTCACCGTTCTTGAAAATACGTCTAGCGTTCAATTAAGTAACTTTCCACAGTTATTTATCACCAGAGTACATACATATAACATATAATACATTAGTTAGGTGTGGCAGCATAAACTAAGGCGTTAACTATATATTTTTTTCTCTTATCATTTGTTTTCATAATCAGACATTTCCGAGACAGATCAGGACCCTGTTTCACAAAGCGGCGTAGCGTAAGTTTTCACGTAACTGCCATAGCAACCCATACTGTAGAGATACGTTAGTATGAAAGTTATGCAAAAAATACATCTACGCCGCTTTGCAAAACAGCGGGATTGGTTTCCGAAAATAGGACCAACTAATACCAAATATCCTTCCCTAGACCCTGTATTGTTAAGGTCACTTGACAACCAAGATCTAAAACTCATCCACCGTGGCTCAGTAGTTAGAACGTTGGACGCTCAATCCGAACAGCCTTCCACCAATGGGTCGCGGGTTCGAATCTCACTCAGTCAAAAAAAAAATGGAAACTTTTCTGACTGGGTTTTCACTCAAACGACCTACGTTGGATGGTTGCCAGTTACCACCTGAAGGTCGTGGGTTTCCTCCGGGCATAAAGCCCGGTTTCCTCCCACAATAAAATTGGCAACGCCGTCATATAAGTGAAATAATCTTGAGCGCGGCGTAAAACACCAAACAATCAATCAATCAACAATTGTGATTAGATACAACAAAGTAATGTAAATACAGAATAAGTCAAATCATTGTTTTCTCATTTAGAAATGGAAACACCTTCAAACTTTAGGTACATTTTTCATTTCTGAACGTATGTTCCTAAAAACGTGATAATCCACAGGCCAAACAATATTATGGTGTGAAAATTTTTTAAAAATTGATTGTTAAAAAGTTGGGAGTGTTTCACGTACAGCAATCCAAGTTTTCATGAAACGGAGTTATTGCGTCTAAACGGTTCCAAAAATAAATGTATTGTTCATTTTGGAAATATTGACCTTTTAGAAAAGACAATTTAAAGGATTTGTAAACTTAAAGCTGGTGTGTGTTTGTTTATGGACAAAATGTTTATTTAAAAAACATACAGGTAATTTAAAACGAAGCAACCTGATACACTTGTAAATTGACTGGTTGTCAAAAAGGTATCAAGAAGATATCTGCATATTTTCTGTATTGTTCGTTACTGCACAGCGAAAGTGACGTCATACACTGCCTTTGAAATGTCCAAATAATCTCATTTACTTTTAGTTTTAGCCATGCTGGCGTTTCTTAATTTCAACGAGTTTGCCCAGGGGTTCACATTTTTGTGAATGTAACTGTCGCGGTCTCTCCATTCTTAGTCATCGTCTGAAAGTTAAGAATAAATGCATTTAACAACTGTATGATAAATGCTATTATCGTCAATTCGAGCACTTGTATAAAACTCGGTGTTTTGTCTTTAGAGTTTTTTTTTTTTTTTTTTTTTTTTTTTTTTTTCAGCGAAGCCGGTACAAGTGCACAGGCGTTTATTTGTATAGATCACGGTTTTACAATTGAGTGCCGCAAATATACTGGCCCACGTGATCAAGGTGTATACGGCATTGTGCATTTAACGAGCAAAAATATTAATAAACAGTACTTGTAACTTGTACTAACAATATAATTTGTAATGCAAAGACAAAGAAAAAATTCAACCCACCCCATCCCCACCCATAGAAGCTAAAAGTACACATACTCTTTATGAATCAAATTAAGAAGAGTCTACCAAAGAACAGAGATAGTTAGTTGTTATAAAAGTATAATGATAACAGGCGATACGGATAGTGCTTAACTGTAAATCCATTCAGAACAGTATTGTAATCAAGAGGTGTGACAACAAATTAGCATTTTGTTCAATTGTTCAGATAAAGATTTGTATTTTAAAATTCTAGAAAGTACAACTGTTTCAAACTTTATAATGTTTAGCAGATCATCAATGGATGGCAACCTCTCAGTGACACGACATTTATACACTAAAAATTTGGCTTGGAGCAAAACATAGTTTTTTGCTTTACAATGGTTACTATTATCAAAAAATCCATACAATACAGAATACGGTTGTGATGAAATATCACAGTTGATACTCCGGCATAGGAAATTATTGACTTTTCCCCAAAAGGCAGCTAAATGGGAGCAATACAAAAAATAATGAGTGATATCATCTACCATGCCACAGTGTTCACAATAAGGGCTGTCCTTGATTTTTAGACGGCCGTGTAGATAAACATTGCACGGAACGATGCGATGGAGTATTTTATATTGTAACTGTTTACACTTATTATCCACAGGTAAGCTATGCACCAAATTCCAAACCAGAGATTTATTCACTGTGTCATCAGTATTTAACCATTTATTATAGTCAAATTCATCTGACTTTGTTGCTGTTATTTTGCCTCTCCAAAATCTACATGATAACGCTGGGTCATGCAGGGGGAAATCATCATAGGTTACAGGACCACACAGTGTCCGCGTTATGGCGTTTTTGTTAAAGGCGCAATAGCCAGTGAATGTTAATATAGCAGAAATAATTCTATAATACTCGTTTGGTTCGCATAATAATAAATATTTTCTTTCCAACTCTGGCATAGAAAGTAAATTACCATTGATATCAAAGATATCTCTGACGAAAGTTATCCCGGCATTATACCAAGATGAATTAAAAAGAGAGTTAGAGCCCCTTGTAATCCAACGATTATTCCAAATAATTTCATTAAAAATGTCATTCTCAGGTTGTTTTCTAAGTTTTAACCAGGACAGAAGGATATCTTTGTAAAAAAACAGGGACTTTAATTTTGAGAGTAGAGATGTCAAAATTACAGAGAAGAAGAAATTCTAGTCCACCCAGGGGCTTAAAAATTTCCGCGACAGTTAATTTCCATGGAGAACGACGGTTTCCGAAAAAACGCGTAAGCCAAACCAGTTTTAGTGCTTGATTATGGTCATTAAAATCAATACATTTGATTCCTCCATCATAAATATCTGAGCACATTATTGACCTTTTTATCTTCTCTTGTCGAGAGGGCCCATATGAATTGGAAGATTTCTTTATTGATCTCACGTATCATACAGTTCGAAAAGTGTAAAACCGACGCAAGATATGTCAGCCTTGACATACCTTCACTTTTACTAAGAAGTGATCTGCCGAATATTGTCAAGCCCCGTGATGTCCAAATTTTAAATCTTTTCTTAACTTTACCTAGCGTAGCTTTTATGTTATTGTTTACTGTTTTTTGGTTGCCTACGGAAATTCCTAAAAGTTTGACATCTGTTTCATTTATTCCACAATAGGGTATCCCTAGAAAGAATGCGCGATGACTATTTGTAGATTTTCTACAAAGCGAAATAAATTCCGCGATTTACATTCTATCAATTTAAGTAGGTCACCCCTTTATGTAAATAATGTCTAATGATGCGTACGAGTACTATCAAGTATCAGTAAACCAAATGAAATCGAATTGTCATACCCTGTTAAGTTTAGTAAAATACTAAAGTAGGAACGTTACTACTATTTCATTGACAGTTGATTATTAGTAACCAAATTGCAAATAAAAAAAACAATTTAATAAAATTTAAAAAAAATCAATAAATAAAAAAAAAATTCTGTATAGGCCTAGGCTAAATGATATTGATAATATACTAAGTTAGTAATGGTATTGGTAGTTCGATAATTCTGACGTATGATAAATAAATTACCAGACATATATCACGATGGTCGTTCACTCAAAGAATTCTTTGCCGTTGATGAAAAGTTTACCATTTCGAAAGACCACTTTCTGTCCTCTCTCCCAGGCTTGTTTCATGACTGGTGCCAGGCGACGTTTTTTCTCCAGGTCCTCTTTAGGTAGGTCCTCGGTGACATACTGGGCAGCCTTTCGTAGGACAGTACGTGCTGTGGTAACGATTCTGGACTTCTCCTCGCGATAGATGAACTTTACAATGATGGGCCTTGCTTTCTCGGCATTTAGTTTTTTAGGACCGAGACGATGGGCTATTTCTATTTTAATGTTATCTGTTATTTTCAGAGTTTCATTTATGAACTTTTGGATTTTAGTTTTACAGTTTTCGCCTACCTCTTCATTGAAACCAAAGAACAAAGCATTGAAATTTCGGGAGTACCTTTCTAAGTTCAGGATGGCGTTTTCAGCACGAAGAATTCTCTCGTCACACACTTTTTGAGTTTCTTCTGAATCCTTCAATCTTTGGTGAAGCTGTTGTTGTTCTGTCTTAATTTCGGCTATTTCATTCTGCAGGTTCAAGACTCTCGCAATTATTTCCTGTCGGGACGAAGAAATTTCTCCTCGCAGATTTGTTTCCAATTCTTGGAGGGCATCGAGGATTATTAAGTTGGAGCGTGTCGTCTCGTCCTGATGTGGGTCAATAGCTCTGTCCGGCATGGTTGGGTCCTCTGGGGTCACACTCGCGGTCTTCTGTTCTTCACTGAATCCCCCTTCATATCTTCCTCTTTTGTTGTCCAAATTATTAAAATCATTAGATTTCTTTCCATTCATTTTGGGTTTGTTGGGTTTTGGCATTGCGTCTCCGTTAGGTTAACTTAAAGTGTATGCTGTGCGGAAAGGAGGTACAGATCAATCACCACTACTCATCATATACGAACTCCTTTGTCTTTAGAGTTAAACGGGTTTTTGTTGTTTTTAGAGTTGTCGCCCTTGGGATATAGTTTAGAGGGCGGGCTGTTTTGATATAATCAGTAAAAAGTCCGCAATGCGACGGGGTGCCTTGGTTACCAGTAATACCTCTTTTTCATTGGCTGGGGGCACAGAGAGGTTTGCTGGAACGTTGGGACCCCCACACTCGCATTTTGGATTAGCTTCAGGCAGCACGTAGGGTAGCATCTTAGCACAAAATCGCAAAATTCCCACCCACCCTCCCTACGTTGCTGGTTTATGATTACTGTTTTTGTTTACATGTTTGGATATTTCTTTGTAAATGCGTTATTTTCCATGGGTTCATAATGGTTATTCGATACACCTTTAAGGTTTCAGGTGTGTACTCACCTGTGGTGCTAACACGCGTGAAGGCTGTATCTGCCCGAGTCGGACCAGGGGGATGCAGGCGTAGTATGCGTTGGGAACTGACTCGGTGTCTGCCTGAGTATACCAAGGGGACACTTGGGCAGCTCTTTAACTCATACTATTTTCGGGTTTTTTAGTGTTAGCTGGGGGCATCCGCTCGTGTCGGACCAGAGGGATGCGCTTTTAATGCTTACGGCTGGCTTTCTATTCTGCCTGTGTTTACCCGGGAGAGAGGAAGGCAGTCTTGAGCGTTTCTGTTAGAAAAAGGTGTAATTTTCCTTGCATGATTCGCCGGAGATAACCCACGGGAATCAGCGGCTGATTTGTCAATCGCGTCACTTAGCCTTGTTTATACCCATGGAAATACGCCATTCATCGACTTGTTGTCTTTATGAGTAATTAAACCTTGGGCCTTTTTATCCACAATTTATGGTGTTTATTCATTTATTATCGATTGATTAGCTAGCTCACTTGCTATTTCAATATAACTTTCATCATGGTCGCTGAAACTTTCTTGGTATATAGCGAGATATTAGGATAAGTAATATTACTTAATGTATAATAGTTAGTTCAGATCCTTAAAGTGGCATGAGCTGCCAAAATTCACACTTTTTCCATAATTTCTGATCGTCACGACAGTAAGGGGCTTTTACAGCCATCGAAAAACTAAATGATTGGCGCTGGAATGAGGAAAATCCATACAGTATGTGGCCTTCACGAACCAGAATAGTGTTCGAAAAGTAAACAAAATTTAAATAACCGGGACGAACATTCATTCATTCTAAGCGAAAGTTAGTTCAAAACAATACTTTAACGTACATTCCCGAGACTAGGCGCACTAAAAATTCTTTGAATTATACGTCTTGAGAAAAATAGTCAATAATTTCAACATTATGCTGTAACGTCAAAATATCAACATTTTGGCAGCTCATGCCCCTTTAATATCTCTTGTATGAAAGGTTTAAAATAGAAGTCAGTATCCATACATGCTTAGAGAGAACAATTATACCAACTATAATACCATCCAGCTTGCTATAACAATACTATTGCTTAAAGGTCTTTTTGTGTAAATATTACTATGTCAGAGCCATGTCAGTATTCAGGGGTCGGTTGCACAAAGGTGTATTAAGCGTAAGTCTGACTTAACTAAGCAACGTCACAATCAAATTCCTTTGTGACGCGACGCGTTTAGGTCTGACTTAAGCTTAATACAGCTTTGTGCAACCGACCCCAGATACTGAAATACCAGCTTGTGACTTGGCCAAGGACACCGTTGATCATTACAGATCTCAGTAAGGCCGTTAGCGACTAGATTTTTACTGAATCTCCTGGTGTAATTGTTTTTGCCAGGCATAGTCAAATTACCTAATCAACCCCGTCAATAATATTCGCACTAATGAGAGACAATTAAGACATCACCACGTAGTTAGTTGTGAACAACAAGAGCTTTCGACACCTATACCGGTGTCTTGTCAAGTGTAACTAACAGTTTATTACACGGAACGTAATAACTTACTTTCTGACTCTGCCCATTAGGCATAGTAAAATCAAATATTCACACTGCCGATATTTAAGTGAAACACCGTACCTGAATCATTGTATTTCCCTCTATTTTCCTCACAATTCGATGCGGCCCATTCCCCAAAATCTCTTCAACAAAATCACCTCCTTCTAAACGGAATACAATCTAAAATAAGAAGAAAATATATTTAAAAAAAGACCTATTTTGCTCGGTAAAGCACATTATATATATCGTCCACGAAAATGTTGAACATTTTGTCAGTGTTAAGCATGCCGACGTTTGTATGATCTTGAGAATGCTACTAGGCGGTCTGGCTAGCCGTTTAAAGACTTTCATCATCGCCAATTGTATTTGATTGATTGATTGATTGATTGATTGATTGATTGATTGATTGATTGATTGATGTTTTACGCCGCGCTCAAGATTCTTTCACTTATATGGCGGCGTTGTCAGTTTTAGTGTGAGAGGAAACCGGGGTCTATGCCCGGAGGAAACCCACGACCTTCCGTTGGTAACTGGCAACCATCCCACATAGGTCGTTCGAGTGAAAACCCAGTCAGAAATTTTGTTTGGACTGAGTGAGATTCGAACCCGCGACCCATTGGTGGAAGGCTGTTTGGATTGAGCGTCCCCCCCCCCCCCCCAACCAATTGCATTTGAAAGATATTCATTTTGCCCTGCCCATAGTCCATACAAGTGTATTGCCTGCATGAAGTGGTTATGTTGGAGGTATCATTTGTTACCTTCAATTTATACAAATACAAATTATATGCCATTGAGCTGGATATCTCAAATTACATCTAGTCGTATTCTAAAAATACATAGAACGTGATAACTTACTTTCTGACTCTGCCCATTTGGCAAAGTGAAATCAAACTCTTTCCCAAGGGTACCAGTTTTTGTTTGTTTTCCTGAGTTTGAAGAAGACTGTTTGATGATTGTCACTACCTGTCCGGATACGGATATCTCTTCACACAAGTTATTTGCCTTTTCATTTAGGATTTGAAGCTGGACATCTGAAACACCTGTAAGGAAAAAATAAAATCTGATTTTACACGATTTATTTCATAATAATAAAAAAATAAGATATCACCACGTCGTCAGTTGTTTTTGAACAACACGATCTTGTTTAGCGATTTATTTCATGTCGTCATAATTTTACAAATATAACAGGGTTTTATGGTTATTTATGTGGCCTGACAATAATTTAAAAAATGCGAAAAATCACCAGAATTGTTTCCCACGAAACTTGACATTTTCATATTGAAATATTTCTGATGACACAATTTAGATGATTTTTTTCATGAAATATGGAGCTGGGATTTGAACCCTATAATACATCCCATACAAAAAGGAAATTCCATCCAATAGAGCAAACGTTTGCTTAACTGATTTTTTTCCTGACTTACCTGATGCTTTCAGATAGTTGTCCAAATTTTCGGAGCCGGTTTTCTTCCATATTCCTACAAAGTTCTCCATGGCGATAGGTTTATGCTGGTATTCCTGTTAACGTGAATAGATTCTCTAAGACAGTGAAATGCAAAGATATCATTCTGATGTTCTATTATATAGCCAGTTGATTGTTTTCCCTCTGCCCTTTAGTCGCCATCTGGACAGACCACCCTCTGATATCTAGCACCTGATGGTCTACGTTATGTTTATAGTAATCGCAACAGGTGTATCAATGGCTACTGATTCAATCAAAGCATCGACATGGATACATTGGTCAGGTGTGAACCAATCTAAATGCATCGCCTTTTACTAGCGAAAAATAACAGAAATTCGTCTCCGCAGTCTGTCGAGACAGTGTTTGTTAATAGAAAAGACAAACGTTTTGATAATTAGGTTCTGGGGTTAGGTGCCTTTTTGTTGTGTTCTATACTATGTCATTAGAGTGATCTCCCTTGAGGAGCGACCAGCCTTTCTTAGTAATGATTGAATATGGGAATCCTGCTCAGGCTGCACAAACAATTGGTGTGCCGAATTTTGTTTTGCTTTGACGAAGGTTTTCAAGAATTCCAAAAATAACTAAATTATTACAAGTTGAATAGAATTTCACGAAGGGCAGCTTTTCCTGACCCGGACGGACCCTGTTTCACAAAGCGGCGTAGCGTAAGTTTTTACGTAAATGCCATAGCAACCCATACTGTAGAGATACGTTAGTATGAAAGTTACGTCAAAAATACATCTACGCCGCTTTGTGAAACAGGCCCCAGAAGTTTAAGCGGGCACGATGCCCAGCTACGTAATGCTGAGATCAGTGTTCGTTCCATTGTACCCGAGAAACTTTTTCCATATAAATGAAATAATCTTTACAGCATGCAAAACAGACAAAAAGGCGAACGATTTAATGCCACTTAGAAAACTGCAAATTGAAATGTTTTAATCATTTTAATTGGTGTCATTTTATTATCAACTTATTATGTTATGCTTTAATTATACTGACTCGGTCACTAGGTTTGAAAACTCGCTATATTTCGTTTGGACATCTTTTGGTTTGATTGACGTCCACGGAGCTCTGTCGTTGTTACAGATTCCTTATATAAATTTTGATTTTAAGAGCTGTTTGTTTATGAGGTGAACAGTTAAATTGTATAGAACAACAGCCCGCCAACAAAAACAGCCCCCCCCCCCCCCCACCCGCTCGCATTTATCTCCCCAATATGACTGGATGTGGTTGATTTTAAAAGGGCTTTTGAAGACCGAATAAAATGTAATATGTTCAAATCAGTATTTAGGATCCGTTATTTAAAGTGGCATGAGTAGTTAATTTTTTAAACAGAATTAAGCAAAAATATGAATGTTTTGGCATCATTCTGTATTTTTAATTTGAAGTTGAAAATCTAATTTGTCACGTACTCGCAATGTAAACAAACTTGGAGCCTGAACATACACACGAGCGCCTTAATTATTTGAACCGTGTTAGTTATTAAATGGACTTAATTTGAGAAATATTGTTTGAGGGACACACACATACATAATGTGCCCCATTTTTCTTACTTTTACTATCACAAATAACAGAAATTTGTCATCCGCGGTCTGTTGAGATAGACAAGACAACCAACGTTTTAATAAGTAGGTTCATTGCTGTGATTGTTAGTAATGAAAACTGTCGCCAATATCGATGTAATGCGGCATCCAATTCCTGTAGCTGCCCATCCTATCCCAAATGTGCTCTAATAGGCCGGTGGCTGTAACTCGAAAAGTCGCTATAAATAGGGTTCCGTGGCCGATCTCTGGAATATACTTTTTGTATGTTTTCTTATATTCCTTAGGACATACTTTAGCACCAAAAAAAGTTCGTCCACTCCAAACCCCGGCGTTTTCGCAAAAAAGCCATGTGAAAGGAACACTTTTTCGCATATACAGTGGCCATAGGCAAAATGAGTGCTCTCCCCTTACCTCTATCTAATACATATAATATAGACACATGGACCCGGAATACACAGAGCGTCGTAGCGTAAGTTTTTACGTAACTGTCATGACAACCCATATTATAGAGATACGGTCGACGAAAGTTACGCAAAAAAATACATCTAGGCCTACTCCGTTTTTGTGAAACAGGCCACTGGCTATTACTTTTTCCACCAATACTACTTTTTTTTGGATTGAAGGTAGACACTATTTGCATTCCTCTGTCGTATATGAGAGAAAAGTCAAAATAAACAGATTTGTATGAGGATCAACATGTTTATGCAATCTATTAACACTATACATTTTTAACACTATATTTTGACACCGATTTGCCCCCGCTGCTTCACGTAACAAACCTGCAAAATATATATAGTAATAATGTAATTTTTAAATCAGACATGTGGGCCAGACAACATATAATTTAAGTTAGAGATACAATAAATGTATTAAAAATTTAATGCAAGCTTCGGTGCTATTAGTTTAATCTAAGAATTTTCGGTAGTGAGTGTGTGTGTGTGGGGGGGGGGGGGGGGGGGGGGGCAATTAAACCTTTTTAAGAGCTCCTACCACACCCAGCAACCCATAGAAACCATTTGCGCTGTAAGGAATATACTTTTTGATTGGTTGTTCAAAGCCGTTTTCAAGTTTATTTTGTTTACGTATATAGTGGCATTGCCAGGATTATTCCCAGAAGGAACTCAATGTCAGATGACACCCCAAGGTTCTTTCTGTTGGTTTCTGGCTACCGTTCCACTTGAGGCCGACCGATATGTAATTGTTAACAAATTTGGTGTCAACACCGAGAATAGAATTTCCATCCTCAAAGGTAGTGGGATGGATGGATTGACGTTTTACACTTCACTCAAATTTTTTTCGCATGTATGATGGTGTTGGCAAGATTATTGGAGGACACTCAGACAAACCAAGCTTAATCTACAGCCCTCCCCCAAGGAAACCCTGACCTTTCGCTGGTTCCTGGTGACCATTCCACTTACATCGTTCATGCCCCCCTGAGTGATCGAGAATTTACCTCGCACATGAAGTGCCACAGTAAATTCCGGATTATTTAAGGAAGACTTAGTACATAGCAAATCCACACTAAATCGAATTATTGTATTGTATAGAGGGTATAAACAAATATTTAACCCCCCCCCACCCCACCCCCCCTCCCCTTGTCAAGGTTAACGTTATATTTTAAACTAGGGCACCATACTACACTACAGAACTAGGCTTACACAGACAATTGCTATGATAGAAAATACAAACCCCCGTCTTCGGTCTCGACTTGAAGAAGTTTATCTCTATTTTGTGGGGAAGTGTAATCTTTTTCTCTACACCTGTCTTGCATATAATGCATTGCATTGGCAGCACTACCGATTGATTGATTGATTGATGTTTTACGCCGCACTCAAGATTATTTCTCTTATATGGCGGCGTTGCCAGGTTTAGTGGGAGAGGAAACCGGGCTCATTGTCCGGAGGAAAACCCACGACCTACGTCGAATCGAGTGAAAAGTGAAAAATCCACTCAGAATTTTTTAAATTTGTATTTGGTCTGAGTAGGATTCGAGCCCGCGTCGCATCGATGGACGGTCTGTGTGGGACTGAGGGACGATCCCTAACCCACTGAGGTCCCGGCAGCACTGCCGAAGACCGTGTAGCAGTTCGACTGCTTTTTCTCGATCTTAACTTTTTCGGTGTTGGGGCTTTAATGGGAGCTTCAGACTTTCTTTTTTTTTGGCAGCCTACATTCGTTAATTGTTTGTGAAATGCTTATAACAGGATCGATGATACCCAATATTTGTTGAATATGTCCTTTTTCTCTCTGACCGCAATGGATTCTTCTGTGTCTAAAAGTACCCATTCTGATTTGATTTGATTTGATTTATTCACCAGATAAAATATTACAATTAGTATATTCATAATATATTTGTGGTCTGGCGGGGATAAAACCCCAAGGGACTTATTGTATTCTGTTTACATTGAAGTCTATCGTACATCTTTTGACACTGTTCCATCTAGTTCTAGTGAAAGGCAATTCAACTTCATTTCCCCGGCTTTGTGTGTGTACTATACAGGAATAAGTACTTGATTTTCCATCCGATCGCTCTACCATCTTGCTGTCATTCTGTATGTTTACAAACTATTGTTTATATCGGAATTCAGCGATCTGATTGGCTCGTTCAAAAATTATACCGCCAGAAACGGGTAAGTAGGCCACAAAGGTTAAAGATAGGTCAGAAACATAAATCAATATTCAGTTGAAGATATCTTAAAAACGCCGGGGTTCTGCATGGACGAACTTTTTTTATATATTCTTTAGTTAATCATTACTATTTAAAAACTATCGGAACGTATATTCTTGAGATCGGCTACGGACTGAACGAATTGAAGCTTCAGCCACCAGCCTATAAAGGATTCAAATCCGCGCAGTTACCCCTTCAACAGATCCGACGTCTCACTTGAGTGATGAAACGCAGGTTGGAAGCTAATGGATAAGCGCTATTGACCTTCTGCTATAGGGATGTGTTCTACACACTCAAAGTTTGAAGTTAATCATTTTAGCTCTGGGCTTGTAGATATTTAGATTCTGTGTATCTTGAATCTTTCTGTAGGCCTCAGTCCAGGTCAAAAACACATACCATAATTTTATTATTAACATAAAAACAACCAGGATAAACGTAACGACCTTCATCTTGGCCTTCAACACACTTAAAAATATTGACTGCAAGAACTTGAGCCCCCCCCCCCCTTCACAAAATCCTGTATCCGCCCCTGAAGAGTGTAAGTGCCCGATGTTTTGATTAGCTGCGAAAAGTTTTACTCGCATCCAATCAAAAGCCGCTGTTCGATTTATGAGTTGGAGTGTAGTAGTCCGCCGTATGGAGACATAAATGTTTTAACTTGGCTGGAGAAGATGCCCTATGTGGAAAAGATGCCAGGTAGGCTACTGGCCAAACGGTTTGGAGATTTTTCCGGGTGAAGAGCCTCCACCCCCCCCCCCCCCACGCCCCCCCCCCCCCCTCCCCCCTCCCACCCCGAGTGTGTCGACAAACGCAATGAATATGTTAGCCGACTATCCAAAGAAAAAGATGGCCCTATGAGGAAAAATGTCAGGTACTCGACAAAGGTTAAGGGATTCCTCCGGAGAAAGAGTCCGGTTTCCTGCCCTACAAGAGATGGCGACGCCGCCTATAATTATACGTGAAATAATCTTGAGGGCGGCGTAACACCAATCAATCAGTATTCTCCGTGTGTGAATTTTTACAAGGCATATTGACAGTTTGTTATTCAGATGAAATATTTCTATTTGTTTACCCAACTTTGAATTGGGGTTGGAATAAGTAAAATCCATACAGTATGTGGCCTGTATGAACTACAAAAATGTTCGAAAAGTAAACAATTTTTAAATAGCCGTGACCAACGGCCATTCATTGAAGGCGTACATGTAAGTAATCCCAAAGCACTATATACTTTAACACACTTTCTCCAGAAAATGTATATTAATTTGTACTTTTCGAGAAAAATAGACAAACATTTCCCCATAATGTCCACATTCTGGCTGCTCATAGCACTTACCCCTTCAACAGATCCGACGTCTCACTGGAGGGTTGAGACGCAGGTTGGAAACTAATGGAAGCTATACGCGCTATATTAACCTTCTGCCTCTAGGGATGTGTTTCCCACCCTCAAAGTGTCATTTTTACTTCAATATGTTCGCCCTGTGAAGCCAGATGAACTCTGAAGTTTCATACTTACAGGCATCTTTTTATTTTGTTAAAATACACTTTTGATTTGGCTAACGATAGCCTGAATAAATTGTACAGCTTATTGCCATTAATACTGATTTCTTACCGCCAGGATGTTGCCCTTTGTGATCACAATCGTTTCTGCAACATCAGTTGGCCAACAATCTCCCTACACCAATGATTTTATCGGTCGGTGCAGACTTTCCAGGGGGGTGCTCAACTTTTTTTCTTACGTGAATACCTGTCTTACACGACCGACGTGCTCTAACTGCAGTAGTTTCTCTGTTTTCTCAAAATATTGCATAGCAATCAAAATCAAAACGGTTGCCATTATATCTTTCAATCTAAAATAATTGTTTATAAAGTTGCAATCGTAAAAAGGTAAATTGGTGTATCGAGTAAATTGTCTTGCTATCCCAATGATATACAATATCCCTTGAACACAACTGTAATTCCAGGCAGGAAATTGTCCTACGTGTTATGTCACCCTGGGGAGTTGATGTCTCGAGTGTCCAGTAAATAGCGGCACAAATTGGACAGACGGCTTAGCAAATTGAAGATGCCCCAGGGATATCACTCGTGCTTTTCACGTCTTCGAAAACGAAACGAACAAATTAGCACATTGTCAAAACATTTAACATGATTGACAGCTAGAGGTTTGAAAAACTACCTGATGAATCTCTGTATCTGGAAACATCCGTTGTTATTGGTTAACTGTTGGTACTGGGGTACTAGATGCAGGATCTTGACTGTGCCCTATGCCGGATCTCCTATACTGAATCTAAACGATGTCTTACATTTTAGATTAAGACTATCTTCTATGTGCATGTCCTGAAAAATAACACAAAATTTCCGCATTCTGTTTTAACAGAAAAGTACTAACATTTTGGCAGCTCGTGTCACTTTAAAGTATTTATGTATAAATTATTTTATTTGATTTTGATAGTAGGCTAGATGACATACATCAAAATGCGGTTTGCATATCGGGCTCTGCATACGACGGAAATGTTTTCTTGTTATAGTTGATCACATACATCAAAATATACTATACATTGCGGTATGTACATACAACTGAAATGTTAAGAAATGTTTGAAACTCTCTTTAAACGAGGGTTCCATACTAATGATAAAAAATTAAGACATCACCACGTCATCAGTTGTTCTTGAACAACACGAGCTTTCGACACCTGTGTCGGTGTCTTCGTCAAGTGTAACTGAATTTAATGTTTTAAAATATTGACATATATTTTGCGCCAGCCCTTACCCCCGTCACCCATAACCATTGTTACCGTCTCTCGTGCAAGACTACACAAAACTTTCCCATGGGAGATTATGTAAATAAAACCTGCTGCTCAGGTATATATACAAACTCAAAGGATTCCTGAACAAAGCGGTGGTTTGAACGCCTTCCGTGCTGGACTGACCTACATATTCTTCTACACAATATTCGCACTTCAAGTTTGTCGCCATGTTTTTTGGATTTAAAATCTACCAACATACATTAGAGAGCGGTATAAATACGTCATTATTGATCTTAAAATAGCTACTGCAACATCACGTCGTCTTAAAACGGAAAAATGGCGACACAGATAACTCACTGAAAGGAGTTTAGAATTTTCCACTACCACCTAACCTTTTTTTGACATCACGGATTTGAATACATTTCGACATCAAATCGATATATTTGCCATCTTATTTCCTCATTTAACATGGAGAAACACTAAACTCTATCAAAGAATTCCTGTTAGTATTCAAATTACGAGTTTCACAGCATAAAGTAAAAAAAAATGTTTGAAAATGTTTAACCGGCTTCCACAAAGTCCTAGCAGTAAGGAAAACCGTTAAAGACACTCCGCGAAAATGCAGAATACTGTTTACATAAAAAACAAATGGTTTTCTGTATTTGTCACTATATATATATATATATAGGTTCCATCGTGTTTTTAAGGTCATATCTTTTGCTTGATACTTATGTCAATCTTTTTTTTATCTACTTTATTTCAGAATTATTAAAGCGTGTTTTTCCTGTTGGAGAGATCTGTACAGAAATCGCCCACCTAATACCAGTGAGATTAAATGGCCACTATCGGAATTTCTAATATGGACATCCAAGACGATGAAGCCATTGAATGCAACTAAGATGGGAGGATGAGTTTTTTTTTTCTGGCTCAAGTAAAGGATGAAAATTCATACTGTGATGAAAACTATTCCATTCCAGTAATATGCGGATTGCAATGTTCTAATGACCGTCATGAAAACGCCCCCAAAGCACAGACTTGTGACTTTTTTTAATGTAAATGTTAAAACTAAAATCACTTTGACGGCATAAACGACAAACTAAAGAGACTTTAGCATATAAAATTTGCAAATATACCAAATGTAAATAACGTATAAGACCTGTTTTTATAAAGACAATTTATACACATTTATTGTGTTCATGTGTTTTTCTATTTAGGCAATCAAATTTGCAAATGTGGCTGAGGATGTGTGGCTGGGCCCACCCCCTTTGACAGGCACAGGTGCCAGGGTGGGCGTCGGGCTCAAATACCTTTTCCGACATAAACTGGGATTAAACTCTACAAAATTTCAATTCAAACCCGCTTCAACCCCCAAATTACTATCTAAACCCACCTGTTTAGAGGTTTAGAAAACTGTGAATTCAAAAAGCAAGAACCAATGATTGACTCATAAATGTTTGTTGTACGCTATAAGACCGCCCAAATGTTTACTTAAAATGCAACGAGCTGCACAATATCTAGATATTTCCACCGGTCTCAAATATGCAGAATGCGTTGATTTTTTTTAAATTTTATTTCCAATTGTCAACATAGCTGTCGTCATAAGCTGCCAAATATAGGGAAAATTTCGTTGAAACAGAATTAGCTAATTGTTAGTCATTTTTATCAAAAGTATAAAATCACTAAAGTGAAAGATTTATATATCAGGGTTGTCGATTTGACCTTAACGTAACCAGGCTTAGCTTTTCAGGAAATGTCTGATCTCCATAGAGAGATTGTATTTGTCTCTTGACAGTCTGAATGAAGTGGACGAGTTTAAGGTCAAGTTTGACAAATGACCTTAACAATACAGGGTTTATCTTAAGAATGGTAAACTTCAGATAGAAGGATATTTGTTAGTTTGTACTTGATACGGTCTTTTTCATAATACTCATCGCTGGAAACACAGACAAATAATGATTGTCATGTTTGTACAGTTTTCTACCGTTCGTTAAGACTTGCGCTCCCTCTTCTTACCAAACTAATGATATATAATGCCAGACGTGAATTATTCAAGAGTTCGTTAAGTCCTCCTTGAAAGAGCGTTTTCTTAATTTAGGTTAGATCAATTAACACATTCGTATCGTTTTGTTGCCCTAGTCTTCATCCCCATTGTCTATTTCTGTAGGAAATCGGTTTGACATGCTCTTTCTGTAAACAGTTTGGCTAAATCCTTTCTCTCCTTAACTAAATGAAGCTTATGGGAGCTGAAGAGTGAACAAGATAGAGTTTCTGGATCAAGTCTTTTATAGGAATCCCCGTACGGAATTACTTTATTTCACTGCGTCTTCTGTAGGTGAAACCTATTTCCACGCTTTTTTAAAAAGAAAAACATCTTTATGAAAAGTGGATTATCTTGATATTTTATTGGGCAGATTTGCTTGCCACTAGAATTGGACCGTAACAAACGAATTCGTCGAAATTGGAAATAAATCTATTCTTAGCAAGTTCTGTACAGTAACTTAAAGTGGCATGAGCTGCCAAAATTCACACTTTTTTTTTCATGATTCCTGATCGTCACGACAGCAAGAGGCTTTGAAGGTCATCGAAAAACGAAATGATTGGCGTTGGAATGATGAAAATCCATACAGTATGTGGCCTGTACGAACCGAAAACTTGTTCGAAAAGTAAATAAAATTTAAATAACCGGCACGACCATTCATTCATTTTAAGCCAAATTTAGTTCAATACAATACTTTATCGTACATTTTCGAGACTAAAAGCACTAAAAAGGTTCTGAATCACAAGTCTTGAGAAAAATAGCCAATAATTTCAACATTCTGTTTTATCGTCAAAATATCAACATTTTGGCAGCTCATGCCACTTTAAACAGCTTCAAGGTAATTGTGTTGATCGTCAAATGCTTGTTACAAAGATGATTTTAAATTCATCAGTTTTTGATTAGATTAAAGTGGCATGAGCTGCCAGAATGTTGATATTTTGACGTTAAAGCAGAATGTTGAAATTATTGGCTATTTTTCTCAAGACGTATAATTCAGAAGCTTTTTAGTGCTTGTCTCAAAAATGTACGATAAAATATTGTTTTGAACTAACTTTGGCTTAGAATGAATGAATGGTCGTCCCGGTTATTTAAATTTTGTTTACGTTTTCGGTTCGTATGGGCCATACTGTATGGATTTTCCTCATTCCAACGCCAATCATTTAGTTTGTCGATGGCCTTCAAAGCCTCTTACTGTCGTGACGATCAGAAGTTATGAAAAAAGTGTTAATTTCGGCAACTCATGCCACTTTAAGTAATCAGAAAAACGACAGTTCATTTTGACTCAATATTGCGACCTTTGTTATACCATCGTCAGGTCCTGTGTAATCAATTGACAGATAAATCAGTACTCTCACAACATGACAAGGCTGTTTGGTCTCAAAGTACCTGTTGGTTTATATTTTTAATTTCTGCTCAATGTGATAATTAAAGGGGCATGAGCTGCCGAAATTCAAACTTTTTTCATAATTTCTGATCGTCACGACAGTAAGAGGCTTTGAAGGCCATCGAAAAACGAAATGATTGGCGTTGGAATGATGAAAATCCATACAGTATGTGGCCTGTACGAACCGAAAACGTGTTCGAAAAGTAGCAAAATTTAAATAACCGGGACGACCATTCATTCATTCTAAGCCAAAGTTAGTTCAAAACAATACTTTATCGTACATTTCCGGGACTAGAAGCACTGAAAAGCTTCTGAATTATACGTCTTGAGAAAAATAGCCGATAATTTCAACATTCTGTGTTTACGTCAAAATATCAACATTTTGGCAGCTCATGCCACTTTAAACCATTCAAGACGGGTGTTCTCGTTTCGTGTCATTTAAATTCATGGTTTGCCCGCATGGAGACCTTCCAATCATCGTTAATCCGGTTTTTGGAACCTACATTTCCAAAGGTACCAGACACTGGGAATGGAATGGATGTTGTACACCCAAATGTTTTCCTTATATACAAGGAAGGTTTTATGAATCTTTAAAGGCACACTTGCCGCGAAAATCAGGAATAGTGTTTACATTAAAAAAGAAAGACCGTTTTCTGTATTTTTCCCAGACAATATAAGTTAGGAACTTTCTATTTTTACCAAAATTTAAAAGTTTGGACGTCACTTTGTATTTTTAATTTGAATTTGAAAATTTGAATTGTTACGTACCCGGAACGTAAACAAACCGAACTGCCCCCTATTGGCGATTTTATGTTTCAGTCGAGTGAGTGAACTAACGGCACAGTGTTATTTTACGTAGGCCTATTTATCTGAGAAATACAGACTGACGATCGGTTAACAGCGACTGGAAAAGCTTGCTGATAATTGTTTGAGTGTAAACCACAGATACAAAGGCCTGAAAGGAGGGTAATCCAACACGAAAGTTGACCGACACTGATCGTTGTTGTTGTAATCAGGCTTCGATTCTTCGTTTGTTTTTCACCCCATTTTTACAGTCTAAAGCTAACTAGACATGTTTTATGTGTCCTATACCACTAAACTTAAACATTAGTCGTAGTAAGCTCCTGTAAATTGGTTTTCTTAGCAAATTTAAACAGGCTACGGCGGCAAGTGTGCCTTTAATGTTATTTCCACAAATATCGTCTTACTTTCGTCTTTTGTATCTTATCACCTAAGTCAAACTCGAAGACTTAGCTTTAGGAAATACCTTATCTCTCTTCGGGGATCGGGGATCTTCGGGGATCTCTCTCTTGAGACTATGACAAGCCTGAATGACGTGAATCAGCTTTAGATCAAGGTTGTCAATTACCTTAACTATGCAGGGTTTATCTTAACAAAGTACTTGAAGTTCTGAGAGAAGGATATTGCGGTCTTTTGGCAAATATTAAAGGCACGCTCGCTGCTAAAATGCAGAAAACTGCTTACTTTAGAAAAGGAAGACCGTTTTCTGTATTTTTGCCGGCTAGAAGAAGTTACGAACCTTAATTGTTTGCCCACATTCAAAACAGTTTTGATATCATGTAGTATTTTTAGGTACCCGCAATGTAAGCAAATTACAAGCCCGGCAATGTGCATATATAAGCGTATTAAACGACTTGAACCATGAATTTTAAACCAGCTGACATTTTACCCAATTTTCACTTCGAATTTAGGGACTCAGAAATGACCCTATGATAAATTGAGACGCGAAATTTAAAACATAATATCCAACCTAAAACTGGAATTTCTGATCGATGTTGTCATATGGGAAAACACAATTGGAAAGTTTTAAACATAAATTCAATTAGCAAGAATGCATAATAAGCCCTACAATATGTTTACGGGTCACAATATAGATTATAGATAATAATTGATATAGACAGTTTACAGTAACCGGACATTGCGCATGCCTATATTGTTCTTATAAGCACGGTAGCACAGGAAAGAATAAACTAACTGCGGAGCAACTTCCGAAATGTTCTTGGGATAACTATCTGGGTATTCTATATCGTACCAACAATGAAATAGTAACTACATTTTACTTGTTTTGTGTATCACCCGTTTGAGGATGCAATATTGGCCAATGTGTTCTTATCCGTAATGTAATTAGCTGAAACATACAGAGGGTGGATATCCAAGTTTTGTCTGTTGGGCCAGATTTGGATTAGAAAAATGTATCTCAAATAACCCTTCATGTATATTCGATGTGCAGATGCTGTCATGGTCGACGTTTTCCAGTCCGTAATGGAATTAGCTTAAAGTCGCATGAGCTGCCAAAATTTGAATTATTCTCATACACTCTGATTGTCAAGAGAAGTTCAGCGTTTGAAGTAAAATAAAAGGGGTGGCGCTGAAATAAAAAAATATTGGTTGAGTCAGTAGCCTGTGAGCAGTAGCGTAGCCAGGGGGGGGGCATGGTGCCATGGCCCCCCCTCAGCCACACCCCCAAAAAAAATGTGTGTCAGAGCACAGCACAGAGCACTGTTTGATTGCAACAACAAAGTTGCACTTTGTAATAATTGTTACAAATTTGAATTTCAAACATTCAGAGAGACTTGGTGAGGGGTACCTAACCAAAGTGTAGTTCTAGGTGGATGTTAGTCTCTTCGAGTTCGAATGTATGAAAATCGGAAGTTTGGGTCTCCAAACAGACAAATTTCCAGGGAAGTGTCTTCCGGTACCTCCAGTTTGGGATTAGCGCTCTATGGCGCTTTAGCAGGGCCCATTGGCGGATCTATATATATATTGAAAAAAAATGAAAAACAGGCTCATGGAGAGATCCGGAGACCATGATTGGCTTGCAGCGCTGCATTTAGAATGATAACAAAATAAACGAATATTGATTATGAAATAGTAGATCTTCCTGTTTTTGAAAAATAAGTCGGAAATAGAAAAATAAATCTTCACAAATTAAGTTCAGATTTATTCCCTGGAAAACGCTCAGAACGCATCTCTGGCGATCTAGGACCCCAGAGCTTACGGGGCCTGGGCTGCCCCTGGACCCTCGCCTTGTTGACCTGTGATAATTGGCCCCCCCTTGAGCCAATTTCTGGCTACGCTACTGCCTGTGAGAACCAAAGACTCGTGTGCTAATAACGGACAAAATGCAAATAGCCGGGATGTAGGAGTTCATGTTTGGGACTTTTCCTGCTTATATAATTATCTGAAGCGTATATCTTCGAGATTGGTATCAGCGGAAAGCATTTATTTTGTACTTTTTTTATAAAAATGGCTGTAAATAAGCTTATTCTGCGTCACCTAACATGTCCTTATATCTGGCAGCTCATGCCACTTTAAACAGTAGGTGGAATATCTTGTAGTTTGTCAGACCTGTAATTTATTAGATCTAAAAAATGTTCCAAATCACATTTTCGCAGCCCGTTGTATCGAGATCACGTAAAATGCTCAGACTTGGTTCCTAATATACGTCGACATTCCTCTGAAAATATGACATAAAACACTGAGCCAATATCCTGCTCTCACAACTTTATAAAGTTAAGGCCAATTGACAAGCTTGATCTAAAGCTGATCCACGTCATTCAGGCTTGCCATAGCCTCAAGAGGGATAAAAGATCCCGGAGATTAGACATTTCCTAAAGCTAAGTCTTTGAGTTTGACGTAACTAAAAACATCTTCAACTTAAGTGATAAGATACAAAATGGTCGTGTTAGACGAAATTTGTGGAAATAACATTAAAGCTTTCAAACTGACAATCGTGATTCATAAAACCTTTCTTGGATATAAGGAAAACATTTTGGTGTACAACATCCATTCCATTTTTTTTTAAAGTATCAGTCTCTTCATTCATAGTTTCTGGTACCTTTGAAAATGTAGGTTCCAAAAACCGGATTAACGATGATTGAAAGGTCCTTGCGGGCAAACCATGGATTTACATGACACGAAACGAGAACACACGTCTTGAATGGTTTAATTATCACATTGAGCTGAAATTACAAATATCAAACCGGTACGTTGAGATCAAACAGCCTTGGTATGTTGTGAGAGTATTGATTTATCTGTCTTCAATTGATTCCACAGGACCTAATGATGGTATAACAAAGGTCCCAATATTGAGTCAAAATGAAACTGTCGTTTTTCTGATTACTTTAAGCTAATCAAAAGCTGATGAAATTAGTGCCATTTTTGTAACAAGCATTTGACGGTCAACACAATTACCTGGAAGCTGTTTAAGTTACTGTATAGATCTTGCCAAGAATATATTTATTTCCAATTTCGACGAAATCGTTTGTTACGGTCCAATTCTTGTGGCAGGCAAATCTGCCCAATAAAATATCGAGATAATCCACTTTTCATAAGATGTTTTTCTTTTCAAAGAAGGGCGGAGATAGGTTTCACCTACAGAAGACGCAGTGAAATAAAGTACTTCCGTAAGGTGATTCTATAAAAGACTTGATCGAGAAACACTCTTATCTTGTTCACTCTTCAGTTACCATAAGATTTATTTGTACAGGAGAGAAAGGATTTAGCCAAACTGTTTACAGAAAGAGCATGTCAAACCGATTTCCTACAGAAATAGACAATGGGGATGAAGACTAGGGCAACAAAACGATTCGAATGTGTTAATTGATCTAACCTAAATTAAGAAAACGCTCTTTCAAGGAGGACTTAACGAACTCTTGAATAATTCACGTCTGGCATTATATATCATTAGTTTGGTAAGAAGAGGGAGCGCAAGTCTTAACGAACGGTAGAAAACTGTACAAACATGACAATAATTATTTGTCTGCGTTTCCAGCGATGAGTATTATGAAAGAGACCGTATCAAATACAAACTAACAAATTTCCTTCTCTCTGGAGTTTAACATTCTTAAGATAAACCCTTTATTGTTAAGGTCATTTGTCAAACTTGCCTTAAACTCGTCCACTTCATTTAGACTGTCAAGAGACATACAATCTCTCTATGGAGATCAGACATTTCCACTCGGAACACACTTCGGCCATCTTCGCTCACTACCGATCGGCTTTGACACGCACGCACGTAAATCCCCGAAGTTATCAGAGTGCAGACATTTCCTGAAGCTAAGCCTGGTTACGTTAAGGTCAAATCGACAACCCTGATACATAAATCTTTAACTTTAGTGATTTTATACTTTTGATAAAAATATCTAATAATTACCTAATTCTGTTTCAACGAAATTTTCCCTATATTTGGCAGCTTATGACGACAGCTTTATGTTGACAATTGGAAATAAAATTTAAAACATCAACGCATTCTGCATATTTGAGACCGGTGGAAATATCTAGATATTGTGCAGCTCATTGCATTTTAAGTAAACATTTGGGCGGTCTTATAGCGTACAACAAACATTTATGAGTCATTGGTTCTTGCTTTTCCAATTCACAGTTTTTCTATATGGGTCATGCAGAAGGATTAAACGGTCTTTTGGCAAATATTAAAGGCACACTGCTTACTTTAGAAAAAGAAGACCGTTTTTGTATTTTTGCCAGCTAGAAGAAGTTACGAGCCTTAATTGTTTGCCCACATTCAAAACAGTTTTGATATAATGTAGTATTTTAAGTACCCGCAATGTAAACAAATTATAAGCCCGGAAATGTGCATATATAAGCGTATTAAACGACTTGAACCATGAATTTTAAACCAGCTGACATTTTACCCAATTTTCACTTCGAATTTAGGGACTCAGAAATGACCCTATGATAAATTGAGACGCCAAATTTTAAACAAAATATCCAACCTAAAATTGGAATTTCTGATCGATGTTGTCATATGGGAAAACACAATTTGAAAGTTTTAAACATGACTTCAATTAGCAAGAATGCATAATAAGCCCTACAAGATCTACAAACAAAATATCCAACCTAAAATTGGAATTTCTGATCGATGTTGTCCTATGGGATGCATAATAAGTCCTACAATATGTTTACGAGTCACACTATAGATTATAATTGATATAGACAGTTTACAATAACCGGATATTGCGCATGTATATATTGTTCTTATAAGCACGGTAGCACAGGAAAGAATAAACTAACTGCGGAGCAACTTCCGAAATGTTCTTGGGATAACTATCTGGGTATTCTATATCGTGCCAACAATGAAATAGTAACTACATTTTACTTGTTTTGTGTATCATCCGTTTGAGGATGCAATATTGGCCAATGTGTTCTTATCCGTAATGTAATTAGCTGAAACATACAGAGGGTGGATATCCAAGTTTTGTCTGTTGGGCCAGATTTGGATTAGAAAATCAATCTCAAAGTCCGTGTATATTCGGTGTGAAGATGATGTCATGCAGTTGGAACTCCCTTCGGCTATCTTCGCTCCTTACCGGTCGGCTTTGACACGCACGTAAATCCCCGAAGTCATCAGACTGGCTGTCATGGCCGACGTTTTCGAATCCGTAATGCAATTAGTTGAAACATTCAAAGAGTGGAATGTCTGAGTTTAGTCTTTCAGGCTAGAATTGGATTAGAAAATGTATCTCAAATAACCCTTCGTGTATATTCGATGTGTAGATTCTGTCATGGCCGACGTTTTCCAGTCCGTAATGTAATTAGCTGAAACATTCAAAGAGTGGAATGTCTGAGTTTAGTCTGTCGGGCTAGAGTTGGATGAGAAAATGTATCTCAAATAACCCTTCGTGTATATTCGATGCGTAGATGCTGTCATGGTCGACGTTTTCCAGTCCATAATGCAATTAGCTTAAAGTCGCATGAGCTGCCAAAATTTGAATTATTCTCATACACTCTGATTGTCAAGAGAAGTTCAGCGTTTGAAGTAAATGAAAGGGGTGGCGCTGAAATAAAAAAATATGGGTAAAGTCAGTAGCTTGTGAGAACCGAAGACTCGTGTGCTAATAACGGACAAAATGCAAATAGCCGGCATGTAGGAGTTCATGTTTGGGACTTTTTCTGCTTATATAATTATCTGAACCGTGTACCTTCGAGATTGGTTTATTTTGTACTTTTTGATAAAAATGGCTGTAAATAAGCTTATTCTGCGTCACCTAACATTTCCTTATATT
This sequence comes from Lepidochitona cinerea, assembly GCA_963971465.1. Lineage (NCBI taxonomy): Eukaryota > Metazoa > Mollusca > Polyplacophora > Chitonida > Tonicellidae > Lepidochitona > Lepidochitona cinerea. Next base: position 12,839,779 of record OZ020560.1, on the reverse strand, counting down.
TGGCAGCTCATGTCACTTTAAACAGTAGGTGGAATATCTTGTAGTTTGTCCGACGTATAATTGATTAGATCACAGCCCGTTGTATCCCTCTGAACGTCGACATTCCTCTGAAAATATGACATAAAACAATGAGCAATTAATAAACTATTCGTTACAGCTGATTCATTTTAAAACTATAACTATTAGTATTTAAATAGAGCTTAAAAGATTTTCAACGGAACATGGCGCTCGATTTGCGTTAGGGAGAGATATCAGCTGTCTGTTTTAGTATATTGGATTGATTCTGATATTACCCCAAGGTCGGGAAGAAAGCATATGAAATGTGCTAGTTGATAGTTGATAGTTTCCAATATTTTTGTACAAAACACATATCAAAGTGTTGTATTAAGGTTGGGGTTAATCCAATCGATAATGAACCCGAACAGAACAAATGATTAACACAGTGTTTGTAGAGTCCATAGAAAGGTAGAAAGATATTTGTTCAGCTTCAAGTAGAGATGGATTGAATTGATTTAGATAAGATAATTACATTAACACCCCTGATGTTGCAAACGAAAGCTAACAGAATGGTTGCATAAACATAGGCCTACATATTTTATTCCTAAACGTTGTACCGCACATGATTCAACAGAATGGAGCCGCCAAAGTATTCCTTAAAGGCCCACTTGCCGCCGTAGCCTGTTTAAATTTGCTAAGAAAACCAATTTACATGAGCTTAGTACGACTAATACCACTAAACTTAAACATAGGACACATAAAAAATGTCTAGTTAGCTTTAGAATGTAGAAATGGGGTGAAAAACAAACTTAGACTCGAAGCCTGATTACAACAACAACGATCAGTGTCGGTCAACTTTCGTGTTGGCTTACCCTCATTTCAGGCCTTTTTATCTGTGGTTTACACTCAAACAATCATCAGCAGGCTTTTCCAGTCGCTGTTAACCGATCGTCAGTCTGTATTTCCCAGATAAATAGGCCTACGTAAAATTACACTGTGCCGTTAGTTCACTCACTCGACTGAAACATAAAATCGCCAATAGGGGGCAGTGTGGTTTGTTTACGTTCCGGGTACGTAACAATTCAAATTTTCAAATTCAAATTAAAAATACAAAGTGGCGTCCAAACTTTTAAATTTTGGTAAAAATAGAAAGTTCCTAACTTATTTTGTTTGGGAAAAATACAGAAAACGGTCTTTCTTTTTTAATGTAAACAATATTCCTGATTTTCGCGGCAAGTGTGCCTTTAACGTTTGTAAGAGACAGTTTGTTTACCTACCCTATTACTCATATCATTTTATGTATATTGTTAAAGTGGCATGAGCTGCCAAAATGTTGATATTTTGACGATAAAACAGAATGCTGAAATTATTGGCTATTTTTCGCAAGACGTATAATTCAGAAGCTTTTTAGTGCTTCTAGTCTCGAGAATGAACGATAAAGTATTGTTTTGAACCAACTTTGGCTTAAAATGAATGAATGGTCTTATCGGTTTTTTAAATTTTGTTTACTTTTCGGACACTATTTCGGTTCGTATAGGCTATAGACTTTATGGATTTCCCTCATTTCAGCGCCAATCATTTAGTTTTTCGATGGCTGTCAAAGCCTCTTACTGTTGTGACGATCAGAATTAATGAAAAAGTGTGATTTTTGGCAGCTCATGCCGCTTTAACTAAAGTTTAAATAATATTTGCTTCAAATTAAAAGACCTAGAGTTACTTCTGATATTGGCTCCCTGACTAAAACCCGACAATACAACAATGTAAGTCAAATATAGATTATTATCACTGTGTTTTAAGGTATTCAAACATACAACAAGAAAGAAGCCATTTGTAATTCCAGGCAAGCAATCTTTTCAACTTAGCCAGAAGAGCGAGCCGGCTACACTAAACTTAATGATAAATAATGATACAGGTATAGACCCGCTGTTCCAGCGGTAATTGACTCTTTTTCTCATCCGTGTGATGTTCATGCAGGAATAACCAATGTAGTAATGTGATCAAACTGAAATGACTGCCAATCACGAACCCCGGAGCTAACGTTGGTCTCTTCACTGTGACATTTCCATGATGTGCGATTCGCAATTAGCTTCTACACGATCCTTAAATCTGAAGCACACGTTGATTTCACTAGGTTTGGTCTCAGGGTGCACCTCCTTCACGTTCCATAGAATCTATCAATAGGTAAATTCCACTTTAAACAATTAGTGTTAAATGATACAGACTGGTGCTTATTTGATAAATAAGCTTATATGATATACAAATCAGAACACGAATGGACCCTCCAATAAGCTAAAACAACCAACCTACTAAGCAGAACGTATGGCAATTCAGGGGTGAAACCAAATCAAGCTACTCCTTACCGCATTTTGTGCGATCTCAGATCAAAAAAATTCTTGTCTATAGTACTTCGCTGTATATTCAGCGGCTCACTTTCAATCTACTGGTTGGAATAAATATTCATCACCATTTAACCTTTGTCAGGGTCCATGCGATGTAATTGCAAGAAGTTCCCAAGGCAATAATCATTTGTCTTGAACTCTACTGAAGATTTGATTCCCGGATTTTACAAGTCTCAGTTATTTCCCCCACTAAGAGTATCTGAAACATAACAAACGATGGGTAAAATTATAATCCATAAAACATTCTTCACCTTGGATCTTTGCCATGTACACAAGGCCTGGAGTTTTATTCTAATTAGCTGTATTTTCCAAATGAAAAATGACTTTGACCTAAATGATTGACTACCGCTTCAAAACACGGTGTTTATGGGCATCTTCGTATATACAATTTCCGTACTTCACATATTGATGGAACTAACCAATGAACTATATGCGTGGAATGGAGGTCATGTGGTATCTGATATGCATCGAACGTCGCCATTACTATGAGATGGTGCACTATCGATCCAGATAGTCATGCACGCGCTCATCACTCAGCAATGGCGGTGCTTTTTACAAAGTCAGATCCAAACCAGCCAATGAGACGTGTCCATTCCATGTGTATAGTTCATTGGAACTAACTGTTTCTCAAACCATTTGTCACACAGAGGAAACAGAACGAAGTCGAGGCTCATGGATGGTTAGATCAATTTTCATGATAATTTTCTCATCTGCTATAAAATAAAATTTGATTTCATTTGTATCTGAATCCAACTATAAAGTAAATCATCAAACGAACATATTTAGATGAATTGGTACAATAAATGCCGATTGGTTTTCTTTGCTAATATAGATTAAAAGTTACATTACTGTAGAGACAATGTCGCCAAACGCACGCAGATGCTTATACCTGAATCGTTGTAAATTGTCATTTGCAAACATGAAATCTACCTTATTTGGGAGGTAAACTCATAAATGGTATGTATAGAGCTCTCTCAGCTCTGATGCTGTGATACATATGGTCTCAACAAATACCCGACTAAGGTCTCACTCAACAAATAGATACCAATGTTGTTGCTTCGTTATGCTTTTGTGCTATGGATTGAAGTGGCAAGAAATTATACGAAGGAAGGTGCAATTCGTGAAAGGTAACGAGCCCCAAGTGCTCCTGGTCACGAAATAAATTGAATTTTTAACATCTTGACTTTTGGAAATGTTTACCCCGATATGCTTATGCAAGTATCTGCAGCCACGGGCTAGAAATCCTCTCGTTTGAAAACACCAGAGTGTATGATTGACAATTGAACTTTTCGCAATTGGAACAAGGGCACGTACACACTTATAGAGTCGTGACTTCTTGATGGTACAATCAAATATAGTAGATTGACAAGAGTGATCACTTCGTCCAATCAGCATTGCCGGCATGTTCTTCTGGCTCACCAGCGGAAGGATGTTCCGACTGTACATGATTCGACTGTAGGGCGCCCCCTACAGAAAGGAGGTTCCTAATAATCAACATGGCGCGGAAGTGACCACTCTTGTCAATCTACTCTCTTTGGTACAATTATCTTTATTGTGACGGCGATATTAAGCCTCGTTTTACATCGTCCAGCCTTAGAAGTGGCCATCTGCTGCTTTTGGGTGCCTTTAAATATTGTTAGACCCAAAAGTTCAATCTACAACGGGTAATTCTAAACAGAAAGTATACATTTGGAGGAATTTACTTATATGAGACATCGGTACTCATCCCAATCTGTCAGAACCTGTTGATAAATAAAAAATACTGACATAATAATTTGAAAGGAAGACTTATTTTATCTGAAGTATTTCTATCGTTATTTATGAACTGCGTTTTAATAGGGTTTGCAGACATTGTATTAACCCTTGACAAGGTATAGTTGTCCTCGGTTTGAATTTATCTATGTTATCCAGGGAAGTACTAAATGAATAAATACACACATGTCCGGTACCAAAATGACATCCGGGAAATTTAGGTGTCTGGGTCAACAAAATAATTCAATTTTCTATAATATTTTCGCCAAACGGACTTCCGAAATGAACTCCGCCAATAGCAAGTCAAAACTCCCAGGTGACATACTTCACAATTTGACATACAACATCAACCGATGTAATATTATTCAATATGAAAAATTGTAATCAATATAATATAATATGTAATAGGCAAAGCCTAGAAGTGAGAGCAGAAAATAACTTAAAAGAAAACTTAAACAGTTAAAGTCCATAATTTATCTCAGTGTAGTTTTTTTAAATAACCCATCAGATGTACTATTTTGTAAAAAGAGGCGCGAAAGCGGAATCAGTATTTCGAACAAAGATGGCGGCGGTTTCGAACACCGGATGGAACGTTTGGACAAAAAACAAAGTGGACCAGATTTCGAAGTGATTATAGTGACGTCATTACGTACGCATGTTGTGTATACAGTTCGCTGCGCTCGCTATTAACAATTTGTCATCTTTAATTTTTAATATGAAATGAACAACGCCTGTAGTTCTATTTCAATAAGCTGGATTTTTCTAAAATAAAATGCTATCAAATCGGGAATAAAATTACTTTGACTTATAAGATACCAACAACGAGAGGTTTATGAAAACGCTCGTGTAAAAAATTCTGTGTACTTCGCAGATTGATGGGAATCATTTTTTGGAGACCCTTTGTCACACAGAGGAAGAATAATATAGACGACTAGATAGAGTATCAAGATTTTTTTTCTCATATGTTGTTAAAGTTAATTTCATCTTTAATTTAATCCAACTGCAAAGTAAATCACCAAACGCCCATTTGATAGTGATAATTCGACGCTATAGTTTGTGGAAGGTAACGACCCACGATTGCTCCTGGTCACCCAATAAATTGATTTTTCAACATCTCGACTTTTGGAAATGTTTACCTTGATATAATGAAGCAAGTGTCTGCAGCCTAGGGCTTGAATCGTCTCCTTTAAAAACACCTTTACTTTAGTCAAGACTATTGGCCCTGTGCATGTGTGTTAAGTGTCTATAAAATATATTGTTGACAATTGCACTTTTCGCTATTAGAGCCATAAGTGGTGGTTTCCTGATAGTATGTATTACCTTTCCTGTGACGGAGATATAAATCTTCTTTTCTGAAATTGATTAACACCTTCCATTTCTAGAAGTGGTCATCTGTGCTTTTAGGCGTCTTCGTAGACAAAAAGTCGATTCAACACAGAAAGTGTCCGTTTTAAAGATGTTCTTGCCAACAAATTGAGCAGGTCTCTTGAAAAAAGATGGTATTTATGGTAGAAAAAGGTACGGACAACGCTATCTGTCAGACCTAGTTGAAAAACGAATAAAGAATAAGTCATATATAGAATGAATTGAAATGAAGACATATCTTCATGTATGGGTCTTGTTGGAAGCAAGTTTCATGGTTATTTATGTACTGAATTTGTATAGAGCTTTTAGACACTTTATTAACTCTAGACAAGGTATAGATATCTTCGGTTTGAATGAATCTATTTTATCCACTACGGTAATACTGAATGAGGAATTTCACACATGGTCTCTACCAAAATGACAACCAGAGCAATACGATGTCTGGGTCAATAAAATGATTAAATTTTCTTCAATATTTTCGCCAAAGGGAACACCGCAAATAGCGAATCCCATGTGACATACTTCACCACTGGTTGAAGGCAAGAGAACAGCCATGGGACATTTGTTCGAATTACTAATAATTAATACATTAACAAGGGTTTCTTACCATGTCAAAACATTATCAATGGGAAAGTCCATAGACTGACTAAAGATATCAGTTTTCGCTTAGCCTCAAAAATAATTTTTATTTACCATTAAAGTAGTAGATCCTGGCAGGTCTGGCTCACATAAACCAGATGTGAAACGACACCAGGGGGATTTTCGGTCTGCTATTGGATGTTTATTATAGAGAAACCATTTTAAACTAAAATATTAATACCATCCAGAATTGCATTGTTTTGAAAGAAACCAGGTGCGAAGTAAAGATTATAAGTCTAGTTTGTTTAATTGGGCTGGGTTATATTCTAGCTAGATTTACCGATGTCCCAGACACGTTTTATAAAAGACCGTTTGCAAAGATGGTAGGCTGCAAAAATAATAGTAAAGATCTGCGATCACCAATCTCATTTCACAAAGCAGTCGCAACGCAAACGAAGCGTGGTTGCCAATGGATACCATGTTTAAGAGATACGACGTCATGGCAACTTCGATTTATCGCACTGTGCGACGGCTTCGTGAAACTGCCCCCAGGGATCAGGGATTTCATTCCATATATTGTTCAACCTCCTGCAAAGACCAGTGTTTAAATGTTATAGATTGCCACAACGTCCCGTCTCTGCTCTAACCCATCCCATCAACCATACCCGCACAGTAAATATGTTAAAGTGGTTCTGGTACAGCGAGAAAGAAAGAGTTGAGCAGACTTGCAAACAAAACGAGTGATGTTGGCCTAATCGAAAAGGCGAATCGGTAACTGATAAGTGATTTCATTGTGGTGAATCAGGCACTCTGATAACTTCGGGGATTTACGTGCGTGAAATACCAAAGCCGACCGGTATCGAGCGAAGATAGTCGAAGGATGTTCCGAGTGGTGAATCAGGCTTAGTAAATCTTATATTAATCATGGACGCATGGCAGTTTTGGCTCTTTGGTTTATATAATAGAGATTAGTATCACTGTGCTTTAAGGTATTCAAATATGCAACAAGAAAGAAGCCATTTGTAATTCCAGGCAAGGAATCTTTTTAACTTAGCCAGAAGAGCGAGCCGGCTACACTAAACTTAATGATAAATAATGATATATGTATAGACCCGCTGTTACAGCGGTAATTGACTCTTTTTCTCATCCGTGTGATGTTCATCCAGGAATAGCCAGTGTAGTAATGTGATCAAACTGAAATGGCTGCCAATCACGAACCCCGGAGCTAACGTTAGTCTCTTTACTGTGACATTCTCATGATGTGCGTTTCGCAATTAGCTTCTAAATGATCCTTAAATCTGAGCCACACGTTGATTTCACTAGGTTTGGTCTCAAGGTACACCTCCTTCACGTTCCATAGAATCCATCAACAGGTAAATTCCACTTCAAACAATTAGGCCTAGTGTTAAATGATACAGACTGGCGCTTATTTGATAAATAAGCTTATATGATATACTAAGCCGAACGTATGGCAATTTCAGGGGTGAAACCAAATCAAGCTACTCCTTACCGCATTTTGTGCGATCTCAGATCAAAAAAAATCTTGTCTATAGTACTTCGCTGTATATTCAGCGGCTCACTTTCAATTTACTGGTTGGAATAAATATTCATCGCCATTTAACCTTTGGCAGGGTCCATGCGATGTAATTGCAAGAAGTTCCCAAGGCAATAATCATTTGTCTTGAACTCTACTGAAGAATTGAATCCCGTATTCTCAGTCTCAGTTATTTCCCCCACTAAGAATATCTGGAACATAGCAAACGATGGGTAAAATTATAATCCATAAAACATTCTTAACCTGGGATCTTTGTCATGTACACATAGCCTGGAGTTTTATTCTAATTATCTGTATTTTCCAAATGAAAAATTACTGTGACCTAAATGATTGACTACCGCTTCACATCACGGTGTTTATGGGCATCGTCGTGTATACAATTTCCGTACTTCACATATTGATGGAACTAACCAATGAACTATATGCGTGGAATGGAGGTCACGTGGTATCTGATATGCATCGAACGTCGCCATTACTATGAGATGGTGCACTATCGATCCAGATAGGTCATGCACGCGCTCATCACTCAGCAATGGCGGTGCTTTTAACAAAGTCAGATCCAAACCAGCCAATGAGACGTGTTCATTCCATGTGTATAGTTCATTGGAACTAACTGTTTCTCAAACCATTTGTCACACAGAGGAAACAGAGCAAAATCTAGGCTCATGGATGGTTAGATCAATTATCATGATAATTTGTTTTCTCATCTGCTAGTAAATTTGATTTCATTTGTATCTGAACCCAACTATAAAGTAAATCATCAAACGAACATATTTAGATGAATTGGTACAATAAATGGCCAGATATTCACGATTGGGTTTTTGCTAAAGATTAAAGATATTAGTGTAGAGACAAGGTCGGCAAAGCCTGATGGATGTTTATACCTGAATCGTCATAAATTGTAAACGTTAAATCTACTGTATTTGAGAGGTAAACTGATAGAGTTTTTGTAAATAGCTCAGATGCTGTGATGCATGTAGACTCAACGCGTACCAGACTAAGGTCTCGACAAATAGATACCAATGTTGCTGCTTCGTTATGCTTGGTGCTATGGACTGAAGTGGCAGGACATTATACGAAGGAAGGTCAATACAAGTGTTCCTGGTCACGAAATAAACGAAATGAATTTTTAACATCTTGACTTTTGAAAATGTTTACCACGATGTGCTAATGCAAGTATCTGCAGCCACGAGCTAGAAATCCTCTCGTCTGAAAACACCAGAGTGTATGATTGACAATTGAACATTTCGCAATTGGAACAATGGCACGTTTACACACATCCAGAAACGTGACTTCTTGATGGTACAAGTATCTTTATCCTAATATCTCGCTAGATACCAAGAAAATTTCAGCGACCATGATGAAAGTTATATTGAAATAGCAAGTGAGCTAGCTAATAAATCGATAATAAATGAATAAACACCATAAATTGTGGATAAAAAGGCCCAAGGTTTAATTACTCATAAAGACAACAAGTCGATGAATGGCGTATTTCCATGGGTATAAACAAGGCTGAGTGACGCGATTGACAAATCAGCCGCTGATTCCCGTGGGTTATCTCCGGCGAATCATGCAAGGAAAATTACACCTTTTTCTAACAGAAACGCTCAAGACTGCCTTCCTCTCTCCCGGGTAAACACAGGCAGAATAGAAAGCCAGCCGTAAGCATTAAAAACGCATCCCTCTGGTCCGACACGAGCGGATGCCCCCAGCTAACACTAAAAAACCCGAAAATAGTATTAGTTAAAGAGCTGCCCAAGTGTCCCCTTGGTATACTCAGGCAGACACCGAGTCAGTTCCCAACGCATACTACGCCTGCATCCCCCTGGTCCGACTCGGGCAGATACAGCCTTCACGCGTGTTAGCACCACAGGTGAGTACACACCTGAAACCTTAAAGGTGTATCAAATAACCATTATGAACCCATGGAAAATAACGCATTTACAAAGAAATATCCAAACATGTAAACAAAAACAGTAATCATAAACCAGCAACTTAGGGAGGGTGGGTGGGAATTTTGCGATTTTGTGCTAAGATGCTACCCTACGTGCTGCCTGAAGCTAATCCAAAATGCGAGTGTGGGGGTCCCAACGTTCCAGCAAACCTCTCTGTGCCCCCAGCCAATGAAAAAGAGGTATTACTGGTAACCAAGGCACCCCGTCGCATTGCGGACTTTTTACTGATTTGATCAAAACAGCCCGCCCTCTAAACTATATCCCAAGGGCGACAACTCTAAAGACAAAACACCTAGTTTTATACAAGTGCTCGAATTGACGATAATAGCATTTATCATACAGTTGTTAAATGCATTTATTGTGACGGCGATATTAAGCCTCGTTTTACATCGTCCAGCCTAAGAAGTGGCCATCTTCTGCTTTAGGGTGCCTTTAAATATTTTTAGACCCAAAAGTTCAATCTACAACGGGTATACACAGAAAGTATACATTTTGATGATTTTCTTATATGAGACATCGGTACGCATCCCAATCTGCCAGAACCAACTGATAAATAAAAAATACTGACATAATAATTTGAAACGAAGACTTATCTTGTCTGAAGCATTCCTATCGTTATTTATGAACTGCCTTTTCATAAGGTTTGCAGACATTTTATTAAACCTTAAAAAAGGTATAGATATCTTCGGTTTGGATTTATCTATTTTATCCAGGGAAGTACTAAATGAATAAATACACACATGTCCGGTACCAAAATGACATCCGGGAAATTTAGGTGTCTGGGTCAGCCAAATAATTCAATTTTCTATAATATTTTCGCCAAACGGACTTCCGAAATAAACTCCATCAATAGCAAGTCAAAACTCCCATGTGACATACTTCACAATTTGACATACAACATCAATCCATGTAATATTATTCAATATGAAAAATTGTAATCAATATAATATAATATGTAATAGGCAAAGCCTAGAAGTGAGAGCAGAAAATAACTTAAAAGTAAACTTAAAGTTCATAATTTATATCAGTGTAGTTTTTTTAAACAACCCATCAGATGTACTCTTTTGTAAAAAGAGGCGCGAAAGTGGAATCAGTATTTCGGACAAAGATGGCGGCGGTTTCGAACACCGGATGGAACGTTTCGACAAAACACAAATGAATCTATTTTATCCAGGGTAATACTAAATGAGGAAATTCACACATGGTCTCTACCAAAATGACAACCAGAGCAAAACGACGTCTGGGTTAACAAAATGATTACATTTTCTACAATATTTTCGCCAAAGGGAACACAACAAATGGCGAATCCCATGTGACATACTTCACCACTGGTTGAAGGCAAGAGAACAGCCATGGGACATTTGTTCGAATTACTAATAATTTCGTCTTTTACATTGTAACAAATCAAAACAAAGCTTATTTCATTGACGCTACCTTTGTATTGGTTATCATAGGGATTAGAGTTTGATTATGTGCAACTCGTGGTATTAGTACATTAACAATGGTTTATTACCATGCCAAAACATTATCAATGGGAAAGTCCATAGACTGACTATAAAACATATGAGTTTTCGCTTAGCCTCAAAAATAATTTTTATTTACCATTGAAGCAGTAGATCCTGACAGGTCTGGTCCACATAAACCAGATGTGAAACGACACCAGGGGGATTTTCGGTCTGCTATTGGATGTTTATTATAGAGAAACCATTTTAAAGGAGGGGAAATCTCTAGAAATGCATAGGGATTATCGTCGATAACAACCTTCAAAGTGCTTAAAACATTTCACGTCAATTACCTCCAGTGACCCTCAAGCTAATAAAAACAGACAGAAGTATGTCCTTTCAGTGGCTTATCTGTGTAGCCATTTTTTCGTTTTAGGATGACGTGATGTTGGTATAGCTATTTTTAGATCAATAATGACGTATTTGTACCGCTCTCTAATGTATAATGGTAGATTTAGGTCCAAAAAAACATGGCGACAAATTTGAAGTGGGAAGATTGTTTCCAAATATATAGGTCAGTATGCAACCCCGCGCCATTGCTTAGCCAGCCATTGGCTAAATTGCATCACATGACTATTCTATAACGCACTTAATTTTTTATTCAACAATAATTGGATAAAACTAATGAAAAAATGGTGGCGGCCTTGTGAACGGTCTATGGAGCTTATTCTATATTGTAACGCCACCTTCAAATTTCAATTATTCGCTTACGAGGGGATAAAACATACATCGGACCGTTGTTTTGGACTAAATGAACTCTACTCTTTCCATCTAAACTAGTCTAAAGCTTAGATTTTCTTTCCCTTTAAACTAAAATATTAATATATACAATCCAGAATTTCATTATTTTGAAAGAAACCAGGTGCGAAGTTAAGGTTATAAGTCTGGTTTGTTTAATTGAGCTGGGTTATATTCTAGCTAGATTTACCCCAGACACGTTTTAAAAGACCGTTTGCAAAGATGGTGGGCTGCAAAAATAATAATAAAGATCTGCGAGCACCAATCTCATTATTCAAAACAACCATATTTTGACACGTTGTAGAAGGACATGCTCTGAATAAACACGTAACTCGACCGATCAAAGCAAAATAATGAGGGTGTATGTTTCCAGGACAATAATGAATATAGGTCGGACGTAAGACATTTCGGAATCAACCCCTTGAGCATCTTCGCAAGCCAAGTTAAAATCTTCATGTCCCCATTCACGGAATGGGTTACATGAAGATTTTAACTTGGCTAGTAGAGAAGATGCCCCTTGAGTAACAAAAAACGGAGCAAAACCAATCACATAGCCATTACTTTAATTCCAGCTTATCCAAAGCTGTTAAAGATTTAAAACAGATGAAAGAGATTTAATTGCGGTGTGTCCTTAATCAGCTTCTTCCATTTCTGACTTTGACAACAAACAGCTTAATTCTTAAAGAAAATGGCCTCAGATGTTTGATTGCTCATGTTAAAACCGCTTGAAGCGTATGATCTGATCCTGTATGAGATTCTAGATTACCAGATCATTCCTTGAAAAGCACGATCTGGAACAACCAGTTTCTTCTTGAAGGGGATGATTTGAGTTGTATCGGGTGATTTATTAACAGAGCAATAAACTTAGCCTCATCAGTGTTGTATATTTGGGTGTTCCCGATAATTCCCGATAAAAGAATGTACTATAGGCCTACTAATTGATTATATCTGAATTCTCGCTTTTTAAATCTCAAATCTATTAAAAGACAATTGGTCAGAATAATAAAAGGAAATTGTTCACGAAGAAAATATGAGAATTGAATCAAGCGAAAATACCTTTGTTTCATAGATTAACCGTAAAACAACACGCAACAGCCACTTGGGTCAGTGAGGGCCAATGTTATGTAGAGTGATTTGCAAAGAAATTTAAGATATGTATCCCTTAGTTACTTTCGTCCTTGCACCAACAATGTATAGAAATAATACCACTAACGTCGAGACTGGTTAACGAAACGTTCAAAGGACGATTTTGCAAATGTTTGCACAGAAACCCCTCGTTTCCATCCGTATTTCTCTGTGTAGGTTTCTTTTAGAGGTGGAAAGCAGATGTACAAATAATCAAGTTGTTTAAATCATTTTGGATCGATGCAACATTTTTGGTGACATTTAACAGTGAAAGTAAAAACGCAAATAATATTGCTCAGATATTTTGTTAAAACATTTGATCTTAACTTGCCATCTATGCAGAGAGAAAGCTCTTAAAGATATACTTTTGCTCTGTTTGTTTTTTTTGTTTCTACAGCATCGCATTTTGCTCTCTTGTCGATGATTATTAAATTTTGTCTTTATAAAAAAATATCAAGATTTTGGCAGTTCATGGCACTTTCAACTCGCCCAGTAGGATGCTCATTCCTAATGCTTTTAACTTTTGTGTTACGCTTTGGTTTGAAGTCCATAAATGTTTCCCAGCTAGGCTGTAAAAGTGTTCTGTAGGTCGAATGGATAGAATCTTATGCACAGTACATTATCGATTGTTGGGTAAGCCTATTTTCCAAAAGAACAAAACATTTTCTTAACATTTTTATTTTCAAAAATGCATCACCCCTAATTAAGCTTTGTCTATATCATCTCCTTGACAAAGAACTTGACACAAATATAAATGCTATTCACGAAGACAAGTTTCTGTTTAAATCGTACACTTGATAACTAATGTCACAGAAGGGTATTTGTGGGGATATATTTAGCGCATCCTAAAAAGCAATTGTCTCTTGTAATTTAAATTGGTAGGAACTTCCTTTACCACTTAATGTCCTGTGGTTACCTAAAAGCTTTATTCATAACGACACTCTACCTTGAAATGTTATCAGGAAAAAATGTTTAAAACTAAACATGTTTATGTTCCATCTTCTTGAAGCCACGGCGTTTTACCATTGGACTCACTTCCCCTAAGTTTGTACGGCGAATTGTCATTTCGCTTTGACTTCTCAACGGCGGTTATTTGAGAGGTAATATTATTACTAGTCCGAAATTGTTATGTTAGGTTTACCAGGGGCTAAAAAGAGAGTTTCTAATATCAATCGGGCTAAAGAGAACCGGAGCATTATCCCAACTTAAGCCGTTCGTTCCTATTAGAAAGTAAATTGAACGTGTGAAGATAAAAGATCAACTGACAAATTGTATATTCGTTTCGTTTTTCCTTTTATCTACATTCACTAACACCACAAATATTGTTGATTTGACAAAAGTGTGTCAGGTTTTTACCAGGAACCATCGTATCAATTTAACTTATTATATTTCGAATAATTCCTACTTTTATCTCAACGGACTTGATCATGGAATCTTGTTGACGGAAACTGTTTGCCTCGAAGGCGAGAATCTGTAACACAAGCTCCGGTTTCCGATGTCCAATTAAGGTCGTTTAGATCTGGTCGTCATTTGTTATAAGGTTGTTAATTGACAATCAGACACACAGGAAACCATTTACTAAGGATACAAATATTAGCCTTAGGGATATCCACAGGTTGCTGGTATTGAGCTAAATTGTGTTGACTACAAAATGTACGTCAAAAGGATGTACCCCGTGGAGTTTACGGCGATATATATATAGTTTACTGTAATGCCTTTTCTACAAAAGAACAAACAGATTTCCAAATTCCATGTAGGCATAGGAATGGTATTTCAATACCGAATATCCATTTTCTTCGTTATCAAGAAAAAATTAAAAGTACTCTTTATTCTTGTCCGTTCAGTGTCGGTTTATTTCAGTAATTTTCCTGATGATGATTGCTATTTACTGTTGCTGGAAATGTTGCATGGGTTTAGCTCAAAGGTACAGGGAAGCATAAGTCTTGAAATGATTTTGAATGAGTTGAAGCATAATCATAATTTCCAAATATTTCATTTGAGTTTAAACTAGTTCGGATCTTTTCATGATGTAAAGTTTGTTGAAACAGGGATACATATGCCATTAAAAACGCACGACCCAAAGAATGTAAAATATTTTGAGAAATGTAAAGTGTAAAATATTGTAAGAACTCGTAAATTGAAGAACAAGGCATTGGTCACAATGAGACAAACAATTGACGATATGTGAACCCTGGTGACTTTTATTCCTTGCAAACAAATCGTTGATACAAAAATTGAAGGTGTCATCATTCAATAATGGATATGTCCACCTCGGGCATCAACGCAAGCAGTACACCTGCGACGCAAGGACCTATTGAGTGTGGCTATTCTGTGCTGTGGGATCCGGTCCCACTCTTCCTGCACTACTTGGATCAATTCACGTCGGTTGCGTGGTCTGGGTTGACGTTGTGCAACGGCATTCTTAAGCTGATCCCACAAGTGCTCTATGGGCGATAGATCGGGGGAGTAAGCTGGCCATTCCATGATGTTCACATTATTCTGTTGCCAGAAGTCTTGTGTCAACCTTGCAGAATGTGGGCTCTGATGATTTCGAGCCCATCGTAAACGGTTTTGGCGTGCGGCGGGTGTCAATATGTGCCCTCGGTAGGGGATGCGTGCATGCATCTGTTGGAGACGGCGTCGGATGGTGCTGAGGCTTACCCTGGGCCTTCCAATTCCCACTGTCTCACGAGCAGTCTGTGTCGCGGTGCGAAATCGGTCACGTGTGTGCAACAAACCGATGTACCGATCCTGGCGGGCTGTAGTGACTCATGGCTGACCAGGGCGTGGTCGGTCGGCAACATTGCCAGTTTCATGTGCCCTGATTCTGAGGCGACTATTGTGGAGGGATGACACTGCATGTAAGGTCCTACGGCGGCACAACTGAGACCCGCTTGTAACATGCCAATGGCACGTTCCCTTTGTTGTGTCGTAAGTCGGGGCATGGTAACGTTTTCTGATTTTTTTTTGTTTTCGTTTTTATGCTGAGCTTCGTGTAAAGTGTTGAACCCACGACAAATGAGCCCTGAAAGCTGTTCTCAGTGACGGTGTAACACTCAATGGACGTTATTAGGAAATGTTGCGTAATGTTCACGACAGGCGCGTCGGAAACACCACAGGTTATCCAGTTATTGCAACTCAACTCGAACTAACAATAAACAACAAAACGTAAATGGCCAATAGCCTTACTGGGGTAGAAACATAAAATTCAACCGTGCGTTTTTAATGGCGCTAAGTATATATTAATTGGTGTCGACGTTTGCAAGAGATATATACTTGTTATGGCCCACCGGGGCTTTTCTTTTATTATGTACATTTAATGAAACACTAACGTCAAATGACAAGCATATATGAACTGTAAATATAGGATAACAAATTTAATTTCTTTTCTATCCATATAAGTTTCTTGAACGAACCGGTCTGTATCCATAAAATATTTGGGATCAATTTGTTCTTAAGTATTTAAAACTAATTGCTTAGATTTGTGTTTGATACACTGATTAATGTAGGGATAAAGATTAGACCTTTTAATTGAAAGGAAAATTCACCGATTTTTGCATATAAGGATTATCTTAATCGCCGTCATGGATTGTACTGTCAGTTCTTGTTTAGTTGAGTTTGATCACTTTGCCCTTCTTGTTTTTCCTTTGACAATACATTCCAGATCATTTTGTTCTTTATCTTTTGCATAAATTAGAATATCAAAGGTTTTATCAAAGCTGATTTCCACTGATTGATCCAAATGAAAAGGTAATAACGCCTTTTAACCCATTGTATCCGTTGGATTAGGTGGACGTTAGCCCTGGAGATATGACGATACTTACGATACTTATCTTTGATGGGACTTATCTTTGTCTTTTGATTTACCGACATCTGAAACATTGGTATCAAGTTTAACAGTAAATACAATGATTACATTGAAGACCTTCAGGCTGAGTATTTATGGGACCGGTTTTAGCTTGAAGACATTATGTTGAACCTCTGGAGTCGAACTGCAATTGGAAATAGGTATATTAGATAACAGTAATAGAGCAACGTAAGCACTCCGAGGAATGACAAAGACTTCATGTTTAACTCAATATTTCGGTTTATTAGATCAAACCATCATCAGGAGTAAAGATACAAGGACAAAACATAGTGTATATATGAACAGGTAAAATGTCAAAACTTAGATAACAGTAAGACATTTTAGATTTTATTTGGGTTCGATGTTATAGTTAAAACAATTACGCCATCATATGTATTTTGGATTTCAATGCAGTTGTGTGGAACACATGCAACGTTCTTCACTCTAATGGAATAGTATAGGTGTTTTTGCTGATTCAAGTGTCAATGAATAAATAGTACAAGTCGGTCGTTATCAATTTTAGCTTATTTTGGTAAAAATTTAATGTAAATGGCTCTAAATAAACTGGTTCTCTTTACAGATGGAAACTAATTTTATCAAAACATGATGCGGTACTCTTTCTCTGATTTTCCAAATTACAGATTCTTATAACATAGGTCGTGTGATATTTCTAATATCACATGTTTTGATATTTCTAATATCACATGGGGGTAATATTCCTTACCTTCCAGATAATGGGTCACACGGGGACAAATTGGGTGGAACATAACGGAAGACTTCTCGTGGCCCTATCAAATGAAGTGAGTCAGATATGTAGATTTCATAAACTGCAGTTCAAGTCATATAATATTTATGATCACTAAAACACACGGGTACAGGGAAAATCTAGTCATATAATATATAGGCTTGGTCTCTGAACGTCTGATGAACCAGAATCCGTCATGGTATGTGCAAATCTGGTGGACAGCAAAGCGAAGGTGTCCTCGTAAAATACCGTTTAAGATCTCATAGCTTTGATAACGAGCCGTGACATTATATTGTCTTAGAACAAATGTTCAATGAAATGTTCAAATTTACATTGTCCAAGTTGACACAGATGTCGTTACCTGGGAAGCATTAAACAGTTTAGATATGCTTTTCGATTCTCTCTTGATTTTGAAAAAATCAATATACTTGATGACATCAATTAGCCAAACAAATTTCCAGAGAACATGAATTTCGTGTCAACCCAATCGAATCGGATAATATCAAATCCTCAAACATGTGCATCATCTTCGAATGATGTTAAACAAATGTCCTCTATCATTTGCTGAGTTAGGTACTCGGGTGGTTCCAGTCCGGGTGACGTTCTCCCTGGTGAAGTAAACAACATTAGTTCGTTTTAGACCAAGTATGTGAAAGCAAATCATTAATACGTAACTTAATTGACAGACCTATATGGGAAGTCTCGCGTCAACTCAATGGGAGAATATTTCAACTGTGGTCGACAGTATTGTGCAATGCTGATTTGGCAGTTGCTTGGTGTTTTGAGCCACTCTCAATATTATGTGTGGGATTCAAAGACGAGAAGCTTCACTCGATGATTTGGTAGTGACAAGAGTTTGATAGAATATAGGGCTTATGTTCAGAACATTGACACAGTATTTTGTTGCTCAATTTCAAGTTTGCAAACATCCAAATAAGAACTGCTCAATTTCAAGTTTGCAAACATCAAAATAAGAACAATCGCCCTCTTTACGCAGTTTATAGAATACATGCACCTTGGCAAATCGTTTAATTCGTCTGAAACCCAAGAAAATAATCAACATTTCTCCAGAAACAATATTATCATAAACATTAATTTTTTCATCTAAATTGACATAAGCTGTCAAAATGTTGATATTTGTTAGTTAAAACAGAATGCTAACATTGTCGACTATTTTTTCCTCAAGACTTCCATTTCAGAAGTCTCGTGAGTGTACATTAAAGTGGCATGAGCTACCAAAATTCACACTTTTAAATAATTTATGATGGGCACGACAGTAAGAGACTTTGAATGCCATCGAAAAAATAAATTATTGGCTTTGGAATGAGGAAAATCTATACAGTATGTGACCTATACACTGTAAAATGTAACCCGTAAATTTTACGGTAGAATACTGGCAGCTGGGCTGCCAACTTTCTACCGTAAAAATAAGGGTAGACCGTAAAATCAACTAGCCACATTCCTAATCAGTGAATGTGAAAAAACATTATGAAATCAGCAGGCTAAGAAATACAGGACTTTAAATCGTCAACCCCAGCATGGATCTGTTAATGTAGATTTTCAAATGTTATGTACCCCCCAACGAAATAGTAAAACTGACTACTTCTGCAAGTTGACAAACATATATTTATTTGAAAAAATTTGCGAAAAATGCTGATGAAAATTCTCACTTAGGGCAGGTATCTCATTCTACGCTTTCAAATACAGCTATGTTAAATTAACTATCTTAGCCTATAATGACAAATTTTTCTTATATTAAATCGCCTACGGCGGTATTCGAACCTCTAACCTCCCATACAGGAGCTGCGCAGAACTACATGCGCACTAGCCATAACCGTATCCTTAAACCACTACACTAACATCGAATATGAAAGGATGATGGCCACATTTCCATGTCTTACTAGCGCTTCGGTGTGCGCATGCGCACTTCCGTTTTTTTCGCTCCCTTTGATCCGCAATGACGTATTTTGGACGAATCCTTCACGGAAACAACCGAGGAGATCAGATCTCGTTAGCTCGGAAACGACCACTCTGTCTCAAAGTTATTTTACGGTACACGACCGTAAAGCTTCCACTGAAGTATAAAATGGCAATTTACCGTTAATTTTAAAATATTCTACTGTAGAATTGACGGTAAACGGTTACAGTGTACGAACCGAAATAGTGTTCGAAAAGTAAACAAAATTTAAATAACTGGGACGACCATTCATTCATTCTAAGCCAAAGTTAGTTCAAAACAATACTTTGTCGTAAATTTTCGAGATTAGAAGCACTAAAAAACAGCCAATAATTTCAAGATTCTGTTTTAACGTCAAAATATCAACATTTTGGCAGCTCATGCCACTTTAAAGTATTGTTTTGAAGTAACTTAACTAACCCGGTTATTTACCCGGTTATCTATATGTCAAAGAAATATATTACAACAACTATCAAGATTCATCCCGAGACATTAATAAACCAATGAGTGTGCTGTATTTTATTTATACACAAAGAAAAAAGTTAAGCACTCCCTGGAAAGTCTGCACCGACCGATACAGTCATTGGTGTAGAGAGATTGTTGGCAAACTGATGTTGCAGAAACGATTGTGATCATAAAGGGCAACATTCCGGCAATAATAAAACACCATTAATGGCAATAAGCTATGCAATTTATTCAGGATATCATTAGCCAAATCAAAAGTGTATTTTAACAAAATAAAAAGATGTTTGTAAGTATGCAACTTCAGAGTCCATCTGGCTTTACAGGGGCGAACATATTGAAGTAAAAATGTCAATTTGAGTGTGTAGAGCACATCCCTAGAGCAAAAGGTCAATAGCGCGTATAGCCTCCATTAGCTTCCAACCTGCGTCTCAAAGCTCCAGTGAGACGTCGGATCTGTTGAAGGCGTAACTGCCGCCAATACCGATGTAATGTGGCTTCCAATTCCTGCAGATTTTGTACAGGAGGCTCTGGGGATTGAATGTTTCTGTCCATCCTATCCAAAATGTGCTCTAAAGGATTCAAATCCGCGCAGTTACCCCTTCAACAGATCTGACGTCTCACTGAAGAAGCACCCCCTGGAAAGTCTGCCCCGACTTTAGAAGCTAGTGGAGGCTATACGCGCTATTGACCTTCCAGGGATGTGTTTTACACACTCAATGTGACATTTTGACTTCAATATGTTCGCCCTGTGAAGCCAGATGGACTTGGCTAACGATATCCTGAATAAATTGTATAGCTTATTTCCATTAATGGTTATTTCTTATCGCCAGAATGTTGCCCTTTTTGATCGCAATCGTTTCTGCAACATCAGTTTGCCAACAATCTCCCTACACCAATGATTGTATCGGTCGGTGCAGACTTTCCAGGGGGGTGCTTAACTTTTCTCTTTGTGGTTTTTTTTTCTGAAGTTATTTTGTGAGAATTGTGTACATATATACGTAAAGTATATAATGACCTGAAAACAGCTTGTCTGCAGAGCTTTCAGGATCTTCTACAGCTGTAACCCATGAATGCTTAAACCAACCGACCTTCTTTCCGTACTGGAAATCAAGACAACAAATAGCGCTATTGGAGTTTGTGATGCTTATTGCTCAGAATAATTAACAAAAATGTTTGAAAACATATGTTAAGATTTCACACATAATTAATGAAACTGGACGTTCGCCATAAAACCAAGCCAGTCTTTATTTCAATATTGTCTACTATTTTGTAAGAAATGCGGTTATTCGTGGATCTATTAAACTGAGACCGTTCTAGAACGTCTGTCAATATCACACAGATGGTATTGAATATCTAGCCAATTTATCCGTCTGACTACAACACAAAAACCACATTATAGAAAGTCGAGACGCACAAAGATACATTCAGCTGCCAATTAAACTGTCAATTGGAATTGATTTATCTTTGTAATGTTAGACTTGCTGGAATAACTATAGACTGTATTACTAATATTACAGGGATCGATCTGTGATCTAAATAACAGACTTTTCTGAATATGATCAATGTAGGTCTATTATAAGCTTTTAGAGAATGTAACGTATATGTTATCTTACCCTTTCGTATATCTTGCAGCAAACGTTAGATACGTATTCTTAAGAAATCACAGAGCAAATAGAATCTTATAGGTGTCACATTTTAGACTGATAAGTGTTCTCGCCAAGTTAACTTCTGAAGCGAATATCCTTAAAAAGTTATTCTGAAGAATCATGTCAACAAGTCTATAGACAAGTATTACTGGATTTTCTCTGAGAGGAAATCATCCTTTGTCTTCTATTTCCGACCCATGTGTTTAAGCAGAGGGTCAAGAGTTGGTTTGAGACTCAATAATGAACTATTGGCTGTCATAATAGCTACTCACTGACTTCTCCTATAACCACTTCTACCTAAATTGTCCACAGGGTTTATTTTAGTCAGCGTGAATAATTACGGCCATAAAGGGGACCGGAAGACAAAATTCTAACCCAGACGCAAGCATGAGGTCAAGGGGGGAAATGTGGCTTCCGGAAAACTATGCCCCATTTGACAACCAGGTTAACAGTGTCGTATTTGTATAATAACGTAAGTTAGTTCATGTGACGGCTGAAACTATTTCCATCCAATATCTCATCGGTTCCAAGTAGGCCTACCGTTAATATTGAATAGAATATATATACATGTATGAACACTAAAACAAACG
The DNA here is from genome assembly GCA_963971465.1 of Lepidochitona cinerea. Lineage (NCBI taxonomy): Eukaryota > Metazoa > Mollusca > Polyplacophora > Chitonida > Tonicellidae > Lepidochitona > Lepidochitona cinerea. The sequence continues at coordinate 12,817,562 of OZ020560.1, read as the reverse complement.
CGCACAGGGAAAATCTTCTTGCCCACAATAACCATGGAGACTAATTGTGTTAAAAAAGGGTATGTCGTTTAGACTTGTTTAGCCAATCATAAGTTGTTGTAATAAACTAAAACTCATGCTATTTCATTAGGTTGGCGACAGGCAGGAGCTTGGCCTTATTCAGTAAAATTTTCTGGAAAACTTTGTAATACGTTGACAAAGTTTAATCATCTTCAGCTTTGGCAAGAGTATCGTCAGACTGAGATTGAACCCAATAGGATCATGGGAAAAGAAAGTGAAAATGTTCGTTCCCTCAGAAAAAACCTAGGCAGAAGACAGAATAGAGTGCCCTGGCCAGCAAATATTTCATACAAGGGCGTTTAGTAGAATATAGATGTAAATCGAGCGGGCAATTTTCCAATTAAATGATTCTAATAACTGTGTGGGTAGATTATAGGAATATAGATCACCTTTGAGGCGGATCAAATTTACTCATCAAAGTATGAACTATATATTCAACTCTAAGATGTCCAAGTCATTTAGCGATGTTTCCGACTGATCGCTGATTCAAATAAAAAATCTACCAGGCAAGTCACCTATAAAAAGCCCGCAAGTCTTCATGAAAAACGGCCACCCTCATATCAAATATAATCAATACCTGAGCTGTTAGCAATGTTGTGGTAGCACAAGACAAAAGTAAGACCACAATAGCAATGTTAATCAAAACATATCTTTGGAAAATGGATATGATTTAAACGGCTATGACTCTTTTTAGATGTGTTGCCTTTGAGTCGGATAAAACAAAAGCCAAACAATTTCATTGTACCCGATAATGTAATGATCGTGTATTGGGGTTATAAAAGTAATTGGGTTTCAGATGACTTTGTGCATATTAACTTTTTATCAGCTGCAAAGATGAAATATACATGAAGTACTGACCTTATTTGACCATTCATTTGGATGATCGGGCAGTTATATTAGGTCGTTTTGGGTGCTATATTTTCGTGGGATAGCCTGGAATATTTATTCCTTCCATAGTGTAATATTTTAATATTGGACATAGATTATTCCACAGGGACATTATCAATAACAGCAACAAGCCGAACCATATTAAAGTGTTAGTTCCTTTAACCCACCAGACTGGCGCCATATATACACCATGTGTCATTATTTTAAAAGCACAGTTACTATTTTATCTGTTCAATGCGACAAACCTGGCCAATGAAAAAGGGTACGAGTTTATCGCTTGTATATTTCAAATAATCCGTGTTATATTTCAGTGCAAGTGTACAAATTCCACAATTACCCAATAATGCGTTAAAGTGGCATGAGCTGCCGAAATTCACACTTTTTTCATACTTTCTGATCGTCACGACAGTACGAGGCTTTGAAGGTCATCGAAAAACTAAATGATTGGCGTTGGAATGAGGAAAATCCATACAGTATGTGGCCTGTACGAAACGAAAACGTGTTCGAAAAGTAAACAAAATTTAAATAACCGGGACGACCATTCATTCATTCTAAGTGAAAGTTAGTTCAAAACAATACTTTATCGTACATTTCCGAGACTAAAAGCACTAATATGCTTCTGAATTATACGTCTTGAGAAAAATAGCCAATAATTTCAACAATCTGTTTTAACGTCAAAATATCAACATTTTGGCAGCTCATGCCCCTTTAACTTTCATCTCAGTATGGAAGACGGATGCGGCCATTTGCACGCCAGGCAAGATGTGGCCTAATGGCGCGATTTTTTGAAAACCGATTAGCAGAAACGGATTAGCAAAAACCGCCCCATTAAATCGAGCCACTAGCCATAATGACGTGCTTTTATAATCTCGTAAAACTCGTGATCGAATTTTCAGACAATACTATCAACATTGTGAACTCGTAGAGAATTTCTTTCTGGTAGCTTGAGAAAGAGATGTACATCATCGACAAAAGTATTTCCAGTGAATGGCAGCGATTCAAGAGTTATTCGAACTATGGCAATTTTCAATACCAGCCAACTAATCCAACAATAAAAGGAATGAAGGCATTACTGTAACTATATGAGGCAATCAGACAATCAGTGAACAAATCGAGTTAAGTGAACACATATAAATTCTTAGTTCACTGAAAAAAAACGTTTCATAATATAAGATTTTAGCTTAAAGGGAAAGAAAATCTAAGCTTTAGACTAGTTTAGATGGAAAGAGTAGAGTTCATTTAGTCCAAAACAACTGTCCAATGTATGTTTTATCCCCTCGTAACTGAATAATTGAAATTTGAAGGTGGCGTTACAATAGAGAATAAGCTCCATAGGGCATTCACAAGGCCGCCACCATTTTTTCATCAGTTTTATCCAATTATTGTTGAATAAAAATTTAAGTGCGTTATAGAGTAGTCATGTGATGCAATTTAGCCAATGGCTGGCTAAGTAATGGCGTGCGGTTACATACTGACCTATATATTCGGAGACAATTTTCCCACTTCAAGTTTGTCGCCATGTTTTTTTTTGGACCTAAATCTACCATTATACATTAGAGAGCGGTAAAAATACGTCATTATTGATCTAAAAATAGCTATACCAACATCACGTCATCCTAAAACGGAAAAATGGCTACACAGCCACTGAAAGGACATACTTCTGTCTGTTTTTATTAGCTTGAGGGTCACTGGAGGTAATTGACGTGAACTGTTTTAAGTACTTTGAAGATTGTTATCGACGATAATCTCTATGTATTTCTAGAGATTTCCCCTCCTTTAAACTCACAGAACTACATGTAAACTCGTACATACCGACTATTTGAATTTTACCCTGTACCAATATTTTTTTTATTTCAACGTCAATCCTTTAGTTTTCAAGGTACTTCGTACAATAAATTGTTCTTGACAATCTGAATCTATGAAAATAAATCCGAATTTTGGCAGCTCATGCCACTTAAAGAGTATCGCTTTGATTAACTATATATATTAAGTCTTATGGTCAGCTATTGGGGGTATTACACATCAGAACTAATCACTTTCTAAAAGACACTAATTTAAGTGTAAGTGTACAAATTCCACTAGCCCCAGGTGACTATCCTGCCATTCTGTTATATAGTCACAGATCGGTGTAATTTGGCTCTGAAGGACGGTTCTAATTTTTGGTTTTGTAGCCTTTATCAGACCTTTCCATGGCTAAGTAAGACACTTTATTGACAGTTTGGGTGCCCTGCTTGCATTTCCGATGGTAAAAATCCAAATAAAACTTTAAAAACTCTTTCTGTGGTCCATTTTGACCTACAATGCCCCTACAGACATCAGAGGAAAACAAAATGGCGACCGCCTCTGCTGTATAGGTACTGTTGTTTTGTATCAAATTTGCGCAATACACATGCGCACGCATGTGCACCACTGTAAAATTCTAGTCTGATATACGAAACGGTGACATTCTCCACAAATTAACGGTCGCCATATTTGTTTGACAAAACTGTTTTAACCGTTATCGTGGGTCAAAATAGACCATAGAAAGAGTTTTTTAACTTTTGCTTGGATTTTTACCATTGGAAATGCAAGCGGGACACCCAAACTGTCAATAAAGTATGTTATTTAAAGCCTGATAAAGGCTACAAGGCCAAAAATTAGAACCGTCCTACAGAGCCAAATGTCACCGATCTGTGACTATACAACAGAATGGCAGGATAGTCACCTGGGGCTAAAATTCCACAATTACCGAATAATACGTTAACTTTCATCTCAGTATGGAAGACGGATGCGGCCATTCACACGCCATTAGGCAAGATGTGACCTAATGGGGCGATTTTTTTTTAAACCGCGAGATTAGCAAAAACCACACCATTAAATCGCCATAATGGCGTGCTTTTATAATCTCGTAAAACTCGTGATCGGATTTTCAGACAATGCTATCCCTTTTCAACAATAAATTTGTATGAAGCTTCAATTGTTCAACATTGTGAGCTCGTAGAGAATTTCTATCTGGTAGCTTGAGGAAGAGATGTATATCATCGACAAAAGCATTTCCAGTGAATGGTAGAATTGACAAGCCCATTATACCATGTTTTTAGAGTTACGTCAGTAATATGTTCCTGGTCCTTCTTTCGCCGGCCCAAATGTCATAAAAAGTCTGGATTTGCTGTAGAAAATTGGATTTTGACATGGCCGTGAGCATTCATTTCAAGGAGCCCAGATAAAAAAACAAACGATCGATATAAAATATCAAGCCGTTCGTGTCAAGAGTCAAGAGCTTAATATCTCTACCTCTTTATATACAGAATTTACCTTTTTCAGATCAAAGCAAAATCCATTGTTGACCTTGGATAGATCTTACGTTTTACCCCTAGATCGATCAAACCCTAGGCATCAGGAGAGACACAATCAGTATAACTTATGAATAAAAAGCCAAGTTATTTATTGGCCCATCTAAATTCTTACGTTTTACACTGGGGTGATTCCACAAGCGATTCGAAGAACTCAAGAATGATTCGAACTATGGGAATTTTCAATACAAGCCAACCAATCCAACATTAAAAGGAATAAAGGCATCGCTGTAACTATTTGCTAGTTCTTAACTGAGGCAATCAATGAACAAATCAAGTCTTGTGAACAAATATCAATTCTTAGTTCACTGAAAAAAAACGTTTAATAATATAACTTAAGTCAATTTTAAAACTCTTTTTAAAACATTTTTTCAGTGCAAAGAAACCAAATCTGAACTAAAACCCAACCGTTTTACATGGATTTTACCTTACATATATGATTAATTTGAGCTAATTCCGTGTTAAAAAAAACACTTTAGGAAAATAGCTTAACGGTATAACTCATATCTACACATATTGTCAAATAGAGATTGGGCATCTGCAAGCTAACAGTGCTTTTGTAAAAACGTGAAGTGATTGAAAGAAAACATCGTTATACTGGGAAGCAAATCTGATAACTGCGAAGCGGACATCTCCCATCAACCTTCAAACCAAAATGCTACGGTTGCAATTCAATAATGTTTCCCTACCAGAGAGGTCTGGCCGAATGTTGTCATGTGCCTGTTAAATAACATATTAGGTTAGACCTCATCACATGTAGCCCCGTAAGTCCTAAACGACAGAAGACAGAATTAAGGAGCAGGAGTCTGTTTCACCAAAGGGCGTAGAGGCACTTATCAAGGTAACTTTTCTGAGAGCAACGTGTCTGTAGAGTATCGGTTGTCATAGCAGTTACATAAAAACTTACACTACGGGGCTTTGTGAAACAAACTCCAGGTCTGCTTGATGTCGATATATAGCCCTATCATTTCATTTCGATTATACCGATGGCGACAAAGATCATTCTGAAACTCACTGCCCATAACGAACCAATAGATAAAAGGATTGATCTGCCTCAACATGTACTCAAAGGTTTTCATTACCATTTAATGAAAGGTAACATGTATACTGAAAGTCAGAATCGACTACTAATGTATTATCAACGGGATGAAAGGCAAGTTTTAGCCGTGTAAGCTATATGTGCTAGCGTTTTTGCTTTGTCAATAATTTAACAGAAATGCCCACCTTTACAAGATGTAACAAGCATTATCTAACGATATTTTCTTTTAGGGGCACCAGCCATGGGAAATACACTCTCTTAAATGACAATCTGCCCCACAGCCTTTGGATTTCCCCTGTGTTATAGTGTTCATAAATATAATGGGAGAGAATGGATACTAAAATCATAGTTTTCTCTTCAAGGCAATATTTTTTCAAGAGGGGATTAGCTACTTTGAAACCAACTTTAACTGATTGGAATCTTAAATTTGATCCGGAAACCTGAAAGTAAAACAGGTTTCTCCCTATCGGCTCTTTATTTGTTCAAATTATTTTCTTGATGGTTGGCAGGAAATTAGGAACTTTTATAACTTGAACAATAATTTAGACGAATAATGAAGAATATGAATGGATGGGGAAGAAATATTGATGTTGTATAGATGAAGTACATATGTTGACGTCTATTCTTGCGTCAAATACTTTGTCATGGAGAGAATAAAGTCTGTGGTCTGACTCGACCCTAGCCGAAAAATCTGGGCTCTGCCGAATTTTTTTTCTGTCTTCGAGGGCCAGCCAAATATAAAATAAGCCCTCCAGACCGAAATTCCGAGCAAACTCGACCCAGGCTTGTACCTGGATCTCCCAGCACTGAAGTGAACGCTCTACCAACTGAGCTATCGGGGGTGGTCCGTAAGGCTTTAGAGGATCACTTGCTGGTGACTAGTTCTACCGAGAGAGCCACCCAGACAACGCACGAGAGTTCTAGGCTGGTGGCTGAAGCTTCAATTCGTTCAGTCCGTAGCCGATCTCAAGAATATACGTTCCGATAGTTTTTAAATAGTAATGATTAACTAAAGAATATATAAAAAAAGTTCGTCCATGCAGAACCCCGGCGTTTTTAAGATATCTTCAACTGAATATTGATTTATGTTTCTGACCTATCTTTAACCTTTGTGGCCTACTTACCCGTTTCTGGCGGTATAATTTTTGAACGAGCCAATCAGATCGCTGAATTCCGATATAAACAATAGTTTGTAAACATACAGAATGACAGCAAGATGGTAGAGCGATCGGATGGAAAATCAAGTACTTATTCCTGTATAGTACACACACAAAGCCGGGGAAATGAAGTTGAATTGCCTTTCACTAGAACTAGATGGAACAGTGTCAAAAGATGTACGATAGACTTCAATGTAAACAGAATACAATAAGTCCCTTGGGGTTTTATCCCCGCCAGACCACAAATATATTATGAATATACTAATTGTAATATTTTATCTGGTGAATAAATCAAATCAAATCAAATCAGAATGGGTACTTTTAGACACAGAAGAATCCATTGCGGTCAGAGAGAAAAAGGACATATTCAACAAATATTGGGTATCATCGATCCTGTTATAAGCATTTCACAAACAATTAACGAATGTAGGCTGCCAAAAAAAAAGAAAGTCTGAAGCTCCCATTAAAGCCCCAACACCGAAAAAGTTAAGATCGAGAAAAAGCAGTCGAACTGCTACACGGTCTTCGGCAGTGCTGCCGGGACCTCAGTGGGTTAGGGATCGTCCCTCAGTCCCACACAGACCGTCCATCGATGCGACGCGGGCTCGAATCCTACTCAGACCAAATACAAATTTAAAAAATTCTGAGTGGATTTTTCACTTTTCACTCGATTCGACGTAGGTCGTGGGTTTTCCTCCGGACAATGAGCCCGGTTTCCTCTCCCACTAAACCTGGCAACGCCGCCATATAAGAGAAATAATCTTGAGTGCGGCGTAAAACATCAATCAATCAATCAATCGGTAGTGCTGCCAATGCAATGCATTATATGCAAGACAGGTGTAGAGAAAAAGATTACACTTCCCCACAAAATAGAGATAAACTTCTTCAAGTCGAGACCGAAGACGGGGGTTTGTATTTTCTATCATAGCAATTGTCTGTGTAAGCCTAGTTCTGTAGTGTAGTATGGTGCCCTAGTTTAAAATATAACGTTAACCTTGACAAGGGGAGGGGGGGTGGGGTGGGGGGGGGGTTAAATATTTGTTTATACCCTCTATACAATACAATAATTCGATTTAGTGTGGATTTGCTATGTACTAAGTCTTCCTTAAATAATCCGGAATTTACTGTGGCACTTCATGTGCGAGGTAAATTCTCGATCACTCAGGGGGGCATGAACGATGTAAGTGGAATGGTCACCAGGAACCAGCGAAAGGTCAGGGTTTCCTTGGGGGAGGGCTGTAGATTAAGCTTGGTTTGTCTGAGTGTCCTCCAATAATCTTGCCAACACCATCATACATGCGAAAAAAATTTGAGTGAAGTGTAAAACGTCAATCCATCCATCCCACTACCTTTGAGGATGGAAATTCTATTCTCGGTGTTGACACCAAATTTGTTAACAATTACATATCGGTCGGCCTCAAGTGGAACGGTAGCCAGAAACCAACAGAAAGAACCTTGGGGTGTCATCTGACATTGAGTTCCTTCTGGGAATAATCCTGGCAATGCCACTATATACGTAAACAAAATAAACTTGAAAACGGCTTTGAACAACCAATCAAAAAGTATATTCCTTACAGCGCAAATGGTTTCTATGGGTTGCTGGGTGTGGTAGGAGCTCTTAAAAAGGTTTAATTGCCCCCCCCCCCCCCCCCCACACACACACACACTCACTACCGAAAATTCTTAGATTAAACTAATAGCACCGAAGCTTGCATTAAATTTTTAATACATTTATTGTATCTCTAACTTAAATTATATGTTGTCTGGCCCACATGTCTGATTTAAAAATTACATTATTACTATATATATTTTGCAGGTTTGTTACGTGAAGCAGCGGGGGCAAATCGGTGTCAAAATATAGTGTTAAAAATGTATAGTGTTAATAGATTGCATAAACATGTTGATCCTCATACAAATCTGTTTATTTTGACTTTTCTCTCATATACGACAGAGGAATGCAAATAGTGTCTACCTTCAATCCAAAAAAAAGTAGTATTGGTGGAAAAAGTAATAGCCAGTGGCCTGTTTCACAAAAACGGAGTAGGCCTAGATGTATTTTTTTGCGTAACTTTCGTCGACCGTATCTCTATAATATGGGTTGTCATGACAGTTACGTAAAAACTTACGCTACGACGCTCTGTGTATTCCGGGTCCATGTGTCTATATTATATGTATTAGATAGAGGTAAGGGGAGAGCACTCATTTTGCCTATGGCCACTGTATATGCGAAAAAGTGTTCCTTTCACATGGCTTTTTTGCGAAAACGCCGGGGTTTGGAGTGGACGAACTTTTTTTGGTGCTAAAGTATGTCCTAAGGAATATAAGAAAACATACAAAAAGTATATTCCAGAGATCGGCCACGGAACCCTATTTATAGCGACTTTTCGAGTTACAGCCACCGGCCTATTCCTGACGATAGAATAAATTCAGAACCTTGGCACTGTAGTTGGATGATATATTTTTTACAAACACCCGAATAGGAAAAATTGGCCTCTTGACACATTTGTTTTAGAATACGCACAGAGCACATACCTCTTCTCGGTTAATTCGTCTGAAACCAAAGAAAATAATCACCATTTCGACAGAAACAAAATTATTTTTTGTTTCTTTTAAATTGGCATGAGCTGTCAAAATTTGGATATTTTTCAGCTGAAACAAAATGCGCAAATTATCGCTTATTTCTCGCAAGACTTTATTTCAGAAGCTTTTTAGGGCTACTAGTCACAGAAATGTACGTTAAAGTAGTACTTTGAACTAACTTGACTAACCCGATTATTAAACTGTTATTGACACTATTTCTGCTCATACAACCCACAAGCTGTATGCATTTTCATCAATCCAAAGCCAAGGATTCACTTTTTCTATTACTTTCAAAGTCTCTAACTGTCGGGACAATCAGAATTTCTGAAAAACGGCAGCTCATGGCACTTTAAAAAACGCCTCAATTCTGTTAGACATTTCTCCTGATGTCAATACTGCTTTTTTTGTACTGCTTTTTCATTGTTCTTTGGCGTTTTAAGGTATAAATTGCATTGCACTGTGAGGATAAAGGCGTGAATTAGGGTGAAACTAGTATTCATTTCTTGTAAATCTCTACTTTATATTATCACCGCTAGTATAGCGGAATGAAAGAAGATTTTAGTCCATGAATCTACATCGATGTAAAAATAAAACACAATATATACAGGTATCAGGTTTGATGATCTTTATCAAACCCATATTGGTTTGTTAAAGCTGGTAGGATCGACATCGAAACGTCACCAGAAATAAATGAAGAAGTTGTTATACATAAGTAACTCGTTGACTTGTTATAAGATAAGTATGAGAAAGTTATTAATCGAGATCATTCGCATAGCCCTGTTAATTGGTCGTCAGGAACCGGTTGCACAAAGGTGTATTAAGCTTAAGTCTGACTTATATAGACAACGTCACAATCAAATTCCTTTGTGATGCGACGTATTTAAGCCTGACTTAAGCTTAATACAGCTTTTGTGCAACCGGTCCCGGAACGCCAATATCCCGACGATGTAAAATCTCGATCTACAATATAATCGTTTATTTATTAGCCAGGTTAGTTATTTCTGTTATTTATATCTATATGGACACATTATTAATTTCAATGTCAGTTTCCCAGGGCTGGGATGATCAAATATGTATCACGTTGAACCAGAATAAATAAAGCCAATTGTCTCTGGTTTAACTTACGTACTGTGATGTCACAATTTAAACTAATATCAGAGCCAATCAGAATTATTATAATGGCTCTGGTAAGACGCGACGCCATCTAGCCTATCTCAGACTTTGCTTACATTGCTTACATGTACATGTTAAGTATAAATTAATCTGAAAACAACTTGTCGGCTAAGCTTTTTAGGCTATTCACAGCTTAAACCCAAGAATGTTAAACAGCCGGCTTTTCTCAGTGCTAGAAATCAAGGCAAAGAATTGCTTTTTTGGAGCATATTTTTAACAAAACCGTTTTAAAACATATGTTAAGATTTCACACGTACATGTATTTGATGAAACCGGCGTTCTCGATAAAACCAAGTGAGTCTATATTTCAATATTGTCTACTATTTTGTAAGAAATGTGGTTATTCGTGGATCTATTAAAATGAGACCGTTCTAGAACGTCTATCAATATCATACAGATGGTATTGGATATCTAGCCAATTTATCCGACTGTCTACAACACGAACACCACATTATAGAAAGTCGAGACGCACAAAGATACATTCAGCTGCCAATCAAACTGACAATTGGAATTGATTTATCTTTGTAATGTTAGGTTGGCTGGAATAACTATAGACTGTATAGCCAATTTTACAGGAATCGATCTGTGATCTACATAACAGACTTTTTTGAACATGATCAATGTAGGTCTATTATAAGCTTTTAGAGAATGTAACGTATATGTTATCTTACCCTTTCGTATATCTTGCAGGAAACGTTAGACTCTTATTCTTGAGAAATCACAGAGCAAATAAAATCATATACGTGTCACATTTTAGACTGATAAGTGTTCTCGCCAAATTAACTTCGGAATTGAATATCCTTAAAAAGTTATTCTGAAGAATCATGTCAACAAGTCTATAGACAAGTATTACTGGATTTTCTCTAAGAGGAAATCATCCTTTGTCTTCTATTTCCGACTCATGTGTTCAAGCAGAGGGTCAAGAGTTGGTTTGAGACTCAATAATTAACTATTGGCTGTCATAATAACTCCTCACTGACTTCTCCTATAACCACTTCTACCTAAATTGTCCACAGGGTTTATTTTAGTCAGCGTGTGTTTTCAGGGAATAATTACGGCCATAAAGGGGACCGGAAGACAAAATTCTAACCCAGACGCAAGCATGAGGTCAAGGGGGATAATGTGGCTTCCGGAAAACTATGCCCCATTTGACAACCAGGTTAACAGTGTCGTATTTGTATAATAACGTAAGTTAGTTCATGTGACGACTGAAACTATTTCCATCCCAGTACCTCATCGGTTTCAAGTAACGTTAATATTGAATAGAATATATTCATGAACACTAAAACAAACGCGCACAGGGAAAATCTTCTTGTCCACAATAACCATGGAGACAAGTGTTAAAAAGGGGTATGTCATTTAGACCTTTATTCCCAATCATAAGTTGTTGTAATAAACTAAAACCCATGCTATTTCATTAGGTTGGCGACAGGCAGGAGCTTGGCCTTAGTCAGTAGAATTTTCTGGAAAACTTTGTAATACATTGACAAAGTTTAATCATCTTCAGCTTTGGCAAGAATATCGTCAGACTGAGATTGAATCCAATAGAATGAAAATGTTCGTTCCCCCAGAAAAAAACCTAGGTAGAAGACAGACTAGATTGCCCTGACCAGCATATCTTTCTTTCATACAAGGGCGTTTAGTAGAATATAGATGTAAATCGAGTCGGCAATTTTCCAATTAAATGATTCTAATAACTGTGTGGGTAGATTATAGGAATGTAGATCACCTTTGAGGCGGATCAAATTTACTCATCAAAGTATGACCTATATATTCAACTCTAAGATGTCCAAGTCATCCATCGATGCTTCCGACTGATCGCTGATTCAAATAAAAAAATCCACCAGGCAAGTCACCTATAAAAAGCCCGCAAGTCTTCATGAAAAATGGCCACCCTCATATCAAATATAATCAATATTTGGGTAAGACCAAGACCAAGGTAAGACTAAAATAGCAGTGTTAATCAAAACATCTCTTTGGAAAATGGTTTTCAGATTTAAACGGTTATGACTCTTTTTAGATGTGTCGCCTTTGAGTCGGATAAAACAAAGCCAAACAATTTCATTGTACCCTATAATGTAATGATCGTGTTTTTGGGGTTATATAAGTAATTGGGTTTCAGATGGCTTTGTGCATATTAACGTTTTATCAGCTGTAAAGGTGAAATATACATGAAGTACTGACCTTATTTGACCATTCATTTGGATGATCGGGCAGTTATATTACTACACAACTCGGTATGTATGTCGTGTTGGGTTCTATATTTTTGTGGGATAGCGTGGAATATTTATTCCTTCCATAGTGTAATATTTTAATATTGGACATCGATTATTCCGCAGGGACATCCTCAATAACAGGAACAAGCCGAACAGTACTAAAGTGTTAGTTCCTTTCACCTACCTGACTGGCGCCATAACTACACATTATTTTAAAAGCACAGTTACTATTGTATCTGTTCTATGCGACAAACTTGGCCAATGACAAAGGGTACGAGTTTATCTCTTGTATATTTCAAATAATCCGAGTTATCTTTACAGTGCAAGTGTACAAATTCCACAATTACCGAATAATGCGTTAACTTTCATCTCAGTATGGATGACGAATGCGGCCGTTCGCACGACATTAGGCCAGATGTGGTCTAATGGCGCGATTTTTTTAAAAACCGAGCTATTTTTTACCAAAAACTCGCGAGATTAGCAAAAACCGCACCATTAAATCGAGCCATTAGCCATAATGGCGTGCTTTTATAATCTCGTAAAACTCGTGATCCGTTTTCAACAGTAAATTTGTATGAAGCTTCAATTGTTCAACATTGTAAGCTCGTAGAGAATTTCTTTCTGGTAGCTTGAGGAAGAGATGTATATCATTGACAAAAGCATTTCCAGTGAATGGTAGAACTGACAAGCCCGTTATACCATGTTTTAGAGTTACGTCTGTAATATGTTCTTGATCCTTCTTTTGCCGGCCAAAATCTCATAAAACGTCTGGATTTGCTGTAGGAAATTTAATTTTGGCATGGTCGTGAGCATCCATTTCAAGGAGCCCAGAGAACGGAACGATTAATAACGATAAAAAAGAAACGATCAAATATAATATATCAAGCCGTTCGTGAATAGTCAAGAGCTTTATATCTCTACCTCTTTATATACAGAATTTACCTTTTTCCTATTAAATGCAAAATCCATTATTTGACCTTGGATAGATCTTACGTTTTACCCATAGACTGATCAAACTCTAGGCATATTTATTATTTATTGGACCATCTGAATTCTTACTTTTAACAATATAGGGATTCAAAAAGCATGTCGAACAATAGAAATTTGCCATACAAGCCAACTAATCAAACATTTAAAGGAATAAAGGCATCGCTGTGACTATCTGCTAGTTCTTAACTGAGACAATCAGACAATCAGTTAACAAATTGAGTCCAGTGAACAAATATCTATTCTCAGTTCACTAATAATAGTGAATTTTAAAACTCTTTTATATTTTTTTTTTAGTTCAAAGAAACAAAATCCGAACTAAAAACCAACCGTTTTACATTGAATTTAGCTTACATATGATTAATTTAAGCTAATTCCGTGTTAAAAAAAACACTTTAGGAAAATAGCTTAACGGTATAACTCATATCTGCACGTACTGTCATAGAGATTGGGCATCTGCAAGCTAACAGTGCTTTTGTAAAAACGTGACCGGATTGAAAGAAAACATGGTTACTGGGAAGCAAATCTGATCAATGTTATGCTCCCATCTCCCATCAACTTTCAATCCAAAATGTCAAGGTCGCAATTTAATAATGTCTCACTTTCAGGTCTCAGCCGAATGCTGTCAGATGCGTGTTAAATAACTTAGTGAGATAGACGCCATTACCTGTAGCACCGTAAGTCAAAACCAAAAATTGGTAATAAGATCGATAAAGCTACATTAATTCACCCATGAATTGTGATAGGCCATTTAAACTCAATAGTTGTACGATCCCCAAATAACGAAAAGAGTGCAGTATTCTAATTGATATCCAACTGTCCAATAAGAATGAGCTTCCAAAATATGTTACCGTTTGTTATCGCCCTAAATTCCCTATAGATTAGAAGCTTTTTAGTGCTGCTAGTCTGAAGAATATAACTTAGGGTACCGTTTAAAACTGACTTTGTCGTAAAATGAACGCACGTTAGTCCCAGTTACTTATTTAACATATAACGCCAATCATTTAAAAGTTAGTCTATAATGAATTCTAATGCATGTGTTCTGCATAATTTGTTGAATAAAAGAGAAGGTGCCTGTTTCACCAAATGGCGTGGAGGTATTTATGGTAACTGTCCCGATATCAACGTGTCTGTAGAGTATCGGTTGTCATGGCAATTACATAAAAACTTACACTACGGGTCTTTGTGAAACAAGCTCCAGGGGGGTATTTCATAAACATGTTTAGAAGGCTAAACTGACCTAGCCGACTAGAATAGCACTGCTTTAACATTACAGCTTAGTCGACTATCTGACCGTAGTCGGCTATATGCGGTTTATGAAATACCCCCCTGGTCTGCTTGATGTCGATATAGCCTTATCATTTCATTTCGATTATACCGATGGCGACAAAGATCATTCTGAAACTCACAGTCCATAACGAACCAATGGATAAAAGGATCGATCTGCCTCAACATGTACTCAAAGGTTTTTATTAACATTTAATGAAAGGTAACCTGTATACTGAAAGTCAGAATCGACTACTAATGTATTATCAACGGGATGAAAGGCAAGTTTTAGTCGTGTAAGCTATATTAGCTAGAGTTTTTGCTTTGTCAATAATTTAACAGAAATGCCCACCTTTACAAGGTGTAACAAGCATTATCTAACGATATTTTCTTTTAGGGGCACCCATCAGCCATGGGAAATACACTCTCTTAAATGACAATCTGTCCCAAAGCCTTTGGATTTTGCCTGTGTTTTAGTGTTCATAAACATAATGGCAGAGAATGGATACTTAAATCATAGTGTTCTCTTCGAGGCAATATTTATTCAAGAAAGGATTAGTTGCTTTGAGACTAACTTTAACTGATTGGAATCTTAAATTTGATCCGGAAACCTGAAAGTAAAACAGGTTTCTCCCTCTCGGCTCTTTATTTGTTACAATTATTTTCTTGGTGATTGGCAGGAATTTCTATAATTTGAAGAATAATTTAGACGAGTAATGAAGAATATGGATGGATATTGAAGAAATATTGATGTTGCATAGATGAACAGCAAATGTTGATGTTTTCCGCTGTTGTATTCCATAGTTTACATACACACAAAAACCTTTGTAACCTCGCCAGATAAGTTATTTAAGTTACTGAAGTTACTTATTGTACGTCAAAGTTTCAATGAACTCAGTTAAGTTATCCATGATAAAGGTAGTCCTTCACTTGGCTGATTGACTGATGTGTATAATATCTTATTTCTTATAAACTCTTTCACTGGCATTTAGAAGTTGAAAGGTTACAATAAGGTGAAGAATTACTTATGGATAACAAGTTCTTGGTTTATTGGGTGACCAGAATATTTCTTATTCTTTACAACTTGATATGGTACAACAGCTCACTAGCCGAAAAACAACGTTTGTTTAAAGGAAAGAACATGGATCAATGGTAAAGGATCAAATTGATTATAGTTTCACGCCATTTTCTTAAAGTGGCGTGAGCTGCCAAAATTTTGATATTTTGACGTAAAAACAGAATGTTGAAATTCTATTTTTCACAAGACGTATAATTCAGAAGCTTTTTAGTGATTCTGGTCTCGAGAATGTACGATAAAGTATTGTTTTGAACTAACTTTGGCATAGAATGAATGAATGGTCGTCCCGGTTGTTTAAATTTTGTTTACTTTTCGAACACTATTCCGTTTCGTATAGGCCACAAACTGTATGGATATTCCTCATTCCAAAGCCAATCATTTAGTTTTTCGATGGCCTTCAAAGCCTCTTACTGTGTGACGATCAGAAATTATGAAAAAAAGTGTGAATTTTTGCAGCTCATGCCACTTTGACTATTAGCGTCTGATTCCATTTGTCTTATGGACGGAAATGTTCAAAATCACTGATGAGGACATGCAGTTCTTGTAAACAGTATGCAGTCTGCACATTAACACAATTTCCAGACCATTGTTTTGGCCAAATGTTAGGAGAGTAATTGCTAAGCACATGTGCAAATACTTGGATATAATAATTTCTATCAAATTACACGTAAATCCAATATTCCGATCGCCTCTGTACTGTTATTATTGCTCTGGGGCGCTGTTCCTCCACAAAAAGTAATATAAATCTAAAACACCATCTGTTTCCAATAGATTTGAAAATTCTCATTTTCTGATAGGATGCTAGTTACTTTCTGTAGAAATAAGATGACATGAATGGTGTCAATAATTAAATGCAAAAGTAAATTGGGGATTTCTCATAAAACTTGCACTCCCTATAGAATATTTAGATTATTTTGCAGTCATTTTGAAGAAAATTATAGGAATCGCAATATAGCACAGAAAGCAATCTGAAGAAAGACATGTAAGACATAGTGACTCAGTATTTCGGTGTATTTACAAACCATCATCGTCCCGATCCTGACGATGCTTTGCAAATCAGCCGAAATATGAAATGTATAAGAACTACACAAAAAAGTTAACGAAGCTACGCAGAATTATCTCTTAACTCAGGAATTAGTGGTCTGTTCTTACTTAGACAGCAGTGGCGGGTGGGGGAGACCGTTGAAACATATCGTTCAGAGGGTACAGAAGTTTACCAACAATTTGTTCTATTTATTACTCTGTCAGTTAATAAGAAACCAAATCAATACATTATATCAAAAAGCGCCTTTTGAATAATTTTTGTGTATTTTAGGCCGCACTCGTTATGGTTTCACTTATATCCGTGTGATGACATTTTGATGGCAGAAGGAAATATTCTGTTTCTACCTGGTAAGATTCACACAGGTCAATCTGATAATTAATTCAACTGAAGTGTTTGAAAGGAAGCATCAAATCGCGGAAAGTGCCAACTCATATACTGTGGCTGCTCGGGGACTCGGGTCACTCATAACTCGATATTCTATTTCCCTCCAGAGAACAGTCTGCTTTATTCAAACGACTATTAGCTGGAGTAAATCCAATACCATTTCATATAGAGATTGTCCTAATAAAAGCCACATACATTGATTGCCAGTATAATAATATTACACGGTTCTGATTCTAAACCACTGGGAACAACAACTCAGACTGAGTGAGGTAAAGTTTTAATACAAATCATTCCACCCATAAAACTACCAATTCCAACACTCTGCATTAATCATTTAGTGTATTCATTATTAACCTCTCTATACAAGAACTGACCTGTACAAAAAAACAATTAATCCTGTTAACACCCTTTATTTGTATATACGTACAGAATGAGATAAGCCCAGTTTCACACTTTTGCACGTTTGTCTCGATCTGGTTGACCTTTGTTAGTAGATTGGTAATGTCCATCAGATCGCCTGGAAATCGTTTACTAATGACATAAACGTTAGCCTGAGGGTACCGACGAGTAGTCACTGTAGAATGGATGGTTCGCGGTTCATACTTAGGCAAGTCTGATATTCCATGAAGCCAGGTATACTTCACTTTAGGTTTTGGTAAACTTTCCCGGTTTTTGTTCTTAAAAAACTTAATTTTGTGACATTAATAGAATTCAACTCTTAGTGGTAATCTAATTAAGTGAGGACGTTTCTTATTCTAGCTTTTCGTCCTAGTTAAAGCATATTGAAAACAAAACATGGCAAGATTATTTTAGAGAACTTTGTCAAATTGCGTTGGACTATTTGACATTGAGTAACCATTATCCATCGAAGAAATCTAACCAAACCGAGAGGTTTTTTTATTATTCTCGGTTTTTTTTTTACATAATGTACCAAAGGAATTCAATCTCAACTGAATTCAGCTCGTTGGATTTGGTCTGAAAATATTTCGTTTTCAATAAAATATGTTTTCTTTCTATTTGAAATAGTTTTACACGTATTTTCCGCAAGATCTATTTAGTCAAATAACATATCAATAAATCAAGGCTTATGAAATTTCAATACGTAATTGTTTATCTTAAGAGTATAGTTTTCGTCAACTATATATTATTGAGTCAACTAGTGGGCTGTAATACTGTGGGTTTTTGTGTGTTTGGTGTTGGATCAAACCCTGAGGCAACATCCGTTTGCGGAGAACTATTATCTTGTGTTCCGTGAATGGATTGATTGCTTGATTGGTGTTTTACGCCGCACTCAAGATTATTTCACTTAGATGGCGGCGTTGTCAGTTTTATTGTGGGAGGAAACCGGGCTCTATGCCCGGAGGAAACCCACGACCTTCCGTTCGTAACTGGCAACCATCCCACATAGGTCGTTCGAGTGAAAACCGAGTCAGAAAATTTTCCAATTTTTGGACTGAGTGGGATTCGAACTCCGTGAATGGAAATCCAGCCCACGAATAACAAGTTCACTTTTTTCTGGAACTGTGGACAATACTATTGCTGCAACATTAAGCAGTAGTTTTTCAATATTTTATTTCCATTGCATGTGAAATATTTTGTCTTAAATATGTTATTGGTTTATTATTTCTGAAAATTGATCAATAAAATCCCCTGGTCGTTTGTTACATTTAATATCTTAAGTATTGTTTGTTCTTTTAACAGTCTGACAAAATTAGATCAACGCTCCAACGGAATCATGTTAACCACGTCGTTATTAAACTCAACAAATGGTGACAAGGTGCCTACATATAGGATTCCATCTTGTCACCCTGTGGGAATGCTACTCAAATCCCATCTTCCATAGAAGAAAGTAATTTTATGTCGTCAAGTTTGAAAGCGAAAACGGTGGTTATAGCCCTTCTGTATGGTTCCATATATCGTACATTTACATCTACGTCGCGCAAAGATTGATTGACGCAGTGATTATTTTACTTATATGGCAGCTTTGTCAGGTTTATTGGGGAGGAAACCGGGTTCATTGTCAGGAGGAAACCCCAGACCTTTGGCGAGTACCTGGCAAATCTCCTACATGCGGCGATCCAGTGAAAAATCCACCCACATTTTTTTTCAATTTTTATTTGGTCTGAGTGGGATTAGAACACGCACCGAATCGATGGAAGGTATGTGTTGGACTGAGGTACTGTGGCGCAAAGAAAACATTGATATCCCGTGTGCTTAATAAATATAGCCATTGATGTGAGGTATTTTCGTTGGTTGAATTTCCGCAGATAAATATTGTATTACGTTTTATGGGGAAGAAAAATTTCACAACATGCAAAATGATAAAGATGCTTCTACAGAGAGAATGAAGTCCAGGCAAAATAATAATGTTTTTGACAGAATCTGGGGGAAACATCTTCACAACAACATTTGGGATGCAATTGACATTAATTATGTTCATCTTATTAAACCTCCCATTACCAAAATGTGATTTTATGGTTCACGTGGCACATATAAATGGAACACTACTCCTAATCAGGAATCGTTTCCTGGCACTGTGTGACCAAGTATGACAGTGCTGTACGTGAAATCGCTATGCCTTTGAATGCCGTTTTTTCTTAAGAAGAGAAATTAATGCAATCAACATTTTCACAACGTCAACGCCTTCACAGCATGCATCAACACAGATTGGTATGTAACTATGTTCAACTTGATAAACCTCCCACGGATAAAATGTCTTTTTTATGGTTCATGTGGCACATATAAAGTGAAAACTCCACTTCATTAAGGTAGATAATTACGTTGTCTTTAAACTGGATGTTACCTAGCCCCGTGAGGTCAAGCATGTTAGTGCAGCACATGAACATGTTATACTTTGTGTATGTTTTTTTGTATTAAAGAAGAGAAATCAAAGCCAAACTCCCTCGTCCAAGTTATTCTATTAGAATTGTTATCAATGTAAACTTTCTCCAAAGACTTTTTTTTTTTCGAATCGAGATAAAATTTCAAAAGCTTGTTTTTGTCCCCACTAGCAGAGTGTGTGAGGGTGTGTGTTTTGTTTTGTTTTTTCCTGCAAACAGTTCTACGCTTACAGCCGATGAATCTTATAAATTGCTTATAGTAACGCAAATTGCTGATAAACTAATTTCTTTGCGGACAAGCTGATTGCCCTGGGTTGAGTGAAACTAAATGTGTTTGCCAACATCAGTTAATCGAGGAGACTGATATTGTGTAACCTAATCGAGCCTTGTAAAGTTTCAACCATCCAGGATGTCTTCTGATGGTGTAAAACAATTGCCACTCTATTATCTACTGAATTGGATAGTTCCAGCCCGGGTTGGGGCCTCGGTGGCTCAGTCGGTTAGAGTGATAGTCCCTCAGTCCGACAATGGCCTTCCATTGATGCCGCGCAGGTTCGAAGTGGATTTTACACTTGATCACCGTATTTGGAAGAATTGCCAGGTACTCGCCGAAGGTCGGGGGTTTCCCTCGGGCAATAAGTCCGGTTTCCTCCTCCAATAAAGCCGCCATATAAGTGAAATAAACTTGAGTGTGGCGTAAAACATCAATCAATCAACCAGCCAGGGTAATGCTCTCCCTGATGAAGTAAACAATATTAGCTTGCGTTAAACGAGTACGCGAAAGACAACCATGCAAGTACCTTTATCGATAGACCTTCTGGGAAATTTAACAGGACTATGGGTTTGCTGTAATTAAAGTAAACGCGGAGTGCTGATGATAGTTGGTTGTTTGTTTTGGTGATTTCGATCTTCTCGAGACTTTATTAGTTCCCTAGATCCTCCGATTGCCATCCTAGACACTTCTAACAAAAGAGAACGAAATTTGTAGAATGCCAGGTACTCTCCTCAGTTTGATGGCGCGTACATTGTTCTACCAATTGAACAGTCGTGCACAATTGTTAATTTATTAACCTTGTCATGCAAACTTAACCTCCGTATTGTATTTAATTGGTAGTTCATTTACTCCAATCATGTTGAAGGATAAATGACAAATTTAATACATTACCTCCTATTTAACAATCAATTTTTTAAAACATATACTGTTCAAGCTCGGCCAAAAAGAAAAGGAAATTTCAGGTTAAAACCGTGCAAAATCCAAGGCATTCCTTTTCTCTCGACGACCTCTAAACGGGAATTAATTGGATTAGAGCCGAGAAGTTATAATTCTGATATGTATATTACCATTGCTGTGACGTCTGCGTTATTGACGTTAGATACGAAGATATTTTCAATTGGTGTTGAAAATATTTGCAATCGTTCTGGGACCTCATAAGGATCTATTTTGTCTCAACATTATGTTTTTTAAATACTTATTTACTCAATATATAGTTACAAATCAACGTTTGTCTTTTAACAACGTCAAAGATTGCATAAATGTGAACAAATTGCACCCCTTCAAAGATTGTTCTTTTAACAGTCTGACAAAATTAGATCAACGCTCCAACGGAATCATGTTAACCACGTCGTTATTAAACTCAACAAATGGTGACAAGGTGCCTACATATAGGATTCCATCTTGTCACCCTGTGGGAATGCTACTCAAATCCCATCTTCCATAGAAGAAAGTAATTTTATGTCGTCAAGTTTGAAAGCGAAAACGGTGGTTATAGCCCTTCTGTATGGTTCCATATATCGTACATTTACATCTACGTCGCGCAAAGATTGATTGACGCAGTGATTATTTTACTTATATGGCAGCTTTGTCAGGTTTATTGGGGAGGAAACCGGGTTCATTGTCAGGAGGAAACCCTAGACCTTTGGCGAGTACCTGGCAAATCTCCTACATGCGGCGATCCAGTGAAAAATCCACCCACATTTTTTTTCAATTTTTATTTGGTCTGAGTGGGATTAGAACACGCACCGAATCGATGGAAGGTATGTGTTGGACTGAGGTACTGTGGCGCAAAGAAAACATTGATATCCCGTGTGCTTAATAAATATAGCCATTGATGTGAGGTATTTTCGTTGGTTGAATTTCCGCAGATAAATATTGTATTACGTTTTATGGGGAAGAAAAATTTCACAACATGCAAAATGATAAAGATGCTTCTACAGAGAGAATGAAGTCCAGGCAAAATAATAATGTTTTTGACAGAATCTGGGGGAAACATCTTCACAACAACATTTGGGATGCAATTGACATTAATTATGTTCATCTTATTAAACCTCCCATTACCAAAATGTGATTTTATGGTTCACGTGGCACATATAAATGGAACACTACTCCTAATCAGGAATCGTTTCCTGGCACTGTGTGACCAAGTATGACAGTGCTGTACGTGAAATCGCTATGCCTTTGAATGCCGTTTTTTCTTAAGAAGAGAAATTAATGCAATCAACATTTTCACAACGTCAACGCCTTCACAGCATGCATCAACACAGATTGGTATGTAACTATGTTCAACTTGATAAACCTCCCACGGATAAAATGTCTTTTTTATGGTTCATGTGGCACATATAAAGTGAAAACTCCACTTCATTAAGGTAGATAATTACGTTGTCTTTAAACTGGATGTTACCTAGCCCCGTGAGGTCAAGCATGTTAGTGCAGCACATGAACATGTTATACTTTGTGTATGTTTTTTTGTATTAAAGAAGAGAAATCAAAGCCAAACTCCCTCGTCCAAGTTATTCTATTAGAATTGTTATCAATGTAAACTTTCTCCAAAGACTTTTTTTTTTTCGAATCGAGATAAAATTTCAAAAGCTTGTTTTTGTCCCCACTAGCAGAGTGTGTGAGGGTGTGTGTTTTGTTTTGTTTTTTCCTGCAAACAGTTCTACGCTTACAGCCGATGAATCTTATAAATTGCTTATAGTAACGCAAATTGCTGATAAACTAATTTCTTTGCGGACAAGCTGATTGCCCTGGGTTGAGTGAAACTAAATGTGTTTGCCAACATCAGTTAATCGAGGAGACTGATATTGTGTAACCTAATCGAGCCTTGTAAAGTTTCAACCATCCAGGATGTCTTCTGATGGTGTAAAACAATTGCCACTCTATTATCTACTGAATTGGATAGTTCCAGCCCGGGTTGGGGCCTCGGTGGCTCAGTCGGTTAGAGTGATAGTCCCTCAGTCCGACAATGGCCTTCCATTGATGCCGCGCAGGTTCGAAGTGGATTTTACACTTGATCACCGTATTTGGAAGAATTGCCAGGTACTCGCCGAAGGTCGGGGGTTTCCCTCGGGCAATAAGTCCGGTTTCCTCCTCCAATAAAGCCGCCATATAAGTGAAATAAACTTGAGTGTGGCGTAAAACATCAATCAATCAACCAGCCAGGGTAATGCTCTCCCTGATGAAGTAAACAATATTAGCTTGCGTTAAACGAGTACGCGAAAGACAACCATGCAAGTACCTTTATCGATAGACCTTCTGGGAAATTTAACAGGACTATGGGTTTGCTGTAATTAAAGTAAACGCGGAGTGCTGATGATAGTTGGTTGTTTGTTTTGGTGATTTCGATCTTCTCGAGACTTTATTAGTTCCCTAGATCCTCCGATTGCCATCCTAGACACTTCTAACAAAAGAGAACGAAATTTGTAGAATGCCAGGTACTCTCCTCAGTTTGATGGCGCGTACATTGTTCTACCAATTGAACAGTCGTGCACAATTGTTAATTTATTAACCTTGTCATGCAAACTTAACCTCCGTATTGTATTTAATTGGTAGTTCATTTACTCCAATCATGTTGAAGGATAAATGACAAATTTAATACATTACCTCCTATTTAACAATCAATTTTTTAAAACATATACTGTTCAAGCTCGGCCAAAAAGAAAAGGAAATTTCAGGTTAAAACCGTGCAAAATCCAAGGCATTCCTTTTCTCTCGACGACCTCTAAACGGGAATTAATTGGATTAGAGCCGAGAAGTTATAATTCTGATATGTATATTACCATTGCTGTGACGTCTGCGTTATTGACGTTAGATACGAAGATATTTTCAATTGGTGTTGAAAATATTTGCAATCGTTCTGGGACCTCATAAGGATCTATTTTGTCTCAACATTATGTTTTTTAAATACTTATTTACTCAATATATAGTTACAAATCAACGTTTGTCTTTTAACAACGTCAAAGATTGCATAAATGTGAACAAATTGCACCCCTTCAAAGATTGCATAAATGTGAACAAATTGCACCCCTTGGGCAGTAAAGTATCACAATTCCTTTGGGAAGAATTAAGCAGTGCACACCCCTTTCTCAGTTATTTCCCAGAAATTATCAGGAAACGAAAAGTAGACCGAATCATCGATCTACGTTTTTTTCCAGTCAGTTTAGTCTTGAGTTGTGTTAAGTATTGGAGTCAAACTACTACTCAATATCGTGATGTGTTTAATTATACCTGACAAGGTGTCCAAACTCTGATAAATCGATTCACCCCAGAGACTGGTCAGTGAGAAACACTTCTCTCGAGTTGAGAGTTTACCGGGTTGGATTGTCAGCTTTCACAATTTCTACCCTGAATGGATATTTGATTGAGAGTTCCAGTGGTAATTAAATTAGATTATTTCTGATTTACCACGACTCTTGACCATTGCCATTCTGATTTTGATGGAATACATTAACTGGCGTGTTGAGAATGTCCATACGAGTCTGGTGATAAATGGTGTTTGTCGAAGCAAGTTAGAACTACAGTACCAAGTCACGTAAACGTAGATTCCTGATAGTCAGTATATTTACCGAAAGGTTTTCATCTTAAACGAGATATACTGTTATACAGTTATACAACTCCCTGTGAGAGTTGGGAATTTTGATTATGGTAACCCCGGAGTGAAGTCAAGGACTCGAATAGCACGTTTACATGTTTCAATGGATACCTAGAAAAAATTCAACTCTTATTGTCAACCATATTATCCCTGTGTGCTTGTTTTTGTGAAACTCTTCGTTTACAATGAAATTCGTTGCATATATTCTGAATTGAGACAGCTTAAGGTATGTTATATGGTACAACCAATATTGGAACAACAAAACAATAAGGGGACATTAATGGTTCTTTAACTGACTTGAACTTTTCTCTATACTGCTTAGCTGCCTACTTCATCATGGGTGGGAGTGACGGCGGAGGCTTATTGATAATGGTTAATAATGAAGTCTGTATCCAGGAACAGCCCTTGATGTGAGAATGGAAGGTGATAACGTTGGCTTTTGAACTTGACATATCCTACACTTAAACTTTATTAGCATCGTTGTGAATGCAAACTAGAGACTTGACCGTATTTTAATACAATGGCAAGCGCGGGGCGGTGCTTGTTTGAAATCGTCATAACAGCTCCGTACATGATTTTTATGAAAAAAAATTGCAATCATGTCATTTCTTGACAAAAGCCTCGCCTTTTACCTAATCATTTTGTGCAATTGACACATTGTGACACGGCAAACCACAGCAAACTTATTACTTACGAACTTGCTAATGGAAACTTAAACATCTATTAAAAGTGAATATTCAAGCATTGCGAACAAACTTACCAAATTCGGCAAGTATGGTTATTTTCAAAGCCATAAAATGGTTTACACGGTTGGGATATGGTATGCAAATTATTTTCCAAGAACTATTTTATGTTTAATATGTGATTGATACATCCCGATGACATTTCTATCAATTAGACAAAAGGTAACGTCAATAGAACATCGCCTGATTGTAGGTTATTGCCTGATCATCACTCCAGTATCATCTGTTCCTCATCTTTCATCACAATTAGCCGAAGTTTAAATCGGCAGGTGGGTTAAATATAACATTTCTGTCGATTACGGGTTACAAAATTGATTAGTACTGATTCGTATTTAACAATATTCATACACTACCAATCTCCAAAAACGTTCATAGACACGAGTACACAAGTGGATGGGAATATTGTTGGCAATAAAAGGCAATTTCGGTTATCATGTATCACCCCATCTCCCTCATCCTCATTATGGTGATACGTCACTACGGTTTCTCAAGGACAACGGGTTTCAAGTTGAAAATATGATATATTTGATTCCATAGATACTAAGACATACACAGGGTGCCATCAATTTACCCACGAAAGCCTAGGATACTCAACTGGGGTATACTAACCAACCGACCAACCAAGCGCCATTTCCCATAATCGCTGGATCAAATAAAAACTTCTCCCTGACAAGTGACCTGTAAACGCTCATCAATCTTAATGAAAACTAGATCACTCTCCCATCAATGATGATATATTGAAGACCATCAGAGAGGCTGTATTTTTTCCATTTAGTAACATTGTAAAGAACTGCATGATGCTGATTTAGGTTTAGAGCGAGACTAAAAATGAGGTATAAATGACGAGAGGCCAAAAGAAAATCAACATTTTTAACAACGTAATATGAAGGAAAAGGTTTCAAAAACGACGTAAACTACGTTTCTTGAAGCTCTTAAAAGGAAAATAACCGCGCATGTTTTAGGTTCGATGGTCTGATGGTTATTGTTGGCACACAG
Source organism: Lepidochitona cinerea (assembly GCA_963971465.1). NCBI lineage: Eukaryota > Metazoa > Mollusca > Polyplacophora > Chitonida > Tonicellidae > Lepidochitona > Lepidochitona cinerea. The sequence continues at coordinate 12,790,910 of OZ020560.1, read as the reverse complement.
TCGTTATTGGGTTGCAGATAAATATGCACATATTAACCTATTTATAAGTACAAAATCAAAGTGAATATGTATGAAGTATTGTCCTTCTTTGGCCATCTTTTTGAATAATCAGCTCATTACATTGTTAGAGAACACGATCTCGCTGATGTTTGTCAGAAGAGTGAGGACATTCCTGATTAATGGTGAACCCGACAGGCACATAAACAACTTTCACTGGTTATCATTTCCACGGTCTTATAGCTAATGTGCATTCATTATTCTACTGGAACACCATCAGTAACAGCTGAATTGTCCATTCATAATAGGGCCAGTTCCCTTCCATGCGTCATTTTGACGCGCTATCTAGGCCCAAATATGTAACATTATTTGAATGAACACCGAACTGATAACCCTATCTGTTTCCGAGGCGTTGATTTACTGAATGACGTTACAACTTTGCAGCCTTCTCGGTCAAAATATTGCGAGTTAAGTGCCTTACATTAAAGCCCCAGTCCCATATAGGCCCCGGATAACCCCGGATTAGTCCGTAGCGATCCGGGGTCCGATCCGTTACTTGGCCGGATCGGTCCGGAATGGTCCTTGTATGTCCGGGATGATCCTTGGGCATCCGCCAACGTCCTGGGGGTAGTCCCGGAAGTTTTTGACTGTCAAAAACTTCCGGGATGATCCGTGACGAGCGTTCATCCGTAGTCATCCTGGACAAAACCGGGACACATCCTGGAATCCGCCGGGTAGGTCCGTATCGGTCCTGGAAGGTCCGTGAAGCCGCCTGCATGGTCCTGGACGATCCGAGACAGTCCGGGAAGGAAAAATACATGCCGGATCATCCCATTTGACATACGGACTGTTACGGAATGTTCAGGACCATGCCGGCGGCTTCACGGACCTTCCAGGACCGATACGGATTCTAAATGAATTTCATGTTTTACAGGCCGGAAAAGTCACGGATTGACCTGGACGACCACGGTTGACTTACGGACAATTCAGGAATAGTTACAGATCATCCCGGATCATCACGGATCATCACGGATAAACCAGGATCATCACGGATAAGCCACGGATGACGACGGACAAGTCCCGGACAAACACGGCATACATACGGCATACATACGGATGACTTACGGACGTTAACGGAGACTCCCGGATCATACAGGACAAAGCAAGACCCCTATAAACCCATGCATTTTCAGATATTTTCAAACCACTCTCTCGATGCTCCACTCGTACAGACGTCTTCATCAACATGGCAGAGGCTCCAACAACAAAAGACAAACTCTTACTGATGAACTATCAGCTGGAACTCCACCGGGATGGTCCGGGAAGATCCGGGGTCATCCAGGACTATCCGGGACTATCCGTAACTCTGCCTGGATGGTCCTGGACTCTGCCGGGATGAACCGGGATGATCCGGGCCTGTCCGGGACGGTCCGGGGTCACATCCGGGGTGGTCCTGGACTCTGCCTGGATGATCCTGGACTCTACCTGGATGGTCCGGGATGATCCTGGACTCTGCCTGGAAGGCCCGTTACTCTACCGGGACTATCCGGGCCGGTATGCAACTGAGAGGAAATCTTACATTTTTTCGTGGTCCGGGACGAAAATCATCCCGGATTAGGTCCCGGCAGTCCGTGATAGATCCGGTGCTTCAGATCCGGGGTGTCCCCATATGGGACTGTAGCTTAAGATAGCGAATAACCAACACACTTTACCGTGTGGTTACCTCCTTCATTGTTCTCTGACAATTTTACTTCGGGTAACCCACAATGAAAATCCAGGAGTCGGATAGGTAAGGGTCTTAACAACAAATAAGACTCGCATTATTACACTGGAGCGAACACTGAAAGAAGTAACTTTGCCCTTTGTTGTTCCGACGTTGGTGCCTACAATTTTGATGGCTGTCAGTGGTACAGTATCTAAAGCTTTTGAATTAACTGGCATCTTTATTGAGTAGGCCTGAATAACAAAATAGGCAGATATAGAAATAATTTGACTGACATGAGTATCTTAATACAAACACCCCGTTGTATGTATCTTCGAGTATGAACGACGTTTTGAGAGATGTAGTCGATCATATTCTTAAAATACCTTTCATTATCTCCTAAAACAATTCAAAATCTCTGTGAACACAAACCCTCTCAATAAGTCTCAATCATAACATACGTTTTTATTAAAGATCCAGGTAAGAAAATCTTGGTGGTGATCCAAAATTCCAACATTTTTCTATGTGGTTCTGAACGCTCATGGAATAGAAAATGGCCAGCGGATAACAGCATTTTGTTGACTAGAAGTGTTACTTCAAGCGAACAAGTGATTGTAAAAGAAATCGGTAAGCAGACCGGTAGACTGGTTCCAAATCTTCACGGTGTCTACCTATAAAGAATCTCACATCTTGCGGTTCGGCCTGAAGGCAATGACACTAAAAATCCATTACCAAATGTCATTATTTCTCATGGGATTGTCGAGATTCCATTTAGATTGAATTGTGCAAATTTGGATTGATTCTTAAGTAAGGTACTGGCCACTTGATTTCCAATGTCACTACTGGGCCATATAGTAAGATTGTAACAAATGACTTCAAGTAATCGACGTTACATCTGCAGACGGAATGATGTGATTCGTGGAATTGTTTTTCTAGCTAAGTTAATTTCAAAATGACGGTATTTAAATATATTATGGTTATCGGAAATCTCTGAAATTTTCACGGGTTTGTCCAGGTATGGAGATAAATTTAATCAACCAAAGTCACAACCCCGCCATCACAGAACTGTTTCTGGTAGGCCTACTCCAAATAGGCTCTATGTTGACTTCTTGCTATACATGGGATGCAGTGTTTTGGGAAAGGCAGTTGAAATGTTATTGTAGAACCAAATATTTCCCCGCTTTAGCTAGTATCAATTCCCGCTTGAGAAGACAATAAACTGATGAGTGTCCCGATAAGTTTGTAAGACCCTCTGCAGACAGCTTTGGTCCGGTCAATACATAACGAAACACGTATAGCACTGGTTTGTTAATCGTGGAGACATTCATTGGGATGCGCGAGTTAATTATCGAAACATTGATGCAGATTAACGAGTTAATGGTGGTGACATTCATACATATGAACGAGTTAATGAAGAAGACATTCATAGACATGAACGAGTAAATGATAAATGATAAAGACATTTATTGAGATTCAAGTTAACGATGGGCTTTCACATGAAGCTAGTACACCCCCCCCCCCCTCCATCACACACGCACGCACACAAGCATTCTGTTTTTGAAGTGAGGCTATGCCCGATTTCCTCAACCCCTCCCCCCCCCACTAAGCCTGTAGATGCTGATATATAAGTGAAATAGCATTGAATGCGGCGAAAAAACATCAGTCAATAAACAAAGCCTTGATCTGAGTTTTGCAAATTTAACGACTGTCATTTAAGGAAGCACTTTACAGCTGTAGTATGTAACAAGAAATACACAATTAATAAACAATTTGAGTGAATCATAGCTGGAAAACAATAGATAATCAGCTCAAGATTTAACTGAAGATACCAATAAGCTTTAACTTGTTATTGTCCTCCTGGATCGTTCGGAAGCATGGAAACATATGATACTTGTTATTAACCGGACTTGCTGTCAAACTTTTAACAATTTTTCTGAAACCATAATTCAGGTGTCGATATTTATGTTGTGATAAGACGCCTGGAAACGGAATGAAAGCTGTTTATGGTGGATGTTTGCAACGTACATAGATTATAATGACTTTAACCGGTCTTAAACTGTGTATATCGAATAATCTGACGATTTACTAGATTAATAGCATCAGATATATGAAAATTAATTTCTTATCTATAATAAACTAATTAATAAAAGAAATTGACATTATAGGTTTTGGTTTTCCAGGCTCGCTATTTGTCATATTGGCTGATAAAAATAAGGTTAAATGTAGACTGTCGGTAAACATGTACTCCAGTTCACTAAACAAAACAAACATTTTCTGCACATATTTAAATGATAAATTGAAGTTAATTGATGGGTTTTTTTGTGATTTTTCGAATATATAAATTCATTAATATGTACCAAAATAAACTCCTATTTAAAGTATTATTTTGACCCGAAACATCCTAACGCAAGCCTTAACCTTAATTTCATCACAAGATACTGGCTGTTCTTGAATCAGGAAATCTTTAAGACAAAACTCAGTAGTAGTATTTTTGGTTTCGGATGTTGAACTAAGTTTAACTAATTTACATCTGGTTGACACATTGAAAAGACGACTAACCTACTTGACAATCATGCACGGGTCCTGGAAATCGTTTACCAATCAAACAAATGGCCACCCTCAGGATACAGACAGGTTGACAATATAGAATAAATGTTCACTGTCTTGTCTATATAAGTAAGATCTCGCATTCAATCTAATCAAAAGTACTAAAGTTATGTTTATCGCCACATGTAAGTTATGACGTCATAGATACCCAGGTATTGGCCATTTCTGGCACCAGGTTTCTTCTTCAATATCATTTGTGTATGACTATACTACCGCCTGATATATACTTAGATTTTTCAGAGCTATCCAGCAGAACTAGCTGATCTGAAGTAATCCATAACTGACAGAGCAGACTACTCATTCAGGATGGCGAACTCTCTAAATTTGGATAAAAGCTGATACAAGGAAATATGTTTTTCATTTTTGTAGGGCAGCTTAAAAAGTATAATATTCACGAAAATCATTTCTTTTTTATTCGAAATCAGCACCCAATGTTGTAAAGAAAATTCTGTCTGTCGGAGAGAACCAATTAATATTTAAACACATGGAAACAATAAACATGCCGGTTGATTCTTTATTTTGAGCCGTCGAAGGCTAGGCTTAAACCCATTCTTCTTAAATTTTCGCGTCAAACAAAATCAGTAACAATAAAATGGAGCATCATTTTCCAAAAATAAATATACTTTATCTCATTCACGAAATGATAAATATGCTTCCAGGCTCAGAACAAATTGAAAACAAAATTAACTATAGTTATCTGATAGTTGTGAGGTTCCATCGTTTGATCAACGCATTGTCCATGTAACACAGAGAGAAACAGAATGACGGACAAAACATTCCGATGGCATTTGAAATACTTTCAACTGATCCTCTTATTTTCCTTTTCTACAATCATCATCATCCCTTTGGAGTGTAGAACTAAGTTAGATAATCAACCCCGATAAACTGTTATGGATTCCAGACAACCATTTTACCAAAGAACAGACATCAACCCATCGGTTTCACTTTTATAATCAGGTCTATAAAAATGGTGTTTCCAAAGAAAGTTCGATGAGTCATTATATTACTTTCAAATCAAGACCAAATGTCACCCAACTCGTCGTCATCGGTGTAGCGTTTGGTTCTAACATCGGCAACCTTTCTATTACACATATATATATCTGATGAAGCCGGCATTTCAGTTAGCAATGCAAACTGTTTTCCGGTAATTTTGTCTGCGGTGAACCGATTGTCCAGGGCTTATAAGACTCAAACACATTTCTAAACATCAAAACGCGGAGCAGATTTCAAGTGAACATTTTCACATGTTGACTCAATTGTATCTTGTAACGTCTAAATCCTGAACTGTGTACGGAAGCTGGCAATGTTATACGAACGTCCCTCTATTGTCTGCTGAGTTAGGTACCCGGGTGGTTCCAGTCCGGGTAACATTCTCCCTGGTGAAGTAAACAACATTATTATTAAACAAAATACGTGAAAAGCTACTTATAAACAACTGACATATTTAACATGGATTGACAAGCAAAGTTTGTAATAGTGAGAGTTCTTGGTTTTTTATATGACTGGTGTTTTGTGCCGCACCCTATAAGATCACTTCAATAATAAAGCGGGGTTACAAGTTGTATTGGAGGTTGACATTGAACTCTATGTCAGGAGGAATAGATATTATATCGGGTTGATGGTACCTTAAATATATTTCAAGTAAACAATGCCAATAGATTTCCGAATCCGAACAAATGGAACTACCTAACATTGACGTATCTATTTTTTTACCTTTTTCAGAATAATTTATACATACCTTTTTCCTGTTAATTCATCTGGAACAAAAGAAAGAGTCATTGAGTATTTTATCGAAAAACAGTATTATCATCAACAACAATGTGTATTTAAATAGTCTTTATAGATTTATAAACACCGGGATGGAAATTTACTTGTTACAAATTCGTTCTTTCATTGTAATTTAATACCAGTTATTTGCGTCATGTTAAGAAAAAAAGCCAACAGGTTAGCATCTGCCGAGCTTTATTGTTTATCGGCTTGCATAACTTAATCGTGCCCTTGGACATGGCCTACACGAGTTTTGATAAGATACATATATGTTGGCATATTTGGACAGGAAAATCTCATGAACATGCCTAGGGTAACATTTAATACTTCTTGAAACTTACACGTTATATTCCCATTGGATTTAAAAGCTGATCGCCAACAAAAAGAACAAGCAGTCTGGAACTCACGGCGAAATTTCTCTGAAAGTAAGGTAATATTTATCTGTTATATATGGAAGACGGATGAGGACACTCGCGCCGCGTTTTGGCGACTAAAATTAACACGCGGCACGAGAAAACGCCAAAACGACTAATTCTCTAGAGATAGTAGTTACTCTGTCTAAATACGGTAGTTTGCACAGCAGGGAGTCCTCCCAGATACGTGTAAAAAATCGATATTTGCACAGCAGGGGTACTGACGTAAGCGTCAGAAAATCGATAGGATGACGTAATAAATGACAGATGGTGTGTGTCAGATGTCGAGAAAATCAATACCATGCTCGTACTATAGTACGGGCACAAAATGTGAACTTTGATCGGGAAAATTGAAAGAAAATTAGTAAAAATGAAATAGTAAATGACGTTAAGAAAATGGATTTCGGTCGAGAACAATAGGATGAAGGCGTTAAGACGTTGAGCGATAGCGTTAAGACGTAACGAAAACTGTTAAGAAAACGAGTCTAAAACCATAATTTATAAAAATATCAATAGCATTCTCGTACTATAGTACGGGCACAAAATGTGAACTTTGATCATGAAAATTGAAAGAAAATGTGTAAAAATGAAAATAGTAAATGACGTTAAGAAAGTGATTTTCGGTAAAGAACAATAGAATAAAGACGCTAAGACGCTGATCCATAGCGTTAAGACGTAAAGAATAATGTTAAGAAAGTGAGTCTAAAACCACAATTTGAAAAATAATATCCTCGATTAACGTCATGTCATTAAATCAATGGTATTCATCGATAGGATGACGTAAGAAATGGCAGATGGTGTGTGTCAGATGTCGAGAAAATCATTCTCGTACTATAGTACGGGCACAAAAAGTGAAATTTGATCGGGAAAATTGAAAGAAAATGACTAAAAATAAAATAGCGAGTGACGTTAAGAAAGTGGACAATAGAATAAAGGCGGTTAAGACGTTGAGAGTTGGCGTTAAGACGTAAAGAAAAATGTTAAGAAAGCGAGTCTAAAATCATAATTTGGAAAATAATATCCTCGAGCAATGACAGGTTGTTACATAGTATGACGTCATATAATCACTGGCATTCTCGTACTATAGTACGATGTAAATCAATAGCAGATCATGGTCAAAATGTAAACTTTAATCGAAAAAATTTAAAGAAAATGAGTAAAAATGAATTAGGTAATGACGTTAAGAAAGTGATTTTAGGTAGAATGAATGCGTTAAGACGTTGAGCGTTAGCGTTAAGACGTAATGAAAAACAATAAGAAAGTTAGTCAAACATTTTACAAAAACATCGTTTGAAATAGTTTTAAAAAGTCACTAGCTAGAACGATAAATATACAACCGAGGTGACACGTGGTAATTGCGCAGTCGCGACAAAGTGACGTATTGGATCGATAAATCCATAGTTTGCCAGCGAGTCAATGACATGTCAAAACTTGTTAGACTAGCACGTGTTACAAAGCTTTAAAACGCAATCCTCTATGGTTTGCCAACGAGTCAATGACATGTCAAAACTTGTTCGACTATCACGTGTTGCATCGATTTTTAAAAGGGTATAAACGCTCGATCTTTTTTCAGTCTAGGCATAAAACATCTAGTCGTACACCCTTTACCACTTATCAACTTATCAGCATTCCTGGAAAAATGTTTTGCATCAGTTCTAGCCTGAGAGTAAAAGTGATAGGCTTAATGGGACAAGCTCGTGTGTCCTTTCATAAGTTTTCCAACGATGACAATGTGAAAGAAGTTTTAACGTTAACAGAAACCGGTTGGAATGGAATAACGACTTTGGCCCATAGAATTGACGGAATGTTTTCGATCGAAGAACCGTCAGAGAGACCGTACAGTTTGGAGGACGACTTTTATATCAGCTGCAGTCGATTTAACGGGAAGGTCTTAATTCACATAAGGAAATGGTTTACACCTAAAAGGTCACGAACAGAACCAATGCCCTCGTTAAAAGCCACCAAGACGGGAATTGCGATGAACGAATTTGGTTGGCAAAAATTAAAGGAGAATTTTCGCAACATAGACAATGACCTTAGGCGTATGCAAAACGTGATAGACATGGCTGAAGAATTTACAGCAGACATGGAAGAAGACATGAAAGGAGTTCCTTTAAAAGATTTGGACATTGTAGAAGGAAACCAAAATGACACTCAATCTTGTACATATGAGCATCATAATCAAATAGAGGCGCTTCAATGTAACAAGTGTAACGCCAAAGGCTATACAAATTGGTGATACATACATGTTAAATTTTAAAAATTGAATAAAACAATTTTATTTTGAAATATTATCGTTTTTTTAGTATTCATTTATAGCGCTGTTGTAACGATGCGGTTTCATTTATTCGTTAGCCACCATGAACAAGCAGGGTCGCAATGACAAACTCCTGCATAAGCTATATTATACACCCTCGAGCAAAGCAAGCTTTACCGGAGCTCAAGCCTTATTCGAGGCAGCCAAAGAAAGCCGAGCAGGGATAACTCTAAACGAAGTTAAAAACTGGCTACGTCGTCAAGACGTTTACACGCTACACAAACCTGCACGTAAAAATTATCCACGAAACAAAACTATTGTGAGTAACATCGATCAACAATGGCAAGCCGATTTGGTCGACATGGTTTCGGTAACGCCAAAAAATAAAAGTCGGTATATCCTAACTTGTATAGACATCTTATCCAAATATGCCTGGGCTGTACCAGTTAAAACCAAGACTGGAGAAAACGTGGTGAAGGCATTTTCAAAGATATTCAAAGACGGAAGACGACCGGTGTATCTACAGACGGATGAAGGGAAAGAGTTTTTAAATAAGCGATTTCAATCATTTTTAAATCAAAACGAAGTTTACCACTTTCACACCTTTAACGAAACCAAGTGTGCTATAGTCGAAAGATTTAACAGAACTTTAAAGAGTCGTATGTTTAAGTATTTTACAGCGAACAATACTCGCAATTACATCAAGGTATTGCCCGATTTAGTCAAAGGTTATAACAATGCATACCATCGGAGTATCGGAATGGCGCCTAGTGAAGTGAACGATGGCAACTATAAAATAGTCCGACAACGGTTGTACGGAAAAACTAAAGCGATAAAGAAACCTAAATTTTCCATAGGTGATTTAGTACGTATTAGTAAAGTCAAAGGTATATTCGAAAAGGGTTACTTACCTAATTGGTCAGATGAGATTTTTATTATCGATAGATCCATAACCCGATCACCGAGAGTTTATCATGTTAAGGATTTTAACGGAGAGGTTCTAAAAGGAACATTTTACGAATACGAATTGCAAAGAGTATCCAAGAATCCCGATGATTTATATCGCGTTGAAAAAATAGTAAAGACTGAGAGACGCAATGGGAAAACATACCTTTTAATCAAGTGGGAGGGTTGGCCGAGTTCATTCAACTCATGGGTAGAGAAGTCACGTGTCCAAAAAATATAAATACCGCAGCCCTGATTCACTACAATCATTAGAATAATGGAAGACAAACGCGTTAAAGCATACGCAGCCGCGGGGTTTGTATCTGTAATACTTACCATCATCCTCGTCACGTGGTCACAAACTAATGGCGCTAAAGTAACATGCACCAATCAAAATACCACGTATCCGACAATTCTACGTACAAATACCACTTGTTCGTTCACAATACCCATAGATAATCGTATTAGGGTGAGTGTATGTACCGTTTACAACGTGGTTAGAATAGATGTGCGCTTTTATCTCAACGACAAACCAACGATTAAAGGAGTTTGGCTAAACACACAACAGTGGAAACTGTTTGGCAAATACCTCGAGCATATCAACCGAGCTATAATGAGAGAAACGAGTTCGACATGATATCTTTTCTGGGGCTGCTCTTACAGCTGGCCGATGTCTACGTCACTTACCGTTGCGTCAGTTTTTGTCGACAACAAAGTCAATGGGGAGCCTGCGTTAAAGCTGTGACATCGGTGAACGATTACACAGAAATTCTCAAATTCATCTTCAAAGACTTTAACTTTAACGCGGGTCGTTATAAAGTGCTTTACGTGTATACAGCTGACGTATGCTCTGGATTACCTTCAGCGAAGGCGTCAGCCATTTGGGATTTATATAAAACTTTTATAGATAAAAAAGAAGATTCAGTTCGAAGATGGATACTAGATGGAAACATCCTTTTACCTGCATCTTAGCGGGGCCTACCGGTAGTGGTAAAACAGTTTTTATAACAAAGTTCATAGAGAAGCTCTCTCTCATAATGAAACCATTACCAGAAAAAATCATATGGTGTTACGGCGAATGGCAACCAATGTTCACACAGTATAATCACATCGATTTCCACGAGGGTTTGGAGGTATTGTCAAATCTCGACGCATCCCACAGAAAACTGATTATCATCGACGACTTAATGTCAGAAACAGACGGCAAAGTCACATCGCTGTTTACCAAGAAAAGCCATCATCAAAACGCTAGTGTAATTTACATAACCCAAAACCTGTTCAGTAAAAACAAGGAAAACCGAACTATAAGTCTCAATGCTCATTACATAGTGGCGTTTAAAAATCCCAGGGATGTGTCTCAGATAACGCATATTGCCAAACAAATGTATCCGGGAAGTATGAAATTTTTTAAGGAAGCTTTCACAGATGCAACTTCAAAACCGTACGGTTATTTGTTGATGGATTTGAAGCAAGAAACACCACAACATCTTCGACTGCGCACTGACATTCTTGCCGAAGACGTTCAGTACGTATATATGCCTAAAGTATAAAGACCTGAGAGATAACGGGACTTTTCATTTCATACGTCCCTGGTCGACATGTCGAAACGTATTCGAAAACACGCGTCTGTCTTACATACATTGGCTACCGCTAAACCTAGTGTGTGCCAGGCGATTATTCGAGGCGCTGACAATGAACTATTGAATTGTCTTTGCGAGTGTTGCAAAAACATGTTAAAAGGCAACGTACATCTCACCCCCGGCCAGAAGAGAAAACTTTCCAAGTACAAACAACATCTAAGATCCCTCGTTAAAAAATCGAATTCATCCAAGAAAAAGAAAAAGATTCTGCAGAAAGGAGGTTTCATAGGAGCATTATTGGCCCCTCTGGCTGCTACTGTATTGGGACCTCTCGTTTCAAAAATATTTACATAATGGAGTACACTAAGAAAATGGCTCTAATAGAGCCCAGACTGTTGGATTCACTACGGGGACAACAAGGATTGCCGGTCAGTTCAACAGTGCGAACTCTAAATTCTTTGGATAATGAAATGAGATCTATATTAGATCAACCTCAAATGTCAGAAAGTGATAAGGTGAAACTATACAATCAGACGTTGCAAAAGTATTTAGTATTCCGAGACCAACATCTTTTCAAACAGCCCCCGATACCGGTGGTTTTAAAAAATGATAACCAAACAAGAGAATCGACGTCAGGAAACCAGCCCCATGACGAAAAAATCGAATCGGCTATTTTAGACAGCGTGCCACCCACGGTCAAAAAGAAAACAAAATTATTGCTCGATCAGATTAAACAACGTAGTGATATGAAGTGGAACGATAGAGGAGAATTAATGGTCGACCAGAGCGTCGTTCCGAATACAAACGTCATAGATCTCGTCAATGACGTTGTGAGACAACGCCATCATACATCTCCGAACGGCTGGGAAATATTCGTGAAGGGACTTACGGATATAAATATTCCTCAAGAGTTAGTAGCCAATAAAAAACGTTGGGATTGGATGCAACGGAAAAATGAACCGCACATGGAAAAAGCAGAGTCCTTGGAAACAATCACAACCATGTCGTCTAAAAAGAAAAGAAAGAAAAAATCTACCCCCAAACGACTAACGTGGGAAAGTTATTAATCCTATAAAATCTGCACACTATATCTTCGGGTACTATTTTCCAAAAAAACACAGAACTATCAATATGTTTTACTTGGATCTTCCTTCCAACAGTAGTTCACGATTTTTCCCTGACAATACATTGGCGCGTTATGTAACACAATTACCCAGAGCTATTCGTCTGACTGGTGAGTGGGACGTTGGCCTCGTCGAACTTCATTATCCTTTTAGCTGGTATACCGTTCAACCCTTTGAAGCTTGGTTGCTAGTAATCGATACAGAGGAAGATGTTCGTCACATGTTATACATGAAACCCGGAAGATATGATAACGTTGAGCACTTTGTAAAATGTCTGATGAATTGTGAAGGTCCATCAATATCGGATTTGGGTGAAAAGTTAGATTTTAGTTTAGACTCACTAACGGGAAGAGTAACGATAAATGTTCCTGAGAATTTACAGATCAAATTGAGTCCGAAGCTGCGGAGTATATTAGGATACGATCATTGGTTGTATCAGCAGGGGTCCCACACAAGTGACAGAATGGTAGATATCAGTAACGATGTAAATTCGATATACGTTTATTGCGACGTGGTAGAACCACATGTTGTAGGAGATAGTGTGGTGCCCCTGCTGAGAATAGTTCCGGTTTTAGGGAAAAGAGGTGATCACGTGGTCAAAACGTACGAAAATGTTAAATATTTCCCTGTACAGAAAAAGGAATTTTCGACTATCGAAATACTTTTAAAGGATGATGCAGGAAGTAATATACCATTTGAATCGGGGAAGGTGATCGTGACGTTACACTTTAAAAGAAGGCGTTCACCACATTTTGCATGATGACTGTAACACCTTACTACAGAGATTCTCGAAAGTTTGTCGACTACTACACGAATCAAGTGGGACACGGGATAGATTTTTATGCGGGAAGTCGTACTCAACGTGGTCACGGTCTCGGAAATTTATTAGGAGGGTTGGTGAAAACTGTTTTACCGTTGATAACTAAAGGCGCCAAATCAGTCGGTAAACACGCCCTCCGGTCTGGATTAGAACTAGCCGGGGATGTGTTACAAGGACATAATGTAAAACATTCAGCCAAACGACGAGCAAAAGAGGCGGGATCGAGGCTTTTAAATCAAGCGGTCAAAGGAGTCAGGAAAACCCCTCCAGGTAGAAGGCCTTTAAAAAGAAAAGCTGATAAAGTTCCCAACAGTCGTCGAAGAGCCAAGCGTGGAAGAACATCTACCAAAGATATATTCAGTCGTTAAAAATGTCTCTGATACACCAGCACTCTTGCGAATGCACAAATTCCGAATTGGACTTATTCACCGTACCACCCACGCAGACCAGCGTCGAACGAGGGGAGTGGATCGAACACCACCCAATTTCTACAATTACAGACCACGGACCAGTTGAATTCACTATTTCTGGGACCGGTGAGGATTACTTGGATCTCTCGAATACATATTTACAAGTAAAAGCTAAAATCGTCAACAGCGATGGAAAGACTTTGACTCAGGATGATGGAAATGATGTTGGGCCTGTAAACTTGTGGCTACATTCTTTATTTAGTCAAGTGGACCTGAGTTTGAATGAGAAATTGATATCTTCTTCAAATAATACATATCCCTATAGGGCCTATTTAGAAACGTTGCTCTCGTACGGACAGGAAGCTAAAACATCCCAATTAACGTCAGCGTTGTGGTACAAAGACTCCATGAATGGAATGGACGATACTCTAAATAACGCAGGGTTTATGAAAAGACGAAAATTTACAGAACTCAGCGGTGTGGTTGATATGATGGGCAGATTACATTTAGACATTTTTACCCAAAACAAATATATTCTAAACGGAGTCGATGTAAAAATTAGGCTCGTACGGAGTAAACCGTCATTCGCATTAATGTCCCTCAAAGGACAAACGGATTATAAAATAGTTTTACAAGACGTGGCCTTGTTTGTTCGAAAAGTTAAATTGAATCCTTCTGTACAGCTGGGACATATCAAGGCATTGGAGAGAGGATCTGCGAAATATCCTTTGAGAAGAGTAGAAACAAAGATATTCTCTATTCCAGCGGGACTGCTTACCATTAACCAAGAAAATTTGTTTTTAGGACAGTTACCCAAACGCCTTGTCATCGGTTGCGTGGATACAGAAGCCTTCAACGGAAATTTGAAAAAGAACCCTTTTAATTTCAAAAATTACTTTCTCAACTACTTATCTCTTCACGTTGGCGGACAACAGATTCCGAGTAAACCGCTTACTCCTAATTACGAAGGAAAAGGAAACTACACTAGGAGTTATTTAGGGTTGTTTAATAGCACGGGCCAAGTTTTCCAAGATACCGGTAATGATATTAATAGAGAGGAATTTAAATCGGGATACACATTGTACTGTTTCGATCTAACACCTGATTTGAACGACGGGCCATACTTCAACTTGGTTAAACAAGGGAATTTGCGTTTAGAATTACATTTTGCCAAGCCATTAGCCAACACCGTCAACGTCATCTGCTACGCTGAATTCGATAATATTCTCCATATCGACAAAAACAAAAACGTGATTTTTGACTATAGCACTTGAAATGGATAACTATCAAATAGAAAATATTTTAAAAGAGGATTCTTACACGGGGCCAGTTGTCCATGGAGTATATCCTAGAGATAGATTACCGAAACACGTTCCTCGTTACCCCGTCGCATTTGTTTTTAATACCGATCTTCACGATGGGAAGGGGCAACACTGGGTTGCCATTTATATGGATGAAAATGGACGAGGCGAGTTTTTCGACTCTTACGGTGTATCACCTCAATTTTCAGAATTTCATTGTTTTCTGAAGAAGTTTACCAAAGATTGGACGTTCAACGATACTCGTCTTCAAGGCGATTTCTCCAGCACGTGTGGACAATATACCCTATTTTATCTGCTCCATAGATGTCGAGGAATAACTATGGATACTATTGTTCGCATGTTTGATGACGATTACAGAAATAACGATGTTTTGGTTAACGATTTCATGGTTCGTTATTACGGAATTCCTGATACTTTACTGTTTGACGTTGACTTTATGGTTTAGTTAAACCTTTGCGTAACACGTAAAAATCAAACAAACAAAATAATCAATGTGAGATATTGTTTATATTTACATGTATCTCGTAGGTATACAATCATGAAATAAAAATGTATATGTACAAATGAATATTCTATTTGTTTTTATTTTATTTTAGTATAAGACTTTATTAACAAAAATTGGCGAGTACATATATCAAAAAATCCAAATTGAAAACAAATAATAATGATAACTTAATAATAACAATAATCAAAACAATGCAAATATAATGATAATTACAAGAATAATAATAACAATTATAACAATAATAATAATAATAACAAATATTCACAATAGCGAGAATCAGAAAATAATTTATTTACATTATTTAGTCTTTTAAATCGAGTAATGTACAAAGGGAACATAGTAAAAACTTTAGCATGGATCATTTCGAGGTTTAAGGGACAACATATTTTCGGACTGGGATGAGAGAGTAAAGTTTAAAATTGACAAATTCAGTAGATCAAAATCCAAAAGGTAAAGTGTCAAAGTTTGGTTGGACCACTCTTTTGGTGTAGCATATTCGGTAGTCCTTTGACTCTGGTTTATTCACAATCTTGAACTTTTTTTTATCCCTCGTAATTTTACGAGGGTTTACAGTCGTGACGACTGCATGAGTAGGACAGGATTGTTGTAAGCCAGAATCGCATCGACAAACCTCTGTGCAAAATGCTTTCACCATTTCCTCTACCTTCGGGAAATTGATCAATTGGCTGTTTTTGTAATTTAAACTAAACCCTCTTACCTTACAAACTTCCTTGCCGGTGTTTGTACGGTAGCAATAGTTCTTAGGACCGCCCGAAACAAAAGTCTCTATGAAATCCCCGTCAAGTTCATCGGTCAAGTCCCCTAATTTATCTCCTAACGGAGGTTGGACGCTGCCCTCATGTTGTATGTATACTATGGAATCTGTATCATAGTATAATACATTTCTATTCAACAAGTCGAGGACTTCATAGAGCTTTATTCGGGCGTGAGCCGTAGTGAAGGCAGCTATATAAACGTTTGAAGAGGCGACCGTTTCAACGGCGTCACTCTTGTGACGCCATTCTAACATTACTACATCCTCCGTCAGTAAATGGAAATTCGTAACAGTCTTTTCACGATCATTTAAATGGTTGAAAAACTCATCCACATCTGATACGAAATCCGTTTTACCGAGGTTAGATCTCTGACCGAACTTACCCCAAAAAGAGTTTAAACATAGCTTAGCCACAGAGCGCAATCCAGGATTTTTCTCAATTTTGCTCGGGTCTAGCGTAATGTCTTCAGCCTTTTCGTATTCGGTCAGATATTGTTGTTTGTCGTCTTCGGTTTTACACCACTGAGGCCATCCAGAAGCTTGTTGTTTTATCTTCAAAAAAGTATTTACATATTCCGAAAAGAGACCCTGATTCTGACCGTCGTAAACAGCCGTTTTAGAAAAATGATAAACTTCGTAAATTTTGACAACTTTGTAACCTTTTTCAACGGCTAATCGAAGTTCCGGACTAGTCCATGTACCTATTATAGACCTTTGCTCGTCGGTGTGACGACACTCGGCAATAGATCCATCTGCACAGGTACGACATAAAGGAAACAGCAATTTATCGGTTCTGTACGGGAGTACGGGATGGTATAAACCTCTGGGTGGTAAAACTTTAGCCTTAATGAAGCCGAAATATTGAGAAATGGGTTGGAAATTATCGGTGATAGTTTCAGGGTAACCCAGGGGATATTCTTTTCGCTTATTTGTAAACGGATAGAGGCTTGTAAAGTCCACGTACTGAATCCGTTCATTACCGTTTACCTTATGGTATAGTCTGGAAGCGTTCGTTCTACCACCGAAAAAGGCATCTCGAGGGTCAAGTCGCTTCTGGATGTCAATAGTGGATATGAAATCGCGCAATTCCTCAGAGTCTTTTATTTCCTGTCGGAATTCGTGATCCCATTTACATACGTAAGTAAAACCCAAAGACTCCAAATAGGCCTTTTTCTTCATGGTAACGTCGTATAGCTTTGCCATTGATTGTCCGACTTTACTGTTGTCAGTGGTAGGTTTGTAGCATACAGGGCAGCCATGAAAATAACAAGAGTGATATTCATAGACTACCTTGTCGGCTCCGTTCCAACCATCCAACCTGTAATTGCCGATTCTTTTTTCGCCGAGGTTTAAGGCATGTTGAATAAACAATGGCTTCGACTCGTTCCTAGACTGATGAACTAGCCATTCCATCCATTGAATAGATACGTCAGAGTATTGATCTCTAGCTACCAAACCTTCCGCGGGAACACGAGCAACTTGATCTGGCTTCAAAAACAATTGTCTATAAATAGCAAAACATAGACTAGCCACGGTAACATAATCAAGGGGGTCTATTCCAAATTTAGTTTTTGAATTTTCAAGTTTTGTTAGTCCTAAGATTAATTCCCTGTACTTTAAACACGACCGTCTCAAAATGTCAACGTCGGACTTACAATATCTATGCATTTCCTGGCGGAAATCGAACACTTTGCCTCGCTGGGTCTCGTACCACTCGAGAAAAGCGGTTCGATTAGAGGTTGACATAGTGTCGTAACCGTAAAATTCTGGGTCTGGAAATGGACCGATATAATTTTGATTTTCGGGCGTGTTAAAAAAGTGAGGAAAATAACCTTTGGCGAGCTCAGTTAAGCCGAAAGTTTTGGGGAAATTTGCCAAACTGGTAGGGATGTGGTTTAAACTGTCTATTATTTTGATACCTAGACTCACCACGTGTATATACATGATTTTCGAACCGCTGTATGTCACCTGTGGAGTCACGGAATTGTGGATTAGGTACTTTAGTAAGTAGATACCATCGTACCCGGATAAGTTATGGCATACAGCGGTGTAATTTTTGTGCTTTCTAGAAAACAGCCAAGCACAAAAATCGTTGTCTGTATCGTCACCGCTAAACTGCTCTTCCCTTAATCCACAAGATTGACACACAGAGTTTGAATTTATAGAATCATCGTTTATACACGTTTTGCATGTTTTCTGAGCCACAGCGAAGTTAGGTATGTGTTCCCCGGTGTTTTGGCAGCATTCAAAATCAAAAAAGATATACGAGCACGATGGCTTTTTACCCTCTAAGGGTTTAATAAAGCAATAATGTTTCTCTAAATGGTATACTTTACACCATTTACAGAAACGTTCACCGCACTTGTGTTCTTTTGGACTGCGTTTTTGCCATTCCAACAAGGTATGGCAATGCTTACAAGCCCAGAATCTCTGACAAATAGATGGAAGGCTCTCGCCATCCCCTGTCGTTGCGTGAGACTGTTGTTCCTTATGTTTTTCGAAACAAGCTTTATTTCGAAACGTACGGAAACAGTCTACGCATTCGACAGGTTCAGAAAGAATACAATCACGTCTGTAGCACAAGTCGCAGAAAGTACCGCATTTGTGCCACTCTCTTTCATTGTACCCTTTTAAACACACATCGCAAAAATAATGAGTCCCATAAAACGCTTTCATGTTAGTTATAACATCGAAATGATCCTGGTCAAAATACAAAAAAAGTTTTGCTAGTCTTTCTTTATCCCCCTTGTAAATTAATCGATTTAATTGCTGGGCTCCGACGACGATTATTTGAACATTGAGCGCGTCTTCGAATTTCTTTACATCGCCCAAATCACAGAGAGAATTAGTAGAAACACCCGCCGCCAGACACAGCTTTTTTGCCTCTATTTCTTGCAGCCTAAGTCTACCATCCCTGATACGTTCTTTATTTTGACTGTTAAATTTATATGCCATCGCGACCACAATGGCTCGAGGTAAACATAATAAATCTTTGTTTTGAATCCGAATTATACTTTTTTTAAGTCGTTTACTCTCTTTCATATTGGTTATCTTAACCCCCCTCCCTCCCCTTACTTTCCGAATGGTCCCAATTTCGAGTTCGAAAGAGTCATTAAATTGCAAGGTAGACTTGGACTGCAAGGTTTTTTCGACACACTGCATTACTGCAGCGGCCGAAACATCTTTCTTGTCTCGTAAGTGTACAACGATGGGCGTTTCCAATTCTCTCTGATTTATGTAGACGCGCACCAAGTCCTCGTCGTGAAGCCCAGCCGTTGCGATAGATAAACTATTTTCAATGGCCGACCCTAATACATTTAATTTTTCCTTCCAACCGGCTTTATCAACGGAGTGTAGGGTTACCTTATGGATGGTTTCCTTGGCCCTAAAGTTCTTGCGTTCCACTACACTCCGTATGCCGATTGTGAAGGTTGGAGGGTCGGCCGTACTTCCCCCGGACTGTTCCCCGGATGTACTGGGTTGGGGTTCCGGTATCTCGTCCAACAAAGATACCATTTCCTGATCGTTTAACATCCTGGAAAAAAAAGAAAGGGATTTTTAGTACAATCGAAAAGATAATAGCTACATTCTTACACAATGTTTACAGGTTTTGGAATTAATTTTTGTAATTGAAAAAAGAACAACGACGTACCGGGGATCACAACAGGGGGTCTCTAATCGTCGATGAATGGACGACCCGGTTCTTTTACTGGAAGACTCGGGTCCATCGACAGTCTTGCGTTTTATGCCTGACGCGTGATCCACACTGAAAAAAAAAAATCATTACAGAATTTAAGATAATTGTATAATACATTTTTAAAAACATTATTGAAGAAAAATTGTATAAAGGTTTAAAAATATAATTGAAGGAAAATTATATATGTAAAAACATACCTAGGTCCCGCGTCCAGCTCAGATTGTATCTGAGGTAAGTCATTTAACTCAGTCACAGGCCTGAAAAGCAAAGGAAAGTTGCATAAATGATCGGTTTGTCCAATAGGGATTTAACAATACTGCTTTGCTTAATGGGTTAATTACATTTTATCTTCGACTCGGCGGGGTACAGTTGATTATTGATTAATCTTTTATACACTCGTCAGGGACATTGCATAGTCGTATTGTAGTTCGAGGCTGTATACCATTGATGCACTGTGGGACAATGAGCGTAAGCTCACTGATGCCTGACTATATTAAACTATTGATCAACACATGGACTTAACTACGCTTTGCATTTATTTCGTGTGACATCATTAGATTTCATACATTTTGCTTTGAAAAGATTTCGGACTATAAAAGACTCACCAGAGATCAGCGTCAAATGCATCGTGTAATGATAACGTCGGCAAATCTACATCTGTCGACGCCGACGTTGACATTTCGGATCTGAACACAAAATAATAAAAACGTCGGTTAAAACATCTTTTTTTATTTCAACAAAGTATTCGTTACTCATGGTTTTTCGGATGTAAAGGATATTCAGATTATTAAAAATGATGCAACCAAATAGTGATAAAATTGAAAAGCAATAAACTTACTTTTCATTTGGGGTCTGAACGTGCTCGAATTCTTGGTCCCAGTTCAAATCCCCGAGAAATCCTAGCCTATGGATAAAGAAAAAAAAATATTTAGTTGATAACTAACAGCAGAGGTGGTAGTTTTAGATTCAGGTAACCAGGCGATTGCCATAGTCTACAAATAAAGTAAAGTCTACCCTTGGTAGACAATGTTTAATTCTAATAATGGCCGATCTATTAATCGTATACACACATTTTAAACAATTGACTTAATCGGATTAAAAAACTCACGATTAATTCGACCCATACCGAGGCCACCGCACATTTTAAAATGACCTCATGAAAAGGATTTTTTATGAACACACATCGGACACTGGGTAGCCAGAAAAACAATACAAATATTTAGACTTTACAATTTAAAAGAAAAATAAAACTTACTGCGAAGTGGGAATATCTAAACACATTAAGTCTGAGAAACTTGATCCATTGGAGGAAAATTCCATCTTGAAGTGAGTTGTGATGTTTCTGCTTGCAGATAACCGATATAAATCAACCTACGAATTCCCGGCTTATATAGCCCAGAAAATGCCACGCGCGTGGACCTACCGGTAGACCAATCACAATATCCAATTGATTTCAATTCTAAAGTTCAGAAAATCAATATTTGCACACGTTAACTGTCAGTTTTTTTGACTAGAGAGGGTGTCACAGATGGGCCCCCCTGGATTTATGATATTGATGGCTCTCTACTAGCGGTAGCCACACTCGTGTGTCTCTATCCTGGTTTACTTACTTCGCCGGTCAGGTAGACTAGCGGGGGTGTCGTTTAATATGTACTGTGTTACGTATGACGAGTTGGTATGGTGGGGGGACACTCATATGTGACGATATCGCCTATACTTTTAACATGGGGTTAATTGATTAAGTTAACTTGTGCACTGGTGCGTGAGCAGCTTGTTTTCATTATTTATTAGTATATCTAAATATCATCTCCCTATTTTATTTAATACCTTTGGAATTAGTTTTTCAAATGCGCCTTGTTTTAATTTTTAACAATATCCGTCTTTTTTTTTCATTGTTTTTATATATATTTTCGTATGTAGGTCTAACAACAATCAATTAATACACCGGGTTATTTCATATTTACACGGTTTTTCAAAGTTGATTTCTATAAAGTCCGTATACCAAAAGATTATTAATTGACAGCCAGCTGTTACATATCAATCAATTTGATTCGAGTACTTAGAGACTCTCCAACTGCGCGTTCAACTCCCCCCCATCCCCTCGTCCCCCATATATTTCCGCAAACTTTCACTTTGGATTTAAGTCGACGGCTTTTAAAATTGGTCAATTCGTACCAAAAAAAAATGTCTATATCATACATTTTGATAGTTTATAGTTTTGAAAAAAAGCACGTTTTGTTTACTTCCTTTTACGTTACTTTACTATTTTGTGATAGCTCAAATCATAATTGGTTAGCATTTCACAATTTTATTTAATACTTTGGTATTAGTTTTTTTCAAATGCGCCTTGATTTAATTTTTACAATACCGGTGAAAATGTATATAAATAGTTTTTGCAAAAGAACGCTTTGTTATTCCCCGTTATGTTCCTTTACCGTTTTGTAATTGCTCAAATCATAATTGGTAACCATTTCACTATTTTATTTAATACTTTGTTATTAGTTTTTTTTCAAATGCGCCTTGTTTTAATTTTTAACAATATCCGTCTTTTTTTCATTGTGTTTATATATATTTTCGTATGTAGGTCTAACAGCAATCAATTAATACACTGGGTTATTTTATATTTACAAGGTTTTTCAAAGTTGATTTCTATAAAGTCCGTATACCAAAAGATTATTAATTGACAGCCAGCTGTCACATATCAATCAATTTGATTCGAATACTTAGAGACTCTCCAACTGCGCGTTCAACTCCCCCCATCCCCTCGTCCCCCATATATTTCCGCAAACTTTCACTTTGGGTTTAAGTCGGCGGCTTTTAAAATTGGTCAATTCGTACAACAAAAAAATGTCTCTATCATACTTTTTGATAGTTTATAGTTTTGAAAAAAAAACCACGTTTTGTTTACTTCCTTTTACGTTACTTTACTATTTTGTGATAGCTCAAATCATAATTGGTTAGCATTTCACCATTTTATTTAATACTGTGGTATTAGTTTTTTCAAATGCGCCTTGTTTTAATTTCGACAAATATCTGTCTTTTTCATTGTTTTTTTTTTCATATTTTAGTATTCATGTCTATCAACGATCAATTAATACAACTGTGGTATTTCATATTTACTAAGTTTTTTAAATTTCATTTCATTAAAGTCCGTATACCAAAAGATTAATAATTGACAGTCAGCTGTGACAATATAGATCAATTGGTTTTTAGCGACTCTCGCGACTTTGACCAGCGGGGCGTTACATTTTTTGATAGGCGAGTTAAAAGCTTATTCGAGCAGGGGGTCCCTTGGATGGTACTCGTGAAGGCGTCAGTTGTGTTAGCTGAGAGTTGATCACCGATCGCGAGCACCGCCCACTAACTATAGTATCGGTAATTGATTGGAAGGCTAACGTTTAGGCCGAATAGGTCACGTGGGGTACCTGGTTCGAAATTGACGCGTAGATGTCAGTTCTAAGTTCTTACACGAGGAGATATGACGTATGCACTAACGCAGTGTGGACAACAACAACAACAACAACAACAACACTTAATAGAAATCCTGAAGGTAAGAGTTCTATTGTTTAAGATGTTTAGTTTTGCTATAGGTCGTGGTAACTTATTCCATGCGTGGCAATTCTATTGTTTTATATGCTTCATTGTTTTTGTAGGTTGGTTATTTTATCGTCCTTCTTAGCCATTTAAATATTAGACTTTACCATTATATATTGCGACGTCATCAGATCATGCAAACGATAACATCTATTGTTTGAGGATATTATTCAAATGGACTACTTTCCATGTTTTTTACACGATTTCGCCCATCAAAGTTCATATTTCATCACTGGCCTTTTACACGGTGTACGATCATACTATTGATTGTATGACGTCATCAAAGTTTACAATTGGTCCCTGGTCATTTACGTGGTACTGTTGTATGTGGTAGGTCATTTACGTGGTGCTAGAATGTCTTTGATTTTATGACGTCACGCAATCATTTTAATTCGTGTTGAGGTGGCGTTTTAAAGCTTTGTAAGACGTGCTAGTCTAACAAGTTTTGACATGTCATTGACTCGCTGGCAAACTATGGCTTTATCGATCCAATACGTCACTTTGTCGCGACTACGCAATTACCACGTGTCACCTCGGTTGTATATTTATCGTTCTAGCTAGTGACTTTTTAAAACTATTTCAAACGATGTTTTTGTAAAATGTTTGACTAACTTTCTTATTGTTTTTCATTACGTCTTAACGCTAACGCTCAACGTCTTAACGCATTCATTCTACCTAAAATCACTTTCTTAACGTCATTACCTATTTCATTTTTACTCATTTTCTTTAAATTTTTTCGATTAAAGTTTACATTTTGACCATGATCTGCTATTGATTTACATCGTACTACAGTACGAGAATGCCAGTGATTATATGACGTCATACGATGTAACAACCTGTCATTGCTCGAGGATATTGTTTTCCAAATTATGATTTTAGACTCGCTTTCTTAACATTTTTCTTTACGTCTTAACGCCAACTCTCAACGTCTTAACCGCCTTTATTCTATTGTCCACTTTCTTAACGTCACTCGCTATTTTATTTTTAGTCATTTTCTTTCAATTTTCCCGATCAAATTTCACTTTTTGTGCCCGTACTATAGTACGAGAATGATTTTCTCGACATCTGACACACACCATCTGCCATTTATTACGTCATCCTATCGATGAATACCATTGATTTAATGACATGACGTTAATCGAGGATATTATTTTTCAAATTATGGTTTTAGACTCACTTTCTTAACAGTTTTCTTTACGTCTTAACGCTATGGCTCAGCGTCTTAGCGTCTTTATTCTATTGTTCTTTACCGAAAATCACTTTCTTAACGTCATTTACTATTTTCATTTTTACACATTTTCTTTCAATTTTCATGATCAAAGTTCACATTTTGTGCCCGTACTATAGTACGAGAATGCTATTGATATTTTTTATAAATTATGGTTTTAGACTCGTTTTCTTAACAGTTTTCTTTACGTCTTAACGCTATCGCTCAACGTCTTAACGCCTTCATCCTATTGTTCTCGACCGAAATCCATTTTCTTAACGTCATTTACTATTTCATTTTTACTCATTTTCTTTCAATTTTCCTGATCAAAGTTCACATTTTGTGCCCGTACTATAGTACGAGCATGGTATTGATTTTCTCGACATCTGACACACACCATCTGTCATTTATTACGTCATTCTATCGATTTTTTGACGCTTACGTCAATACCCCTGCTGTGCAAATATCGATTTTTTACACGTATCTGGGAGGACTCCCTGCTGTGCAAACTACCGTATTTAGACAGAGTAACTACTAGAGATATTGCCGTTTTGGCGTTTTCTCGCTCCGCGTTTTGGCGACTTGAGAAACGCAAAAAAATGCGAGAAAACAAAAAGAGCAGATTTTTAAAAATCTTGAAACATTTCAATTTCGTGTTATTATTTTTAAATAGGTCGAGAAAACGCGGAGCGAGAAAACGCTAAAACGGCAATATCTCTAGAGAATTCGCCGTATTGACGATTTCTCGTTTTCTCGTGCCGCGTGTTATTACAGGTCGCCAAAACGCGGCGCGAGTGGCCTCATCCGTCTTCCATACCTATGCCATCTTCCAATTCCTCTCTGGTAAAATTGAGCTTTACATATTATGTTGCTTTGCATTAGGATAGTATATTGCATTCACATGGATACACAATTTCGAAGCTGGAGTTTTCCCACAAGAAACCATTGCATTAAAACAAAATCATTAATAAAACTATTATCTGGAAACCCCGTATTTGTTAATGATATCAGCGATCATTTCGTAGAATCTCAAATTGTTCATATCAATGAAGTACATGTAATAATCCATAAATTATATTGTGTGCAGACACCCCATCTTGTGAGCTACTGGGCGTGGGAATGAGGAAAATCCATACAGTATGTGGCCTGTACGAACCGAAAACGTGTTCGAAAAGTAAACAAAATTTAAATAACCGGGACGACCATTCATTCATTCTAAGCCAAAGTTGGTTCAAACAATACTTTATCGTACATTTTCGAGACTAGAAGCACTAAAAAGCTTCTGAATGATACGTGTTCAGAAAAATAGCCAATAATTTCAACATTCTGTTTTAAAGTCAAAATATCAACATTTTGGCAGCTCATGCCACTTTAAAGTTTAGCCTCCCCAGAATGGTTATTGATGTCTGGAAAACCAAAGGAGGATTTTGATAGTAAAAGTTACATTTGGTTAAACTTTCATTTAAAAGCATTTTCCTAAAAATTGTCCTTCATGAAGACGGATCCCAAGAAACCAGGGTCTCGATTTCACCGGACCCTTCGGTTGTTTACTGATTCAAACTTACCACTCATGAAGTTGTATATCACAGGATTCATGGCACTGTTTAAATAGACGAGTAGATGAGTACTCATAATAACTACCACTGATTGATGAATCTCCAATTTCCATACCAATGTACCAGTCAGATTCAAAATTCTGTAAGCAAACGAAATTGGAATAGAACGTTATACTGGATACACAAGGAATGCATGATGGTAATTTGATGGGAGAAAGACTTTTAACACAAGTTGTTACCAAAATCAAGAAGCTACCAAAATCTAAAGTCGTTTTCCATGTTATTTTCAATTATCTTTTAAATGAGATAATTGAACAACCGGGCTCTCTATATGTGTTTTCTTACAGTACTTCTATACCATGATTCGACGTATATTAGTTTGAATGGTACGGTTGAGAAAATTGTTATTTGTCATTTCTGAGAATGAGGACGGAAGTTTCCTGTTTCTGTGCTATCTAAAAAAAATATTTTGGCTGCTCGTGGTAATTGAACGTCCAAAATATTTACTGATGGATTTAAGCAAACTAGACAAGATAATCACAAAAAGAACCCATCAAATATGAGCCATTAAATACATTTACAGGTTTAAAAACATGGTAGAAATTCTGACGCATCAAGTCACTCCAGAGACTGGTCAGTGGGAAACAGTAGTCTCAAAGCTGGATTGTCGCCTGTCACTATTTCAACCTCTGGATTGACCGTTGATTTAGAGCACCGGTGGTAATTGAATTAGATTATTTCTGATTTATCACGACTCCTGATCACTAACGTGCGAGTCTGATGATAAATTCTTTTTGTCCAAGTAAGCGCTATGTTAAAGTCCGTGTGGTAACCAAGCTTAAGTCAAAGGAAAGATGAACCATAAAATGAGGCTACCGATATAGTTTGTGAAACAATCTTTTAGTTAATACAGACCGGATGCGTTTTATTTTTCTGAAAATGATTAAATTCCATCAAAAAATTTAAACGACTTTTATACTAGATTGCGGTAACTGATTTTAATACACAAGAAATCACGTGTGTTGAGATTCTGAGTGGTTCTCTGATTTAATACAACTACGAAAACCAAAAGCATCAAAAGGGCATCATCTTGTCATTGACAGTTTTTACCGTGCCATTAGCCATTTATTTACTGCCGATGCATTTCCAAAGCAATGCGACATATTGTCCCAGGCATAAACAAACCGGAATCCCTGGAGTAAATTAAGACTTAAATGCATGACTAATGGATAAATATATAAGCATAACATATACCGATCATCATTTAGAAACAATTACGAGGCGATCATCTCGGTGGGTATATTACGTTAATCTCAGGAAGCCCACCATCACTAACCAAGGATGAAGATTTTTACTGAATATGACCGAATGCGTTTATCACAAAATTTGTGACGATCTTAAAATTTCTGAGGCAAGACTTCGGATTAGTTTTTGTGGCGTTCCTTCAGATTCGATTTCTGGATTTTTACCACACTTTTCGAGAGAAAACTGGCAGAGATTTCGCATACGAACGATGGAGCTGATAAATAGATACTAGACGTACTTTTCTCAATTTCGCGCGTACATATGTAGATAAATATTACTCATTATTCTGTAAGAAATGGGATTTTCTCTGAAAATTTTAAATTGAATCAGTGATTTTTCATCTTCCCACGTCCTCTGGGCAGATGAGATCTTACATTCAGCCAATTCAGGCGACTCTATAACACAAATCCGGACGACCAGAGTTACATTGAGCTGTCAATCAAACTGACGATTTTAAATTGATTTATCTTTGTAATGTTAAGGTTGCTGGAATAACTATAGGGTATATAAGCAATTCTACTGGGATTTGTCTCTGATATAAACGCTATGCCTTCTTGAAAGCAGTCTGTACGGTACGTCAAAGGACACAGTTTCTTTAACCTATTGTACATACATTATGGAACCTTATATAGTTGTATTCTGATGTTAACGTTTCAACACTATTTATCCATAGATATTTATGAACACACAAACACACGGGCACAGGGAAAATCGTCTTGTCTATAGATACGGTGATATGATATATCAAAGGTGGATACCTTGATAAGTTGATTTATACAGTATCTTGTAACACATGTTAAACTTTCCTAAATCACATTTATTCTAAACCACCTGTATTGTCGCAAAGGTTTAGAGTCTGTCCCAGATAAAAACGTACTCGGGTGATGTGCGTAAGAGAGAAACTCGAACTCAATCTATGGGTGGAAAGCATGGTAAACGAAATACGGCCTCTATGAACGGGGAATTCCGGGCAATATGAAAGATTAAGTCCTGTCTCTGGACCAATATGAAGGGATGTTTGTGTGTTTTGAAAGTAAATATACTTACAGCAATGTGTTAATGATGTAGACAGGTAGATAGCAACAGAAGAAGAAAATGACGACAACAAAGAGCATTTTGGCCGTTCTCCTTCTTGTTTGTACAGGTGGTCCCACACCATTACCGCTGTGAGTACAATTATGACCTGAAACATTAAAATTCATTCAGAAGTTTTTTGGACGCAGTTTTACGCCAAAAATATCCACTTAACATGGGATGAGAAAAACTGGAAGTGAATCATTCTGGAATTGGTCCTAGGTCTGTCTCAATTAGTAAGATAACTTAAGCATATTAATAAATTCTTTCTAAGCTAAGGCTATATTGTGAAATCTCACAGACTATGGTGTGTTTCAGTGTGCTTACAAGGTTCGTTCCCATCTCATAACGGTTTTGTACGAAATATTCAGTAAATTATTTTTTATCAGATTATGAACAGAAAGCGGCTATATATTGTATTTGTTTCACCACCCTTAAGGATAAACTTGATCCTAAGAACTTCATCGAGCAGTTTAAATCTCATTGCTGTTTTGTAAGGAATATTTTGTAATGAAATATTCTCACCTAGGCCTAATTATAGACAGAAACCTGTGGAAAACGACCACTAGTTATATTGTATGTATTTCATCATCACGGTAGTGATATGATTATATTAGGTTATGATTTAAGAACTTCGTTGAGCAGAAAAACTCTGAAAAATGAGAACATGAATTATAATCTTACCATTTACTGAAGGAATGTATGATTTCCATAGACATGATGCGATCCGAACATAACAGTAACCAATCACAGCAACGGGAATGATGAAAAACACAATGGCGTAAAAATATAGTCCAAACAGCGGTCTCATATTCCTGCACGACACCAAATAAGGTGTGATATGTTCTGGATAAGTCCGCATTGTTTTACAAAAAACTAGTTCCGGCACTGAGGCTGAAAAGGCGACTATCCATATAACGACAATCGTAACTCTGGCTTTTACCAAGGTGGCACGTGCTTTTAATGGATAACAGATGGCGTTGTAGCGTTCAATAGCAATGGCTGTCAAGGTCAGGACGGAAACTACCACTGATACTCTCTGAAAGAAAAAATGGCAACAAAAATGAATATTTATCTTGATTGGTTTTCTTATATAACGGAAATACATAACATTTTAGCTAAGAGAGATATAAAAAAACGAAGAGAAGAGATCAATTTATGCGAAAGCTTTGAGAATAATGAGAACAATTAAGTTGCTTTTACATTACATTCTCAAAGGTAGAAGCATTTATTTTCATTTCAAGCAAAATTTCAAACAAATTGGTCAATAATCTTTCATTTCCAAGACAATATAATACTACAAACGGAATGACGGTATTCTCTATTCTCCAATGTAAACTCTACCGCAATTGACCTCGAAATCCCCTAAAGAGCCAAACGTTTTCGGGGAATAAACGATGCATTAGGATAATGAGTTCTAGGGGATTTCTACTGTGGATCAGTTTTTTAGATTAAAGACAAATGAATATCACCAAAAGAACAGTCGTCGAAGTTCGATTACCGTCAGCAAAACAGAAATCTATTCTACACGCATCCTCGGATACCCAGGGTTAAATTCTCAACAAGCTCACCTTTTACCCCTGGACCAACTGCGATTGAAAGTCTCGTTTTCTGGGAACGCCCATTTACTGTCGGACAAATCAAAAGTTCTCTTATAAACGTGGTAACTCTTCAGTTTGGAGACACGTTTATCGAATTGAAGTATAAACCGAAAAGTCGTCCATCTTTGTTTTGAACACTGCATAGATGCTGACGTAACGCGGAATCTAATTGGTGAAAACTGTAGCGGTACGAATCAAAGTGAACATGCTTATTAAATTAGAAACGACGGATCTGCTTCCACTTGTCCCATGGGTAAAGTGAGCGTGAGCGTAAGTTTTAATCGTAGGTTCCGACGATGTTCCACAAGTGGAAAAGAAAAGGATTTGGATTAACCTAAATATATCAACTTCATTCGCACATAATCTTTTCAAAAAATCTTCTTAGAGTTTGGGAAACAAATGCACTCGTCTGATTGGATGTTTTCTGTCATTCCCTACTGAGTTTTTTTAAACAAACTTGACGCAAAGGTATTGTATGATTATCGAGAGTATTGTGGACGTTTACGGTGGATTGGTTTTTTGGATTAAAGAAAATCCAAAGTATCATTACCGTCAACAAAAGTCCATTTCACGGGTAGATCCAGAAAAAAATATAGATTAGCTTACATATGTCAACCTACAAGCTACGTTCACACATAATCTTTCAAAAAAATGTGTGAGGACGAAATGCATAGGAATGATTGTATGTTTTCTGTCATTCCGTATTGAAATTTTTAAAACAAACAAAAGGAAATTTATTAAATGGCTATCATATCAAGAGAAAGTATCTGGTAGCTTGTGGTTTGCAGTGAATCAGGAATATCTATACAAATGCTATTCTCCCTCTCACTGTTAAGGCTCGTTTTCACTGTGCGATTTGTCGTATCAAATTGTAGGATGCGCTAAAATGGATGCTTTTAATTGGTCGATATGATTTGTCCATTTGAATCGTATGCTACAAGTTCGTACTACAAATCGTACAGTGAGAACGGGCCTTAAGGTTACTCTGAAAGATCAAATCTGATATATTAAGACAAATCATTACACCGCCCCCTCCCCTACTCCCCTCTTCTTCAGCTGAACCTAATTCAGAGAACAATCCCTCAACAAATATAAAATGGCAGAAAATCTTAATTTCGACTACTCTAACATCTTGTATGTTATCACATGCAAAAATGTCAAAAGCAATACGTAGGAGAAACTCAGAATTCTCTACTCCAACCGCCAATCGTTTATCTGGTATTAGACAGACAACATTATTACACTCTACGTCATTCGGCTAAGGACCATCTCGAAATAATGCCCATTGAACCAAAACCGTTTTCACTCACTTTCGCTGCAGATGCCAAGCACAAACGTTTGAAAAGGGGACGTTTTTAATACAAACGATACAACTTGATTGGGTATAAACGTCTAAATGGTATACCCCTTTTAAAAACAATTAGAAACTTGTCTTCATGGCTATTTAGCTACAAGAAGATTGGATGAGAGTTCCAAGCATTATTGGCCAAGCTATACAAGAGACATGGGCGTTAAGAAAGAGTTCCAGGAACATAACTGTGTTATCGTTCCAAGCAGGGAATCCCCCTACATGTGGTACCACCTCGGGGGCTTGGTGCTTTAAGACCAGTTTACGTGTCCTATAAACGACAACCCGAATTGGACAGAGGCTTAGCAAATTGGGGATGCCCCAGAGACATCATGATCAATCGTGCTTTTCACATCGTCGAGTATCAAACTCATGTCTGTGTGGTTTTTCGGGGAGTGTATGTTAGATTCTCAGCACCACAGAGACTGATTATTCGGGCTAAGTATCAAACTAACTAATTAGAACCTTGTTGAATTAAACAGACTTCTGACATGATCTGTGGATTTAGGTTAAATTAGCTAAACTTGTAAACCGTAATGGTTTAATTATGTGTTGAGAATTTGTAAATCATAAAGTTTCTTGGAAATATCCACCATGCATGATAATTGTCTTTAACCGTCTTTGGTTTCATAAGGTAAAGACATATGTACTATGTATTCATTTGGACACCAAAACTGTCAATTTTACAAACAGCGAAAGGTTTTTTGTGTTCTGTCCAAGAAATCTTTTTGTTCGTTAAAAAGTCTTTCATGTGCAGATGTGTTGCATTTTTAGTATGACGTATAATAGTTCAAATATGGCGATAGATACATTTCAATTGACCATTCAAGTAGAAAATGTTTTTTTGACTTTGATTTGCTATCAGATTGCAGGGTTCTTTCTCATAATGGCCGTTTTGTTTGTTTTTCATAAATATCGTTCATTTCACATATCACATTGAAAGTAGGAATGCTGTATTCAATAAACGACTTAATAAAGAAGTATAACTGGATTTTCTGTATGAGGAAATTAGTTTTTGTCTTCTATTTCCGACACATGGGATGAGGTATTAACTGACTACTCATAGTTCCACTTCAACCAGTGCTTTTATCACATATGTTCATTATTGTCAGTGTGTGGCATTAACCGACATTTACACCCACGAAAACAACTAACTTGATGTATGTTTTGTCGGGCATATTTTAAATTATGTTTTTCCTTCGGCTTGTAAAGGTGTCGGTAATATGATGTATATGATTTGAATCCAGTACAGGGTTTCAAAAAGCGTTACTAGAAAACTGTTTTCTATATACGACTTAATTGTCCACTACATCGTGGTTGGGAGTGTGTCGAGTATCCTTGATGATAGAAATGGTTGACAATGTAGTTTGTATCCAGGAACAGCCATTAATATGAGATGAGAAGAGGATAAAGCCGGCGTTAGAGGTACACGGAATATAACACACTTAAGTTTTATAAGCATCCTGGTGATGGCAAACTGACCTAATGTTAACGCAATGGTAGGTGAGGTAATTGCTGGAAATAGTGACAACGGCTCCGTGAACTAGTTCCACTTGAATAGGTTATTTTCTATATTAGTCAAACTATGATGCTTTACAATGACAATAAATTAAAAACAATAAATATCTAACAGATATAAATATCAATTATTAAGTGGCATGAGCTACCGAAATTTAGCCTTTTTTTACAAATTGCATCTTGTAAAACTAAAGGATTGACATTAAAATATAAAATATTGGTAGAGCCAACAACCAATATGAAACGAAGTCGTGTTCTAATAACGGACAAAATTCCGATAGCCGGGATGTATAAGTTCAATTTGGCGATTTTCTTGCTAAATATTGGTATCAACGGAGAGCTCTTATTTTTGTACTTCTTAATACAAATGACAAATTCTCCTGTAATATATTGTTAAAAAGATTTGTTCAAATCCCGAATGCTAATCGACTTTGACCATAACTTCATACTCGTTTCTGGGAGATGTTCTATCCCATTGTGTAGAGGAAACTTGAGATTTTAATGAACATCACTATGTAAAAATAGCAGCTAAAATAATCAAAATTAACAAAACTTTTAACTGACGCTAAACTACCGCCAAAATCGCCTTACGGCGCGGAAATGGTTTTTCTGTAATCTGGCATGGGTTTCTTCCAAATGCAAGACAACTTTTGGTGTATGACAGATTTTTTTGTCATACTAAGGAAATGTGATCTGAGAATACTAATAAAATATTGATCTGGTGAAATTTTCTTGATATAACGAAAAACACAACTGTCATACGGATATGCCAGGTTACTGACAAACCATTCCTGCAATCCAAAGTGAAGCATTGCGTACAGACATTGCCATAACTTACAGGTTTAACCATTAGCGAGGCGTTTAATGGACAAGAATTAGCTCCTTCAATAACGGAAATATATTGGAAAGAAAAGATGAGCTACAGACCAGAAATTCTACCATCATTTCCAAAAATTGGTTTAACATGGAAATTGGGATCGATGTACGATCTCCCATTCAGGTCAGAATCTGATAGTTTATCTTGATAACCTTACTGTCAATTATAACCGAATTAGTTCCCTCTGTACGTATAGTATCCGGGTCATCAGATGATCATCTATCTGTTCTCTCTCATCGAAAATAGAACAACAAAACAAGAACATTTATCAGATTTCAATAAGGCGATGGATTAAATAGAAGTCCTTTTGTATTGGATGCTACTCAATAATTAGAATTGATAATTTATATCCATTATTAATCTCCAAACTCATTTATATACGAATATTGCGTGATTTAGGGACAAACGATAGATGGAAATGTTGATTATTATATTCATCTTAAAATTTAGCACCTCTATTTTGTTACATTGATAGTTAAGTCAACAAGGTACCATCAAAGTCAATGTGCTTAAAGTAAACGACATACTTTATTGGATAAAAATCGAAATTTAAACGTCCATGTGGTGGCCATCAAAGCGTGGTACCTTCAACTATGCGACAATAACCAATTATGATTACTTATGCGGTCGTTTGTTTAAATGACCATTCCGCGAAGTACCCTAGCTGCATGGTGTTCAGTGAAATTCAAACCTGGTAGAGGGAGTTTTGGATTGAGCGTCCAACACTCTATTTGCATAGGTCCCACAAAATACAGAAATGAAATCCTACATCTACATTGTTCATGGGGAAAAAACCATTGATCTGGAAAATTACAAATAACCTTGGGAAGGACCACGAACTTTGGCAATGACCTTGACCTTGTGGCAAGTAACAAGAACTTAGATGTTCCCTTTAAACTTAAACATTTGGGTATTATTAAAGGTTTTGTGTCAATTAAGGTAATCAATATACCACCGAACTTTTATCAGTGGCGGCCATATTAGATTATGTACACACAGGCCGCTAGAGGGCGGTCTTAGCTTGTTTGCGATGGTTTCTGAAAACCTTGTACCCATACCTACCACCATGCAAAATTTCAAAAACTGGTCACAAAGTGCACGATTATTTCAAATTTCCTCTCGGCTAAGTATACTGTGTCTTATTTCGCATGATCAATCCTTTACGACGAGTGACCTATAAATAGTCAGTCTTTGTAAAAAACCTGATTACCCTCGCATCAATGGTGATAAATATATCTAATTGACAGTCATGTAAATACCACACCGAAGGAAGACAGTCTTGTGCTTCCTGTCGCAGACATCGACAAGAAACAATATTATCCAAGCTTAACACTACAGCCAAAATGAGATAGAAACGACAAAAAAAATAACAAAGAATTCTGCTGCTGAAAATGTATACAAACCAAAGATGTCTTCTTTTTTATCCAGCAAAATGTTTAAATATATATAAGGTCTTTGTCAGGTCTGTGTGCAGGGTTGTAAAAGAACGCGGTAGTTTATTTGGGGTTGGCGATAGGAGTGAAGATATCTCGGATTAATGGTGACCACTACGAGCAGATAAACAACCTCCAAGAGTAATCCTTTCCGCGGTCTTCTAACTAATGGACATTTATTATTCCACTAGGACTCTATCAATAACCGTTGTAATGTCCAACCTTGCTAGTGCCAGTTCCCTTACACACGTCAGATTTACGTCATATCTTCACTCAAAAATGTGACAGGTTTAAAAAACTCTCACACTCATCTACGTTTGACAGTTTGACAAATGAATCAGAGGGACAATCAAATTTACTTCTTTTTATCTGAAATTGTCTGACTTCTCTTTAAAGTCGCACTTGCCACAGAAGCCTTTCTGAAAACAGCGAATTTACACAAGCTTACTTTATGTCAAAACCCTAAAATTAAAATCATTTTGGGTCTTTTTCTAGGAGTAAAATAACTGGGGTGATTTCAGACTGATGTAAACTGTTTAATATTAATAACAATTCTATTTAGCTATTGAAAATGTATCCATCGGGATTGGAATTACAGCTAAAGGATTATAAGTTATTTCCAGGATCCCAGAAAGCAGTAGAAGGGGTCAAGGTCATTTCGGTTGTCCTTTAAATACATGTCATCATCCATTATGTAGCGTGTTAAAGGTTAAGTCACATCTTTCGGCCAGGCTTTGGCAAACCATCTACACACGGCGATCGAATATTAAAAGCACTTCAATCCCGTCAATCATCGATGGAAGGTTTCAGTCAAATATTACCCCACGGACTGAATCGACAAACCCCAGAACCAGAACCTTCTCCAGCAGGGTAAATGATTCCTCCTCAGCATTTTAAAAACCAAACTATTGCATCTTACCTGAACATATTTGACGACTTTACACATGATTTCCCCGAGGAACCAGGACTCAAAGACATCCTGTATCACAGTGAAGGGTAAAGCGATCATTAACACCATAAAGTCTGCTACAGCCAGGTTAAATATAAACGTGTTGGTGATCGTCCGCATACGATGGTTCCTCCATACAATAAAACATACAAGAAAGTTTCCAAAGAGTCCAGCTAAGAAAATGGATGCAAATAAAGACATGAATATTATTTCATACCACTGAGGAGTTAAAACCTCCTGGATGGACGCGTTCAAAGCTGACAAAGATTTGAGACAAACGCCGGTTCTTGGGTGCAGATAATCACAACCTAGATTCTGTTCGACAACATCAGTAAAAATGTCAAAGAAATCCGTGTAATTCTCCATCCTTCCTTTTACTCGAAAAGTTCCACGGTTTAATTTTGTATTGGCGCTTTTTTTTTCACAGAATTGAAATTATCCACTATTTTCCTTTTAAATTCCTACTGAAAATTCACTTCAAACTTTCTCTGACAATACGAAAGTATCCGTGTCTTAAACCATATATACCCTGTTTCTTTCCGGTGGAAGAATTCTAGAATATCCAGACAGCAGGATTCAATATGAAATATATCAGATAACAAACGACATCTTCATACTTTGATGAACCATAGCTTATTCAATATCATTTATATTCTCCCCACCTTTTTAACAAGTTTGACGCAGCCAAATCCTTGGAAACCATCAAGTTCAGTTAAATAATAGATGGCTTTCAAATTCACAGAACTCTACACATTGAACACGTCTAAAGATACTGTCACTATTCCGGGAAACTAAATATCTGTTAAACGTTCTTCTCGTCTCATTTCCCAAGTAAAGGTAACTGGATATGTTCTGTCCTTAATGGTCTCAAATGGTTCCAGAGGACGTCAGATTGTACAGTCGGTTCTTACAGAATAAACCTGTTGGGACATACTACAGTTATCTTCTGACGCAGATACCAGTCACAAAATGTATTGAAAAATATTACATTATACAAATCCCGAGGGAATAGTGAATATTTTCCAAAAGACTGACGCTGTTATACTCAATAAACTGGCCCGAAAGTAGAAAACACGCGTCGATTGTCCCCGGTTATAGCCATTCACTAACATGGAGAATAACAAACAAATTAATGTTTAGTACGGGAAATAAATAGCCCGACTTGTGTTGAATGTCAAACAGGGTATTTTGTTAAAAGCTCGATGAGAATACCGTCATTATCCCGTCTAAACTTGGTCGTTATTTGACGTAGAACAAGCTATTAAACAATGAGCTATCGGTCAAATCTAGGTTTCTGTTTAACGTATCTGAAACAAACAAGCTGTATCACGAACCAATGAATCTTTCTAAACCATGCAATTATAATGAAAAACCTTCAAATACCAAAGTGCACTGTGGCCGATAAGTGTACATACTGATTTATTCCATGTTTAATATAAAAAATAAGAATAAAAAACAAAAGGTCAGTCACTTTCTGATTCGTGGTATTTATTACATGGGCCATTGTTAATATCACAATGCAAACAATTCTGCCCTATAATTGACTTTGTTACAGTATGCTTCCCCTTTTGTACTTCAGGCCGGTTTTGTGCAACGTGGACTCGTCTTCTATGAACATGACACGAAAGAGGATATCAGAGGGGCTAAAATGCCAAATTGTTGGTATGCACTCCGCAGGAATGTCGTACAAAGCTATAGGGCGTCAAATGGGCTACCGTTATCCAGTGATAAGCAGATTGGTGAGAAAACACGATGAAACTGGTGCTGTGAAGAACCGGCCACGCTCGGGTCGACCACCTGTAACATCACAGCGTGAAGATAGAGCACTGGTGCGACGTCATCCATTTGCATCAAATCCATCTTTTAAGCGACAATGGCTACGAAAGTCGTTGGTCGGACGAAAGTCGTTTCTCGCTCAACGTCACGGATGGACGAACGAGGATTTGGAGGCATAAAAACACAGCGTATACACCCAAGAACATCCATCCACCCAAGAACATCCATCCATATGTTCCTTATGGAAGTGGCTCTGTAATGGTTTGCGGGTGCATCTCTCACGACTGCAAACTGGACTCACAGGTGACTGGTACATTCGGGGGTGCCTCATTGTGAGAACCACCCATTGGGACCTGTGTACATGGATGACAACGCCAGATCTCATCTCGCGTTCCAGGGCAGTAATAGCCCACTTCCAAAACAAAGCTGTAATAACTCTGCCTTGGCCCCGCCGTGAGTCCGGATTTGAATCCTTTAGAGCACATTTGGGAAAGGATTGGCAGAAACATTCTAGCCCTAGAGCCTCCTGTACAAAATCTGCAGGAATTGGAAGCCGCATTACATCGGTATTGGCGGCAGTTATCCCTTCAACAGTCTGCTTTGCACACATGTTTTACATATTGTTGGCTTGATTCCTGCTAAATTTCAACAAAACTCGGAATTTGGATCTTATTTTTTGTTTTCTTTTATCAAGCCAAAGCGGGGAAATACCTTTTAGCGTAACTACATGCAGTTATTTTACTTCATCATTTTGCAAATAGGCCTATGTAGGGAGAGGGACTCATAAGTTTCAAGAACTTGTTCCTAATCCCATTGAATCTAATGTCAATAAAATAATTTCAATACAATTCTCATGCTGCTGTAAGAGGGAATCCCATACCGTAACAGAAATTCAGGTAATCTCAGGCTTAAATGAGGATAAGAAAGACTCAGTAAATAAGGAGGAAAATACAAATCATATACAATCACTCAAGCTAAAAGCCAAATATAAAGAAAATTACCTGACTCTGACGGACCCAATCTGACTTCAGTAGGGATGTTCATCGAAAAGAACGTCTGAGAGTCAGCGCTCTAAAACTAGGAGGTTTTATTTGCATTCTTTGTTGTTAAGAGAATTCTTTTTCGGCCTTTTATCTTCTTTCTTTTCTACCAAGTTGAAGGTCAACGAAAACCCAAAACAAAATTGGTCCTTTTAACACCAGTTCGCTATAATTCTGTTTTGTCTTTTTGATCGCAAACGTGTCTACATGTAGGGTTGCAGGGAGATTGACCTAGTATTAAGCCATTTGAACGTCGGCACTGAAGTCAGATATTGGCCGACGGACCAGACGGTTCCAAATCTCAGCGGTGTCTACACATCAAGAATATCCCCTGTCGCACCATTCTACTTGAAGGTTATAACACTACATTTGCATTATCTAGCAATACTATTCACATCGGGACGACGGAAATCTTTTTAGGAAAAATTTTCAAATTCGTATTAATTTCGTTCAACCCTCGGTTTTCAGCGTTTTCTGAAAAATTAGCTGATCATCGAGTATGAGTAAAAAACGCCTCCGCACGACCTTGTACGTTAGCGGACTGAGTATTTGGTGATAGATGTCGTTGCGTTGCTTTCCAGTGCGTTATTTTGAAACTGTCGTCATATACGAAGGAGTCATCATACAAGTATTTTGTGGATTAAATAGTTATCGTTTTAGTTAAAATCATACACTCTGACCAAGCATTTGTTTACAGTTAAATACTCCCAATACAGTATTGGATATCCAACTAAAGACATTCCCCCGGGGAGAGAGACACTCATAGAACTAGGGTTAATCCAATGTGATGGAGAAAGCCGCATAATCTGTTTTCAGATGATAGGAAATCAAATGTAAACAACATTATATCTTCATAAGTCGACGGTTAAATATATCTGAAATTCTGTCAAATAACCTAGGGTCATATATTTTTCAATAAACAGATCTTTTAAAAAAGGACAGATTTAAGTCGTCAACAAACATTCGTCTCGACCAACATTTGGTTGAATGGTCCATAAAACACGCGTAGACACAGTCATTGAACACGCACCCAAGTGTGAACAATTAGTTATTAATCTAAATTACATATTCAACATTGTTTTGTCGTTATAACGGGGAGATACCACTTAATCGCTCAAGGTAATAATTACTCACTAGTATTGCGTACATCATTCATACGCTAAAACAACCAACCAACCACTAACCTAGAGAACAAGTTAGGACGATACGTTTCCTGTAAATACTCATCTGTTAAGAATATAACATTAAAATAGAGCGCGAGAGAATCCAGTATATAGAGGATATTAACTGGTCTCGATGTGTATAGGGCCTACCATAAATATTTCATCGAGTGGGATGCGAAAAGTGATATTTTCACGAGTGGCAAAGCCACGAGTGAAAATGTACATTTTCGCATCACACGAGATGAAATATTTATGGTATACATATCGAGGCCAGTTAATTTTCTTTTTATTATATATCTAACAAGATTCATCTTTTAAATTTTGGTTTGAAAACAACTACGTAACGAAAACAAAACTATGCCAAGGGTTTATGTCTCAGCCACTATCCTATATATCGAGCTATATAGGTCAATGGTCCAAACTACCACGATGCGCATGACAAAATAGATCGACAAAGAAATTCATTCAGTAAACTTATGAAAGAAAACTATTCTTAACACCCGAATCAAATTACTTATACTGTTTATTAAGATCAACAAGGAAAAAGATATGCACCCTTTCGCATCCTTTGCTTTTTCGTCATTTTTTGCAAAGTCATTATTCAAGACGCGCGCATTTACACATAGCCAATCACGTGCAGTGGTAATGTCAAATTTGATCGAAGCGAGGAAAAATATGAAAATGCAAAACCAATTTTAAGAATTACAAAAAATACAATTACTGTTCAACTGAAATAGTTCGCATCGGACTTTCGAATTTATAAAGAGTATTAGATAATTGAAAGTGCTTGAGTGCAAAAAGAAAGTGTAAGGAAAAAAGGCTTAATATTGGAGCACGGTCGAGGAAGATTGCGCTGCCTGGGGCAGTGGAGCGTCCAGTGAGGCAGAGACATGAACGGGAAGGACGGCTTGGTAGGCCTGGCTTGCAGTGGTCAAAGTAGTTCCGGCTATCAAAAGTGATATCATCACTGTGACGATATCACAGAAATTGTTATCGTCACAGTGACGATATCAGTTGCTATTTTCCCTCTGATATGATTTATATCATGATGATAGTTCTCTATATTTCATTGCCAGATATATAATAAAATATCATATTTCTTGTTTGATTAAAAAACATTAGTTGTTGTGCCCAATGAACTATATGCGTGGAATGGACACGTCTCATTGGCTGGTTTGGATCTGACTTTGTAAAATGTGCCGCCATCGATAGTTGAAGCGCGCGTGCATAACAGATCTGGATCGAAATTGCACTATCTCCTAGTAATGGCGGCATTCGATGCAAATAAAGCACCACGTGATTCCACGCATATAGTTCATTGGTTGTGCCACACGAATATTTACCTGCTGTCAATTTCTAATGTTTTCATTGTGGTAGATTTGCAACTGTTTAAGGTTGATGTTAACCTAGACATATTGATTGAGCCTGTAGTGAATTCCATCCTTATAAAGTATTTTGGTCAAAGAGGAAAGGTCAAAAATTAAAAACAAGACCAACAAACAAAGGATCAGTGAGAGAGAGAAAGTTAAGAGCCCGTAATGAAAATTAGGTAATAGTCTGCTACATTTTCACACGACGACGTATGCTGTGCATGGATCATTCCAATTACTTACACTATCTCGTTCTCGTTATGGACCTTGAGCAGACATTACAAACGGCCTCTCGATTTTCCAATTGTTATACGCGAAGTGTAAGGGGGTATTAAGGCTTGTTCGTATGTCCATGGACCCGTCCGTCCGTAACACAATCGTTTTCGGAGCTCGCTTGGAATGGTTTTGGGGACATGTGCGACTAAAGGTGGCGCAACCTATGACCGTCCTTCGATATCAACATCAGTTCCAGAGATTAACCTCAAAACGCCCGAAAAATCTTCTTGTCTAAAATAACCATGGTGACAAATACGTGGACATTATCAACCACTTAGGCTTCCTGATCTTGTTCGTGGTTAACTATATCATCGTGTATTTAATGTAAACTTTTCTAACTGGTATGAACTCAATGTAGGTCGGGAGTGGGTGGGGGTGTTATTGTTATCGATTATGGTGATAGTTTTTTAGTTGTTTCCTTTTTTTTAAATTGAATATATTATCTTATTTACCATAAATAACAACGAAGCAGAGAATAGATATAGGGCGGTCACCTACTTTATTTCTATCTATCGAACTAATACATTATAATAATCGATTAAACCTCTTTACAACCATCGAATTCATCGGTAACCTGTTGTGTGACTGTCGTGTTATTTTACCAAACATTGAGACGAGCAATCGACGACGTGGGATGTTGTACAATTAATCGCAGTTACATTCATCGATCTGCTGACAAGGAGGTGACGAACTGATCAAATTTGATCAAGATCTATTGATAAGCTATTGATTTTCATTAGTAGCATATATTAAGGTTACTGTGTTTTCTCCAGTTCATTTCTTATCAATCAATGTGGCTGAAAATGTTTGGTGAGATTTAATAGTGGTACATACACTGTAACCGTTTACCGTCAATTCTACAGTAGAATATTTTAAAATTAACGGTAAATTGCCGTTTTATACTTCAATGGAAGCTTTACGGTCGTGTACCGTAAAATAACTTTGAGACAGAGTTGTCGTTTCCGAGCTAACGAGATCTGATCTCCTCGGTTGTTTCCGTGAAAGATTCGTCCAAAATACGGCATTGCGGATCAAAGGGTGCGAAAAAAAAACGGAAGTGCGCATGCGCACACCGAAGCGCTAGTAAGGCATGGAAATGTGGCCACCATCTCTTCATATTTGTAGTTAGTGTAGTGGTTAAAGGCTACGGTTATGGCTAGTGCGCATATAAATCTGCGCAGCTCCTGTATGGGAGGTTAGAGGTTCGAATCCCGCCGTAGGCGATTTAATATAAGAAAAAATTGTCATTATAGGCTAAGATAGTTAATTTAACATAGCTGTATTTGAAAGCGTAGATTGAGATACCTGCCCTAAGGAAGCATTTTTTCAAATTTTGTCAAATAAATATATGTTTGTCAACTTGCAGAAGTAGTCAGTTTTACTATTTCGTTGGGGGTACATAACATTTGAAAATCTACATTAACAGATCCATGCTGGGGTTGACGATTTAAAGTCCTGTATTTCTTAGCCTGCTGATTTCATAATGTTTTTTCACATTCACTGATTAGGAATGTGGATAGTTGATTTTACGGTCTACCCTTATTTTTACGGTAAAAAAGTTGGCAGCCCAGCTGCCAGTATTCTACCGTAAAATTTACGGGTTACATTTTACAGTGTATACAAAGGAAACAGTTGTTTTTAACACTTAGATCTTTAAGTTTTTAAGAGATTGGTTATTTTTTTCAGTTAAAATTGCTGGTTATTTCTGTTTCGAAATTAAAAGTAGGAGTTTTTTTTATTGATACCATACCGGTATGTATGTTATCCTTGATAGATAATTGGCATGAGCTACAAAACGTTG
This sequence comes from Lepidochitona cinerea, assembly GCA_963971465.1. Taxonomy (NCBI): domain Eukaryota; kingdom Metazoa; phylum Mollusca; class Polyplacophora; order Chitonida; family Tonicellidae; genus Lepidochitona; species Lepidochitona cinerea. The sequence goes on along the minus strand of OZ020560.1, from coordinate 12,747,101 downwards.
ATATTTCCCATTAAAACAAAAAGTCAAAGGCCTGTACTTTAAAAGATACATTAACGTAGGACAAAGGGACCCTTTAGGACTAACACGTCTTTCTCATTGAGCACAAATGTGCATATTTCCGTATTTTTCGTAAGTACTCGAATAATCTCTCAAAAGTGACGTCATACACGACCTCCGATGTGTACAAACTGCCACTGACACAGTTAGATGTCTGGCGGGTGCGTACACAACGAAGGTTGTGTTTGACGTCATGTTTTTGTACTCTGTCGCGAAGTTGACGTGACGTTTTGTACAATAAAATCTTGAACCTTGTTTAGGAATAACAAATGCAATAATAAGATATAAAACCTTTAAAAAAAACAAAAAATCATTGAATGGCATTGAGCTGTAAAATCTATTTTGTTCCGTTTTTATTTTGTCAAGAATTTTTCAACCGTTTTTATAAAAAAAACATTGCAAATATTATCATTCTGTTTTCCTTTCTATTAAAAAGGTGCATTTAATAGTCATAGTATGAGGAAAATCTATTTTGTTTGAAGGAAAGAGGTGTAATCTACCACGGAGCCGTTAAAATCCTTTTAAGAAAATGACTATTGACACGAACTACAGCTTGTTTATGTTGGGATAGCATGGATATTTAATGACAGTGTATTCGCCTTACGGCAACATTCACTCACAAAGGGATAAACTGTTAGATTAAAGCGACTGACTGAAATGTGTCGTCTAGTGTGAAATTGAATTCTGTATTCGATATAATCCTGAAAAACATAACAGTTAAATCCTGCGAAATGCAGCCATGTTGTGAATAATATATCCTATAATTATCCCACTTGTTTTATTCTTAAGATATCTATACATCTTGTAAAGGATGGCGTTGTTTGAAATGAAAAGTGTTTAGCTTTGCTCTCAAGCTGTCAGCTTAATTGAATTCTGATTTGGAAACCAGGTATTCATACGGTCGCCATGATCTCCCTTTGGTAAACTGGTAATGATTCCATTTGTATTCATCTGTAAAAACGTAATTGAGACAGCATTGACTTACCTGGACATATTTGACGACTTTACACATGATTTCCCCGAGGAACCAGGACTCAAAGACATCCTGTATCACAGTGAAGGGTAAAGCGATCATTAACACCATAAAGTCTGCTACAGCCAGGTTAAATATAAACGTGTTTGTGATCGTCCGCATACGATGGTTCCTCCACACGACAAAACATACCAAAAAGTTTCCAGAAAGACCGACCACAAAAATAACACAGAAGAGAAACATATAGATGACTTCGTACCATCTTGGTGAAATCCAATCGTGAATATCTTGACGTAATTTGACCATGTCTATACACAGTCCCGTCACGGAGTCCGGATGAGGACATACAAACGACTGGTTATACGTTAATGGCATATCCTCCAGAAATGCTGTTAAGTTATCCATGATCGTATCACCCAAGTAACTGAATGATTTGTGCTTCACGCCACTTTCTAATTCAATTGAATTACGTTATGATTAGGTACCTTTCGTTCACAAAAGTGCCTATTTATAACTTATTAACGCCTGATAATATAAGAAACACCTTTTTACTTGTTACCAAAGCTAACGTATTTTAATTTCCATTGTCACATTCAGAAAAGCTGTTACAGAATTTACAGTTTCAATCTTGCTAAGTATCGCATTTCAACCATCCTCGTGTCTTGTTGCTTTTGGAAGTCGTTCTGTTCCAAATGAGGTATTATGAATCACACAAGCCATCTGTTTCTATCTGATATTAAAACGTTCAATTCCACAATTTAGACACAATGTTTGATAAAAGATACACGGTTAAGATTAACTGAATAACATCAATAACGAAATGCAAAGATCTCCCAGATACAATACCTTAGTTTTGGCCAACAACACAATATACGTAGCCCATTTACAAGGTAGACGATCAATCAACGATGTAATCCATGTCTGTGTTACAGAGAAATCCATTGATATAAAACATTAGCTCGTTCGTATAGAGATGCCGATTGACGTTTCTCTCTGTTAATAGTACTGTGCGAGCACCGACTGGAAGAGCTAATTGCTGAAACCGCTTGAATTGACTGCCAAATGAAATTCGAACTTCCTAACAAAATACATTTTTTTATGGTACATCAGTTTGAAAGCAAAACTAAATTCCGCCGTAGGGGACTGTTGATCACAAAGACAAAACAAAATCTGCTGTTTTGTAAATAGTATCCGGTCACTCTGTATAGCCGGTAGCTGAATTGGGTACTAAAAGAAAACACTTTTTGACGTCAGCACCACGCTTCTCAGTCCTAGTTAAAAAAAACACCATCACTATTATAGTGGTATAAAAACAAAAGCCGGATCCAAAAAGGACTTAAGATTGTATGTTCAGACTTGACACACAATAGCTGTCAAACGTTACTCCGGTGTTACCAAATACAGCTACCTTTACTGGAGCTAAATAAAAGCGACTTAACGATCCGGAATAAGAAGTTATCACTGACTGCGGGCTGACCATCGGCTCTCTGCTACAGTGAATACCTCTCTCTCTCCTGGCCGTCACTCAAGCACAGGTTTGTTAGCTTCCCTCAAACTCATCAATACTAGTCAGCCGTCACTTACAGAACCAAGAATCCGGGTAAATTTACCCCATAATCTTTGTCAGCTAACAGTAAGTCACCCAGGCAAACAGGTTAACGAAGGGGCCCCGAGGTCAAGGCATCTCTTATCTGAGGAGGAGTTAAACATAACTTAGACACCTGAGAGAAGTTAATTCTCATTTCTTTCTCCTGAAACTCATTGGCCCTAGGAATCAAATGGCTATTGTTTGTTTCTAACTCATGTATGAGTATAACACCGTTAATGACCAATGAATAGCCAACCACATCTACCCGACTGAACCATAAACAAGCTTGCCGCATATTTCAAAGGTTTTATTTTATTTTACGTTGTACTCCTGATAGTTTCACTTATATTGCGGCGTTATTATGTATATCGGAGGAGGAAATCCCTAACCTTCTGTTGCTACCTAGCAACATTATCACAGGTCAATCCGATAGAAGCTTGGTTTAAAGGGAAGCAGCTAATCAGTGAAAGTACTGAGTTATCACAATTACCGATATACATTGGCTGTTTGGGGACTAGAGTCATACATAACTTAATATTCAATTTGCCTCCAGAGACCAATGTGCTTTATCCAAACGGCTATTAGCTAGATTGAATCCAGAACTATTTCATATCAGAGATTGTCCTAATGAAAATCATATATCGTCTCATCTGCCAGTATAATAACATTACACGGTTTTGATTCTAAATCACTGGGAGTCTCTACTCAAAATATGAAAACACATTATTTCAACTAACGCGTAAGCATCTCCCGATACAACTCCGATCGTTCTAGGTAATACCTTCCAAGGAATGATCTGGTATACCACCATCCCATATCAGATCGTTCTAGGTAATACCTTCAAAGGAATGATCTGATATACCACCATCCCATATCAGATCGTTCTAGGTAATACCTTCCAAGGAATGATCTGGTGTACCACCATCCCATATCAGATCGTTCTAGGTAATACCTTCCAAGGAATGATCTGGTATACCACCATCCCATATCAGATCGTTCTAGGTAATACCTTCCAAGGAATGATCTGGTGTACCACCATCCCATGTCAGATCGTTCTAGGTAATACCTTCCAAGGAATGATCTGGTATACCACCATCCCATATCAGATCGTTCTAGGTAATACCTTCCAAGGAATGATCTGGTATACCACCATCCCATATCAGATCGTTCTAGGTAATACCTTCCAAGGAATGATCTGGTGTACCACCATCCCATGTCAGATCGTTCTAGGTAATCCCTTCCAAGGAATGATCTGGTATACCACCATCCCATATCAGATCGTTCTAGGTAATACCTTCCAAGGAATGATCTGGTGTACCACCATCCCATATCAGATCGTTCTAGGTAATACCTTCCAAGGAATGATCTGGTATACCACCATCCCATATCAGATCGTTCTAGGTAATACCTTCCAAGGAATGATCTGGTGTACCACCATCCCATATCAGATCGTTCTAGGTAATACCTTCCAAGGAATGATCTGGTATACCACCATCCCATATCAGATCGTTCTAGGTAATACCTTTCAAGGAATGATCTGGTATACCACCATCCCATATCACATCGTTCTAGGTAATACCTTCCAAGGAATGATCTGGTATACCACCATCCCATATCAGATCGTTCTAGGTAATACCTTCCAAGGAATGATCTGGTATACCACCATCCCATATCAGATCGTTCTAGGTAATACCTTCCAAGGAATGATCTGGTGTACCACCATCCCATATCAGATCGTTCTAGGTAATACCTTCCAAGGAATGATCTGGTATACCACCATCCCATATCAGATCGTTCTAGGTAATACCTTCCAAGGAATGATCTGGTATACCACCATCCCATATCACATCGTTCTAGGTAATACCTTCCAAGGAATGATCTGGTATACCACCATCCCATATCAGATCGTTCTAGGTAATACCTTCCAAGGAATGATCTGGTGTACCACCATCCCATATCAGATCGTTCTAGGTAATACCTTCCAAGGAATGATCTGGTATACCACCATCCCATATCAGATCGTTCTAGGTAATACCTTCCAAGGAATGATCTGGTGTACCACCATCCCATATCAGATCGTTCTAGGTAATACCTTCCAAGGAATGATCTGGTGTACCACCATCCCATATCAGATCGTTCTAGGTAATACCTTCCAAGGAATGATCTGGTGTACCACCATCCCATGTCAGATCGTTCTAGGTAATACCTTCCAAGGAATGATCTGGTGTACCACCATCCCATGTCAGATCGTTCTAGGTAATACCTTCCAAGGAATGATCTGGTATACCACCATCCCATATCAGATCGTTCTAGGTAATACCTTCCAAGGAATGATCTGGTATACCACCATCCCATATCAGATCGTTCTAGGTAATACCTTCCAAGGAATGATCTGGTGTACCACCATCCCATGTCAGATCGTTCTAGGTAATACCTTCCAAGGAATGATCTGGTATACCACCATCCCATATCAGATCGTTCTAGGTAATACCTTCCAAGGAATGATCTGGTGTACCACCATCCCATATCAGATCGTTCTAGGTAATACCTTCCAAGGAATGATCTGGTATACCACCATCCCATATCAGATCGTTCTAGGTAATACCTTCCAAGGAATGATCTGGTGTACCACCATCCCATATCAGATCGTTCTAGGTAATACCTTCCAAGGAATGATCTGGTATACCACCATCCCATATCAGATCGTTCTAGGTAATACCTTTCAAGGAATGATCTGGTGTACCACCATCCCATATCAGATCGTTCTAGGTAATACCTTCCAAGGAATGATCTGGTATACCACCATCCCATATCAGATCGTTCTAGGTAATACCTTCCAAGGAATGATCTGGTATACCACCATCCCATATCAGATCGTTCTAGGCAATACCTTCCAAGGAATGATCTGGTGTACCACCATCCCATATCAGATCGTTCTAGGTAATACCTTCCAAGGAATGATCTGGTATACCACCATCCCATATCAGATCGTTCTAGGTAATACCTTCCAAGGAATGATCTGGTATACCACCATCCCATATCACATCGTTCTAGGTAATACCTTCCAAGGAATGATCTGGTATACCACCATCCCATATCAGATCGTTCTAGGTAATACCTTCCAAGGAATGATCTGGTGTACCACCATCCCATATCAGATCGTTCTAGGTAATACCTTCCAAGGAATGATCTGGTATACCACCATCCCATATCAGATCGTTCTAGGTAATACCTTCCAAGGAATGATCTGGTGTACCACCATCCCATATCAGATCGTTCTAGGTAATACCTTCCAAGGAATGATCTGGTGTACCACCATCCCATATCAGATCGTTCTAGGTAATACCTTCCAAGGAATGATCTGGTATACCACCATCCCATATCAGATCGTTCTAGGTAATACCTTCCAAGGAATGATCTGGTGTACCACCATCCCATATCAGATCGTTCTAGGTAATACGCTCCAAGGAATGATCTGGTGTACCACCATCCCATATCAGATCGTTCTAGGTAATACCTTCCAAGGAATGATCTGGTGTACCACCATCCCATATCAGATCGTTCTAGGTAATACCTTCCAAGGAATGATCTGGTGTACCACCATCCCATATCAGATCGTTCTAGGTAATACCTTCCAAGGAATGATCTGGTGTACCACCATCCCATATCAGATCGTTCTAGGTAATACCTTCCAAGGAATGATCTGGTATACCACCATCCCATATCAGATCGTTCTAGGTAATACCTTCCAAGGAATGATCTGGTGTACCACCATCCCATATCAGATCGTTCTAGGTAATACCTTCCAACGAATGATCTGGTATACCACCATCCCATATCAGATCGTTCTAGGTAATACCTTTCAAGGAATGATCTGGTGTACCACCATCCCATATCAGATCGTTCTAGGTAATACCTTCCAAGGAATGATCTGGTATACCACCATCCCATATCAGATCGTTCTAGGTAATACCTTCCAAGGAATGATCTGGTATACCACCATCCCATATCAGATCGTTCTAGGTAATACCTTCCAAGGAATGATCTGGTGTACCACCATCCCATATCAGATCGTTCTAGGTAATACCTTCCAAGGAATGATCTGGTATACCACCATCCCATATCAGATCGTTCTAGGTAATACCTTCCAAGGAATGATCTGGTATACCACCATCCCATATCACATCGTTCTAGGTAATACCTTCCAAGGAATGATCTGGTATACCACCATCCCATATCAGATCGTTCTAGGTAATACCTTCCAAGGAATGATCTGGTGTACCACCATCCCATATCAGATCGTTCTAGGTAATACCTTCCAAGGAATGATCTGGTATACCACCATCCCATATCAGATCGTTCTAGGTAATACCTTCAAAGGAATGATCTGGTGTACCACCATCCCATATCAGATCGTTCTAGGTAATACCTTCCAAGGAATGATCTGGTGTACCACCATCCCATATCAGATCGTTCTAGGTAATACCTTCCAAGGAATGATCTGGTATACCACCATCCCATATCAGATCGTTCTAGGTAATACCTTCCAAGGAATGATCTGGTGTACCACCATCCCATATCAGATCGTTCTAGGTAATACGCTCCAAGGAATGATCTGGTGTACCACCATCCCATATCAGATCGTTCTAGGTAATACCTTCCAAGGAATGATCTGGTGTACCACCATCCCATATCAGATCGTTCTAGGTAATACCTTCCAAGGAATGATCTGGTGTACCACCATCCCATATCAGATCGTTCTAGGTAATACCTTCCAAGGAATGATCTGGTGTACCACCATCCCATATCAGATCGTTCTAGGTAATACCTTCCAAGGAATGCTCTGGTGTACCACCATCCCATATCAGATCGTTCTAGGTAATACCTTCCAAGGAATGATCTGGTATACCACTATCCGATATCAGATCAGTCTAGGTAATACCTTCCAAGGAATGATCTGGTGTACCACCATCCCATATCAGATCGTTCTAGGTAATACGCTCCAAGGAATGATCTGGTGTACCACCATCCCATATCAGATCGTTCTAGGTAATACCTTCCAAGGAATGATCTGGTGTACCACCATGCCATATCAGATCGTTCTAGGTAATACCTTCCAAGGAATGATCTGGTATACCACTATCCCATATCAGATCGTTCTAGGTAATACCTTCCAAGGAATGATCTGGTATACCACCATCCCATATCAGATCGTTCTAGGTAATACCTTCCAAGGAATGATCTGGTGTACCACCATCCCATATCAGATCGTTCTAGGTAATACCTTCCAAGGAATGATCTGGTATACCACCATCCCATATCAGATCGTTCTAGGTAATACCTTCCAAGGAATGATCTGGTATACCACCATACCATATCAGATCGTTCTAGGTAATACCTTCCAAGGAATGATCTGGTGTACCACCATCCCATATCAGATCGTTCTAGGTAATACCTTCCAAGGAATGATCTGGTGTACCACCATCCCATATCAGATCGTTCTAGGTAATACCTTCCAAGGAATGATCTGGTGTACCACCATCCCATGTCAGATCGTTCTAGGTAATACCTTCCAAGGAATGATCTGGTGTACCACCATCCCATGTCAGATCGTTCTAGGTAATACCTTCCAAGGAATGATCTGGTGTACCACCATCCCATATCAGATCGTTCTAGGTAATACCTTCCAAGGAATGATCTGGTATACCACCATCCCATATCAGATCGTTCTAGGTAATGCCTTCCAAGGAATGATCTGGTGTACCACCATCCCATGTCAGATCGTTCTAGGTAATACCTTCCAAGGAATGATCTGGTATACCACCATCCCATATCAGATCGTTCTAGGTAATACCTTCCAAGGAATGATCTGGTGTACCACCATCCCATATCAGATCGTTCTAGGTAATACCTTCCAAGGAATGATCTGGTATACCACCATCCCATATCAGATCGTTCTAGGTAATACCTTCCAAGGAATGATCTGGTGTACCACCATCCCATATCAGATCGTTCTAGGTAATACCTTCCAAGGAATGATCTGGTATACCACCATCCCATATCAGATCGTTCTAGGTAATACCTTTCAAGGAATGATCTGGTGTACCACCATCCCATATCAGATCGTTCTAGGTAATACCTTCCAAGGAATGATCTGGTATACCACCATCCCATATCAGATCGTTCTAGGTAATACCTTCCAAGGAATGATCTGGTATACCACCATCCCATATCAGATCGTTCTAGGTAATACCTTCCAAGGAATGATCTGGTGTACCACCATCCCATATCAGATCGTTCTAGGTAATACCTTCCAAGGAATGATCTGGTATACCACCATCCCATATCAGATCGTTCTAGGTAATACCTTCCAAGGAATGATCTGGTATACCACCATCCCATATCACATCGTTCTAGGTAATACCTTCCAAGGAATGATCTGGTATACCACCATCCCATATCAGATCGTTCTAGGTAATACCTTCCAAGGAATGATCTGGTGTACCACCATCCCATATCAGATCGTTCTAGGTAATACCTTCCAAGGAATGATCTGGTATACCACCATCCCATATCAGATCGTTCTAGGTAATACCTTCCAAGGAATGATCTGGTGTACCACCATCCCATATCAGATCGTTCTAGGTAATACCTTCCAAGGAATGATCTGGTGTACCACCATCCCATATCAGATCGTTCTAGGTAATACCTTCCAAGGAATGATCTGGTATACCACCATCCCATATCAGATCGTTCTAGGTAATACCTTCCAAGGAATGATCTGGTGTACCACCATCCCATATCAGATCGTTCTAGGTAATACGCTCCAAGGAATGATCTGGTGTACCACCATCCCATATCAGATCGTTCTAGGTAATACCTTCCAAGGAATGATCTGGTATACCACCATCCCATATCAGATCGTTCTAGGTAATACCTTCCAAGGAATGATCTGGTGTACCACCATCCCATATCAGATCGTTCTAGGTAATACCTTCCAAGGAATGATCTGGTGTACCACCATCCCATATCAGATCGTTCTAGGTAATACCTTCCAAGGAATGATCTGGTGTACCACCATCCCATATCAGATCGTTCTAGGTAATACCTTCCAAGGAATGATCTGGTATACCACCATCCCATATCAGATCGTTCTAGGTAATACCTTCCAAGGAATGATCTGGTGTACCACCATCCCATATCAGATCGTTCTAGGTAATACCTTCCAACGAATGATCTGGTATACCACCATCCCATATCAGATCGTTCTAGGTAATACCTTTCAAGGAATGATCTGGTGTACCACCATCCCATATCAGATCGTTCTAGGTAATACCTTCCAAGGAATGATCTGGTATACCACCATCCCATATCAGATCGTTCTAGGTAATACCTTCCAAGGAATGATCTGGTATACCACCATCCCATATCAGATCGTTCTAGGTAATACCTTCCAAGGAATGATCTGGTGTACCACCATCCCATATCAGATCGTTCTAGGTAATACCTTCCAAGGAATGATCTGGTATACCACCATCCCATATCAGATCGTTCTAGGTAATACCTTCCAAGGAATGATCTGGTATACCACCATCCCATATCACATCGTTCTAGGTAATACCTTCCAAGGAATGATCTGGTATACCACCATCCCATATCAGATCGTTCTAGGTAATACCTTCCAAGGAATGATCTGGTGTACCACCATCCCATATCAGATCGTTCTAGGTAATACCTTCCAAGGAATGATCTGGTATACCACCATCCCATATCAGATCGTTCTAGGTAATACCTTCCAAGGAATGATCTGGTGTACCACCATCCCATATCAGATCGTTCTAGGTAATACCTTCCAAGGAATGATCTGGTGTACCACCATCCCATATCAGATCGTTCTAGGTAATACCTTCCAAGGAATGATCTGGTATACCACCATCCCATATCAGATCGTTCTAGGTAATACCTTCCAAGGAATGATCTGGTGTACCACCATCCCATATCAGATCGTTCTAGGTAATACGCTCCAAGGAATGATCTGGTGTACCACCATCCCATATCAGATCGTTCTAGGTAATACCTTCCAAGGAATGATCTGGTGTACCACCATCCCATATCAGATCGTTCTAGGTAATACCTTCCAAGGAATGATCTGGTGTACCACCATCCCATATCAGATCGTTCTAGGTAATACCTTCCAAGGAATGATCTGGTGTACCACCATCCCATATCAGATCGTTCTAGGTAATACCTTCCAAGGAATGATCTGGTGTACCACCATCCCATATCAGATCGTTCTAGGTAATACCTTCCAAGGAATGATCTGGTATACCACTATCCGATATCAGATCAGTCTAGGTAATACCTTCCAAGGAATGATCTGGTGTACCACCATCCCATATCAGATCGTTCTAGGTAATACGCTCCAAGGAATGATCTGGTGTACCACCATCCCATATCAGATCGTTCTAGGTAATACCTTCCAAGGAATGATCTGGTGTACCACCATGCCATATCAGATCGTTCTAGGTAATACCTTCCAAGGAATGATCTGGTATACCACCATCCCATATCAGATCGTTCTAGGTAATACCTTCCAAGGAATGATCTGGTATACCACCATCCCATATCAGATCGTTCTAGGTAATACCTTCCAAGGAATGATCTGGTATACCACCATCCCATATCAGATCGTTCTAGGTAATACCTTCCAAGGAATGATCTGGTATACCACCATCCCATATCAGATCGTTCTAGGTAATACCTTCCAAGGAATGATCTGGTATACCACTATCCCATACCAGATCGTTCTAGGTAATACCTTCCAAGGAATGATCTGATATACCACCATCCCATATCAGATCGTTCTAGATTATACCTTCCAAGGAATGATCTGGTATACCACTATCCCATACCAGATCGTTCTAGGTAATACCTTCCAAGGAATGATCTGATATACCACCATCCCATATCAGATCGTTCTAGGTAATACCTTCCAAGGAATGATCTGGTGTACCACCATCCCATATCAGATTGTTCTAGGTAATACCTTCCAAGGAATGATCTGATATACCACCATCCCATATCAGATCGTTCTAGGTAATACCTTCCAAGGAATGATCTGGTGTACCACCATCCCATATCAGATCGTTCTAGGTAATACCTTCCAAGGAATGATCTGGTATACCACCATCCCATATCAGATCGTTCTAGGTAATACCTTCCAAGGAATGATCTGGTGTACCACCATCCCATGTCAGATCGTTCTAGGTAATACCTTCCAAGGAATGATCTAGTATACCACCATCCCATATCAGATCGTTCTAGGTAATACCTTCCAAGGAATGATCTGGTATACCACCATCCCATATCAGATCGTTCTAGGTAATACCTTCCAAGGAATGATCTGGTGTACCACCATCCCATGTCAGATCGTTCTAGGTAATACCTTCCAAGGAATGATCTGGTATACGACCATCCCATATCAGATCGTTCTAGGTAATACCTTCCAAGGAATGATCTGGTGTACCACCATCCCATATCAGATCGTTCTAGGTAATACCTTCCAAGGAATGATCTGGTATACCACCATCCCATATCAGATCGTTCTAGGTAATACCTTCCAAGGAATGATCTGGTGTACCACCATCCCATATCAGATCGTTCTAGGTAATACCTTCCAAGGAATGATCTGGTATACCACCATCCCATATCAGATCGTTCTAGGTAATACCTTCCAAGGAATGATCTGGTATACCACCATCCCACATCAGATCGTTCTAGGTAATACCTTCCAAGGAATGATCTGGTATACCACCATCCCATATCAGATCGTTCTAGGTAATACCTTCCAAGGAATGATCTGGTGTACCACCATCCCATATCAGATCGTTCTAGGTAATACCTTCCAAGGAATGATCTGGTATACCACCATCCCATATCAGATCGTTCTAGGTAATACCTTCCAAGGAATGATCTGGTGTACCACCATCCCATATCAGATCGTTCTAGGTAATACCTTCCAAGGAATGATCTGGTATACCACCATCCCATATCAGATCGTTCTAGGTAATACCTTCCAAGGAATGATCTGGTGTACCACCATCCCATATCAGATCGTTCTAGGTAATACCTTCCAAGGAATGATCTGGTATACCACCATCCCATATCAGATCGTTCTAGGAAATACCTTCCAAGGAATGATCTGGTGTACCACCATCCCATATCAGATCGTTCTAGGCAATACCTTCCAAGGAATGATCTGGTATACCACCATCCCATATCAGATCGCTCTAGGTAATACCTTCCAAGGAATGATCTGATATACCACCATCCCATATCAGATCGTTCTAGGTAATACCTTCCAAGGAATGATCTGATATACCACCATCCCATATCAGATCGTTCTAGGTAATACCGTCCAAGGAATGATCTGATATACCACCATCCCATATCAGATCGTTCTAGGTAATACCTTCCAACAAATGATCTGGTGTACCACCATCCCATATCAGATCGTTCTAGGTAATACGCTCCAAGGAATGATCTGGTGTACCACCATCCCATATCAGATCGTTCTAGGTAATACCTTCCAAGGAATGATCTGGTGTACCACCATCCCATATCAGATCGTTCTAGGTAATACCTTCCAAGGAATGATCTGGTATACCACCATCCCATATCAGATCGTTCTAGGTAATACCTTCCAAGGAATGATCTGGTGTACCACCATCCCATATCAGATCGTTCTAGGTAATACGCTCCAAGGAATGATCTGGTGTACCACCATCCCATATCAGATCGTTCTAGGTAATACCTTCCAAGGAATGATCTGGTATACCACCATCCCATATCAGATCGTTCTAGGTAATACCTTCCAAGGAATGATCTGGTGTACCACCATCCCATATCAGATCGTTCTAGGTAATACCTTCCAAGGAATGATCTGGTGTACCACCATCCCATATCAGATCGTTCTAGGTAATACCTTCCAAGGAATGATCTGGTGTACCACCATCCCATATCAGATCGTTCTAGGTAATACCTTCCAAGGAATGATCTGGTGTACCACAATCCCATATCAGATCGTTCTAGGTAATACCTTCCAAGGAATGATCTGGTATACCACCATCCCATATCAGATCGTTCTAGGTAATACCTTCCAAGGAATGATCTGGTGTACCACCATCCCATATCAGATCGTTCTAGGTAATACCTTCCAAGGAATGATCTGGTATACCACCATGCCATATCAGATCGTTCTAGGTAATACCTTCCAAGGAATGATCTGGTATACCACTATCCCATATCAGATCGTTCTAGGTAATACCTTCCAAGGAATGATCTGGTATACCACCATCCCATATCAGATCGTTCTACGTAATACCTTCCAAGGAATGATCTGGTATACCACCATCCCATATCAGATCGTTCTAGGTAATACGCTCCAAGGAATGATCTGGTGTACCACCATCCCATATCAGATCGTTCTAGGTAATACCTTCCAAGGAATGATCTGGTGTACCACCATCCCATATCAGATCGTTCTAGGTAATACCTTCCAAGGAATGATCTGGTATACCACCATCCCATATCAGATCGTTCTAGGTAATACCTTCCAAGGAATGATCTGGTGTACCACCATCCCATATCAGATCGTTCTAGGTAATACGCTCCAAGGAATGATCTGGTGTACCACCATCCCATATCAGATCGTTCTAGGTAATACCTTCCAAGGAATGATCTGGTGTACCACCATCCCATATCAGATCGTTCTAGGTAATACCTTCCAAGGAATGATCTGGTGTACCACCATCCCATATCAGATCGTTCTAGGTAATACCTTCCAAGGAATGATCTGGTATACCACTATCCGATATCAGATCGTTCTAGGTAATACCTTCCAAGGAATGATCTGGTGTACCACCATCCCATATCAGATCGTTCTAGGTAATACGCTCCAAGGAATGATCTGGTGTACCACCATCCCATATCAGATCGTTCTAGGTAATACCTTCCAAGGAATGATCTGGTGTACCACCATGCCATATCAGATCGTTCTAGGTAATACCTTCCAAGGAATGATCTGGTATACCACTATCCCATATCAGATCGTTCTAGGTAATACCTTCCAAGGAATGATCTGGTATACCACCATCCCATATCAGATCGTTCTAGGTAATACCTTCCAAGGAATGATCTGGTATACCACCATCCCATATCAGATCGTTCTAGGTAATACCTTCCAAGGAATGATCTGGTATACCACCATCCCATATCAGATCGTTCTAGGTAATACCTTCCAAGGAATGATCTGGTGTACCACCATGCCATATCAGATCGTTCTGGGTAATACCTTCCAAGGAATGATCTGGTATACCACCATCCCATATCAGATCGTTCTAGGTAATACCTTCCAAGGAATGATCTGGTGTACCACCATCCCATATCAGATCGTTCTAGGTAATACGCTCCAAGGAATGATCTGGTGTACCACCATCCCATATCAGATCGTTCTAGGTAATACCTTCCAAGGAATGATCTGGTGTACCACCATCCCATATCAGATCGTTCTAGGTAATACCTTCCAAGGAATGATCTGGTGTACCACCATGCCGTTTCAGATCGTTCAATCGCTTCAATCCGTGTTAATATGGTTGGTTGGTTGGTTTAGCTTTTCGGCGCGTCCATTCGTATGAATAATGTACGTCATACTGTTTAACATGGAAATCCACCACGTTAATCATAATTCGAATAATGTTTTATACCAAGAAGATTTTAGCGAATCACGATCTAAGTAAATAATTAGACTTTTAAAAAGAGCGATTTAAGAAAATCTTCTTGGTATTAAAGTCTGTTGTTTTTTTTTTAATGTTAAAATTGCAAACCGCTGAAGTGGAATTGCAAGGTTCCGTTCTTGTATATGACGCTGGTAAACCAGATCATTTATTGAAAGGAAACATCTTTCATGATCGGGTTCGTCTTGATTGATTAATAGATTGATGTTTTACGCCGTACTCAAGATTATTTCACTTTATTTGGTCTGTGATTCGATAGATGGAAGGTCTGTGTGGGACTGAGGGACGATCACTCTAACCCACTAGACCACCGAGGTATGTGTGCGGCTGAGGGACGATCACTCTAACCCACTAGACCACGGAGGCCCCCGGTTCTTCAAGGAGATTTGCTCTTAGTTGTATCCACTGTCATTCTCAAGCTAAGGATTTGGGAGCAAAATGGAAAGTAAATTTGTTTTTTATAAAAAAGTGACATCTTTCTCATACATCTTCTTAAAAGAAAATCAAGAATTTATCTCGAGAAAGTACTGCACAATTTGATTGATTGATGTTTTACGCCGCACTCAAGATTATTTCACTTATGTGGCGACGTTACAAAGTCAGTGGGGGGGGGGGGGGGGGGGGGGACCGGGCTCATTGGCCAGAGGAAATCCCCGACCTTCGAGTACCTGGCAAGTCTTCCACATACAGCGACCGAGTGAAAAATCTACTCAGAATTTTTTTATTTGGTCTGAGAGTGATTCGAACTCACGCCGCATCGATGGAAGGTCAGTGTGGAACCGAGGGACGATCAGTCTAACCCATTAGACCACAGAGGTCCCTGCACAATTTGAAGGCTTTCAAGTAAAAATCAGTCCCCAAAATGTATGTTAGTGCAGTATTTTTAAGTAATTTATGCCCAGTATGAATAGATGAGCATCTATTCAATGTTGAAAGATCCAATCCAAGCTATTGTGACATAAATGTAAATTTGGCATCTCTGCTTGATTCATAAGGATTTACTTTAATATAACATTTTATGTTTTAGCAGAGAATGGTTTGTTAATAATTTATAATAATATTTTGAAAGGACAAATTGTAAAAAAATAGATGACAAGTGTTAAACAGAAAATATATTTCCTGATAAAAAAGGGTGAAGCGTCAAAATGTATTTTTTCAAATGCAGTAATCTTTGTTTGAGGAAGAGCTTGAAATGTGCGTATCACATCAAGTATTTTTACAAATGCAGTTATCTTTGTTTGATTGATTGTTTGGTATTTTATGCCGCACTCAAGATTATTTCACTTATATGGCGGAGTTGCCGGTTTTATTGTGGGAGGAAACCGGGCTCTATGCCCAGAGGAAACCCACGACCTTCCGGTGGTAACTGGCAACCGTCCCACATAGGTCGTTTGAGTGAAAACCCAGTCAGAAATTTTCCAATTTTTTGGGGGGTACTGAGTAGGATTCAAACCCGCGACCCATTGGTGATCTTTTTTTGAGGAAGAGCTTGAAAAGTACGTTGCTAAATTTTTTTACAATGTTGAAAAACCAAACAACAATATGACGAAAAAAAACAATGTACTTAAATTTAGTCATGCGTTCAGTAAAAAAAAAAAGAATAAACCAACAATGCCAGTGATTTTGACAGTTACCCATTTCGAATACATGAACATATAAACCAAAATAATTTCACCTTTTAAACATCACTTTCTCTCACATGTCTTGTTACTATCAAATATAATTTCCTTTTAACGAATTCTTTATATGAACCATTCTACATAGATATGAACCATTCTACATAGATACTTACTTGAAAAAATAATGGCGTTTATAAATAAAGTGAGAGCTCTGTTAACTTAGCATCAGTAAGCACTATGTCTTTTGAAACCTTGTCACCATGACAACCTAACATTAGAAATTGATACTTAAACTAAAAGTAATCCAATAGGCCGAAAGTTGAAATTTTGACAAATTGGACATTCAAGATAGGGTTAAGTTTTTAGCACTATATAAAATAATGTCCTAATACCAAGTTCAAAGAGTCACTTTACCTACCACACCAATACATACATATTATATACATAGTACAAAGCCTTTAAACCAATCTCACATACCAAGCATACAAATAAATGCAGTTGAGAAATAATATTTTTCACATTACTAGTCATGTTTACATAGCATACAGATGTACTTTTTATTACATATTAACAATCATTATCTTTTTGCACCTTTTCTTCTGACACGGGAACGTGGACGGGCAGCTGTGGCCCCAGAGCCTACACTGAACATGCCACCCCCAGAGGGTGTGGCACCAAAGCCAGTTCCTGCTCCACCAAAGTTAGGCGTTGCTGGGGTGCCTAAAGACAAATAAACAATAACCATATGATAACCCATTTTGAAAACATAAATTCCCGTCAATCATTTTAAGTGACATAACCTGCTAAAGTTTTATGGGGATTATTTTAGTTTACTTAGAGATGCAAAAATAAACCTATTTGAACCTGTATGACTCAATCTAATGAATTAAGCAGTTCATTGACTAAGTAAATCTATCGGTTTAATAGATCACTAGAACAACACATGAAAGATAACTTACTTGATCCAAAATTCATCGCAGGAGTCTGGGGCGTAGGGGTTGGTGTTGAAAAACCGGCTGTAACGAAAAAAAATCAAATTACAATACTACATCTTGTCTAACAAGAGTTTTAGTAAACTCAACATACGCCCGCCGTGGCAAAGTCGAACCGCTACGATTAACAACTTAACATTTAATATAACATTTGTTTTAATTTCATCAATTAGAATTTCTTGTTCACATTAGAAGTTTTTCTTTTCTGAATTTGATGAAGCTGCAACTAAATACCAGTACATTATAGTACACATATATTATCTGTTAATTTCAATCACATTTTAATTGCAAAAACTGAAATGTGGCTGTTTTGACATTGCTTTTATCAATCAATACAATAGCTTACAATTCTTGAATTTTAACAGTTTTCTCTGGGACACTGTTCTATTGGACTTGGCTGTAGTTTTATTACAAAGCAAACAATCTTCAGGCTGACCACTGATATGTTGGTGTGTAAATATACAAACCTTGGATGTCATTGTCCCTTTATCTCTATTTAAACAGCCACTCTGATAAATACCAGATGGGTAATAAAGTGGGAAAATGGTCTTTTTTTGTTATTATAGTGCACATTTAACTATCCAAGAAAACAGTCTCAGAATGTATAAATTAATTGGCTTCCAGTATTACTCTGGACCAAGTGTACTCCAAAAAGCATTGATATATATATTAATTTATATATATTAAACATCAGGTACACATTTCTGATAAAAAAAACTCATGAAAACAGACAAAAAATATGTGCACCCAAATCAAATTTGGCATGCAACACATCATCTACCTATAAGGTATATATACTCTAAAAGAATTGGAGAGATTATATCAAAACGAAAGAAGTTCTGGAGCCGAAAAGGAATATTACATAATCCGATAGGGCTGCCATATTATGCAACAGGTGATGTCAGAAATGGTACGTGAAACACCGTCTGCTCATAAGGTATATACTCTGAAAGAATCGTCAAGATCGGATCAAAACTTTAGAAGTTATGGAGCGAATGGGAATATTACATAATCCTAATAGCTGCCATATTATGCAACGAGTGAAGTCAGAAATGGTACACGACACACCGTCTGCCCATAAGGTATATACTCTGAAAGAATTGTCAAGATCGGATCAAAACTCTTCAAGTTATGGAGCGGAAGGGAACGAAGATATAGACTAAGACAGAATATTACATAATCCAATGTAGAAGCCATATTATGCAATGGACAATGTTCTTACTGGTTTATGACACACCTTCTACCTCTAGAGTATATGTTGTAAAAAATATTGTAAAGATCGGATCAAAACTCTTCAAGTTATGGAGCGGAAGGGAACAAAGATATAGACTAAGACAGAATACTACATAATCCAATGTAGAAGCCACATTATGCAATCGACAATGTCATAAATGGTTCATGACACACCTTCTACCCACAAGGTATATGTTGTGAAAGAATTGTAAAGATTAGATCAAAACTCTTCAAGTTATGGAGCGGAAGGGAATCCAGGACGGACGGACGGCGCTGGTGATACCATAATACGACCGACTTTTTTTAAGTCGGGCGTATAAAAAGTTGGAACAAAATAGTTGAATTCTATTTTTATTAATACCTTACCTTTTTACAAATTGATCAGAATAACTTTTATATTTCCAGTCCTTAAAATAGACAGGGGCAATTGCTTTGTTGCCATCTTTATTTGCTATTGTGTTTATAAATATCAAATATATGTTTATACTGAATAGCAAGAGGATTATTTTTAAATTCTAAGTTTTCATCTGACTTGCATCCCCAGGAAGTAGAATAACTAGCCTGGGTGCGATCTGGACATAAAGCAAATTGTATTGGTTCCACTCTCAGCCGTTTGAAGCAATTTTTACCTAGTGAAGTGTAGGCCTGTGTTATGTAACAGCCCAAGAGAGGTGTGGATTAACTAAAAAAGGGTAAAAGTCAGATTAACATTTTTTACTCACCAGCTCCAAATTGAAGACTGGGTGAACCAGCTCCAGCAGCAGCAGAGAAGTCAAATCCTTTTACAGGTGTCGAGGGAACTGTACTTGATTGCTGTCCAAACGAGAAGGTGTTAGTGGCACCAAATGAACCAGGTGCTGCCTGACCAAATGCAGGAGCTGGGGCTGACGGTTGGGGTTGGGAACTTCCAAAAACTCCTCCTGAAGGCTTGTTATCAAAGGATCCAAAAGCACTACCTGTAGACTGGCCAAAAGTTGATGCTTGAGTTGTGGGGAAATTTGGAACAGGTAAAGTGGATGCTGGTTTTGCACCAAATGCCGAGCCAGTAGCTTGCGTATTTGGTTTTGCTCCAAAGGAGAAAGTTGAGGACCCCCCTCCAAATGCTGTAGATGGATTTTGAGTGGCTGCACCAAACTGGAATGGTGTAGCAGAGGAAGAAGTTGTTGATGTAGTATTGTTTGTGGACCCAAATGCACCAGTTGACTGGCCAAATGCTGGAGTTGTCCCAGCAGAAAAATTAAATGCACCAGTGCTTGAACCAAATGCTGGTGTAGCTGAAGCTGTGGTTGTAACAGTAGACTGTGAACCAAAGATTGAGCTTTGTGTAGTTGTGGTAGTTTGAGCGGATCCGAATATTGACCCTTGTGTTGGTGCTGCTTTGGATTGGGCTGAGGCAAATAAGGAGCTCTGCCCAGCTGAGGTGGGGGCTTGAGTTGATCCAAAAATACTTTGGGAGGTTTGACCAAAAGGTGCCTGTCCAGTTGATCCAGAGCTTGAGAAACTAAATCCACCAGTGGTTCCAGATTGTGTAGTGGTGGTAGTACCTGTTCCGGCACCAAAATTGAGTCCCTGTGATGCACTACCTGCAGGAGGAGCAGGGGTTTGACCAAAGCTGAATGCCTGAGTTTGTGCATTTGGCTTAGCCTGAGAACTTGATGTACCAAAGGCAAACCCTGTGGAGGGTGTTGTGTTGGTAGGTGCTGCAGATGTTGCAGATTGTCCAAAGCTAAACATAGACGAAGTGTTGGTTGCAGCAGGAGTAGTTGTTGCTGGTTTGGGCCCCCCACCAAAACTGAACCCACCAACTGATGATGCTGCTGGAACAGAAAAGATACCAGTTGAAGGTGCAGTAGAAATTGCAGAGGTAGAGGCAGGAGTCTGAGCAAATGTGAAAGGGGCTGCAGTTGCTGTGGGCTTATCTTGACTTGAAGTGGCTCCGAATGAAAACCCTGCTGAGGAACTGGAAGTAGTTTGAGACACTGGATTTGACAATGGTGCTGTTTGAGATAGATTGAGTACTGTTGATGGGGCTGAGGGAGTAGCAGAGGTTTGAGGACCTCCAAATATGGATGGTGCTGCTGAAGAAACTGTTGTAGTTCCAGTCCCAAATGTAGCTGAAGTTTGTGTAGGTGTTGCTGAATTTCCAAATGAAAACAAACCAGGAGTAGTCACTTGTATGTTTGTTGCAGCAGAGGCTGTTGTGGTAGTTGCAGGACTCGCAGACTTTGCTTGAGTAAAGTTAAAACCCCCAATGGTCGGTACTTGAGTTGCAGCTACTGTGGAAGAAGTTTGAGTGGCAGTTGGAAATACTGGCTTAAAAGAGTACTGTGGCGGGGGTTGGTTGTTTGTCGTAGCTGCAGACGATGCTGCTGCAGTGGATGAAGACGCAGCGCCAGATGGAACAGTTATACTTATGGGTGTTGTTGTGGACACTGTTGAGGCCACTGATGATGTAGCCGGACTTCCGGCAGCTGCAGCTAAAGCTGACAGAAACCCAGACGCTGGTTTCTCAGGGTTGCTCTTGTTTTCTGTGGTATTTGACTGTAAAAGAGCTGTTAAGGTGCTGGGATTCCCGGCATCTGAAACAGTTTGTGGAGTAGTTTTTGCCAATAAGCTTGTAGTTAGAGTTGAAGTTGAATCTGCTACTTGAATGCCACTCTGTTTGGTTTCTTTTTCTGGAAAAAAAAAGAAAATTTTGAATAAATAATGGCTAAGTCTGCCTATGTGGAAGGGTTGACTGGTACCAGTGGAAAGTCAGATGTGGCCTCCTCCAATGTCAAGGCTACAATTTAGGATAACTATTCAGGAGTGCAACAAAAAAACAATGAGCAAATGAATTACAGTAAGTGTTGGACTCTGTTCTTGAAAAAACAAAATTCAAATGGGCTTAAGTGGAAGAGTTGTCAGCTACTCTCTTAATGTCAGGGTTTCTTTCAGGCAAAGAGCCTGGTTTCCTCCCCTACTAAACCTGCGACTCCGCCATATAAGTGAAATAGTCTTTTGTCAGTCTAAAACATGAATCTATGAACCAATGTTAGATTCCATGGATTGATCTATGTTGTACGGCGCACTCAAGCTTCTTTCACTTATATGATGGCGAGATTAGTGGGGAAGGAGATCAGGGGGTAACTGGCAACTCACTCAGAATTTTTATTTCAATTTTTTGGGGATTAGAAAATGACCCATAGATGGAAGGCCTGTGTTGGAGTTCTGTCTACAGATAAGGATTTTCTTAGGAAAAAATTATGTATGAGATGACATGCTATATCATCGATTTCAATATTTGACCTTTTTGAAGTTTATTTTCATCTTCTTGAATATCCCTCAGCATGTCAATAGCTCTTTGCCTCTCTACATCACGATCATCATCATAGTCTGAAGGGTTTGGAGTAATCTCGACCATTGTTGCCTAAGATTTAAGGAAGAGAGAAAGATATAAAATTACATGGGCTAAAATAAAGAATCATAGTCTGATGGGTTTGGAGTACTAATGTATAATTAATACTATAGCATAAATGCTGCAAAAACCATGCCTGCAGTGATGACAACAACAATAATGAACATTTAGATTGATTGATTGATTGTTTGGTGTTTTACGCCGCGCTCAGGATTATTTCACTTATATGGCGGCGTTGCCAGTTTTATTGTGGGAGGAAACCGGGCTCTATGCTCGGAGGAAACCCACGACCTTCCGTTGGTAACTGGCAACCATCCCACATAGGTCGTTCGAGCGAAAACCCAGGCAGAAAATTTTCCGATATGAACATTTAGAGACTGATTTGAAAATAGCTCATAATTTTTTTTTTTAAAGTTTATAGTTTAGGGGCTAAAAAACTCTTTTAAAAAAATAGAGCTTTTAAAAAAAAACCCAGATTTATCTCTGTATTCATCATAACAAGTTGAAGAGCACGGACGGGTCTCACAAAAGTGCACAGATAATGCATGTTTTGCAATTTGGAAATTCAAGAAAAATGTCCCCATTAAAAAGGACTTTCCACAGACAAGAAACAGTAATTAACGTGTGAGTTACCTTCGGCAATGGTGAATTCAATGAAGCATATATTCCTTTCTTCATTTTAAGGCCAGATTTTTCAGCATCCAGCAATAATTTCTTTTTCAAGCTTTGTGGTGGATTAACCTGAAATACAGACGTAATAATTGACTATGATTCCCACTGAATAATTTTACATAATAGACCACAGTCACAACTCCGAAGAAAGAAAGCATAATTAATGTTCAATATTTCGGTTTATTAAACCATCATCAGGAATGCTAATGTTCAATATTTGGGTTTATTAAACCATCATCATTCCTAAACCGAAATATTGAACATTAAAATTATGCTTTCTTTCTTCGGAGTTGTGACTGTGGTCTATTAAATAATTGACAGTTCTTTTACATTCTGCATCTTGATTAATCAACAAAAAACAGTTGAAAGTAGCAATATTAAAGAGAGTTTGGGAACACTGCAATCAATTATTTGTCTTGGGAATGCAAGTATAATGAGCTGGTGCATATGATGTTGATTGATTGATTGATGTTTAGTGGGGGAGTAAACCTGGCTCTTTGCACTAAAGAAACCCCCTGCCTTTGGTGAGTAACTGGCATCTCTACCAATTGAGAGAAAAATACACTCAGAAGTTTTTCAACTTTTATTTGGTCTGAGTGGGATGCGATCCTGCGCCCCATAGATGGAAGGCCTGTGTCGAACCAAGGAAATATAATTCTAACCGACGAGGCCACAGAGGCCCCATCTTCTCAAGCCAAGTTAAAACCTCCATGACCACATTCCGTGTTTTAACTTGGCTGGAGAAGATGCAAGGCCCCTGTATAGAGTTGAGCATGGTCCATCTGAATGTACTGGTGATAGGGATTAATTGCAGTCACATTATCAAAACATTATCAATAAATTTCAGGAATTTGAGAAAAGAAACTTAGACTGTTGCAAAAAATCACTGAATTTAACCAATCTTATCTTTCAATGGCATTTAGAAGTTGAAAGGTTAACAATAAGGTGAAGAATTACTTATGGATAACAACTTCTTGGTTTATTGGGTGACGACGTTTCGATGTAGTTGTTACATCGTTATCAAAGTCAATTGACTTAAGTAATCCATAAGTAATTCTTCACCTTATTGTTAACCAATCTTGGTTGGAGATACGACATACTGCTAGAATAATAATTATATTTTAACCAGAATTTTTAGAGCGGTAGATTTTATTTTAGACTCTTACATGCACTCTGGAATAAACATAGACCTCAGACCTACCTCTTCAGTAGCTGTGGAAACCTCTGACTGTGTACTTGTTTCCTTGACAACTCGTTTGGGCGTCTCGGAGTTGGGAATTTGTGGTTTAGGTCGAGTTGATGGAACAGGAGTGGAACTGAGGAAACAAGAAATGTATAACATTTCAAGAGTATGTATGTGCGAATACATTTTTCCTATAATTTATCCAGGTAAAACCCAAATCAATCACTCACTCACCTAGATGAACCATTGTTGAAGATGAATGAAAATGAAATTTAAGACAAAAATACAGAACCAGGAAAATGTGTAAGGAATGATTTGACTGAAGGGAAAATAAAGGAAAATATTTGTGATATTTGCAGTTACCTGACAACTGTATTTAAATTTCTGGATTCAAGTTTGGACTGTTTGCTCTCTGTCTCCTGTTCCTTGTTAAAGCTTTCCTCTTCTGGTTTTCTTTTTTCACCCCGTTTAAACTCATTCATCTGAAAGAAAAAAGTCCAGCTTCAGGAAAAAAAATCAACTTATTTTTTTCTTCACGCACTTGCTAAAAGAGTTATATCTTTGTTTCTTTCTTTTTTTTTCAATTTTTTTTGTACCTGCATCAGTCAACCTAGAAAATGCTTTATAAGTCTGTACATAAAAAGTTAAACATCAAAATGTGGTAGAAAATATTAATTCTAGGAAATGCAGTCATTTGATTATAGGGAAAGGGAGTAATCAGACAATTCCACAAATTTTCGGTCGCCGGCATTGTCAATGCGCAAGTCTGGAGACTGTCGCCAAAAGTGACGCTCATTTCTGATGTAAACAAAAAAGATGTCAATCGAGGTGACGTCATAAAAAATCCGGAAATTCCCAGTTCCTATTCTGAAACTCAATACTAAGTTTAATCAAAATCCCTCTGTGGTGCAGGCCTGGTTATAGCATATCAAAAGCACAAAGAGAGAGCACAAAAATCATTAAAACTTTGCGCTGACCTAATAGCAAAAGCTCTAAAAATTTGCTCAGCCTAAAAGAAGTCGACCCGGGCATTGTAAAAATCACATCAATATATTACCTCTTTTGCCATTCCTCTTTTACTGGAACTTAAGGAGCTTAGAATAGAGTTATTTCTGCCGTCTAATTTGGATTTTTTAGCGATTCTCTCAGCAGCAGACATGTTTTCCATATCAAGAGTGGGAGTTGCAGGTCGCTTCATTCCCACCATGTGAAGTGGGATATTTGAATATCCGTTGACCGTCAATTCAGCTAAAAATTCTGGTTCCGAAGCCATGGAAGAGGAAGAGGAGGTTGAATCATCTTGTTTTCTATTTGAAGACATGAAATGAAATACATTAAATTTTGGACAATTCAATAGCAAAGTATCACGGTTATTTTAGACAAAGATTTTCCCTGTGCCCGTTGGTTTTAGTGTTCTAAAATAAATATAATAATTTTATCTTTATATTAAATCCTGTTCCTATAATTGATTGATTGTTTATTACAGCACATTTTAGATTACTTAGATTAGTTATGTAGAAGTATGGTGAGGTTTATTGATGGTGGAAACTGGGTTCTTTGCGGAGAGAAAACTCCAGCATGGCAACCATTCCACAAAGGTTGCCTCCCTTTACTGGATATCAATTAGCTTTTAATAGAAACTGCTGTTAAAAATTCATCGCACATAGCCCATAACTAGACAGAAACTAATCAAATCCTTCTTTAAGATTTGAAGGGTTTTAGAAAAAACTCAGACGACTGTCCTTCAAGTGTAGTGCAGCACGCCAAAGACATCAAAAGACAATTAGAATGCCACCCAGCGCTCCAGATAGTGTCCGTATTTGCGTAAATTACGCAGTGAATTTACCCAAATACTCATCTTTTTTCACATCATGCGTACTGTTACGCAGTACTTATCTTTGTTACCCATAAAATTTTATTTAAGTGTGTAACCCAAATAACGCTCTCTGCTGATTCGTGTTCAACTACATTTTGGAAAACGAAAGGAACTCCTCAGGCTGAAAAATGAACTGGAGTGCTGATGCCACCCTATACAATAAAGATGTTATTAAGTTAAAACTGACCTTCTCTTTGACTGTTGATCTGTAGCGTTTGTTGGAGATTCCTCTTGGGACACCATCGATCTCTTACGGCTGAAAAAGCAGTTTAGTTTATTAAAATCTACATCTTTAAACCAGTCAACATTTTATATTGTGTGCTTCATTTCACACACTAAGTATGCTTTGTGATCTCTGTTGCCAAATTAATAAAAAAGGGGCCTTAATGTCAGTCTGCAGAGTTCATCAATGGACCGCCGGTTCGTATTCCACTTTGACCAAATCAAATTGACAAATCTCTCAGTGGGTTTATTACTCAATGTTATCACTCAGTGTCTGGAAGTGGCCTTGTATTAAAGCTATTGATGGTAAAAATCTAAGATCTTCTATGAATTTCTTTCTTCAAAACATTCAAAGAGAATAAGCACCAAGTGGATTTATTCACATACTATTATAAAACGTACCTTTTTTCTCTTAGAGCCGAAAGTACCGCATTTTTATCTGGAGCTTTCCTGGTAACTTCTAGAGATTCTTCTTCCAAAATTGGGAAACTAAATAAGGACAAAATACAGAAAAAATTATTCTGGATTTTAGCAGTAAGTATATCACGAAATTTGCAATTAAGAGAAAATACACACAATTAATAAAATAGGAAACCAGACTCTTGGAGAAAATGGAATCTTTGTAGATCCACTGAAAGTTTATAGTATACGCGTATGTAAGACATTTGTTGACTCAGGAATATATATCTTCGAAAGGTTACACTCACCGTGAATTGTTAAATCTATGGGGGCTTGGGGCTGCAATTTTAACAGTAACAGGGCTGTGAACCATGTGAGAATTATTCTCATTTAAGATGGGTTTTTCGTGTCGGTTGAGACGAACCAAAGGCATCCATCCTGGGGATGATGGGGTGGGATATGGGAGGTTTTTAGGTTGTGGGCTGAACAGTCTTCCACCAGAAGCTGCATAAGTGCTCTTTAAAGGACTGGGATAAAAATAAAAATTGTAGATAAAACAAAATGAATAAGTAATGCATTTAACAAAAACATGAATTATGACAACATAGGAGTTACATTTCAAAAAGATCATTTCTTTATGGTAAGAAACAACTACAGAGATATGATAAAAGTATATTCAATTAAGATGAATGCTTCTATTTCTATTGGTGGAATTTTTAACATTACAATGCAATGAAATTATGCAAGGGTCAAGAGGAATAACTTCAAGCCCCATAATGGAACACATTTTAATAACATGTAAAACCACCTGTTTGATCTTTGTTGGATGCTTCCTTCTCGAGAACCAATGGCTCGTTTTACTCGTGGTAAAAATGGTGAAGACAGCAAAGGACTTGATAGAGATGTATTTGATTGAACAGATTTCTCAAAAGGTCTGGATCTCTGTGGACTACTTAAGTTGCCTAGTAAACTAGAATTCTCTCTATTTTCCCTCACAAAACTGTCCATTTTGTTAGCTTGTTTTCTGAATGGGCTACCCGTGTTTCCTATTGGTGCACGAGGTGTGACGATAGGTGAGCTTAGTGTAGTCGACCCCGCAATAATACTGTCGGAAAAATTTCCTCTCGAAACTCTCACGGTTGATCCAGATCCGGAGGTTTTTGACCTCGGCTTCCATAAACTCATCTTTGATTTTTGCTCTCCAAGTTTTCCCTGTTGTCCCAATTTAGGTGGTGTTTCCCAACCTTCAGTTAGGATGTCCTGGTCGTCTATTTCTTCATTCAAACCAAACAAACTTTCTTTGTAGTCGTTAATATCAAAAGGTTCATAACTGTTAAAACAGATCACCGCAGTGGCAATTAAAATCAAGCCAAATTCAAAGCCAAATAACAAAGCGAATAAAATTAAAACAGCTACAAACAATAAAATTTTGTTTGTAGGCAACATTTTAAATGTCTACATGATAAAAACAAGGTAAAGTCAATCTTAAAATTCACACTTTCGTGAACGAACGATGTTTCACATGTTCAGAATTCATAAAAGAGCCCATCGGCCGGAACTTTAATTTATTTAACTTTCCCGGCGAAGATCAGAAAATCCTCTCGTTTTATTGGCTAAAATTAACAGAGTGAATATGGTTGGAAAAGGCCTGAATTTTGATAAAATTTAACTTAGATGATGAGTTGAAAGTAACTTACATGTATTGTTGACTGTCATCAACATCTAACCATTCCACTGGCCTGGGTTTCCATTTTTCATGGCACTAACCTGTCGCCATCCCCAGCCTACAAAACCGATTGGATAATTGCTAACCGGAAGTGGCTTTAGTGCGCCTCTTTTGAAATGTTTATTTTATGAGGAGACTGTCCACAGAGAATCGTATGTATAAAACCAATTGCTTGTACGAATATTTTTTAAAATTCTGTCACATGCTAGTAATTAAGAATGTTGATCTAATCTGTAAATTGATACGGCAATCTTTTGGTTTCCATACTTCTAAAATTTGGGAAACCCGTTGTTTGTTACAACAACAACAGAGTTTTTTTTTTGTTTTGGTTTTTTCTTCTTAAAATGATCAGATTATTACCATGTTTTTCTTTGCTCAACTGGAATGGAGCTTACTACAGTGCTCCCGACCAGGCTTGTAAAACGTGCTATTTGATTTGCTGTGTGTGGTTGTTCCAAAAAAAATTCATAATTTCATTTCTAACAAATTTAGAGGAACTGGAAATGGACGGAATTTTAATTCAACTAAAATTCAAAATGGTTCATAGAAGCTCAAAATTTCCACACCTAAACAGCAAGCTTATGCGCATGTTGTAATGTGTGTGAACGTCTTTCTGAGATTTCTAAATACATGAACACAGGGCTTGTGATGAGAGGCGAGTGATCACTCACGCGCGCCTCACACTCGCCTAAAATATCAAAATGGCGAGTGCGTGACCACTCGCCTGAAAAAAAAATTACATTTCAAAATAAAATCTATTCCTTACAAGTTTTTTCCACAACTGGGAAAATTTTCAAAACTGTCCACCTTAAAAATCCAACGTAAAAGATAAAATGCATGTATAGCTCATTTAATAAAGTTGTAAAAACTCATCCGGCCAATTCGCAGTTTGCTACACAACTAATGTTGACCGTGCGATCGAGACAGGCGAGGCCGCTCTCCGCACAGCTATGCTTCCTAAACCGTATAACGCGATAAGCGTACCTCTGCATTGGCACCGAATCAAAACTGCTTTAAATCGGAATGGGTTTATTACGGTGAAAAACTTATTTTGTATATTATTTTCGTAGAAACTGTATCAAGAAATTGTCAACTCTATCTTTTTTTTTCCGATTTTCGTTATTAAATAACTTCGAAGTTTACATAAGGTTACGACAACGGCAAGCAGGTTGACGATATGTAAAATTAAAATGTCTATCGCCGTACGCACTGCTACACGCCTACAATGAGGGTATCTGTTGAAAGCTACGGCCGTAGACTCGCACTGCAATGACGCGCTTCGACGTAGTACTCCAGTAGAAGTTTCTGTAGTCTAACAATATAAGAGCTTTTACGTTTTAGACAAATTTTAGGTAGCATATTTTTTAAGTTATGGCTAAAGGTAAGCCAGTTGAGGTTTCCACATAATTAGGATGGGAAGAAGAACTTACCATCGGTTTCCGAATTTATAATAAAAATTAATATAACTTATATTATAACTTGTCTTAAGGAAGAATATAACAACGCGATCAACAAATCGTATCTATGTGACTTACATTTTTTGTAACATTTGCGCCAGAAATTGGCATAAAATCAAAGCCCATCCATCATAATAAAAAAAGTCTGACATTGTAATAAATTAAAGTTTTCAGGCTTTTTTTTACATGGACACCACTCGCCTGGTAGAAACCAAGGTGAGTGTTTTAACACTCGCGACGACTCGCCTGACACTAAATTTGCCTTCATTTTGCTCACCGCAAGGCCTGTGAACATGTAAAGTATTGCAGACTTTTGCAGTGGTAAATTAGAAAACAAAAAAAGATCTTTTAGTTGTTTTCTCATACATTTTTACAAACACCGTTGTATCCATAAAAATTCTATTAAACGAAACATATGGACAATTAGAAACCTGTCTTAATTTTAGACCAGAATATTTTCCCTATGCTCGTGTGTTTTAGTGTTCATAAATATATATATATATTATATATGGACAGAGCTTGTTGTACATATGACATCTATCCTTGATTTCAGTCTTCACCCCTCCGACAATAAGAGGGTAACTGGTCATGGAGCAGGAAAAAAAATTCAATTGCTTCACATTTGAATTGTAACAGCAATGTTAAGTGATTAGTCTTTGTACAAAAAAACTTCCTGTAAATTGTGAGATAATTTTATCTTAATCTTAACAGTCCCGATTTACGTTGTGTTCTGATTTAGGGAAAGCGACAGAGGATTTTGATCAGTTTCGCCCCCCGTTTCAGAGCATTTAATTTGTAATCACTCCCGTACTCTCATATAGTATTAAATTCTTATTGTGACCACACCAATATTGAAAGCAAAAATCCTATGTTTTGAAGAATGACTCAACCTGCTCTGACTCCGAATTAGCCCATCGAATGAAGCATATCCCAATTTTATATGACGTAACTAATGGGTACACATAACTTTTAAAGCCTGGTTGTACAATGTCATTTTGAAGGTGTAAAATACGCTGATACGCCTGGAGCGCGGAAAACATTCTTAGGCCAAACATTCTGATATGAACATACATGTATTTCAAAACCTAAAATATTCTTATTTAATGTCAATAAATTAAATTCACCAAATATCACATATTTAAGATGACAAAAACTACTTGGATTGATTGATTGATTTTTTATGCTGAACTTATATTCTGTGGGGAATACAGTGATAGCTTAAATATTATGTAAGTGTTGATAGGCTGTGAGATGGAGTGACGTGGACCGAAAAGACATTAATCGAATTCCGGACCTTTTGTGCATGTTATTTAGAAACCTGTTAAACAAAAAATTCTTCACGATTCTCGCTGATTCATTTAGACTTCAGTCATGTGTAACGTTAAAACTGAAAGGGCGCATTAAAAAGCTCGTTTACTTGCTAGTGAGAAATTATTACCAAACATCATCATGGTTCTCCTAATTTCCATAAAAGGTGCACTCTCCATTCTTCAGGACTTTTTTACTTTACAAGCAGCACATATGCGATTGAAATCTGCCTCTGAGTAAAAGAACTCGAGAATTATCAATAAAAGTAAAATACAAACAATGACGGGCAGAATGCCAAAGCTAAACTAAAAGGAAGCCTCTGTGAATGTTGATAGATAAGCTCAACTTCAACTTTTGACAACAGCCGCCTATTTGCTTGGGGCAAGTTGCGGAAGGCTTATGCCATTTCCCATGCCTAGATGTTACGTTCAGCGTCACACATGATTACTGAATTTCTCAGTAAATATGCACAGATCGGCTTATTGCAGCTAATATTGATGAGCGTAACAAAAATTTACTGATCATTCAGTTTACCAAGACGGCCTATGCTGTTCTTGAATTCTTGGTATTGTCCTAAAAAAATGTTTTAATTTTTAGGCTTGTATAAAACACATTGCTTGTACATTGTAACCCTTATCTCCGGTCCACCTGGACGGGTGTCTGGCTAACCCTATGACCTATCCATATGTACCTTGTAATTTGCACAGTTGCATTGTAGTTTTAAAAATCACCACAATGTATAAATTCATGTCTGAGTGAAGCTGTACTTGTTGAAGAACTGGAAAAGACTCCAAAAATTTAACTTCCTATCCCTGTTTGAATTGACTTCCATTGGGCTTTGCTTCGAGTTTTTCAACAAGTTCAGCCTTACTAGAATCAAAAACATAGATTTATACTCCAGGGTAAGTTTTCAGAACTATGTATGCATATCATGATACATGTATGTGCACTGGTCATTCAGCGGCATCGTTTTCTTTCAGTTCTTTGTTCCCTTTTGTTTCTATAAATTGAAAAAAAGAAAGCATCTTGTCTGTCAACCGGTATGATTTCCCTGAAAGCTGCTTAAACTGTTGTATCTATGGCCTACTGTTTACATGCATTCATACACGTACTTCATGAAATAGTGTTGAATTTGGTCAGAAGAAAATATGTGAATTATAAAGTTGTTGAAATAAAAATCTAATTTTATTCAAATGCTTTAAAAATGTGGTCTAATTCAGCAACACATACAGTATTTTGAGGGCTTTTTATTACATTAAAAGGCTTGTGAGAAATGATACAAAACGGTATATGAATGATATAATTTACTCTGCTTTTCAAATTGGCACACTAGGAATTTTCTACAGAAGATTATCTGGCACCTCAGTTAATAACAAATAATGTCTTGCAGTATTACATTACGTACTGTTACGTACTTGGTGCATTGTAGGTTTTCATTTAAAGTATAAGTGTGATAAAACATATTATTATTTATACTGTAGGAAACGAAAATGGCTCAAGAATTTATGATTCCTGTGACCCGTGATGACCTACTTAATAAGACGGGGGTGAATCAGTTCTGTGTGGAGGAGATTCTCCCTATTAGACTCATTTCTGGAGCACTACAAGGTAAGATACCAGACTGCCAGTGGATAAATAGGGTTCAAATGTCCAGGTATTTTTTTTAAAAAAAAGACACTCAATTTTCAAAAATGGCAAAGTCACAAAACTCACTTTTTTCCCGCAAATCGGCAATGTAAAAATGTTACAATTTTTTTTTTTACAATCTTTTAATAGTATGAGGGACAAATACTAATCACCCAAGCCATACAATAGATATTAAAGGATTTAATCGTCGACTTAAAGTCATAAATAAATCACATGTATTTTAAAGCTGGTACAGCAACATCCATGTAATTGTAAAAAAATAGAACCAATGAATTAGAATACCATGCGAGGATCTGTCCCTCCTATTCTGGTTACGCTGGTTTCATTATTTTCAAAGACAATGGGTGCTTGTCATATCATTGTCTCCCAAGTTTTGTATCAAATATGACCAGCCCCGATAGCTCAGTCGGTAGAGCGTCCGCTTCAGGCCTGGGAGATCCGGGTTCAAGCCTGGTTCGAGTCAGACCAAAGACTTTAACAGTGGTAGTTGTTACTGCTTCGCTTGGCGCTCAGCAATAGGAGTTAGAGCAGCGACTGGTTGACCCGGTGTCAGTATACTGTGACTGGGTGAGGGGGCTTGCTGGTTGTCTTCGGCAAGTCGTCTCGGTGAGACAGCACCTAAAAGAGCGGTGGAAATCCGCCCTGTCACAAGGAGACAACGTCTTCATATAACCGAAATACTGTTGAGCAGGACGTAAAACCACAATCACTCACTCACTTGTATCAAATATGGAAATGAGTTTTTTCTGCTCTTAGTATGTTTCCACCTTCACAATCACATGTAGGGCCGGGGGGATACGCCATCCTCTGATGGCTCTTGTTTAATACTGTCAACAGGATGATGATTTTGTGTTAATTTTCTTTGTAGATTTAAAAAGTGCCTCGAGGTCTAACAGAACATGTGTGGCATTGGATCATTTTGATACGTTATTTAGTGTACTTTGGTGAGTGAAATATGTTAAATAATCAATGTGTAATTATTACATGTCTACAATCTGCATGTTATTTGGTGTCTTTTACTTTAAGAACTCATTTTTGGTTTGGTTCCTTAAATACATATTGAAACTGAGTTTAATCACAAAAGGAATTTTGCTTGAAAATTATTGAGGCACTTTTTTTATACAAAGAAGGCTTGCGTGGCCCAGTTATTAGATCGTTAAACACAGAATTATTAAAACCTTTCAACTATGAATTCCGTCAGTTCCAAATATTTGTCACTAGTATCCACTTAACATGTGTGTATGTTATACACAGTACTTGGATGATATGGAAAGAAGGTTTAAGGTTTCTTATAACTGAGGGACTACTATTTAAAAAGCCCAGTTTTTACCCCTGTAAATCTTGCTGATTTGGTATATTAGTGAAAAAGATATAATCAAAATTTATGGAACATAGATAAAGGGTAGATAACATTTAATATATTTGCAAACATTTCTATATTATATTTGTGAACACTAAAACACACGGGCACAGGGAAAATCTTCTGGCCTAAAATAATTATGGAGACAAGTTTCTAATTGTGTTAAAAAGAGGACCTTTATACCCCATCAATTCTTTTTATAAACTAAACCTATGATATTTCATTAGGTTGACAACTGACATGAGCTTAGCCTTGGTCAGTAGAATTTTCTGAAATCCTTTTGTAATACATTGAGGATGGTTACGCATCTTAACTATGGCAAGAGCATCGCTAGACTGAGATTGAACCCCATAAATTTTGGTCAAAATGGTTTTGAACAAATGGTTATAAACTCCATCTCACAACCTATAATTAGTTATAACAAACAACATGGTTATAAACTATATCTCATAAACTACAATCAACAAACAATACGGGGCCTGGGTGGCTCAGTTCGCAGAATGATGCTTTGGGTTCGACACAACCCTCCCATAACTTGCGATCTGGAGAAAAAATTCAGAGGGTGTTTTTGACTCAATTACTTGTGCAGAAGAGTTGCGAAATACTCGCCAAAACCCTGGTGTTTCTTTCTATTAAACCTTACACAGATTGATAGAATGGTACATTTAGATTCTTGTTTGCGATGGTTTTTAACTGAAATTATTTCACATTTTGTTTTGTAGTCTCCAGAAAGATGTCAGTCCAGACAGAAAGGAGGAAGCCTGGAATTCATTAAGAAAATGTAAATATTTTTGAGAAATTTTTCTATTCAATTCTTTTTACAATTTCATGTCTGGAGGGCCACGGTGGCTCAGTTGGCAGACGGATAGTCTTTCAGTTCCACATTTCCGATCAAATGAGTCACTGGTTCGAACCCCACTCAGTCCAGGAAAGATGCAATAATTAGTATACTTCAACTGGGAGTTTCTCCCACTAATTCTGCCAACACCAATCACTGATTGCCGATTTAGCATCACATACCCTTTAATTTCATAGAAAAATGACATAACGCTTAAACAGTATTCTCATTATTTTTGGGATAGTACTTTCTTGAAAAATGGCAAGAACAGCCAAAAGGACTAGCAGATATAAGCATTCACGGAAAACTTACCCAGTCCTTGTTTCTTCCTGGTCCATCATTGTGATTTACAGCAGTGGTTCTCAAACTTGTCAAGCTCATCGCCCCCTTGAGTCTGTTTGCTCATAGCCGTTGCCCTGCCCCCCCCCCCCCCCCCCTTTACACACACCAAGCCTTTCATTAGTACACTTATATGCTTAGTCACTACAGCTATGCAATATGCACTTCCAAGGAATGTCGTGCAGAAATTAGAATACTTTCACTAATATCACACATTCATTTTTTGGTGTTTTCTTCATGTTTAAAATGTTTGACTCGCTCATATGGTCATCTGATTTTTTTCTCTATGGAAACAAATTTTCTTGCATTTTCGGCGTAATTAAAATGATATTACTTCAGAAACAGTAAGAAACAAAGAGATAAAAAAACGTCACTCTTACCAAGTGCATGTAAATAGATTCTCAAATAATTGAAATATAAAAGTTTTTAAAAATTATTGATGCACTTTATTCAGTTTTTCACAGATTAGGCAAAATGGCAAGCTGGGATTGTGCTTTGAAGGCACAAAACCAAATTTCAAATAGCTGTACTGTCTGCATTTTTTCTTTGCGCTTGTCTCGTCTGCCATCCTTGCAAGCAAGGTATTTCCTTATGCTGGCCGTTGTCCACTTCATTGTTATTTAAATTAAGATGCTGACTGAAACATACACTGCTTTTATGACTGTTGAATGTAGCAATCTGGGAAAGTTGTTTCAATTGGTATAAAGTTAACAAAATTCAAGTGTGCGAATACTAGTTCCTTATGCTTCGATGTCAAAAGCTATTTAAATTTTAGAGCAAAACATGCACCTTTCTTTGCGACAAAAGCGTTCAAAATGATCAGATTGGATGGAATGGGTACCTTGTATTCTTTACACTGTAGAAAGTCTAGCTTATATTGATTTTTGGCAGATTACAAGTAAATATTATCTATATTTTAAAATGTTGTGTGTGGCACTGATCATTGCCCCCTTGATAGGCCTCATCGCCCCCCTTTCAGGCCTCATCGCCCCCCTTTCAGGTTTTTTTTGTTTTTATCGCCCCCCCAAGGAGGTCTCATCATCCCCTGGGGGGCGATATCGCCCACTTTGAGAAACGCTGATTCACAGTGTATTTGCTAATTCTCTAACAAGACTAGACTGCCTGCCTATAAAGAGCCTAAAACTTTTTGTTTACATATGTGTTTGAATATATATGTTTCCTATGTTGTTTTCCAGTATGTGTTGTTCATTGTAATGAACTGATGGTTGTACTAGAAGACCCCCAGCTGTCTCCTTCCACCAGACAGCATCACCTACTACTTTTGAAAATGACAATCTACCTTTTGTGTCAGTACATAGAGATGTTTGAGGCTGAAGATACCAAACCCAGCACAACACAACTAGCTGGACCTAAGGTATGTGGCTTGGGTATGCAATGGGGTGCCAATTTAGTTATCTGACAAGCCATTCTTTTAAACTGACCTCAGCTTTCAAAATTCACACACTAATATATTTTCTGATTATTAAGACAAATTTACAGTTTAAAGTTCAAGAAGAAACTAAATGAACTTTAAAATATATATTGAGCCTGTGGCCTGTGTGAAACGTATGTGTTTGCGAAATGTAAACAAAATTTAAATAACTAAGATGCACATTAATTCATTCTCAGACTGTTACTTATTCTGTTACTTATATACAATGGTAAAACCTACCTAATTGATACTTGTATTACTAAAAAGCTTGAGAAAATAACCAATAATTTCTCAATTTTGTTTTGATGGAAGTGTATGGAAATTCTGGCAGCCCATGCCACTACGAGGAGCTTAATCACTCTCCCACAGTCTTAAAATAACTTGGTCAGCACTGAGCAGAAAAAATTCTGTGACAAACTTACTTACAGAACTGTAAGGCCTGATTGAAATAAGTATATCCCTCCTGCATTTCCATGTTGTGTTAGAGGCCTCCGTGGCTCAGTAGGTAGAGCGTTGGATGCTCAATCCGAACAGCCTTCTACCAATGGATCACATGTTCGAATCCCACTCAGTCCAAAAAAAATTGAAAAAGTGTCCTGACTGGGATGGTTGCCAACGGAAGGTTGTGGGTTTCCTCCTGGCATAGAGCCCGGTTCCCTCCCACAATAAAACTGGCAACTCCGCCATAAAAGCGCGCAACCAATCAATCCACCATGTTGTGCTTGTAGGGTCGTGGTAAGAAGAAACAATCCAGTGGGAGTATGACCCTTAACTGGGAGCTTGAGAGAGACCTTGGAGTACAGGTTTTATTACAGACAGTTCAGTTACCTCTGTGTCGACTGTGGGATCCACCTATTCCAGAAGAAGACTTTGTAAAGTAAGTGAACATTAACAAGCCGTTTTTGTTCCAAAATCCATTAGTTCTACTGATCTGTTTAACGTAATACACAAATAGTGTAAACCCTCAAAACGCCAGCTTCAGATCAGATTTACTCCATATTTTAGCGTTTATTATATCTCCTGATAGTATAATAAATCTGGAAAAATCTAGTCAGTATGAAGCTGTCGTTTTTTCGGGTTAACACTACTTGTGTATTAAACAGTTTGTGGGAAACCAGGTATCCATGATTTACAATATATTTATGCCATGAGTAGCGAAATAATGGAAATTAATACATCCAGATGGCCAAAGTAAAGTGCAGGATTGGCAGCCCTTGTGGCTGCAGCATACATTTTGTAGTCTCAAATGGCAGCACCCCTCTGACTTATCCGGTAGGCCTGCAGATGCTGTTAAACTCTGTATGGCTGTATGCCACTTTTTAGCTGATATAGAAGTGGCATGCTAGGCGAGATATTAATTGCCAACTTCAATCAATCTTTCCTTTCAAATAACTGAGCTGGAGCCTGTTTCACAAAACGGCTTAGATGTATTTTTTTGCGTAATTTTCATACTCACGTATCTCTACAGTATGGGTTGCTATGGCAGTTACATGAAAACTTACGCTATGCCGCTTTGTGAAACAGGCTCTTGAGCTTTATTTTTGTATCCTCACTAATGATTATGTCTTTGTTGTTTTTGTTTTTCTCAGCTTAGTCACCTGTTGTTGTTACAAGTTACTAGAGAACAGCAATATTGGACGTCACAAGGACACGAGGGAACTCCTCTCCAGAGTTCTAGCTGTTATGGTGAAGAAATATAACCATTCTCTGGGTAAGGTGCCGATAATTCATTTAACAAAAAAGTTTCCTCTCCCAATTAGCCTGTAAATGTCTCCATACACATTGTTACTTAAAGGTAAAGGTAGAGATCAATTCAAAGGGGAGTAACTCGTGCTAGACATTTTGAGGCGATTTGATTGGTCAATGGTTGTAATTTGGAGTATGAAACTTGGACTTCCTCTTTTTGATGTGACTTGCTAACAGTATGTTGCATAAAAATCAGACTGACTTCCCTTTTCACATTGTGTGATTCAATTGCATGGTACAAGTCAGTACTACAATGGCACCATGAGAACAGGCCTTAAATAAATCTGGCCACAGGCATCTTCTCCAGCCAAGATAAAACCTACATGTCTCAATTCGCGTTTTACCTTGGCGGACTACTCAACTCAAACCCGCAAATCGCACAGCTCGTTTTGATTGGATGCGAATAAAACTTCTCGCAGCTAATCAAAACCTTGGGCACTTACACTGAAAATAACGTAATTGCGGCTGTCTTCACCTTGACATTTTGTGTAACGAGTGCTGATTGGCCAAGACTCTGTAAGTATAGGAAAGACAACTCTTACATTCCCACCAGTGGGCGCTGTTCGATTTATGGGTTAGAGTGGAGTAGTCCGCCAAGGTAAAACACGGAATGGGGACATGCAGATTTTAACTTGGCTTGCGAAGATGGGCCACAGGTAATATGAGTAAAACTAAGTGCATAATTAAATAGTTGTCAATTGATAGTTTGAGTTTAATATAGCATATTTCTGTTGTTTTTACAGGTGCCAGTTTGAAGATAATCCAACTGTTACAGCACTTTGAGCACCTGGTCGTCCCATTAGCTCATACCGTGGAGATGTTTGCCTCAGAATTTGGTGTGAAATCTGTTGTAGCTGAGATTATGAGGTATTTATGGAAATCAAGAAAACTCTGTCACATATGATACTGAAATTATTCTTCCTTGTTTTGTTTTTTTTTCTCCTGCTGGGACTCAATGAATTTTGAATAAATTTTTCCATGAAGGAAGTGTCCAATTTTTTTTCCATGTTAGAAATGCTGAAACCACCAAATGCTAAAAATACCTGTAATAACTTTTAGAGGAGCTGTTACCTTTTAATTTTAATTTCTTAAGTTAGAAGGAATTCTTGGTCTGCAAAGCGACTCAGTCCAGCCCAAGTCTTTGATTGATGGAATGTTCAAATCCCACTCAGACCAAATATAATTATAGTTTATACACATTGTTAGTGTGTTTTTGACCTGGACGCCCTATGTGGAGGAGTTACCAAATTATCCCCGATGGTGGAGGGGTGGGGTTTCCTCCGGGCAAAGAGCCCAGATTCCTTTAAAACTAAATGCCACAATATAAGTGAAATAATCACTTTTCTAAACTTATGTGTATATATTTGAGAAAAGTCATTTTTCTTTTTAACAACAGGGAAATTGGTCGTATAGACTCTAAAGACTTAGCACGGGATACGTCTGGGACCAGGTCATATGCCAGTTTCCTGTTGGAGTTAGCTGATCGAGTTCCCGACATAATGTTACCAAGTTTAAGTGTAATTCTTGGTCATCTGGATGGGGAGGTTAGTGTCTAAGGCTTCATCCGTAGAGGTTTTATTTGAATTTTTTTTTTTTTAATTGCTGTAAAATTCGTTTTTCATGGATTTTAATTCTTATAATAAATTAACAAATGCTCTGGATTGTTGAAAACTTGACATTTGATTGAAAATACCTGCTTTTTGGAGGAGATGCCCATTTTAATAGTCCAACATGTATATATATATATTTATGAACACTAAAATACACGGGCACAGGGAATACCTTCTTGTCTAAAATAGCCATGGAGATATATCTATTTACGGTGGCTTGAATAGGACATGGAATCCTTTTTGTTTTAAACTTTTTTTTTAGTTTCAAATTATTTTTTTAGTTTTAAATCTTTTTTTTTAGTTATGAATCTTTTTTTTTTAGTTATGAATCTTTTTTTTTAGTTATGAATTTTTTTTTTATTTACGGATTTTTTTTTTCTTTTCAAACTTTTTTTTTAGTTTTAAATTTTATTTTTAGTTTTGAATTTTTTTTTTAGTTTAGAATTTTTTTTAAGGGGGTTTTCACCCAGGTGGAAAGTCACATGACTTTCCTTCCTGGTGATAAGTCATGTGACCAAAAATAAAATAGCTGCCAGCTCTCCGCAAGCCGCTTTTTGGTAGGACACATCAACGGTGTGAAACAGCTTTGGAAATTGCATGCGTGATCCGATTTCTATATGTAAATACAAAAAAGAATATCGAAGCGCCCCTTACGTCCCCGATCTTTATAGCTCCACACACAGCTGGCAGCTATCGTGTTATTATTGTCGGTCGCATGACTTATCACCAGGAAGGAAAGTCACGTGACTTATCACCGGAGTGGATAGTCATGTGACTTTCCACCTGGGTGAAAACCTCCCCCCTAAAAAATTCAAAACTGAAAAAAAAGTTAAAAACTAAAAACAAAATTTTAAAACTAAAAAGAAAGTTTGAAACGAAAAAAAAAATTCATAACTAAAAAAAATATTCATAACAAAAAAAAAGATTCATAACTAAAAAAAAATAAATTCAAAACTAAAAAAAAAGTTTCAAACAAAAAGGATTCCATGTCCTATTCAAGCCACCGTATCTATTCCTGTTTTTTTTTTTTTTTTTTTGGTCTGTCATTTTTTCTCACTTGCATTGTATTTCCAGTGTTACTCGATGCGTAATGGTGTATTGGGTGTAATGGGAGAGATCCTTATCAAAGTTCTAACTCGAGAGGATTTGGACAGCAAGCAGAAGGTTACTCGAGATCAAATACTTGATAAATTGGAAGATCACGTTCACGATGTCCATGCATTTGTCAGAAGTAAAGTCTTACAAATCTGGCTACGAATTGTGAATGAAAAGGTATGTCATCTTTACTACCTATATTTACTTCTATCAAAGTTTCTCACAATACAGTTTAAAGGCTGGGCTTTAGCATGCAGATGTATGCTACAGTGAAGACAACAAAGTCTATAAAAGATCATTCCGCCTAAGATGGGGTAAAATTTACTTCTGCCATTCATATGAAATAAATTAATAAGTAGGAAGTATCTGCACACTGCAAGGAAAAAATAAAGTTTCGTGTTTGTCTTTATGTAAGTTTATTATTTGTTTAATTTGCCTGTTTCAGTGTTTGCCATTGCCCCGTCAAGAAAACCTGGCTGGTCTGGTGATTGGCAGACTTCAGGATAAATCCAGTCAAGTTCGCAAAAATGCCATACAGCTTATTACTACTCTCCTCAAGAGCAACCCTTTTGCTGCTAAGGTAATACAGTTGTTGTATTTTAACGGAGTGGGATGGTACAATTGTATGTGGTCTGGAGCACTTTGTGGTTCTAATTAAGCCAAAACACATTGGACAACTCATACTATATTGTACATGATGGTGTATATTTATGAGCTTTCGAGAGGAGCTACAATAATCTTGTAATATCTGATGATGAGAGTAGCATCTCACGAAGGCTCATAAATATACACCATAATGTACAATATAGTATGAGTTGTCCTATGTGTTTTGGCTTTAGTAAAACCACTTCATAGTAAAACATGAGGAAGCTTTACAATCTCATTCATGGCATAGATTTTGAGGGGTCCTCAATGGCTCAGTTGGTTAGAGTCAGAGTCCCTCAGTCCGGCACACGCACTCCATTGATCCCATAGTGATCAAATTGAAATTGTGGGTTACTTTTTTGTGCCCACACCA
This sequence comes from Lepidochitona cinerea, assembly GCA_963971465.1. NCBI lineage: Eukaryota > Metazoa > Mollusca > Polyplacophora > Chitonida > Tonicellidae > Lepidochitona > Lepidochitona cinerea. Next base: position 12,704,520 of record OZ020560.1, on the reverse strand, counting down.
TGTAACCATGTACTCAAATAATGTTGAATATTTTTATACATAAAGTCTTTATTGAGCTTGGTAAAGGGTTATGGTTAAAACTTCAAATCTGTTAAAATATAGGATTTTTGATGAAATCAGAACATGAATTAAATGAGAAGTTGTTCCTTTGATGTTTCAGCTGCCACTGGAAGAGCTCCAATTAAACTATGAGAAAGAAAAGTCTAAACTGGATGAATTGATGCCGGACTCTGTGCCTGTTGAACAAGACGGTATACCTATATCTTCTCTAAAAGTTTCCGTTTTCTTACAGATTAATCTAGGCTTTAGCCTTGGGACATTGGTGGCTGCATCAAAAGAGTGACAGTCTCTCATGTCAACACAGGCCTTTCATCGCTGGTTTCAATTCCCTTTAGTGCAAAGAAATTTTTTGAAATTCTGTGTTTTTCGCTTAATCGCCCCGGGTGGTCTCTGTAGGTCAGGTTTACCTCCACGCAAAGAGCGCGGTTTCCTTATGCACTAAACTTGGCAAATCCACCATACAAGTGAAATAATCTCAAGTGTGTTGTAAAACAATAATCAATCTAGAATAGTTTTCTTTATCTTACAGAATATCCTCTGCCTAGACAGATGTAATTTGGGTCTTTATATGAAGAAATATTCTTACAAGATAACATATTCGTGCATAAATATGATTTCTCCGTACCCTCAAACCAATAAATTTAATTATTTATTTCTTAATTTTTCTTTTGATCAGAAGCTTTGAATGAAAAAGATGTGACTTTGTGGGAAAACATTGCCACCAAACTAAAGAGTTACTTTAAGGGAAGTAAATCTGACGAGAATGAAGGAGATCCGGATACAAGTGAAGATACCAATGAAGATATTCAAATAACTGATGAAGACACTCCTATAAGGTAAAGCTTAACCGAAAGTAAAATGCAGCTTATACCTTCTTGATTGGTTGTTTCTGTAGTTTGAATCTTGAAATATAATGTTTGTTATCTCTACTTCAAGAATAACTTCCCTTAATATTGCATTGAGTTTTGAGCATTTCTCCATTTTTTTTATGGGGGCCTCGGTGACTCAGTCGGTTAGAGTGATAATCCCACACAGGCAACGCCACCATATAAGTGAAATAATCTTGAGTGCAACGTAAAACATAAATCAATCAATCCATTTCTGTTTGTAAACAAAAATTTAGTCACAGCAATGCACACTATTTTGTAAGTATTATATTTTCAGTGTTGCTGAAAGACTTTGTAACCACTTAGAAAAAGAGGAGTTTAAAGATGTTGTGACCATATTAGGAATTGCCAGAGAGGTGTGGCCAGAACACCCATATTTTAAACTGACCAATCAGAATGAAAGGTATGCTATTCTTTAAAAAGTATGATTTGTGAAATATTTTAGTTTACTTGAACCTGTATGCTTCGAAGATAATCTTTTAAATTGCATAAGCTATGGAATTGTTGATATTTTTTCTGTTCCAATGAAATCAAGAATTTATTCACTATTTTCACAAGAAATGTAAATTAGAAGCTTTTTAGTCAGTGAATTCCAGGTGATGTTCTTGTTTCTATTTTTATAGTTTGAAGAGTGACGCTGACGAAGATGAAGAGAATGATGGGGAAGCAGAAGAGTCTGATACAGAGAATGTGAACCTGACAAATACAGTAGAAACATTAAGAACCGTCTTCCTGGGTGGGTGCTCAGCGCTTATTCTGATTAATAACGACAGAGGGATAGTCTCTCAGTCGTACACAGGCCTTCCATTGATGAGAAAGGCATCTGTGGTCCAGTTGGTTATAGTGATCGTCCCTCGGTCCCACACAGGCCATCCATTGATGAGCCGCAGTTTCAAATCCCACTCAGTCTTAAGAAAAAATTTAAAAAATGTTTTGAGTGGATTTTTCATCAATCGCCTTTCTTGGAAGAGTTGCCAGGTACTCCTCAGGGTGACCTCGCCCACTTAAACTGGCTACGTCGCTATATAAATTGAATAATCTTGTACGCAAAAAACATCTGATTTATAACAGCACGTGGGAATTCTCCCACAATTAGTGTTGTTTGTTTTTAGATATCATTTGCAGTAATCTATATCAACAAGTATGTCATATATCTCTTAAAATATATCTGTTTTTGTAGAAACTTTATCTTAAAAACTTTAATATTTTTCAGACTTCAAGCGATCTCGTTTGATGTCAGCATCTGATGTGGTAGAACAGCAGGAACAACGGTTATCTCAGGCCACGGAGTCCGGTGTGGTTAACGAGATCAGTAAACAACAGGTCTTAGTACAGTACTTAAAGGTAAATTCATTCTCACATTTCTATTTCTTCTTCATAAGGTCGCGATAAGACTGAAATAATATCGAAAGTAATGTTAAATCTTTTTTTAATCACTCACCTTTCATAAGGTAAGGGTGTCATATTGGTTTTGTAATATATCAACCTTTGATGGTGGCTAGGAGCGATAAGAAGTTCTGAATTTGATCTTCACTTTAAATCTAGTTTTTGGCCATACTACTTTTGTGATATGGAATATTGTAAACAGTTTTTGAAGATTAAAACATTGTCTTGGATTACCGATCTGAAAACTGTTTCGCTAAAAGATTGATTGATTGTTGGGTGTTTTACGCCACGCTCAAGATTATTTCACTTATATGGCGGCTTTACCAGTTCTATTGTGGGAGGAAACTTTGCTCTGTGCCCGGAGGAAACCCACGACCTTCCGCTGGTAACTGGCAACAATCCCACATAGGTCGTTAGAGTAAAAACCCAGTCAGGACTGAGTGGGATTCAAACCTGCGACCCATTGGTGGAAGGCCGTTCGGATTGAGCGTCCAACGCTCTACCTACTGAGCCACGGAGGCCCCTTCGCTAAAACAAGCTGGTATACCTACATGTAGAGTGTTTTACATTTCTCTTTCTTATAAAATATTTACATACAAAATGTGCTTCTATTTTTCAGGATTCTATGACATTTGCATCTCAAGTTCAGCAAGCCTTGCCGTTACTCTGTCAACTTCTGGCCTCAAAAACCGTCTCTGATATTTTAGAGACCATTGAGTTCTTTGTTGCTGGTTTTGAATTTGGAGTAAATAATGCCATAATCGGTGTGCGTAAAATGCTGGTGTTGATATGGTCCAAAGAAGCGGCTGTTAAAGATGCCATTGTTACAGCATATAAGCGACTCTATCTCACCCCACAAGGTGGCAATCAAAGGTAGGAAATATTGATATTTCTTTGTAAGGAATGCCCTTGAGCAGTTCCTAAATGTACACTATGTGATTGTTTGCCATGTGCTAAATGAAAGAGTATAGGGGGCGAGAATATCTTCAGAATTCCTCAAATTTCTTGTCACCGGCGCTGTCTTTGGACATGTGGCAAGCCTTACTCGTTTAATAAATGTGACGCTCAATTCTGACGCTTTACAATAAAACATGTCAATCAAAGTGAAATCTCAGGAAACTCTCAGACCCTACATGTATTCTCTTGAAAGTGAGCCTAACCTTTCTCCCAATAAACCCAGCACTATAGAAAACACAAAACAACCGACCAAATAAAAGCTGTATGGATTAATAGTTTACAAAACGTGTATATGATATAATCAGCATAATGTTGAGATGATTAGTTTTACAATTGCTTTTCTTCAACACAATCTGATAGATTCACAAATTAACACCAACATGAACTCTCAAATTGCTGTATTTCAGATCAAAAGCTTTGAGTATAGTGAAGAATCTAACAGCTTTAACATATGGAGCCACAGCTGGTGATTTGACCTCACTTGAACAACTGGTATTCTTACAACATATTTTATAACTTTTTATTCAAGATATATTATTAAATCAAACTCTTTGTTTCAGTTATGTTTGTGCTTCTTCTACTTTGATTACAAAAGTTGTAATTGAATAATTTTAAATTAAACTTAACAGAATCACGAAAGACGCAAATTCAAAAATATATGTTCTATGACTTTTGAATGACATTTAGAAGTAGGGCAAGGATTACACATGGACAATTTCTTGATTACTACTCCTGTAATTATTATGATGAAGCCTGATGAAGCTGGAGGTATATCCAGCGAAATGTCGTGTTTATTAAATACAGCAGTAGTAATCCAGAAATTGTCCGTGTCTTAATATATGTTCTGATTTTAGATTGGTGAATTTTATAAAAGTGGAGATATTGATGGTCATGTGATTCAGTTGCTATGGGAACGGTTTACTCTAAAGCAAACAACAACAACGTCTGATGAAAGTCGTGTTGCCTTGATGCTTCTTTCTATGATTGCTGGGTAAGATAATTAAAATAAAATATTCAAACAAAAGTCACTTATATCTATCAGAAAATGAATTTGAGAGAAAAAATGAATTTGATGAAAAAAATGTATTTGCTGAGAGACCCACTAGATTTTATGATGGTTATTGCTTCAAGTTATCATTTTCCGACTTAATTTACAAATATAGCGACCATTAATGAACACAGAATTAAGTTTATAGATTTAACCATTAGCATGTGGGCAAGGTAGGAATCGGACATATCTGGTTACCTTTTCTTCTGCAATTTCAACAAAGCAAAGATACATGAAGGAGTGTTGAAAACTTACTTACGATCTACATGAACATCTCAATTCAAGTTTCTGGCTGATCCTTACTAACTGTAAATACATGGATGCATTTACTAAGTACATGTACTAATTAATTTTCCTGAAATGCAAATTCCAAATTCAGCCCTCACACTAGCTTGTATCTTCGTATGTCTATACTTTCCAGTGCTGAGATGGAGATAGTAAAAAGTAACATTGATGTCTTGGTGACGGAAGGTTTAGGGCCAAGAGGTGAGACAGATTTCCAGCTGGCTCGAGATACCTGCCTTGTTCTTATGAAACTTGCACCACATAAAAGGGTAACTTATTTGTATTGACCTTTTTTTTTTCAGCTTGCAACGTTGACATTGTTAATAGAAGTTTGATCCTGATAAACAATGTCCTCTATGTTTATGGGGACTTTGAGTCCTGCAGTAACGGAACTTTTACTTTGTCTTTATATTGGATGCCTTTTACCAACCTTTTCATATTTTAGCTTCAGAATGATACTTATTGAAAAGTATCAATAGAGGGCTGGGTATAGGAAACCAATACTGTCTACTTCAAACTTTGAAGGGAAAGTAGATGACTTATAGTTACAACATTTAACTCCAAACAAACAAAAAATGATTTAATATGTACTCCTTCATTTTCCAATATTATTGCCAAAAAAAATTGGAAAATTTTCTGACTGGGTTTTCACTCGAACGACCTATGTGGGATAGTTGCCAGTTACCAGCGGAAGGTTGTGGGTTTCCTCCGGGCATAGAGCCCGGTTTCCTCCCACAATAAAACTGGCAACGCCGCCATAGTTGTGAAATAATCTTGAGCGCGGCGTAAAACACCAAACAATCAATCAACCAATATTATTGCATGGGCCCATGGTGGCTCGGTCGGTTAGAGTGATAGTCCCTCAGTCCCACACATGCCTTTCACACATGCGTCATAGGTTCAAATCCCACTCAGACCAAATAAAATTGAAAAAATTCTGGGTGGATTTTATTTTGATCGCCGTATGCGGCAGAGTTGCCATGTATTTGTCAAAGGCCTGGGCAAAAAGAGTCTCTGTTTCAATCAATGGAAGGTTAAATAGAGGAAATATATACTCTCTACCTCCAACTATGAAGGGAAACCAGGAATCCAGACAACCTTTTATATGCCTTATAAACAAAAACATTATTTCATCAACAACAATAGCAATTGCTCGATAGGATTATTGGTCGCTCCATGCAGGAGGTAAGACACCCAACAAAAAGTCTCAAACTTTTAGAGTGCTTTTCGTAATGTTTTGAGTACTTGAATTAGCAGAATTCTTACCATATTATTTATTTTCCAATTATTTAGCCATTCTCTATTAGTGTGTGTTTTTCTTCCTCAGTTAAAAGGAAGTGTTACAAGTGAACCATTCCGTCTACCTGAGACACATGATATGTTCAAACGTCTGGCAGATATACTTGTCACAGGTCAGTGGTCATCACATCCTAAACTCTTCTCTTATATTTTACATTCTTAATGGAGGAGTGAGGGAGGGGCTTTTATCTTTCTAGTTAATGCAAAATTCAATCAATATTTCTAATTAGCATTATTATTACTAAAAAAACCGGCCAGACCCTTACAACTCTCTTGTAACTGGAGCAATCTTCCACCAACAGGCTACAAGTTCAAATCCCACATATTCTTAAAAACAGTTGTCACTTTCAAGCTTTACTTCTGGCTGTTAATATTAGTTGATAAATACTATTAGATTATTTCTCTGCATTTTCAGGGTTTTTTTTGTGAATTTATCTTGTTTATCTTTTATGAAGTTTTGTTAGTCTTCTTATATATTTGATGATCTAACAGACAAGACTATTACTAAATGTAAGGTAATTCTAGTTATTGAATGAATTTATCTTGTTTCTTGAAGTTTTGTAAGTCTTGTGAATTTGATGATCTAACAGACAAGAATGTAACTGAATGTGATGTATTTCTATTAGATTAGCTACAACAACATTTATAACATGACTTCAGAAACTGAACTGAAACTTAAAGTATTGAACTTACTATTTCTTGCTCCAAATTATAGGTGTGACAAATTTGGAAAACCGACAATGGATCCCTCTGGCAGAACAAGCTATCAATGTGATTTACAAACTGGCAGAGAGTCCTGATACCATATGTACAGATATTATCAAACGCCTGGCAGGAGAGGTCATTCAATCATCACGCACAGAGACTACTGATAACGTGGAAGGTATGTGACTGAAGAAAATCAATGAAAAGTTTATTTATGGACTCTTATGGTTACTTATTGATTATCGAGAGTTGTGGTGCTTAGGTGGCTTTGTTGGTAGAGCTATAGCCTTACACCTACACAAGCCTTTCCTCTATGAACAGGCCTCCAGGGGCGATCCAGTGGGTTAGAGTGATCGTTCCACAGACCTTCCATCGATGCGGCGTGGGTTCGAATCTCACTCAGAGTTTTCACTTGGTCTCCGTATGTGGAAGAGTTGCCAGGTATTGCCGGGGGTTTCCTCCAGGCAATAAGCCCAGTTTCCTCCCACGATAAAACTGGCAACACGGCCATACAAGTGAAATAATCTTGAGTGCGGCGTAAAACATCAATCAACCAACAAACCTTTCCTCTATGGGTTACTGGTTCCAATCACAGTTATCTGCCTATGTGAGAGAGTTACCAAGTACTTGCTGAAGATCAGGGGTTATCTTCTGGGTAAATAATATGGGTATCCTTTATACACTTTATTTGTAAGCTTTGAGGGTCGCGGGTTCGATTCCCACTCAGTCCAAAAAAAATTGGAAATTTTTCTGACTGGGTTTTCACTCGAACGACCTATGTGGGATGGTTGCCAGTTACCAACGGAAGGTCGTGGGTTTCCTCCGGGCATAGGGCCCGGTTTCCTCCCACAATAAAACTGGCAACGCCGCCATATAAGTGAAATAATCTTGTAAAACACCAAACAATCAATCAATGTAAGCTTTGATAATAACCAAAAACGTTATCAGATTGTTCCATTGATTTTTAGTATTATATCCCAATGGTTATTGAAGTCCCTATGTCAGTGTGCTCTAGTATTTTTAAAAATTGGAGCACACTGACACAGGGAAATATTTTGGACTTCAGTAACTATTGGGATATAATACTACCCCTGTTTAGTAATGATAAATACACTTTAAAGCATGTCTTTGGTTATTTCAGTAACTGACAACAACAACGACGATGCTCAGCCATCAGCTGAACCTTCCCAACCAAACGAAAACGAAGAAACAGCCAATGAGAATGTTGCCGTGGGCTGCCCTGCTGGTATATTGACACGCCTCTTATCTCTAGCCGGTCATGTGGCCCTTCGTCAACTCGTCTTTTTGGACTGTGATCTCTTTGGTGAACTCAAGCGACGTCATGCCATACAGGAAGATAAGAAAGAACGTAAAGGAGGGCGTAAATCCCCTTCAGTCATGGAGACACCAGCCACCTGTAGTAAATCTAAGGTAGGACTCTATCTTTCATCGGTTGCCAGTTACCAGCGGAAGGTCGTGGGTTTCCTCCGGGCATAGAGCCCGGTTTCCTCCCACAATAAAACTGGCAACGTCGCCATATAAGTGAAATAATCTTGAGCGAGGCGTAAAACACCAAACAATCAATCAATCTATCTCTCATGACGCAACTCTTAAAAGGAGACAACACCTAAGTCAGTTGTCTTTCGTTATGAACATAAGAAGTTCATGATAAGAGAACAGCAAAGTCAGATTTCTCCCTCCATTTGGAGAAATTTCTGTAGACACCAGCCACTTGTAGTAAATCTATTGTATGACCCTCTATCTTCCATGAACAAGGGTTAAAAGGACACAAAGGCTAAGTTTTATCATCTTTTATTGACCTTCAGATTAGTAAATAAGAAATGTTCAAACTTGCATGAAGGACTGCAAGTCGATATCCGCCAGCAAAGTACATTTAATTGATTGATTGTTTGGTGTTTGACGCTGCGCTCAAGATTATTTCACTTATATGGCCGCGTTTCCAGTTTTATTGTGGGAGGAAACCGGGCAATAACCTTCAGCGAGTACCTGGTAACTCTTCCACATATGGCGTCCAAGTGAAAAATCCACTCAAAATTTTTTTAATTACAGTAAAAGAATGTGGACTAATATTATCATTCAACATAGATTTTACTTATGTATCTTGTCAATTATCAGTAAAGTGTTACTATCCCGTTGCAGGATAGCCCAGGTGAAGGTATTGAGGAAGAATTAGGGTTGACAGGAGCTGTAGCTGAAGATGCAGAGGCTGATTACATTCGCAAAGTTTGTGAACAAGATATCGTCACAGGTAAAATAATAATAGTTCGTGGAGGGGGGATACGAAGTATTTACATGGTCAGCGTGGTAATTGGTAACGGTTGTATCCCCCCTCCACGAACCATGATAACGATTTTATTATCTCGAAGAGCTTTATTTTCGCCTGGCATCAGCCAAAAAATCGCTGGTTAATTCAATCGCACACACACAAAATAGTTGCAAAAGGTGACCTAATGCGAGCACGCGCTACGACGTCACAAAACAACATTCAAACAGACCGTTTTTCAACTTAGTACATATTCTATTAGGTCTCATATATTCTTTATATATATATAAAGACTCTTTGTGTTTAGGTGAGAGTCTACTTGCTGCTCTTCGGCCCCTGTTGGTGTGTGTCTGTACGAACCAAGTGAAATATCCAGACCCTGAGTTAAGGACAGCAGCTTCACTGGCACTCGCTAAGTTCATGATGGTCAGGTATGTCATTTAGGAACTTACGTCATGTACGGTAAGAATTCCGCTAATTCAAGTACTCAAAACATTACGAAAAGCACTCTAAAAGTTTGAGACTTTTCAATGGGTGTCTTACCTCCTGCATGGAGCGACCGATAATCCTATCGAGCAATCGGTATTGTTGTTGTTTTAGACCAAACATGACAGAAAGCAGTCTAATAATTTGTTATCTTCACATTGCTCGTCCTTGAATGAGCGGAATTCTTACCGTAGTCGTTGATGTGTGAGCAGGGCCCCGAAGGTTTTGTTTTGTAAACAATAACCTCACAGTCCGACAGAGAGCTTCCATTAATAGATTTCAAGTTTGAATTTCACTCCATCCAAAAGACAAATTGAAACATTTCTGACTGTGGTTTTCGCTGTGGGAGAGTTGCCAGGTACTCACTGAAGGTTTCCTCGAGGCAAAAGAGGCTGGTTTCCTGCCCTACTATACCTGGCAATAGGGAGCATAAGTAACGTGACAATTCCACAAATTTCCTGTCACAGGCATTGCCATTATGTATGTGGGGAGCCTTTATCGTTCAAATTTGCTGTTCAATTCTGACGTGGTAGAACAAAAAACATCAATTGAACTGACATTATCAAAAAATGTCATCTGTCACCGGATATCGTAAAATCTCTTGGTAGATTCCCAGGCCCTGTGCCTCTATATATGTGAAATATCTAGTGCAACATCAAGCAATCAATCAATCTATGAACAAACTTTTTTATTTAAAGACCAAGCTATCCATGTGTGTTGGGCAAAGTGAAGACAGATTAACAAGTCCTATATGTAAATCAGAAGCACTTCATCCAATATTAATTTCATATCTGTAAGAACTTAAATGATAAAAAATTAAGACATCACCACGTCCTCAGTTGTTTTTGAACAACACAAGCTTTCGAACCTGTGCCGGTGTCTTCGTCAAGTGTAACATAGTATGGAACCCACGTTTAAAGAGAGTTTCAAACATTTCTTGTAAGAACTTTGTTGAAAATTGGCAGCAAACTACCAAAAATTACTTCGAACAAGGAGCCTGTTTCGCAAAACGGCGTAGATGTATTTTTGGCGTAACTTTCAAACCAACGTATCTCTACAGTATGCCATGCCGTATGTGGACGAGTTGCCAGGTACTCGCCGAAGGTCAGGGTTTTCCTTCTGGCAATGAGCCTGGTTTCCTTCCCCACTAAACCTGGCAACGCCAGCATATAAGTGAAATAGTCTTGAGTGCTGTGTAAAACATCAATCAATCTACAGTATGGGCTGCTATGGAAGTTTCGCGAAAACTTACGCTACGACGCTTTATGAAACAGGCTCCTTTTCATTGTACCAGGATATATTTTTAATAACATGTATTCAATTTTCAGCTCTGAGTTTTGTGAATCCCATTTACAACTGCTGTTTACAATTTTGGAAAAGTCAAAGAACCCTGTTATCCGAGCCAACACAATTATCGCTCTTGGGGATCTGACTTTCCGTTTCCCCAATCTTGTAGAGCCGTGGACTCCACACTTGTATGCCAGGTAATAATATTACTTCATCTTTTAGCAGGGCCGTTTCTAGAAAAAAAATCAAGCTTCCGATCCCAAACTCATATAAAGGAAAATTTCGCCGGCAAGATGCCTCGATACGTAAGCCTGTTGTCATCGACGGGAAAGCTTAATCGTGCATACGTGTTGGGTGTACGATAATTGGTTCTGTACGATAACTGAACGGATACCGGTACCCGTACCAGCTTCGCTTAAATAATGTTATTTTTTTTACAAATATTGGTCAACTTACAACAAAAAGTAATTCCAAAATCTAACCTTTTCAAAGAAACAAACATTTAAAGGCCCACTTGCCGCGAAAATCCAGAATATTGTTTACATTAAAAAAAACGACTGTTTTCTGTATTTTCCCCAGACAATATAAGTTAGGAACTTTCTTTTTTTACCAAAATTTAAAAGTTTGGACGTCATTTTGTATTTTTAATTTGAATTTGAAAATTTGAATTGTTAGGTGCCCGTAATGTCAACAAACTTCAAACCGGGTCGTGTGCAAAAGTGCCGTAATGGTTTGACTCGTGTGGGCGATCTAACGACAAAGTATAATTTTACGAACTTTATCTAAGAAATACATACTAACGATCGAGTAAGAGGGACTATAAAAGCCTGCCGAGTGCAAACCACAGACAAAAACGCTTGAATGAGGGTAATCCAACACTTAAGTTAACAAACACTGATCGGTGTTGTTGTTGTAATCGACCTTCGTTTCTTCGTTTGTTTTTCACATTCATTTATACATTCTAAACCTAATTGGACATGCTTTAAGTGTGCTATGTTTAAATTTAGTGGTTTTAGCTGTGGTAAACTGGTGCAAATTGGTTTTTTTAACAAAAGTCAAACAGGTTACGGCGGCAAGTGGGTCTTTAAATAACATCGGACCTTCAGTCTTCAGTTTAGTCGACGATGAGTCTTCGCGCGAAAGCAGATCGCGTGCTACAAACACTTCTATACAGAGCAGTCAGATGACTGTACGCTTATTTTCGTAAATTAATTTTATTTCTGTTGATTGTTTATTATATGTTTGAGATTGCTGCTATCCACATAGTCTGTGCAACTGGTAAAATCATTGTCTATGGTCTTTTTCGAAAGCACAATCTCTCCCGCGTTTCCGGAGCCTCTGGTACTAAAACTTTGCTGCACTCTGTAGATAATCAGTGAATAAGGCCCCAACGGGAAACTAGCAAATCAATTGGTCCTATTACTTAATTGGCCCAGCCCACCAACAGTCAATCAACCCAACAGCTATGATTGACATCTTTATAAACGTTGTATAGCGTATGAACATTTTAGAGTGAACGAATACATAGCATGTCATTCATTGTCACGTGATATAACTTGGTTGAGATGGCTGGTCCGGAGATTTCATTTTGACAGACGTTCTTTCCTGCCATTTTCTTTAAAAACTGTGACACAGACACTGTTGGAAGTCTTGATTTTTTAGGTCACTTGAGTGATAAATGCGTCTGCCTATTCATATTTTAAAAAATATACATGATACAAGAGGGGAATTCAAATGACACGGATCGAAACACAGAATGAGAATGTTCAAGAATCGGGTGGAGTCGTGGTCAAGTCAGACAGTGTATCCACGCTGACGACGTATGTAGACCAATCGGAAACTTCACTCAAGTCAGGTGACCACTTAGCAAACTAACAACATCGGAACAATTTCTTTTCGTTCGTCCCGCTGACTACAGTTCATTGCGTGCAGGCCGTAGCTGTGTGTGTACCGTTCAAGGGCGCGATGCAACTCAAACGGACTGAATACGGAGTCTCTAGTCGCCTTGTGTCGCCATGCGCAAAACGTTCTTAAGGGCCTTTTTTTTTTTTTTTTTCATAAAATAAAGCCCCCATTTTTTTTTTCTTAATTTAGTTTGGGCGCCCTATCGTTTTCCGGCCCTAGATACGGCCCTGTTTAGTTGAGTTGATAGTATATGGTGCTGAGTGCTCCCCAATATACCCCTGTGGGATGGTTGCCAGTTACCAGCGGAAGGCCGTGGGTTTCCTCCGGGCACAGATCCCGGTTTCCTCCCACAATAAAACTGGTAACGCCGCCATTTAAGTGAAATAATCTTGAGCGTGGTGTAAAACACCAATCAATCAATCAACCAATATACCCCATTATAAAAAAATCACTCTGTTATACAGTGAGATTGATTTTTTGCTTCTTTATTTGGTTTTTGTTTTTCTAATAGCAAAAAACATCCAAACCCAACACACTACAACAGTAAAATGCAATCTTTTTCTTATTGCAAAAAACTACATCTATTGATAATTCATCCCTAATTCTGTCAAGATTTTGAAATCAATTAGTCTTCTAATTTTGGGGGAAAAACATTCTTATATGAATTAACCAGTAAAAATGTTATCATGTGTTGTCCAGGTTACGAGACCCCTCCACACAGGTGAGGAAGAACACATTACAGGTATTGACCCACCTTATCCTTAACGATATGGTCAAGGTCAAAGGTCAGATCAGTGAATTAGCCAGCTGTATTATAGATGAGAATCAACAGATCTGTGGTCTGGCTAAACTCTTCTTCAGTGAGCTCGCTAAAAAGGTAAGAGTTTTCATGTGTATAATAATAAAGGTTGCCAGTTACCAGCGGAAGGTCGTGGGTTTCCTCCCGGCATAGAGCCCGGTTTCCTCCCACAATAAAACTGGCAACGCCGCCATATAAGTGAAATAATCTTGAGCGCGGCCTAAAACACCAAACAATCAATCAATCATATAATAATAAACTTTATTTAATCTCGAAATAGGTAATGCCTCTTTTCATACGGGTCGAGGGCTAAAACAAAATACAAATAGATTGATTTATTGATGTTTTACGCCGCACTCAAGATTATTTCACTTTTATGCCGGCGTTGCCAGGTTTAGAAAGGGAGGCAACCCCAGAGCTTTGGCAAGTACCTGGCAACTCTTCCACATATGACGAACGAATGAAAAATCCACTCAATTTTTATCTGGTGTCAGTGTGATTCAAACCCCTGCCACATCAATGGAAGGTATGTGTGGTACTGAGAGACGATCACTTTAACTGACTGGACCACCAAGGCTCCTTGTGTGAATAGAACTTTAATGCCCTTTTTAATGCCGTTCAATCATCCAATATCCAATTTATAACATTGCAAAGCATTGTTAACAGTCACAAAGGACGTTTCTAACAATAAATGGGCTAGTCTCAATTTACTATTACATTTTAATTTCCTTTTGAGCATTGAACCAGCAGAAGGTTGGGCTGTTTCCAACAGAGACAGAATGTGGTCACCTGCTGACATGGAGATGGATTTCTTCCCTCACTGAGCCTGGCAACCACTTGTTGAAATCATCTTGATCATGGCATTAAAACATCCCTCAATGTGAATAATGAATTGAACTAATGCCAAGGGGTTTGGAAGATCATGTAACTCTCAATACAAAACTCTTCAATATTAGAGATGGTGTTAGACACAATTGTATGAACTGGCCATAACGTATGTTTTTATGTCACCAGGGTAATGCTGTTTATAACATAATGCCAGATGTTATCAGTCGTCTTTCTGACCCGGACATTGGAGTGGAAGAGGAATCTTTCAGAACTATCATGAGGTAAGCTGAATGGATTTAGTCAGGCTGACTAAACTACCACTATGTTTGTTGGTTTAGGTTGGTTGGTTGATGGTTGATTGGTGCTTTGCCTCTCACTCAAGATTATTTCACCTATTGCCGACTTTGCCAGGTTAAGTGGGGAAGGGGGGGGGGGGCTGGGCTCATTGCCCGGAGGAAACCCCAGACCTTTGGCAAGTACCTGGCAACTCTTCCACATACGGCGACCGAGTGAAAAATCTGCTGAGAAAATTTTTATTTGGTCTCCTCGTGATTCAAACCCGCGCCGCATCAATGGAAGGTCTGTGTGGGACTGAGGGACGATCGCCATAAATGGAAGGTTTTCATCCGATCCACCTGAATGATACGGTTGCCATTGAAATCTCGGGTGCTACCCCGCTTTAGGTAGGAGGCACAGTGAGAATAACAAACTTTTTAGCCTTCCAAGGTATTTTTATAGCCCACTGTCAACATTTTGGTTGGTCAATTGAAGTTTTAAACCGTTGGTAGGTTTGTTGCCTGTATAACCTTCAAATATCTTATATATGGACAGAAGTCTGAAATTACTATGTTATTTATATTGTTAGTTCTTTCAATCCCTAATCAATCTGTCCAATAAATATCTTAGATAAATTAGTATTTCTCAGATAAATTACTCATTCATAATCCGAATGTGTCATAAAATTATCTTTCAGAATTCTCACATGAAACATTTTTCAAGATAAAATGACAAAAGAACAAGATATTTCTCTTCATACTAAATATTTTATTCTTGTTCTGATTTTCAGGTACTTATTTGTGTTTATTCAAAAAGACAAACAGAGTGAAAGCCTGGTGGAGAAACTCTGTCATCGTTTCAGACCAACAAGGTGAGATTATATTTAATAATTTTCATGGGGACTTCCACAAAGTGATGGGGGCCTCCGTAGCTCAGTAGGTAGAGTGTTGGACGTTCAATCCGAACAGCTTTCCACCAATGTATGTTCGAATCCCACTCAGTCCAAAAAAAAAATTGTAAAATTTTCTGACTGGGTTTTCACTCGAACGGCCAATGTGAGATGGTTGCCAGTTACCTCCGGGTTTCCTCCTGGCATTGAGCCAGGTTTCCTCCCACAATAGGCAACGCCGCCATATAAGTGAAATAATCTTGAGCGCGGCGTAAAACACCAAACAACCAACCAACCACAAAGTGATCTTGACCCAAAACTGGAGCCCACTTTAAGTTGTGTGGTTAAATAATGATGGATGTTTTCCAGGTACCGGCGAACGGTCCAGTGCTTTCTCAAGGCAAATAATCCCTTTCTTACTCTGAATAAAGAGTTCCCCATGAATCTACATGTATCCCAGTTTGTTTTCAGTTCCAAAGACAACTATTGAAAGTCCTGTTAATCTGTGTAAAAATGAGAAATCAGGGGGTATGTCAGATAGCTGGAACAAAAGTAATGTGATAAAGATAACTGCTGTACTTAGATGCGAACATGAATGTATACCTGTTCAAAACTACTCAGATACTTATGACAATTTGTGACAGATTTACTGCTTTGTAACAATTGACCTGCCAACAGTGCCCTGTGTATTGTCCAAACGTTTGTAAAAGTATGACAAGTTCAGTAAAATAGCTCTGGGACACATTTGTAACGTCACAATGCCAACACTCTGAGTTGGTCTAACCTTTTTGAATGTTTATCCAAAACATGTGGGGCCGGCGTAGAGGTCAATTGGTCAGGCTTTATAATAGTTATAAAAAGCATGAGTATTTACATTTCAATTACATGTGCCTTCTGAATTCAATACAAACAAAATAAGTTTAATTAATTAGTGTCTTTTAGAAAGTGGGTATAACAGTATTCTCGTTATTTTGGGATTACACTTTCTTGAAAATATGGTAGAAATTCCTCTACCGATTTTTGGGTGACGCCCGAAACGGGAATCGAACCCAGGTCCCAGAGTATGGCACCTATCGCCAGCACTTGTCCAAACTCTGGGACCTGGGTTCGATTCCCGTTTCGGGAGTCACCCAAAAATCGGTAGAGGAATTTCTACCATATTTTCAAGAAAGTGTAATCCCAAAATATCGAGAATACTGTTATACCCACTTTCTAAAAGACACTAATTAATTAAACTCATGCATTCAGCAATGGGAGCTGTGTCAATTACGTTACCAGAGGGGTACTAAATGTCCGCTGTAGTATCTACCAGTCAACTACCTCCTTTTTTAGAGGAGGCCGGTTGGCTGAATGGATAAGGCAGCCGGCATTTAGTGCTGGCGATAGGTGCCATACTCTGGGACCTGGGTTCGATTCCCGTTTCGGGCGTCACCCAAAAATCGGTAGAGGAATTTCTACCATATTTTCAAGAAAGTGTAATCCCAAAATAACGAGAATACAAACAAAATAGACAGTATTCTCATTATTTTTTGGGGATTACACGTTCTTGAAAAATGACAGAAATTCTTCTACCGATTTTGGGTTAAACCCAAAACTGGAATCGAAAGGGAAAAATAACAACAATACTGTCATGCTCACTTTCTTAAAGACACTAACTAATTAGACAAAATAGAATCTTATTTGCGAATTAACACGATTGAGTACCTAGTTATATTTTTTTGTATTTTTTTACCGAAACATTTGGATTTTAAAATTGCCTTGCCAAATCTTTCAAATGCTTCTTTCTTTTTTTAGGACCGAGAGACAATGGAGGGATTTGTCATTCTGTCTTTCACTTCTCACATACACAGAAAAATGTCTACGGAAATTACAGGAGAATTTTGTTTGTTTTGCTGATAAACTGGCTGATCAAGCAGTTTACGATTTCTTCAGTTTAATTGTGGCCAATGCCAAGAAAGGTTTCTCCAAACCAGAAGCTAAGGTCAGTGGAATTAGGAGTCGTCTTTTTCTCTCAGGTTTCTCTTCGGCTTTAATCAAAAGACCATAGTTATATTACTCTTTTCTTGGTTTATGAGCGCTCGGTGGCTCATTCACCAAAGTCATTGTTCCTTAGTCCGACACAGGCCTTACATCAATACGGCGCTGTTTCAAATCCCTGAGTGGATTTTTCACTTAATCGCTGTTTGTGGAAGAGTTTCCTTGTAGGCATCTGGTGTTTCCTTTGGGCAAAAGGCTCAGTTTCCTCCCTAACTAAACCTGCCAATGTCGCCATTGAAATAATCTTAAGTGTGTCATAAAACATCAATCAATCCTTGGTTTATCTGCCAGTTTCTGTAGTGTTTATTTTTTTGTAAAACTTAAAGCTTCTGAATATCTGAGAAAAAAAGACAATAATTTCAACATTCTGTTTGATGTCAACATTTTGGCAGCTCATGCCACTTTAAAATCCACAAAATTAGATTTATCAGAACATAGGTTGACAAGTGCCCTCACATATATCTGTGAATTATTGTCGATTTTAAAATCCAAAGTCAATCAATGTGACGTTTTTTCGTAGATTGGTTAATTTTTGGTTACGAATCATTCTAATTCCGCAGTAGAAACTGAAAGTAAAATGCATCAGATACCTATAATAAAAGTTAATAATGTGTTGTTGTTGTTATCAGTTAGCAGCAGAGGAACTAGAACAGAAGATGGAAGCCTGTCATACAAAGGGTTTAGAAGAAGGAGAAGTGGCAGAAAAGGCGAGCCATCATGCTGCTGCAGCTGCTGCCTACAAAGGAAAAAATAAACAAAAAGGATCTTCTCGGTCAAAGAAAACACCAGCAAAAGGAAGCAAAGGTGAATATTGCAAACTTGTTTTCAGTACTAAGTGCACTTGTCCCTGGGTGCTGTTTCTAGACACCGAAGTAACTTTGCGCCTGGTCGTAACGTCATGGCAATATATACCTTCAACATTACGTTACGACCAGGCGCAAAGTTACGACGGGCGTAAATGTGTTGAGAAACAGCCCCAACAATTGGTAAGCCAGTCAACACAAGCATCAAGTCTAGTTGTACAGCATGCTATATTAATTTGTAATTGTTCTATCTCCAGTAAAAACCACACGTAGATCTAGTGTTTTGATCTAACAAGCCCTACTGACAAAAATATTGGTAATTCATGGGAAAAAAATTGGACAGTATGTTAGGGACTTGACGAATTTCCTTTTCTTCCTATAATTGGTGAGTGAGAGGACAGTCTAGTCTTCTTATCATCACGGATCACGTTTTAGAAAAAAACTTTTTGACTAGATCAGTACGTATCTTTTGAATATAACATATGAAATAAAGTCAAACTTGCAGCTCACACTACCTTCAATGCTTCAATGTATTTATTTCAATTCCGATTCCAACAGGTTAAGAACCCAGTTACAGGACTCATAAAAATTTAAAGAATATTCTCCATCAAAAACAACAATAAATTTACATGAAAATTAATATACAGCTTACATATACACTTAAAGTAGGCAGAAAAAATGCTGTTAAAACAAGATTGATTTAATACTAGTTTTAAATGACTGGTAACGGTGGAAAATGTCTAATCTTGAGGGCACAGAAAACAGAAACAGAAAACAAATGATATATATTTATGAACAGTCAAACACACATGCACAGGGAAAACCTTCTTGTCTAAATTAACCATGGAGACAAGTTTCTAATTGTGTTTAAAAAGGGGGTATGTCATTTTGACCTTTATACCTAATCATAAACTGTAATAAACCAAAACCCATGTTATTTCCTTAGGATGAACACAGACAGGCTTTAATCAGTAGAATTTTCTGCAATATTTTGTAATATAGTTACAAAGTTGTACGGATCTTCAGCTATGTCAAATGAGATATATACATGTGTCCAAATTGTTAATTTCACTCGAACGACCTATACGGGATGGTTGCCATCTACCACAGGAAGGTCGTGAGTTTCCTCCAGGCATAGAGCCCAGTTTCCTCACACAATTAAACTGGCAACGATACCATATAAGTGAAATAATCTTGAGCGCGATATAAAACACCAAACAATCAATCAACCAAATTGTCAATGTCTTTACTTAGGTGTTTGTTCTGTTTCTATAGTTACAAGGTCAGCCCGCAAGAAGCGTTATGTTGACAGCGAGGATGAAGGTACGGATCAGGAGGAGCCGGAGGAAGTAGAAAAACGTCTTCTCCCAAAAAGAGGCGGTCGTAAACAGAAACCATTAAAGTTTGATTCAGAGGATGACAGCGATGTAGAATTATTTCAGTTTGATAAATCAGAAACTCAAGGTACATAGTTAAAAAAGGATTTATGTTTTGATTCATGAAATAACTGACATTGATACATAGGGATTAGCTTTACTATGTTGGGAAATGATCTTAATTGGGAATGAAACTCCAATCAATTCACCTACCACCAATGGTTTCGCGGGTTCGAATCCCACTCAGTCCCAAAATAAAATGGGAAAATTTTCTGACTGGGTTTTCACTCGAACGACCTATGTCGGATGGTTGCCAGTTACCAGCGGGAGGTTGTGGGTTTCCTCTGGGCATAGAGCCCAGTTTCGTCCCACAATAAAACTGGCAACGCCGCCATACATGTATAAGTGAAATAATCTTGAGTGCGGCGTAAAACACCAAACAATCAAACAACCAATCAATTCATTTCAATCAATTAACTGTGATAGCATCCTACCTATGTAGACGACCTACAAGTGTACAAACTAATTGTATATCATTTTTACCTATGTGTGTTTGGGTAGAGGCAGCCCAGTGGGTACATTATTATATGCCAAATCCAATGGGTCACTGGTGTAAGTCCTTCTGAAACATAAACGAAGTGGGTAAAATCCCCCCCCCCCCCCCCCCCCAGTGGGTAATCTTCCTGTGGATGGTTATCATGTAATAACAGTCCAATTGTGTCAGCTTAGAGCCTCCTTTCCACTACCAATAAACCTGGGACGGCCTCTGTGTATGTGAATTAATATTGAGTGTGGTATAAAACAATAATAAATGAACTGAATTTTTGATGGTCACCACATGCTGATCTCAGAACTGTTTGAAACTCTTTGTGAATATGGGTCCCATGCTGATGGGAAAAACTTTAAGCATGCTGATTTCTGAAAAGCCTTTAAATAGTGCTATTTCTGCTGTGGCTCAGTAGGTAGAGAATTGGATGCTCAATCCAAACAGCCTTCCACCAATGGGTCACGGGTTCGAATCCCACTCAGTCCAAAAAAAGTTGTAAAATTTTCTGTGTTTTCACTCGAACGACCTATGTGGGATGGTTGCCAGGTACTCGTCGCAGATTTCCTCCAGGCAATGAGCCCGGTTTCTTCCCCCATTAAGCCTGGCAATGCAGCCATATAAGTGAAATATTCTTGAGTGTGGCGTAAAACATCTAATCAGTCAATCATAATGAAAGCGGGTTCCATTCTGATGGGCATGAGCTGCCAAAATGTTGATATTTTGACGTTAAAACAGAATGTGGAAATTATTGGCTATTTTTCTCAAGACGTATAATTCAGAAGGTTTTTAGTGCTTCTAGTCTCGAGAATGTACGATAAAGTATTGTTTTGAACTAGCTATGGCTTAGAATGAATGATTGGTCGTCCCGGTTATTTAAATTTTGTTTACTTTTCGAACACGTTTTCGGTTCGTACAGGCCACATACTGTATGGATTTTCCTGATTCCAGCGCCAATCATTTAGTTTTTCGATGGCCCTCAAAGCCTCTTACTGTCGTGACGATCAGAAATTATGAAAAAAGTTTGAATTTTGGCAGCTCATGCCTCTTTAAAGCATGCTCATTTCTGAAAAGCCTTTAAATGGGGAATTCTTGCTAGGTTGTCAATTGTTTGAACCAGTATAAATTAACATGGATGGTTACCAGTTACCACTGTAAGGTCGTGGGTTTCCTCCGGGCATAGAGCCCTGTTTCCTCCCACAGTATTCTTGAGTGCGGCGTAAAACACCAAACAAACAAACAAATTCATTCTGATGGGAAATTTAAGCATGCTCATTTCTGAAAAGCCTTTAAATGGTGAATTCCTTCCTGCTTGGTCAATCAGTATAAATTAATAAGTTCTATTTTTTGTTTTCAGATTCCGACCAAGAAAATGTACATGACCAGAATACTAGTAGTGATGCTAACAGTATTACAGACACACCCAAAACACGCAAATCTGGACGAGGGAAAGTCATCAACTCTGGGAGAAAAACAAGGACGAGACCTCTTCAAAGTTTAAATTCCCCTGTCTAATTATTTTAATCATTATTCATTGCTCACTTTAAAAAATTGAACTTTGTGGCAGCTTAACTTAAATGTTTTGTCTCTTATTAAATTAACTGCACACTCACTGCCACTGTCTCCATTTTGTTGAAAACAACCATATTGTAATGCTAGCTTGGAAACTCGTCAAAATTTAGAATGATGTGTGTAGTTATCAAAAGAAATAGCTGGCCTCCAATTTGAGCACCTTATTCCAAAGTCAGTTTCAGGCCCTAGGTGGTCCAGTGGGTTAGAGTGCTCGTCCCCGCTGTGTTCGAATCACACTCGGACCGAATTAAAAAGCTTAAAAGTGGATTGTTCACTCAGTCGCCGTATGTGAAAGAGTTGCCAGGTACTCACCGAAGGTCGTGGATTTCCTCTGGGCAACGAGCCTGGTTTCCTCCCCCACTAAACTTGGTAACATCTCCATATAAGTGAAATAATCTTTGGAGTGCTGCATAAAACATCAATCAACCAAAGTCATTTTTCTTATATTCTGCCTCATGTCGCGTAATTTTGAGACCAAATGATTGACATTGAAGTCAGCTGCCAAGTCAAATCATTAAGAATCTCTGGCTGCAGATATTCTAATTTTACACGTCCAAAGACAAATTGGAAAAATTTTCGAGTTGCCCCATGTGGAATGGTTGCCCAAGACCCTCTGAAGGCCATAGCTTATCTCCGAGAACAACTCCGGTTTCCTCCCCTTCTCAACCTGGCACCTCTACCATAGAGGCAAAAAAATCTTGAGTACAGCCATCAATCAATGTTAACTGATAAACTAGTTCAACTTCACCGAACTTATGGTTATATTACATATAGCAGCAGGTATATGTAATATCACCATAAGTTCGGTAAAATCGAACTACAGATAAACATATTTGGTATGCCATCGTCAATCAATTCTCATATTCTGCTGACCTCAATATTTTAATATCCTCTCCACCATTTAATTCATTACAATTTAGTTCTACATTTTATGATTTTAAATGTTTTGAAATGTCTATAGCAATTCTAATAAGCTTGAAATTTGTAAATATTTTCTTTATGACTAAACTATTTGACCGGCTACAATCTGATGTATGAATAAATACGGATTGGGAAAAAACATGTTTTTTTGTTTTGTTTTTCCAACAGGTGGCATATGTGTAAGCTTGGCTAGATAATCATTTCAATCACTTATATTCAGCCGTTATGCTCTGTAGCCCACTTAATGTCAGTGACATGTTGAAAATCTTGAAAATGTGAACAGGCTACTTTCCTGAATGAAACTGGCCCTAACCGTCACATTTGTTCCAGGGGTTTTCAGGGGCCTAGGTGGTTCAGTGGGTTAGAGTGGTCGTCCCTCAGTCCCACACAGACCTTCCATTGCTGCAGCGCTGGTTCGAATCACACTCAGACAAAATAGAAATTGACAAATTTCTCAGTGAATTTTTCACTCAGTGGAGATTCAAATCAGTGAGAGACTGGGATGTCCGGTTGCCAACAAAATAATCAAAATTTACTGCGCTTAGTGAAGCAGGCTCCAGATCTGTTCTGCTTGGTGGAAGGGGGCTGTCAGTGAAGCGAAAATCTCTCAAGAATCCCACTTGATCCAAAGTAAGAATTGAAAAATATCTGGTTGGGCTTTGCACAGGAGTTAGTCCGGGCTTCTGACTCCAAAATCAGTATTTTTTATACTGACGGTCGTAGTTTGGAGTCAGGGTTCACTGCAATCAAAAACACAGAGTTGGCTGAGCGGGCAGTATGTGGTCTGATATAGACAAAGGAATAGCAATATAACCAACTCAGATCGTGTCTAAACGGTCATAATCGCGTTCATGGATAATTTCGCTACCTACCCATGCCTGATATGGACGAGCAGGATCGGCCAGTAAACGTAATTCTTCCTCTGAATTCACTTTTGCCTTCTCCAAATCTCAAACTCTCCGCCATTGATGACGTAACATTGTTTAGCTTTTTTCAGTGTATAAACGTTAAATTCACTTTAAAAAGGGCTAAATTATTAATGAATGTCAATACTGACACTATTTGAGTTATGTTGTTATTTACTATCTAAATCTGACCGCAAACTGCCCGATCAGAAGCGTGCAGTCTACTCCAACTTTTTGATTGCAATGAGCCCTGACTCCAAAATACGGCCGTCAGTATATAGAAATAGTAATTTTGGAATCAGAACCCCGGACTACACAGGAGTGTCCTTTCTTGGATCACACATGCTTCAAATACCAGAAACTGCCTTGGTTGGCTTTGAATGAATTGCCGCAAGTTGAGGAGTTGCCAACGACACTGGTCTTTTCTCCTGGCAAAGAGCCTGGTTTCCTCTCCAACTAAACCTGACAATGCCACCATTTGAGTGAAATAATATCAATCAATCAAACAGTTGAAACCCAGTTCTAGAAGACAGATTCTTTCTAATGCTTTTTATAATTTTATTTTATTTTCATTATCAACCCTTATAAGCCTACATGAACATGTTCATGAAATCTCAATTTTTTTACAATTTGTAAAAAAAGACTTGTAACAACAAATCATTGATAAAATCAGTCAATATGTGATAAAGCACCAAAAACAAAGAAAAATACAAGAGATCGCAAAAGCATAGATTAAAGAATAAATGGGACTTTGAAACAGAAAAAAAGTAATACAGTGTAAAATTACCTAACAAATAAAAGCAATAATCGACAAAGGAATAAATTTTTAAAAAACATTGTCCCAAGTTACATAACTGAAATAAAGGCAATGTTCATAAATAAATGTAATATTTGTAACCACAAAAAGAAAATAGTCCCAACGCTATATCTTCATTGAAGAAAGCACACATTTTTGTTTTTAAAGTATTGACTTTTCCTTATGGAACTATATTTCTAGTTGTTCATTTTGATTAGTTGTTTGTTTTTTTTTTTTGTTTCCAACCAGATAATACTTAATGTAATTAGTGTGAATTTTCCAGTAGATATAAAACCCTGAAAAAATAAACCCACAACAAAAACTATCTACTATGTATCAATGGTACAGTAGCCATGTAAACAATTTATTTTAAACCCTTTTGATTGATTGGTGTTTTACTCTTCACTTAAAGTGGCATGAGCTGCCAAACTGCTGATATTTTGACGTTGAAACAGAATGTTGAAATTATTGGCTATTTTTCTCAAGACGTATAATTCAGAAGCTTTTTAGCGTCTCGAGAATGAACGATAAAGTATGGTTTTGGACCAACTTTGGTTTAGAATAATTTAAATTTCGTTATTTTTCGGTTCGTAAAGGTCATATACTGTATGGATTTCCCTCATTCCAACGCCAATCGTTTAGTTTTCCGATGGCCTCCAAAACCTCTTACTGTCGTGACGATCAGAAATTATTAAAAAAGTGTGAATTTTGCCCGCTCATGCCACTTTAAGGGTCACTCAAATGTTTAAAATTAGCCCTATTTTGATTTGTTCATTGTTCTATTGGAAACTGTCTTTTTAAATACGAGAATATGTGAGCAGAGAGAAAAACGCTTTGCTGAAAATGACTATGGCCACAGGGTCTAATTGTCCATGTCCATGTCTTGATCTATACAATAGAGATGATTACTCTACCAGTTCAGACTGCCTTTACTTCTAACATGGGCTGTAAACAATAATAGGATCTAATCTCCGTTTCATTTTGGCGTAGAGATTTTTTGTTGCTGTTTTGTGTAGTCTGTTGAATATTTTTCTATCACAGAGAGTTTGGGACTAATATATCGACCACAATACAAATGTACTTCGTTATATCGCTTATTGCTAATTGAAATACTTCAATAGGTGAGTAAGTGCTCAATCACCAAAAATAAAAGTGAAATAGAGCATATTTAATATCATACGACAGTGTTCGTTGTTTAAAACCAAGATCGTGGGTTATTGTAGTGAGTATTTAGCGTCACATTTTGACTCTCCTTATGTTCCTGACTGACTACCTTCACAGTTGTGTCATGCCATCTATCTACCATTACTGTAACCACTGCTTCCTAAACCCAAAAGCTGTGAGCGCAACAATGATATGTCACAGCTAAACAAATGAAAACAGTGATGGACAGTGACTGAAGACAGAGAATAAAAAGCCAGCTTCTAGACAAAAATGTCAACAGTTCTTCATTACAACAATTTGTGAGCAATTGAGTGGGTGCAACATAATTCAGGCTTTAGAACTCGTCATGAAAACTGCGACCAGTGTCCACCATTTTACTACCAAGTAGAATATCTTTATTACGAAGAACTTCCTCCAAGGATAGGCGGCCATCTTTGTTTTCGTCCACTTTTCGGAGAAGAGTAAGAGCGTCTGACTTTGCATGATTCTGGTTTCTTGGGTCAATATAATCCTTGAATGGAAAATAAACACACACGTAGAATTCCTTCAATAGCAACTTTTTCAGTTAAACGTCTACTTTTCAAGAATGACAATTTTCTACAGGCTAAGATTTCGAAGAGGCATTTGACAGCTTGTGCACAGTATAATAGCCGAGTCAGGACAAATATTGGGTAAGATTACGTCCTATTTTATATGCCACATATGGTCAAGAACACATCCCCGGCCATCGCGAAAATCAGAGCTACTTGGGCATACACAACCCTTGCATATTGTGTTGTTGTAGATTGACATGCAGACCTTGTCAAATTATTGGCTACGCTACTGCTTGTACATTGTTTTCAAGTCGGTAGAATGTCATTTAAATTCTCCATGATTAAAAAGAGTTTTTGGTGTGTTATAAGGGCATTGTCCTAACAAAAATTACCAACAAACCAGCCCATCACTGCAAGGTGATACAAAAAGGACCGATTTATTGATGTTTCAAACCACAACCAAGACAATTTTACTTGTATATC
This sequence comes from Lepidochitona cinerea, assembly GCA_963971465.1. NCBI lineage: Eukaryota > Metazoa > Mollusca > Polyplacophora > Chitonida > Tonicellidae > Lepidochitona > Lepidochitona cinerea. Next base: position 12,678,005 of record OZ020560.1, on the reverse strand, counting down.
AGATGTGCCAGGTATAATTTCCGTCCTATAGCAGATGCCTGTCAATCATTCCTCATAGGCTGATTGGATGAAAACCAATACGTAACTTTTTGGTGGGAGTTGGGGGGATTCAAACACCCAATGATAGCTGAATTCAAAGTAAAACTAAAAGAGCCACTGAGAGTTAGGGGGATTCAAACATGTGACTCATCCAATGATGGCTAAATTCAAAGTGAAACTAAAACAGCCACTGAGACCCCCAAGCCCAAATGCTAAGAGAACTGTTCTGCAAGAATCGATACCCACAAAATTACATAATGCTTTTTTCAAAAGTTATTCAAGTGCATTTTCTTGCACCATAAGCAGCGTGTAAACACAATTTAGCATCGAAACTACAAAAACAGTATTTTGCACAAACCCATGCGTAAATTTGGCCTGACAAAAGTTATATAAGCAAAATAACATGACAAATTTTGAATATACAAATGGCACAAGTGCACACCATTGGCATCATGTACACAAAATTCCATTGACTAGCATTGAAAGTACATGTAGTATCTAACAAATTTCAAATGCACAACAGGCACACATGTGTTGCCATCAGCAACAGGTACCCAACAATTCAATGACCTAGAGGGGAGAGCCTGGGTGGCTTGATTGTCGCGTAAAACATCAATCAAACAGTCATTGACCTAGCCGGGAAACTGTAGAATTTGTAGTCAGGGCAGATTATGTCAACAGACGGACATGTCGATTTCAGTATACCCTGGCACTTGGTTACGGTAATACCTGAGTTAATTAGAGGACTATGCATGTTGCTAAATCCTCAATAACAAAAAGGTTCTGAATGAGATTCAAACTTTCAACACATCTCAGTCCAGGGAGATGATTGACCAGCAGTTAATCCTTGAATGTTTTACAAGCTCTCTCTTGAATTAAGATGAGAATTTGCACTCTTCTACTTTTTTCGAGCACTTGAATTAACTCAGAAATTACCGTATCTTAACTAATTACTCTTACCTTGAGCTCTAGTTTGGATACGATACCATCTCCATTTGTATCCATGTCATTTTTAAATTCCTGCTCTCGGTCTAACTGCCATTGATCATCCATTTCTTTCCGTTGAGGATCCTCCAAAAGTCCCTCAGGAAGAGATACAAATTCCTTCAGGGATAACTCCTTATCATTGTCTTTGTCTGCAGCAAAATTGTAAAAAGCTTCATTCATTCATTGGTTACTGGTATTGATTGATTGATTGATTGATTAGAGTTTAACGCCGCGCTCAACATTATTTCACTTATACGGCGGCGAAAAGAAATTATATCATACAATTGTTACATCAAAAATACATTGGAACTGAAAAATGACAAACAGAAATACTAAAAACTGGTAAAAAACACTGTGTAAATCATTTTCGGAGATTAAAAACAAGAAATATCACAATTATCCCCAATGGAGCAACAATAAACAATTCATATAAATAACCATTTTTATAATATACAAATGTGTAAATATTTATTTATGTTCTGATAGAGTTTAACTTAAATAACAAAAAGGTTTATACCATAATAATAAAAAATTTGACCCAGGTTAGTCGCCTTTTACGATCAAGCTTGCCTGGGAACTGTGAGCCAATTCTTATCCCCCGGAACCCACACGGGGGCTACTGGTATTGAGGTTTTCTCCCTAATTTTTAATGTTAAATTGATTCTTTGTAACACTGACGAGGGGCCTCCGTGGCTCAGTAGGTAGAGCGTTGGACGCTCAATCGGAACAGCCTTCCACCAATGGGTCGCGGGTTCGATTCCCACTCAGTCCAAAAAAAAATGGAAAATTTTCTGACTGGGTTTTCACTCATACGACCTATGTGGGATGGTTGCCAGTTACCAACGGAAGGTCGTAGGTTTCCTCCGGGCATAGAGCCCGGTTTCCTCCCACAATAAAACTGGCAACGCCGCCATATAAGTGAAATAATCTTGAGCGCGGCATAAAACACCAAACAATCAATCAATCAATGTAACACTGACGAGAACTGTCCCTGGTTAAAAACACACACAGACTGTTATTCAATTGTTGATCTTGGTTTCTGATCAGCAAAGTACTTGGTTTAAGAAATAACATTTTCGTTCTCGGTCATTGTCGTGGGATTTAGGTTAGAGAATGTGGACGAGTTTCACAGCTTTTGAACTAGGGGCAGGCGCCCCTCGTTTAAAAATAAAACTTGCCCACATTATCTAACCTAAATCCCATGACAATGACTGAGAACGAAAAGATTATTTCTTTTCTATCACTCTTGAAATGTATTTTGGAAGATGTTTTCGTACGTGGGCTTGTTCTCGTTATACTTGGATTTGACCGCTGCTAGGTTGTCAGGTTTAGTGGAGGAGGAAACCAGGCTCTTTGCCCGAAGGAAACCCCTACCCTCGGCGAGTATCTGTCAACTCTTTCCCATGCAGCGATCGCGTGAAAAATTCACTCAGAAATTGTTCAATTTTTATTCGGTCTGAGTGGGATTTGACTACATGTATCACTCAAACTGAATAAGCCACAGAGGCCCCGGTTACCCTTGAAAATCTGGCATAGCTGTTATATAAGTGAAATAAACTTATGACCCACTCAAGATTATTCTACTTCTAATATGACACGGACGGCTTGGGTTTCGTATGTGTAATGTTTAATTGCTTTATCTACATGAACATGTAATCATCAATGAAACTGGCAATGTGTCATATTAGTGAATATCAGCATCAATGAAACTGGCGAAGTGTCATATTAGTGAATATCAGCATCAATGAAACTGGCCATGTGTCATATTAGTGAATATCAGCATCAATGAAACTGGCCATGTGTCATATTAGTGGATATTAGCATCAATGAAACTGGCCATGTGTCATATTAGTGGATATCAGCATCAATGAAACTGGCGATGTGTCATATTAGTGGATATCAGCATCAATGAAACTGGCCATGTGTCATATTAGTGGATATCAGCATCAATGAAACTGGTGATGTGTCATATTAGTGGATACCAGCATCAATCAATCGGCGATGTGTCATATTAGTGGATATCAGCATCAATCAAACTGGCGATGTGTCATATTAGTGGATATCAGCATTAATCAAACTGACGATGTGTCATATAAGTGGATATCAGCATCAATCAAACTGGTGATGTGTCATATTAGTGGATATCAGCATCAATGAAACTGGCAATGTGTCATATTAGTGAATATCAGCATCAATGAAACTGGTGATGTGTCATATTAGTGGATATCAGCATCAATGAAACTGGCGATGTGTCATATTAGTGAATATCAGCATCAATGAAACTGGCGATGTGTCATATTAGTGGATATCAGCATCAATGAAACTGGCGATGTGTCATATTAGTGAATATCAACATCAATGAAACTGGCGATGTGTCATATTAGTGGATATCAGCATCAATCAAACTGGTGATGTGTCATATTAGTGAATATCAACATCAATGAAACTGCGATGTGTCATATTAGTGGATATCAGCATCAATCAAACTGGTGATGTGTCATATTAGTGGATATCAGCATCAATGAAACTGGCGATGTGTCATATTAGTGGATATCAGCATCAATGAAACTGGTGATGTGTCATATTAGTGAATATCAACATCAATGAAACTGGCGATGTGTCATATTAGTGGATATCAGCATCAATCAAACTGGCAATGTGTCATATTAGTGAATATCAGCATCAATCAAACTGGCGATGTGTCATATTAGTGAATATCAGCATCAATGAAACTGGCGATGTGTCATATTAGTGGATATCAGCATCAATGAAACTGCGATGTGTCATATTAGTGGATATCAGCATCAATGAAACTGGCGAAGTGTCATATTAGTGGATATCAGCATCAATGAAACTGGCGATGTGTCATATTAGTGGATATCAGCATCAATCAAACTGGCAATGTGTCATATTAGTGGATATCAGCATCAATGAAACTGCGATGTGTCATATTAGTGGATATCAGCATCAATGAAACTGGCGAAGTGTCATATTAGTGGATATCAGCATCAATGAAACTGGCGATGTGTCATATTAGTGGATATCAGCATCAATCAAACTGGCAATGTGTCATATTAGTGGATATCAGCACCAATCAAACTGGCAATGTGTCATATTAGTGAATATCAGCATCAATGAAACTGCGATGTGTCATATTAGTGGATATCAGCATCAATGAAACTGGCGAAGTGTCATATTAGTGGATATCAGCATCAATGAAACTGGCGATGTGTCATATTAGTGGATATCAGCATCAATGAAACTGGCGATGTGTCATATTAGTGGATATCAGCATCAATGAAACTGGTGATGTGTCATATTAGTGGATATCAGCATCAATGAAACTGGCAATGTGTCATATTAGTGGATACCAGCATCAATCAATCGGGGATGTGTCATATTAATAGTGAATATATCAGCATCAATGAAACTGGCGATGTGTCATATTAGTGGATATCAGCATCAATGAAACTGGTGATGTGTCATATTAGTGGATATCAGCATCAATCAATCTGGGGATGTGTCATATTAGTGGATATCAGCATCAATGAAACTGGCGATGTGTCATATTAGTGGATATCAGCATCAATGAAACTGGCGATGTGTCATATTAGTGGATATCAGCATCAATCAAACTGGCGATGTGTCATATTAGTGGATATCAGCATCAATCAATCTGGGGATGTGTCATATTAGTGGATATCAGCATCAATCAATCAGTCTATTCTTGTTTGTTATTTACCCATGGCTGCCAGTATATCTTCCACCATTGCTTCTAACATTGTCTCGCTGTGCTCCGGATGTCGGAAAGTCAGAAATTCTTTCTCGGAAAGTTTATCATCAGAGGGGTCATTATCAGCCTCTTGCCATCGTCTCTTGTAACGTTCCAACTCCTTCTGATCTGGAAACAAACAAAACCAGAGAATAAGATAGATTGATTGTTTGGTGTTTTACGCCGCGCTCAAGATTATTTCACTTATATGGCGTCGGCCCCAGAGAATAAGCCAAGCCAAAAATATGTAACAGGGCTCAATTTTACCAGGAATATGGGAATACTCTATAAGAATTTAAGAGCGATCCTGAATTTATATGGAAAATCAGTATGCTTATTCACAATAAATATATTGGCTGATAACTGCTCACTTCTAATGCTAAAAATAGTAGATTTTGGTCTTTGAACTTTAGCTACTTCCATTTGAATAACAGGGTTCATGCTCATTATCAGATATAAAATTACATGATTTTTCCAGGACCTCTTGCAGGATTATTACAATATCCAAACATATGTGTATGGGTTTGGTTGCCAATCTGTGAAAATATTTGTTAAATTCAATACCTGAAATCTGACATAATTACATGTAGTATTAGAATCATTTTCAACTGCTGAAACACATTAAAAGCGTGGTCTAAATACTTCCAAATTTCAGCCTTGTAGATGGCAAACATGGCAGTTTAAGCAAACAACTAGAAAAACCAAGACCTTAATAGGAAATATTAAAGATCTTCATAAATGTCCTTATTCATAAGATACCCAAATCAGTTGGATAGTAAATCAGTAGAATACTAGAATATTACCAATTTAGTATTCGCTCAAGAATATTGAAATATTCTTTTCAGGACTACAGCTCACATTCGTCCATTTACATTTGGGTGAACGAGATTTGATAAAATAACACGTTCCCAAAGGTTAAGAGGTCAATTATTGAGCACACTACTCACCTGATTTCCCTAGTTTTATTGTATAGTCAGTATCATTATGCCGGCCTATATCACTGTCATGACCATGTACCAGCATGAATTGTTTCAGGTATTCAATCCAGGAGATAAAACCTACAACAACATACAGCCCGCATTAAATACATTGTGAATTGAAAGATGCCATTTCAGTGTTGTATCCCACATAATAGTTCATATCACCAAAATGTATATATCAGTAAGAGTTGCCAAGCAGAATGTGCCAGAAACTCCTTCCAAAATGCATATATCAGTAAGAGTTGCCAAGCAGAATGTGCCAGAAACTCCTTCCAAAATGCATATATCAGTAAGAGTTGCCAAGCAGAATGTGCCAGAAACTCCTTCCAAAATGCATATATCAGTAAGAGTTGCCAAGCAGAATGTGCCAGAAACTCCTTCCAAAATGCATATATCAGTAAGAGTTGCCAAGCAGAATGTGCCAGAAACTCCTTCCAAAATGTATATATATATCAGTAAGAGTTGCCAAGCAGAATGTGCCAGAAACTCCTTCCAAAATGTATATATCAGTAAGGGTTACCAAGCAGAATGTGCCAGAAACTCCTTCCAAAATGTATATATCAGTAAGGGTTGCCAAGCAGAATGTGCCAGAAACTCCTTCCAAAATGCATATATCAGTAAGAGTTGCCAAGCAGAATGTGCCAGAAACTCCTTCCAAAATGTATATATCAGTAAGGGTTGCCAAGCAGAATGTGCCAGAAACTCCTTCCAAAATGCATATATCAGTAAGAGTTGCCAAGCAGAATGTGCCAGAAACTCCTTCCAAAATGCATATATCAGTAAGAGTTGCCAAGCAGAATGTGCCAGAAACTCCTTCCAAAATGTATATATCAGTAAGAGTTGCCAAGCAGAATGTGCCAGAAACTCCTTACAAAATGCATATATCAGTAAGGGTTGCCAAGCAGAATGTGCCAGACACTCCTTCCAAAATGTATATATCAGTGAGAGTTGCCAAGCAGAATGTGCCAGAAACTCCTTACAAAATGCATATATCAGTAAGAGTTGCCAAGCAGAATGTGCCAGAAACTCCTTACAAAATGCATATATCAGTAAGGGTTGCCAAGCAGAATGTGCCAGAAACTCCTTCCAAAATGCATATATCAGTAAGGGTTGCCAAGAAGAATGTGCCAGAAACTCCTTCCAAAATGCATATATCAGTGAGAGTTGCCAAGAAGAATGTGCCAGAAACTCCTTCCAAAATGCATATATCAGTAAGGGTTGCCAAGAAGAATGTGCCAGAAACTCCTTCCAAAATGCATATATCAGTAAGGGTTGCCAAGCAGAATGTGCCAGAAACTCCTTCCAAAATGTATATATCAGTAAGGGTTGCCAAGCAGAATGTGCCAGAAACTCCTTCCAAAATGCATATATCAGTAAGGGTTGCCAAGAAGAATGTGCCAGAAACTCCTTACAAAATGTATATATCAGTAAGGGTTGCCAAGAAGAATGTGCCAGAAACTCCTTCCAAAATGTATATATCAGTAAGGGTTGCCAAGAAGAATGTGCCAGAAACTCCTTCCAAAATGTATATATCAGTAAGGGTTGCCAAGAAGAATGTGCCAGAAACTCCTTACAAAATGTATATATCAGTAAGGGTTGCCAAGAAGAATGTGCCAGAAACTCCTTCTGACCTTTAATCCTAACCACATGAGGGGTGAGTCTCTCTCACGCTGACACAAGCCATCCATTGTTAGGTTGTGGGTTCAGATGAAAACAAAAAGCTGACTAAATGTATATATATTTTTTAACACTACATAGACTGATCCAGAGACATTTTGATACCTGTATACAGGTATGGGCGCCCAAACTCACAAGCAAAAAATCCGCCCAAATTCTTAAAACCAACAGATTTTAATGTCAAAATAGCATTTAATGTTGAATTTTGGGCCAGAGATGTTGTTTTTGTCTTATTGTTGGAACATTTTGAACCGAAATGGTACGCCCAAATTTCCCCTGGATCAGTCCCTGCACTATAACACACGGGCACATGGAAAATCTTCTTGTCTAAAATAATCAAGGAGACAAGTTTCTTATTGTGTTAAAAAGGGGCATATCATTTAGACGTTTATACCCAATCATAAGTTGTTATAATAAACCACAAGTCGTGATATTTCATTAGGTTGAAGACAGGCAGGAGTTTGGCCTTAGTCAGCAGAATTTTCTGGAAAAGATAATTTGGCAACAAATCATCAGTATCTACATGTAATTAGGAAATGTGAATATATCTAGCTCTTACCATCATTATTTGAATCCAGGATATTAAAAATCCTGGAATTTTCTCCCTCAGATACATCCAAATGTTCGTCGATTTTCATTTCAATCCATTCCTCTATTTCCTCTTGTGATAAAAAGGCATCTCTGTCAATATCTGCTCTAAAATAAAAAACACATTGTCAAATAACTAATTTCTTTAAAATTGCCTTGTGGAATGTCTACGGTATTCTTTCAAGAATGTAAACAATCATTCTTTTGCCACAAAATCAAAATTCCTTTCCATGATTTGTGTTTCAAGTTCCTTAATTTTATTCACATTTACATGTAACCGAGGAGAGGAGATGAGAGGAGGGGGGGGGGGGCATGAATGACAGCTAATTCAACCAGTTAAATTCGACTCATTATCTCCTTTCTGATATTTGCTGTCCGCCCTGACGACATAAGGAATATCAGATTATTAAACAAGGAGGCAGGTAAGGAATTCACGTTTGGTGAATTAGAATGACGGCATATAATACACGTGAGATAATCTTGACAATTCCTAAAAAGCAAAAGAATCTTTTTTGTGATTTTACAGTTTCTGGTAACAGGGAATTCGGAGCTGTGTCTGATTCGATATGTTTCTATGATGCAATCGCCAGGGTGTGTATGTTAAATTCCCATCACCATGGAGACTTATTTTTCGAGCAATAAGGCCTGTACATATTTATCACATTATATGAGATGTTAATTCAATAACATTAAATGTCTACAGGTACCTCGTTATTTATGTTTGGATATTTATTGGTCGGTACCAGGTCGACGACCAATAAATGTCAGAAATAATAAATAACGGAGTAAGACCTTTACTAAAGTGAAGTAATGAGATGTCAGCAAGGCTACATTTTCCCACTCCTTTGCAAGATTAAGGCTACATACCCTGGCCTAGAAGATGTACAGTCTGTTGTTAGATGTGGGACTAATATAGAAGAGACAGGAAAAGCCTTTATATCGCCTTCATTTACTTTCAACTTTACCCAGTGAAATGTTCTCTAAATTCTAATCCAACTAAATTAACGAAACTAAAATATGAAACTTGACCATTCATTTTGACTTGGCATTCAGGACCTTCCTATCTTTGAAGGTTAATTACTAATACTATAGCTTTGTTTTGAAGATCAATACAATTTGCTTACTTTTTAAAGATATCTTTGAGTGTTATTTCTGCCTCAGTGTCAGATTCAGGGCCGTGTTCATGGTTTCCCAGAAATATTTCCCGTTGATATTCGCTATTGAGATGTCCATCTTGTTCCATTCTTATACCTTCAAGATGGTCAGCAGGCTTCAGTTTGTCAATATCTATGTTCAAATCCGTTTCTTTTTGCATGATCCATTTGGCCAAGAGTTTATTTTTGCGAATTTTTGCATCCAAGCTTTCTTGCGTTTTGTTAACTGGTCTACTGGATACTGAATTACACCCAAAAAGCACTAACCCCAAAACAACGAGAGAGCAGCTTTTTATATTGAACATTTTGAAAAGTGAAATTAAACTAGTGCAGTAGACCTGCAGTACTCCAGAGTAAGGTCTCACACTCACAGCCACTCAGACTCTCAGTTGAAATAGTTCTTCTGAAGTTCTGCCGTTTCTAAACCAGCACAGGCAGACGGCAAGGCGAGCAAGCTCACTCAACTTAGATGGTCTTTTTTTATTTTAAGGTCGCCACAGTGATCAAGCCATGACTCAAACTGTTAATACCACAAATAATCTGTCCAGTCAACCATCCGATATCATCGAGATCGAAAGGGCACTGACTCTGTCAAATGTACTCGAATCGATCTAGCACTTTGTTGTTGTCGACGCTTGCTGATGTCATGCCACGTGACATATATCCGAATGACGTCATCACATGAAACTATTTTTTCCTTTCACTTATAGATCCATGCGCATCGCAAAATAAGTATGAACTTTTGGTTGAATAAAAGAGGTGATTCTGTATATGAAAATGTCTAAATTATGAATTTTCCATCTAAGCTCAAAGCCAATTTTTTAAAAATATTTCAAGTTCACATTTTGATCCAAACCAATAAACTTTACCAGGATCCTTCTTTCGCGTAAGAAGTGAAGAGGCTCATCGTGTTCATAACGTTCAAAAATGGCGGATGTTAAGGAGGGCCCAACATTAGAACGCGATTTTAGTAAGGTTATTTTAACTTTAGACAATGTTCTTATTCCAAACGACAAATTATCTCCAACACCTTCACTCCAAGATGGACTGGATGTGGAAACAGAAACGGATTTACGGATTTTGGGATGCGAGTTAATACAGACAGCGGGTATTTTGTTGAAACTTCCTCAGGTTAGTCGCCATTATGGAATTTATATGTCCTTAAACCATGATTAGAAACCTCAAGTTTAACGGATCCTGATTTCAGCTCTGTTCATCTTTTTTGGCTCTATGTCCTGATTAACTTTACTTAGTCTAACTGTTTTATTTTAGGTTGCGATGGCCACTGGTCAAGTTCTTTACCAGAGATTTTACTACTCCAAATCATTCGTCAAACACAACATGGAGGTAAGAATATATTTTGTTTCCCTTATAAACTCAACTACTGGTTTGATAGCCTCCACTTAATAAATAGAAATGCATATCACACTGATGGATATGGGCATGGACCAGGCCTTTCTTTTAAGACTCATGACCTGTATTTATTTGATTGACTATTCTGTTTTTCAGGTTTTGGCTATGGCCTGCGTTAACTTAGCTTCAAAAATCGAAGAAGCTCCAAGACGTATAAGAGATGTTATCAACGTATTCAACCATGTCAAACAAGTCCGAAATGGAAAGTAAGTATTTTTCTACTTTTAGTGACAATAACATGTTCAAACCATAAATTTTGTATTTGGCTTTGGTTTGGGATCCACAAATGTTGTGTTGTCCTGCAAAGTCGTGAATATTTCATTCATAAATGCTATGCCGTGAGGCTGAATTCAAACGAGTCTTATTTAGGTTATGAGATTTTTTTAAGTAATAAACCTTGTAACTAGGTCATAATCATACAACTGGATAAACCCACAGGTTATTTCCGTGCGATTCGAACTGTTCCTTTTAGTTTATCTAGCTTCTGATTTATTAATTGACAAAAGTTTCTTTTCAGGCTAATCCTTTCATATTGTGAAATTCCTATTAAGTGTTGTGGTTGTGGATTATAACTTAAAAAGTTAAGCATTGAAGATCTTAAATCAGTTACTAAGGAAAACATTTCTTTCAAAACATATTGTTGGGGAAATTGGAATGGGCTAATGTGTATATTGATGAATTTGGGTTGGAGATTTAATCACAGTTGTCAAATTTTATTAACACAGAATTTTTCTTTCTTTCTTTCTTTCTGCTGGTTTGCACAGCTGTCCTGTTGGGATATATAGGAGAACAGCTCCCTCTCTCTCGTGGGGTGGTCTTCAAAGTCCACTCATGAAGGGATGCCTATATCTTCTTCCCTGAATAATGGTTTGTATGGTAAACGGTACTGTTATTTAAAATTGGTTTGTCTGCTTTCTGTGTCCAAAACTTCAACAGTAACCAACCTTTCAAGTGAAAATAAAGGTATATCTTTTTTAAATATTTGAGAAATAAAGTGAAATAAAAGCACCATTGATCATGCTGAACTTGAATATGTTTCTGATTTGTCACATATTGGTTAAAGTTTATAATGACAGATATATAAAAGCTGTTAACTTCAGTGTTTTTTTTTTCATTTAATTAATCTTTAATTTCTAGTGGTATATTTATACTCTGTATTTTGAATTGAAACCCTGTCTGTGGATCTCTACATTTCAAGAGTAGTGGACATTGGACGTATGTCAGATGTACATCAGAGAAAGCCTTATGAACGGACATTTTAAGTCTGTGGACAAAATCTGTGATGGTGATGCTCAGCTGTTTTCCTTGATGAACACTGGATTATTTTACCGAAGCTGTCTTTTGACCGCTGGATATTTTGTATTATTTCGGAATCCATTTTATTGTGAACTTAAATTCAGCAGGATGTCCTAGGAATGGTGAATCAGAGACGGGACCTTGTTCACCGCCTATGCTTAGTACACTTACTTACTGAGTTGTGATGCATTCTTAAATGTGAAGAACAACTTTCGAGACAGAAAATTGACTAGCAGTCTTTTTTACAAATTCATTTCCTCAATATCATATCCCCCAAACCAACAAACAAGATATCAAAAAAAAAGATTTGGTAAAAATCTTAAGGTGAGAGCACTAATGTTAAAACAGTACTGAGTACAGCTTAAAAATTAACTCATAGATTTCGTGATATCCAGGGACAGATGACACTTACATTTTTGGTGACGTTGCAATTCCATTTGACGTACTTTTGTACAGATATAAGCATCCTGCTAAAACGAAAAAGCTAGGTCATACTCATATGCACCATGACACCCTTGACCTGAAATTCATGGAATTTTTAGAGAGGCGCTACCACAAATCTTCACCTGAGTTGGGTATTCCAGTTTTGAAAGAAAAACATGTATCGGGCAATAAGAATGAATACTGCAGGAAAATATTTGACCACAAATGCTTCAAAAAGGACTGCCTTGTGAGCCTAGTAAAGCGGTTTTGCAGTGAAACCCCCATAGACAGATGTGACATTGTTCACAAGGATTTGTCCTGTGTGACATACTCCCAATAACTGTCTGCTTAAAACAATATGTACAAAGCTGTGGCATTTAGATGAAATTTTTGGTGACAGAATTCCAATTGACGTATTTTGCTCCATAACATCGGATGTAAACGTCCTGGAACGAAAAACATTCAGCCACATGCGCAATGAAATGCTGGTGACAGGAAATTGGATGAACATTGCTAGACTTGCGCTCCCTATGCACTGCACTCATCTGATCAAATATTTAATTAACCATTAGTTGATTTGCGATTCTTGACATAAATCATTTTATCACTGTATAATGAATTACATAATACATTATTTATTAGGTTTTACTAAGGCAGAAATAAAGTTTCGAGAAACATGTACTATCCCGTATCGGCATATGTAGATTAAAGAAGGACTTATTATAAGTCAATTAATGGCGAATTTAAAAAGAAAAAGTAGTTCATAAAAATTATGCGAAAAAACGCAATTAAAAACCTGTACATTTATTGGCATTGATGCTAACTTACAAGGGCAGTAAACCTTTTTACAATTTAAATCTAAAGGGTGGAGTGGTAGTTTGTGGTTTAAGATAAAGGTGAAGTTTATTGCACTTTAAAGTAGCTTCTTAAGACCGCTCATGTCGACTGAGACTGGTTAATCCTTTAGCCAAACGGTCTGAGTGATACGTCTTAAGCCCTGCTCTGGTCGATGCGATCAGTTGATAGGAAAGGAACTTCGCCATCATATTAGGCAGACTGGCACACGGCTAGGAGTGGCGTAACAAAGCAACATCACGGGAACTCCGAGATAAAATGATCACGTGATGAAGTATAGGTCGCTGATTGGTTGATCGGGAGAAAATAGAACATGCTCTATCCTTACGATTGCAAGATTGATCAATCGTAGACCGAGTCTTAAGGCAGCTCATGTCAAAACATGTTCTCCGACTGATTGATCGCAAATTCACTACAGACTGGAGCTTATGACAATCGGATCTTAACTCGATCTGTGCGGGGCTCTACACAGCCGGTTAATCTTACCAGAAGGTTTTTTGATCGGGAGGGGTGCAAGGATTGGTTAACTATCGAAGATATAAAACCTAATGGTACAGTCCCCTGTCTGGACCATTTCCAAACTTGTATAGAAATTGTGTCCTGTCAAATTTCTAACCAGCCTCCATGCCGTTGAACTTCCTGAAGCCAAATATTGCACCGATTGGAATCTGCTGCATACAGCTCCATATTTTACCGAGGTGCACCTTACCCTTTCTAAAGGATGTTAAATAACCTTCAAGTTGTCTTCAAGATAATTATAACTGCACACTGGTTGCGGATTTTTTGATCCGTTTCAGTCAAAAAAAGTTTTTTACCTGATCAAGGTAGTTTTTTCTTCCTCGTCAAACTGGGCAAAACCTGTCTAATAATTAAATTAACGAAGTCCCCCCATTAGTGTCTTGCAAGTAGTGTGAATGATATAATATTCTTTAACAGGAGTCTATTCTGCTCTCTTTGAGTTCCATAAATCCATATTGTTAAAAGAATTTTTTATGTAAAGTTTATTTTGTTAATGGTATAACAAAGTTCTTCGGACTGAAGCAATCTGTTGACTAGTTTGTGTTTTATAGATTCATCTGTTTGTTATTTCTTAGATTAACCTAAAAATCTATATTAGGCTCTGCTCATAATTGTAATTTGTCTTGGCCACATAAATTGCAATTTTTATTACCTTTTTAATTTTATGTTTCCAGATAGAGGTTTTCCAATACAGTTGGACTTAACTCTGAACTATACATTCCATGTTTAAAAGAGTTAATCGATAGTAATTACCGTTTCACTTGAAAGGTTGACTTTTAACACAATTTTAAAGTAGCGAAAAATTTGAAAGCAGACAATCAATCCGTGTGCAAACCAGCAGAATTTTGTTCTTTGTTTTTTTCCCATTGTTAATGTATCCTGGTAGATTTTGAATCTATTTTAAATATTTTTGCATTAATGTTGATGTTTTTCACAGAACGATACAGCCATTGATACTGGACCAGCATTATATCAACTTGAAGAACCAAGTTATCAAAGCAGAAAGAAGAATACTCAAGGAATTAGGTTTCTGTGTACATGTACAACATCCACACAAAGTAAGGAACTCTCTACTGCCCCTTTTCAGTGAAATATCAATGAATGGCCCGTCCAGTTCTTTCATTGATGCTCCTGTCCTGTGGCTCGTTCTACTAAGCTGGCGTAAGTTGCGCCAGTCGCAAACGCATGTTAAAGTATAGGAACTTGCGCATGGTCGCAAGTCTGGAGGCGCAACTCTATTCTGTAAACCTATGCGTAACTTTGCGCCAGCTTAGTAGAACGAGCCCCAGAACGCAAGTTCAAATCCCACGCATTTCAATGAAAAACTAATGCTCAAGATTTCACACTTTTGAAAGGATTGACAGGTGCCCTTTTATAATGATATTAAATCTGGTAACCTTTCTATATATAAGTGTAATACTCTTTAAGTGAAATATGCAACCTCTATCCAACACAGGAACACCTTAGGCATTCGCTGGATTTATGTGGTTATTTTTTGCATAAGTTAGGATTGCCTGTGTAATTAAATTGATAATAATGCCATCTGAAATTTGGCTAAAACACCAAACAACCAGTTCCAGTTTAACAAAACAATTAATAGCTTGTTATCAGACATTATTTTAAAAGAAAGAAATACCAGGCATTAGTTAAGAAGAAACCATATTTCCAAAGTAAACAGATATAGGCCTTCATTTTGATAAAAACATCTCTCTTTATGTTGTGCTTGTATTTGCATTGTTTGATTTCATTTTCAGATTATAGTGATGTACCTTCAAGTGCTGGAATGTGAGAGGAACCAGAGGCTTGTCCAAACTGCTTGGTAGGTATTTTAATCATACTTTTCCTTATTTTTAAAGTCTGTCTTTATTTCAGCATAGAATTTTTTCCCCACTCTAGCTCTAAGTTAGTGTAAATCACCATTTTATCGACCAAGTGATTATAGAGATTTATTGGCGCAGGTAAGTCAGATAAAATGTATATATATATCCGGTAATCACTTTCCCAATACGGTAGCAAGGATGCCCTTTTTTCTCTCATTGAATAGCCTTATCCTCAGGACTATTTTAATACAAAGAATCTTACTGTAAACCTCTGTACTTAAGCTTATTATTAAGGGCTTTACTTGTTATTTAATTGGGAAAGTAATTATCACAAATAACAAAATTATCCAGGACTCAATAAACCTAATTATCGATAACATTAGATAACAGATATTTCAGAATGCTTTATTAATTTTGTGGTTTTTCCTTTTGCTACCCCAGCTAGGTGGGTAGAAGTGTTGCATTGCACCATCCCCATTGAAGGCAGGGCATCCCCTCCTCTAGCGAAACTGACCGTGTACCCCGTCATGCCTCCGAACAATTCCTCCAACTCGTCAAGATGTTATGATCAACTGAACACCAGAGCCTCTCACTCGACACTGCAGGAACACTTCGCCAAGAGAACTATGCTGATTGGTCAACATCGTCTCAATGTCCGAGAAACTTGAAGAAAACCTAAGTTTCTTTCTTCAAAAGTGTAATGCTAATGCCAGTCAGGCTTGAATTATGGGTTATTTTATTCAGATATAACCAAGTATCTTGTTTACTGGTTAAGGCTAAATCACTTTCATCTGACATAGGATACACTCTAATACCGTTCTATGAACTCTGAATATCATTGTTTTTCATGCTAACTATTCTGTTTTGGAAGTTGAAACTACTGCCAAGTTATAAAGGTCATCTGGATTGGTGTTGAGGTAAGGGGGTAAAGGTCAGCTTACCATTGGACAAATTCACAACCCATCATCTGGTAAGACAACCAATCATCAGGCTGATTCAGATTGTCTATTCAACAGTAAGTGTACAAAGTTTTTAATACTTTCCTTATTTTCTTTTATATTTACTAACAAAACCTTACGGTTAAGAGTCCTGGATAATGCTTTATGGGTATTTGGTGTAAAGAAAGGAAAATTGGCATTTTATTTATGGTGTTTAAAATCCATAAGAATAATAAAATTCTTTTCAATCAATCAAATTCTCACTTTTTAAAATTATCCATTGTCCAAAGTATTTACACCAAAAACCCAGAAGTACCATTTTTAGCTTAATTTTTTTATGTTCTGTTGCACACTTCATATGATCATGAAAAAGTTGTTTGAATGGATAACCAAATCATTGGTAGAAACCTCAAATTTTTTGCACCGGAGAAATTACAGCTTTCTTTATTCCCACAGTTGTGTTACACTGGACTTTCTATTTTGGCCTCATACAGTTTTAATTTTGTCATTTCAGGAACTATATGAATGACAGTTTCCGAAGTAATGTATTTGTACAGTATCGTCCAGAGACCATAGGTAGTGCTTGTATTTATTTGGCTGCCAGACAACTACAGGTATAACTACATTTATTTATCTTTATGAACACTAAAACACACCGGCACAGGGTAAATCTTCTTGTCTAAAATAACCATGAAGTTTCTTATTGTGTTAAAAAAAGGTATATCATTTAGACCTTTATACCCCATAAATTGTAATTAACTAAACCTATGATATTTCATTAGGTTGACGACTGACAGTTATCCATAGGTTTTGGGCTATTGTTAATCTCCATTAGTATTTGCTGCTCTCAGCTTAAAGTTGCCCCCAAGTACATGGCAATACCCCCTGACAAACAAGCATGAGGACCTTATTTCTTGGAGTACATAAAATTCAAAGGGTTGGGTGTGGGCATATCTTACTGGGTCACCTAATATCCTAACCGTATAACCTTTCCTATCAACAAGCAATCTATTTTCCCACAATACAGGGCTAATTACACTGAATTATAATTAAAGACCTGTGTGAGGTTATTAAATACATACGTCATTAGTTGTCAATTAAGCAAATCAATAAGTTTCTTAGCTGTCACAAGTTAAATTTATGATGGATTCATTGAGCGTCTAACCTCTCTCAATCCAAAGAAAAAACTGACTGGGTTTTCTGTTAATCCTATTATATGGAGGGGCTGCCAAGTCGGAGGTTGGGTGTTTGCAGCAGTCAAAGATCCTTGTTTTTACCCCATTAAACCTGGCAATGCTGCCAGTATAGTGTTCTTCAGTATAGTGTTAAACATCAATCAATCAATTAAATTTCCAATGTTTTGTTTGTAAAAATGGTCTGCTTCATTTTCAGATCCCTCTGCCTAACAACCCACCCTGGTTTTCTATATTCAATGTTGATGAAGATGAGATACAGGAAATCTGTTTGGCAATTCTTAAATTATACGCCAGGCCAAAGGTAAATCGAGAAGCATCCATCAGTTTTACTGATACTTTTGTTTACTACGGTAGGAAACCTTGTACTACCTACAATTGTCAGCCTTGATGGTCCTCAATTGGGGGAAAATAATGGCTTTTTCCCTTTTGTAGTAGTCTTCGTCTATTGTGTATAGCTTTTTGTCTATGGTAATGGGATATTTCTCAATACTCATAATTTGACATAACCGGCTGGGTTATCCATTGAGAAGATAATTTTCTCCAGGAACACCCACATCTTGTTTCTATGTTGGACTAAACAATTTTAAGGAAAATCTTATTTTCTTGTACTTAATTAATAGAGCTATGGTTTTATCTTTTACAGCCTAATTATGACGAGTTGGAGAAGACAGTTAACGAAGCCAAGAAAATCCAGATTGAGGCCAAATTAAAAGCTAAAGGCTTGAGTTCTGAACAGGGTACCCCCAACTCCAGGCCATGTAAGTTTTATTTTTTTAACATGTACAAAAAGGACCCTGCCCTACTCCCTATTTAATCAATTAGCAATGTTGGCTAAGCCTGTAAATTCAAGGTTTGAAATATCCTTCAGTTTTGATTAAAATTAAGTAATTCCAAATGAATTTTTGGAGAAATAAATAAGAAATACACCACATTTAATAAAACATAAACCTCAAAAAAAAAAAATCAATTCATTCGTTTTTAATTTCAATGGTATGTCGCCCTGATATTGTCATTCTCAAGTCTAATTATGGTTCCTTTAAATCGTTTGACTTTCAGGTACTCCCAGAAATGCAAGTCCTAATCCTTCAGTAGTAAGCTTAACCAGGAAGATTAAATCTGAGCATGATATACATGGAAATGGAACACCAGTGTAAGTATATCCAGCTCTATCTTTGACTCTGTTCCTCCCATTTCCTGACTTATGTCGTAATTGGGGGTTTCCGGACCCTTCATAAACTGGCCCCGCAATTAAAAATGCAATAATTCTGACAGGCTTTCACTTGATCATTCATTCCAAACAGCCTTCCACCAATGGGTTGGGGTTCAAATCCCACTCAGTCCGAAAAAAAAAAATTGGAAAATTTTCTGGCTGGGATGGTTGCCAGTTACCACCAGAAGGTCATGGGTTTCCTCTAGGCACAAAGCCTGGTTTCCTACCACAATAAAACCGGCATTGAGTGGAATAGGTCAGATATTAAGATTTTCAGAAGAATTGCTTAGGAAACCTTGACAAATTTAACCAAAATGTCCCATAGGAATGAAAAAGATCCTCATGAAGACAAAAATTGTTTTACTATTGGTAAACTTTTAAACTATCTACAAACTAAAGTTAATATTATATTTGTTATTTCAGGGAGAAGAACCATGTAAAGAAACGTAGTCGATCACCGGAGATCCGCAGAGGCTCCAGTAAATCTCATTCATCAGGCTCTAGTAGGAGTCGCAGTCACAGCCCACCACGACAAAAATCCAGAAAATATAGAACACCGCCAAAAAAACATAAAAAAGATAGATTATCACCAGAGCGATACAGGGAAAAACACCATTCTCACAAACACGAAAAGAGGCGAAAACGTTCATTATCACGAAGTCGTAGCCAGTCATTTAGCCCCTCCCCTGAACATCGTCATGGTCACAAAAAGTATTACAAAGCAAAAGAACGTTATCGTAGCCCCGAGCCACATCGGCGTTCCCATAAACATAGGAATGGACACAGTAGCCCCATTCGGGACAAATATTCTAAATACTACCATAGATAATGCTGGCCTTATCTTTTAGCTTGTGTATAAATATTATTGTACCCTCGGGTAAACATCATAGATCTTTATTTTCTTCATTATATGTAAATATCAATCACTTATTTTTATTTCAAATTTTGAAACAAAATCAGATTTATTTTCAATTCCATTTTGGATGTAGAGATTTTCTCACAGTTGTACCGAATTCAGACTTAATTTGTTAATTTTATTTCTAGTTCGTCACATATCTTATTTCTTTTTTTCTCAGATCCCAGTATAGCGTTTGTTTAATTAGTGACGACTTTTTTTCCCAAAAATTCTCACAGCATCAATTAAAATATTTCGGTTAACTTCATTTTGTGCTTTAACACAGTACAATTTTCCTGAAATTCTTGTTAAAATTTCATCATGTTCATCTCCATACACATTAAATCCTACTTGAGCAATTATCGAGTTCACGATAATTTACATTTGTCCATCCAATTATTATTGAAATGTTTTTCTGTGACCATATATTAAATGATTTTGGTTCACCAAAATAAATTTATGAATTCCTATTTGACTGTTTTCTGTCTTTTTCCTTTTGTCTGCTGGATTTATTTTATATATTAAGTGGCTTCACTCAATAGTGTAATATATAGTCTGACGATATTCTTACTATAGCTTAAGATGCGTAAGCATTGTCAATGTAATACAAAGTGTTCCAGAAAATTCTACTGACTAAGGCCAAGCTCCTGTCAGTCGTCAACCTAATGAAATATCATAGGTTTACTTTATTACAACAATTTATGATGGGGTATAAAGGTCTAAATGATATACCTCTTTTTAACACAATTAGAAACTTGTCTCCGTGGTTATTTTAGACAAGAAGATTTTCCCTGTGCCCGTGTGTTTTAGTGTCCATAAATATATTTGTGTATAATGATGCCAACTGAACGGGGAATGGAACCTTCATGCTGGCTTCTTCTAAATAATGTCTAACACCAATAGGTCGCGGGTTCGAATCCCACGGAGTCCAAGAAATTGAAAAATTTTCTGACTGGATTTTCACTCGAACGACCTATGTGGGATGATTGCCAGATACCACCGGAAGGTCGTGAGTTTCCTCCGGGCATAGAGCCTGGTTTCCTCGTGTAATAAAACTGACAACGCCGCCATATAAGTGAAATAATCTTGATTGCAGCGTAAAACATAACTCAACAAAATCTGAGCAATTTCTGATTGATTTTATCAGATCAACCATTCTGAAAAAGCTTGTCTGTCAACTCGCGGAAAGGGGTGTTTTTTTTTCCCAGCTAATGTCATGCAGAACTGGATCAGTGTCGTCTAGCAAACTATCACTAAATGTTGCCTAATTGAGAAATTAGTGTTGGTGTGACTTTTTATGCTGCTGAAAGTATTTAGTCCCCGCTTTGTTGGTTCGTCCGGATTCTCGTGAGGGCCATACCTTGATAAATATTTGGAGGATTTGTTTTAAACTGGTTAGTCGTTCAGTATCGTATCTGGGTGATATCTCGCTGAATATTTTGTGAATGACTTTGAAACCTGGTTGGGAAAATACTAATTACTAAGCAAGCAGATGCACCGTGTCCTTTTTCACCTTTCTTCAAATTTGATGAGCAAACATCTGCGAGGGGGGATTGGGAAGCATCCGTCAGCTTTTCTGAGACTTTTCTCGTTTGTAGACTATATATACAAAAGTATTCTCGTTATTTTCGTTATTTTGGGATTACACTTTCTTGACAATATGGCAGAAATTCCTCTACCGATTTTTGGGTGACGCCGGAAACGGTAATCGAACCTGGGTCCCAGAGTATGGCACCTATCGCCAGCACTAAATGCCGCGGCTGCCTTATCCATTCAGCTAACCGGCCTCCACTAAAGTCTATAAAGACACAGGTCTACTAATTAAGCCTATATATACAACACCAAAACGAACTATAGAACTGGGGTCAATTGTTCAAAAGAAAACAGGTTATATGGAATCTCTAATTATTGCTACCACTCGGAACATCCTTCGGCTATCTTCGCTCGGTATTTCACGCACGTAAATCCCCGAAGTTATCAGAGTGTATTGCTACTTATCTGCGTTAAAATAGTGTTTTAACCAACTGGGGTCAAGAAAAAATAAACGTTCGTCCCGGTTATTTAATTTTTTTTTTCGGACACTATTTCGGTTTGAAGAGGATAGAGACTATTATTCCATTCGTTCCAACGTTAATCATTCAGTTTTCCGACGAATTTCAAACCCTCTTATTGTTATGGCAATCCGAATTTGGAGAAGGGTTCACTAGTCCGAAGGTTCACTAGTCCGAAGGTTCACTAGTCCGAAAAAGGGGTTCACTAGTAAGAAGGTTCACTAGTCCGAAGGTTCACTAGTCAGAAGGTTCACTAGTCCGAACGAGAGGGTCCACTGGTTCGAAGGTTCACTAGTCCGAAGGTTCACTAGTCCGAAAAAGGGGTTCACTAGTAAGAAGGTTCACTAGTCAGAAGGTTCACTAGTCCGAAAAAGGGGTTCACTAGTAAGAAGGTTCACTAGTCCGAAGGTTCACTAGTCAGAAGGTTCACTAGTCCGAACGAGAGGGTCCACTGGTTCGAAGGTTCACTAGTCCGAAGGTTCACTAGTCCGAAAAAGGGGTTCACTAGTAAGAAGGTTCACTAGTCAGAAGGTTCACTAGTCCGAAAAAGGGGTTCACTAGTAAGAAGGTTCACTAGTCCGAAGGTTCACTAGTCAGAAGGTTCACTAGTCCGAACGAGAGGGTCCACTGGTTCGAAGGTTCACTAGTCCGAAGGTTCACTAGTCCGAAAAAGGGGTTCACTAGTAAGAAGGTTCACTAGTCAGAAGGTTCACTAGTCCGAAAAAGGGGTTCACTAGTAAGAAGGTTCACTAGTCCGAAGGTTCACTAGTCAGAAGGTTCACTAGTCCGAACGAGAGGGTCCACTGGTTCGAAGGTTCACTAGCCCGAAGGTCCACTAGTCCGAAGCTTCACTAGTCCGAAGAACAGTACCGATATCATCCTCCAAACGATAATATAGCCCAGCGGGCATAGGCCTACCCAGACCCAATGATAGTTTCCTCAGCATCATTTTCCCACGAGACAGTATCCCTTAGTCTTTGTTGGTCTGTGATCGAGACAGTGTAAAGTTAGGAATTTATGATCCTTCCAAAGAAAAAGGAAATATATAATTCGACGATTTTATGCACAGCCACGGGCGTACATCCTGGTAGCAAGGGGGGGGGGGGGGGGGGGGGGTTGCAGGCTGATAAAGAGAAAGACAATGAATGTCCTGAGGAAGTAGGAGGTAGGTAGGCCTATGCAGGGTATATAAAACCGTCGAACTAAATATTTTATTTTTCCTTAGGAACTCTACAGGGTTATTCGAATGTTCAATTTAAATCCTTTTATTTATACGATAATTTGAAAAGTTGGGAAAACATTATTAAAAAGATGACATTATACTTATATCCAGAAAGACACGTGGTGTCGACTTTGTAAATGTTCATATATATTTATGATCACCAAAACACACGGGCACAGGGAAAATCTTCTTATCTAAAATAACCATGGAGAAAAGTTTCTAATTGTGTTAAAAAGAGGTATATCATTTAGACCTTTATACCCCATAAATTGAACAAACCGTGAAGAGTACTTGTTATTTTTCATATCTGTTCAAGTATACGTACCGCTACTCAGATTTGTTTAATTGCTTCAATAAAATGCTTATTCAGTACCACTGTTTAGTTTTTCTCATCCAAATAGTGAAAGGTCTTATTTGAGATATAGCGCATTATGTCTGGGATGTTCGGACTAGGGAACCTTCGGACTAGTGAACCTTCGGACTAGTGAACCTTCGGACTAGTGAACCTTCGGACCAGTGAACCTTCGGACTAGTGAACCTTCGGACCGGTGAACCTTCGGACTAGTGAACCTTCGGACTAGTGGACCTTCGGACTAGTGAACCTTCGGACTAGTGAGCAGTTCCCCGAATTTGTGAGAGAAAAAAAGTGCGAATTCAGCAGCGAAATTCTCAGAAAAAAAGTTCGAACATGCAGGTAGAATTGTATTTTCCGTTTTCCGTTACGTGCCACTTATAGTCAAGCTAATTCATTTTAATCACGTGCATTTACTAAAGTAAATCTCATTAGGTAATAGTCATCGTGATCGTCACAGATCGTCGAGTATACCCCCCAGACCGTAACACCTTTTTATAATTTCCAAAGAACGACCGAAACATTCCTGGAGTTCGTTTACCTTACTTTTGTGTACCGTATTGCTTTTATAATATAGTTGAGGTACGATAAATCACCATTCACCTGAGCGAATCGCCCTCACGTGATGAATTGATCGACAGGTAAACATAGTTCCAACACGGTGTAATCAACATGGTAACCATGGTGCCGCGCGAACTCCGCGAACAGAATGGCGCCTATCAAACGTGTTATGTTAAAGCCACATTGCATAGAAACAGGTCATCGATATAAACAATCACTGAACACAGCGACAACAACAGCTAGAAAATGGCGAATTACTGGGAACAGAGTTTAAGTGACATTATTAGAAATTAGTGGATATAGTCATATTAGGTAAAGAAGTAAAGAAACCGTGTGAAAGTGACGGCCCAATATAAGTCTATTAATTTGACGTACTGTCAAACTGCGAGCAAGCCGAAACATGCTGGGTATATCTTATACTGATTGCTGATTGTCAGTTCGGCCAACCACTTGACACAGGATTAAACTGTGGGTGTCTGTGAAATACGAAATATTGGATTAATCTCGACCCTTTTTGGATTCATTTATTGGATATTACCCGGATTTCAGTGTGCCATTGTCATCGTTGATTCACTTAGGCTTATAGGCTTATCAAATGTTATAGATTCGGCTTGTGTAGGCTACAACATCTCTTTTATTTAATTGACCATATGTATGGCAATGTTGCCACGGAAGCCTTATTCGGTTGCGCTCAGTTGTATGACCTCTCTCTATAGATTTATATCAACACATTTTCAGCTGTAGGATTATATCGTTACGAATATTAGGCCTACCTTTTAACTGTCTAAAAGGTTTTTGTTTACATTAGTTGTCATGGCAACGTGTTTACCGCCAGCATGCGTAATTTCAAATCCCCGGCGTTTTGTGGTGAAGCTGACCGGGGGTAAAAGAGGGCCGTCGGAACCAATTACTACGACGAGTGATGAGGAAGAAACTTCCGAAAGTCCCAAAGCTGACGAGGGCGTTACGGAGGAAAAGGACCCTAACAATTCAGTGGATACCCCACTCTTGAGCCCCGTAAGCCCTGTCAGTTCGGTAGACTATGACAATGTAAATTCTCCGGGAAATAGTAGCACTGCCAGCGGGCCGGTATATGTCAGACAACCCGGCTTTACACACCATGCTCACGAAGTCACTAAACCGAGAACGAAGAAAAAGAAAACGGCCTCTGTTTTGTTGGCAGCGAGAGATGGATTTCTTAAAAAGGAGATTGGACATCAGTTACCCATCAAAGTTAGACCTAAAAAAGGTAATAAGAGTTGGGGTTCAACCGGGACTGCTTAGCCTATCAAATCCAGTTGCGAGTCATTTCATTAATAATGTGACGTCAATATTTTGTTTATTCTGTGACTAATATATTGTATACTAGTCCCAGGTTTATTGAACAGGTAATATACCCACATTCTTATTATCGACGACAATAGGCCACGATTGAGCGTTGCTGTTTGCTGGTTCCTTAAATTTTCAGCTGATCCCAAATTGCTGGTTCCTTAGATTTTCAGCTGATCACAAATTGCTGGTTCCCAAGTTTTTCAGCTCATCACAAATTGCTGCTGCTTATATTTTCAATTGGTCACAAATTGCTGGTTCCTTAGATTTTCAACTGATCACAAATTGCTGGTTCCTTAGATTTTCAGCTCATCACAAATTGCTGGTTCCCAAGTTTTTCAGCTCATCACAAATTGCTGCTGCTTATATTTTCAATTGGTCACAAATTGCTGGTTCCTTAGATTTTCAACTGATCACAAATTGCTGGTTCCTTAGATTTTCAACTGATCACAAATTGCTGGCTCCTTAGATTTTCAGCTGATCTCAAATTGCTGGCTCCTTAGATTTTCAACTGATCTCAAATTGCTGGCTCCTTAGATTTTCAACTAATCTCAAATTGCTGGCTCCTTAGATTTTCAGCTGATCACAAATTGCTGGCTCCTTAGATTTTCAACTGATCGCCTAATTGCTGGTTCCATAGATTTCCAGCTGATCACAAACCGCTGGCTCCTTAGATATTTTAGCTCATCACAAATTGCTGCTCCTTATATTTTCAATTGTTCACAAATTGCTGGTTCCTTATATTTTCAATTGGTCAGAAATTGCTGGTTCATTAGATTTTCAACTGATCACAAATTGCTGGCTCCTTAGATTTCCAGCTGATCACAAACCGCTGGCTCCTTAGATATTTTAGCTCATCACAAATTGCTGCTCCTTATATTTTCAATTGTTCACAAATTGCTGGTTCCTTAGATTTTCAGCTCATCAATAATTGCTGGTTCCTTAGATTTCCAGCTGATCACAAACCGCTGGCTCCTTAGATATTTTAGCTCATCACAAATTGCTGCTCCTTATATTTTCAATTGTTCACAAATTGCTGGTTCCTTATATTTTCAATTGGTCAGAAATTGCTGGTTCCTTAGATTTTCAACTGATCACAAATTGCTGGCTCCTTAGATTTCCAGCTGATCACAAACCGCTGGCTCCTTAGATATTTTAGCTCATCACAAATTGCTGCTCCTTATATTTTCAATTGTTCACAAATTGCTGGTTCCTTAGATTTTCAGCTCATCAATAATTGCTGGTTCCTTAGATTTTCAACTGATCACAAATTGCCCATTCCTTAGATTTTAAGCTGATTCCAAATTGCTGGTTCCTTAGATTTTCAGCTCATCACAAACTGCTGGTTTCTTAGATTTTTAACTCATCAAAAATTGCTGCTCCTTATATGTTCAATTGGTCACAAATTGCTGGTTCCTTAGATTTTCAGCTCATTGGAAATTGTTGGTTTCTAAAATTTTCAGTTCATACCATATGGCTTGTTTCTTAGAATTTCAGCTCATCCCATTCAGTCAATTCTCTATATTTTCAGCTCATCTCAGTTCTCTAGATTTTCTGGCTATCCATTAAGCTCAGTTATGTAGGTTTTCAGCTATTCCACATGTCTACATGTAGTTCTATACATTTTCAGCTCATGCCATATGACTGCATCTCTCGAATTTCAGCTCAGCCCAAATGTCCAGTTCTCTATATTTTCGGGCTCATCCCTTATAACTGGTTGATTAGATTTGCTGGTTCCCCAGAGCTTCATGCATAATATTAAATGCCTACAAGTACCTTGTTATTTATGTTTGGATATTTATTGGTCGGCACCTGGTCGACGACCATTAAATGTCGGAAATTATAAATAACAGAGTAAGACCGTTACTTAAGTGAAGTATATGCCCTGCATGGTTTCATGTTGGGGTTTCATGTCATTCATAACTGGCTTATCTTTTCATTTAAGTAAGGCATTAAGCTAGAAGCATACAAACACTCTGGGATTCATGATAAGTATGTTTCGCTCCTCAAAATCAGGTCAACAGAAATATTATGCGAATAATTCTAGATCTGGCTTAAATACCAACATAATTAAAAAAAGCAAGATAAAATAAAAGCTGATGACATATTTTTCTTGTTGTGTACAGATCCTTTACCCATGAGGCTTAGAGCACTCCCACAATCCTTTTGGCAACAACCAAATACTCCAAACTATATCTCCCCGGCTACCACCTGTTTCTCAACTCTTCCACCTTTACGGATGAGGGACGGTGATGATGATGTTACAGGTATGTGTAATACAGGGAAATCTCTATATATATACCGGCCCAGGGGAAGGAACAATATGCAGCTGAAGACAAATGCCAGTATATCAAGGTTATTTAATGTGTGTTTTATGCAGAGGGAAATTGGGCATACTGACGGTTGGACAGGGTTCCTTTTTATTAACGTGGCTCAGTAGGTAGAGCGTTGGACGCTCAATCTGAACAGCCTTCCACCAATGGGTCGAGGGTTCGAATCCCATTCAGTCCCCCAAAAATTGGAAAATTTTCTGACTGGGTTTTCACTCGAACAACCTATCTGGGATGGTTGCCAGTTACCAACTGAAGGTCGTGGGTTTCCCTCGGGCATAGAGCCCGGTTTCCTCCCACAATAAAACTGGCAACGCGCCATATAAGTGAAATAATCTTGAGTGCGTCGTTAAACACCAAACAAACAATCAATCACCTTTTCATCAAGGAATCGGTGTACACAGATTTTACTGGAGTAACCAATAAAAGTTTCTTATTATTATAAGAGCCGTCGATTTTAGATACTGTCTTCTGTGGCGTAGCGATCATTTCACAATTATAATTATTATGCAGGTCTTTTTATAATGAAGAATTAATTTATGAGGAGAAGAGGGGGGGGGATTATAAAATAATGAATCATTTATTCAGAACAGGTATTTAAAATCTTTTTTTCCGCCTTATATCCTTTAGACGTTTTTAACAAATTTTTGTTCTTATTCCGGTTTATTTTTTGTTGTTGAAGAACTTCGTCCGGTTACTCCACCTGAAGAAAGGGAAGTTGGGAAAAAACTTCCTTCTCGTCCAAGCGGAGAACGTAAAATTACAATGGCTGACACGGACCAACTCTTCAAACTTTTTGACGGCATTGGAGAGGAAAAAATTCCTCGAAAGCCCACAAGTCAAGCAACAAATCGAAGAACAAGGTACAGCATCATTAGGAACATAAATATTGAAGGGCCATGAGCTGCCAATATGTTGATATTTTTTCATTTAAACCACATTTTAAAATTTTCTGCTTTTTTTTTCAAGAAGTGGGCCTACAAATTAGAAGCTTTTAAGCTTTTAGTCTCGAGAATGTACATAAAAGTTGTGTTTTGAGCGACCTCAGCCCAAAAGTGGTACCCTTAGAAATTCTCTTTAAATTGAGGCACTCTTAGAAATTCTCTTTAAATTGAGGCACCATTAGAAATTCTTTTTAAATTGAGGCACTCTTAAAAATTCTCTTTAAATTGAGGCACTCTTAAAAATTCTCTTTAAATTGAGGCACTCTTAAAAATTCTCTTTAAATTGAGGCACTCTTAAAAATTCTCTTTAAATTGAGGCACTCTTAAGGATTCACTTTAAATTGAGGCACTCTTAAAAATTCTCTTAAAGTTAAGGTGACTTTAAGCTTATGAAGTTTCTTGAAATAGCATCTTTGTCTCGAGATATTCTTATGGGTAAAATTATGGTGACATAGCTTAAGAAGGCTTCGTAAAAGGGCACCCTGGTTGAAAAGGTGTCAAAGAATTTGTCAAATCTCATTGGAGGATTCAAACATGTGACACACTGACGGAGAGTCTGTAGTCCTCAAATGAAATACCATTCAATGAATCTTTTTCACTTTCAGCAATTTTTCTAATGATGCATTTTCTGACTTGGTTTTTACTCGAAAGACCTATGTGGTATGGTTGCCAGCTACCACCGGAAGGTTGTGGGTTTCCTCTGGGCATAGAGCCCGGTTTCCTCCCACAATAAAACTGGCAACGACGCCATATAAGTTAAATAATCTTGAGCGCGGCGTAAAACACCAAACAATCAATCAATCTAATGATGAAAAATTAATCTTTACTGTTATGGATTCAATTCTCAATGTCTTATCATTGGTATAGTTTTTCTTTTAAAGATTTCATTTTTATTTTCTTGTCTTTCAGACGACCTTTCATTGCTAAGAGTACAAAACAGGGCCTGTTGTCAGGTAATGATCCACACCTAGCTGATGCCCTCGCTCAGAAATTTTTCCCCAACTTAAGTCTTGAACACCGTCAGCAAATGAATACTGGCCATTCTTCGTTACATATGATCACCTTGGAAACGGGGGATAAATCGGTGACGTTGCCCTCACTAACTATAGAACAGAATTATCCACAAATTTTATCAGAATTAGTCATGCACATATAGTTTATAAAGTAAAAATTTTCCTGGTGATAACATTGCTCTTGTCACAAAGTTATTGAATTAAAATATTTTCAATAAATACAAATTTAAAGAAAAAGCAGTTTAATTTTTTTTTTTAAAAATTGAAATTCATTAAGATAATTTGAATAAAGTTATTTTTAAGGCCAGCTTGTGGGAATGTGTATTTTAATTGTCAATTTTCTCTAATGATATTTGAAAAAAATCTTGTTAAAGTTCCAAATTTAAATCAGAAAATGGAGATTTGGCCGTAAGCTTATATAATCTCACTGTTTCAGTATATAAAAAGCTGTATTAAAAGCCAATCATTGTTATAGATATAAGCCAGGTTACAAACAGGTTACACAACACATATTTTGTTATTTATTGATACAGTTTACTATTAACAAGTTGAATTTCACAATTCTTTATGCTACATAATGAAACTGTTTGTTGATATTGTATATAAATTATTTATTTTGCTACAAAGTGTAGGTTGCCATTTTAAAGTGTGCATGAATTAGTGCTATACAAGGTTATTGGGTTTACTATGTAAACATTTGTATTTTTTACGTCCATTCCATTTCTTTTAAAATATGATATTTTTATTCACTTATTTAAATTTTGTTTTAAATGTTTCAGTTATTCAGTTATTGTTTCGATTTCAAAATTGCTTTTCAATAGAATTATTGCTATGAAAGATGACACCTTAATTTTCTGAATAATCATCTGAAGAAGAAAAAAATACTGAATTTATTTCAAGGAAGAAAATTATACAAAATTTCATTAATTTAAAGATTTTTTTCTCTCGAAACTTTAACTGATGACCCTTTCATTGGTATGGTAGTTAATTTGTATTTATTAATGTTTTACTCTTAGATCCAAATAAGAGTGATTTATTTTGTATCAAATCTTCAAAAGACATCTTTGAAAAATAACTCCACGGTTGAAGTGAAATTCTTGTTAATTTGGAATTTATTATGTATGAATATTTAAACAAAGGTGTCATTTTTCATAGCATAATTTAGATATTAAAAGGGATTCTTGCTAGTATCCTGAAATCATTTTTGTTTTTGTTTATTTGTTGTTGTTTTTTTTCTCTCTCTCCTTTTTGGTGGATGAGCACAGAAAGTTCAAAATATTCCGTCCATAAGAATATATGTTAATTGCCAATTACAACTCTCTTTACCTGTGATTTTTTAACTTACCTTACAAAAATATTTTTTTCATTTACCTAGTTGCAAGTTTGAAAGCTGATTTAAAAGTTGTCCTTAAGGGAAATCTTTTTTTCTTTAGTTTGTATAGTGCAACAGGTAAAGTTTGCCGTAGGGTTTTAAATTTTATTTTGATATAATTAATTGAATACATTTTGATGTCACTCAATGTATTGGTTTTGTCAATGGAAAACTGTACTTATGACAATAGATCCTTTCGACTTAAGGACTGACGCTTGTAGCCTCGATTTATGGCAAGTTTTTGGATCAATCTGACGTCGGAATCGTGTTCATTTCTTCTATGAGGCAATGCAATATAGACTTGCAACAGCAACAGAGAAATGGCGTCCATGCCATACAGTTCGAACAACGCCATAAAAACGTCATTCTAAGCCGAAATGGTCCATTAACATGAGGAAACATTACAAACTATTCATATTAATGGTATTAACTTTGAACCCTAAGTCAAACTTGGTTTTGTTACACTACGTGAATTAAAGAAAAACAGATTTTGTTTCAAAACCAATTTATAATCAGCTTCCAAGAAGCCACTAATTAAAAGAAATTTACAATATTATGACATTTACTTTTTGAGCAGCCATGAACATGGAGATATTTTTCAGTTGTACCGGTGTTCTATCTAAATTATTTTGTGATTGTTTTATGAGGCTATTTCTAATGTGTTAACATTTTATGCCTGTAGGGAAAAAATGAACATAACAATTTCGGGTAAAAATTATATTGAAAGTTCTATGGTGAAAACTAATTATCGGTACACATAGTTAGACGTCAAATGATCCGTTCTACTTTTACAGCTGTCATTTTAGGTAACTGCTTGATGAAGACCTCTAAGCATTTGAAAATGTTATTTCGTTTTTCGATAGAATTTTAGACATTTTCAAATGTTAATAACTTAGAGACCTCTGGAAATGTTGAACAGAAATTTTTTTTGCGAAGATCCAAAAGTCAAATTTAAATTTTATTGACCCTGATTTTCTCCTAATTAATTAAAAAGAATACTTAAGTATTGAGATTAAAAAAATGTCAAATTTGTTTCGATGATATTTATTAGACGTGGGAGTATCTATGGTTAATGTGAAATAAACAAGCTTTAGAACTCAGTAAGTGGAAAAAATGTCTTATATCCAATTATGTATCAATTGACCTTTCCGCCAGCGTTGTCGGTCCTGGGGCTCGTTTTACAAAGCAGTCGCATCGCAAACGAACCGTAGTTGCCAATGGATACCATAGTGAAGAGATATGTCATCATGGAAACAGCAATTAATCCCATTGTGCGACGGCTTCATGAAACGGCCCCCAGTCAAAATGTTCTCCATGTGACATCATGCTATTTGTAAGATCACAAAGACAGCACTGGTTCTAATCTATGGAAACATATTGCCTAAACAAGTGGTGTTGACGGAGAGATCCACAATCAGCAAGCAGGTTAAATAGTAAGGGGAAGAATTATACTTATGGTTAACAACTTCTTGGTTTATTCCTATGTGGAATGGTTGCCAGTTACCATCGGAAGGTCGTGGGTTTCCTCCGGGCATAGAGCCCGGTTTCCTCTCACAATAAAACTGGCAACGCCGCCATATAAGTGAAATAATCTTGAACGCTGCGTAAAACACCAAACAATCTTGGTTTATTAGGGGCCTGGGCGGTCCAGTGGGTCAGAGTGATCTTCCCTCAGTCCCACACAGACCTTCCATCGATGCGGCGCTGGTTCAAATCCCACTCTGACCAAATAAAAATAGACAAATTTCTGAGTGGATTTTTCACTTGGTCACCGTATGTGGAAGAGTTGCCAGATACTTGCCGAAGATCAGGGGTTTCCTGCGGGCAATGAGTTCGGTTTCGATGTAGTTCTTAAATCATTATCAAAGTCAATCAACCAAGAAGTTGTTATCCATAAGTAATTCTTGACTGTGTTGTAACCTTTAACTTCTAAATGCCATTGAAAGATCTGATTAAATAAGATTGATGATCTGATAGACGTTTTCTTATTCATTTTCATTGATGATATTCCCCTATATCTAGTGTGATAATGTTCTTTACATATACTTGACTGTGATATTGTATATAATAAATTGATATATAGGTTTAGAATATAATAGTCTTTTCCATAGGTATTTTATACAAATTAAAACATTGTTTTTAATGTTGATTTTTAAAATCATTTGTATCGCAAAGTAGAATTTGAGAGTATTTTACTTTTTAGAACCATTGCCCCAATATTTCCAAAACGGATATTGGTTACACAATAGTTATTTTGGTAAATTGAAAGTGGCATGAGCTGCCTAATAGTGGTAAAGGTAATTAATTGTTCAAAGTAATTAAAACGCTCAACTTTAATGACCATCGGGATAAAATAAAAAAAAATATTTTGGCATCTCATGCCACTTTCAGTTGCATTCTAGATGATTTAATTTATGTTGCTGTTATGTTTTGGATTCTTTTTTGCAAAATCTTGTTCTTGTCTATCATACCACATTGGTAGGTTGATAATGTGCTGTAAAAATGAAAGTACAATGTCCGTTCCATAAAACTAGTTGGCGAGAACTGTAATGTGCAAGTAATTTTTCTATTTCTGTATTTTGAAGAGTTTATGGCCAAAAAATTGTTGAGATTATCGTTTGATTTCTGTGGTGAATTTTTTGTTAAGGTGTCAAGAGCTGCCAAATTGTTGATAGGTTTGGATTGATTGATTGATGTTTAACGCCGCACTCAAGGATATGTTTGGAGGTTCTATTTTTTCTTCCAAATAAAAATTGAAAAATTTCAGAGGGGATTTTTTACTCGGTCACCGTATGTGGAAGAGTTGCCAGGTACTCTCCGTAGGTCAGGGGTCTCCGGGCAATGAGCCTGTTTCCTCCCCCACTAAACCTGGCAACGCTGTCGTATAAGTGAAATGATCTTAAGTCCAGCGTAAAACATCAATCAATCAATCAATCAATCTACTTTTTCTTAAGATCAAAGAAGAAGCTTTTTAGTGAAACCATGCAGTATACAATTTAGTGTATGAATTTTACTTATTTTGTCTTGTAAAGGCCTGAGGCTGATTTCATCCCTCCTACTCAATTGAATTCATGATTGATTTATGTTTTACGCCGCACTCAAGATTATTTCACTTATATGGTTGCGTTGCCAGGTTTAGTGGGGGAGGAAATCGGCCTCATCGCCCACAGGAAACCCCCAACCTTAGGCGAGTATCTGGTAACTCTGAGTTTATGAAAAGACCATGTTGGACATACATTGTATACATGGTGGCATTGTCAGGTTTAGTGGGTGTGGAAACCCACAACATTTGGTGAATACCTGGCAACTCCCAATCAAAACAGAAGGTAATCTTCGCATGCGAGACTTCTGAAGCGAAGGGGAGGTAAGCATGTGGGCACGATTGGGCAACTCCTTCACATGCGATGATTGACTGAAAAATCCACTCAGAAATTTGTCCATTTTTATTTGGTCCAAGTGAGATTTTAACCTACGCTGCATTGGTGGAAGGCTTGCCTCGGACTGAGAAACTCAATATTAGATTGATTAATTGATGTCTTACGCCGCACTCAAGCTTGTTTCACTTACATGTACAGGGCAGCATTGCCAGGTTTAGTTGGGCGGAAAACCAGACTCATTGCCCGAAGGAAAATCGTTACCTTTGTCGAATACAAAGCAACACTATTGCACATGAGGCAGATTGATTGATTGATTGTTTGGTGTTTTACACCGTGCTCAAGATTATTTCACTTATATGGCGATGTTGCCAGTTTTATTGTGGGAGGAAACCGGGCTCTGTGCCCGGAGGAAACCTACGACCTTCCGCTGGTAACTGGCAACCATCCCACATAGGTCGTTCGAGTGAAAACCCAGTCAGAAAATTTTCCAATTCTTTTTTGGACTGAGTGGGATTCGAACCCGCCACCCATTGGTGGAAGGCTGTTCGGATTGAGCGTCCAACGCTTTACCTACTGAGACATGAGGCAGAGTAAGGAGTCCATATAAAAATCTTCAGCTAAGAAAAAAATACCAATATTTTTTTAATTTAAGATCAAATCATTTTATTTTTCTGCAGAGTCAAATCACACTATGGTGCGAAAAAAAAAATATATATATATTTACAATTTCTTTAATTACAGTGACAAGAACATAATATATTCTGACGACATACAAAACTATCCCACAATGCAGTGTGTGTAGCAAAACAATATTCAGAGATTAGCGTAGTTTTTTTTTTCACGAGACACAAAAATATTTTTTCACACTGAAACATGAAAAGTTAGGTTTATTAAAATTGGCTGAATTTGCTTGATTGTTTGGTGTTTTACGCCACTCTCAAGATTATTTCACTTATATGGCGGCGTTGCCAGTTTAATTGTGGTAGGAAACCAGGTAAAAATGGCTGAAAATACCAATAGTGAAACGAATTGTTCATTTTAGAAATTTTTTTAAAAATACAGTTCTAACAAAATGCAACAGAAAGAAAATTTTAGCATTCAAATGTATTAAAATTTTGAAGACATTGTCAAGCCAAATAATCGAGAAAGTGATTTGTGAAGTCACAAGACTGCTATACTGGATTTGTCCAATTTCTTTGAAGGTTTAGCGCGTCATGGTAGCCATGACAAAGAGGGAAAATCTTCAAAATGACACATGGATTTATATATTTTGTCACTACACATTGAGGAAGCAAAAACCCTACTCTAAAAGCAAAAGTGAAAGTACAAGTAACCATAGCAACAGTGTGCAGCATTGCAACAAGCCCATATAAACATTTAGGTATATTTATGTAGATAAATACAGATTGAGCTTTCAGCTAAAGACTCTAAAAGATACGTCAATACAACTAATATACAACTACAGATTGATAAGGGTTAAGGGTCAACGGATGAACTTTCACCTTTGGCTGTTGGGTGCAACATGAAATACGAATTCTTTATTTACATGTCTTTTGAAGACGTCTTTACTTTTTAGGTTGATTAACATTTTGCATCACATTCTAACCTCTCCCAAAGACACAGTGATCATTAGTGACTCCTCTAGTGGCCCTCTTGGTAATTAATTATCATTTATTTTGCAAGATTGTTAACATAAGGGATTAATAGACCTATTGTTTATTGTCGTCATCCCGATACTAGAGGTAAGGACATTCGGGACGCAAAATTACTGAAAAGTATAGTCGAGCATAGCCCGGATTGTCGGTCTAGAGGGTGACTTATTTTATAATTGGCTGAGTTGAGCAAGTCCCTGCAAGGGTCTGTAACAAAGCAGTCCCAACAAAGCAAGACCCCTTCAAATATCCTATAATTTTTCAATGGACGTCATTTAGCCTTCAGGTCTATTGGATGAAAAAGGAGCGTCCTCTGAAGAGATTTCGTATCATCACCATTGACTTAAAATTTTTCTGATTGTATTAATTCTACACATGAGTTATTACATCTTCTAAATAAATATGTATTGAATTTTAAATACAATTCTATAAGAAGCAAGTTTTCTTTAAATAAGGTCTAAGTTCACAACACTGAAAAGTTGAACAGGAATGTGTTAGAAGGATAGTTAAAAATTATCATATTTACAACAAGTTTCTGTGTTGAAATAAATATACATAGTTGTATGAGATCGTTTGAAGTTCAACCAATACACTGGTGTAAATAACAACATGAAGAATGGGATCATCTCAGGAATTAAAAAAAAAAACGAAAAAAAAAAAATGGAAAAAATGTGAATGTTTACTCAGGAATTTCTACTAAAGAAATTCAAAAAAAAATGAATGGAAAAAAATGTGAATGTGTCTTTCTTCCATAAAATAAATTCAGCAATGAATATGAGGACCGCCCCCCCCTAAAAATGAAATAAAAAAACACACCTAATACACCCCATCTGATCTGTCTAAAAGTTGTTGTTAAAATCATTCTAAAAAAATTCCTCATGGCTTACTTTAAATAGTGAAAGACTTCTGTTAAAATACTCAAAACTTAATCACCGCTCCGCGAAGAAAAAAAATTGGCCTTAAAAATTTACATGTCCATCAATAGTTTCAAAAACAAACCACACGAAAATGTAATCTTGTCTTTATAGTTAATGCTCGCAATTAGACGGTTTTGCTGGAATCTTACAATACATCACTTCTTATCTTTCC
Source organism: Lepidochitona cinerea (assembly GCA_963971465.1). Classification (NCBI taxonomy): domain Eukaryota; kingdom Metazoa; phylum Mollusca; class Polyplacophora; order Chitonida; family Tonicellidae; genus Lepidochitona; species Lepidochitona cinerea. Next base: position 12,640,951 of record OZ020560.1, on the reverse strand, counting down.
ACACTTTGGAACCAGGGTCCAACCATAATAGCTTACAGAAACTTAAGGGCATTTCACATTCAAAAATTACACTTCACAATCAAACTTTAGCTCACTACAATTTATAATCAGTTCACATATAATAATTGTAAATAATAGAACCAAAAATCAAGCACATTACCCTTAAATTTAATACTTCACACTCCAAAGTCAAGTTCAATGTACGAAATGCAGTTTTGCGACGCAATAATACAGCATTGATTATTCTTAGGAAATGTTTTCATCAAATTTTAAAAAATTTCCAAAACATTTGAAGCTAACTCAAGTTCTTTACCCATAAAAATCTTTTTCAAATGTGAGTATTTCAAAGTCCAAACTCAAGTACTATGTACGAAATGCAATTTTATAATTTCATACAGCATTGATTCTTCTTACGAGAAGTTGCCACCAAATTTTACATTCTGTCGAAAGAAATATAATTTAGAACCACATTTGAAATTTGGCTACATCACTTCTTAAAAAGAGCCATTTAAAAAATGTATTTGACCAGCAATGTTTCTCAACATATTTACGACTGACGAAAGTCCAATCCAAGGCCTAACGGTCATGGTAACATTTACTTTCAACATTACACTATGACCAGGCACAAAGTTACGCCGATGTTGAGAAATACTTTTCGCCAGTCATAGTTTTGAGCTATTATTTTTTCATAAAACAAATCTGAAAAGTTAAAATGTTAGTTATATAAAATAAACTGCTCTAAAACAATTTTTTTGTGACATACTGTGATAAAATACTGAATTCGTTATAAGAAAATACTGATTTGACATGAAAGAAATACTGTGAAATTGTGGATTATAAATGATGAGTTTCTTTAACGAGAATTCTGTAATCAGGTCATCCAACATCATCATCATCAAAATAGCTGTGTTTGCTTGGTGTTTAAAGACGCATTCTCCTGTTGACTTATATGGTGGTTTTGTATTGATGAAAACAGGCGATCAGACAGAAAAGACCCCTCAAGAGCCATGGATCCAGGATTGGAGACCAGCTGTTCATTTAGTCCAACAAGCAGACATATATATTGTTGACTTAAAATGTGTTCTTGCAGAATTTCCCGTTGGTCCCCGTCATGCTTGAGAAATAATACTGGTGACTTCAGTATGGAGACCCCTGACCGTACACTGTTTCATAACTATAGTTGGAAACTCCAATCAGAAATGTGAATCATCCTACCACTACCATTTGGTAAAACTGAAACGAGTTCGTAAAGACGCAAGTTCGACAGGCGATCCGACAGAAGAGACCCTCAAGACCATTGGACCATCATGGAATTCCTACCACTACCATTCAGTAAAACTGAGACAAGTTTGCGAAGACGCAACCATTAACAGCTCTTATCTTCTAGCAGTGTCTGTGAGCTAAATGAAGAGTTCTTGACTGGAGGAGAAATAGGTCCAGATATTGTAGGTTTTTGACGACCAGTAGAAGTGTCAAGGTCAAATTGATTACGTATGTCCTCTTTGACCTTTCTGCCAAAAGCACGACCCAAGGAACCCTGTTAATGCAAAAAAGGAATATCAGATTGTTGATTGATTGATTGTTTGGTGTTTTACGTCGCGCTCAAGATTATTTCACTTACATGGCGGCGTTGCCAGTTTTATTGTGGGAGGAAACCGGGCTCAGTGCCCGGAGGAGGGAATGTCAGAGGAATTCTGTATGTATCAAAATTGTGCTTCAATTTAAAATTCTGCCTTAGTAAAAAAACATCCGCTCCAATCATTTCTGAACAAAAAGTTCTGCCTCGATTGATAGAATGATATTCTTTCAGCACACTCAAGATTATTTCACTTATGTGGCGGTATTGCCAGGTTTAGTGGGGGAGGCAACTGGGCACTTTGCTCGGAGGAAACCCTGACTGTTATCAGTACCAAGAAACTTGCTCATCTGTCTTGAACATTTAACTACAAATGAAGCCTGCATGTTTGTAATGCTGAGAGTACGACAAATAAACCAACTGAACAATCTACATAGAAAGCAGATCCAGACCTCCAACAACCTCACAGCTGTTTCTCACTGTATATATTGTACTTGTCTTGGTTTACCTGTCACTTTGCTTGATAAAGATGTTAGTATCTACATCGAAACGTTGCAACCCAATAAAACCATTGTTTTAATGCTGAGAGATCTATACTTACACGAAAACTGAATCTTGAATTTGAGGAGTCATCAGAACTACTACTTCGAAATGAGCGTGTAAACGACCTTCCCAGGGTTCCTCCACTTGTTTTCTTCTTCTCAGAACTTCCTGTTTCCAAAGCCGCTCTGTTTTGCAAAAAAGGGAGAAATTTTATATTATATTTGCCCACCCTTGCAAAGACACCATTTAAATGTGTATGTCAATGAACCATATAATGTAAAATGTTTCTTTGAGACAGAGATCTTTTGACTTCAGAATACAAAACATGTTGTGTTGAAGCAGCCTTTAAACCCACAGTAAAAGAATCTTAAAGTGGGCTGCCAATATTCAAACTTTTTAAAATAATATTACAATTGTAACAAGAGATCCCTTAAAGGGATCTTAACGCCCGCGTTCATCTATTCATATTAAATTGATTGATTGATTGTTTGGTGTTTTACGCTGCGCTCAAGATTATTTCACTTACAGCAATAACTGGATATAGGAATTGGGGCCTACATAAAAAATCTTATTACAGGGAGATAACTATTGTTGAGGAAAATTAAATTGTGAATTGCAAAATTAAGCTCCCCTTGAAATTTTGGTTGAAAACAACATTGCCACCTGGAAGCCATCTTCAATATGCTAATGAAATGATAATGTACGGTGCACAGCTAGAACTTAGAGGGATGATGTGTGTCATGTTTGGTTAAGATCAGGTCAGTAGTTTTCTTGGAATAATGATAATAAGTTCCATTTTCAAATTTGGTTAAAAAACAACATTGCTTCCTGGCGGCCATATTTAAAAAGCAAATGAGATGAAAATGTAGGGTGCACAACTAGATCAGAGGGAGATAATGTCGGCCAAGTTTGGTCAAAATCAGACCAGTATTTTCTTGGAATAGAAGTAACGAAAAAACAATATCGCCCTCCTGGCGGCCATATTGAATATGCTAATGAGATCAAAATGAACGGTGCATAACTAGACCATAGGGTGATAATGTATGTTGATTTTGATTAATGTCAGGTAGTTTTCTTGGAACAAAGATAAAGAAAAAATCATCGCACCCTGGCGGCCATATTGAATATGCAAATGAGATGAAAATGTACAGTACACAACATGGCTATAGGGAGATAATGTGAGCCAAGTTTGGTGAAAATCGGATTAGTAGTTTTCTTGGAAAAAAGTAACAAAAAAAAATATATTGCCCCTGACAGCCATATTGAATATGCAAATGAGATGAAAATGTACGGTGCACAACTACACCATAGGGTGAGATGATGTATGTTAAGTTTGATTAAGATTGGACAGATAGTTTTCTTGGAACAAAGATAAAGAAAATAAACATCGCCCCCTGGCGGCCATATTGAATATGCAAATGAGATGAAAATGTACAGTACACAACATGGCTATAGGGAGATAATGTGAGCCAAGTTTGGTGAAAATCGGATTGGTAGTTTTCTTGGAAAAAAGTAACAAAAAAAAACATCTCCCCCTGGCGGCCATATTGAATATGCAAATGAGATGAAAATGTACGGTGCACAACTAGACCAAAGGGTGAGATGATGTATGTTAAGTTTGATTAGGATTGGACAGATAGTTTTCTTGGAATAGAGTTAACAAAAAAAAAACAACATCGCCCCCTGGTGGCCATATTGAATATGCAAATGAGATGAAACTGTAGGATGCACAACTAGATTATATGGAGATAATGTCAGCCAAGTTTGGCGAAAATCGGACTAGTAGTTTCCTTGAAATAAAGGTAACAAAAAAAAACAATATCGCCCCCTGGTGGCCATATTGAATATGCAAAATGAGATAAAAATGTACAGTGCACAACTAGACCGTAGGGTGATGATGTACGTTGAGTTTGATTAAGATTGGACTGATAGTTTTCTTGGAATAAAGGTAACAAGCGAAAGTTTTCTTGCAATAAACGTAACAAAGAAAAACAACATCTCCCCCTGGCGGCCATATTGATTATGCAAATGAGATGAAAATGTACGATGCACAACAATACCACAGGGTGATGATGTATGTTAAGTTTGATTAAGATTTGACATGTAGTTTTCTTGGAATAAAGGTAACTAAGAAGAACAACATCGCCCCCTGGTGGCCATATTGAATATGCAAATGAGATGAAACTGTACGATGCACAACTAGACTATATGGAGATAATGTCAGCCAAGTTTGATGAAAATCGGACTAGTAGTTTCCTTGGAATAAAGGTAACAAAAAAAAAACAATATCACCCCCTGGTGGCCATATTGAATATGCAAATGAGATGAAAATGTACGGTGTACAACTAGACCGTAGAGTGATGATGCATGTTGAGTTTGATTAAGATTGGACTAATAGTTTTCTTGGAATAAAGGTAACTACCGAAAGTTTTCTTGCAATAAACATAACAAAGAAAAAAAACATCTCCCCCTGGCGGCCATATTGTTTATGCAAATGAGATGAAAATGTACGGTGCACAACAAGACCATAGGGTGATGATGTATGTTAAGTTTGATAAAGATTGGACAGGTAGTTTTCTTGAAATAAAGGTAACAAAGAAAAAACAACATCGCCCCCTGGCGGCCATATTGAATATGCAAATGAGATGAAAATGTAGGATGCACAACTAGACTATATGGAGATAATGTCAGCCAAGTTTGGTGAAAATCGGACAGGTAGTTTTCTTGGAATAAAGGTAACAAAAAAAAACAATATCGCCCCCTGGTGGCCACATTGAATATGCAAATGAGATGAAAACGTACGGTGCACAACTAGACCATAGGGTGATGTTGTATGTTAAGTTTGATTAAGATTGGACTGGTAGTTTTCTTGGAATAAAGGTAACAAGCAAAAAGTTGACGGACGACGGACGACTGACGACGGACGACGGACCACGGAAAAGCGATTTGAATACCCCACCATCAGAATGATGGCGGGCTAAAAAGAGGTTGAAGCACTATATATTTTGAAAAGTAAAGGAATGATGTTGAAATGAAATGTGTGCTAATAACTGTAATGGTGGTAGCAATTTAAAAAGTTGAGATGTAGGAGTTCATTTAACTCACATCAGTCGAAAGCTCTTATTTTTTACTGCTTGATAAGAATGATGAATAATTAGCTTATCCTATTTTCACAAAAAAAAAAAAAAAAAATTACCTATATTTGGCAGCTCATGTCACTTAAATTAGGAGATAAAAATCCACTAACATGCTCCTAGTTAAAAAAAATGCTTGCATTTGACAGTTTTTTTTTATGATTAGCTTGATTCGAACCTACGCCACATCGATGGAAGGTCTGTATGTGACTGATGGATGATCACTGTAACCCACTGGATCACCAAGGCCCTAGAACGGTCCGAGAATCTAGAACGCAATGTTGCTGACGAATAAATTCAGAAGTTTGTTATCCATGGGAATGTATTCTAGTTTTCATTTACTCCACTTTAAAATGTTATTCTTATATTCTTGTTAAATTTACCTAGCTGGTTTCAGTAACAGCTCCAGTTCAGAAGAAAGGTGTCGTCTGACGTAGGACTTTGACGGGGGTATACCCAGGGCTGTTGCCATGATGTCAGCGTTAAATGATGGCTCTAAAGTCATCAGAGCTCCGTTCAAACCACTGTCAACTAAATTATCCGCGTACTCCTAAAATTGGGACATAAAAATCAATTTGAGGGAATGGCATAGTCTGAATTGATCAACACAACACAACATACAAGAAATGGGACTGGTTTAAAACATAAAAATGTAAATTCCCACCAGTGAGCGAACTATTAAGTAAACCAGAACAAAATCTTTTCACAATAACATCAGAGAGGGGGAGGGGGTTGCATGTACAATTCTGTAAATACGAATGCAAGCCCGTTAATGAACACATGATTCTAGGCAAAGATGACATGATGCTATTTCAGTAAACTCACCCCAAGGTCAATCGTTTGAACCCATTTAATGACCCTCTGATTGGTCCATACTAGAGGATCTGTGTCTTCTGATTCACACTCACTCCGCCTCTGGGACAAGACCTGCAAAATACGTAACCAATTAGAAATATATCTCATTTACATATAGAAGCCTCGGTGGTTCGTTTGGCACAGTTATAGTCCCTCAGTCTGACACAGGCCTTCTATTTATGGACACTAAAACACACGGGCACAGGGAAAATCTTCTTGTCTAAAATAACCACGGAGACAAGTTTCTAATTGTGTTAAAAAGAGGTATATCATTTAGACCTTTATACCCCATCATAAATTGTTGTAATAAAGTAAACCTATGATGTTTCATTAGGTTGACGACTGACAGGAGCTTGGCCTTAGTCAGTAGAATTTTCTGGAACACTTTGTATTACATTGACAATGCTTACGCATCTTAAGCTATAGTAAGAATATCATCAGACTATATATTATGCCCCCCCCCCCATACCCTTTCCCAGAAAACCTAGGTAGAAGGCAGACAGGGGAGTTTAGCCCTGACCAGTATGTCTTTCAAACTCTTGTTCTTTTTATAAGCCTTCTATTAATGGGTTGCTGGTTCGAATCTCACTCAGACCAAATGAAACATTTTCTGAGTGGATTTTCAATCTGTATGTGGTAGATTCGCCATGTACTTGCCAAAGGTCAGGGGTGTTCAGCATGTAAAGAGCCCGGTTTCCTCCTCATCTAAACCTGGCATTACCACCATATAAGAGAAATTATCTTGAATGCAGCGTAAAACAGTCAGTCAATCAATCATTTACAATTAAGTCAAACCGAAATAAAATATATGGCAATTATTATAAATGTATCACATATCATTTTGATTTGATCCGAGTCTTTTTGAAAATAAATAAACATAATGATGTTTTTGATACTTTAAGTTTGACGGTTTCTCTAAGAAGGCATAATTACATGGAGAGTCGGTATTCAATGCTTACTATAGGAGCTTAACTATGAGACATCTTTAGGCCTACCAACTATTGGATTGATTGATTGTTTGGTGTTTTACGCCTCGCTCAAGATAATTTCACTTATGTGGCGGCGTTGCTAGTTTTATTGTGGGAGAACTTTGACGGGGGTATACCCATGATATCAGCGTTAATTACATTATAACGACCTTCCGTTGGTAACTGGTAACCATCCCACATAGGTTGTACGAGTGAAAACCCAGTCAGAAAATTTTCCAATTTTTTGGACTCAGTGGGAATCGAACCTGCAACCCATTGGTGGAAGGCTGTCCTGATTGAGCGTCCAACACTCTACCTACTGAGCCACGGAGGCCCCTCCGAAAAAAAATCGAAAAAATACAACTTTATTCAGTAAGGGGAATCCATAGATACTGTATAACTTACCTCTTTGTCAAATCCCACTCTACGTAAAAGCTCTACCCCGTTCAGAATACTGGCCTGATGAAATTTACGATGAATTCCCAGATATTTTTCTAGATCTTTTCTCGTGATTATGTTTAAGAGACGACCATCAACGAGCTGTACCTCGAACACGGTTGTGTATTGTTTTAGACCTAGATCTGGTAACCAACGGTGCGCCACCCATGTGTGGTCAATCACTGACATCTTGGGACACTTCCTGTAGAGAAAAAAAAATTATACCTTTCTTATTTATTTCGTTTTCCATTAACCTCAGTTGTTTTAGTGGCATTTAGAAGTTGAATTGTCAATAAACACGGGGTTGGTATGGATAACAAACGAAGAAGTTTGTTATCCATACCAACCCCGTATTTATTCCATTAACCTGTCCACATAACTAAGTAGATGGAAGGTTTAGAAATGTAACTTTTTTAGGACTTCTTTCATTGTTTAAGCAGTTTTGATTACAAAATAGATAGGAAGATTGAAACTTTTTTTTTAAATTTGAATTTTCATAAAACTTTCTTTGAAGTGTACAAATAGTAAAATTGAAATGTACAAAGAGTAAAATTGAAACAAATGTATCAGAAAAAAATAATCAAATTTAATATCAGTATATCATTATTTGAGGAAATAGTTTACAGGTGGTCTTGATTTATTGGTGTGAGAAATTGGAGTCCCTGAGAGAAGACACCCTCAGCGTTTGGTTGGTGCCTGGTTACCATGACAATTATTCTAGATACACTGGGTTTGACCTCCTTCAGAAACTGAGTGGTAATTCAAACCTTTACCCTATTGAAGAAGGCATCATTGAACTTTAGTACTGTTTGAAACTCTCTTTTAGCATGGGTCAGTTTTTAAGAACAACACAAGCTTTCAACACCTATGCCAGTGTCTGTATCAAATGTAATTGAATTTAATAAGATATAATAATATTTTAAGAATAAAAGACATCAGTATAGATGTCGAAAGCTGAAGTTGTTAACAAAAACTTGATTATTTGTAATTAACATCGAGCCATTCTGAACTATGATTGATTGATTGACTGATGTTTAATGCTGTACTCAAATATTATTTCACTTCTATGGCGGCGTTGCCAATGAGAGGGCTCATTGCCCAGAGGAAACCCACGGCCTTCGACACGTACCTGACAAGTCTTCCATATACTGCGATCGAGTGAAAAATCCACTCATGAAATTTTTCAATTTGTATTTGGTCTCAGTGGGATTCGAACCCGCGCCTTGATTGGAAGGTCTTTGTGTGGGACTGAGGGACTATCACACTAACCGACTGATCCACCGAGGTCCCTCTGAACTATGAAAACTCTCGTAAAAACATGAAGTAATCCTACTTACACCTCTGTGGGTTCTCTATGTTTTTATTTGGTTTGAGTGAGATTCGAACCCGCGCCTTGATTGGAAGGCCTTTGTGTGGAACTAAGGGACTATCACTCTAGCCTACTGATCCACCGAGGTCCCTCAGAACTATGAAAACTCTCGTAAAAACATGAAGTAATCCTACTTACACCTCTGTGGGTTCTCTATGTTTTTATTTGGTTTGAGTGAGATTCGAACCCGCACCTTGATTGGAAGGCCTTTGTGTGGAACTAAGGGACTATCACTCTAGCCTACTGATCCCCCGAGGTTCCTCTGAACCTCGCACAAACATGGAGTAATCCTACTTACACCTCTGTGGGTTCTCTATGTTCCTCTATGGCCAGGCGGAGTTTACGTCGATGGAGAACGTTTGTAATACCAAGAGCTGAACCTAATTCAGAATCACTCAAATCTAGTAAGACCTGGAAAAAACAACACAACAGTAATAATAATTTGTGATTTAAATCTATTATTTAAGCCTGTTGAAAGGATTGATTGTTTGGTGTTTTACGCCGCGCTCAAGATTATTTCACTTATATGGCGGTGTTGCCAGTTTTATTGTGGGAGGAAACCGGGCTCTATGCCCGGAGGAAACCCACGACCTTCCGTTGGTAACTGGCAACCATCCCACATAGGTCGTTCGAGTGAAAACCCAGTCAGAAAATTTTCCAATTTTTCTGTTGAAAGGACAGGGAGGGGGGTGGTAATTGATTAATGTTCTTCACAGCACTCGACGTTTTATAGGGCCCTTTGCAAATTTTCCAAATATAATAAAGCTATAATGAAGGAGATTGGAGTTTATTTTACAAAAACTACTAATACCTGCTAAAGAATCTTAGTGCCGTCAAATGCGCATTTTAAATTTCAGTCAGTCAGTAAAGAAATACCACTTCAATATGTGCTTTACTTTAGGACACCTTTGGTTTTTAGTTTTGCTTAATATAAAATTATTAAAACAGTTTGTGCCATTTTCACATAATTCAAATTCATAATAGCAAAGATTACAGAACAAAATACTAACCTTTCCACTTTTTACATTCTCAGCACACATTTTTCCATATATGGGCATGCTTAGAACAATTTCTAACCATGCTAGCACCTGATTGGCCTTCCATGCTGCCATGGGAGTTGATTTTGATTGGTCAATAATAGATAATTTTTCTTGATAATTGTGAGCACTCAATAAACTGACGCGGAGACTAGAACCATCATGCTCTGAAAAAGACAAATAAAAATATCAATTTTATTTTCAACTGTTTAAATGACTGGTCACTTGATGTAATGGTATTTGAATAAATTTCCTCATGGTCAGCAATATAATGGGAGGAAAAAAATAAACTTCTTGTGCTTGATGCTTTAAACATGTGTCTCAAAGTATTAAGTGAAAAACGTTTTGACATAATGTGTTAATTGTGGTGTTCTTGGCAAAGAGGTAAAAACATTGTCTGATCCCATTTAACACACAGAATGTACAAACCTGCAGGTCAAATCTGGCCTGCAAGGTTATCTTGCTTAAAAGTAATATTTTTTAACACTATAACACATGGGCACAGGGAAAATCTTCTTGTCTAAAATACTATAACACACTTGACAGATTTTGTCTTTTTAAATCTCTCTTGCTTATAGCAGAGAAGGGTACTTAATTATCAGACAACTATTTATAGGTCTTTGTTGTGTACATTCAGAGTGTTTTGCATTCAATATATTGCACCTGATCATTTATCCGGCAGTCATTAATTTACAAATATATCCGGCCCTTTATGAGAAAATTCTGAGTGGATTTTTTCTCTTGATACTTGTCAAAAAGTATGTGGAAGATATGCCAGGTACTGGCCAAAGGTCTGGGTTTCCTCCAAGCAGAGAGTCCGGTTTCCTCCTCCACTAAAGCTGGCCACGGCACCACATAAGTGAAATAATCTTAAGTGTAAAACATCAATATATGAAAAAAGTTTGGTGACTGATGCCTAAATGAAATAAATTTTACCTTCTAATTCTACATTTGTCGGCACAGCAATTGAACGACGTGAACGACCAATACTGAAAACTTTAGACAAAGATCCAAAACTGCGTCGTTTCTTGCGTTTGAGATCATTGCTGCTGTCTAACGTGTCCTCCTGATTGGTTGAGGAGTTATTAGCGCTGTAATTAAGGAGGGTCAGGAAGGAGGGCAGCGCACTGGTCTTATCTTCTATAGGGGTACTTGTGGGTACTGAAAATGTAAGAAAAATAGGTCAAATTATGTTTTCAGCCAGAAACTTGAGTGACAACTACGTGACAAGCTCTTGTAGCGATACAAATAACTGACCACATTTGAAACAGGAATTCACAGCATGTGACCGCCTTGGATTAAAAGTAGTCCGCTGTGTTGTGGCTACAGTCTATATATCAGTTTCTACTTGTTGAGGGCAAAACACCAAATAATATGGATGATAAATAAGTAGTCATAGTGTTGTTTTGATTGGCTACTCACAGTTGAAATTATCTCCCTTGGATTTATATGAAGCTGAAGGGGGTGGGGTTTCATACGGGGGCAGATCCTCACTGGGCGTGGTCGCTGTGTTCCCACTCGAAGGAGAGGGCATCATTTCGGGCGTAAAACTGTTTTTCAAACTCTGATTGGATGCCCGATCTCTTACCTAAAATACAGTAGTATGAAACAAACATTCACCAAAGAATAAAGTCCAAAAAAAGATATTTAACAGTTATCCCCCTTGAAGGGTTAACTCAATATTGTGGCAGTTATCAAGTTTTCAAAATTTAGCTTCAAGTTACTTTATAGCAATTAAAAAGCAAATTTTGGCAGCTGTCTTATAGAATTCTATTCAGCCCTTATAGAATTCTTTGAGTAGAACTATTTTCTCAAAGGAAAAAAAATCTTATAAATACCTCTGATAGCTCATCCTCTAATGATCGAATTTGATCCTCCTTAGAATCAAGTTGTGAGCGTAAAATGACGGATCTTTCAGCGGCATCTCGAGCTCTCTTGATTATCTCCCATTTCTCACGCTCTGAATCTTCCTTCTCAGCAGCCAGCTAACAGATTAAAGTAAATATTAAAGTCAAATATTAAAGACTAAATGTATATTTGAAAAACATAATTTGAAACACGAAACAACCTCCGTGATAAGAGATTTTCATGGGTAATACATAGAAACATTATTATAGTGAAACCTTTATAAAACGATCTGTCTTGTAGATAAAAAAATACATGTATGCTGGTCTAGACAGATTTTAGTTTATTACGGTTATTTCACATGTATTTTAATACATATGGAAATTGGATATGTGGTCTGTGTTTGACAAGGTTTGAGTTTACACAGGTTTCACTGTAATCATACGAATATATCTTCTGTCTTGATGCTTGCAATTCAAAAAATACAATCAAGATTTACCTTTACTCACAATTAAATTTGATTGATTGATTGGTGTTTTATGGCACACTCAAGCACAATTGAAGGTCAACATACCTGCTTAATGCTTTCATCACTTTCCTTCATACGTTGCTCGTAGTTTCGGATAAAGTCTCGTAACTCAGTCTCTTTATCTTCCAGCGCTCCGTATAACTGCTTCATTTGGTTCAGAAGTTCTAACTTTTCTGATTTTAACCTTTTCCTGTCAGCTTTCATTGCTGGGAATAGAAAATAAACATTTGACCTTATGTACCAAATTGTTTTTAAGGAATTTGTGAACAGTCCTTACTCAGAACATGAATGTAGCTTATATCTGTTAATTGAGTAAAGATATATCACAAGAGCCACACAGATGGAACCTAACAAGCAATCATCAGTTATCCCCATGAAGGTCAAGCGAAGGGCCCCTAATCATACATATATATTGGGGGTTCATGCATATATATTGGGGGTAGTTGGGTGGATTGGTGTTTGTTATTTCCTCATGTACCAAATTGTTGTGAACAATTCTTTAACAAAGCCTGAAGGTGGCTTATATATCTGTTAATTGAGTAAATATATATCAAAAGAGCCATACAGATGGAACCTAACAGTTATCACCAAGGATGTCAATCTAACTGCTCCTAGATCGTACATGTATCTTGGTGGAGGGTGGGGGGGGGGGTAATTTGGTGGGTTGGTGTTCAATATTTCCTGAATCTCAACAATGAGGCGCCCACCTTCCACCGATTTATAGCAACTATTTTAATATTTTAAAGGGATCATCTTGTACATTGATGGCTGTGCACAGAAAACATGTTTACCTTGCAGAGCCTGTTTAGCTCTGTTTAATTCTTGTTTGGTTTGAATCAACTCCAGTTTGATTTCTCCATAACAGGGGACTTGTTTAGCCTGTTGTTGTTGTTTACTTGGTGTGTCTTCTTTCTCTTTTGTCATTTTGTCTATCACAGATTGAAGTCGATTGTTTTCTTCTCGAAGCTGAATCAACTCATTTTCTTCATCATTTTTCTTTAATTTGAGGGGAGCTGAAAAATTAAATACAGTAATAACTTCAGATTGACTTTTTGAGTTTGGCCATTATGATTGAATGGTATAGTTCTGAGTGTCTGAGTCGCGATTGAGTCAGAAATATTGTAAAGTTCCCAGAATTACTGTGGTGGATTGTTTGGTGTTTAACGCCGCACTCAAGATTATTTCACTTATATGGCAGCGTTGCCAGGTTTACTGGCGGAGGAAACCGGGCTCATTGACCAGAGGAAACTCTTCTTGTCTAAAATAACCACGGAGACAAGTTTCTAATTGTGTTAAAATAAGTATACATATGTACAAAAAAACTACAAGCAACTTATCCTTTAGTATATCGTAGTTAAATTCTGTTTTTTTTTTGTAATTTTGGGAAGAGGGGTGGGGTGAAGAAGTCCAAAAGTAAGCCCCCCCCCCCCCCCCCCCCCCCCCCCACCCAAACACACATCAGCATTCCCCCTATTTTACCAAAAAACATTCTTTGGAACTTGTCTCCAAAGTTATTTTGGTCCAGAAGGTTAAGTGTACTAAACCAGAACATTTTCAGACAATATTTTTAATTGCAGATTTATGTCTTTGAGCAAAAAAATCTCATCCAGCCAAACAAATAGTCAAGCAATAAGTTCACTTACGTTCTTTCTCTTGGCTTGTCAGCAAGGCATTCGTAATGACATTGTTGCCGCCAGCAACAGAGCCGTTTGGGCTTGTCCCTGTGCCTAACTCAGAAAGACGCTTATTTGTGTCGGCAAGTTCCGCCCTTAAGGCATTGACTTCCTGATTTGCTGCAAAGATAGATCCGTCAATACGTGCTGCAAGCTGTTTGTTGTCTTCGACCATTTTACGAAATTTTGACTGAGCATCTAGAAGGAGTTTCCGAATCAAAACCATGGAGGATTTCAGGGTTTCCTGTTCCTTCGGTGACAACTCCTTGTCCACCGTAAGGTCCGCATTCTTCGGCGTGAAGATGTACTGTACGATCTGGTCATTCAGACAATCTAAAGACTGGATCGCTGGAGAAAAAATAAACAATTTTCAAATGTTACAACAGCAGAAAACACATGGAGAGTAGCCTAAAGACTGGATCGCTGGAGAAAAAAATAAACAATTTTCAAATATTACAACCGCAAAAAAAGGTGAAAAATCAAGGTTCAAGTTGGACATGTTTTACACTATAAACAAAAATATCTTTAAAACTGGCGAAGGCAAATGTAAGGCTATCAAAATCAAACACTAAATACCCATACAATGACCACCAAAAATAAAACATAGGTCAGACTTTTCAAGCCACATAAATACAGAAAAAATAACCAAATCATCAGGGTGAAGGGAGACAATTTTATTTATTGTTGTCAGCGAAATTGTCCCATTACCTAATGTTTACACCACGCTAGTAGAACTGGCCTTGTCTGTGGCGCAAATGTCACAGGGTGAGAGTTCTATGGGGGCGTCTACAAAAAAAATACTGTAGAGAATCATTTTGCTGCAGAAAATCTCTAAGGCATCAATTTTTAGACTGTGAAAATCTATGAAAGTTGAAATCCTTCTAGCTCCCCCTCGCTTACACACAAAAAAAAAACTCTTTGAAATGAGTGAGATGCGAACTTGAGACACATCACTGAAACGCTTTTGACTGCATAACGGACTATTTCCCTATCAACTCGAAGTCAATATAAAAGCCACCAACCCTCGCCCACCTTGATTTGGAAAATTCCAGTAACAGAAATAAATCATAACTCAACAATGAATTTGACAAATTTGAGTCTACTTTTAGCTAATTTGACATTTAACAATCATTATAAACAAAAATCTCAATTTCTTTTTTAAAAAGTTGGATTTTTTCTAACTTTACGGTATTAATGTTTGATATTAACCTTACTACTGAACCCCATCACTGACATACATCCAATTCAAAGCACTGATTGTTTGATATAGGATACATTTAATACTATAACACCCTTAACAGCATCTTACTGATGTAAACATCCTAAAAAGTCAACTTTATTTGTATCCAAATGAATAGCAAAATTTAAAAAAAATTATATTTTTTCTGGGGTTACTTACACTCAAACAAACAAAAAAGCAAACATTTTTGATGTATTTTTTTAAGTGGAATATAGAAGTTGAAGGATATTTTTGGAAAATAGACTTATAGGAATGGTATCATAAATCACCACCTAGGTAATAATCATAGGAGGCACGTCAAAACATCATTATTTTTAATTACCGATATAGCTGAAATTTTGTATATACATGTAGCCTACTGTATCAGTCTTTGGTCCTGGTTTAACCTTATCAATATTTGAAAAACTCACAAAGTAAGAGAAGTCTGATTAAAAATTTTTGTCGTCAAAATATTTTTTTGTAAATTTAGTAGAAAGGATATATTGAATAACTATGTTTGATTGGCTTTTTTTCTCTTCCTGCTGGCTATATGAAGCTCACCACTTTTTCACAAGGGTGAAACTTTCCAGTCTGTTTGGAGATTTTTTTTGGCCTGGAAGGAAAACTTTCTAACACCTTCCTTCCATATAAATAAAAAAAAAAGTATATCAGTCATTTGAAAATTCCTAAAATGTGTACAGACTATTGTTTCAAGACTAAATAGATTGATTGATTGTTTGGTGTTTTACGCCGCGCTCAAGATTATTTCACTTATATAGCCGCGTTGCCAGTTTTATTGTGGGAGGAAACCGGGCTCTATGCCCGGAGGAAACCCACAACCTTCCGTTGGTAACTGGCAACCATCCCACATAGGTAAGAGTAAATAGAAGACTATTGGTAGGCATAATGTAACAGCATGAAAAATCAAACCCTGTATGTTCTGGCATTTATTTATATCAGCCACTTGAAGGTCCATCTAATTAGAAGACCAATTAAGTAATTAATGGCTGGTTTAATTAATTAGCTAACATATGGCCAACACAATCAAAACAAGGATGGAGCCTTAGGCAAGAAAAGGCATCCCCTTTATGTATGGAGCTAACGAAAATAGGTCCCAATAGACGAATGATAACAAAAACAGATACAGAAATAAAGTAAAGAATGCCATTTTGTTCTTTAACAATATTTTTGAGTTTTGCTGTGCTTTTTTTGGAGGACAAAAATTTCTACAAATTCTTTGAACTATAAACTTTGTGACAATTTTCATCATTCTTTAAACAATATCAAGAGCAAGGAATAAAAACATTACATAGATTTTCCTGGGACTTGATCACCCTATGTAGAAGCATTGCCAGATCCTCCTGCAGAAATAATCTGAAATACAGCTTAAAGCATCAATCAATTACTCAATCATCTTTGGAAGACTGGTTGGTTGATGTCTTACGTCACACTCAAGTTTATTTTTGTGGCAGCTTTGCCAGGTTTAGTGGGGGAGGTAACCGGGTTCATTGCCTGGAGGAAACCTAGGGTCCTCGTGAGTGTCTAGAATTTTTTATTATGTTTTATATCATTTCTTTTTACAAATTTCCATCATAAATTAGTGATTGAGCTATAAAGCTAAACATTTGTTCTTCTGAGAGAGTCTAATTTCAAGGCACACTGGACGAGGAAATCAACGAAACTGTTTACAATAATAACGGGAGACCGTTTCTGGATTTTTTACGAGTTAAAAACTTGAAAATGAAAATTTAATGCGTTTGGTACCCACATTGTCAACAAATAATGAGTCATGGAATGTGCATATAAAAGTTGTTTCTTTAATGGTTTGAATCATGACTTCTAAACCGAATGGCACTTGATCCATTTTGCACTTATCTACGAAATATAGAAATACAGATGCCCAAATTGATTTCAGGGACACAGAAACTCCTAATAAATTTGACAATGTAACTTAAACACAAAAAAAACTAGGATGAGTGTAGTCAAACATTACTTATGCAGTTGATCATCAACAGTTGACGAACGGATTTCACATCTTGTAATGCTTTTCCACCAACATTTAGACAGTTTAAACATAACTGGACAGGGTCTATTTTAAGTACCCCATGTTAAATTAGAGTTTTCATATTAGCTAGCTTGTATAATTTTGATTTCTTCACTAATATCAGAATAGTCACGGTGAAGAGTACGGTAAGAATTCTGCTAATTCAAGGAAGACCAATGTGAAGATAACAAATTAATAGACTGCTTTCTGCCATGTTTGGTCTAAAACAACAACAATAGCAATTGCTCGATAGGATTATCGGTTGCTCCATGCAGGAGGTAAGACACCCAACAAAAAGTCTCAAACTTTTAGAGTGCTTTTGATAATGTTTTGAGTACTTGAATTCTTACCGTACCTTTAATGAATCATTGATTTAAAGAAAGTTTTACTATCACCAAATTTATAAACTGTTGAAGGGTTTTTGAGAGGGTAAGTCTGTGTTTCAAGGTTAACTCAAGGTCCACGCAGACAAAAAATCAAACCTTGTATATTTTAGCTGATTCATTCAACAATACCCTCTCTCGAGTTTAATGTTGACAAATACTTGAGTAGCACCTCAGAGGGAGAATAATACGTCATACAAGTGTAGATTAAACAAACAAACACTGTCAAAGGGAGGCATTATGGGAGAAATTTGAGACAACAACAACTCTTTCTTCGATCAGATCATGCAATATCTGATTCAACTTGAAATTGTCATCCAATAATGCAGTGATTGAGAAGGCCTCATATTCAATTCAACCTTTTGACAAAAATCAGATTGCATGTACATATTACATACAGATCAAATCCAGTCATAGATGTGTTATTACATAGGCCTATACCTTGTCAGCAACTTATCAAAAAAATCATGTAGCTTGAAAATATTTATGAACACTGGCACACACAAAATTTTCTTGCCTAAAATAACCATGGAGACAAGTTTCTAATTGTGTTAAAAAGAGGTATACCATTTAGACCTTTACACCCCATAAAGTGTTGTAACAAACCAAACCTATGATATTTCATTAGGTTGAAGACAGGCAACTGTTTGGCCTTAGTCAGTAGAATTTTCTGAAATACTTTGTATGTTACATAACACATCTTGAACCAGAGAGGAATGTGTTAACAATTTTGTACTAGTCACAAAAAATTCATTCTTTAAGAGGCATTTAGAAGTTGAGGTAACAATATTAACTCAAGAGGTTTATGGATTGCAACATGCTTGATAACGGTACTAGAATCTGGACCGAAATGTCGCTTTACAAATAAACAGAAGTTGCAATCCATAAACCTCTTGAGTTAATACAAAAAGTTCAATTTAAGGAATTGCCTCACGAGTTTGAACTAAAATTGATTGAACCAGATATTCCCATAAACCTCGAAATTTGACGACAACTTTTATATACAATGTATGCCAGTTAATCCCGGAAGGATAAAATGGCTTTTTATAAGTTCCTGATTTCATTTGTCATTGTGTTTACATCTGATTTGGCCATTTAACTTCTTTTTTAATTTTTTTTATTTTCATTTTTGTCTTGTTTAGATATTTGACTACTCTATTCTGGGAGGCCAATATTTAGATAGAGAGGTCCCTTGTGAAAGTCAAGGTTACATGCTAAAGTTTGTTTTCATTTGTCAAGAGATTCTCTGTGTGCGTTGTCGTAGAAACGACAACATACAAGGACAAAGTGTCACGGAGGCAAAACATGGGGTTAGGGATTCATACCTGGGGTCACCATGACAACAATGTCAATCAAGTGTAGTAAAAAGTCGTTAAAGGTGTGTAAGGTAAAAATAAACAGGTGAGTTTTCACATGAAATTAACAAATATTTCTGTTCTTTCGTGAGAATAACATAATTTGTTAGCGATAAGAGAACAACTACACAATTGATGGAAAAAATGTTATTATTCACTAGTCCAGAGTTTTCTTACATTAAAATGAGTTGATAATGTAGTGAATAGTTTGGAAATGGTATTCTTATGGACTGATTGATTGATATTTTTTGCCGCACTTAAGATTACTTCACTTATATGGCCACATTGCCAGGTTTAGTGGCAGAGGAAACCAAGCTCTTTGCCAGGAGGAAACCCTCGGCATTTATGAAGATTTGTTCATACCTGCCTAGCACAAGTTACGATTACATAAGAGCCTGAAGTTGGAATCTGTAGGCCTGCTCACAAGCTCTAACAAGGTGTTAATGTAAGGCTGTTCAGTCCAAACCTTGCTTTTTATTGTGACTATTTTTGGCATCCTTCTGATTTTTATATTGTAGAAAAAAATCAGACAGACAGTCATAAAAAAACCTTAACAAACCAGGCAATTCACACGTAATTAGTGAAATAAATGGGAGAAAAATTGCCGCATGTGATCAATTCCCACCACATGTAGACTCTGTATATGTGACAGACAGTTATAAAGAAAAGCAATACCGGTAATAATTTTCTCTATATACTCTAATTTACACATTTTTTTCAGATAAATAAAAATGCAGATCTTGTTTGTTTGTTTATTCACCATATAAAAATACATACAAAATTGCCATGCAGAGAAACGAGAAGCTAATGGCGAGAATAAAACTCGTCCAAGCTTGTTCTATCCAAAAAAATGTAATTCCTTGACTTTCCACAATCAAAACAATGTTTTTAACAGATAGGCAATTCCCATGGAATATCCCAATAGCCTTAACATGATTTGTAAGCCCTTACACAAAATATATAATCGTCCATGAGTGCTGAAAGATGTTTACAGGTTTCCAAAATATGGAGGGTTTAAAGAATGTTTATACTGTTTCCGAAAGCCTGACAATTTTTTTTTTTTTTTTAACAAATTTAAAACATAGCATTTTTTTTTTGTAATCCAATTTAAATGTTTTTGTATATTTTTTTTTTGGTCTGAATCAAGCAAATGGACAAAGTTCTAAAGCTTTGGTATCAATAATCAGAGGATGTCTTGATTATCAAAATCAATGTTCTATTATTTCCCATTTTGTTTGCTTCATAAAGAATATTTTATTGAGCTTCGAAGAAAAAATATTTTCTAAGGAGGTTAACCCACTTGCTAAATTTCAACATTATTAATTTGTTTGTAGCTGCCATGGATAGCATATAAAATAAAACAGCCCAAAATGTTCACAATAGAACAATATAAAGAATAATAATCAATATTTGATGAAAATTCTTAATAAATAAATATGTTCAGGGTTGGCTTTCTTTGTTAGAAATAGCTACAAGACAGACATCCATTGTTGCTTCAACAAATGGGAAGGGTTATAAGCTAGTATTTGAAAACAAAAAAAAAATTAACAAATATTATAAAGGACGTTTTCAAAAATTGGTGTGCACATATTTTTAATTATTTGAAAAGCTTGGTCAGGCGAAACAAAATTAAAGCAAATCTGACAACAGGGACTTAAATCTGATCATTTTGATAAAAATTAAGATTGAATTTATTTTATGGTGAATATTATATGCTACCAGCGCAACAGTTATTAAAAGTGTATTTATGAACACTAAACACACGGGCCAGGAAAAATCCTCGTCTAAAATAACCATGGAGACAAGTTTCTAATTGTGTTAAAAAGAGGTATATCATTTAGCAAAGTGCATTGATAGAGGACTGCAATGAAAGCCCACTTAACAGTAAAACATTGCCTTTAACATGATCAGTTAGAAACTGATAGCACTGTCAAATATCAAATTACTTGTCATTTTGGGGAACAAACCCCAGGAATTAACAGAATGAGTCAGACAATTCTCTACATGCACAGAGAGAAATTCCTTCACAAGGGATTGATATTATCTTGCTGATCAAATTAAATGGTAGAGATTTCTTCAGACTAATTGGAATGGTTGGTCATCTTTGAAGGACAAGAGCAGCCATTTTGGTATCCAAGGAAATGATGAGTTCTGATTGGATGATTCATCACTTGCTACCATCAATTCGACCAATGAATCACCAATATTAAAAAAATATGACTAACACAAATAACAAGCCCTTGAGAACTAAGGGAATTACTTTGTAATCCATCTGAGAGGTCAATACTTGAGAATCTGGGATTTTAGGATCAATTCCTGAAAACAAGCATAGCCATCAATTAAAAGAGTCATCTGCCCCTGAACAAACTTCAACTGGGTCGATTTTCAACTTCCAGACTGCTGTTAGATGATTTTGACTGCTTTTTAACTGGTCCCAGACTATTTTTCAACAAGTTCTAAATTACTTTTTAACTGGTCCCAGTCTATTTTTCAACTGGCCCCAGAGTGCAGACTACCTTTCAACTGGTCTCAGAATACCTTTCAACTAACCTGAGACGTCTGGGACTCATTGAAAAGTATTCTTGGACCTGAAGCAATGGTAGATCTTTTTTAATGGTAGACGTGAAAGTAGTCGGGGACCCGTTTAAAAGCATACTTTCAGATCTACCAATCAAAGAACACCTACCATTGGTTCAGATCTACCATTCAAAGAACACCTACCATTGGTAGGTATACCATTAAAAATAGACCTACAGGGGCTATGATCAGAAAATGTACTGACCTGGAAAACCTTGCAACCAGTTGAGGGATGCGTGTATGGTGGTTTTTAGTTTTACCAAAAAGTTTATTACAAGCCCTTATTTTCAGACAACAAATTTTATTGGTGATGAGTAAAGCTGTAAAGTAGTACCGGACATCTATGTGTCATTCATGTGTTCATAAAAGGACCATGAACATATACAAGAGAAACTCAAAAGAACCAAGAATCAAATTTATGAATAAAGTTTTCCGTGAGGTCTGGCCTATAGAATCATGACCGTGACATGTTGACATAGAAGGTAGACACTTGTAAAGCAGTTAGGAGTTCAACGGGCCATGTATACCTATGAGCAAAAAGGTGGAAATTAACACCTTTGTGTAAACGAGAAATAATCACTAGTCAGATGAGCTGTGTATTGGGTAGACTATGTATGCCCTTGTCATAACAAAGCAAAAGTTCAGCCCAAGCAGTCAAGCGAACTAATACATGTTTATTCAAAACGACAATCATAGTTTATTAACAGTAATATCCTTTGTTCAATTTCCGACAGAGAAAACTTAATTAGGCTTTGCTCTTTTTAAAATTTTCTCATAAAGATATAGATTTTGATACATAAAATTAAAAATAAAATATAGATTTTGCTCGATATTATCTCAGTCTTTGTATATAAGTTGGTGAGATGATGTTTTTTTTACCTACACAGACTCTTCACAAATGTAATTAATTGGTTGATGTCTTACGCCACACTCAAAGATTATTTCCCTTATATGGCAGCATTGCCAGGTTTAGTGGGGGAGGGAACTGGGCTCATTGTCCGGAGGAAACCCCCGACCTTCGGCGAGTACCTGGTAAGTCTTCCACATGCGGTGACCGAGTGAAATCCACAAATGTGGAAGATTTGAATAATATCGGTTTAAATAGTTCATAACTGAACAGAAGCACAGTAAGCCGAAGCTTTTTTATTGTATGGATATAGACTGTAAAACCATCCTTATAAATGTCACAGAACCAAGTTTTATATGCACCTGAAACAAGGCCCCTTTAGTCCTAACATCCAAGCTAGTGAAAATATTTAATGACCATTTTGTGATTATTTTAGCGCTAACATCACAATTTGTTTGGACAGAATCCTATCTTATGGTCATTTTGTGGTTCCTTATTATAAAGTCACAAGATAGAGATAGCTGAGGCATGGTCATCTCTGTACTGACCATTCTAACAGTTGAGTACGGACATTACCCAGGCTTTCAAAAGCTCACATTACATACTGGATACAAAAGCAGAATATAATAGAATGATGATTTTTTTAAGTAAAGTTACTTCAGGTTAAACTATGGTATTCCTGATTTCAGATCTACAGTGTAACAATCACCAATGGTATGAATGCCAAGTTTTTCTTGCTATGAACAAATTATTTTCTGTGGATAAACTGAATAAAAATGTACACTTCTCATCAATCACCAATGGTATGAATGCCAAGTTTTTCTTGCTATGAAAAAATTATTTTCTGTGAATAAACTGAATAACAATATACACTTCCCATGAATCCAAGATTTTTTGGGAAACCTGGATTGATAGAAACTACATGTACATTTGTTTTTTAACTCAAACTATTCCCCCCCCCCCCTCCTCCTCTCACATTTAAAGATTTTTTTTAGGAATTTTTAATTTCACATGTTTGCTTTATACTTTATGTTTCCTAAAACTAAATGTTACTGTTGACATTCTATTCTCACGTTTTATATTATTTAACCAAAAATTATCTGAGTCAGTCAAATATATATATATTTATGATCACTAAAACACACGGGCACAGGGAAAATCTTCTTGTCTAAAATAACCATGGAGACAAGTTTCTAATTGTGTTAAAAAGAGGTATATCATTTAGACCTTTATATCCCATCATAAATTGTTGTTATAAAGTAAACCTATGATATTTCATAAATAAATATATATAAAAATATCTCTGCATCAAAACAAAGAGCTTACCTGTTTGGGCGACTTTATTTTGAATGTCAAAAGCAGCGGAGAATTTGAGTTTGCTGCATTCAACGAGTCGTTCCATAGCATCGGTAAGGCGTAATCCTGACATAGTTCCAAAAGGAATTTCTCAAGGTAGCTTGTCCTTGTTGTAAATCACCTGGTTCGTACAGGTAAGTCAAACGCTCTTAAGTTGTGAGCTGAAAGCACATGTGCACTGGATTTCTGGCAGCTGATCTCAAAATTCTCAAAGCAAACATGGGATTTTGAGCAGAGGGCAAGAAGTAGATTCAGCGTACAATTACATCAATAGCTTTATGACGAAAACTCAACCAGGCAGTCAGATGTAAATTCCTGACTCGTGCTTTGACATCAATGTCAAGATTAGATTTAACGACAAAAAATCTCAGTAAATTTCCAATGACCACTTTGTCAGTTTTTCTGCAAATTGTCAATGACTGTTTCGTGCTCTGATATCAATGTCAAGATTAGGTTTAACGACAAAAACCTCAGTAAATTAAATATTCAATGACCGCTTTGTCAGTTTTTCTGCAAATTGTCAATGACTGTTTTTAAATGTTATTCCATGTTTCAGATTTAAAATTTGAAATGGCTTCACCTGGCGAAAGAGTACTTCTATTTTCACCTGTCTAAATAGTCTGTCCTTGCTAAACGAAACAGAACAGAATTATATCTTCAGGTGTGGTTTAAGTCCTCTAGCTGCCTGTTCTCACTCTCCAACACAGCAGACTGAATGAAATCAAAATCCCTGAGCTCTATTATATAGCTAACATTACGATCCTTTTTCAGAATAACAATGGGGCTAAAGTTGAGCCTTGTGTCACACACTGGAAGATTCAATATTTCACAAAGAGCTATACATTTGTCCATTTAAATCAACAGATAAAAATTACCGTAGGCGGTTTTGAATTTTGGGTAAACAAAACATAGAATATATCACATGAAAGGGAGTAATAACCCAACAGCACAGTCCAATATAGCACTTTGAGCAAACGAAAGGTATTGCATGGAGTAGGGCTTACATTACACAGTAGAAAGTTAAATAATATGTAAATTTTCCGTCACTGAATAATCTTTTGCCTGCGGTGATCCTTCTTCATAAAACATTTCACTGTGCCGCAGACTGGGGGCATTGTTTACAATCCGTAACACAAATAATGTGTTGATGTTGTTACCTCACAAGCGGGGTGTTAGAAGCCCCTTTGTAACACCTGTGCCCATCAGTGAAGACTTCAGGCCAGGTAAGATTAGCTTTAACTTCACACAGGTAGCCACTGGGTGTAAAGGTGTGTTCACTGCTTGAACAAAAACAGTCGTGCAAACTATTCAGGTGTGCACTCAATTGGAACCACAGGTATAACAAATACCTGTATTCCTGACGGAGAAAAAGCAGTTAGCCCTTAAACAAATAAATACTGCTTCTCAGTGGATAGTAAGTCCTAAATAAGAACTCAAATTGACAGCCAGAAAGACATCAAAAACATCTCCAATTTCTGTTACTTATTTTTCCCAAAATCAACCTGTAAAAAGTTGACACTGAAGCAGCAAGGGTTTACAGACGAGGGAGATTAAGGTATAATCCAATAAACTGAAGTCAATCTGCAGCGATAAACAAATCTGAATTTCTTGTCCATGCAAGAGAGTCAGATAAAAAATCAGGCATTATTTTTCTTTGCTGCTAACAGAAATCCAAGACCTTGTAAACGAAGAACTAGAAGTAAAAATCCTTTTGGTGCAAGAAATTAGGCAGTACACATGCAAATCTGTCAATATCTTTTCTTGTTGCACAAAATGGTGAAGAAAGCCATTATCCACAGTTCTTTTGAAAAATTGGCATTCAAAATCCCGAAAATTTGATTTTTAAAAAGTCTTTGACAACATTAAACTTTGTAAAAGGTGATTCTAATCAATACTCCACCGTCCAGAAAGTACTTGTATTTGTTGACATCCAGTTTGTAAACGGAAGCTTTTCACTGACTGTCTGGTCTTGCTGGTCTCAGGTGTAACTGACCATGTCAAAAGTAAGACACAGTGGTCAAGATGTTCTGTCAAGCTGACCACTATTTAAAAACTACTTTCTGGGTCATATAACCAGGATGATAATAAGCCTTTTGCCCCCAGGTGATTTTTGACCACAAAAGGCTACTGTCAATATATGACAGTGACCACTGTCCAGCTTGTATTATAAATGTAAGACTTAAGTTTAAATGACAGATCCTCTCCAGAAAAATTTGCATGAGCACTCAACTTAGTCTTAAACTTGAGTAACGGGTCATTTTTGAGACATAAAGTTTCTTCTAACTGACAACTGACCAATGTGTTCCCTAAATCAGCACTTGACCACTGCCCAGCTGTGATTATAAAATGACACCTTCAATACTCTGGTATGATCACTACTACTACATCAGCTCTATGAATCACACTACTGGGCTAATATGACATGTTAACACACACTCTCTCACACTAGCTTCATTCCTATTGGCTAACAACATTTCACCCAAAGCATTGCTATTGGCTGTCGACTTCCCTCCTGGGAAAGTAAATACCATACACTTCCAAAAAACTATACCAAAACAACAGCTCATTTGAGAGAGAAAACTTTTAGGTTGCTCTTAAGTCAAATGAATATGTTTTTTTTTTTTAACAGAATTAAAAGCGTTTTCCTAGCTTATTTGAATTGATCCGTTAAGACAGCACAATTTCTGGTTGGTAAATAAAACATAAAAATTATTTGAATCTGAATTAAAACAACAACAGAGCTAAGAAAGTATTTTTTTCTTTCTACGAGCTGATTAGGCAAAGAGTTTCCAATGCAACATCTTGGCTGATCTTTGGGTGTTTTATCTTACCCAAGATTGAATCGTCTGCAGAATACTTGGGTGAATAATGCTTGGTGGGCATTTAATTCAGAAGTCGAGGGTGCATGAATTTCTAATACTGTCATTATCATATTTCTTCAATAAATCACTATGATTCCTTGGACTTACTCAAATTGATAAAAGTTTAAAAAATATGTTTATTTTAGGCAAGATTTTGGCAATAGCTCTACATACGACAAGTAAAAGAAAACAATTTTAGAATCCCGTGCAATTTATTTTTTTCCGACTAAATGCGGTTTCAGCATGCGATCCATTAAAGTGGCATAAGCTGCCAAAATGTTGATATTTTGACGTTAAAACAGAATGTTGAAATTATTGGCTATTTTTCTCAAGACGCATAATTCAGAGGCTTTTTAGTGCTTTTAGTTTGGAAAATGTACGATAAAGTATTGTTTTTAACTAACTTTGACTTAGAATGAATGAATGGTTGTCTCGATTATTTAAATTTTGTTTACTTTTCGAACACGTTTTCGGTTCGTACAGACCACATACTGTATGGATTTTCCTCATTCCAACGCCAACCATTTAGTTTTTCGATAACCTTTGAAGTCTCTTACTGTCGTGATGATCAGAAATTATCAAAAAAGTGTGAATTTTGGCAGCTTATGCCACTTTAAAGAAAAGTTTAATTGTGTTAATATGAGGGACAATCATTCTACCGAGTCAATAATACACCCCCCCCCCTCCCCGCCCAGCCCCCTCCTTCCACATCACCTCACAGTAATGCTGCACTAAGCAGAAGTAAAATAATCCCATTAATTCCTGCAGTCCTGCACGGACTTTATTCCCCGCCAATTACTTCAATCTGTTCATATATCTCCCTTTATATCCTACATGTATGGAAAAAACAAACAAACAAATTAAAAACCCTGTCGTAAAATTATTTCCTTTACATTTAAAGTGGCATGAGCTGCCAAAATTCAAACTTTTTTCATAATTTCTGATCGTCACGACAGTAAGAGGCTTTGAAGGGCCTGAAGGCCATCAAAAAACTAAATGATTGGCGTTGGAATGAGGAAAATCCATACAGTATGTGGCCTGTACGAACCGAAAACGTGTTTTAAATGTAAACAAAATTTAAATAACCGGGACAACCATTCATTCATTCTAAGCCAAAGTTAGTTCAAAACAATACTTTATCGTACATTTTCGAGACTAAAAGCACTAAAAAGCTTCTGAATTATACGTCTTGAGTGTTCAAAAATATATGTGTTGATTTTTAATATGGCGTTGTAAGCCCTATCATAGAATTTGCGCCGACCTTGCACTTTAGCATAAACTTAAAATAATACACTAGTAAAAACATGCATGTACATATAACTCAAAATACACTTGCGCAGGCAAAATATTTTAGAAATAATATAAAGAAAACAAGTTTAGTAATTTTTTCAAATGAACAAGTTATTATAGTCGCACATACCCCAAAAATATATTTCCTCTTATGGTAGTAAGGTATATTTAAATCACTTACTTTAAATTTGGTATGGAAATAGGTCACAATAGTTTGACCTGTAGAATTATTAATTAATCACAGGTGAGATGTTCTCACTGGACTGAGATAATTGATTAACCTTTTCACCTTTACCAGGTAGCTCCTGAAGCTGTTAATATCTCATTAATAATTAAAAAGACAATCCAGCTAAGACCAAAAATAAAAATTTTAAAATTTCCGAGTGGATTTTTCACTCGGTCGTCGTAAGTGGAAGAGTGGCTCGGTACTCGCCAAAGGTCTAGGGTTTCCTCCGCGCAATGAGCCCGATTTCCTCCCCCACTAAACCTAGCAATGCGGCCACAAAAGTTAAATAATCTTGAGTGTGACGTAAAAGATTAATCAATCAATTTACCTAAGTTTGTACAGCTACACTATTAAAGAGAAAATGTTAATTCTTAAAGTTTATTCACTATCAGAAACGGCATACTCCCTTTTTAACACGATTGGAAACCTGTCTACTGCTATGAATTAAATTAAATAGTGCCTTTTAAAAAGTGGGCATAACAGTTTTCTTGCTATTTTTGGGATACTTTCTTGAAAGTCACCCAAAATCGGTAGAGGAATTTTCTCTACTTTTCAAGAAAGTGTGATCCCAAAAATAACGAGATACTGTGAAGCGTCATTTCTCTAAAATTGAAGTCATTTGGGATATAGGTGGCTGTTTCTCCACACATTCACGCCCGAATGCAAGGCCTAATTGTCATGGCAACATATTAGATATACCTTCAACATTACATTATGACCAAAACTACGCTGGTGTTGAGAAACAGCCTTCTGTTTAAGTTATAAAAGTATCAAATGTATGCCAAACGAAAGTGAAGGACAGTTTTCAAACATGAAAATGTCACAACTTACATTCTGCAAACAATACCCTCCCCCCCCCCCCCCCTCCTCTTTTTTGTCCCATGACAAGAATTAAATGTCACAAATTACATTCTGCAAATAATAAACCCCCCCCCCCCCCCCCCCTCGCTTCTTCCCCCGCCTCCTCTTTTTTTTTGGTCCCATGACAAGAATTCTTCATTTTAAGTCAAAAGTATCAGACAGATGACAAAAAGATCAGTGATAGAATACTTTTTCTCACAAGGTAAGTTTTGTAAAAGCCCAGGTAACCCTTTGTGGGGAATCATGCTTAGTTGTTTGAAATTTGGGCTGATAAATCCAGGTAAATATACGCTATGTCAATACTGACCCCTTAACCCCTAACTAATCCCTCGGATTGACCTCAAATGAACTCCGGTTACAGATCACGTTTTTTTTTTCTTTAAGGATTTTTCTGCTAAAGAAATGCTCTTTTTATTTAAACAGTCTTTCTTTTGCTTTCAGCGATTTTCTTATAAAGAATCAATGAGAGTGGTCTAACAGTCTACGAGTTGTTAGGATTAAGCAGATTAATATGAAAGAGGTTAAGGGAAAGAAATCTAGGCTTTATAAGAGGTTCCATGGTGGTTCCTACAAAAAACGAGTTCTAAGCTAATAAACAGGGCAAATACTATCACATTAATAGATCTTTATATAATTGATGTCTTTATAATAAATAAATTTATCCCTAGACCAGTTTCAATATTCCCTTGTACAGAGCACACTATCATAGATCTTTTTAACACAATTAGAAACTTGTCTCTATGGTTATTTTAGACAAGAAGATTTTCCCTGTGCCCATGTGTTTTAGTGATCATAAATATATTAATAGATCTTTATATAACTGATGTCATTATGTCCAATTATCACTAAACCAGTTTCAATATTTCCTTGTACAGAGCATGTACAGTAACTTATGCATTGGTTTTGTACATACATGTATATTCACTATATATCCTCCATGCTCAGCTACACCAAATTCACCATTCTGAGTCATATTCATGATCACTAAAACACACGGGGCACAGGGAAAATCTTCTTGTCTAAAATAACCATGGAGACAAGTTTCTAAGTGTGTTAAAAAAAGTTAGACCTTTATACCCCATAAATTGTTTTAACAAACCAAATGACCTGAAAATACATCCGTTGGCAAAGTCCATGAATCTACAGGTTACAGGATACAGTTTCATTTCCCATTTGCGGTAATGTTAACGTTTTGATTTCTGGCTAATTACCTAAATCTCGTTAAGGCTTTTCCTTTCCATTTTCAAATAGATCAACACATGAGGCTACCTTTAAAACCAAATACAGTTGACATAGTGCATGCCTGTTTCACCCTACACAAAAATCAGCACGGCTACCGCCATTTCAACAGTTTTAGGCTTACATATTCTCAGCCAAACTGTGGCACTTTCAAAAAGTTGGTTAAAAATTAAGAAAAACACATGAAAATCTTCGATCAGGCATTGATTGAAAGGTTAAAGTATGTGCAAGAGACCGACCTTACTTTCAATCCAAAATTCAAACAAGGCATCGCAAACGATACAAATCCCCTCGCGTGCTAACACAAGAACTCTGACGCAAAATGGGGGGTGGGGATGAAGTTTGGTCAGAACCTATTTAAAAATGAAGTCCCAAAAGCGGTGACGCGTTAGAGGTATTGCCATGCTGGACCAATAGATGATGTTTGGTCAGGATCCGTTCAGAAATGAAGTTGCAAGAGCGCTGACAAAGATTTTCTATAAATAGTAACGCTGACCATGACCTTAGCACCCTGAAACACGATCTGGTTAGAGGTATTCCCATGCTGGACCCATATGGGAAGTTTGGTCAGGATCCATTCAGAAATGAAGTCGCAAGAGTGATGACAAAGATTTTCTATAAATAGTAACGGTGAACTTGACCTTGACCGTGGCACCCTGAAACTTGAACTTGTTCTAGGTATTCCTATGCTGGACTCATATATGAAGTTTGGTCAGGATCCGTTCAAAAATGAATTTGCAAGTGTGCTGACAAAGATTTTCTATAAATAGTAATGGTGACCTTGACCTTGACCGTGGCAGCCTGAAACACAAACTCTTTCGAGGTATTCCTAAGCTGGACTCATATATGACGTTTGGTCAGAATCCGTAAAAAATGAAGTTGCTAGCGCTGACAAAAGGTGAACATACGTACGTACGATTTTCTATTAATAGTAACGGTGACCTTGAGCTTGGCACCCTGAAACATGAACTTCTTTGAGGTATTCCTATGCTGGACTCATATATGAAGTTTGGTCAGAATCCGTTCAAAAATGAAGTCGCTAGAGCGCTGACAAAGATTTTCTAAAAATAGTAACGGTGACCTTGACCTTGACCGTGGCACCCAGAAAAACAAACTTGTTCAAGGTATTCCTATGCTGGACTCATATATGAAGTTTGGTCAGAATCCGTTCAAAAATAAAGTCGCTAGAGTGATGACAAAAGGTGAACATACGTACGTACTTACGTACAAACGCAACGCTATATCCCTCCCCGACTTTCGTCGCGAGGGGATAATAACCCAAATACAAAACTATTGCTATGTAAACAACCTCCTAGCCCTAACACAACCATTTTTCATTGGTTGAAAAACAGAAACTGGGTGTTTTGACCTACAGTGAGGAAATACAGTTAGTCTCAAATCAACATTAATTTTAACTTAATATAAAACTGCCATCTGGGATGAATTTAGGTAAGCTTTAGTTATAAGGTTTCTTTGATTACCTTCCTGTATATTTGTTTTTTTGGGTTATATCATAATTCTGAAATTGTAGACAATGTATAAGGAACAGCAAAAATATGTTCAGGTAAATGCATGTGTTATTAAACTGGACATTTATTGTAACTATGGCAACCAGGTAATCCAAAGGTGCACTAACTGAATCCCACAGGTACCTGTTCTAGGTCAGATTGACCTGCTCCATATCACAAATAGGATAAATCAATATTTGTTTGACAGGACACACAGGTATAACACAGTAGATTACAAGTGTAAGTACACACATTAAACAACAAAGGATGCGCTTTGATTGATAGTTTATTTGCCAGAACTTATTTAAAACAGCAAAATCTTGATGTTAGACAGTCGTTATTCTGGTGGGAGAAAACCCCAAGGGGCCATTTTTTTTACATATATTTTCTTATTTAAATCACAACGGCACAGGGACTACCTTCTGGACTAAAATAACTATGAAGTAGATTTCCAAAAAACATATATACTGTGTGTTAACATATGGGCAATTATTAAATGTACATTTAATAAAAGCAAAGTTAGAAAGAAGTTTTGTGTTATGTTATTTTATGTTATAGTTCTTAGGAAACATTTGTAATGGTTGCCAGGTACTGTCAAGGGTTTTTTAATACCAGCAAACAGCTCTTGGTTTCCTTTAGCCCAAACAATCAGCTTCTATGGTGCTGAGAATTTAACATACACTCCCTGACGCTATAGCCCGAACAATCAGCCTCTATGGTGCTGAGAATCTAACATACTCTCCCTGACATTTGCACCATGTGTGGTAATATAGAAATAACGAAAAAACACACAGACAAGATTTCTCGGCTAGGTCTCCTCTACCACTAGAATTGCCAATGACACCATTTCGGTAAAATAATCTTGAGACTGAATGATAAAAGATCAACCAAATACTCCACACCAAGGGTTTCCTTTGGCAAATTTCAAATGACACTGAGAGTTTAACCTCGTGACCGTTTGGAGAAAAACTGTGCAAAAATTGTTTTTGTTTATCTGCATAATCTTAGTGATTAATTAGCTATAAATGCATCAATCAACCAATCAATCACTCCGGGCAGGTCACAAGTGGTTCCTTTACCAAATTTCACATGCCACAAACACTCCACTGGAGGTGGAACACCATGAGTGTTGGAGCAAAACCGTGTGATTTTCACCTTATTTTGTTCATCTCATTATAGTGTTTTATTAACTATAAATACTTTATCATTGGGTTAACAAATTATCTAATTAATTGATCCATTCAGAAGCTGTAAATTGTTAAAACTTGCATTCAGATAACTCCTAATTGTTTGTTTTAATTCTACTTTTTTTCAAACTGAGCCCTCACACAAAATATCAATGAGCGGCGCATCAGTGGAAGGCCTGTGTCCGACTGAGGGACTATCACTCTAACTGATTGAGCCACCAAGGCCCAAAACACACCTATCTGATATATGCATTATATTAAAAGATCATAGCACCATCATAAAACATGTACTAGTAACAAGCATGCTGACAGTATTGCATAGCAAAGCAATAATATATAGTCCCCAGGAATATTATGGAAATTATGTAAGGTGAGTACACAAGTAATATTATTCCAAAAAAATAAACTTCATATTGACTCAATATTTCGACTTTTATCCAGTCATCATCAAAATGTAAGGTATGTGAGAGTATGAAATATGAGATAAGACTTGAAAAAAATAACGTTTGAATTACCAAGAGGAAAACAAAAGACAAAAAGCTTCCATAAAATTACATTGAAATGTCTGAGGGCATTTAAAATGGGTGTGGAAAATTGTAATTTCTATGAAAATTTCAAAGATAAAGGGCAATAATGGTATGTAAGACTGATCATCTGTATCCTACTATCCTAGCATTTCAAATATTATAAATTTGACTCAGAATTAAGAAAGGGGGCTAATTTGTTGTATAAAAGACAATCATGATGAAAAAGCTTGGAATGGATACAAAAAACTAGGGACTGGAAGCCTATATCATTGAATTAAATATATAATGATAAAAAAAAGAGCAAAAAGGAAAACAAATTAAACTATTTTTTTAAATAGGATGTTACCTACCAAGTAAAAAGGATGTGAAGAGAAATCCAACTTACATATGTCGCCAGACAGTCATAAAATTGCAAATGCTCTGAGCAGATATTATGCCTTGGAATTTGGTCAGCATGTCATCAATGCCAGCAGCTGCAATTGCCCCAACGACTGTGCAGGAGAATGCGTCACGGGTCAATATTGCCATGGAATTTCTTGCTGCGATTCCTTTGTCTGCTGCGACTGCATTTTACACGTGCTTTAAGAATTGCACCATAAGGAGGCTTTCCAAAAGGGACCCGCACTACTAAATTGTGTCAACTGTTTACCTCAAGTAAATTATTGACCTTTAAAAAAACCATACAGAAGAAAATCTACCAATTTAATAAACTTTCCTAACAATGAATTGATGTTCATTACACATAAAAAAAACCTTAAGAATTATTACTTTAAAAAATGACAGCATAATTTGACTTAAGCATATGCAAGAAAAAATGTTCTTAAAATAAATTAGAGATACTAATAGTAAACAATACTTGGTCTAAATATTAGTTTTAAAACAAGTTAAAACTGACCTATCTCAAACAATATTGGGGTTGATTTTATCAAAAAGCATATTTGCAAAAACAATGGCCCCTCTCCTCTGGAGCCTCCCAATGGAAACTAGGGGACAATTTCCTGCAGCAAAATGATATTGGCTGAAGAGAAGTGTGTCTCCAGCCAGACCCATAAAAAATCAATATAATTAAAATGCCATCAGACAAAATCCTGTCACAATGTTCTCTGTGGATCTAATTAGGTTAACAGAAAACAGGTCAAGGTCAAGTTGACAAAACAGATGAGAGAAATCTGTGATTAAAACGCTTATTTAATCACTGAACCATAATATGTTGTTTGTGATTTTCGCTATTTGTAAACAATTCTTGATTGAAAGAAATGTTTGAAACTCTCTTTAAATGTGGGTTCCATACTAATGATAAAAAATTAAGACATCACGACGTAGTTAGTTGTTTTTTAACAACAGCGGTGTTGCCATGCAGGTTTAGTGGGGGAGGAAACCGGGCTCAGTGCTGAGTACCTGGCAACTCTTCTACAAATGGGGACGGTGTGAAAAATGCAATCAGAAATTTTTCAATTTTAGCTTGGCCTGAGTTTTTGCATAAACTTACGCATAGATGGAAGGTCTGTGTGGGACTGAGGGACGATCACTCTAACCCACTGCAGCACTTCGACCCTGTTAAAGTGATTTGAGACAAAGGGATAAAACATATTGGGATCCTCTGCATATTTCACCAATTTGAAGAAAACAGATTTTTGGTAAGTTTCTTTTTTTTTTATTTTATTGACCAGTTGGGTGCAATATTCTCTGATAAAACTGAAAATATAATCTTGGCCATATTGTAATGGCAAACCAAAAAATATTCTTAGAAGTTGTCTTCATAAATCTACATTCACTTCACTGATGGACACTCAACTATTGACAGCATTGTGCTCATCTTATCTCATTTATCAACACCAGGTGGAGCTATAAATAACCATGACAGTGTCATATTACCATAGCAACAGAATGCTTGGATGCAATTGTTTCCTGTACAGTTAACAGACTTGTAACCTTATCTGACCTTTGGAAACAAATGATGGCAGCTGTTGAGAGCTTCTTCATCAAGTCAGGAAGTTTTAAATATCTTGGAGGCTGAGGGTGAACTAGAGCAGAACCAGGATAATTTTTATTAAATGACAACCTACCACATGCTTGTGTTATACTTCATGGTTTCTTTTAAAGTCATTTAGCAAAACAATAAAAAGTAAAAAAGAAAATTGCACACAAAAAATGCTGACAACGGGTTAAAAAAACTATGAGAATGGAAAATGCTCATTTCTTCAAGACACTTATTTGATTCGGAAATGGGTGCTTTTTAGTGCTACTAGTCTCGCGAGTCGAGAATGTACGCTAAAATGGTGTTTTGAATTAACTTAGGCTTAAAATAAATGAACGTTCGCCTGGTTATTTAGATTTAATGTATGTTTTCTATTTTCCTACTAGAATGTCTTCAGTGTTAACAGCAAACTGACAAATACCCACCAGTAATCTAAATATGTCAGAATAAGTGGTTTGTCTTCTTGAGATATAAAGTAGATTCAGACAGGTGAACAAATTACTTCTGCTTGATAACACCTGTCAGGTGTAAAAACACAGACAAGTCTTAACAGATTACATTAAATACAGGTAAGATAGTGAATTGTTAGAAAACAATGGTAGTGTTGTTTGTGAAAACTGACAGAGAATGTTACAACTTAATGACTTACATATCCTGTAAATGACTTGATGTAAAAAGACAAATATCCAGTTTATGTTACACATGTTGGGGCTAATGAGTTAACAAGATATTACAAGCCTAACAAGAGTCTTATTGAGATCTGTGTATAGCAGACAATAGCCCGGATTATCAGTAGGGGGACTCGTATTATATGGCTGGTAATGTGTCAGGTAGCCGAACAAATACGGAGAGAAAAAAAATTTAGCAGAGCTACGATTTCTCGCCTAAACAGACAAGAGATAAAACAGTGCATTCAGTAGCCTTAAAAAGGCTGAAGATTAACTTTTTTCACTTAAAAGTGGCATGATCTGCCAAAATTTTCACTTTTGAAATTAATTCTGATTGTCATGACAATGAGATTGTTGGAAGTTAATCAAAAAACTAAATGACTGACGTTAGAAAGAGGAAAAACATAAAGTGTCTGGCTGGTACAAACTGAAATAGTGTATGAAAAGTAAACAAAATTTAAATAACCGAAGATGAATTTTCCGTACATTCTGAAGGATAGTAGCATTAAAAAGCTTATTAATGCTTAATTGTACTAACTTCTTGAGAAAATCAATACTAAGATACTTTTAATCGTTAATGGCACTTTGTCATGAATTTCAATATGGCAGTTATCCGATATTTTTTTCTTAAAAAATGCAAATAGGGAGGTTTTTAATGGCCACAGATTTAAATAATTATAAATCTGTGATAAGACAGTGCGTAAAAGTAGATTTTTGATTTGGTGGGAATCATTCATTAAAACTCTTGATGATTACGCTAAATTGGACTGTGTTGAATGAGTAAGGACCATCAAGTTATTAGCTGGGTTGATTTGCATATGTAAAAAAAACTTATAAAAGTTTTCTATTAAATTGAGTTGAAGCTTAAGGTCCGTTCTCACTGTGCGACTTGTTGTACCAACTTGTAGGATGCGATTAAAATGGATGCATTTGATTGGTTGATAAATCATATTGACCAATTAAAAGCATCCATTTTAGTTGCATCCTACAAGTCGGTACGACAAATCGCACAGTGAGAACGGGCCATTAGTGTTTCCTTCAACTTCTCTCTTCTCTTATTAATTTGACTGATGTTTAAAGCAAATGTTCTGCTTTGTTTTAACGCCAATTTGACAAGACAATCCCCTCATTCTATACTTACAGTGACAGAATTCGGAACCTCTTTTATTGTTTTACTTTATTTCTGAAATATCCTTTAAGTTCCCATTCGATGACAAGCCCCCTGCAATCCAAACTACGGGAAATAGCTTGTGTGAGGTAGAAATGACCACGACCGGAAAATGATGTGGCCGTCTTCCCTTTGTTTTCTACGAAAACAGATCCCGTTACTACTTCCAGACCATTGTACGATATAAACGTATCCTGAGCCTGCAATCATCGGCAAAGCTCGAGAATCTACTTAGAGGGGGAAACTAATTAGTCTCTAATCAACACTAATTGGGGTTTATCATGATAACTGTTTATGGTGATAACTTCAGGTAAGCTATAGCTACCGGTATACAGTGCATGACATTGGGGAAATATTCACCGTAGACATTTGGTCCATGAAGATAGAGATTATGATAGACCAACCCAATTCATCATGGCCCAAACTAGATGTATATATGTATTATATATAATTATTAATATTTCTGATCACTAAAACACACGGGCACAGGGAAAATCTTCTTGTCTAAAATAACCAGATATATGAATTCTTTTTTGTCATGAAATATATCCTGATTTTCAGACAAGTGTTTCGAATTGTTTATTTATTTGATAGTCATCTAAGAAAATTTGTAAAATGATTAAACGATTAAAGTCTAGAATATAACTTGAAAGAGACCCTTTTTATAATATAAATTATAGTAGGCTATTACAAAGTCTGCATCCATGGGCATTTCTAAATTTATGTAAATTGGGGCTTAGCATAACACTCAAGGGTATAACTATATGGTTAAAGGTGACAAAACTTAAAGTGGCATTAGCTGCCAAAATTCACACTTTTTTCATAATTTCTGATCATCACGACAGT
Organism: Lepidochitona cinerea; assembly: GCA_963971465.1. Lineage (NCBI taxonomy): Eukaryota > Metazoa > Mollusca > Polyplacophora > Chitonida > Tonicellidae > Lepidochitona > Lepidochitona cinerea. Next base: position 12,602,844 of record OZ020560.1, on the reverse strand, counting down.
AGGAGGCTTTGAGGGCCATCAAAACACTAAGTGATTGGCGTTGGAATGAAGAAAATCTATATACAGTATCTGACCTGTACAAGACCGAAAACGTGTTCGAAAAGTAAACAAAATTTACATGTAAATAACCGGGACGACCATTAATTCATTCTAAGCCATATTCTATCGTACATTCTCGAGACTAGAAGCACTAAAACAAGTAAAAGGCTTCTGAATTATACGTCTTGGCAAAAATAGCCATTAATTTCCACATTCTGTGTCAACGTCAAAATATCAACATTTCGGCAGCTCATGCCACCTCAAGGTATCACTATCATTAATAAAGAGAATGATTTTAATACATGTAGCTGTTGCTTTTTCACATTTGTGTATAGCCTAAAGTGAACTAATAGAAAATTTTAATTTGCATATTGATGCGGTTGTTACTACGTACGGACTACATAGTACCACTGTTGTATTTAGAGAGTATGAACATGTATGAAAATTGATGTATCATGTAGCATAAACATGTTTTAAAACTATCGCCGTATCGGTACCGTTTAAAAAGTCAAGGTTATCAAATCTTGAATTTTGCTTGTCAATGTCATTTATGCATACACAACAGACTGTTTAAATATTATCTTTTAGAAGTGTTAATTTTTTGTTCACTAAGTACCGTACAATAACTGCGAAGGTTTGAAGGTGTCAAATTAATCTCACTTTCGGTACGCCGTGCGGCCGTAGTTCCTTTACTTTTAGTTTACTAGTTTTAGTACCCGGTTACCAAACATACGTGACTCGCGAATTGACATGAAATTCTTTGACCCTTTAGCTTAACTGTCTTTGTTTCACTTTCCTTGTATCCTGTAACATTTATTTCTGAGCAATTAAATTCTAACAGCGTGTAAACACTTCGTTTTGAAGCGAGAAGTTTGCGCAACGCTGTGCTGCCGTGTCCCGGGAAACTTACAAGTACATGACGTATGAAGTCCATAAGCTTGTCACTGCCTGCACAACAGGCGTGGAGACGTTATCGGTCACTACTGACTGAGAGCCGTCACCTCTCAGACATCTGACAAGCCCTGACCCACTAAAGGCGTTCCCCTATGGATGTAAGCTGTTTGGCGTCACCATTGTAAAATCGGGATGCCGCAAAGCGCTTAAATTATGAATACAACTTTACTTCCCCGTCAAGTTTGCCCAACTTAATGAATTTCACGTTCACCTACTTTAAAAATGTATCATAGACATTTGGTCCACCACTTTTTTTTTTACCATAGACCGACCGAATATACGATAGATTTTGCTATCGGTCCACCGCTAATGTCGCGCACTGGGTATATAATTATTCATGACCATAGCATTCAATTTAACCTGACACTATAGAGCATTTTATTTATATGACAGTGTTGTATGTTTTAGTGGGGAGGACACCAGACTTTATGCCCGAAGGAAACTCCTCCGCATATAGTAATTGAGTCAAAACTCAAAAGCCCACTCTTTACACTAAGTGGGATTCAAACCTGCCACCAATCAATTGATTGATTGATTGATTGATTGATTGATTGATTGATTGGGGCTTAACGTCGCACTCAACAGCCAAGGTTATATGGCAACAAAAGTACCGACAGATCAAAAGATCACTGGTAAGGTAAGAAATAAGATCAATTCGAACAGGGTGTTTTCAGTATCTTTAACATATCGCAAAATCTGAAATTTACAAATGTGTCAAAGGATTCTCCTTCACCAATCCACCTCTTCCTCTTCGTAAAACAATCAATCAATCCTTTCTCATTTCAGCCAGCTTTGACCGAATTCCATGACTGTTTGATCTGGTCAAGAGATGGTCAGAATTATTGATTTCAGAAAGGGTCTAAATGTAGCACTCTGGAAGTTAAAAGGCCAAATGATCGAGCTAAAAATTGACAGTCCTGACCTTCCATACAACTTAGATATCCTAATAATTTTCAAGCAAGACCGACTCAATAATTTTCAAGAACAATTAGCTATAGGAAAATCAATGGAGAAAAAAAAACAAGAAGTTGCCGACAAAGGGATATTTTTTGGCGAGCATCTTTGAATATACAATGCAGATCCAGTGAAAGTCAAATAAGCGAAAACAGCTTATGGGTTAGTAAAATGTTTTTATGCACAGCTTTACAATAAGTGAATTAAGCCAGAAAAAATAGCAAAGATCTGTACTTCAGCTTTCAAAAGGGGGGGGGGGGGGGGGGGGGAAATACCCATGGTTTCTTGCAAATGGGCTGAAAAAAGGAGTGCTCTACATGTTTGTTGATTGTTTGGTGTTTTACGCCGCGCTCAAGATTATTTCACTTCTATGGTGCCGTTGCCAGTTTTATTGTGGGTGGAAACCGGGCTCTATGCCCGGAGGAAACCCACGACCTTCCGGTAGTAGCTGGCAACCATCCCACATAGTGAAATGTTGCTTGTTGAGCCCTGCTGTAAAAAAAAACTGAAGCCTGTTGCATTGGTGCTTTATGTGACACACAAGATTATTTTGATTATATGGCGGCGTTGCCGGGCTTAGAGCGTGATGAAACCAGATTCTTTGCAAACATGTATTGCTTAAAGAAACCTGTCTCTATAGCTTTTCTAATAGAAAAAAAGGATCATTTTTGTTAATTTCCCTGTGGCAGTATGACTTTATTTAAAAAATATATATTATCAAAGCTAGAGTTGTTGAATGGCTTCCCAAGAATATGAAAGATATTTCAAGAGGGGGTTGGTTGCTTGATTGATTGATATTTTACGCCGCACTCAAGATTATTTCACTTATTTGGCGGCGTTGCCAGGTTTAGTGGGGGAGGTAACCAGGCTCATTGCCTGGAGGAAATCCCTAACCATTAAAAGTACTTTACAACTCTTCCACACATGGCAATCAAATGAAAAATCCACTCAGAAATTTGTCAATTTTTATTTGGTCTGAGTGTGATTCTAAGCTGCGCCGCCTCGATGGAAGGTATATGTTGGACTGAAGGAAGATCACTCTAACCCACTGGACCACCGAAGCCCCCCCCCCCCCCCCCCCCCCCCCCAGATGGGGTTGGGTACTTTAGCACAAGACCACACCTCTCTGAAACGTCTTTCTCAATCGAAAGATGCCAATCAACAGCGTGCTTGTATCATGGCTCAAAAGACAAGTGTTGTCAATCAAATCATTGTGAGCTAATTTTGTTCTGACAGACCAACAGAATAATCGGGTCAATTGACGTTGTTTAAAAAATTGACCAATGGAATTCTTATATTATGTCATTCTGTTGCTATGAACAGATAGCAAGTAACTGAAATCGTCTGTTTAGACATTTCCTTTATCTGATACCTAGCGAAAGTTTGAAGCAAAACTAAAAAATAAATTCCAAAATCCGGAGTTGTAATATGCTTTCTAAGCTCCGCTCATCCTACTTCTTTTATGTATCATATTTGTTAAATGTCCATCATCAAAGGGATTGATTGATTGATCGTTTGGTGTTTTACGCCGCGCTCAAGATTATTTCACTTATATGGCGGCGTTGCCAGTTTTATTGTGGTAGGAAACTGGGCTCTGTGCCTGGAGGAACCCCACAACCTTCCTGTGGTAATTGGCAACCAGTCATCAGAGGGTAAACGCAGCAACCATGGTACAAGAGATGTTGTACGACGCTTCAGTAGCCGAGAAATTTGGGCTCTGCCGAATTTTTATTTTTTTATTTTTTTTCGTATTCGTTTCACATTGCCAGCCAAATATAAAAAAAGTCTGAAAATCCGAGCTAGACGTTTCAGGACCCAGTTATTGAGTGCGATCAAATACTAGTAACACTTTGAACCAAAATATACCCTTCTAGCCACAAATCTGCTGGCAGGCAGGGTTATGTAATCTGCTTTGATGACAGACTTAAGAGTCTAAGTAAGGAAGTAAACATATGCTATTTCCTGCCCTTTGTTGAAAGAAAGTGTATTACCCATAAGAAGTCTACAAAAAAGGAGGCAGGATATGCCTCTGGTTGTTTTAATAACTACTCAATTTATTGATTACAATCTATCCACAAAGCTTAGCCAAGCGTAAAGTAACAAAATTGAATTGTTACATGAATGGATTGATTGGGGCTTAACATCACACTCAACAGCAATTCAGCTCATGCAATCTGCACATCTCTTGAATGCTCTACCCATTTTTCACCTCTTTGTACAATCATTGCATGGAGGGACTTTTGTTTAAAGGGGCATGAGCTGCCAAAATTCACACTTTTTCATAATTTCGGATCGTCACGACAGTAAGAGGTTTTGAAGGCCATCGAAAAACTAAATGATTGTCGTTGGAATGAGGAAAATCCATTCAGTATGTGGCCGGTACGAACCAAAAACGTGTTTGAAATGTAAACAAAATTTAAATAACCGGGACAACCATTCATTCATTCTAAGCCAAAGTTAGTTCAAAACTATACTTAATCGAACATTCTTGAGGCTATAGAAGCACTAAAAAGCTTCAGAATTATACGTCTTGAGAAAAATAGCCAATAATTTCAACATTCTGTTTTTGAGTCAAAATATCAACATTTTGGAAGCTCATGCCACTTTAAAGATATTACACAGCCTACCTAAGGATTCTTCCCACCTATACCTCTTTTTAACACAATTAGAAACTTGTTTCCTGCTTATTTTAGACAAGAAGATTTTCCCTGTGCACGTGTGATTTAGTGTTCATATCAAGATAGATCGACAACCATGCAAACATCAAAGAAAAAAAGTCGTGAATTATTGAGAATTTAACTTTTTCTATGGTAAAACAATTTAATATACTAGGTTTAAGTAGGTTACAATATCTATATATATATATATATATTTTCCCCGTGCTTGTGTGTTTTAGTGTTCATAAATATATACATATTGGAAGATATTATTCGTAAAAAAATCAATAAGAAGCCAATAAACCAATGGTAAAAACAAATAAGACAACCATAGTTGTAAAGGAATAGTCTTATGACCTGCTAACAACATGTGAGATACATGTATTACCACAATTGGACAGACTATCCTGTAATATTATAGGATTCAGTGGCATGCACTAGCTTGGGGCCTACTACCAATTGAATTGCACCATAAGAATGTGCAGCATTATTTTAAGGTTTTAGGTTTAAATAAAGACAGTGACTGAGTGACAGGCCAGATAATTTCGGTGTCGATCAGTAACACTGAATCGGCAAGGGTTCCGTATATTGAAATGCTGGGAACCAACGGGCACTGATGCTAGATTCGTTATACGTCATACCATATACTGACTTTCATGATGGGTAACAGCTTTCCATTTCCATTGTTTTAGAACAACAGTAGCAACAAGCTACCTGAACCGATCGTTACCGTGAAATCATATGTCCTGCAGTGAGATTCACAATCAACTGTTTTTTACAGGCATGTGTACAAATTCCCAGCAGGCCGATAGGTTCAAAACGCTAATCTGTACAATGTTTGAACAGCATCATGTAATGAGTATTAAAAAGCTGTTACTGTGTCACAAAGTTCAAAAACACATACTCCTGGCTCTAATGGCACTGAAAGGGTTAAATGGTTACTGCACTCAGACCGTACAGGCCCAGTGTCATATTACAACGTCAAATTAAAATTTTAAGACCCCCTGCCAGGCCATTAAACTACCGATTTTAATAGGCAATCACAAGAATCAGTAAAATTAGCATTTATATTAGAAGTCTAAAAAATACGTTTTCAGTTTTTGAATAGCTGAAAATTAATTAGTTTGCAGTCAGACTAATAGTAATCTTTATCCAAATCTACCCGTAGATTTATTAATTGATAATTCCCATCAAGATCAATGGATTCATCCAGGTTCTGAAAATAGGTTGTCCAAAATAAATATGCTAAGTACAATCGGGTGTCCAAAATGACCAACTTTGTTTTGCACCTTGGCCTCGTTAAATAGCTGAAATATTGGGTTTTAAATTTTGCCCAATTTTTGACACCCCTTTGGATCAATGAACCCATATCAAGAGTGATCCTTGATTTGTTGGTATGGTAGTTGGCAGATTTATTACGGGGTAGTCCGAAATATCTGAGATGATGATGTGAGACATTTTCTGACAGATAGAGTTAGGCCATCATCATCATGATGGCCTATCTGTCAGAAAATGTCTTACATCATCATCGCAGATATTTCGGACTAATTACGGGGGTGTCTTAAATTCTGCTTTAAGCTAAGCGCAGATGAAGGGCTCAGCTAACAGCTCACTTAATTGTGTGCACAAGGCGAGATTCTACAATCACGAGCCGGAAAATATTAAACACACTAGATACTTTCCTAACCACCTCACAAGACAAAAATCTCAGCATAATAAGCGTACGCGGGGTAAACAGCTTAGCTTTCAGTTTCAGCCACGCGTGGCCGGCAGCTCGACAGCTAGATCCTCCGGTGTGCTATAGGCTTTAGAACAGGTCTACATAATCAATCAAATTTATTCTTGAAATACTGCATTCATTCAATAGGCATTTATATAATCAAAAAAGGCAAAATAAAATTGAAACTTTCTGCCTTTCGAAGATATTGTCAATATCATTTTTTTAGCAAAAGGGGCCATAACCTGAGAAATTCTTACCTTTAACGAGAGATGCATGGTAATTAGAGGTGAGTGACATGGTGTCATTCCCGACACCACAAACGCCTCGCAGTCGATGCAGATGATAAAATATGGTCTCCAGCTTGATTTCCCCCTCAGGTGTGAATTTACAATCAAATATGCAAATTGCCTAGCATTATGTTACCAATGATCCGAATATTGTTACTGGACCATTCCCTCACAAATTCTGATTCTTTTGGAAAAATGTTAATATCTATTAGGTCACTGATGGTTATAATAACATCATTGATGTTTCCAGGTGTTTTGTTTTGAAAACACAGACAGAATGTTATAACTTATAAGAGGAACTGCTTGTAAAAATCTCAGGTAAAAAAGTTAAAATTTCAATTTGTCCACCTTCCACAGTAGCTTCCAAACCTTGCAAATTACACAGATAAGCCAGGTAGAGCTGTCCTCGGCCTATATTGCTCAGGTAAAAAATATCTTGGATATCCACAGGATTTTGACAGGTAGATTGGCCTTTGCACCGACGGATTATTGACCGGGGAATAAATCGAATTGATACGTGCAGATAAAAAAATAAAATTCTCTGGACTGGGCTAATGTTATTTACATACGTTGACAGAACGGGTTTTAAAAGCATGAAACATCAATTCTGGCCGGTCGGTTTTGTAGACATTAAAACAGTGGTAAATTTGTACAGTGAGGTTGGATCGGAACTTTACCCCTCCCGAACGGTCAACGATTGTGATTGATCTGCCCAGGTCCAGCATCCAAACACTGGGAAATCCGCCTCCAAATCGACTGACGTACCGTACTCGCCAAGCCGAACAGAGACAATCTGACGCAGGATACTAAATGTAAATTGATAGGTTGGTTGTCTACGGTTAGAGATATCTCGTCATCGATAAAATAGAACACATGGCTCAAGGCCTCTTCACAGAATTAAAATCTCAGAATTATTGTCATCGGCTACAAACAGAAATCGTCAGCTGGTACATTCGATAACATTTTACCTTGAGTTGAAGTCAACGAACCATTTAACATTATCGATATTACTCGAGCCGACAACGTGCGTTGTCTTTCCGTCGGAATCTGTGCAACTGCTTTGGGTTGATACCATTCCAGATATACAAGGGGGTGGAAGGATGGTTTGTAATACATTAAAACTAAATTTCTAGATGAAATAAAACCTAATAAATCCTCAAATGATGAAGAACAATTACCGACTAAACCTTCACAGATATTACGATTTTTTTAAAAGTAACACATTGATTTTAATAACGAAATTGACCAAAGAAAAAGCCTTAGTCTCCCCACCAACGCAAGAATCGCTGTCATGTCACACACATACTTCACTTGATCAACATTCGTACCGTAATATTATCAACTTATCAAGGTACACTACCATATCTCATGATTATGTTGTTTTACAAGATAGCACTAGATATTGACACATAAATTGCTAGATTATATAGGGACGACTGTCTCCATGCTAAACGAATGTGGCCGTTTTCAATCTCAGTTAGCCCTAGGAGTAGGGGTTTTACTTTTATTATTTTATAATTATCTCAAGAATTGAATAAGAAAATGAATCTACATATAAAAAAATAAAGTGAAAAATCCACTCAGAAATTTTTCAATTTTTATTTGGTCTGATGATCTTAGTACAAAACATTGAGCTCAGATATTAATTATGCCGGTACCCTTTATATTAAAGGGGTTCTTTGACTTTTACTGCAATCATTTGAAATATAATAAATACTGTTATTGTATGTAACGGTTTTATGGTTTCAGAGGAATATGGCCCCTATCTGAATCTGCATCATTTTGTTGCCATGACAACATCAATTAGCCAATGGCGATCAAACACAGATAACTGAATGAAAACTATTTGAGTGCTTAGGTTGGGGTTTTCCTATAGGGCTCCAGAACTAACATGTGCTTATATAAATGTTAGTGAGCAAAAGAAAAAATTATCATTGGAAAATAACAAAAGAACAATAGTTTATGACCAATGTTATTACTAATTCTAAAGAATCCTTGCAAAATACTAAAAGAACAATAGTTTATGACCAATGTTATTACTAATTCTAAAGAATCCTTGCAAAATACTAAAAGAACAATAGTTTATGACCAATGTTATTACTAATTCTAAAGAATCCTTGCAAAATACTAAAAGAACAATAGTTTATGACCAATGTTATTACTAATTCTAAATAATCCTTGCAAAATACTAAAAGAACAATAGTTTATGACCAATGTTATTACTAATTCTAAAGAATCCTTGCAAAATACTAAAAGAACAATAGTTTATGACCAATGTTATTACTAATTCTAAATAATCCTTGCAAAATACTAAAAGAACAATAGTTTATGACCAATGTTATTACTAATTCTAAAGAATCCTTGCAAAATACTAAAAGAACAATAGTTTATGACCAATGTTCTTACTTATTCTAAAGGAATCATTGCAAAATACTAAAAGAACAATAGTTTATGACCAATGTTATTACTAATTCTAAAGAATCCTTGCAAAATACTAAAAGAACAATAGTTTATGACCAATGTTATTACTAATTCTAAATAATCCTTGCAAAATACTAAAAGAACAATAGTTTATGACCAATGTTATTACTAATTCTAAAGAATCCTTGCAAAATACTAAAAGAACAATAGTTTATGACCAATGTTATTACTAATTCTAAATAATCCTTGCAAAATACTAAAAGAACAATAGTTTATGACCAATGTTCTTACTTATTCTAAAGGAATCATTGCAAAATACTAAAAGAACAATAGTTTATGACCAATGTTATTACTAATTCTAAATAATCCTTGCAAAATACTAAAAGAACAATAGTTTATGACCAATGTTATTACTAATTCTAAAGAATCCTTGCAAAATACTAAAAGAACAATAGTTTATGACCAATGTTATTACTAATTCTAAAAGAATCATTGCAAAATACTAAAAGAACAATAGTTTATGACCAATGGTCTTACCACTTCTAAAAGAATCATTGCAAATACTAAAAGAACAACAGTTTATGACCAATGGTCTTACTAATTCTAAAAGAATCATTGCAAAATACTAAAAGAACAATAGTTTATGACCAATGTTCTTACCACTTCTAAAAGAATCATTGCAAATACTAAAAGAACAATAGTTTATGACCAATGGTCTTACTAATTCTAAAAGAATCATTGGAAAATACTAAAAGAACAATAGTTTATGACCAATGTTCTTACCACTTCTAAAAGAATCATTGCAAAATACCAAAAGAACGATGGTTTATGACCAATGTTCTTACTAATTCTAAAAAAAATCATTGCAAAATACTAAAAGAACAATAGTTTATGACCAATGTTCTTACTAATTCTAAAAGAATCATTGCAAAATACTAAAAGAACAATAGTTTATGACCAATGTTCTTACCACTTCTAAAAGAATCATTGCAAAATACCAAAAGAACGATGGTTTATGACCAATGTTCTTACTAATTCTAAAAAAAATCATTGCAAAATACTAAAAGAACAATAGTTTATGACCAATGGTCTTACTAATTCTAAAAGAATCATTGGAAAATACTAAAAGAACAATAGTTTATGACCAATGTTCTTACCACTTCTAAAAGAATCATTGCAAAATACCAAAAGAACGATGGTTTATGACCAATGTTCTTACTAATTCTAAAAAAAATCATTGCAAAATACTAAAAGAACAATAGTTTAGGATCAATGCTCTTACTAATTCTAAAAGAATCATTGGAAAATACTAAAAGAACAATAGTTTATGACCAATGTTCTTACCACTTCTAAAAGAATCATTGCAAAATACTAAAAGAACAATAGTTTATGATCAATGCTCTTACTAATTCTAAAAGAATCATTGGAAAATACTAAAAGAACAATAGTTTATGACCAATGTTCTTACCACTTCTAAAAGAATCATTGGAAAATACTAAAAGAACAATAGTTTATGACCAATGGTCTTACTAATTCTAAAAGAATCATTGGAAAATACTAAAAGAACAATAGTTTATGACCAATGTTCTTACCACTTCTAAAAGAATCATTGCAAAATACTAAAAGAACAATAGTTTATGACCAATGGTCTTACTAATTCTAAAAGAATCATTGGAAAATACTAAAAGAACAATAGTTTATGACCAATGTTCTTACCACTTCTAAAAGAATCATTGCAAAATACTAAAAGAACAATAGTTTATGATCAATGCTCTTACTAATTCTAAAAGAATCATTGCAAAATACTAAAAGAACAATAGTTTATGACCAATGTTCTTACCACTTCTAAAAGAATCATTGCAAATACTAAAAGAACAATAGTTTATGATCAATGCTCTTACTAATTCTAAAAGAATCATTGCAAAATACTAAAAGAACAATAGTTTATGATCAATGTTCTTACTAATTCTAAAAGAATCATTGCAAAATACTAAAAGAACAATAGTTTATGACCAATGTTCTTACTAATTCTAAAAGAATCATTGCAAAATACTAAAAGAACAATAGTTTATGACCAATGTTCTTACTAATTCTAAAAGAATCATTGCAAAATACTAAAAGAACAATTGTTTATGACCAATGTTCTTACTAATTCTAAAAGAATCATTGCAAAATACTAAAAGAACAATAGTTTATGACCAATGTTCTTACTAATTCTAAAAGAATCATTGCAAAATACTAAAAGAACAATAGTTTATGACCAATGGTATTACTAATTCTAAAAGAATCATTGCAAAATACTAAAAGAACAATAGTTTATGACCAATGTTCTTACTAATTCTAAAAGAATCATTGCAAAATACTAAAAGAACAATTGTTTATGACCAATGTTCTGTTAATACTAATTCTAAAAGAATTATTGCAAAATACTAAAAGAACAATAGTTTATGACCAATGTTCTTACTAATTCTAAAAGAATCATTGCAAAATACTAAAAGAACAATTGTTTATGACCAATGTTCTGTTAATACTAATTCTAAAAGAATTATTGCAAAATACTAAAAGAACAATAGTTTATGAGCAATGTTCTTACTAATTCTAAAAGAATCATTGCAAAATACTAAAAGAACAATAGTTTATGACCAGTGTTCTTACTAATTCTAAAAGAATCATTGCAAAATACTAAAAGAACAATTGTTTATGACCAATGTTCTTACTAATTCTAAAAGAATCATTGCAAAATACTAAAAGAACAATAGTTTATGACCAATGTTCTTACTAATTCTAAAAGAATCATTGCAAAATACTAAAAGAACAATTGTTTATGACCAATGTTCTGTTAATACTAATTCTAAAAGAATTATTGCAAAATACTAAAAGAACAATAGTTTATGACCAATGTTCTTACTAATTTTAAAGGAATCATTGCAAAATACTAAAAGAACAATAGTTTAGGATCAATGTTCTTACCACTTCTAAAAGAATCATTGGATAATACTAAAAGAACAATAGTTTATGACCAATGTTCTTACTAATTCTAAAAAAAATCATTGCAAAATACTAAAAGAACAATAGTTTATGACCAATGTTCTTACCACTTCTAAAAAAATCATTGCAAAATACTAAAAGAACAATAGTTTATGACCAATGTTCTTACTAATTCTAAAAGAATCATTGCAAAATACTAAAAGAACAATAGTTTATGACCAATGTTCTTACCACTTCTAAAAGAATCATTGCAAAATACTAAAAGAACAATAGTTTATGACCAATGTTCTTACCACTTCTAAAAGAATCTTTTGGCAATACTAAAAGAACAATAGTTTATGACCAATGTTTTTACTAATTCTAAAAGAATCATTGGATAATACTAAAAGAACAATAGTTTCTGATCAATGTTCTTACTAATTCTAAAATAACTGAAACAGGTTGCTTGCTTAACCAGGGGCGGCGGAACCGGGGGGGCCAGGGGGGCATGGCCCCCCCAATAATCAAAGTAGGGGGGCCAGACCTATCTTTGGCCCCCCCAATAATTGGCATATTAAAAGAATTATGGAGTTTTCAAACACGATAGTTAGACACGGCAGTTAAGTGATTTAAGGGTAGAAACAGTTGAAAACTGGGGTTTAGAAACACAGAATTTTTTAGCGGCTTCGCCGCAAATCTTATATTTAAAGTTTCTGAGGGTTTTGAAGAACAAAACCTCTCCCCACCCCTCAATCTGTCTTGATGTTGAGTTGTTTTGTGATAGAACATCGTCTGATCGCAAATGTTTGCTACCCTCCCTGGTCCTTCGCGTGATTGTGCTGTGATTTTGTCTCCCATGTAATCAAACTTTTTTCCCAACTGCGCCCAACAGCTCAAACTGTCTTGCTGTAAGATTATTTTGTTAGTCGATCGCCTTATCACAATATGTGCTACTGTAAATTTGACAATTTCTTTTTGAAATGTCAACTTTTCAATGCCAGAAATGGCCTGGAACGCATCGCTGGCAATCTCGAACTTTGGAGTTGTTGGGGACTGCAGGCCCCTGGACTCTCGCGTGATAGTGCTGCCATAGTGGCCCACCTGTCGGCAGATTCCTGGCTACGATACTGAGTAAGAGTATACCTATTATCTGAAAGCCTTGACAGTTTTTTGGGTGCGTACATTATCTACTACGTCAGTTGTTACAGATCCCTAAAATATCCAGCGCAATGGCCTATAACAGATTTTTTTTCTTCCAAAGCGAGTAGATTTCAAACTTTACAAGACAAAAATCTTTACATCAAATCTCACTTGTTGGGCCCTGAAAATGGCCCAGAACGCATGTATGAACTTCTCCTGTTTCAGAGCTTCCGGGGCCTAGGCGGCCCCTGAACCCTCGCCTGTTGTGCTGGGATAGTTGGCCCCCCCAATATGAAAAACGTTCCGCCGCCCCTGTTAACTGTAGGCCTACTGCCCCAGCAAGAACCATTGTAGTGTTAGAGTTACACATGTGCTAGTATAGTTGCAATTGCCAACAAGAAAGTTGGTCATTTCCTTCAGGTGTAGAGCTGGGCAAAGCCTCCATACAATGAATGAACAAAAAGTATCATTTTCATCTGTAAAGCATATTATATATCAAAGAAAATTAATTTTGGAAGTTATTTTCTGTTGAAACCCATGTGACACCCATGTGACATTCGTCATTGAAGGGTTAAAGAGAAAAAGACAAAGACAAAATATCCTTAATATTAAGGATATTTTGTCTTTGTCTTTTTCTCTTTCTCATTTTTCTTGGCATTGTTGGAGCGACAGAGGAACAAACTACAAACAGACTTGAGGGGGATTCGAACCTGGACCCATGGATGTAAGGTCTGTGTTGAACTGAGAGACCATCACTCCACTGACTGTGGCACAGACTCTCCTAATACATCTATACCAACGGAAGCTTGTGGGTTTCCTCCGGGCATAGAGCCTGGTTTCCTCCCACAATAAAACTGTCAACGCCGCCATATGAGTGAAATAATCTTGAGCGCGGCGTAAAACACCAACAATCAATCAATCAATCAATCAATCAATCAACATAATACATCTAGAAAGAACCATCAATCAACCAGATAGCTTTGAGTGACTGAGTTCAATCACCTGTAATCATTTCATGACTCACCATGTTTAATGTTTTAATTTAAAATATTCAAAATGTTTTTAAAACGGATAAATATTTAGAATTTCAGCCATTCTTTGAATTCACTTTACATACTGTCTGACAATGTTATATAATTAAAAATAAGTCTTATGTTTGGAATGCCAGCAGTCAAAATAATCTACCCTTATGTGTACATAACAGAGCTCTTTATAGCAACATTTTTTAACTTCAACTCTCAATGGCCATAGAAACCATTGGATGTTCCACCCCAAAACCTTCCACCAATGGCTGAATGAAATTTTAAAAAGACAAGAATTTATTATATCTACTCGTCAGTGTCTAAACTCCCTTGTCTGTCTTCTACCTCAAAACCGAATTACATCTTTGTACTTTCTTTTCCCATTATCATACATGTATTTCGTTTAATTTCAGTTTACCTCACTTCGTGCCATAGCTGAAGATCTGCACAACTTTATCAATATATTACACAGTATTTCAGAAAACTCTACTGACAAACCAAACTCATGTCTGTCTTTAACCTAATGAAATATCATGGGTTTGGTTTGTTACAACATATTAGGTATCAATGTTTAAATGATATACCCCCTTTTAACACAATTAGATTGATTGATTAATGTTTTATGCCACACTCAAGATTATTTCACTTATATGGCTGCTTTGCCAGGTTAAGTGGGGAAGGAAACCTGGCTCATTGCCTAGAGGAAACCCCCGACCTCCGGCCAGTACCTTCCAACTCTTCCACATACGGCAATAGAGTGAAAAATCCACTCAGAAATTTTTTCAGTTTTATTTGGTCTGAGTGGAAATTGAAAGTAGTGAATGTGGCTCTTCTTGAACACACCATCAAGGGGACATAACTAGGCTCAAAAGAAAATGGCGCTTAATAAATAGGGTTTGATATTTCAACACTAAGGCAGAAGGATAAACCTTATTTTAGGTTTTGGTAAAACTGGATTTGATAGACAATGAGGTTTTATCTGCAATTGTTAAGAGCAATGAACTATATACGTGGAATGGATGTCACATGGTATTTCATTTGCATTAAAACATCGCCATTACTAAGAGATGGTGCAATATTGTTCCAGATCGGGCATGCACGCGTTCATCACTTAGCAATGGCAGCACTTTTTACAAAGTCAGATCCAAACCAGCCAATGAGATGTGTCCATTTCCCGTACCGTATATAGTTCATTGGTTAAGAGCATGTGGTACATCAGTTACAACCAGCTTATAGTGGATTAGTGAGGATTAAGCAGGAATTTGAATGGCAACAGCTGAAAACACACACAATTATATATATACACAATTTACAAATATATAAGCAACGGTCAATACAACTTAAAAAGGGATTTGTAACATCTTGTCTGTTATGTTGCCTTTTGAAACGTTTCACCTAAGACTAACCAAGCTTACTCTGCCTAGATTTTGACTTTTCTTGTTGTTGCCAGAAACCTTAGTATTTTAAACTTGCATCAGCTGCCAAAATGTCAATATTATTAGTTGAAACAAAATTCAGGGTGTTGCAGAAAATTTTCCCCCTAAAAAGTGCAATCCAGAAGTTTTCTTGACAGTGGGGTTTGGAATGTACGCTTAGGTACCGTAAGGAAGGAATAAATGTTCATCTCTGTTAAAGTGCCATGAGCTGCCAAATATATGGAAAATTTCGTTGAAACAGAATTAGCCAATTGTTTTTTTTATATGACACTACAAAATAAGAACTTTCCATTGATAGCAATATTGAAGGTGTATGTGAAGGTAGTTTTATAAGCAGCAAAACTTCCAAAAATGGACTATTCAAATTTTGTCCATTATTTGCATATTTCTTCGGTTCTTATCGGTCACTGACTATACCTATATTTTGGTACCAGTATTTCAACGTAATTTTTTTAGTTTTTTCCAGATACTTCAAACGCTCAACTTTTTCTGATAATTATAATTTATGAAAAAAAGTCTGAATTTTGGCAACTCATGCCACTTTAACAAACTTTCCCTCGACATAGGCCAAAGAGTTGGGGAATTTTTCCGTGAATTATTCCGTTTGTAGAGATCTAAATTCATTAAAGTGTGATTTTTGACAGCTCATACCACTTTCGAAAGAAAATTTATTCTTAGTTGTTTCAAAATAAATCAAAATTTTTAAAATAATAAAATTAGCTAAAAAATAATTTTAGTAAACTGGCTGATTATTTGTCATATGATTAAGTTTCGTTTTTTCTGACATCAATTTTCTGAAGAATAAATGGAAAATAGTGTTAAGGAAGGGGAACAATTCGTCAAAATGACTATTTTTCTCAGAGAGGAACTTTCAAGCTTTTAAGGGATCAAAAATGTGCATAAATTCGGTGTTAAAAAGTAACTTTGGCTTTATGAATGTTAATCTGGTTATATAAATTTTGTTTTCTTTTTAAACATTATATCAGTTAACACTGTCCACTGGCTGTATGGATTTTTTCAGATTTCAACATTCATGATCATTTTTAGATGAACCTCAGACCTTCTTATTGTCTTAATTTATGAAAAAAGGTTGAATTTGGTAGCTGGTGTCACTTTAAAGATACAGTTGTTATTAGAAATTTCCTATTTTGAAATTTTTTAAAAAGAAAATTTTGTGGAAAGATTTGTAGTTTTCATTTAATTAAAGACTTATGTATGCTTAGGGTATTTCAGATTTTTTTCCTTTTTTTTTTTTTTGCATTTACTATTTTCAATTGGGTCTATTATTGATTATGTTGAGTTATTGATCGGTATGGCTCACCCAAGGGGAGATAATAAGTCTGCAAAGGCTCAAGGGAGATAACTATGGTGCTTACAAAGCTGATGCTGTTTTTAATGGTATTTTTAGCTGAGAATTTTTTGTTCTTTTTACTTCAGGTCATTTCCATGCTTATGTCACGATTCTAGAATGTTTAGAAAACAACTAAATAAACAAAATTTACGAATTTTAAAAGCAAACCATTGCATGTAGTAAAAGATATTAAATACAAAGTAAAAAAAATAAAATATAAAGGCATTTTAAATAGAAATTTTTGTATTTTACAATTATTACTGTATAAGGCCAAGGAAGAAAAAATAATTGGGACAAAAATGGAAACAAGCAAACTGTGAACAAATATTTCGATTCTTCATGTTTTGTTGACTTTGTCTGACCCTTGACCCTATCCAAATAAGGATTTCCTCCATTTTTTCTAAGTTGCCATGTCAATAGATATATCCGGCTCTCGGCTGACCCTGTTTATTTAGTTTTTCTCCCATTAACAACTCCGTGGTGTCTAATCCCACCAACAGTTTTTTTGTTGTTAGTTTTTCTTTCCACTAATAGATATATATAAAGCATTTTGGCAATTTTAAATATACCATAATAACTACCTGAAGTATGTATAGCACTATTGAGATCAATATCAGTGGGATGTTTATATATTTGTAGACACTAAAACACACGAGCACAGGGAAAATCTTCTTGACTAAAATAACCATTGAAATGGCAGCAAACTTTGAATGATAAAAAAACTCAGGTTAGAACCTGAGGATGGCAGAGTAAAGCACCACCTATTGCCAGTCCTAAATGTTGGCATCCCTATCCAATATCCACCCACCCACAAACGGAGGGATGCCTTTTTTTATGCTAATCTTTCCTATCTGGTTTTCATGTAAGACCCTTTTTTGTTTACCAAAAAAGATTCATTGAATCTATATTTTATCAATAATTACAGAAAAGGTAATTTCCTCACCTTTACAACAGACAGGTAAAACCTGTGATTAAAGGAAATGTTATTTATCCCAGGTACATGTAGGTCTAAATGATATACCTCTTTATAATACAATTAGAAACTTGTCTCCATGGTTATTTTAGACAAGAAGATTTTCCCTGTGCCCGTGTGTTTTAGTGATCATAAATACATAACACAGGTATACAATTCAGCCAATAGTCTGTTTACTTATAATCTAATAATTTCCTTTTAAAAAAAGAAAACCCACTAAAATATTTGATTGATTGATTGATTGATTAATGTTTTATGCTGTACTCAAGTTTATTTTACTTATATGGTGGCGTTGCAGGTTTAGTGGGGAAGGAAATCGGGCTCATTGCCTGGAGGAAACCCTCGACCTTCGGCAAGTACCTGGCAACTCTTAAGATATTTGACATCACCTGATAAATACCATTCTAAAGTTCCTTCACTGTTTTTTAGTTCGCCAAACTAATACTTTTATCTCCCTATTTAATTAACTGATATCCATTGGTTCACTGACTAACAAATGTGAGGATGGAAATAAAGAGATTAATCAAATACTTTGCTGCTGTTGTAAATAGTTCAGTATATTTGGAATTTTATGATATGAAGCAAAAATATGTAAATGTGTTTTTATATTTAATATATTTTTTCATGATTGTAAAATGTATTTCTGATTGTATATTTCAGCTTCTCGGGTACACAGTAGGTGCTCTTTAGCTGATGATACATAATCTGTTCAAACATGCTGAAAGACTCTCCTTGTTTTAGCTTATTGGCGCGTCCATTCGTATGAATGATGTACGCCATACTAGTGAGTAATCATTTCCTAGAGTGAACTGTGATGTCTCGGCACAATATTTGAGTTTCCTTCGTTTATCCATACCATCTAAATTACGCACAATGTATGGCAAAAAATCATTCTCAATCTATACTTTATTCTTATCGAAACATCTATTTGCACGTTTTTGTTCTGTTCTGAAATAGCAAGCCAATAAGTTGATAAATTCCACACGGAGACAGAAAAAAAGTGTGGACACATTAAGAATGGCAATTGACAGTCAACTCCTAAATCTGAAACTGAAGTAATAAAAATGAAGAAAAAAAATAAAACTTAAATAAAAATGAAAAAATAAAACTTACCAAATAATCCCAAGGATTCCAAACTGTCACTGGACGATTTTTCCATGATGTGTCTTTTTCTACTGTTTACTTCAAAAAATGTGAATTAGCGACTTTCACATGAATTCTCTCTTCTTAGTGGTTAATTAATATAAAGTTGATTTCAGCTTTTTGGGGAAATGTTTTCTACAATGTTGATTAGTATTTTTGCCATAAGTTTTTCTCCAAGTCTTGTTTTACGTGTGCTTTGATAACTCCATAAAGAATCTCCATATGTTCATTGCCAGACTGTTGGCATTCATGTGAAAGCCTAAAAGCATCTAAATTTCAATCTTTGACTAATTTCCGTGTTTAAAATCAACACGTTTTTACTGACAGTAGCTTTCCCAGTTTCAGACTACTCGTGGTAGAAAATAATTATTTTTGAATGATATAGTCTTCAGGTATAGCTTTGTTCAGATCTTGCACGTCCATTATTATTTCATATGTCTTTAAAGTCTCCTTGATTTGATTAACAGGACTGTTTTATGAATTCCAAGACATCGAAATCCCAGAGTTTGTTAAGTAGACTGATATGGTTGTCATTTTGAATGTTGTATCTCCGTCAGTACGGAGATTACGCAGACTGGTTGAGTTGATGAGTTTTTCGTTGTTTTCTCACGTGTGTCGAGTTCGGGTCGGTTTAACACCTTCCCATCATACACCTCTGACACAGAGATTTAAAGCTAATCCGATCCAGTGCTAGATTACCTGATACCTGTAGAATAAAAAAAAAGGGAAGTTTAGAGGATGTGCTGCGACTGTCGATGACACATACTGTACAAGGCGGAGGTCTTCTGGACAAATAAATTATATGACACAAGAGTTGGGTTACCTGAGGAGAGCCAGGTAAGAAAACACACCTGAGATCTCGCCAACAGGTGAGAAAGTGCTATGAGGAATTCATGGCTTACCTGTCAAACAGCTTAACTTGAAACTCACATAATCTGCTCACAATACCCAGTATAGCATTAGTTCAAAAAAGCCTTTCCAAGTGCAGGGTTTGTACATGTGTGATTATGTTTGTGTTGATAACTTCACGTTTTATTACCTATTTCAATTTTAAAAAAAGGCATTCTGCATCATATTTAAAGTTATACCACTTTTTAAAACAATTAGAAACTTGTCTCCATGGTTATTTTAGACAAGAAGATTTTCCCTGTGCCCGTGTGTTTTAGTGATCATAAATATATTCAAAGTTTAATTTGCTGTTAAAATTAGGACTTATTTCACAAGTTCTTTGATTGGTATTTAGAAGTTGGAGATATAACTAAGGAAGACACTTATTTCATGTTTATATTTTTATTTTGAGGCTGGTATTTTATAAAGTGGCACTAAGTTTCTGTTTCATGTTTTATTGCTATAATACCTGTTAATGCTAGATCAATGATTCTTAATAGTAATTCTTTAAGTGGCTAGGGTTGAAACTCATTTAACAGTAGATGGATTTATAAAAGTGGCACTAAGTTTTTGTTTCATTTTTACTGCTATTACCTGTTAATGCTAGATCAATGATTCTTAATTCGATAAGTGGCCAGGGTTGAAACTCATTTAACGTTTGGTGAAATCCAGATAGGATGGTGAATGTGAATGTTCACATCAGCTGAGCATATCAGGTCTTTATGGGAGACAGATCTGTTACTGTACAGGAGAGAGTCGGGCAGATAGAACTCTGATAAAAAGCCACTTATTTTATAATTTCTGATCCTCACGACAGTAAAAAACTTTGAAGGCCATCGAAAAACTAACTGATTGGCGTTGGAATGAGGACAATCCATACAGTATGTGGCCTGTACGAACCGAAAACGTGTTTGACAAAATAAAATTTAAATAACCGGGACGACCATTCATTCATTCTAAGCTAAAGTTAATACAAAACAATACTTTATCGTACAGACTGGAAGCACTAAAAAGCTTCTGAATTATACGTCTTGAGAAAAATAGCCAATAATTTCAACATTCTGTTATAGCGTCAAAATATCAACATTTTGGCAGCTCATGCCACTTTAAGTGGCCAGGGCTCAAACTCATTTAACGTTAGATGAAATCCAGATAGGATGGTGAATGTGACTGTTTACATCAGCTGAGCTGTGATACCCTCCGCTGAACATATCAGGTCTTTATGGGAGAAAGATCTGTTACTGTACAGGAGAGAGCCGGGCAGATAGAACTCTGATAAAAAGACATGTAGATGTGATTAAGATCGTATTAGCTTTATACGCCATTAAATGAGCTTGAAATTGAGTATTCAGGTGGGCTCTAATCTACAGGTAAAATCTGTCATTAAGACATCCATGCTCCCCAGGTGTAAGTATCTTTATGAACACTAAAACACATGGGCACAGGGAAAATCTTCTTGTCTTAAATAACCACGGAAATAAGTTTCTAATTGTGTTAAAAAGAGGTATATCATTTAGACCTTTATACCCTTTATACCTTTATACCCCATCATAAATTGGTGTAAATATCTCATTATCTTTATACTGCATCTATCATATATATATATCATCAGGTATCTTAACAGCTTAACTTCGCCCTTTATCTATAATATATAAAACTTTTTTTCTTACAATCTTTTAAACTTTAATATTTAAGGTTGAATTCGTTTACAAACCATGTGCTTTATTTTTTAGACAATGATGTTAGTTTCATATTCAATATTATTGTTAAATAGTATTAAAATTCTACATGTTTAGCAATTTAATTATTTTTTTCCTGTATATAAAACCCTGCAAATATATTAATAATTCATGTGCGTGAGTGTCATTACAAACTTTGTTATTGATATGATAATGAAATTAAACATAATTTATTCAGATTTGCCCCCGTAAGATTGACAATGGTAAAAGTATCAACTTTGAATCTTCACTGTAATAACAGTTTGTGAAGCATTAAGTTTTGTTCTCATTATATGCAAAATTAATTTAGAAAAATTTAGCAGATGTTTTAAAGAAGCATGTAGGGATATTTAACATTTTAAATTCGCATGTACATTTCTTTCAGTTTGAACGTTTTCATTATGTGACACAGACTCTAAACAGGAATGTAATGTTATACAGAAAGTTAAACATTCTTATAGCTACATTGTAATAAACACGGGGTTGGTATGGATAACAAACTTCTTCATTTCTTCTTAAACGAAGAAGTTTTTTATCCATACCAACCCCGTGTTTATGGACAGTTCAACTTCTAAATGCCACTTAAACAACTGATTCTTATATTTATGATCACTAAAACACACGGGCACAGGGAAAATCTTCTTGTCTAGAATAACCATTGAGACAAGTTTCTAATTGTGTTAAAAAGAGGTATATCATTTAGACCTTACCTGAAGAAAAATATTATCATCATCATAGTTTGATTGGCAAGTAGAAAGTGATGACCATTGACGACGCCTCAAGAGCACGGTTGAGGTACAGGTAGTGTTTTGTCGCATCCAGGTGCTACCCCTAACATCCCAACATGATACATAAGGTCAGACCATAAAACTCCCGTCAGTTTGATTATTTGGATGAGTATGACTCACAGGTAATATAACACACTGACAGGTAACCAGACATACACTCTTACTCCAGGGGTGTCTGTGAAAATAGGGCGTCTGCACCCAGGGATACCTTAAGAGCTGACAAGCAGAAGGGCAGATATTGACTGTGACTGTGTGTCATTTTAGGCCCTCTGACAACTCGACAACATGCCCAGGTCAAACTTCTACAGACTTCAATGGGGTGATCAAATATTAGAGCTGAGCTGTTGAATACCTTGATCTACTCAAGGCTATATCACTGCTGTATTGGCCCCCTTTAGCCCTTTATGTAGAATAGGACAAGGTTCATAGCTTGCTTTTTTCGTGAGTAACTGACCAATTAAAGCACTGGAGAACCCCTTTAAATCAACGTAATACTTTCATAAAATCTTCATAATTCAGATGTGTTTTTGTTAAAAAAATAGTGTACAAAATTCTTATTTGTAGAAGTTTGTTTGAAAATAACTTTTTGAATTTCAATTTTTTTTTATTAAGTGTAAAGTGAAGTCTTTTCCCCCAAATTCATGATTATAGCTCTAAGTTATTATTATTGTTATAAGCTATCAACAGGTATTTTTTTACATTACATGCAAATTAGGAATTATTAAATCAGGAATTTCTTGTCAAAATTAATTGATTTTGTTGACAAATGATATTAACAGAGAATATATGTATCTATCCTTATTTTTAAATAAATGAAATTGCAAAGACTTTTCAATTAAACAAGCACTGATTTAATTAATTAATGAGTTAAAACTAATATTTTACACCTTTTCAAGAGGTTGAAAGAGGACTTATAATTTTTTTTCTAACCTGGGATTTCTACAACAGTCAGGTAATTGAACCATTTAAATAGAGAAATTACCAAACACCTGAAGTACAACACTACCCATTTAAAAGCGGTTTAAGTACAAAAGGTATATTTTCCTCTCACCTGTGATTTGTAAGGACAGGTGGTTCCGTTGTATGAATTCATGGGCAGATAAAACTATTTTTAGATTTCATTGAGCTGAGACATCTTTTCTGTGGCTGGATTTTAAATTTAAATTTGACTGGGAGTGTATGTTTGATTCTCATCACCATAGAGACTGATTGTCTGGACAAGAAATGCCACCACATAGAAGATATTTTGGGATGTGGTGGGGGAGGGGGGGGGGATACATTTTTCTATATCTTTTGTGAGGATCGTTTGTTATTTTTATCAGTGCCTGTTATACTATTAGGCAGGAAATTTGAATTACATCATATTCCATTCCGATTCATTTTCAACTTTACCTTAGAGTCAGATATGAGTAGATGCTCTACCACTATTAATTTCTGTCATCATCTGTTAAATACTTTGACAGCCATATTGAATAACTTTAATATGATAGTAATTTTCCTTCTGCTCTTGAACTTGAAAAGTTTTGTTCAAATCTAGAAATATGTGCTGAAGGACATGTCACTGCCTGTTGCATAACACAACGGCCATATTGAATTATATAATATTTCCATGCTGCTCCATAACCTTCAGATTTGTGATTTGATTGCAACGATTGTTTCAGAGTAGGTACATGTACTCTATGGGTAGATGGTCACATAATATTCCAGCTATATTGATTAATGTAAAATGACAATATTTCCTTTTTGCTCTATTAGCGGTTTAACTCGGGCGTATATTCAGTCGACTAAAATTCTTCTTTTTACCCCAAAATATATATTAATAATTGTTTATATTTCAGTTTTTTTGTTGAACCTTACACTTGACCCCCAGAGGAAACCCCTGACCGGACCCTGTTTCACAAAGCGGCATAGCGTAAGTTTTTACGTAACTGCCATAACGACCCATACTGTAGAGATACGTTAGTATGAAAGTTACGCCAAAAATACATCTACGCCGTTTTGTGAAACAGGCACAGAGAAAGCGTCGTAAATAAATTGATCAGATAAAACACATTCAGAAAACTCACAATTATAGGGGAATTGTCGAGATATGAAGCCACAACAGTTGATTGGAAGGTTTTTTGTATTAAAATGTCTGGTGCTGTACCAATCTGACTAAAGTCGAGATGCTCTTTTCAATGAGCATCTCGACTTTAGTCAGATTGGTGCTGTACCTACATGACTGGAGACTCCCCTTTAAGTTTATTGATTGATGTTTTATGGGGCAATGTTACCAGCTTTGAGGAAATTCTAATAATATGGAACCCTTGGGGAAAATAACCTAGAATATTTTTTAAAAAATTAACCGAAAAATGCTGATATTTTGATTGGTCAGAGAACCTGATCAATGCCTATTGGTGGAGATGTGCTCAGTCGATACAGCCTTAGGCTCTCCGTCCAACTCAAGCCTTCCATTAAAGCGACAAGTGTTATTAGAAGAACTACGGTTGCCATGAAACTTGTTTTTAGGGGATTGCAAATCCAGACAGTTATAAATATAAAAAGGGCTGTTTCAATTACAAGGCGGAAATTGAAGCCACTTTTCCTATATATATTTTTTTCATTTCTAAATGTCATGTACTACTTACATTGTCTCTTCTCAAATGTCTAGACAATAGTGTCTAGGGGTCAAAGGTCAGTTTAGGTCAGATATTATGTGATTGACATCAAGTAAGGTTTATTATGATACACAAATGTAGGTGGTTTTATATGGCAAGAAAAGTCAATAGAAGTCCTTCAAAAATTTAATTTCTTTTTCACACGTCTTTATCGAGGAACCATATGTGTCATCGTCAATTGTCAGCTCACTGGTGGATTCAACTATTTATGCATATCAAGACCAGCTTGTTAGTACATGGTTATACAAAGATAGGCCCGTCATCACGATTAGTTGTTCAACCTGGTCAAGATGTCTTCCAAAATGTATTTTGTTCTTCCCATGAACATTCAGATTGTATGGTGCTGACCATGTTATATACACTTCCAGTCTTTTGCACCATAGTCAGATTGTATGGTGCTGACAATGTAATGTACACTTCCAGACTTTTGCACCATAGTCAGATTGTATGGTGCTGTGAAATGTACACTTCCAGACTTTTGTACCATAGTCAGATTGTATGGTGCTGACAATGGAATGTACACTACCAGGCTTTTGTACCATAGTCAGATTGTATGGTGCTGACAACGGAAAGTACACTTCTAGGCTTTTGTACCATAGTCAGATTGTATGGTGTTGACAATGGAATGTACACTTCCAGACTTTTGTACCATAGTCAGATTGTATGGTGCTGACAATGGAATGTACACTTCCAGACTTTTGTACCATAGTCAGATTGTATGGTGCTGACAATGGAATGTACACTTCCAGACTTTTGTACCACAGTCAGATTGTATGGTGCTGACAATGTAATGTACACTTCCAGACTTTTGTACCATAGTCAGATTGTATGGTGCTGACAATAGAATGTACACTTCCAGGTTTTTGCACCATAGTCAGATTGTATGGTGTAGACAATGAAATGTGCACTTCCAGGCGTTTGTACCATAGTCAGATTGTATGGTGCTGACAATGGAATGTACACTTCCGGGCGTTTGTACCATAGTCAGATTGTATGGTGCTGACAATGTTATATACACTTCCAGACTTTTGTACCATTGTCAGATTGTATGGTGTAGACAATGTAATGTACACTTCAAGACTTTTGTACCATAGTCAGATTGTATGGTGCTGACAATGTAATGTACACTTCCAGGCTTTTGTACCATAGTCAGCTTGTATGGTGCTGACAATGGAATGTACACTTCCAGGCTTTTGCACCATAGTCAGATTGTATGGTGTAGACAATGAAATGTGCACTTCCAGACGTTTGCTCAATAGTCAGATTGTATGGTGCTGACAATGGAATGTACACTTCCGGGCGTTTGCACCATAGTCAGATTGTATGGTGTAGACAATGAAATGTGCACTTCCAGACGTTTGCTCAATAGTCAGATTGTATGGTGCTGACAATGAAATGTACACTTCCAGACCTTTGCACCATAGTCAGATTGTATGGTGCTGACAGTGTACTGTACACTTCCAGGCGTTTGTACCATAGTCAGATTGTATAGTGCTGACAATGTAATGTCCACTTCCAGGCTTTTGTACCATTGTCAGATTGTATGGTGCAGACAATGGAATGTACACTTCCGGGCGTTTGTACCATAGTCAGATTGTATGGTGCTGACAATGAAATGTACACTTCCAGACCTTTGCACCATAGTCAGATTGTATGGTGCTGACAGTGTACTGTACACTTCCAGGCGTTTGTACCATAGTCAGATTGTATGGTGCTGACAATAGAATGTACACTTCCAGGTTTTTACACCATAGTCAGATTGTATGGTGCTGACAATGTAATGTGCACTTCCAGGCTTTTGTACCATAGTCAGATTGTATGGTGCTGACAATGGAATGTACACATCCAGACTTTTGCACCATAGTCAGATTGTATAGTGCTGACAATGTAATGTCCACTTCCAGGCGTTTGTACCATAGTCAGATTGTATGGTGCTGACAATGGAATGTACACTTCCAGGCTTTTGTACCATAGTCAGATTGTATGGTGCTGACAATGGAATGTACACATCCAGACTTTTGCACCATAGTCAGATTGTATAGTGCTGACAATAGAATGTACACTTCGAGACTTTTGCAACATAGTCAGATTGTATGGTGCTGACAATGTAATGTACACTTCCAGACTTTTGCACCATAGTCAGATTGTATGGTGCTGACAATGGAATGTACACTTCCAGACTTTTGCACCATAGTCAGATTGTATGGTGCAGACAATGGAATGTACACTTCCAGACTTTTGCACCATAGTCAGATTGGATGGTGCTGACAATGTAATGTACACTTCCAGACTTTTGCACCATAGTCAGATTGTATGGTGCTGACAAAGTAATGTACACTTCCAGACTTTTGTACCAAAGTCAGATTGTATGGTGCTGACAATGCAATGTACACTGCCAGACTTTTGTGCCATAGTCAGATTGTATGGTGCTGACAATGGAATGTATACTTCCAGGCGTTTGTACCATAGTCAGATTGTATGGTGCTGACAATGGAATATACACTTCCAGGCTTGTGTACCATAGTCAGATTGTATGGTGCTGACAATGGAATGTACAGTTCCAGTCTTTTGCACCATAGTCAGATTGTATGGTGTAGACAATGTAATGTCCACTTCCAGACTTTTGCACCATAGTCAGATTGCATAGTGCTGACAATGGAATGTACACTTTCAGGCTTTTGCACCATAGTCAGATTGTATGGTGCTGACAATGGAATGTACACTTGCAGGCTTTTGTACCATAGTCAGATTGTATGGTGCTGACAATGTAATGTGCACTTCCAGGCTTTTGTACCATAGTCAGATTGTATGGTGCTGACAATGGAATGTACACTTGCAGGCTTTTGTACCATAGTCAGATTGTATGGTGCTGACAATGGAATGTACACTTTCAGGCTTTTGCACCATAGTCAGATTGTATGGTGCTGACAATGGAATGTCCACTTCCAGACTTTTGCACCATAGTCAGATTGTATGGTGCAGACCATGTAATGTACACTTCCAGACTTTTGTGCCATGGTCAGATTGTATGGTGCTGACAATGGAATGTACACTTCCAGGCTTTTGTACCATAGTCAGATTGTATGGTGCTGACAATGGAATGTACACTTTCAGGCTTTTGCACCATAGTCAGATTGTATGGTGCTGACAATGGAATGTACACATCCAGACTTTTGCACCATAGTCAGATTGTATGGTGCTGACAATGTAATGTACACTTCCAGGCTTTTGCACCATAGTCAGATTGTATGGTGCTGACAATGGAATGTACACTTTCAGGCTTTTGCACCATAGTCAGATTGTATGGTGCTGACAATGGAATGTACACTTTCAGGCTTTTGCACCATAGTCAGATTGTATGGTGCTGACAATGGAATGTACACTTTCAGGCTTTTGCACCATAGTCAGATTGTATGGTGCTGACAATGGAATGTACACTTTCAGGCTTTTGCACCATAGTCAGATTGTATGGTGCTGACTACATAATGAACACATACAGGGTTTCACACAAATCAGGTCATATGGTGCCAACAATGGAATGACAACTAAAAGGAATTAAAACAACGGTTTCCTTCACAAGCAAGTTTCTCATGTTTTAATTTAGGGCCTTGGTGGTTCAGTTGGTTAGAGTGATGGTCTCTCAGTCCCACACAGACCTTCCAATGATGCGGCGCGGGTTCGAATCACACTCAGACAAAATAAAAATTGCTGAATTTCTGAGTGGATTTTTCACTTGTCGGGGGTTTCTTCAGGGCAATGAGCCCGGTTTCCTCCCCCACTGAACCTGGCAATGCTGCTAGATAAGTGAAATAATTTTGAGTGTGGCGTAAAACATTAATTAGTCAACAAATCAATCCAGTTATAATTTAAATTAAAAGAATCACTTATAGGGGAGGGAATCAATAAGAATTTTGAGCTAACGTCATAATATATCATCTCATCTTGATGGATGTTTAACGCTGCATTCAAGATTTTTTCACTTATATGACTGTGTTGTGTTGAGAAGGCGAAGAAATTTTCCACGACGATACCCATCCTTCAGAAAGTAACTGGCAAGTCTTCCCCCAAAGGGTACTCAAGTGAAAAGCTTTACTATGGCAGTTACGTGAAAACTTATGCTACACCGCTTTGTGAAACAGGCTCCAGGTGGCTAATGAGGGTAAAGTTTTACAGCTGAAAGGTGGTCCTACTCCTCCACTGAAGAGAGGAAAATGCAGAAGGATGGAAGTCACCTACAGTCATCTGAAAGAAGATTTTCTTAGTGGAACCCGTTCCCTGATAGAGTATGCGGACTCAATGGCCTGGGGCATTAATCTTAATCCCTCGTCTCCCGGATTCCAATTATGCCTACATTCTGGTCCGACTTTTCTACTCTAATTTTTCAAATCCCCAGCATAAGTAGAATAAACCATCAAAATTCGCGCCCCCCCCCCCCCCCCCCCTAAGATAATCTGATTTTGTCGATTAAGACAGCTAATCGGAATCCATATTGATGGATTGATGCTTTACATACAATGTATTCACTCATATGACACTGTTGTCATGTCGGAAAACTGGACCTGGGAACCGTCCTTAGGATGACATCAACAAATACCTCCAATTTCTACTTCTTGAGAAAGATATATAACAAATTTGAAGGAATTAAGGAACATAAATGAAGGAATAAATATTCAGTTTTGTCTTTACAAAAAAGTTTTATTTGTGATTCTCACAACACTATGTGTATTATAACAACATATCAGCAGTCTTTAAACAGTGTAAAGAAAATAAAACACGCTTAAAGAATAGTTTTGACAGGGTTGTAAATTTGATCACAAAAGTTGTCTCCCTTTAAAGACAAAGCAGGTGGCGCTTCAATATTTAAATAGTACAATAATAATTTATTGAAACATGACTCAGCAGTTTTTACTTCTAACGACTAAATATCATTTAAATAGGACACTCAATATCAGACAAATTTATGCATAAAATGAACACAAAATAGTTCATCTAAATTTCGTAACTAAACACTAATAGCACAAATGTTATTTCTGTTCTAAACATAGGACAAAATAGGAGACCTGATGCTTAAAACAAAACATAAATAATAAGGCAATAAACATAATCTACAACACTCTAATTTGGTTTAATTTTCAGTAACAAAAATATGTACAATTTACAGCTACCAAATAAGAAAGAATATCTATCATTTCTAGAGAAATAATAAGCCAAATAACATATACAGTGTACATGAAAAATGAAAAAAAAAACATGAAATATATTTTTTTTTTGGTAGGAATTTTGGTTGAATTGAGTCTTTTTCTATGCCGGTCATACGAAACAAATCAGCAGTAATGCATAAACAGCAGCTACCGCAAAGGAAATTAAAACACAAATTTGTTTTAATGTGTAATTTGTTCTTTAAAAATAATACAAATATCAGCAGTGAGTGTTCGTAGTGACTTTTTTCTTAATATGCATAGTTTTTGGGTTAAAGTATATATATATAACCATGGCGACTAATGAAAAAAGCCAATTGTATATGTCCACAAAATGGCGGGAAAGTGACTTCATTTGCATATTGTGGTTTTGCTAACAAGAATGTTATTTCATAAAAAAAGCATTTCCACTAAATTGAAGAAAGAACAAAACCACATAGTAATAAGTATTGAAATCAACTAGTTCACACTTGTCATATACATAACTGTTATATATCCGGACATCTTTAAAAATAGAAGATGTGATTTTGAAACATAAAATGATTATAGAAATTTAAATACTATCTAATTTGACTAATCTTCACACAATAAAAA
Source organism: Lepidochitona cinerea (assembly GCA_963971465.1). Taxonomy (NCBI): domain Eukaryota; kingdom Metazoa; phylum Mollusca; class Polyplacophora; order Chitonida; family Tonicellidae; genus Lepidochitona; species Lepidochitona cinerea. Next base: position 12,571,937 of record OZ020560.1, on the reverse strand, counting down.
AAAAAATACTAAAATGTAAATCATAACATAAACAACCACTAAGCCTAACAAATAAAATATGGAAATTGTTGTAAAATAATTTGTTTTTTCTTTCTTTCTGTTAATTTGGGTTGAGACTATTGAGCAATTATACCTAACATAATTTTTTGAAAAATTGAAAATAAATTTTAGCTGTAAATATTATTTTTCGGTGGTTGCAAATATATTAAATTTTCAACAACAAATAAGTCAATTTCAAATAACAGATTTTTGTTTGGAATGGTCAGCATAGTGCAATGGAACGAAATAATTCTTTAAAAAATATAGACATTTGGGTGTAGAATAAATCTTTTTTTCATACTTTGGTATGTTCAAATTAAAAGTAACCAAGTGAAAATGTAATAAATTTTATTTTATCAGAGTTTAGAAATGGTTAAAGGTGATATTACAGGAGTTTTTGATTAATTTATTTGCTTGATTTAGTTATCGAAGTTTTAACAGAAAATACTGGCAGTCAAAAATGACAGATTAGAGACAAATTCAAAACAATTGAATGGCACTTAAATTGTGATATCACCAAATATGAATAGAATTTCATATCATTGTTATAAGGAATGTATTGTCACAACCATTTATTGATATTTATTAATATTAGTTATAACCTAATATTTCCTTTATAACTGAATTTCAAAACAGTTTTAAAGACGGTAAATTGACTAGCAAGTAAAAGACGTAAAATTGTATGATAGTTTTTGTGATACTGATATACTTAACCTGAAAATAATTTGGGAATATTTTTTATGATGTAATAAATATATTTTCTATCTGAAATTTATTCTCTGATAGAACGTATTTGATGCCAGTCGTATTTCTATCACAGGTCAAGTAAAATGCAATTATGTTCAAAAGTTTTTAATTACCCCTAATACGGTCGGAGTAATGGAATGCTACTGTATGGGATCAATATAAATGTTAGAAAAAATAGGTGATTGAAGTACATGTATTATCATCTCATACATTGTACCACACAATATCTGGCTTTTGATTGGATGTTTAATACCAATCACATAAAATACTGATTTTGATTGGACGTCAGACGTTTGGAAATGTGGTCTTTTTTCTGGCCTACTCCTGAGCCAATATGGATTTTACTTGTGTGAGAGAAAATTAACATCGCTTTCAACATTATTTCAGTCTCATCCTTACAAAATGACTAATTTTACTAACTGTATACATGTATATTTCAGCATTTGCTAACTAAATTAATACTCTATGTGACTAATAGTAAGTGTCGAACACACATACTAATAAAATGACATACATTTTTTTCAAAATTTAAACACAAAGATAACTAAATTAAACCCTAAGTATTCAACTAGATTCACACAAAATCATGTCTAAATTTCATAATAAGCGCATCACTTGTGGACCTTTAAAGAAGGTGAACTAAAGGTTTTGTCGTATCAGAGCTGGGATAAACTTAAATGTTGATCCTTCTCGGTGGTACAACCATCTACGCCTTATTTCACTTTCAGCTAAGTGTAATTCTCTCAAATGCTTAAAAAGAATGGGAAATATTTAACATCAAGAAAAAAAATATCTCGAGACATAAAGCTGTCAGCAGCTTCACTGACCATAACAATAATATCAATACATTTACATTGTTCGCTGTATGTACAATAAATCCTTAATTTAGACGTTCTTTCATAGAACTTGATACATTGGAATCAGATTTTGTGATTGCATGAATTATTCAAAACCTCACCAAGCGGTCATTTTCTTTAACATTATTATATGGAATGAATTTTACCAGTCCATTAAATTTCTTTGTTAGATACTTGAAAAACCTTCATCTCTCCTTGCATAGAGAGGGGGCTTACGTTGTAGCAGACATCAGCGCCCACTTGTAAGCCATGTTGCTGCAAATAATGACAAAAAATGAAATACAGGGGGCTGTTTCACGAAGCCGTCGCACAGTGTGATCAATCGCAGTTTCCATGATGTCGTATTTCTTCACTATGGTATCAATTGGCAACTGCGGTTCGTTTGCGATGCGACTGCTTTGTGAAACGAGCCCCTGTTCTACCCAGAGTTCTCAGTGCAGGCTGTCGCGACTATGTTTCATCTTGTGTGAAGGCATCTGAGAAGGGGAGAGAACTACGTAGGAACAGTCCTTTTCTGTGCAGTGGTAATGGGTTTGTTTCTTGTAGTAGTAGGTGCATGTCAAAATCTGACAATCTTCTGAACCGGAAAACTTCTGAAATCCTTGGGAGGTGATTTTGTTCATTTTCTGGTGATTTTTACGATGTGCCATCACTTGCGCTGCATCCATACAAATGTACGAACATAGTAGGCAATGGAAATGCGAGGAACGATTTCTATATCCACAATCTGGATAATAACAATCAATGTTGCCTCGGAACTGGCGGAACTCGTCACCTGTGATTCCATCAATACGATCATGACGTTGAGTATGCTGAACTACACGCGTTCTGTTACTGAAGCTATAGCCACAGTCCGAACGATCGCAATGGTAGTGTGTAAGGGTTTTACGATAAACACAGCCGTCAAATCCACAATCCTCCAAAAACTTGTACTTGGTGTATCCTTGTGGAGCTATCCCATCATCCTCTTTACTTGAAGACAGTTTCTGGTGTTTGCTCCCTGAGCAATCGCTGTCTGAGAAATCGTTGAGTTCAGTAGCAGGCCGTTTACGAGACGTTTCATCGTCACTCAAATCAGTGTCATCCTCGTCAGATGTATCTCTTCTTGAATACATTTTAGTTTCGGAGACCATGTTGGAAAACCTTGTAGGGTCAAGGTTAAGTGAGGACGATGCGGTCACATCAGAATGCCGAGCTGATAGGTCTTCTGGCCCCTCTGGATCATCAGACTGACTTTCGCTGTCGTCTTTATAATTTTTGGTGCGTGGTAAAGACAAATTTTCAGGTTCCTCTGAATAAAGCATGGGGTTTTCTTGAGCTTGTTTTGGTAAGGCAGAGAGTGATTTGTTAACTCTCAAACCCGAGTCTACTCGCTCTAGCTTAATTCCGTGTTTACCGATGTGTGATCGAAGTCGAGCAGGATCAGAAAATGCTTGGTTACATTCCAAACAATGGTAGTGATCTTTTTTCTTCAATTTGCAAAATGGTCGAGCGCAATTTTGTTGGATGGTGTAATGCATCTGAGCTCGGAGAGTCGACCAGCTTGGCAGCGGGATCTGGTTACCGGGCTTCTGCAGGAGAACACTCAGTGGGACGCCGGAAGTCGCCAATGAGGGCGAATATGCCATCTGTAAGCTGGTTGTAGAGGATAGAGTTGATGAAGGTATAATCTGTACCCCAGTGGTTGTCATGGGAACAGAAGTACGCAGACCGTTGTTAATCGTAGAAATGGGGTAAAATGTCCCCGCTGCTTTGACCACGGTTTTGTTGTTCGACCATCCCGGAGCAGGTGCAATCGGAACGAAGTTACTCACATCTTTTTTAACAGTTTGTAGCGGTAATTTTTCTAACGAGTCCTCCGATTCAGTGGAATGTTTTTTATTGTGTTGATTCATAGTAGTGTGACGAACAAATGAATAATCGCACTTTGGACGTATGCAGTGGTAATGCCGATTGGCTTTGTTATTGTGGCACTGCAGTCTGCGACAATTCACATTGCGATCAAAGAATTCAAAACCTTCCAAGATGTCGACAAAACTGTGAAAATCTTTGGTGTGGAGGTTCAAGACATCTTCACGATCGGTGGCATGATGACATCGGGGCCGAGCACAGTGAAAATGAGACTTTCCGTAGAAAAGACACAATTCATCGGGACATGGCTGGTCAACCTCAAACTTCTTAAAGCTACTAAACAGGCGATCCTGATTTGCTAAACCCATGCGATTTAAAGTGACCATCTCCTCTTCAGAAAGTTCCACTTTTGGAACGATAGGGATGTCAGATTTGGGGTACTTGGGCGGGCGTCCCCTCCGTCGTTTTCCGAAATCCGCAGCATCGAGTTTTGTTGGAGACCCAGACGCTTTGCAATTCTTCCCAGCAGAGGCACGAGCGTATTCATGGATTCTGTAATGTTCTAATCTGTTAAAGATAGGACCACTGTCGAGGATAACCTGACTACAGCCAGCCTGAAAAACAAAAAGCAGCGTGTTAAAAAATTGGAGATTATTTCACATATATTGGGAGAAGTCAATGGTAATGGTCAACTTTGGATTAATTAGACAAGAAAACAGTATATGAATATCACGGCACAGTGACGTTCAACGATATAGCATCTTACATTGCCAAAAACTGTGAGAAAGTGAAATTTTTTTTTACATTATTTGAACCAATTTTAACAAGTGTGCCTGGGTGAATAAGTCTCTGGTAGACACCAACCCAAGTAATACAAGGAGCAGTAATTTGTAAGCTTCGATAAAAATTCAGTTGCTGAATTTCAACTGAGAGATATGAAGCGTAATTCCTACAGAACCTACCCAGATGCAATGGTAATGTTTCTCTTCAATACTCCTCTCACACCCAGCAGGACAGGTCTGGTCTTTCTCCACAGTAGTATAAGCCATGGCTGTTATCCTCTCTTGCAACTCATGGTATCTGAAAAAATATTCAGAATTGTATTGCCAATTACTTACTGTAAAATCAAGAGATAGTTTAACCAATCACACTCTCATGACAATTGGAGATTAATACAGAAACCAACAATTCAGACAAGACATATTAAACAACTAAAATGATGGGGAGTTTTAACTCATTAAATTTGAAACCAAATTTAGAAAAGTTATACTTTGTGCCAAATTAAGGGGGAGTTATCCTTCCTAATCTAGGGGGAGACAACCTAATCAAACCCCAGGAAAAATAACCTCCTTTCCATAAATGATAGACGTCAGGTAATTCACAATCCTATCCAATAATTGCTAACATTGTCCATACACAGTTCATAACTGACCAGGCCAAGTGATTGAATTGTTTGTGAACTCACCTAGCATGTTCTCTGACTGCATCCTTAGATTTGAACAACACTGTACAGTTATTAACTTTACAATGATAATGATCTTTGTACAAATACTGACAGCGAGAATGGCACGGATCGTTGGCTGTAAACCTAACAACGTCAAAGAAATAGATTCTATAAAATGTTGAGAAGTCATTACATACAACATTAAGATCACTTTTTAGTTATCTTTGATATAATTTTAAATGAGTTAGTGTCTTTTAGAAACTGATTATAACAGTATTCTCGTCCTTTTGGGGATTACACTATCCTGAAAAAATGGCACAAATTCTTCTCCTGATTTTCGGCAATGACGAAAACGAGAATGGAACCTGCGACCCAGAGTACTAAATCCTGACTGTCTTATCCATTAAGCCATACGGCCGAATTTCTATGATTTTTCAAGAAAGTCTAATCCCAAAAATAGGAGAATGCTATCATTTTGGAGTAAAACAAGAAATATTGGTACATGCACATATATAGCTTTTTTTCCTGGTCGAATAAATCAGAAATCTTGAGTGTGAAGTAAAAGACACCAAACAATCACTCAATCAATGTGTGTGAAACTCACCTTTCAATATAGGCTTTCCATGAGTCATCTCGGGGTTTTCTCTCCGATGGAGTCGAGGCTAAAGCAGCCCAGTCACGGCCAGTGGCTGAGTTTGTGGAATTTACAGACGACGTTGACATGGCAGGGGAGAGCATTGCTGGTGTGGACAATCCACTTGCTGCTAGTGGAAGAGGAGTTTTCGGTGGACTTTGGTTTGGAGCGTACACCATCTTCGGTGATATCTGTGGTGATGTCTGCGGTGTACTGACGGTGTCATTAGAATACTTTGGGATGGGCAGAGTAAGTGAATCGTTAAGTTGATCACCAGAAATTTCATCATTATAGGCGGCCAGACCGGTTGCAGGGTGACTGTTGGAATCGGACACGTCCCCGTCTTCAATCCCAGGCTCTGTCTTTATAGAAATTTGCGAGTCCGTCTTGGTCTCTGATTGGATGCTGGTTGCCATGGATACAGGCGAGGTAGATCCGGATAAGCTGTTCTCTTCAGACGCACTTATTCCATAACTTTCTTTCCTGTTGAGAGATTCGTCTTCCTGTTTTATCTGCACCTCATTGGTTGATAGATGTGGGGTGGATGACACGCGGGGAAACAAAGGCAGTCTGGGAATAGGAAGCTTAGGGGTGCCTCCAAAGGCTGGGTGCAACGTACGCTCTTGTTTGGTAGAAACCATTGTTGGTCGTGATTTCTGGTTGTCTTTAAAGCGACGATATGCGCTTTCAAAATCACGTCTCTCGTGTTTTCTTTTGTGGGAGTAAAGCTGTCCCGTGGAATGGAGGACATAGTCACAACCTGTAAAATTGGATTCAAAATTGATAACTAAATTCTAAACTTCTAGAAAATTTCTATAATTTAAGTACAAAAATGCTACCAAAAAACTAAAATATATCCAAGGTCCTGGTTTATGTGGTTTAAAAAAATCAAAGAAAAATAACAAAATCAAAGACCTTGTAACATTTTATCTTTTTTTTTTTTATATAAACTTTTTTTTATTCTGTTTATTGTGGCTTCAAATTATAAATCATAGAATGTTATTGAAGTAAAGCAGCCTTCCCAAATATTCACTTGAGTTTATTCATGTAAGAGTTTTCTCCCCTGATACCAGAAATCAAACTGAGAAAAACATGCCATTGATATTTCCATCCGCTAACCCTTCTTAGTTTCATACATAAAATCCTATGCCTTCTAGCCTCCACAGAACTTCACACACACTCGTCTATAGTATAGACTTGAATTTATTCATGTAAGAGTTTTCTCCCCTGGTGCCAGAAATCAAGAGGACTTCACACATACACTCGTCTATAGTAAAACATCATAAGCATCACTCACCAGGTCTAATACAATGAATGTGGTTACTGATTTTCGAGAATCGGCAGGAGGAATACGGGCAGTGTTCATACTTCATAAACTTCTTGAAACCATCCCGTCCCAAAATCTCATCCTTTTGGTGGTAGCTTTTGTGTTTTTCTGAAATACAAAATATACATTTTCACAATAGTTACATGTATAACAAAAACACATATGGAATGTTATAAATTTTTTGTTAACTTGTGTTTGGCTCTGTTTGACATTTTTTAAATTAGAATTCAGAAATTCATGGAAACTATATCAAACGGAAGAAAACTATATCAAACGGAAGAAAACTATATCAAATGAAAGGAAACTATATCAAATGAAAGGAAACTATATCAAATGAAAAGAAAACTATATCAAATGAAAGGAAACTATATCAAATGAAAGGAAACTATATCAAATGAAAGGAAACTATATCAAATGAAAGGAAACTATATCAAATGAATGGAAACTATATCAAATGAAAGGAAACTGTATCAAATGAAAGGAAACTATATCAAATGAAAGGAAACTATATCAAATCAAAGGAAACTGTATCAAATGAAAGGAAACTATATCAAATGAAAGGATTGATTGATTGATTGTTTGGTGTTTTACGCCGCGCTCAAGATTATTTCACTTATATGACGGCGTTGCCAGTTTTATTGTGGGAGGAAACCGGGCTCTATGCCCGGAGGAAACCCACGACCTTCCGTTGGTAACTGGCAACCATCCCATATAGGTCGTTCGAGTGAAAACCCAGTCAGAAAATTTTCCAATTTTTTGGACTGAGTGGGAATCGAACCCGCGACCCATTGGTGGAAGGCTGTTCGGATTGACAAATGAAAGGAAACTATATCAAATCAAAGGAAACTGTATCAAATGAAAGGAAATTGTATCAAATGAAAGGAAACTATATCAAATGAAAGGAAACTATATCAAATGAAAGGAAACTATATCAAATGAAAGGAAACTGTATCAAATGAAAGGAAACTGTATCAAATGAAAGAAAACTATATCAAATCAAAGGAAACTATATCAAATGAAAGGAAACTATATCAAATGAAAGGAAACTATATCAAATGAAAGGAAATTCTCTTAAAGAAGCAACTTTTTAATTGATTGTGTAGTTTTTTTTAAGAGGGGGGGGGGGGAATTTGCCTGTGTAGTTTGTAATTAAGTCAAATTAGGTAGATGTTGAAAATTTCAGATGTATATGATACACTAAACTTTGACCAGTGTGTATCCAGATGGTAGCTCCCATTTTGCCCCATGGGAAATATCCCAGGTGTGCTTAGTGACGATCAAGCAGTTAGAGACACATACATAGTCTGTACCGGAGAGTGCAAAGCCATGTTTTATTCAGTTGCCACGGTTACATATAAAAGAACATTTCTGTGTGTTGGTAGTTAATGAGTCGGAAAACTTCATTAAAATCTACACCCCAATTACAGCACTAGATGGAGTTTGCTTGTCCTACAGCCGTTACCATGGAAACCGACATAAAACAAACTTTTGGGCTATAAATACGGATGCATGAACCCTATATTCATTTTTCAATTATCGTTCCTTAATCACCAACTTTTGCAATTGCCATCTAATAATTATGTTTGATCTGGCTAATCTCAATACTAGTGGTCCTATACTGTGTTGCCATGGTAACCAGGTGATTTTGTTGATCAGACATTATACTCTGGGACATGCACATGCAGTTACCATGGAAACCAATAGTCATATTTGTTGGGAAAATGTTGTTTGCTTAATTCCGCAGATGAAAAGTCAACACAACCAAAAGCAATTATTTCTATGAGATTTGAACGTACTGATATGGTACCATAGTCTAAAGATGCAGTAGGCCTAAATGCCACATGTTCTGAGAGAATAATATTCAATTATTTAAATACCACTATAAAAGTGACTGAATGTAACAAATATGAATCAGGGGGCAGTGGGCATCACATTATGTGGCTTAATTTGACAAAAAAATCAAAATGACACCTGCCATCTTTAAAAACAACACAAATTTGACCTTTTTATTAAACATAAGATAATGTAAGGACACTCAGTACCTTTATTTTATTTTAGGTTAAAATGTAAGTCTTAGTTATATATTTTGAATTAAGCATATTATCTAAAATTATCATTTAGTCAACCACATTTTTTAGAAATACCTACCCATATCTGCTTTGTTCTTGAATGTAAAATGGCAGTCTTGTCTGCGGCAATGAAAATGGGTGGTGCGCTGGCCATAAAAACTACAGGTGGGTGTCCCGCAGTCCTCCGTTGCACGGAATCGTTGGAAGCCTTCTTGAATAATGGCGGAATCCTTACGATGATAATTAGCGTGCATCTGCACATCAGAGGTACTTATGTAGACTTTGTCACAGCCAGACTGAAATAAAATATGAAATTAATAAAATGAATAGTTGAAAATATTTGACTGAAGTGATGGTCAGATAATGGATTGATTGATTGATGTTTTACGCCGCACTCAAAGATTATTTCACTTATATGGAGGCGTTGCCAGGTTTAGTGGGGGAGGAAACCGGGCTCATTGCCCGGAGGAAACCCCCGACCTTTGGAGAGTACCTGGCAACCGGTACATAGAGTACCTATGTCAGACAAAAGTCGGGTGCAAAGTTACGTTGGGAAACATACTTTACACCCAATAGTGAGTGAGTGAGTGATTTGGGTTTTACGTCCTGCTCAACAGTATTTCAGTTATATAAAGACGTTGTCTTGTTGCAGGGCGGATTTCCACCGCTCGTTTAGGTGCTGCCTCACCGAGACGACTGGCCGAAGACAACCAGCAAGCCCCCTCACCCAGTCACAGTATACTGACACCGGGCCAACCAGTCGCTGCTCTAACTCCTATTGCTGAGCGCCAAGCGAAGCAGCAATAGCTACGACTGTTAAAGTCTTTGGTCTGACTCGACCCAGGCTTGAACCCGGATCTCCCAGGCCTGAAGCGGACGCTCTACCGACTGAGCTATCGGGGCTGGTACACACCCAATAGTAAACAAACATACAACTTTCCAACTTCATTCAAAAGTTTAAAAAGTGGAAAAGATTGCATTCAAAAGTTTTTAAAAAATGGTCAATTTTGCTAGTTTATCTACCTGTAGACAATGGTAATGCGTCTGTCGACCATTATGTGTACAGACACCGAACTCTTTACTGCAATCATCCATTGGACTGTAACGCATAAAGCCATGTTGTAAGGAGTCATCACGTTTCTTATGCCATTTAAAATGACGTATCATTTCCTCTTTGCGGACAAATACCTATAAAAATTAACAAGTAAAAAAAACGTGTTTATATTCAAGTTGTTTATATTTTTTGATAAAATGTTGATACACTGTAGGTATATTTATACTGTTTCTAAAAATTGTGCTTTATCATCTCTCTTTGAAAACAAAAAACGCTGACAAAAATACCTTCAGCAGTTTTGTTAGTTTCATATGTACATTACAAGGAAAGAATGAAAAAAATACCTTGAAGTTACAATCCATACAGTGGAAATGTTCCCGGTACCCTAAATCATAGCAGTGGTTAATCCCACACTCTTGAGCACTGTTATATCTGAAACGACAATTCACATACTCAGTTTTTATTTCTTTCAGAAATCGAAAAATCATCATTGCTTCTACAAAAACTTTAGCAGTTACCATACAATAAGATATGGTGCTTGCATGTATTAGACGTGGGCTAAGCCACGGTCGCCCCTCATCATCTCTGAACACTGGCTGAGCCACTGGGGCCCCGAATTATCTTTGAACATGGGCTAAGCCACCCAATTATCTCTTGACACAGAGCCGAGTCATCGAGGCCCCAAATATTCTCTGAACTTGAGCTCCGTGTGACCAAATCATTACATAAATTTGATGGTGCCAATGGGAGATTACTGGTGTGTTTATGTCTTAAAGCCCAGATTACCTTGTGCACAACCAAAACACGGTGAGTGTGGCGTAAAACATCTAACTAATTCATTGTGTACAATTAAATAAGTGACATACAGAGAGTGTGGTCTTACCTTCTTATATATTTGCTGTAATCAGGTAGCACTAATTTGGTGGGACTGTTGACGGTAGAAAGAAGTTGATCAGAGGATGATGGCGTGAGCGGGGTGATTGCCACAAGAGGGGGGATAACTGAGCCTATCACAGATGGGGACGGATTGGCGATACTGGCGGTAATACTGTTTGCATAGGACACTTTTACATCCACTGTAATAGAAAAAGACGACAAATGTGTTAACAAGATCTCCCATATATCTCTGCCCGCAAAATATCACAGGCCTAAAGCTGGTCACATACAATTTTCTCAAAGACGAAGGAAAAATTTCATAAAGACCTCAGGTGTACTTTAAGACATTTTAAGAATATAGCTTATCGTCCACCCCCACTTAGAAATTTAATCAGATTTTTACATCCACTGTAACAAAAAAAAGACAGCAAATGTGTTAACAAGATCTCCCATATATCCGGCTCTCTGCCAGGAAAATGTCACAGGCCTAAAGCTGGTCACATACAATTTTCTCAAAGACGAAGGAAAAATTTCATTAAGACCTCAGGTGTACTTTAAGAATATAGTTTATCGTCCACCCCCACTTAGAAATTTAATCAGACTTTTACATCCACTGTAATAAAAAAAAAGACGGCAAATGTGTTAACAAGATCTCCCATATATCCGGCTCTCTGTCAGCAAAATGTCACATGCCTAAAGCTGGTCACATAGAATTTTCCCAAAGACGAAGGAAAAATTTCATAAAGACCTTAGATGTACTTTTAGACATTTTAAAAATATAGCTTATCGTCCACCCCCACTTGGAAATTAAATCAGATTTAATTTTAATTAAAGGTTGAAAAAAACGAACATTAAAGTGTTCTCAAACAGCTGATTAATGTTTTACGCCGCAATCAAGGTTATTTCACTTATATGGCGACGTTGCCAGGTTTAGTGGGTGGGGGGGGGGGACAGAGCCCTCTGCTTTGAGGAAACCCCTGACCTTCGAAGAGTACCTGGCAACTCTTCCACATACGACGACCAAGTGAAAATACACTCAGAACTTTTTCAATTTTTATTCGAATCTGATTATCAAATAGAGTTAGGTATCTTTACAAATTGACAAAGGTTTCAGTGTTAAATGTGTATTTGGTAGCATTATAGCTGGGAGAAACTTCAATAACCAACAAAATCTTTTTGACTTTAGAGAACTGTTAATTAAGAAAAGGTTAATGAATTGTTTGAATATGTCTTCTGATGTATGGTTCACTTCAGATAATATTTATATATGACAATCCTTGTTGATAGCGTTTTCAAATTTTATACATAAGTTCATTGTAAAAGTAGGGCAATAATTAAAAAACAAAGTACATGTAGCTTATAGGGAAGACGTAATCTGTGTGATTAAAACTTTTACTGAACAGGTGGTTGAAAAGGGGTAAATATTATTAACATGCATGTTTAGGCATTATTGATACGGTTGCATGAAGATATAAATTCTAATGTTTTTCGTGATAAATAAAATTTAATTGTCACCAGATGAAATCTTAATATCGCATCCACTGCCTTAAAACAAAGACATTAATATCCATTTGTCAAAACTACTGAATAAATTCATAACCTGTATCCGTTTAAGTGTGTGAATAATGCATTATTAGTCATTTAGGAGACAAAGACAAAACCTACACATGCAAATTGTTGAACAGGACAGAAATCACTCAGACTGTCAGACATCTTGAAGGCGAATCTATAAATCACTCATTAACATTTAACTTTTGCTTTTGGTTGATTGATTGTTTGGGGTTTTACGCCGCGCTCAAGATTATTTCAATTATATGGCCGCGTTGCCAGTTTTCTTGTGGGAGGAAACTGGGCTCTATGCCGGAAGGAAACCCACGACCTTCCAGTGGTAACTGGCAACCATCACACATAGGTCGTTCGAGTGAAAACCCAGTCAAAAATTTTTTAAAATTTTTTTTTGGACTAAGGGGGATTCAAACTCGTGACCCATTGGTGGAAGGCTGTTCGGATTGAGCATCCAACAATGTACCTACTGAGTCACGGAGGCCCCCTTTTACTTTTGGAATAGTAAATAATTAGAGAAACAGCTGAGAATACTTGAGAATATTTTTAGACCCTTTATTCTCAACGTTAAATTTACTTGATCATCTAATTTGATTAATTTTTTTTTTTTGCTCAGATTGGTTGACGGGTTCTTAGCCCTCCTAACAATCGATTGGTTGATGTTTTGCGTCGCATTCAAGATTGTTTCTGTTATACAATGGCATTGCTAGGTCAAGGAGGAAACCTGGTTCATAGTTAAAAGTTAGCATTGGAAAAAGTGGTTTCAAAATTTTTCAACAAATATGAGTCATACATGTGATATGCCGATAATATATTTCAGTGATATGCTCGAAAACAAAATAAGGAAATCAGTATGACAATCAAAGTTAATGAGATAGTTAATAAAAAAAAGATATTTTAATTACAATTTTTAGGCGTGGGTATAAGAACAACAAATGATAGCATCCTAGTACAAACAGCTTAACTAATTACGTATGCAGATTAAAATTTAGTTGAAAAGCATAAATCTGTTATCTTTCAAACAATAAGTTTATTGTCTTAAGAGTACATTATAATTCATCATCTATGTAGATAATGTCCGGAACATGTATTCTAGTTATTTTTGTTTATCTATTACACGTAACCCCTCAAAAGAAAACAAACATTTTTAAGTTGATATGATGGCTTATGGCAAAAATGAAACTTTACTTAATTACAACAATTTATGATGGGGTATAAAGGTCTAAATGATATAACTCTTTTTAACACATTTAGAAACTTGTCTCCATGGTTATTTTAGAAAAGAAGATTTTCCCTGTGCCCGCGTGTTTTAGTGTTCATAAATATAGAGTCTGTACTAAGCCTAAATAAACTGGAGACTTATTTGGATATAAAAGTGACAAATTATTGAAATTCTTCTTCAGTTCATTTAAACCGCTAACTTTGGATTGAGCGATTGATTGACGTCTTTGTTATTTCACTTACATGTATATGGGGTGGAAATTGGGGAGTTGGCAGATTATGTGGAGGAAATCCCCCCGACATTCGACGCATACCTGGAAATTCTTCCACATAAGGTGATCCAGTGAAAATTCCACTTCAGAATTTTTTTTTTAATAATTCTTTGATATGAGTGTGATTCGAACCTGTGACCCATTGAAAGAAGGACTGTGGCAGACTGACAGACTATCGCTCTGCCGACTCAGCCACCGATGAATACAACCCCCTAAAACCATCCCTGAATTATATCTTTCTTGTTTAAATCGCAATCAATTTGGCTGGAAGTAAAAACCTGGTAACCATAGTAACAGGCTTAATTACCAGAGGGTTATTTAGATTTAAATGTCTGTTTATAAAGTCATAGATAATCCTTACAGATTATTCTCACAGATAACCTTTGAAATATTTTGTAATTAGTGGAAAATATTTGGCTGTTGCATTAACTGGGGCAGGCAGGTGAAAATTTGTTTTTTTAGAATATAATTTTATCAAGACAGAAATAATCTATTCTTTAAACTTGCTTTTCTCTTTTTTTTATAGAGAGAGCCCAATTTGATTAAATTTTTATCTTCAGAAATCTCACATTAAAATCGTAAGCAAAACGAGAAAGAAAATTAAAAAAGAAGAAAAATAAAGATAAAAGAACGTTTAACTTAATGAACCTTTAGCACTACATGACTGAGTTATTAACTCTTTAATTCTTTCTAGCGTCTTCAAATAGCAGTAATGAAGAGGCTGCATAAAAAAAAGAAAAAAAAAAAAAGAAAAAAAAATTCTTCGCAAATAATTCATATTTCATATATTTTTGAAAGAAAAAATTTTTTTTACAGAAATTTAACAAATCTGTGATAGGCATAATTATGTGAGCAAAATAAATATGACCTGATAATTCTTTAAAAAAAATTCTGCGTTTTGTTTTTTTCTTTTTTTAGTTTGAACTAACACAAAATGAATTAATTTGTAAATGTATAACGCTACGTATGTCAGATATTTTCTATTTTTAATGACATGGAACTTACCAAATATTTGTCTTTTAAACCTTGCTTCTGCAATCACATTTTTAATAATATCAATAATTTTGTAGTAAACAAAAACCCCTGATCATATGTGGTTTTCATTTTAAAAAACTTGGCTTGACACTAGAACCAGTTTGTGTCGTCTTCATTGGTTCCCCTCTTTGGTGCTAAATTAATCTCTTAACTTTCATTGCTTGGTTGAAAATCAATCGCTACCAAGTCAGGGGGAGGTAACTGGCTGCATCTGGCGGGACATTGTTTATTGACCACTTTAACGCCTTTGATTATCGTTAAATTAATCAAGTAATTAAATAAATATCACTAAGCCTGACCAATGGTCCATCAATGATAATGGGTTGGTTTGAGCTGTTGTATTGTTATAACGAGAAGCATCGTCTATACCAGCATAATGTATCATCAACACAGTCAAGTCACAGGAAATTGGGTTTCAATTTTTTCCTTGACTTAAACAATAAACCGATAAACTGTATCCAGTGTTTTGCCTCCGTCAAATTGTTCTAATTGAGCTTTACACTGCATTCTCACGATTGTCAGTGCGTAACCATGGCGATCAGTTAAAAGCTATTACGCTAACTGATCAACTTTGACAGGTTGCTTTGAGGGTCCTATTATTGGTCCCTACTTCAGCATTTCCTTTTTCACGCCTGTTATGGATTACTAGTTGCCATGTTGATTTGGTTACCGTGACAACTGATAATACAATATGCAGATTGAGCAGGTAGAGGGGTAAAGAGAGGAGAGTTTGAATTCGGCAGACTTCATCAATTTTTCACAGACATTATTGATTAAAGGTAACATCTAACTCATTCTTGTCGTGTTTACAACTTTTATTGAAAAACTGTCCCGCCTAGGCCACCCGTTTCCATGGAATTTCATCAGAGAGGATAAATTATTGAGTCTTTGGCGCATTAGCAAGGCGGTATTGTCCCAGGTGAAAATACATCCCTTTCTGTCCAATATTTCTCACTAATCACAGGTGGAAGGTAATTAAGAAACGTCTGTTCACACAATATCAAAAACCCAATAAAACATACAATCAACTTCAGGTATTTCTGACCCTCGGTCGAAATAAAAAGTCAATATGTCAAATTACGGTGATTCATACTTTTATGATATAGCAAAAAATTTATAGATTTTGAACTGGAATTATTTTGGAGAATTGTTTTAATATAGAATGAGTGATTATGTGAACTTTTAATTTATTAAAGGTGTAATATAAACCTCCAATTATTTCATATCATGTATATAAAGACTGAATAAATAAAAAACAGTTATTTTTCAGACAACAACCTGAGTTTAATAATTTGTTATGAAATTTTATAGTTTGTAAATTAGTAAAACTACAAGCTGATATCTACAGAAAAAGACCAACCTTCTAAACTTTGTAAACTGGTAGCTTAAAAATTAATTAAAATTTAAATGATGCCTTGGTCAAAATTCATCTGATTTGGACACACAATAATCCAGCAATTTAACATGGTCAATAGGGCCTGGGAGTCTACCGAGAGATTTCGCGATATCCGGTGACAGATGACGTTTTTTCAGGACGTTATCAGTTCGATTGCCGTTTTTTGTTCTAAAACGTCATAAATGAGCGTGATAATCGAACGATAAAGGCTCCTCACATGCATAATGACAACGCCGGTGACAGGAAATTTGTGGAATGGTCACGTTACTCCCGCTCCCTATATACAAAAGTAGGCTATAATGGACACCCAATTTTGTGGTAAAGGTGCAAAAATAGCTATATTGGACACGCTATTTTCGAAGAGAGATAAATCAATGTTCACCACTTGAGGCACCCCTTGATAAAGTAAGGGGGCCAGTCTATCCTTCATCTAGTCTGACATTATTGTTAGGTGCCCCTGTACGGATCTATTTCACCTTATTGATATACATCAATCAATGTTCTATTTCCAGATGGGAATCAATTCCAACAACAACAAATCCAGGTAGAGATCGCTTTTTATGGCACATAAAATGTCCTAATGAAGCAAGCTTGATTGGGGCTTTGAAACAGAATGTTATGTATTTTCTATTCACAAAGTGATAAATTTCTCAAAAAAAAAAATAACCAACTTTCTGGATCAAGACAAGTTTTTGGCCTACTCCACCTAATTCCAAACAATAAAACTTTAATAGAAAAATAACTTAGATCAGGTAGTTAAACCTCTGGTAATTGCTTTAATAGTTGAATAGAAAAAATGTAAATATTTCCCCCTGTTGTAACTAAAGAATCTCTGTTTCCCTAACAGAGACTGAACAAAAAGCTCAGTAATTTTAAGATATTTTGAAAGTAATCAAGGATATTTTAACTAATATTGTGGAGCGTTCAGGTTGATAATAAGATACATATTTTCCACTATACATGTATATCACTCTTTAAAGTGGCATGAGCTGCCGAATTTCATGCTTTTTTCATAATTTCTGATCGTCAAGACAGTAGGATACTTTGAAGGTCATCGAAAAACTAAATGATTGGCGTTGGAATGAGGAAAATCCATACAGTGTGTGGCCTGTACAAACAAAATAAGTGTTCGAAAAGTAACAAAATATAAATAACCGGGACGACCATTCATTCATTCTAAGACAAAGTTTGTTCAAAACAATACTTTGTCGTACGTTTTCGAGACTAGAAGCACTAAAGAGCTTCTGAATTATACGTCTTGAGAAAAATAGCCAATAATTTCAACATTCTGCGTCAAAATATCAACATTTTGGCAGCTCATGCCACTTTAAGTAAAGTTTCTTATTATTATTATGAAACCAGGCAATAAACTTGGGACTTCCCAACCCCCTCCCTGGATGGACTGTAAACAGATTCAAACCCGAGACCAACTGGTGTATGGCTGTTTCTAAAAATTATTTACCGAGTCCTTGTACTTATAAACACAAGCTGTTTCACATGTACTTAGAATAAAAAAAGACAAAAGCAAATATTTCTATTGTTTTAATTCTAAGTGACACAACTTTGTAGTGTCCATTCCGTTCATTGACAGTTGGCGACATTTCTCAGAACATCAATATACCGTTGAGCTTTCAAGTGGTTTCAAACAACGACTATAACAATAGATTGAGGAAAAAATCTATTGGCATCCAGCAACAAGCTTAAATTGGCATAAAAACGGCAATGATAAAGAAATAGAGACGATCTGTTGATAAAGATCGAGGCAAACAATGCTGAAATAATCGCTCATATATCATACTGTAGTTATGTACCTTGGTCTCCATAGTAACAGCAGGCTTGGCCATTTTGTTCTCATGTTATTTCAAATGCTCTCACAAAAACTTCCAGGATTTTTTACTCGATTATTTTATAAGCTGACGAGATTATTGATTATTATTAAGAGAGATAAAAGATAAGAGAAAATGTTTGCTGTAGAGAATAATAATTTTTTGAAAAACCAAGTTCCCAGTTTCCTTGGGAACTAAAGGTACTTATTGACTTGCATGTACAAGAGAGCTGTAATTTAAGTCAAGAAACACTGAGGTCTTGTTTGCATGGTGTCAAGCTGTATTGTTCATCATGCATTTTATTTCATAATTTATACTTTCGTTATTTTTTTACTTCATTTATTTTTTAGGTAGGACGAGGGAGTAAAATCTAACAAAAGCCTTAACCTTCTGTAACATACTCACTGGCCACCCTACAACTGCATTGATCAGCCATGAGTACACTCTAAAGATGGGGGGTTTTAAATTCAAACTTGAGATGCATTTTGGGCTGACTGTTTGATTGATGTTTTACTATTTAAGATTATTTTGCTTACATGTGCATGCATAGAAAGACATTGACAGGTGAAGTGGGAGAGAGAGAGAGATTGATTGATTGATTGGGGCTTAATGTCGCACTCAACAGCTAAGGTTATATGGCGACAAAAGTACCAACCCACCAAAAGATCTTACCCACCCCCCATCCCACCTAAATTTTAACATTAAA
The DNA here is from genome assembly GCA_963971465.1 of Lepidochitona cinerea. Lineage (NCBI taxonomy): Eukaryota > Metazoa > Mollusca > Polyplacophora > Chitonida > Tonicellidae > Lepidochitona > Lepidochitona cinerea. The sequence continues at coordinate 12,553,020 of OZ020560.1, read as the reverse complement.
ACTTCCACAGACCATATGAACGTCAGGAAGGCTAATGTATTTGGCATACTTAATTTTCCTCTATGCTAGGTAGGCAAAAATGGCTATGGCAAAAACCACACCGCCCCCAGCTCGAGGGTAAAGTGGGAGAGAAAACCAGCCCAGTGGGAGATAAAACCAGCCCGGAAAAGGAACCCCAAATTACCAGAGCTCTGGTACCTGTCAACCATTCCACATCACATAGCTAAAGTACAATGCACTTGTGTGTCAAAGTAAAATATAACCTATAACCAAAGATCTGTTTCACAAACGGACACAGCATAATTTTCATATGGGGTATAAAGGTCTAAATATATATACCTCTTTTTAACATAATTAGAAACTTGTCTCCATGGTTATTTTAGACAAGAAGATTTGCCCTGTGTCACTGTGTTTTAGTGATATATACTTATGTGATTCATGTACATGTATATTTATTTTCACAGTTTTTTTTTTTTTTGTTAAGTTCTGTTCATAAAATATTTATTTTGAAGAGAGAAAAAAATACTCCATAAATATCTAATTTCTGAAGTCTAAAAAAGCCATAGCTGAAGTGCATTTAACAAATTGAAGTAGGGCCAAAAATTAGAAATAATGAATAGATCCTTTTGTCAGAAGGCTGGGTTTTTTTTATCTCTATAAAGATAATATTTCAATGAGTTGAACTTAATCACATGACCTATCCCACCAGAGTTAACCTTTGAACTTAATTGTTCGTAACCATAGCAACCAATTGATAATAAGAAAAGAATTTCTGCCCAAATTGAGTATTTCCTGTCCTTCACAATAAATAGCTATTTCCTGCTCAATGAAAAATTGTTCTTAAAAGAAGGCGTCCTGTGGTTTTCATTATAAAAGGGCCATAAAAGCTATAAAATGAAATATTTAGGAAGTGTAGAAAAAAAGTAAATAAATTAAAAAAAAAAAACAAAGATGATTTATACAAATTTAAAAAATTATATACTCATAGAACTGAGATGAATTAAATAAGGAGCAGCTTTTTTTTTTTGGAAAACAAATCACTTGAAATTAAAGTTTTTGAAAATTTTGAAAATGGCCAGTCAGAAATTAATCTTACACAATACATGTAATCAAGCCAAACAATGAGCTGATCTCTTATTCTACAGATAACCTTCAAATTAAATCTGAGAAAAAGAACTAATTTTGTTATAGATTTCTCCTAAAAGAAAGCGTTAGATTTTAATAAATAGTTAATATTTCAACATGTGTCACTTGGGGTTTATCAGTACTAACTTTGGTGAATGCATAAATTTCTTTTAAAGAATTATAAATCATTTCTATTGGACAGTGGAAGCATGTTTTTTCCAAGTCACAAAAAGAAAATTATTTGGGAAAACACATGACAAAAATGGAAAACTAAAAGGGCCCAGACAGGTTCAAGTTTTAATGCATGAAAAGTGTTTAAGAACTTGGCCTTTTCTTTTATATAAAAATAGGCCATTCTCACATACTGTGGTATAGATATCAGGGAAATTCTTTATAAAAGCATTTACAGTTAGAGTCATGTTCAAACATAAACTGTTTTACAGTTTACTGTTGCCATAGCGATGGCCTAAAACACACCCCTCCTTGACAACAACAACAATTATAAATTCCCACCTAAACCCACTTTTCTACTGAACAAATGAACTTTATTGCCGTAGTCAGGGATTTGCTGGCACTTTACCAAAATTGTTACCATAATTTTCCTGTTTTGGACAAATATCTATACTGACATGTACAGCTCTGTGTATATGGATATTTATAGTAAATTATATTAAACGTGCTAAACTATACACTTTGACATATTTCCAAAACTTATTAACTTTAGTGAACATAGCCAAGGGGATACATGATACATGTACAGACATAGCTTCTTAATAAAACAATTGATACTAGCTTTGCCGCTATAAATTGAAATATTGCAAATCTAGTACGATTCTTTCAGAAGGAAAAAGCTGAATAGCAATATATTAACAAAAATTTTAAACTAAAAAGTTTCAACTTTAACAAATGTATGTACTTGGACTATTGTGGTATAAAGGATTTAAGATTGTCAAAATGAGTTTTTTTTTACTGTTTTTATTCTCATTATATCTACAATGTTTCTTTGCCTAGCCCCCCTCCCTGCCAACTAAACTTTGCAACGCCACCCTGTAAGTGAAGTAATGGATTGAAAAACATCAATCAATCAATCAATCTTTGAATTAAGGGGTGAGTCACATATTTCATTTCTGTGCATAGCTTATATTGACAGTAGGGCTGACTGGAGCAATCAAAAAGTCAAACTTTAGGCTCATATTTAATTCTGACATATACCACAGTCAAATTTTACGAAATATATATTATATTAGCCTCGGAAATTTTCGTGAAAATACCCAGAAAAGTTGCACAAGCTATCAAATATAGGGAAACTTTGGTTGAAACTGACGAAGCTGATTGTTCACCCCTTTTATCTTGTTACTGCAAAGCTGCAGGCATAATTGGTATGTTTTATTTCAACACCAATCATTTATTTTTTGATGAACTCCAGTTACATGTACATATGTCCTTCAAATTCAATATTTCTAAAAACAATTATGATATCACAAGGCTAGGGTTTTATTGCAGTCAAAAGGTTGCTTAAATGCCTCTAAAGACCTTCCCATTGGTCTGTGGAATTCCCAAGAAGAGCCACAGTGTGAACCCCAGAGTTGCCCACTGAATAACCATTCCAGTGTATGTTCAGACAAGTCACGGGGCTGAGCCCAAAGCCCTAGAATGCACAAAGTCACAGGGGTTTTGTGTAACCAAATATAGTATACAACAGCTTGAAAAAGCTTTTAGAAAGAATTTTAACTTACCATTACTTGGTTTTGTCAATAAAGTTCCATTTTGTAGAGGGTGTCGTTCTTGTAGAGGGTGACCGTTTGTAGATGGTTTCATCGGCATATTGGCGGACATCAAGCGTAACGACTGAGCCACTTCGCTTGTAGGAATACTGTACGGGTTGAGGGGGGCTCCATTTTGCCTGAAAACTGCGCTCTGAGGAAACATTTTTGCGAGGGCATAATTCCGAAGAGCCAATTCACTCGTGAGAGCATCATGAGCATCGCCATGGAAACCATACATACTCAAGAACTCATTCATTGTTCGCTCAGCGTAACTTTTTAAAACAGAGACATCCACCTCTCCGCCATTACGAGACAAGGCGTCTTTTGAAGCTGACTGGGCCTCATCTACGTTTGGCCGAGAGTCGTTTTCACAGGCGGATTCATAATTGTTGTCGTTGTTTGGTACTTTGTTTACTGACAAGTCTAAAACCCCATCATCTGTTACATCTTTCTCATAACTGACAGATACATCGTTAGAAAGTTTGTTAGTGGTTTTCCTTTCTGTTTGCCAATTATCATCCACATCTACGGTATTGTTGTTGTTGTTTTCAGTTTGCATTTCGTCTACCGTTGGGTCGATGGGAGGAAAATCCGTATCTTGATTATTAATCTTATATTCGGATAACTCATCTTTTTCCTCCGCAAATTGTTCCAAGTACTCACTAACTTGAGTTAAGTTTCGCGGAGCAGCTGATTTTCTGTTCTTTCGACGTCCAGAAGATTCTGAAAGATCCTTTCGTTTGAGGTTGAACATTTCCGGCGATCTTGATCGCGATGGACACAAACTTTCCCCGTCAAGATCTTCCTCTGGAACATTGTTATTTTCTGCATCCGGGATGGCTTTTGGTGACGATGCATAATTTTCCGTCCAGCCATTTGATCCATCCTCCTCCTGCGTTTTTTGAAGACGGTCACAGATAGCGTGGAGCTTTCCTAACTTGCCAATTGATAGAGACATTCTGATGAACCCTCACATAAAGCTACTTCTTTCAGCGTACTAACTTCGGGTTTTTCATATCTTCTCCATTCTTTTCTGAAACAAATAAAAAAAAAACAAATACTTTAACATTGACATTTCAAACGAATACTTAAAACTCACAATGAATTATTGAGTTAATATGTCTTACATGCTTACATGTCTTTCTTTGGATTGCTCACTCTACTTTATTATGTCAAGCTAGTCAGTGGAAACTCTAACAAGGACTGGCTATACCAACATATATCAAAACATGCATATCATACTGAGTTAAGAGCATGATTTTTTAAAATCTAATAGCAGAAATTCTAATAATTGCCCTGACCTATGACTTAGAATTTGAAAAAGAGAAACTCCTACTTGCAATACCAAAAAAAAAAATGCATCTGTTAAAATATCCATGGAATCAAGAACAATTATAAAAGAGAGAAGACCCATACAACTGGAAAGTCTACAAAACTGGTGGCAAACAAAGAAAAAAAAGTTACTATAAGAAATACATTTACTTTGTTACCAAGAAAAAAATTGACCTCCCAAAAAAATAAAAACACAGTGACACTCAACCGACACGTCTATCAAAATCTTATAAAGTCCCCTTTCAGTTAAACATCCTGCAACTGTGATGCCCATTGCATTGTAAGTGCAGACAAAATAACAAACCGTCTGTTTCCATGTGAACAATGGCCCATGGGAAGTATTTCAATGATTCAGACAATCGGGCGTTTGAAGACAGAACGAGAATTTACAAATTTCAAAATAGCTAGAGGAAAAACAAATTGCACGACAAGAACACAATAGAGTTTTGAGAACAAAGGTATAAAAAACACAACATGATATATATTTTTTTAAATCAAAGAAAAGATTTGAATATTTTAAATGATATGCTTTCTCAACAAACCCAGTTCTATCAAACAACAGGTTAAAACTGTTTTACAGATCTCATGTGAAATTTTTCTTAATAAGGATATGAAATAAAACAATTTTGAAGTGAAAGCAAAGAAATGAATTGAAATACATTGAAAAAAATTAAATATCAATTTTAAGGATAAAAATTAGTTTTGCACAGAAAGAAAAATTTTAATAACTTTGCATGATGCAACAATTCAGAAAAATAATTTCCCAGGACAATTTAGTTAGATTGGCATGTTGAGACCTATTAAAAATAAATAACCTATAAAAATAAGGGAGGGGGGGGGGGGATTATTTTAGAGTCTGGGAACATTTTAAAAATTAATTTAATTTTGTTAATGATTAGGGACTAAATTCACATATATACATTTAGTTGGTAGTTAGAGTGGACAATTCATGCTCAATATTTGTAATATTTTAGAAATCCATTAAAAGACAACCTGTTATATCAAGAAAGATAAATTTTTTTTTTTTTTTTTTTTTTTAGGAAGTTGGGGGAGGGGGGGGGGGGTGGAATAAGATTACAGAGGCCATTTGGTGATTCAGTTTGTAATGGCCTTTCTCTTGTTTTATATACAAATTATTAATAATACTCAAAATTAGTCTATAAATCTTTCAATGGATATGTCGCTGTACACTTTAGTCCATTAGTTTGTTTTCAATAAATAAAAGAATCTTGGGAAAAAAAAAGAAACATTCAATAACAAAAAACATAAGCTAATAAAGTACCATGGCATTAGTATAAGCTAGTACATGTTAATCTTACTATTAGCGTCTTAGCTTAAAATATTACATGTTTCAAGATAACACATGTATACAATGTCAATTTACAATCTTACAGAGAGGCAAGAAAAAAGTCATATATTCAGGAATAAAATAGTTGAGCATTATACACTACAGTTACTTTGATATAATAACTGTAAAATGTTTAAGCTCAGTAAATTCAATCTTTCAATCTTATAATATTTATGATCACTAAAACACGCGGGCACAGGGAAAATATTCTTGTCTAAAATAACTAATAATACATGTACACAACATCAATTCTACTGTTAGTCAAACTTAACAAATTCTATATCTTTATAATACTACTATACCTTGGTAAATACAGTATAAGTACTAGGCTTGGAACTGGTCAATATCAGGCCTATAGATCTGCAATGTAGGGGGGTAATCCAACAACACTTTCGCTTTTGTTCAATAGGCCCAGAAATCTACTTGAAACTCGTAATAGGAAAAAGAGCTTATTCCAAAAGGTCATAGAGTTTAAAATGAGTTCCCTAGGTAATGTAGAGTTACAGTGAAATAAACTAGTCCAGTTTGTCATTTTTCAGTTTTGACAACAAAATACTGAACATGTTGGTAACATGTCCGGATAAGTACTGTGAAAAGCATGGCTTGCTGGGTAACTAGGCAACCATAGAAAACAATTAGAATTGGCCTGGGACTGTCAGGGGTAGAGTAGCACTGAATAAGTTAAAAGGAGGTATAATAACCATGTGGTGTCAAGAGTCACAGGTACAGGTAGGCCTGTGGGGTTAGGGGTGGAGGTTGGGCAGAGAGGAGAGGAGGGGGGGGGGGGGGGGGGGGCAAAGTGAATAAATTGAAAGCAGGTATCTGAAAGCTGGGGTGTTACAGGTATGTAGTAAGGGTTGGGATGGGGTAGAATGACATTATTTTAAACAATATTTATTTCTTCTTAAAGAAATGGATTGGTGAACAGGCAGTTGCCTATGTTAACACCTTTCCATGGTATACAGACAGTTGCACATTTATGAATGGCATTAATCCAATAAGAGCTATTTAAAACAAGAGGTGTAAGGCCTGACCCATACAAGGATAATAGTAATATGACTAATTAATGTTTATCTCAAATTGGCTAGTTACCATAGAAACTGCAAATGCCTTATTTTGTTGTTGCTGTAGCGTAACTAAAGGGAGGGGGCATGGGGTACTTTTGGCTCAAGATGGGGAAGTTCATGCAAATCAGGATTTGTTCACACAGCTGAGGGGGGGGGGGGGGGGGGGGGGGGGGGGGTGCTTGTTAAAAACAAAAACATGATAACTGTTATGGGTGGGGAGTTCACTTTGAAGTTTAATAGCAGGTATTTTATTGGGTTCTCCCAGTGCCTATTGAATCAATTACACAACTGACCGGAGTAGTCACATTTCAGTGGTGAGTTGATGTCATTATAATAGCCATTGTTAATAACTAATACTGCTCCAAGTGAGAGTTCACAAACAATGGTGTTTTAACACCTTTAAACTGGCCCCTATTAAAGTTTGCTTGTTTGATGCATTACACCTATTCAGGTAGCAATAAGAATTGTATACACAACAATTCAAATGAACTTTTAACAAAATGTAACCAGGTTAGCTACATTTAGGATTTTTGACATTTCTGAAATTAAAATGATTAAAAAATTAAGGCTAATGAAAAAAAAAATGACAAGAATCAAAGATTAAAAATAAAATACAGCCCCGAACAAAGTTCTATTATACTTTATTGAATTTACTGGATTTAACACTCTTCTTCTGCTTGCTTAAAATATATATAAATTGAGGAAATGATACATGTGGACATTAGAATTACATGTATCATTGTATGTCACCAAAAATTTTAATTTACATTACGTTTCAAGGTTTGTTTAATAACAGTGAAGAATTACTTATGGATAAACTTTTTGGTTTATTGTGTGACAATGTTTCGATATCTTGTCATCCAATATACCAAGAAGTTGTTATCCATAAATAATCATTGTTTTTATTAAGTTGTTCAATTTCTAATTGCCATCTGAAAGTTTAAGATTTGTTAAATCCATCATGAAATCGATGTCTTAACAGTAAATAATTCCACACGATAGAAAACATAGAAAAGAATATTTTTTATGCTATTCACATTATAGGGAATTGAAGCAAAAAATCCCATTATCTCCTTGAGTATAAACAAAGAAACAAACCGTTTGTGGTAAAAGTGGGCTCAGTAAAAGTGGCTGGGCCTCATCCAGACAGTACAAATCACCTGACACATGTGGCTTTGTTGAAGTAAGTTCTTTACACCGAGACAAATTGAAATAATTATACGAGCTTTAATGTTATCATCCCACAAAAGGTTAATAGAATGTGGCAGTGTTTTAGGCTGCCAAATTTCTGAATTAAAACAAATAAAAGGGAGTTTAAACATGAATTGTGAGTAGCTATGCAGTGAGCCATTGAAAACACTCGCAATGTCCATGTTGACATTCTCTCCTTAACCTGTTTTCATTTCTTTCATCCAACTCATTCAATATCTCTAATATGAATGTAATTTTTTCCAACAATAATTTCAAGCTTTGAATGTGCTAAGCCTATATTTGCAATGTGATTTTTTTTTTCTTCCGTTAACAAAATCGTTCTACATGTACTTTATCACAGTGACATGCAGTTCACTGACAACCCAATTTGTCCATGCTTTCATGGAAATCCACATGTTTTAAGGCATAAACTTAAGAATTGAGTTATTTCAAAGTTAAATTAAGTATTTCAGTTGCCAAAAATTTTATATTTTCTGACTAATCTGCCTGCAATTTAGTTTGCTTTTGAGAGAATTGAGTTTTTATGGTCATTTTGAGTCTGATATTCCACCTCAAAACTTGACTTCCGGGACCCCCTACATATCAAATCAATTTGTTAAATAACTATAAAGTAAAACGTATCTCCCAAGTAATTGTTAAAATTTAAATAAATATATGTACAACTGCATGCCAATAAGAGTGTAACAAAAACTTATATTTGTATTTCTAATTTTTCGTTTGGTACGGTTACATTCCTAACACAGCACACATGGTTTCCTCAGGCAACCAAAATTGTTCATCATAAACATTTTGGGGATCAAATAATATACATGTATGTAAATGTTAAAAGTTACCACAAATGTCATTTATCCCTATGTGAATAATAGGGTTTGAATTTTTTTTTGGAGGTTCTTCTGCATGGTTATATACATTATGAACACTAAAACACACGGGCACAGGGAAAATCTTCTTGTCTAAAATAACCACGAAGACAAGTTTCTAATTGTGTTAAAAAGAGGTATATCATTTAGACCTTTATACCCCATCATAAATTGTTGTAATAAAGTAAACCTATGATATTTCATTAGGTGGTATTCTCTGAGCCAGTGTGATTCAAATCAGAAAATATATCCGAGTAAAACAAAATGTTGTTATGAGAAAGAATTAACTTGGCTATAAACCATTACCCAGTTAACAACATGTATAATCATTAAAATAAATAGCCTTAACTTGATATCTACCCAGATATATGCCAAATAGTCTAGCTAATTTTTCAGGCAAGATAAAGAGTCAAATATGACCTCGTCTGCTCATGGGGCGTATAATTTGATAACACAATAGGTATGCTGCCATCGTTGAGGGTAAAAAACGAAGGGTCGCTAAGTACAGCAAATTAATATCAGACCTCAAAATCTTGAAGAAGAAAAAAAAATGGCATAAAACTAGATTAAGTTTAAGAAAATTAACAAATCTGCATGTAAGGAATGTACAGAAATAAATGTTAAAATGTATATGAAATTTGAGGTAAAATACACGAAATTGAGGAGTGTTTATTTATGGAAAGATGGATTTATTGGTGCTTGATCCCTCACTTAAGATCGTGAAAAGAAACTGGCCTACAGAAAGACAATGTCTTTATTCCAGATACATGTAACTTAATGTTTGAGACCCGTCAAAAAAAAAAAATCTAAATTATTATCAATTATGAAATTTTTTTTAAAAATTATAAAATGAAATAAATTCAATTTTTTTTAAAAAACATATCCATAACAATCTCAAATACATGTATACATATAAGTGAAAAGGTTTTCAATCTAAATAACTGTAAACTGAGACTAACAAGTTCATTTCCTAAAATAAATAAATAACTTCTACTGCAGAATAATATACAATATCTTGAAATCATCTTATCAAAAATGAAAACAAAAGCAAAGAATTTTGCAATTTTAAAATATCAATAACTTGAAAAATTGTGTGAAAGGTATAATCTGCTACGGTTGAATTGTAAGTTTCGTGAAAAAAAAAAAAGAAATCAATGTCTACTTATGTAAGTTTACAAAGGCTTTACCAGATAGTGGGACAGCTGATGAGCTCTTGTAACCGTTAGCGATGGTGACCAGGTAATAGAATGAACAGCGAGATGATCAAATCCGCACGTGAGTGGCAGCCGTTTAATGTCCACTTTAGATAACGACTTACAGGTAGAAAATCATTGGTCTTCACACCCTGTCGCCCAATAGGGCTGTTTGTGGACACGCTTCACTGATTACAGGTATATATTTATTCATCAGTACCCATCATTATTCTGTATGCAATCAATAAGAACATTGCCTGGGGACAAATCTCTACAGATTCAATTATATCAGCATTAGTATGTAACTGTTCTAATAAGATTTTTAAAAATTTTAATGATAAGACTAATTTGCAACAAAAAAGACAAAAATTAAAATAATTTTCCTTTAAATTCACATCAAACACCTACATGTATATATTTCCTATACACATTTAGACAAAAGAGGGGAGCGTAGCTTGAGCTTACCTATTTTCAAAGGAAAACAAAGACAGTCACTTGATACCTGGTGACATTTCCCCCCCCCCCCCCTCTTTTTTTTATATATTGCTGGAAGGTTTGGGTTTTTTTTTTCTCAGAGCGGCATAGATACCCCCACCCCCTCCCTCCCAAATAATCAATTTCTAGGTTCTGAAAATTGGTGAATAAATTTTTATCTGACTGATGCGTGTGCCTATATTGAGACCTATGAGTAGGTGAAAAACTTAGGGGAAATATACATATTTAAAAAGTGAAAATAATAATAAATAAGCAAGCAATAAAATCAATTTTCATAAATAAAATTTCACAAATAATGCAACCTCTCTCTTTCAAAAAGATCTGGGGGTCGTTTCACGAAGCTGTTGCACAGTGCGATCAATCGCAGTTGCCATGACATCGTATCTCTTCAATATGATATCCATTGGCAACTAGGCTTCGTTTGCGATGCGACTGCTTTGTGAAACGAGCCCCTTGTCTGTATACCATGGAGTTAGAAGCATAAGAAGAAAACACAAAAAGTGTAATTATTAACTGTTCCCCAAATAAAAAAATAATACATTGTCAGATTTATTAAATTGATAAAACAAAATGCTATGTTTGCCTTTGAAAAGAGTACATGACTCTGAATTTTTCTTCTTTTCTGAATAATAATTAAAGTATTATCAGAGTGAATCAGTCTCTTATAATGACAACAGTTCAACTAATGTATGTGAATGCATATGAATAATATAAAATTGAAGATTGTGGTAGATGATAAGATATAATGAAGTGAAGTATGAAACGCAGGTAACTGGCACGTGGCTAGAGGTGACACCAACAGATAAAGATGCGGCCTCATATTACATGTAATCAGAAGTTTAAATAAGATCTTTGTAAAATATTCCATTAAGATTGATTGATTGGTTGATTTGTTGATTGATTGGTTGGTTGGTTGGCTGACTGATTGATTGAATTAAAGAAATTAAAGAAATCAATCAATCAATCAGGTTGCAGGTTTAGTGGGAGAGGAAACCAGACTATTGCCCGGAGAGAAACCCTGATGTTCGTCAGAACACTTCCACTTTAACACTTTTTAAAACTTTTATTTTAACTGAGTGGTGATATATTATGTGGCAATCAAGATACGATATGAAACCTTAGTTTTGTCATTTGATGGAAATTCTATTTATATGATGAGTATACATTTGCATGCAGACATAAAAATTTTTCAACTTAAATAAAATCGGTCATTAAAACTTAAAGTAATTTTTCTTCGGTGATCTTTTATCCAAATTTGGAAGAATTTTTTATTAACGATAAAAAATTAAGACATCACCACGTATGTGATAATTTAGTTTTTTATCATTAGTATGGAACCCACGTTTAAAAAGAGTTTCAAACATTTCTTACATCAAACTTTTTTATTTATACCTGGTATGTATACCACCTTTACAAGAGATGTACATGTATAGGAAGGAGGTATTTAGAATAGGCGAGGCAAGAGTAAAATAAAATAAGAAAAGAAGAACAAATAAGCAAATTAAATTTAAAAAAAACTGTAGATCTTAACAGAAAAAAACCCAATAAAAAACAGAAAAACAAAAATATGTAATAACACTGATAAAATATCAATAGAGATTGTATTGATCAGTATCAACTAATGGCTGTATTTGTTTCGCTTTTCAGTCGCCATGGTAACATGATTACTAGCTTTACCAATCAGTAACAGAAGGCTGGGATAATACCCCCTTTTATTTTAACATACTCTTTGACAAGAACTGATGCTGGAATTAGATGCTGTAAAGAAATACAGTGAAAGAATAAATCTGAAAGCTTTGGGGCACGACAACAGTTTATTAATTTATCAAAAGGAACAATAGAGAGGTGTAGACAGGGGATTAATTTGATTGGTTAATAATCCCCTGGTGAGTAATGCTCTTGTCTGATGCTGTTTAACATTGAGGCACTTGTTAGAATTGATTGACAAGCTGCGACTGATTGACACTGACCAACATCTGGTCAATTCCAGCATCCACAAGGAGTCAAAGGTTACAGATGAAGCTTCATTGATTTCTCATCAATAAATATTATTGCTAATAGGATATTTGAACTCAACAATTGATTTGATTGTTTGGTGTTTTACGCCGCGCTCAAGATTATTTCACTTATATGGCGACGTTGCCAGTATATTGTGGGAGGAAACCCACGACCCACCGCTGGTAACTGGCAACCATCCCACATGAACTCAACAAAGTTTCAATATTGTTTATGATCCTTATATTTGTTTAGTGCCAAATCACTATTATCAGAAGTCTATGAACAGGCATAGACTTCTGTTATTATTAATACTAGATTTTAATTTTCAAATCACATTAACTGATATAAATGACTCCAACCACTCTGATTGGTTTATTGAATTTTTTTAGTTGATTGTTTTCAATTTTGGCTTCCTTGTTTTGTCTAAAGGGTAAAAAGCAGAGTTCAATATTAAGGGAAAACATCAATTAATTTGTCAAGTACAAAAAAATTAAAATAAAATACAATAAAAACAACTCAAATTACCCCCATTTTTATGAGTAAACAGTTTTACTTTTGCAGGCTGTTCAATTCATTTTTAAATGTTAGTGGTATTCTTTTTTCATAAATTTACACCAATTAATACAACTAAGGCTTAGCTGGAGGGATATCTAATAAAAAAAAAATATTGAGTAAAACTTTTATTTTGTATTTTATAGTTTGAGGGGAAACACAATTTTTATTTTTAATATATGCATTTTTCCTTTAGTTTGAAAATGAAAATAACAGACACAACTGTTACGGTATAAATTAGAAATTCAATTTTAATCAAGTCTGTCAAAAAGGCTTAATGAGCTTCTTGGTAGTGGAAAACAGAATTATGTAGATAATTATATTTAATGTCTACGAAGAAAATCCTGGTAGCCTTATAAATAAAACAAACTGTTAGCTTGATAAAGTTGATTTTCCTTCTATCATTGTGCTTGATTAGACACTAATTACAATAATAATTAACCACGAAAACAGGATTTAAAAAAAGTACTTTGTTGACTATTTTCCATAAAGTCTACATTTCAGCTTTAAGTAATTGAACATCTTGTCACGCAATTAATGTCTTTAGAACTCAACTAATTAGAAATAAAATAAATTATCCGAATGGAAATGAATTTTTGCCCCAAATTATGTTAATTTCAAGTAAAAATTTTATCCGTTGATCTGGCACGTGGCCAAGAAGACAAAAAACTCTGATTCAAAAATTCAACAAGACTTTATAATTTAGTGATTTATGAAAATTAATGAATATCTTGATGAGTCAGCATGATAACAGAGCAGGTAAAGCTATCGCACACCTGTTCGTATAAAGTCAGAAAGAAAATACTAATATTAATTTGGTATTCTTAAACAATTTCTTTATCATAACAAAGTTCATTTACATCTTCAAAACATACATTTTCAAAATGAATGGTCCGTTATCTCTTTTAGTTTTGCAAAACAAAAGCGAGCGACAAATTTAACCAAATAATCATAAAATATTTACTATATTTCCGAAGTTCAAACTAGAAGTATTTTAATGATACTACATGTAGACATGATAATGTATGTAGGAGATGTGTTTCGAAGTTTTGCTGAATGTGTGTAAAGTTTTTAAATGATTGGGTGGACCATGGGTCAATTGCATAATGTAAGGTCTGAACTTATATAAAGAATCATGAAATACATATAAAAGTTTCTAAAAGTTTATGAACACTAAAACACAAAGGTACATGGAAAATCTTCTTGTATAAAATAACCATGGAGACAAGTTTCTAACTGTGTTAAAGTTGATTGATTGATCAACTGATTGATTATTTATCGTAATACGCCGTACTCACTTATATGGCGGCGTTGCCAGGTTTAGTGGGGGAAGAAACCAGGTTCATTGCCCGGAGGAAACCCCCAACCTTCGGACTCTAAATGTTTCAATTTTTATGAATTGTGTTAAGAATGGGTATATTCTTTAAACCTTTATACCCTTAAAGTGCTTGAAATAAACATTGAGCAACACCAACATAGTTATAGAAAAATTATGTGATATAACAGAATATATTTATGATCGCTAAAACACACAGGCACAGGGAAAATCTTCTTGTCTAAAATAACCATGATATAAGTTGAATAAACTCACTGTGATTACATGTACCTGGAGGAAACCCCTGACCTTCGGACTCTAAATGTTTCAATTTTTATAAATTGTGTTAAGAGGGGGTATATTCTTTAAACCTTTATACCCTAAAAGTGCTTGAAATAAACATTAAGCAACACCAACATAGTTATAGAAAAATTATCTGATATAACATAATATAAGTTGATTAAACTCACTGTGATTACTTCATCAGATTAAAGCAAAGAGCTGGCGAGGGGAACTTAAAAAGCTAGCAAGCTTTTAAGTTAATTGGTCGTTAAAGAAGGTGCAATCAGTAAAAATAAGGAATATAACCAAACATTGCGGAGGAGAAATGTGAATGGGGAAAATGTTTGATAGTTGACAGCATGTCATTGAAAGGAATTTTAGAGTTTACACTGAGGCCGATAAGGGAACGGAAGTCATTCAATAGATTCCTCTCATTTCAATCAACTTGTCACAATAAACCGCACAGAGTACACATTTTTCCAACATATTTGCCGCATTTTATTTAATTTTTAATTACAAATCTGTTTCTTTAATCTCTAAACACATTGATTCACAGTGCAATGCTTGCCCTCCCCCTCTCATCCCCTCCTACTCTCTAAACCTCAAGTTTTTTCAATTAACAGTTAAAGTCAGAAATTGTTGAATAAATTAAATCTTTTATCAAGATCATAATGACCTCGGTGTCTCAACACTTCTGTTCCCTAAATCCTTTTGTGTTTTTTAACTTCATGTAAAAAAAAATTTCCTTAAATCCCCTCTCCCCCAAGAGCCAATACTTGCTTCCTATATTTCAGCCCTCATTCATTCAAATAACAATTTTGGCAAATCTTTACCAAATTTGCCTTAAAAAAGAAGCAGCCACTTTGCGCTGTCACTTTTGGGTGTTTAGGAACTTTTGTAAATTTGTCTGGCAAACAAAACAGCCGTTTGAAACCTGTGGAATGTTTGACAGATCAATTATTAGAGATGGGTGCCAGATTTTCTATCGAACACATCATTTCCAAGGAGTCAGAAAGTTGCTCCACCACACATCGAATCATCTTTGTTGATTGATTGATTGTTTGGTGTTTTACGCCGCACTCAAGATTATTTCACTTCGAATCTTTGTAAAAATCTAATTATCAAATCATGAAATTGAAACAAAAGGTACTAGATATTAAGTCAATTTAATTTCAGATTTTGTAGAAAAATTAAATATCAGTACATTCCAAACCCTATACATTGTATATCTTATTGTTTAAAACACAAAGCCCTAAATAATACCTTCTTGACTAAAGTAACTTTGGAGAAGAGTTCCAAAGAATTTTTTTTAAATATTTTTGTGCAAAAATATAAGCAAATAATTATTATAAATTATCATTTTTAAATTAGACTCATTGCTTAGAGGGAGTCACCGACCTTTCCAATTTGTAGGGAGAGAAATTTCAACCTCAACCCATCAATGGATTGATTGATTGATATTTCATGCCCTACTCAAGATTATTTCACTTATATGGCAGCGTTGCTAGGTTAAGTGGGGGATGAAATCGGGCTCATTGCCCGGAGGAAACCCCCACTAAAAAATTGTTTCCATCGATGGAAGTGTATAAGTGTCTGTCACAGGGCCCTTTTTTAGTTCTGGGAGACTGTTTAATTTACATACTGGTCTCTGCATGTATATTTATGAAAACTAAAACACACAGGCACAGGGAAAATCTTCTTGTCTAAAATAACCATGGAGACAAGTTTTAATCATGTTAAAAAGGGGTATATCATTTAGACCTGTATACCCAATCCAAAGTTGTAATAAACTAAAACCCATGATATTTCAGTAGGTTGATGGCAGACAGGTCTGTCCAATGTGAGCTGATCTTTAGTTTTCCTCTGAAAGGGTAATGACATGTATGAAGGAAAGGGACTTATTATAACAACTTATAATTGGGTATAAACATCTAAATGATATGCCCTTCTTTAACACAATAAGAAACTTGTCTCTGTGGTCATTTTAGAATTTCCACTGACTAGCTTGTGTTGTTTTAAATCCTGTTAAATCTTGTTTTAAATCCTTTTTCTACTGCCTATATATACCGTTATTTTCATTGTATCACTACTCCTGATGATGGTTTGAGGTTAATATGTCTTACATGTCTTTCTTCGGACTGCTCACTCTACTTTATTGATCATTTTAGACCAGAAGATTTTCCCTGTCCCCGTGTGTTATAGTGTGAAAAAATATGAAGGAAAGAAACAGTTTTTGGTCTATGGTTCAGATCTTAATTAGAAGGTAATTGGTTACAAAAATTTGTTATAGGGACAAATTGTAGAGTGATATGGGAGTGCTTTAAGTTGTTTATTATCAAATGTAATATTGTTTTTGCTTTGATAAAAAAATTTGCGGCATACATACCTAGCCAAATTAATGCTTTATAAGCTATCAACAAACAAATATGAACAGTTTCAAACTTTTGGTACATTGTTAAATATACTTGCATAGTTCTATAATAACAATAAAACATTTATGGATAAACAAAATCATAGAATGTACCAGTTTTGTAGGGTTATTCTGACATGTTTTAACAATGACTGGTCTTACTGATTGTGAAGTTTGTCTACGTACAGTCCTACTGAGCAAGCAATTTGCAGCTGATCAAAAAAAAATCTTTCCATCCTTTGCCTATCTCAACATAAATACATTGTATAGTTGAGTGATTGTGAATGCTATATGTACCCGACTTAAAACCTTACCCTAGGTTTAAAAACTTATGTGATAACAGAGGGAAACTTTGAAAGTTAAAATTTTTAAATTGGTCTCGTAGGCAGAAAAAAAAATTTGCCCGAAAGACCATACATGCAGTAGATTGATTGATTGATGTTTAACGCCACACTCAAGATTATTTCACTTATATGGCACCATTATTAAAGGGGCATGAGCTGCCAAAATGTTGATATTTTGGCGTTAACACAGAATGTTGAAATTATTGGCTATTTTACTCAAGACGTATAATTCAGAAGCTTTTTAGTGCTTATAGTCTCGAAAATGTACGATAAAGTATTGTTTTGATCTAACTTTGGCTTAGAATGAATGAATGGTCGTCCCGGTTATTTAAATTTTGTTTACATTTCGAACACGTTTTCGGTTTGTACAGGCCACATACTGTATGGATTTTCTTCATTCCAACGCCAATCATTTAGTTTTTCGATGGCCTTCAAAGCCTCTTACTGTCGCGACGATCAGAAATTATGAAAAAAGTGTGAATTTCGGCAGCTCATGCCCCTTTAAGTTTAGTGGGGGGATGAAACTAGACTCCTTGCAGAGAGGAAACCCCTCGACCTATAGGCAATACATGGCAACTCTTGCACATACGCTGATTTAGTGATGTTCCAGTAGGCACCTGCGCTATGAGGCTTTTTTTTTTATTTTACTGGAAACTGAATTATAACGATAATTCTTGAACTGATTCCACTTAAACCTGCCTGCAATGTAAAATATGTTATAATATGGTTGGCTATATTCTATATCAACCAATCAGTGCGGCAAACGTTTTCACGCTACAAAATCATAAAAAACACTCTTGCAGGGCAAATGTGCAAGTGGGGCAAATGCCCATGTAGACTACACTAAAAACAGTATTTGCAGATTTAAACCTATATACATGTAAAGGTCTAAATGATATACCTCTTTTTAACACAATTAGAAACTTGTCTCCATGGGATTTTAGACAAGAAGATTTTCCCTGTGCCTGTGTGTTTCAGTGTTCATAAATATATCTGTATTTAACATTTTGAAAACTTATGGAATTTACTGTAATAGCAAAATTCCTTAACAGTTTATCAGAAACTTGCATTAAAATTTAAACTGGCAAACACATCTTGTTGATCAAATAGAATTCAATTACTTTTCACTCACACGTGTAACGTCAAATCAACAAATTTGTTCTCAGCAGTAAAAACGGTGATTTTTTCCAGTAGAATTGTTAATGACAAATAAAGGCAAACATTCGCTTGGGCCATTTGTTGTTTTTTTGGCCAAAACAAGTGTTAGAATGACACACGTAGCAAACAACCTCTTCATTAAAGGAGAAAGAAACAAAAAAGTCTTTTTTTACAGGAATTTAAAACAAAGCCTTTCTAGAATCTACATGGATTAAAAAAAGATCCTTTTCAAGAAAATTTAATATATTTAATACATTTTGGCTTTGCCACCCAAATTAAATGTACTTAAATTTTAACATTAACATTTTCCACTTATTGTATATATTTATGATCACTAAAACACACAGGACCAGGGAAAATCTTCTTGTCTAAAATAACCACGTATTGTATACATTGATTATATATACATCTAAAATGTGTATAAGATCATTTCTCTGTATGAGCATTAGCTTGAAATATAGCTGTTATATTGCATTGGTGGAGCTAAAAGCTAGTTAAAAGAAATGAATGCCTTTAGGTTGCAATGTACCTATAAATCATTTATTAAATGTCTGTAAATTTAAAAAAAAAAAAGGTAAATGATGTAAATTTATGTTATTATTAAAACTCCGTTCAAATGGCAAAAATTCTAAATCCGGATTATATAGAGATTATAACAATATATAGAGCAATCCCATTCCTGCATAATAATACATGCAGGGGATTTTTTATATAAAAAAAAAGCCAGGTCTCCGGTAATTTATAAAAAGTTCTCACCTGTGATTCTAACGAGCATCCAGGTGAGAATTTAACCAACTTGTTCAGGTCTGTAAATGGAGCAGTATAAAGGAGAGAAAGTGTGGAGTTAAAGAACTCAGTCTGTACCCCAGTGTCAACTAGACCAGTGACTGGCAGGCTGGCTTTTGACTTTGTCCCGCTACAACTTAACATAGCTAATAGCCAATACTTGTACCTGTTGTTAATTGCATAGCCTTCACTTGCTTCAGTAACTATGGCAACCAGGTTTAGATCCGGACGTCCCATATATGTATATGAATTCTGATGGAAGGGCAACAAAAAACAGGACGAGCCTATACAGAGTTGCTTTTTAACCCATAGTTGGCCCCTTTAGAAGCGTTGTAAATGATTTCTTTTATTTCTATTTAAATTGCTGTGGGTTTACTGATGCGGTTGCCTGGGTAACAGCACAACTCGGGGGAATATCTAAAAAACCTTGGCAAAAGCGATGGATTTTCAAAAAGCTAACAGTAAGACATTTTATCAATTCTCTTGTTGTTTTCGACAAGTCGAGGGCCTTTTCACAGGGAGGCCATTACAAAATAAACAAAGTGATTGCCCTGAACCAATAGAAACAAGGTTTACAGCTACCCCAGTCAATTGTAACATAAAACAACATGTCATCATGCCTTTCTTCACGCACAGTCCATCCGCTAAGGAAATCAATGAGCGTAATAATAGCCTATTGTCACAGTCTACTTTGAACTTTATTCTCCACGACTCCTCGAGATGGGGGCCGCAAGGCTAACATGGCACGGGCATAACTCAACTTCCGATCAACCACTAGGATCCTATCATTTAAAGATCAATGAGCCGTGCTGTAGACTGTTTATTCATACCCTTATCAGATCAATCATATAATTGTTTATTCAGGGTTTAATCTTCGGTTTTATTTCAATAATTACAACTCTCTTCCTCGATGCTAGAAAAGCTTTTCTGTCAAGTAGATGCACAAATTTCAATTCTTCTCAAAACTCAAAAAGTTTATCATCCAATTGTCCTAAAAGCAATTGTTTGAAGTTATTAAAAATTATTTTAAATTTAATTAAATCAAATTTCATAACATAAATTTGGATGTTTCTTGAAGATCAAATTCTCACAGAAACCATAAAAATAAAACCTTATCATAACAAGAGTTGGGTGATTACAGTACCAGTATATGAACTATTCTAACCAGCCAGTCAACTATTTTGTCAAATTCCCACAATTTCCAACATAGACAGCTCCCAGGGACGCAATAATAGAATAATAGGGCGGAAAATTAGGCTATAATGCTGTGAAAAGTGTAAATCTCCTACAATTACAGTAAGGTCTGTATTCTAACATTTCCGCTCCAGGAGAGTTCTATACAATCTCACAAATCCCACCATTAAATATACATTTTAACCAATAAACTCTAAAGGCCATGGGAAATCGGCATAGAAAAAATGAAATAAGTCAGAAAGTACCGTAACTCGATGAAGGATAAAGGCTATTACAATTATAAGTTCAGTCGAGTTAAACACAACTAAAAGCATTTTTTCCATTACTGGGAGAACAACTTTTTTGTCCATCGTCCCCTTTAGGCAGGAGGGACACGTTGGTCAACTTTTGCCTGGCTGTAAGATTTTAATTAGGCAGGTATAACAAGAGGCACCATTAGCCTGAAATAATCAGGAATAGGAAACGATGTTAATTCAATGGCAAAATTTATCAGAAATTCATGGTCGATTGAGTCCTCAAGGATAAGTTTACGAAAAAAATTAAGAAAAACAAACAAAACAGCTCTAAAAACAAAAAAGATACGTAGCAATTTAAACAAGTTTTTACAAGCCAAACCACAAATCGAAAAAAAAAAAACGAAACACTTTTACCTTGAGCCAATTTATCATTGTGAGGAGAAATTAAATAGCCGGTTTTCAGTTAGCCATCTGTCAAATTGGTCTAGAAAGGCGACTGGTGGTAAAACTATCAAATATCAAGTCCTGAGTTTAAATAAATTAGATCTTTCTCTGAAATTGATATGGAGGCAAGACTGGGGAGAAAAGTGTCTAAAACAGGTCGCACAATTTTCCCTCTCGGGATAAAGTAACTCCCATGAGCTGTTAAGACAATGGTTAACTTTATTGGAGCAACAGGTTATATCAAGTTTCTCAAATTCCACCATTCTACATAAAATGAAATTTTAGACCATGTAACTGGGGTTAAGGTTGGGAAATTTGATCCAACTTAAAAACAAGTTGAGACAAACACATTTTAAACTGTACTTAATACACTAAAATATTGTATGACAAACAACCCGTCTCACACACGTCCAAAATTTGTGAGGAAAAAGTGTCAATTTTAAGTGCATAAATTGAAAAAAGAAGAAGAGGAATTTGCCCAAACTTTGCCATTAAAATAAACAACAGGACAACTCAGACTCAAAAAGCATGTAGAAAAACTTTAACACCAAAGTTCTTTTTTTTTTAAGTGGATATTTTTTATCCTATCTGTACTTTAAGAGTATCTTCTATACATGTATCTTTACACAGACTGATCAGATACCAGGCCCAGACGTTAATTTGGTTTTATACAACACTCAGGATAATTAATTTAAATTACATTTAAAGGCCCACTTGCCGCCGTAGCTTGTTTAAATTTGCTAAGAAAACCAATTTACATGAGCTTATTACGACTAATACCACTAAACTTAAATATAGGACACATAAAACATGTCTAGTTAGCTTTAGAATGTAGAAATGGGGTGAAAAACAAACGAAGAATCGTAGCCTGATTACAACAACAACGATCAGTGTCAGTCAACTTTCGTGTTGGATTACCCTCATTTCAGGCCTTGTTATCTGTGGGTTACACTCAAACAATTACCAGCAGGCTTTTCCAGTCGCTGTTAACCGATCGTCAGCCTGTATTTCTCAGATAAATAGGCCTACGTAAAATTACACTGTGCCGTTAGTTCACTCACTCGACTGAAACATAAAATCGCCAATAGGGGGCAGTGTGGTTTGTTTACGTTCCGGGTACGTAACAATTCAAATTTTCAAATTCAAATTAAAAATACAAAGTGACGTCCAAACTTTTAAATTTTGGTAAAAATAGAAAGTTCCTAACTTATATTGTCTGGGAAAAATACAGAAAACGGTCTTTCTTTTTTAATGTAAACAATATTCCTGATTTCCGCGGCAAGTGTGCCTTTAAAAAATTGAGGTAGAATTCTGCTCTACTTCCTTTATGGCTGATTTGGTACTTGCAGAACCTTTGGAGTTTTCAAGGACACTGTATTGGTGAAATAATCTGGAGTGTGGCATATAATACCAACCAAATTAGTAATCTACATGTATTTCTCGATGAAACGAAAAACGTCGGGGAATGTATGACTTGCCGCTTACAAAGACGAGTGCAAGCAGATAATTTTGGTCTGATACAGATTGGTCATCGTTTTGAACTAGAGCTCTTCACGATTTTCGAAAAACAAAAATTTGTATTTTTAGCAGAAATATATCAGGTAGAAATGCCGAGCCTGAATAACAGTTGGACAAGATCAAAAATTAATTCTACCTGATCGGGGCGTCTTAACAGGGGTGGGCACACTAGGCAAATCTTAGCAAGCGTTTTGACGCAGGATAATTCGCTTAGGCTCTTACACTTTAAATTTGTTTAGAATGTCTTGTTCCAGCCATTGAACTAAGGCTTGCTTTGAGGTTTTTGAGGATGTTTTTTATTGCTTCCCATTAACTTGCCTAGTGTCGCCATTCCCAGTAAATTTTGGTACAGCAAACCCAAACTTTGTATTAAAGAGCCAAAAATGATGGGCTGGAGACAATTTTTTAAAGAAAAGTATTCTGGGTTATGTGCCTTCATTTTGTCACTGACCATTATCCTTCCAGAAATCATAATCCAAAGGGCCTACATATCATTTTTAAATGATCCATAAAATTTGTGATATAATCAAGTCTTTAAGAGTGAGGTGGGTCTATATTGTGCCAATAGTAGTATCTGTTTTGGCTTTTCATTTTTCAAAAGTTTTGAAGACTTTTGAATTTAATAAATCTTTTGCAATATTTTCCTTAGATTTGAATTGAACTTCTTCATTTAATGTTCATCTGTTAAAATTAATTTACCGTAAAGTTGTTTTTCGTTTGTTTAAATCTATTTACGAACACTAAAACACCTAGGGCAGAGGGAAAATCTTATTGTCTAAAATAACCATGGAGACAAGTTTCTAATTGTGTTAAAAAGAGGTAAATCATTTAGACATTTATACCCAATCATAAATTGTTATAAATAATAATATTAATATATATGTATAGTGATGTGGACCGAGAGAATAGAAATTTACTACATACCTTTAAAAAGTCTGTGTATGAATAGATATAAACTTAAACTTTCCAACCAATCTGAATTTGTTTTAAAATGGGTCAATTCTAGCCTAAATTCCGCCCTAGCGTAGTTAAATTTTGTGGTCACTATAGAAACTTTAATAATATCAGCCTTTCAGTGTTATAAATTATAGGACTGTTAAATATCATAGAGTTCAAATCTCAACAAGGCAAAGTTAAGTGGGTCACCAAAGTTAACAGAAATGTACAAAATAAAAATCATTTCTTAATAAGTAAAGACTTCTTATCTCAGCTTTTTTTCTGTGTAAATTAAACTATACATTCATTCTGACAATGAAGAAAAAGAGGTTAACTTTGTCTGTTATTTGAACTGTCAATGATTTTCTTAATTGTTTTGGGTTTGTTGGTTTTTGGGTGCAAAATGAAAGCACTATAGGTATTAAAAAAGTGCTAATTTTGAAAGCACACCTGAGATCATAAGCTTTCTGACAAAATAGTGTCTAAACCAACTTAATATGATTAGCCAAATCAGTGAAATTCAACATGGTACGCATGGACTAATAAACTCTAAAAAAATAACTGATTGATGTAAAATCGAACTCAAATATGAACATCTACCTAATAATTAGAAACAGTTATATTTCTGTTTATGAACACAATAAGTCTGTAGTTTAAAATCTCCTATTTATAAATTATACAAAATACTTTTTTGTGTCGCTTGCTTGTTAAGAGCTTGTACACATGCGTTTGGCTTGTTTTTGTGTGGTAAATCTAAAAAAAAAAAACAATATGACAGCTAACCTCATGGTTTTTTAAAAAAGCACAACATTTATAATTTTGTTATATCATAGCATTTGTCACACAAACTAAGGGGATGCTCCAATGTCCATTTACAGATATTGATTGATCGATTGTTTGGTGTTTTACGCCGCGCTCAAGATTATTTCACTTATATGGTGCGTTGCCAGTTTTATTGTGGTAGGAAACTGGGCTCTATGCTGGGTTTTTTGGTTAAAAAAATTAGTTTTCCAATTAACTACAAATTCCTATTTCTCTTGATCGTGGCAATTTTATTGAGAGTACATGTATCTTGACTTTGGCTGCTCATGCCACTTGTATGTAAGCAGCGCTCAGTATTTTAGCACATTGGCTGTGACAATTTGTGTTCAAGTATAGAAAGCCTGAACTGTGGGTATTTTGGTTAAAAAAATTACTTTTTCCATAAACTACAAATTTCTATTTCTCTTGATCTTGGCAGTTTTATAGAGAGTATTCTAGCTTTGGCTGCTCATGCCACCTGTATGTAAACAGCTCTCAGTATTTGAGCACCTTGGCAGTGACAATTTGTGTTCAAGTATAAAAATCCTGAACAACAATGTCTGTTTAAGAAGCCTTCAAAACGAGTCTTTATATAACCTAAAAAATGGCCCTTTTCAAGTAAGTAGTTAATATACAAGAACATACTCCAGCTATATAAATTATGTTTTCTGACAGGAAATTTGGAGATAAAACATGTCTGTATAAAATGTATTAATATTGCCAACGGTCACATAGAATAACCTTCAAAGTTTTACCAGGACCTGACAAATTATGGGCACCTTCGATATTGTAATCTATTTAGGCTCGGTTTAAATTGAAAAACAGGAATACGAATAGAGAATCTGGCAGGCTGCCTAGAAGTAAATTAGCCAGGAGTGTAAAGAACGTTTTCACAGCATTTTCAAACAAGGTAGCTAGCTAAGGCAGTTAACAAAGCTATGTTGATTTAATTCAAGCAAAATTTGGAAGCAAGTATTGGCATGTTTAAGAAATAAGTGAACATTTCTAGAGAGGGATTTAGATAAAAAAGAAACCTCTTAGTTTAAAGGAGTATCAATGTGATAATTTCTCGTTAAATGTATCAACCAATGGATATGGGTTTACCATAGGGCAATAGACAGTTTGACTAATGATGTCATCAACCTCAAGTGCATTGTGCTATGTGTATTGGTAGGGGTTTGGCATGGCAGACAGACCATTCAAAGAAAAGTAAAGCTATAAAGTTATATATTTATGATCACTAAAACACACGGGCACAGGGAATATCTTCTTGTCTAAAATAACCACGGAGACAAGTTTCTAAAATTTGTGTTAAAAAGAGGTATATCATTTAGACCTTTATACCCCATCATAAATTGTTGTAATAAAGTAAACCTATACAAGGGTTTGTAAGAAGGCAATCACTTCAAAATAGATTTCCCCCTGTTTCTGTGACATCATTAGGCTTCAGGTTTATCAGCCTAAAACACTCATAGCGATGGGATGGTTCGAACTTCATCCAGTCCAAAGTAAAAATTGAACTATGTTGAAATGTTGCTTGGCACTCATTGGGACGATCTGTTTCCACTGGGAAAAGAGCCCGGTTACCTCCCTCACTAAAGCTGCCATAAATATGACGAACATAAGTAATGTATCGATCAATCAATGCTAACCTAATAAATCTGGCAACGGTACCATACCAAATCACGGAAATCATCCAAACAATCAAGAAATCTTTAGAAAGTTAAATTAACCTGAACAAATTAAGCTCTATCAAAAGATTTCGCCCATTGGTACATGTAGTTTGGACCCTGGTGCAAAAGAACATTTGGTTGATTGGTTTATGTTTTGCAGTACAAGACTGTATTGTATGGCTTCCCTGATAACTTGAGTTGGTGATGAAACCAAGCTCTGTGCCAGATGGAAACCCACAAGCTTTAGTTAAAACTTTGCAATAGATACAGTTCTAATAATATTTTGATTTATACACATCGATTCGGCACAATGGGGTGCAGTTATGTCCTATTTGACATGTTAACTAATGAATGTTACACGTTAATTAAAATTAGGCCAGGGTTTGGTTTTACATGTACTTAGGAAGCACACAATTGTTTAAAAAGTATGATGTGATGTCATTAAGCGACTGATTTTTATAAATCAACCAATAAGAACTTTGCAGAGCAGCATTTAATGAGGGTAAATACAACATGCATCAAAATAATATTTTGATTTATACACATCGATTCGGCACAATGGGGTGCAGTTATGTCCTATTTGACATGTTAACTAATGAATGTTACACGTTAATTAAAATTAGGCCAGGGTTTGGTTTTACATGTACTTAGGAAGCACACAATTGTTTAAAAAGTATGATGTGATGTCATTAAGCGACTGATTTTTATAAATCAACCAATAAGAACTTTGCAGAGCAGCATTTAATGAGGGTAAATACAACATGCATAAGTGTAAATGTGATAAATTTAGGGCCTAAAATGCTAAAAATTGTACATGAAGTGTATGTTGACTCGTAGTCTTGGACTGTCATAGTGCTTGCAGTTTAAAGTGACATGAGCTGCCAAAATGTTGATATTTTGACGTTAAAGCAGAATGTTGAAATTATTGGCTATTTTTCTCAAGACGTATAATTCATAAGCTTTTTAGTGCTTTTAGTCTCGAAAATGTACGATAAAGTATTGTTTTGAACTAACTTTGGCTTAGAATGAATGAATGGTCGTCCCGGTTGTTTAAATTTTGTATACTTTTCGAACACGTTTTCGGTTCGTACAGGCCACATACTGTATGGATTTTCCTCATTCCAACGCTAATCATTTAGTTTTCCGATGGCCTTCAAAGCCTCTTACTGCCGTGACGATCAGAAATTATGAAAAAAGTGTGAATTTTGGCAGCTCATGCCACTTTAAGCGACTGGGTTTTATAAATCAACCAATAAGAACTTTGCCGACCAGCATTTATTGAGGATAAATACAGCATGCCTTCATGTAAATGTGATAAATTTTGGGCCTAAATTCCTAAAAATTGTAGATAAAGTGTATGTTGACTCATAGTCTTGGACTGTCATCGTGCTTGCAGTTTGAGAAGAATTTTTGTTTTTCGAGTAGGCATTGTGAGTCAATAATAATACGCTTCGAGACTCTTGTATTAGGTTTAAACAATGGCTTTCTCAAGAATTAGTCGTGCTGTGAGTGTTTAACCTGCCAATAAATACGTGTGACCAGTCTATATGTTTAGGGCAGCGTGGAATGGGTTTCTATTGGAAACGAGAAATTAATCAACGGCTGGCAACTCGGGCAAAGAGGGCTTTTGGGTCAAACATGAATTGTGTATAAACATAATACAAGTAAATCTGCCAAGCATGTAAGAAAAAAAAAAGAAGAAAAAAATAGCCATTACTTTTAAACTCAAAAGATACAAAAAAATTTATTGAGAGAGTTGAGAGAATGGACCCTATTTGATTAACTGGAGTTCATTCTGGGATCTCTGCCAAAGTTATTGAGTCTGTAGGTATGTAAGAATGGACAAAGTACGTTTGTCAACAAAACCTGTTGTCATAGCAACAAACTGTTATGTATGAAAGGGGAGTGTTTTGGTTTGCTGGCCGGCCAAGACAAATCATCAAGTTACCATGCAAACAAAAGACCTTTGTTTAACAAGTTCATGAAGGAACATGTCCCAGAGAATTAACAGAGATGTTACCATGGCAACTATAGTAAACTCAGTAATTAAACCAGGCATAACCTAATCAATACAGCATGACAAATAAAAGTTTAAAAGGCAATTTACAATAGGTATGGAGAAAGGATATTAAGTTGGAGAGAGACTTACAGCTTGGAGGTGTTGTTTAGTTGAAGGGCTAGTTTATTAGCAATGCCAGTATTAGCATTAAGTGAAAAGCTTTCTGCTGGTAACAAAACCAGAAAGTGTGCGGATACTTCAGATCATTGGTTGATTGATTGGCTGATAGCATTATGGATTCTGGTAGCCATAACAGGACATCTGTATAACAAAAACGTGAATTCTCAAAACTGTAACATTGCATCTGACCGACCACAGACCTGTTACACAAGTGCATTTCAGCATGAATACCATACCATGCAATTTGTGAAACAGGCCATAAGACTAAATAAACCATGAGAATATGCAGGTCTTGAATCTACACTGTAGCATAATTTTGGATATCATCTTTTGGGGCAATCTGGCCTTTGTTATATCTAAGAGCAAGGGAAAGGGCAGAAAGGCAATGGGGTGGTGGGAAGTACATGTAATGTAGACCAACGCCAATCTTTGGTGTATCTGGGAAATTTTAAGCATGAATATAGGAATGCACTTCCCATGATATTTTACGGATATTCCTATAACGATCAGAAATTATGAAAAAAGTTCGAATTTTGGCAGCTCATGCCACTTTAAACGGTAATGAGTTTGAATTCAATGGGGAGATCTTTCAGCAAATTATAGGATATGCTATGGGAAAACGTTTTAGTCCTGACTTTGTCTCTATTTTTGTGACATACTTTGCAAATGTCACAAACAACCCGTATCTGGTTGGACAATTTTTTCATATGGCAGCATGCGTTGGAAGACCTTCATACTTTCAATGACACTCTTGATTCCTATGACCCCAGCATTAAACCTTCCAGTACTTCAAAGAAATGCCTCAAGACGCGATGCAAACTTGATGAATACATGCTAAATCACAGAACTTTTTGAGGAGAAAAACATCCTGCCACAAATATCGAATGGCAGAGAATCTTAATTGTGACTCCTTTCGTATAACTTAACAAGTTCAAAAAATGTTGCAAAAAATATGTAGGAGAAACTCAGAATTCTCTACGACAAAGAGCCATTTATCTGGAATCAGACATAAATGATGTTCCCGTGGCATTCGGTTAAGGACCATTTCGAAATCTTGCCCATTAAAAAATTCACTTTTCTCATTAACATTGCAGATACTGTACGTTTGGAAAGGGTTTAGATTCAAACGTTACAAACTGTTTATTCTTTGAGTCTGAACTTGGACCGGGGAAGACGTTGTGAAAAAACTATTATACCATTTGTGTTTCAGTATATTAAGGTCGACATTGATATGGCCAAGATTATAGTAGAAGTATACAAACAGTTAACTACTTCAAATTAAAATGACCAGCCAATGGTTATAAAAAGAACAAATGTTTGAATGATTTGCTAATCAGGACTAAACTCCCTTGCTTGTCTTCTACTAAGGCATTATACACCAAGATTTTCCCATAACTTTTCCCATGATCATATTGGGTTCAATCTCAGTTTAGCGATATTGTTGCCATAGCTAAAGCTGTACAAACATTGTCAATATATTACAAAGTGTTTATGACATACTACTGACTAATGCCAAACTCCTGTCTGTCGTCAACCTTTTAATGGGTTTATTAGAACACCTAATGATTGGGTATAAAGGTCTAAAAGATATACCACTTTGTAAAACAATTAAAAACTTGTCTCCATGGTTAACTTAGACAAGAAGATTGTCTCTGTGCCTGTGTGTTTCAGCGTTCATAAATATAATTTGGACATGGAGTTCAAATATTTCCAACTAGGGTTCCCTTTGAGCAAAGAAAAAACCACATCCACCCACCACGACTAAACCTGGCAACAGAATTATATACATGAAATAATCTTTAGCTCACCAAACGTTACAGTTCAGTTTAAATATTTATTCTGATTAAATATTGTGTTCAAACATTAAGTACTACAATGTATTTGAATGTAATGTTTTATGATGTACGTAAATTTAAGTTAATAGAAATCAAAACAATTTGAAATACGAACAATTAATATCCCATTCTATTGATTGATTGGTTATTTTATGCAGTATTCAAGATTATTTCACTTACATGGCTACATTGCCAGGTTTATTGGATGAGGAAACCAGGCTCATTGGCCGGAGGAAATCCTCACCCTCCGGCGAGTACCTGGCAACTCTTCCACATATTTTATTTCTGGATTAACATAGTAAGAAATTCTATGAGTAAATAGAATTTCATCTATTAATCATATCATACACAAACTTTCTAATCATGACCAATAATTTATCATTTTTGTTAGCATAGATAAATATGAATATATAAATGTCAATAAATGAAAATGGGATGCTATTAACACCTGTGTTTTATTATGCATAAACTAGTTCATAACAATTTGTTTCAATAATAAATACGAGTGACAAACGTCTTAACCTGAATCTGTTACCATTAGAAACAAAAGCAGAGTTGTTTAAACTAATTATATGTCTAATCTAAGGTTATTTCACTTATATGGCGGCTTTGCCAGGTTTGGTGGCGGAGGAATCCAGACTTTTTGCAAGGAGGAAACCCCCCAACCTTCAGCGTGTACCTGGCAAATCTTCCACTTACGACAGTCAAGTAAAAACTCAGAAATATTTCAATTTTTATGTTCTCAGAGTTGGATTTGACGCACCCTGCATTGATGAAAGGTTTTTGTCGCACTGAGGGACGATCACTTTTTCTGGCTCAGTCACATAAATGAAATAATCTTGAATACGGCCTAAAAGTTAATCAATCAATCAATCCCTAAAACCACACCAACTAATTCCTGACCATAACATATCACATCAGTCAAATTTGTA
This sequence comes from Lepidochitona cinerea, assembly GCA_963971465.1. Classification (NCBI taxonomy): domain Eukaryota; kingdom Metazoa; phylum Mollusca; class Polyplacophora; order Chitonida; family Tonicellidae; genus Lepidochitona; species Lepidochitona cinerea. The sequence goes on along the minus strand of OZ020560.1, from coordinate 12,522,029 downwards.
TGGTAACATCTCAATTATCCTCCCATATTACACACATTGATTGATTGATTGGGGCTTAACACCGCATTCAACAGCTACGGTTGGCGACCAACCGACCAAAAGATCACCCCCCCCCCCTTCCATCTCACCAATTTTGACATTAGGCTCCACAGACCATAGAACGCCAGGAAGGCTAATGCATACTTAATGTTCGGGTACACACATTGAACTTCATGATATGACACCAATCCTTCCATGATATAGACCACAGTCAAAACTCAGAAGAAATAAAGCAAATTATACTTGTGTGATATTTCTTTTTGTTTAACCATAACCAGGCAAGCATTCGGATAATGATTTGATAAACAGAAATATCGAACAATTATGTTGCTTTCTTTTTTTGATTGTGGTCTATTAAGAACAGACATAAGTTATTCAGTGGGAATTATAGTTCCATGATATCACAACAACTTTCTATGGTAACATGGTTGTTGTATCATCATTTTGCATCAACCAATCAAAGATAACCCATCAAAAGGACTCCCAGATTACAGGAGCACTTGTAATTCCAAGTACATACGAACAGCAACAGAATACTGCTTGAGACGTACATATTTTAACACTAACTTGACACAGACAGACCCTCCCCCCCCCCCAACCACCACCCTGCAGCATAAACTAAAAAAATATGAAAAAAGGAGCATAGAAATAGATATTTACATATAAAGCACAACACATACATGTAAAACACACAAATTACAATGCATCCGTTCAATATAACTAGGGAATAAGGAGTTACCAAAAATAAGGGAACAGGGATGAGTGCCATAGAAGCGGGGAAACCAATTCCTCTCTGGTACTTGGAAACTGGCATTCCACATACAATCCACCATCAGCGATCCAACATCGAACAACCAGGACAAATTTCATTATTTGAGTTACGTATAATATACTAACATAACTATACAGATATAATTCTATACTGGCACATCAAATAGAATAATTCCAGATTTGAATTTTTGATAACTTACAGTGTATACATCAAGTTTTTGTTTTGATCTTTTTAAATCATCCTACTTAACCAAATGAGACAAAACATACAAATTATAAACTCACCGATGACATTCTTAATTCTCTTCCCCTTAAGGTCAGTGAATGTGGCTCTCAATTCCAGAACATATGCCTGCGTAATAAATTTTTATATTAAAAACAAAATAGAGGGTAGACCATTAGATTTTGATAATTTGTCCTCAAATTGAAAATGACCTGATAAAATCTGATAGCTTATTTATTTTATCGGAGACTTTAGCCTTTTGTAGTGATATGTAAACATTTCATATTTGAAGTAAAAACATCCAATATCATAAATATTCCCAAGGCCACTGATTACTGATAACATATTGTATATCTGTTTTACTTGACTCTTGAGTGACTCCATGTAATAATTATTAACACTAAAACGCACAGGCATAGGACAAAAGGTCTTGTCTAAAATAACTAAATATTATAGATGCACATAGCCAGTATTTAAAACTAAGTCAAATATAGGATTTTAAAAGTCAAATTCAGAGAAATCTGTCAGAAAGTTAAATGTATAAGTTTAATACGGAAAACTAACGTTTATTTTTAGAAATTAGTTCAGATTTTATTTCTTTTCAACTGGAAAAAGTTTAGCAAAGTTATCAGACTTAAGTCATATTTTCTTAACCATGGACCATAGCACCACAAGGCACTCAAAAGAACCCCTGCTCCCACTGCACCAAGATCACCTGCCCCACCACACTACACCAAGATCACCTGCCCCACCACACTACACCAATATCACCCACCCCACTACACTACCCCAATATCACCCACCCCACCATACTACACCAAGATCGCCCGCCCCACCACACTACACCAAGATCACCTGCCCCACCAGACTACACCAAGATCACCCACCCCACTACACTACACCAATATCACCCACCCCACCATACTACACCAAGATCACCCACCCCACTACACTACACCAATATCCCCCACCCCACCAGACTACACCAATATCACCCACCCCACCACACTACACCAAGATCACCTGCCCCACCACACTACACCAATATCACCCACCCCACCACACTAGACCAATATCACCCACCCCACTACACTACACCAATATCACCCACCCCACCACACTACACCAAGATCACCTGCCCCACCACACTACACCAATATCACCCGCCCTACCACACTACACCAATATCACCCACCCCACCACACTACACCAATATCACCCGCCCCACCACACTACACCAATATCATCTGCTCCACTACACCAATATCTCCCGCCCCACCACACTACACCAAGATCATCCGCCCCACCACACTACACCAAGATCATCCGCCCCACCACACTACACCAAGATCATCCGCCCCACCACACTACACCAAGATCACCCGCCCCACAACACTACACAAAGATAACCCATCCCGCACCACTGTACCAAAATCACCCGTCCCAGATCACTGCACCAAGATCACCTGCCCCACCAGACTACACCAAGATCACCCGCCCCAGATCACTGCACCAAAATCATCCACTGTGACTGATCATCCACCCTCACCACACCCACTAAACCAAGCTCACCCACAACACCCCAGGCACAAAGATCATCCAATCCACCCCACTGAACCAAGATCACCCACCTCACTGCACCAAGATCACCCAGCACACCCCACCAAGATCAAGATCACCTACCCGACCTCACTGCACCAAGATCACTTACCCCACTCCACTGAACCAAGATCAACCACCCCACTGCACCAAGATCACCCACCCCACTTCACTGAACCAAGATCACCCACCCCACTGCACCAAGATCACCCACCCCACTGAACCAAGATCACCCACCCCACTGCACCAAGATCACCCACCCCACTCCACTGAACCAAGATCACCCACCCCACTTCACCAAGATCACCCACCCCACCCCACTGAACCAAGATCACCCACCCCACTCCACTGCACCAAGATCACCCACCCCACTTCACCAAGATCAACTGGAAAAAGTTTAGCAAAGTTATCAGACTTAAGTCATATTTTCTTAACCATGGACCATAGCACCACAAGGCACTCAAAAGAACCTCTGCTCCCACTGCACCAAGATCACCTGCCCCACCACACTACACCAAGATCACCTGCCCCACCACACTACACCAATATCACCCACCACACTACACTACCCCAATATCACCCACCCCACCATGCTACACCAAGATCGCCCGCCCCACCACACTACACCAAGATCACCTGCCCCACCAGACTACACCAAGATCACCCACCCCACTACACTACACCAATATCACCCACCCCACCATACTACACCAATATCACCCACCCCACCATACTACACCAAGATCACCCACCCCACTACACTACACCAATATCCCCCACCCCACCAGACTACACCAAGATCACCCACCCCACTACAGTACACCAATATCACCTACCCCACCACACTGCACCAATATCACCTACCCCACCACACTACACCAAGATCATCCGCCCCATCACACTACACCAAGATCACCCGCCCTACCACACTACACCAATATCACCCACCCCACCACACTACACCAAGATCACCTGCCCCACCACACTACACCAATATCACCCACCCCACCACACTAGACCAATATCACCCACCCCACTACACTACACCAATATCACCCACCCCACCACACTACACCAAGATCACCTGCCCCACCACACTACACCAATATCACCCGCCCTACCACACTACACCAATATCACCCACCCCACCACACTACACCAATATCACCTGCCCCACCACACTACACCAATATCATCTGCTCCACCACACTACACCAATATCACCCGCCCCACCACACTACACCAAGATCATCCGCCCCACCACACTACACCAAGATCATCCGCCCCACCACACTACACCAAGATCATCCGCCCCACCACACTACACCAAGATCACCCGCCCCACAACACTACACAAAGATAACCCATCCCGCACCACTGTACCAAAATCACCCGTCCCAGATCACTGCACCAAGATCACCTGCCCCACCAGACTACACCAAGATCACCCGCCCCAGATCACTGCACCAAAATCATCCACTGTGACTGATCATCCACCCTCACCACACCCACTAAACCAAGCTCACCCACAACACCCCAGGCACAAAGATCATCCAATCCACCCCACTGAACCAAGATCACCCACCTCACTGCACCAAGATCACCCAGCACACCCCACCAAGATCAAGATCACCTACCCGACCTCACTGCACCAAGATCACTTACCCCACTCCACTGAACCAAGATCAACCACCCCACTGCACCAAGATCACCCACCCCACTTCACTGAACCAAGATCACCCACCCCACTGCACCAAGATCACCCACCCCACTGAACCAAGATCACCCACCCCACTGCACCAAGATCACCCACCCCACTCCACTGAACCAAGATCACCCACCCCACTTCACAAAGATCACCCACCCCACCCCACTGAACCAAGATCACCCACCCCACTCCACTGCACCAAGATCACCCACCCCACTTCACCAAGATCACCCACTCCATTGCATGACGATCATCACCCACCCCACTGCACCAAGATCAAGTTCACCCACCCCACTCCACTGCACCAAGATCACCCACCCCACTGCACCAAGATCACCCACTCCACTGCACCAAGATCACCCACCCCACTGCACCAAGATCACCCACTCCACTGCACCAAGATCACCCACCCCACTGCACCAAGATCACCCACCCCACTGCACCAAGATCACCCACACCACTCCATTGAACCAAGATCAAGTTCACCCACCCCAACTCCAATGAACCAAGTTCACCCACCCCAACTCCACTGAACTAAGATCACCCACCCCACTCCACTGAACCAAGATCACCCACCCCACTCCACTGAACCAAGATCACACACCCCACTCCACTGAGCCAAGTTCACCAACCCGAACTCCACTGAGCCAAGTTCACCCACCCCACTCCACTGAACCAAGATCACCCACCCCACTCCACTGAACCAAGATCACCCACCCCACTCCACTGAACCAAGATCACCCACCCCACTCCACTGAACCAAGATCCCCTACCCCACTCCACTGTCCGTACTCAACTCAGACTCCAGTCCAGGGTCCAATCTCCTTGAGCACGCTCCAAGATTACCACACCCTTCTTCACTGCCCCAGGATTACCCAGCCTATCCTGACTGCACCAGGATTACCCACTCTCCCCCCCCCCCCCCCCACTGACCCAGGATTACCTAATCCATGATCCCCACTGTACCACCAGAATTACCCAGCCCATCCCATCCGCGCCAGGAGCACCCCCCACCCGTACCAAGCCACCCCCATCTGAATTTTGACACAAAGCACAAACATCAAGAAAGTTATATTTAATGATCTCCTTTCCTGTGTAGGCCTAGTCCGCAATATGTTGAGTGGATTGATCATTGAAGGATAAATTCTGATACGCCCGCACGGGCTTCTTCAATACCACGTCAACATAGGGTGCATTTGAAAAATCTAAGAGTTGCTCTCGGAATTTTTAAAAAATGATAACTCGCAATTTTTAAACATTACTCACCTAAAATTTTGTCAGAAAGCTTCTTTGATAATCCCTTTGTAGAGCTAAAACTACACATCGCCAAACAACGAAATTCAGGAAGTTTAAATTCCCATTGCGTTATCACCGATCTTCCCCGACAGCCGTTACCGGTTGTAGTGGCGAGCATGATTTGAAAGTTCGCGGTAGATGGCAGTGTGATCGCCCGAGAAAAATTTTAGTGAACACAGACGGAATTCAAACTTAGCGAACATATTTTAACAGATTTTAAGGTTACATGTGATGGTTTAGCTCTATGAAGGGATTATCAACGAAGCTTTCTGACAAAATTTTAGGTGAGTAATGTTTAAAAATTGCGAATTATCATTTTTTTTTAAATTCCAAGAGCAACTCTTAGATTTTTCAAATGCACCCTATGTTGACGTGGTATTGAAGAAGCCCGTGTGGGCGTATCAGAATTTATCCTTCAATCCACTCAACATATTGCGGACTAGTGTAGGCCATGGCTAAAACAAAGCCACAATGCCTGCAGCCCTATGGGGGCCTGTGCAAATCAGTCAACTGGTTTTAGAAACACTAGCATGGAAAATGTATGTTGGATGCTGAACTACATATATCCTTATCCCCTATATCCAAGGGGATATTCTAATGTAAATAAACATAACTTATATGTACTAGTATAGGGCCTAGTTATATTGTTTTCATAACTTGTACTAATGAGTAATGTATCCTTGTAGTAGTACATGTAGCTGTAGGCTAGCATTGAACGAGCGGAATCTGCTTCACTAAACTTCTAAAGTAAAACCCTAAAAGGTCTTACTCCGTTATTTGATAATTTGCGACATCTATGGTGGTACCGACCGATAATGAATAAATATCCAAACATAAATAACGAGGTACCTCGACTCTAGACATTAAAATTTAAATATTATTATTATAATATTAATTTGAATTAGATTTAGACTCAGAGCGATTTAGGATTTCGTTAAATGTTTTAAAATTATTCATGAATATTATAACTTAAAATCTCAAGTCATGTGTTCAACGAGAAATTCGACATTTAATTGTTTAATCTCAGTCACACAGAGGAAATGAGGTTTCAGTTATTACATACCAGTGTACATTATAATTTATATTTACATTACAACGAATGTCACCCACTGACTGGCAAAGTAAGTAAACCAGGATAGAGACACACGAGTGCGGCTAACTGACTGTGTGCCTGATTTACGGCACGCCGTAGCGTTTTGACGATTAAAAAAATATTTACGATGTTTTCTTAAAAAAAACCCAGAAATAATATGGATGGGAATCATATCTTCAGCAAATGATAGCAATGTCAACATTCAATACAAAATGTCGCTTTTAGAAACTTTCTCAATCAGAAATTCTCAATCAGAAGTAAAAAGTCGAGTTACCTTCGAGCGGCATCAGTCAAACGTGTGATCCCAGTTCAAGTTTTACTAACCTCGTTCTACTCTCAACCTAAAACGCTATATTGAAGTTCACGAAACGAAGAAATTTCAGTTCTTTAGCTAAAGCTAAATTTCTTTGTTTAGTTGTACAAAAACGATAGCAACTAATTTTAGTTAGAAAGTAATGGCAATAAGGCGATTATAAGAGTTCTGTTGCTAGAGACTAGAGCGTTACCCTAGTTACGACCGCCATGTTTTCTATACAATTCTTGCGCGAAGTTCGGAAGTGTCATTCGTAATAAATACTTTTGCTTATCACACCAAATAACTGCGATTATGTCGGATACAGAAGAGACTTTTGATGGCGAAGATGGGGCCGAAGGTCAGGGCGGTGAAGAAGAGATGGGCGATGAAGAAAAAATGGGAGAGGAGGAAGAGGACGGAGCCGAAGAAGAGGAGGTTAGTTGTACCCTTGCTTAACTTGTTATTGTTAACACTGTTTTTATACGGTCTATATATTAGTATTACATTTACAGCTTACTCTTCTGTTGTTTACAGACTTAAGGTATCCGACCAGTTTTAATATCGTATACTTTTAACGATTTTTTCAAGGTTAGAATTTACATCAGTATTTGTACAGCTATTTGTATTGACAAGAAAGGAACGAATATAGACCTGCCGTGCGTCACTTACAACTACTGAAAATAATGAGCCGTTTCTATTTCAAAAATGAAATTTACAAATACATTTATATAAGAACTGTTTACAGCTGTTTTCGTCAAATGTCGGGAACCAGTTATTCACTTATGTTATCGTCCACCAAACGTTACAGCTCGAAAAGCTTTGAAAATTTTCTGACACAGCAAGTTTACATCAATAATATATTCTGTTTCTTATTTGGAGATTTTGCTGGACAATATCGTAGAAAGTAAGTCAGTGGTCATCGGCTGAAAAATGTGATCACATAACTCAAAGTTGGGTGTACAATAAATCGTTCTGTACAATAAATCATAAATGATCGTATACCTGTACTTACTTGCTCCGTTACTGACAAAGCGTCAAAGGTGTCAAAATCTCAAATAAACAAACGTTCATTCAAAATTTCAGGTTACTTTAATTTTAATTAATTTCCTAGTATAATTGCTCCTCACACAGAGCGGATGATAAATAATGTTGTTTTTTTTTTGCTTATTTCATTTTCAACGTCAATTATTATATGCTGAAATGATGTTGTTTTTTTGGGTTTTTTTGATAAACTTCAAACTCTCATTTTGTCCATATCAAATTCATGCTTGTGATTGGACTGCATTTTGACAGCCCCTTTCACCCCTCGGATCATACATGAGGATTTACCCTTTAAGTAGCCTGGCCAGGTGGTTGATAAGGTTACACAGAATCAAGGATGGATTTGTCTGACCATTGCAAACATTTGGCAGATCATTTGGCACTGGTACTTTGATGTTGATTAAGAATCCTGTGCTGCATTGCAATTGGAACAAAATTTCTAAAAGTTGACTAGATTGTCTTTATAGTGAGCAGGAGTAACGTGATAATTCCACAATTTTCCTATCACCAGCGTTGTCATTTATGCGTGTGGAGTGCCTTTACCGTTCAAATTTGACGCTCAATTCTGACATGGTAGAACAAAAAACGTCAATCAAACTGACGTCATAAAAAAACGTCATCTGTCACAGGATATCGCGAAATCTCTCGGTAGACTCCCAGGCCCTATACAAAAAACATTGAGACATCTTGTTATTTTGATGGAGTGTAAAGCCTTCAAATTTCCCCAATAATTATATCATCATTTTCTATAAAAATAAATGTTTTTTTTTCTTCAAATTTTAGAAAATACCTGATAAACCATTAACTGAGGAGATGATTTCAGAATCTATTTCACTACTGTGTAAAACTGGAGATGGTCTGTCACATGCTTATGTCAAACTTGATGTAACAGGAAGGTAAGGCCACTAGTTTCTGGGACATCAAATCACTTGACCTCTGACAATATCGAAAAATCAATGATAATTCCTTCCAGGAAAGTAAAAAAAATTATCAAAACCTATTTACATGTAGTCTTTAGAATGAAACATAAAATGTTAAAATACTAGCTTAAGTCTTTAATTTAAAAAAAAAAGCTTAGTTCTCAGACATATATTTTTTTCTAAAATATTTTTTATATATTTCAATTGAAATATTAGTTAAGATCATCTTTTACTAATAATGTAAAGTTAGTTTTCATGAATTTTGAAGGATAATGATATTGTTTCTTCAAAATTTTAGTCTGTGCAAATATATTAATATTTTTATTAATTATTAACTATAATTATAGATTTATATGTATTTTTTATTTTTAAAAAAACTTTTCTGATTTTTTACTTCAGAGAGCTTACAAATGTGGCCATGCTGAAAATGTTTATACATCTGAGATACCTGGATTTATCTCGAAATAATTTGAAGGACATTTCCCCTCTGAATGCCTTATCTCATTTGCTGACACTTCGTGCTGACAATAATCTGCTGACATCGGTCAAACTAGAAGGGATGCCGTATTTACAATTAGCCAGTTTTAACAGCAATAAAATCAATAGCCTGGAAGGTATATCGCAGAGTGATCTCCCATTATTGGAACAACTGAGCCTGAATTGTAAGTGTTTTAGTTTTTTAAACAAAGTTTGGTTATATTTTATTTGGTAATTATGTTTATTTACTTTATTGGGTTGATTATTTTCTTTCTTGATAGAATTCTCCACTGTTAATCAGCGCGGAGAAATTTTTAAAGCAAAGGCGTCAAATTCAACTCAGTGTTCAAGAGGAAAATTAAATAAAGACGCTGTCATTACCAAAATGCAGCAAACCCTTAACATTTAAGCGGAAGACTGTTGTCTGCATTTCCCAGTTAGAAGAAGTAGGAACTTTAATTTTTTTTCAAAATTCAAACCTTTTGACATAATTTTTTGTATTTTATAATTTGAAAATGGAAATTTGATTTGTAATGTACCCACAATGTTAACAAACTAAGAGCATATATCAGCGCCATAAATGATTTCAATCAAAGTCTTTAAAAGCCAGCTGGTTATCGATTCAGATTACAGATCTAGCATGATTTCTTGGACATTGAAACCCCTTCAAATAAAGTTGAAACCATAAATTAAAACCCAAAACATCTAAATTTGTAGAAGTGTTGTCAGATACTCGCCAAAGATCAGGGAATTCCTCCAGGCAAATATTTTGCCTCTAAGTTTGCAATTTTAACTTGAAACTTCTTCAATTTACACAGCGTATCCTATTGTACGTTACTTTATTGAATTAATTTACATCAATAATGTAGGCCATTTTTATATTTTGGTAATTTCAGACTGAACAAAACAGCAACATGATAAAAGCCCCAAGCTGGAAATGTTTTATGGAAAATGATTATGAAATATCTATTAATTTTTTTGAAATCTATTTTTCAATCAAACATTGCTCTAAGGATATCTTTTGAGTGCCAAAAATCATATCCGTTTTTATAGAAAGCCTTCTGTAACAGGTTTTATGTAATATTTGCTCAATTGTTGAGTTCATCAAACAAATTTGATTAGAAATTGGCTCCCATATGTCTTCTGTACATATCTCGTGAAAGTCCGTGCAACTTTAATTTCACTCATTTCAGACTTGCTTTTTGTGTCTTTTGTATGTTATGGGTTAAAATAAGGCAAATTCTCTGTCTATTGTATTCTTGAAGAGAGATAGAACAAACGATGTCTTGTTTCCCTTAACATTTCATTTTGTTTTTGTTTTCTTTGGCTTTAAAACAATTTTATGTTTTAAATGTTAAAAAAAAAACGTCATGTTGTGTGGAAAAAGACAAATATTCCCTCAGACAACTGATTTTCCTGTCTCTCGTGAATTTATTGAAAAGGAGCAACAAGAATTCCATATGCGCTTGAAGTGTTTGTCAATGCTTGGCCTCTCAATTTGGCGTCAACTCAACAAACCTTAAATAAGCAGACAGCTATGAATCTTCTGGGACCTGTTTCAGTGTTGTGTAGCCAGTGTCTTATACTCTCTATGTTACATTGCTTCTCATCTTATTGTAGCTTAGTCAAAATTGAAACGTTAAATGCTTAATCTAAAGAACCAACCACCGCTCCAAGCCGGGCCCCGATAGCTCAGCTGGTAGGGCCTGCATGTCATGGTCGCTTGTGATTTCACCTGATCTTGATAGCATTTTTTTTATCAATTGGTTTTGGGTTTTAAATACCTTTTTATTAAAAAAAAATATTAAATTTATAAAAATGTTTTACTGGATTCTTGCTGATGGTCTCTGACAGTTCACTTTCTCTTCAGGAGTAGCTTCCCAAAAAGTAGTGAAATCTGACGAAGAAAAGGCAAATGACATAATGACCATGTTTTATTAATTTTAACTCATTTTTATTTGTTTTAGTTAATGAAATTTCCAAAATATCGGGATTGGATGGTTCCAACTTTCCTCGACTTCACACTTTGGAAATGAGAGGGAATAGATTGGAAACCACAGACGGCATTACTTTACCCAACTTAAAAAATCTCTTTTTGGTAAGCCAATTTGATATTAAGTAAATAAATAAATGTCCAAATATCTTGTACAAATAATGTCTAGATAAAAGCCCATGGTTTTGATTTTCAAGTTTTCTTATTAATTTTTTGTAAATCTTAAAAAAAATTGTCAGAATAAGTTGTTCAACGTGAAGACTTTTATCAGAAATACTGATTTTCAGTGTGTGAAGAAATAAAAAATATTGGTAAAGACGAATGAAAAAAATATATATAGGTAAAAATTCAAATAGCCGTGATGTACAAGTGCATTTTGGTAACTTTTTGTTGCTTATAAAACTAAACATACAGTCCCAAAATTGGTATCATTCGAAAGCTCTTATTATGCATTTCTTGATTTTAAGAGCCAACAATTAACTAATTCTGTCTCAACTCTGTATTTGGCAACTCTTGCACCCCTTTGCACTAAGTCAATGTTTTCTTTTGAAAAATATCTCATGATTGTGCTGTTAAATAGAGGAATCCCAATGGTATATTTCTTATTTCATGTTTTGGTTACAGGGAGCAAATACCATTAAAAATCTGGAAGGTTTGGAACGACTGGAAAATTTAACAACACTTCATCTGAGAGATAACCAAATGGAAAGCTTAAAAGGTTTTTCTGAAAATCAGAAACAACTTCAGTATATAAATCTCAGGTAAGTCCACCACCCAGCACCCATACTTCCATACCCAACAGGGGCCTCATTGGGTTAGTGATCAACCCTCAGTGCCACACAGACCTTCCGTCGATGAGGCACAGGTTTAAATCCCACTCTGACCAAATAAAAATTGAAAAATGTCAGAGTGGATTTTTCACTCGGTCGCCGTATGTGGAAGAGTTGCCAGGTACTCGCCGAAGGTCCCCCTCCCACTAAACCTGGCAACGTGCTCATATAAGTGATGAAATAATCTTGAGTGCGGCGTAAAACATCAATCAACCGTACCCAACAGACACTAATCTCTACAATATGACAGTTACATAAAAAACTGACGATATTCCGCTTTTAGTTTCCTCCCCCTCCCACTAAACCTGGCAACGCGGCCATATAAGTGATGAAATAATCTTGAGTGCGGCGTAAAACATCAATCAATCAATCAACCAAATCCAACAGACACTAATCTCTGTAGACAATATGGGGCACCATGACAGTTACATAAAAAATTAAGCTTTTATGATTTCAACGCTGTGTGAAACAGACACCTAATCATGGTATGCTAATATGAGAAAAAAGTGCTAAAAGCATTTATATTGTCTGTTTAAATTCACTTGGTCAAATACAACAGTATCAATGTCAAAAGCTTGTGTTTACCACAAACAAATTGTCTATATCATTGATGCATTGATAATTTCTCTTTGTATCATTTATGTAATTTGCTTTCAAAGAAATTAAAACTGGCTATTTTTGTCTTTTCAGAGGCAACAACATATCAGATATCAAAGAAGTCGGCCAGTTAAAAGTTTTACCACTTTTGAGAGCATTAGTTTTATCAGGTGAGAACAGTTATGGTGGATAAAGGGGGACAACTCAATGTTGTATTCATGTACAGATCAACATTTTTGGAAGCACATCTGTGGTAATTTGTAAAGCCGTGGCAAATCAACAATAAACGTCTATGCATTTGTATTGGCTTAAACTGAAAAAAAAAATACTGGGGGCTGTTTCTAGACATCGACTTAACTTTGCGCCTGGTCGTAACGTCATGACAACATTTATCTTCAACATTACGTTACAACCAGGCGCTAAGTTACGACGGTCGTACGTTTGTTGAGAAACAGCCCCCAGATCAACATTCTTTTTCATACACATTTATGATAGCAATTTAATGATTTTATTAAAGGAGGGAACCAGGTTTATAATTTTTTGTTTCTTGGTCAATTTTGTCACAGCTTATAAATAAAACAGGCCACATCATGGAAGTACATAACCTTCATTGCCCATCCTTATTTATTTCTCGAAGTTTGATACCACCAAGAACAAATTGGGGGCTGTTTCATGAAGCCATGCGATAAATCCTTGGCAACTATGTGTCAAGGCTTCTTCAGAATCTATCAATCAATCAGCCTTCCAAACCCGAAATTCAGCAAATTGGAGAGTAAAATTATTTTGAAACTGTCAGAATTTTCTTCCCAAGTTATAAAACTTTCATTGTTAAATGTATTGCAGAAAATCCGATATCCGAAGAGGATGACTATAGATTGGAGGTGCTTATTTCCCTCCGTAAACTAGAGAGGTTAGACAAAGACGAATACACCGAGGAAGAAAGGACGGAAGCAGAAGACATTTCAGAACAACGGAAGGCTGAAGAAGAGGCAGCAGAAGTAAGTTCAAAAATAAAATAATGAAATCGTAAAAAAAAATTCAAAATCAATGGTATTTGGTTTATGTTTAGGATTTAATATAAATAAATCCAATAATGACACATTTGTTGTCTTATATTTTGCTGCTTATTTGCGTCCATCTCCTAGCATTGGGTCCAAGTGAATGTCTGGAAAATCTGGGAATCATGTCTTCTGCAAGCTTACTATGAAGTAGAGATACTTGTATGTATCATTGAAATGATGCCTAGCATGGGAAATCATTAACAATGTCTTCGTGTAAGACAATGGTCTAAATATTTTTTCTTGTAAGGGTTCCCTCATTTTATAATATATTATCAGCTGATCGTTTAAAGAATTAAAGAACAAATGCCTTTACCACAGGTTGACGATGACATGGGAATAAATGAGGTATTACTATATGAATGCAGTATAATTGTATGTTTGCATGACGTGTGTACTCTGTCTCCATATCACACTATATCAGCATGCAGATTGCCTCTCTCTCTACCCATCCTGCATGTTCTCCTTTATCCTCCATCTTATCCATGTTGATATCATTTACTAGTTTGTATCCCTGGAAACCCAGCAAACTGTAATTCAAAACATACAGTATCCTATTTTTATTACAAATGTCCTTCAGTTCATCCCTCAAAACCCTTCATAGTAACCAACGGAAGGTCGTGGGTTTCCTCCGGGCATAGAGCCCAGTTTCCTCCCACAATAAAACTGGCAATGCCGCCATATAAGTAAAACACCAAACAATCAATCAATCAATCAAAACCCTTCATTCAAGTGCTAGCTCAAATGTTCAAGGGAGATAATTTACCTACAGGATTATTATCTCCCCTGGTTGTTTAGCTTACAAGAAAACAAAGTACTTTTTTTCCACTAGAAAAAATACAGACATAAGAAAAAAAAAACAGTTGTTGGTACAAATTTGCTGTGATCATTTTTGGAAATCAAAATTACTCAGAAGCAATCGTTATAATCTTCTCATAGGATAATGTTGAAAGCGTTGTTAAATTTTTTCCCTCCCTCACTCACTCATCTTTCTACTATGGAGTGGTTTTACTAAAGCCAAAACACATAGGACAACTCTTACTATATTGTACATGATGGTGTATATTTATGAGCTTTTGAGAGTAGCTACTCTCATCATCAGATATTACAACACATCATCTTTGTTCTCTATATATATATTACCATTTGGTCTATTATATGTTGAATTGGTCAGTTGGTCAACATCACAAATTTCAAGGATATTTTATTTATTGCTATTGCTATTTAGAAAGGTGTGAAAAACTATTAAATAGTTCATATAAATGTATATATATATTTTTAATGTACACTGCTCCTTTTAGTTTTTGTATTTATTTTGTATCGCTTACTTATCTTGCCTAGTCTGCCCCTGAGACAGCCCCAGAATCGTAATTACCTCCCTTGGTAAGCACTCTTTTTAAAGCCCGTTTCCACTAACTTTTACTTTGATGTTTTGTTCAGAGACAATTTGGAATTTTTGTTTTTGAGTTCATCCTAAATTTTGACTAACATTGTTCTTAATGTCATCTCTTTATATATTGTTATTTATTTGTCTGCTGGAAGTCTGGCTGAATTAACCATATTTTATACTTTGTACTGGATCTAGGGAGGGGATTCATTCAAATTCCAAGGGCTATAAAAGCTAGAGATGCTAAACTGACAATTACCCACTATAATCCTTTAAACAAAATCACAAATTTCTAAATAATTTTGGTGTGGCTTCAGCTTGTTGAAATCTTTTGTCTTATTTATCAATCAGTCAATCACAGGGTTTAATGTGCAAGTTTTAGCCTGACTGTGACCATGAATAACCTGTTAATTTGCTCTTTCTACAAACATGCGCCTGGAATTGTAACAGGGTGCTGAAATAACCCTTTTATAATCATTTGTTTTGTTCCAACGCTTTAGAAATGTTTCTGTGTGGAATTCGCTTACTTGTCTGTTTGCTTCTTTGAAACATATCATATCTGTGTTGATATTTATGCATTCCATATCATTTTGCTTCCTTATATTCCCTCCCTATTTTTTGTTGTTTGTGTTTTGCAAAAATCTGTTTGCTGGTTTTTTTTCTGGGGTTTCTTTGTTAATCTTTGCCTTTTGTTATTTATATTTTTTGTTGGTGTTTCACGTTAGGTTTAAGCTTTTTAGAAAATTTATTTGTGGAACTAAAGAAAAACTTATTTTTATCCACATGCAAGTTATTCTGACTTAAATACTCTAACCTATTTAAACAGATAAATACAATAGAAACTATTGTCCAACATCTTAATTTTCTATGACATTGAGAAATACTAACTTTGCAAATAAGAAAAATAGTATTCTTTAGAAAAAAAGATTAAAATATTAACGGATTGAGTTGAACTGTTAGTATTTTATATGATATAGAACTCACAAATTGGAAACTAAAATGATTTCACCTGAAATATTTGAAGATTGGCAGAACTTTAATTCACTGTTACTGTATCGCATGAAATGATTGGTGTCATACTTTAAAAACAAAACTCCTGATTATTTTCAATTCTCAAATTGGATTTTTTTTTATTTTTTAGAAGGACGAAGAAAATGAAGGATCAGACGTTGAAGAGTAGCATCCAACCAAAAACAGATTTACTAATTCAAGGGACCAATGAGACAAAGGATAACAGATTTTATTTTTTCTATTAAAAATGGAATATATTTTTCATTCTGTTGAAACTTAAAAAAAGTTATTAATATTGACTGTAAACTGAAGTAAAATTGACATTGATTACATGGTTCTTTTTGTCTGTGATATATTTGATGATGTACATATTGTAGATTTTTAAAATAAAATTATTGAATAGTCATCAGAAACATTGATCTTTTTGAATTTCTCAAACAAATAGCCCTGCAGAATACCAATTTGTATCACGTGCAATTTGTACTTGTCAAAATTATTCACAATGAAGTATATGAAATTAGGGGCTACTTTTTCCCCCTTACTCAATATGTGCGGTGTCAAGTAGGGCCTGCTATTTTCTGTGATTGTTTCATAAGAGGTCTGTGGCTGACTTATCCACATGTCCAAATAGCCCCCCTCCCCCCACCAAAAAAAAAAAAAAACTACTGAAAAAAAATGAATGTTAGTCTCTGATATTTAAATTTTATATACTTTCACAGGCTCCATGGATAATTTTTATTTCAACATTGTGTAAAGGCCCTTTCTCACTGTGCGATTTGTTGTACAGACTTGTAGGATGCGATTAAAATGGATGATTTTAATTGGTCGATATGATTTATCAACCAATCAAATACATCTATTTTAATCACATCCTACAAGTCGGAACAACAACTCGCACAGTGAGAATGGACCTTTCAACTTTAAAATCTTTAGACTTTCTGAACAGATGGAAAAAGTATGAATATTGGCAGCTATAAAAGTGATCAAGGGTTGTAATCAGTTGAAAAGATGATAGTTTTATTGATTGATAGATGGGGAGTGGGAGTATTATGAAAATTCCTCAAATGTCCTGCCACCGGCGCTGTCATTACGCATGTGTGTAGCCTTTATCGTTCTTATGTCACACTCATTTCTGACGTAGAATATAAAACACCAATCGAACTGAGGTCATAAAAAAAAACGTCATCTGTCATCGGATATCGCAAATCTATTGGGACACTCACAGGCCCTATTGATTGCTGTTTTCATGGCACTAAAGATTATTTAATTTATATGTTTGGGCTGCTACATGTAGGTTTGGTGTGTAGGAGGTTGGGGGGGGGGGGGCTTCTCTTTGACCAGAATAAAACCCCTGACCTTTGGGAAGTGTGCGGGGACTCTTCCACGTTCAAGCTCCAGAATTCAATTTTTCTGTTTGCAATGAGTAGGATTAAAACCCAAGACCCATCCATGGATAGCTTGTGGTGGACTGGTGATAAACATAGAAACAGCACTTACACATTCCTATGTAGGCCTACAATCTGTACAGGTGTTTATGAACCCTAGATTGACTTTAACCTGAAGGTGGGAAGTTATAGGTGGGCCTCTTATCTTATAGAGGTTTTATAGAGCATATGTTTAAGAGGGTTTATCTTATAGACATTTTACAGTGTCTCTGTTTAAGAGGGTCAGAAGATTAATAAAGTTTGTCAATAGTAAAACAAGGTCAGACCTGTTAGGTATAGTATAAATCTGATCAAAGGTTTATAACAACAACAACAACTCCTCATGGCTGAAGTTCAATGGGATAAAGGTAGGTTACAACTTAATAACTGTTATTAGAAGTAAATAAACTTTCACTACACCTTTGCTTTCATTGGTTTTTGTTCTACATTACACAATAAGTCTACCATAAATGAGTAATAGTTCAGAGAAACCCATTGTTGCCATATTTCTATGTAAGAAAAACATAGCTGGGTGGTCTAATGGCCTTTATTTAGTTATTATATACTGTTGACACATGTTTGTATAATTACTTTTGAAAAGTTGACCAAACTCAATTCCCCGTATCAAAATTTCAATGTGTAATCTTCAAATGTCTTATAAATGTATCTGACATCCATTTGGTCTGTCACAAAATAAAATATTAGCATGGAAATATGTTAACATTTTGAATTAGCTAGCATGTTCCCCTGCATTGTTATTCTTTTTGTAAATATGTCGTGAAACGTCGTGTTCCCAATAAACCAAGAAGTTGTAAATCCATACGCAAGAGTTTTCTTTCCTTCATTATTCTTTTTGTAGTCAGTATGGAGGTAACCTAGACAAAAGGGGTAAATATCATATTTTGGTATGAGGGAGGGGCAAATATGGTATTTTGAGAAGAGGGAGGGGCAAATGTCGTTTTGGGGAAGAAGAGGCAAGTTTTGGGAAGAGGGAGGGTCAAATATCATATTTTGGAATGGGGGGCCAACTATCGTATTTTGGGAAGAGGGAGGGGCAAATATCATATTTTGGGAAGAAGAGGCAAGGTTTTGGAAGAGGGAGGGTCAAATATCGTATTTTGGTAAGAATGAGGGGAAAATATATTATTTTAGGAAGAGGGTGGGGCAAATATGTTTTTTTTGATACGAGGGAGGGGCAGACGTACGGTGGTATTTTGGAAATAGAGAGGTGCAGATATGGTAATTTGGGAAGAGGGTGGGGCAGATATATTATTTTAGGAAAAGGGAGGGGCAAATAAGTTTTTTTGGATACGAGGGAGGGGCAGGTATGATATTTCAGGAAAAAAGGTGGGGGGTGGGGGAGACATGGCATTTGGGAAAAAAGAGGGATAAATATTGTTTTGGGGAACAGAGAGCGGCAAATATGGTAATTTGGAAAGAGAGAGGTGCAGATAAGGTAATTTGGGAAGAGGGTGGGGCAAATATAATATTTTGGAAAGAGGGAGTGGTAGATATATTTTAGGAAAAAGGAAGGGGCAAGTATGGTATTTGAGAAAGAGGGTGGGGCAGATATGGTATTTAGATGTGAGGCAAAGGCATATGGATCATCAAAGGTTTTACAGTAAATGCAGGGCTTTGTTTCTACATCAATTTGACAAGATAAGCCCCTCAATAGATACTCAGTTATATAATTCTCAGCGTTTGTTATTAGTTTTGCTTCTTTAATGAAAGATCAATAATTAAAAATCAGCTTTGGTGACAAGGCTCTAGCCACCCAAACTCCGGGAAATAATCGAATGTGATTAAGAAATGATTGATTGATGTTTTGACGCTGCAAAAAAAAACTGCTTCTGTGGATGAGTTTAGGTAAGCTTTAGCTAAAGAATTAGTCCCGGCCATATCTGTGTATTTTAACTGATTGTTTATTGTTTTAGACCTGGAGCCTAAGATAAGGGAATTATTGAAATCCGCCTCTGAGGCACGGAACTTGGCATATTGTCCCTACAGTGGATTCAGAGTTGGTGCAGCATTACTGTGTGATGAAAACCAAACTATTTATACTGGTAAACCTCTTATATCTAATCTCCTGACTCTGTGCAAGTGAATATATTCTCCTGGCTCTGGATTGATTGTTTGGTGTTTTACGCCACGCTCAAGATTATTTCACTTATATGGTGGCGTTGCCAGTTTTATTGTGGGAGGAAACCGGGCTCTATGCCCGGAGGAAACCCAGGAACTTCCGTTGCTAACTGGCAACCATCCCACATAGGTCGTTCGAGTGAAAACCCAGTCAGAAAATTTTCCAATTTTTTTTTGACCGAATGGGATTTGAACCCGCGACCCATTGGCCCCTGGCTCTGGAAACAAAAATGTGGCACTTTACATAAAAGGCCTATTTTTTTGTGTGTGTAGTGTGAGAAAAAGATTATCCAACTCAAGCCCATGTTTCTTCCTGGCTAAAGCCCAGATGCCTTCTTGGAATGTCAGTTAATATAAATTGACCGATAAAGTTTAATTGTACTATTATTCCAATCACTGAATTTTTTATCTGAGTATGCTCTTTCCACAGGTTGTAATGTGGAGAATGCCTCGTATGGGATATCAATTTGTGCTGAACGAGTGGCCATGGTAAAAGCCGTATCAGATGGACATCGCTTCTTTAAGGCCATCGCAGTAGCATGGTATGGATGTTTTCATTCCATTGAAAGGTCGGGGGGCTTCCTCCGGGCAAAGAGCTTGGTTTCCTCCCCCACTAAACCTGCCAGCCCCGACACAGAAGTGAAATAATCTTGAGTGGGGTGTAAAACATCAATCAATTAATTCCATTGACATTGTATTGATTGATGTTTTAGGCCAGACTTATTTCACTTATATAGCGGGGTTTTAAGAATTAGTGAGGGCGAAAACTTGGCTCTTTGCAATGAGAGAACCCCCAACCTTCAACACTGAACAGGTACTTTGTAACCATTCCACAAAAGTTGACAGAGTAAAAATATATTCGGTGGGTCCTGACTTTAATGGCACAGCTTTGTCAGGTTCTGTCAAGAAGAAAACGCGATCCCCTGGCCTTAATGCATGAACAATTCCAGATAACTAATTCTACCTTTTTATTACTGTCTTTTCATTAATAAAGGTATTTCAAATGATAGCAGTAGGTACATGATGGTGCTAATTAAAGACGAAAGTGTTAAACTAAAAAGAAAGAGTCACTACTGTTCTTAGATATTAATAACATTGTGGAGTCCCCTTTAGTATTGTGAGTTGCAATATGATTAAATGATGATAGACCAGGAGCGCCAAAAAACATGTAGATAATAAACTGGATGTCAGTTAAGTATTTATGACGGTCCAGTAACAACCTTTTAGGCTAATGGCGCTTTGAACAATTGTCCCCCTGGTATTGACAAAGTGAATTATTTTCAATTATATTATTGTTTTTTGTTCCAGTGACATGAGAGATTTTGTGGGACCTTGTGGAGCCTGTCGACAATTTATAATTGAGGTTTGTGAATAAGATGACATTCAACAGCCAAGGAATCTATTCCATATAAGAAATAAATTATTCAATTTTTAAACAAAATGTTACCAGCAAGTACCAGTGGCCTATATAAGCTCCTAGGAGTGCTATATTAGTAAAATAATATTGCGTGTGGCATAAAGCATCAATCAATCAACATGGGCATTGAGACACGGATCCTCCCTAATTGGCAACAGCGACATTTTCAGTGAAATAATCTTTTTTTTTTTTAATTGTAGTTTGGAAAAGAGTGGGATTTATATCTCGTTAAACCTGACATGTCTTGGAAGAAGATAAGAATAGGAGAGTTACTCCCCTTACATTTTGGACCAGAATGTCTACAGGAGCATAGAGAAGGAAATTTGGCGAATCAAAGTAGCTCATGAACGCATGTGTGCGCAAATCCAAAACTGATTTAATTGGAAATCTACCTCATTTAAAAGAATATTATGGATAAATCTCTAGAGCATATGTCACAAGCCTGAGTGCTGTTCCAATAATATCATGGATAAAAATCTAGAGCACAGAGTCACAAGCCTGGCTGCTGTTCCAATAATATAATGGATAAATATCTAGAGCACTGAGTCACAAGCCTGGCTGCTGTTCTAATAATACAATGGATAAATATCTAGAGCACAGAGTCACAAGCCTGGGTGCTGTTCTAATAATATCATGGACAATATCTAGAGCACTGAGTCACAAGCCTGGGTGCTGTTCCAATAATATCATGGAAAAATATATAGAGAATATGTCACAAGCCTGAGTGCTGTTCTAATAATATCATGGATAAATATCTAGAGCACAGAGTCACAAGCCTGGCTGCTGTTCTAATAATATCATGGATAAATATCTAGAGCACAGAGTCACAAGCCTGGCTGCTGTTCCAATAATATCATGGATAAATATCTAGAGCACAGAGTCACAAGCCTGGCTGCTGTTCAAATAATATCATGGATACATATCTAGAGCACAGAGTCACAAGCCTGGCTGCTGTTCCAATAATATCATGGATAAATATCTAGAGCACAGAGTCACAAGCCTGGGTGCTGTTCCAATAATATCATGGATAAATATCTAGAGCACAGAGTCACAAGCCTGGGTGCTGTTCCAATAATATCATGGATAAATATCTAGAGCACAGAGTCACAAGTCTGTGTGCTGTTCCAATAATATCATGGATAAATATCTAGAGCACAGGGTCACAAGTCTGGGTGCTGTTCCAATAATATCATGGATAATATCTAGAGCACAGTCACAAGCCTGGGTGCTGTTCAAATAATATCACGGATAAATATCTAGAGCACAGAGTCACAAGCCTGGGTGCTGTTCCAATAATATCATGGATAAATATCTAGAGCACAGAGTCACAAGCCTGGCTGCTGTTCAAATAATATCACGGATAAATATCTAGAGCACAGAGTCACAAGCCTGGGTGCTGTTCAAATAATATCATGGATACTATCTAGAGCACAGAGTCACAAGCCTGGGTGCTGTTCCAATAATATCATGGATAAATATCTAGAGCACAGACTCACAAGCCTGGCTGCTGTTCCAATAATATCATGGATAAATATCTAGAGCACAGAGTCACAAGCCTAGGTGCTGTTCCAATAAAATCATGGATAATTATCTAGAGCACAGAGTCACAAGCCTAGGTGCTATTCCAATAATATCATGGATAAATATCTAGAGCACAGACTCACAAGCCTGGGTGCTGTTCCAATAATATCATGGATAAATATCTAGAGCACAGACTCACAAGCCTGGCTGCTGTTCCAATAATATCATGGATAAATATCTAGAGCACAGAGTCACAAGCCTGGCTGCTGTTCCAATAATATCAAGCACAGAGTCACAAGCCTGGCTGCTGTTCCAATAATATCATGGATACTATCTAGAGCACAGAGTCACAAGCCTAGGTGCTGTTCCAATAATATCATGGATAAATATCTAGAGCACAGACTCACAAGCCTGGCTGCTGTTCCAATAATATCATGGATAAATATCTAGAGCACAGAGTCACAAGCCTGGCTGCTGTTCCAATAATATCAAGCACAGAGTCACAAGCCTGGCTGCTGTTCCAATAATATCATGGATACTATCTAGAGCACAGAGTCACAAGCCTAGGTGCTGTTCCAATAATATCATGGATACTATCTAGAGCACAGAGTCACAAGCCTAGGTGCTGTTCCAATAATATCATGGATAAATATCTAGAGCACAGAGTCACAAGCCTAGGTGCTGTTCCAATAATATCATGGATAAATATCTAGAGCACAGAGTCACAAGCCTGGCTGCTGTTCCAATAATATCAAGCACAGAGTCACAAGCCTGGCTGCTGTTCCAATAATATCAAGCACAGAGTCACAAGCCTGGCTGCTGTTCCAATAATATCATGGATAAATATCTAGAGCACAGAGTCACAAGCCTGGCTGCTGTTCCAATAATATCAAGCACAGAGTCACAAGCCTGGCTGCTGTTCCAATAATATCAAGCACAGAGTCACAAGCCTGGCTGCTGTTCCAATAATATCATGGATACTATCTAGAGCACAGAGTCACAAGCCTGGGTGCTGTTCCAATAATATCATGGATAAATATCTAGAGCACAGACTCACAAGCCTGGCTGCTGTTCCAATAATATCATGGATAAATATCTAGAGCACAGAGTCACAAGCCTAGGTGCTGTTCCAATAAAATCATGGATAATTATCTAGAGCACAGAGTCACAAGCCTGGCTGCTGTTCCAATAATATCATGGATACTATCTAGAGCACAGAGTCACAAGCCTGGGTGCTGTTCCAATAATATCATGGATAAATATCTAGAGCACAGACTCACAAGCCTGGCTGCTGTTCCAATAATATCATGGATAAATATCTAGAGCACAGAGTCACAAGCCTGGC
The DNA here is from genome assembly GCA_963971465.1 of Lepidochitona cinerea. Taxonomy (NCBI): domain Eukaryota; kingdom Metazoa; phylum Mollusca; class Polyplacophora; order Chitonida; family Tonicellidae; genus Lepidochitona; species Lepidochitona cinerea. The sequence continues at coordinate 12,497,845 of OZ020560.1, read as the reverse complement.
TGCTGTTCCAATAATATCAAGCACAGAGTCACAAGCCTGGCTGCTGTTCCAATAATATCATGGATACTATCTAGAGCACAGAGTCACAAGCCTAGGTGCTGTTCCAATAATATCATGGATACTATCTAGAGCACAGAGTCACAAGCCTAGGTGCTGTTCCAATAATATCATGGATAAATATCTAGAGCACAGAGTCACAAGCCTAGGTGCTGTTCCAATAATATCATGGATAAATATCTAGAGCACAGAGTCACAAGCCTAGGTGCTGTTCCAATAATATCATGGATACTATCTAGAGCACAGAGTCACAAGCCTAGGTGCTGTTCAAATAATATCATGGATACTATCTAGAGCACAGAGTCACAAGCCTAGGTGCTGTTCCAATAATATCATGGATAAATATCTAGAGCACAGAGTCACAAGCCTAGGTGCTGTTCCAATAATATCATGGATAAATATCTAGAGCACAGAGTCACAAGCCTGGATGCTGTTCCAATAATATCATGGATACTATCTAGAGCACAGAGTCACAAGCCTAGGTGCTGTTCCAATAATATCATGGATAAATATCTAGAGCACAGAGTCACAAGCCTAGGTGCTGTTCCAATAATATCATGGATAAATATCTAGAGCACAGAGTCACAAGCCTGGCTGCTGTTCCAATAATATCAAGCACAGAGTCACAAGCCTGGCTGCTGTTCCAATAATATCAAGCACAGAGTCACAAGCCTGGCTGCTGTTCCAATAATATCATGGATAAATATCTAGAGCACAGAGTCACAAGCCTGGCTGCTGTTCCAATAATATCAAGCACAGAGTCACAAGCCTGGCTGCTGTTCCAATAATATCAAGCACAGAGTCACAAGCCTGGCTGCTGTTCCAATAATATCATGGATACTATCTAGAGCACAGAGTCACAAGCCTGGGTGCTGTTCCAATAATATCATGGATAAATATCTAGAGCACAGACTCACAAGCCTGGCTGCTGTTCCAATAATATCATGGATAAATATCTAGAGCACAGAGTCACAAGCCTAGGTGCTGTTCCAATAAAATCATGGATAATTATCTAGAGCACAGAGTCACAAGCCTGGCTGCTGTTCCAATAATATCATGGATACTATCTAGAGCACAGAGTCACAAGCCTGGGTGCTGTTCCAATAATATCATGGATAAATATCTAGAGCACAGACTCACAAGCCTGGCTGCTGTTCCAATAATATCATGGATAAATATCTAGAGCACAGAGTCACAAGCCTGGCTGCTGTTCCAATAATATCAAGCACAGAGTCACAAGCCTGGCTGCTGTTCCAATAATATCATGGATACTATCTAGAGCACAGAGTCACAAGCCTAGGTGCTGTTCCAATAATATCATGGATAAATATCTAGAGCACAGAGTCACAAGCCTGGCTGCTGTTCCAATAATATCAAGCACAGAGTCACAAGCCTGGCTGCTGTTCCAATAATATCAAGCACAGAGTCACAAGCCTGGCTGCTGTTCCAATAATATCATGGATACTATCTAGAGCACAGAGTCACAAGCCTGGGTGCTGTTCCAATAATATCATGGATAAATATCTAGAGCACAGACTCACAAGCCTGGCTGCTGTTCCAATAATATCATGGATAAATATCTAGAGCACAGAGTCACAAGCCTAGGTGCTGTTCCAATAAAATCATGGATAATTATCTAGAGCATAGGTCACAAGCCTGGGTGCTGTTCCAATAATATTATGGATAAATATCTAGAGCACAGAGTCACAAGCCTGGCTGCTGTTCCAATAAAATCATGGATAAATATCTAGAGCACAGAGTCACAAGCCTGGCTGATGTTCCAATAATATCAAGCACAGAGTCACAAGCCTGGGTGCTGTTCCAATAATATCATGGATAAATATCTAGAGCACAGTGTCACAAGCCTGGGTGCTGTTCCAAGAATATCATGGATAAATATCTAGAGCACAGTCACAAGCCTAGGTGCTGTTCCAATAATATCATGGATAAATATCTAGAGCATAGGTCACAAGCCTGGGTGCTGTTCCAATAATATCATGGATAATATCTAGAGCACAGTCACAAGCCTGGGTGCTGTTCAAATAATATCATGGATAATATCTAGAGCACAGAGTCACAAGCCTGGCTGCTGTTCCAATAATATCATGGATAAATATCTAGAGCACAGAGTCACAAGCCTGGCTGCTGTTCCAATAATATCAAGCACAGAGTCACAAGCCTGGGTGCTGTTCCAATAATATCATGGATAAATATCTAGAGCACAGAGTCACAAGCCTGGCTGCTGTTCCAATAAAATCATGGATAAATATCTAGAGCACAGAGTCACAAGCCTGGCTGCTGTTCCAATAATATCAAGCACAGAGTCACAAGCCTGGGTGCTGTTCCAATAATATCATGGATAAATATCTAGAGCACAGTGTCACAAGCCTGGGTGCTGTTCCAATAATATCATGGATAAATATCTAGAGCAGAGAGTCACAAGCCTGGGTGCTGTTCCAATAATATCATGGATAAATATCTAGAGCACAGACTCACAAGCCTGGCTGCTGTTCCAATAATATCATGGATAAATATCTAGAGCACAGAGTCACAAGCCTAGGTGCTATTCCAATAATATCATGGATAAATATCTAGAGCACAGACTCACAAGCCTAGGTGCTATTCCAATAATATCATGGATAAATATCTAGAGCACAGAGTCACAAGCCTAGGTGCTATTCCAATAATATCATGGATAAATATCTAGAGCACAGAGTCACAAGCCTAGGTGCTATTCCAATAATATCATGGATAAATATCTAGAGCATATGTCACAAGCCTGGGTGCTGTTCCAATATTATCATGGATAAATATCTAGAGCACAGAGTCACAAGCCTAGGTGCTGTTCCAATAAAATCATGGATAAATATCTAGAGCATAGGTCACAAGCCTGGGTGCTGTTCCAATAATATCATGGATAAATATCTAGAGCACAGAGTCACAAGCCTGGGTGCTGTTCCAATAATATTATGGATAAATATCTAGAGCACAGAGTCACAAGCCTGGCTGCTGTTCCAATAAAATCATGGATAAATATCTAGAGCACAGAGTCACAAGCCTGGCTGCTGTTCCAATAATATCAAGCACAGAGTCACAAGCCTGGGTGCTGTTCCAATAATATCATGGATAAATATCTAGAGCACAGTGTCACAAGCCTGGGTGCTGTTCCAATAATATCATGGATAAATATCTAGAGCACAGTCACAAGCCTAGGTGCTGTTCCAATAATATCATGGATAAATATCTAGAGCATAGGTCACAAGCCTGGGTGCTGTTCCAATAATATCATGGATAATATCTAGAGCACAGTCACAAGCCTGGTTGCTGTTCAAATAATATCATGGATAATATCTAGAGCACAGAGTCACAAGCCTGGCTGCTGTTCCAATAATATCATGGATAATATCTAGAGCACAGTCACAAGCCTGGGTGCTGTTCCAATAATATCATGGATAAATATCTAGAGCACAGAGTCACAAGCCTGGGTGCTGTTCCAATAATATCATGGATAAATATCTAGAGCACAGAGTCACAAGCCTGGCTGCTGTTCCAATAAAATCATGGATAAATATCTAGAGCACAGAGTCACAAGCCTGGCTGCTGTTCCAATAATATCAAGCACAGAGTCACAAGCTTGGGTGCTGTTCCAATAATATCATGGATAAATATCTAGAGCATAGGTCACAAGCCTGGGTGCTGTTCTAATAATATCATGGATAAACATCTAGAGCAAAAGTCACAAGCCTGGGTGCTGTTCCAATAATATCATGGATAAATATCTAGAGCACAGAGTCACAAGCCTGGCTGCTGTTCCAATAAAATCATGGATAAATATCTAGAGCACAGAGTCACAAGCCTGGCTGCTGTTCCAATAATATCAAGCACAGAGTCACAAGCCTGGGTGCTGTTCCAATAATATCATGGATAAATCTCTAGAGCACAGAGTCACAAGCCTGGGTGCTGTTCCAATAATATCATGGATAAATATCTAGAGCAGTCCTGTTCCAATAATATCATGGAAAAATCTCTAGAGCACAGAGTCACAAGCCTGGCTGCTGTTCCAATAATATCATGGATAAATATCTAGAGCACAGAGTCACAAGCCTGGATGCTGTTCCAATAATATCATGGAATAAATATCTAGAGCACAGAGTCACAAGCCTGAGTGCTGTTCCAATAATATCATGGAAACAATCTCTAGAGCATAGGTCAAAAGCCTGGGTGCTGTTCCAATAATATCATGGAAAAATCTCTAGAGCATAGGTCACAAGCCTGGGTGCTGTTCAAATAATATCATGGATAAATATCTAGAGCACAGAGTCACAAGCCTGGATGCTGTTCCAATAATATCATGGATAAATATCTAGAGCACAGAGTCACAAGCCTGGATGCTGTTCCAATAATATCATGGATAAATATCTAGAGCACAGACTCACAAGCCTGGATGCTGTTCCAATAATATCATGGATAAATATCTAGAGCACAGAGTCACAAGCCTGAGTGCTGTTCCAATAATATCATGGAAACAATCTCTAGAGCATAGGTCAAAAGCCTGGGTGCTGTTCCAATAATATCATGGATAATATCTAGAGCACAGTCACAAGCCTGGGTGCTGTTCAAATAATATCATGGATAATATCTAGAGCACAGAGTCACAAGCCTGGCTGCTGTTCCAATAATATCATGGATAATATCTAGAGCACAGTCACAAGCCTGGGTGCTGTTCCAATAATATCATGGATAAATATCTAGAGCACAGAGTCACAAGCCTGGGTGCTGTTCCAATAATATCATGGATAAATATCTAGAGCACAGAGTCACAAGCCTGGCTGCTGTTCCAATAAAATCATGGATAAATATCTAGAGCACAGAGTCACAAGCCTGGCTGCTGTTCCAATAATATCAAGCACAGAGTCACAAGCCTGGGTGCTGTTCCAATAATATCATGGATAAATATCTAGAGCATAGGTCACAAGCCTGGGTGCTGTTCTAATAATATCATGGATAAACATCTAGAGCAAAAGTCACAAGCCTGGGTGCTGTTCCAATAATATCATGGATAAATATCTAGAGCACAGAGTCACAAGCCTGGCTGCTGTTCCAATAAAATCATGGATAAATATCTAGAGCACAGAGTCACAAGCCTGGCTGCTGTTCCAATAATATCAAGCACAGAGTCACAAGCCTGGGTGCTGTTCCAATAATATCATGGATAAATCTCTAGAGCACAGAGTCACAAGCCTGGCTGCTGTTCCAATAATATCATGGATAAATCTCTAGAGCACAGAGTCACAAGCCTGGGTGCTGTTCCAATAATATCATGGATAAATATCTAGAGCAGTCCTGTTCCAATAATATCATGGAAAAATCTCTAGAGCACAGAGTCACAAGCCTGGCTGCTGTTCCAATAATATCATGGATAAATATCTAGAGCACAGAGTCACAAGCCTGGATGCTGTTCCAATAATATCATGGATAAATATCTAGAGCACAGAGTCACAAGCCTGAGTGCTGTTCCAATAATATCATGGAAACAATCTCTAGAGCATAGGTCAAAAGCCTGGGTGCTGTTCCAATAATATCATGGAAAAATCTCTAGAGCATAGGTCACAAGCCTGGGTGCTGTTCAAATAATATCATGGATAAATATCTAGAGCACAGAGTCACAAGCCTGGATGCTGTTCCAATAATATCATGGATAAATATCTAGAGCACAGAGTCACAAGCCTGGATGCTGTTCCAATAATATCATGGATAAATATCTAGAGCACAGACTCACAAGCCTGGATGCTGTTCCAATAATATCATGGATAAATATCTAGAGCACAGAGTCACAAGCCTGAGTGCTGTTCCAATAATATCATGGAAACAATCTCTAGAGCATAGGTCAAAAGCCTGGGTGCTGTTCCAATAATATCATGGAAAAATCTCTAGAGCATAGGTCACAAGCCTGGGTGCTGTTCTAATAATATCATGGATAAATATCTAGAGCACAGAGTCACAAGCCTGAGTGCTGTTTGAATAATATCATGGATAAATATCTAGAGCACAGAGTCACAAGCCTGAGTGCTGTTCCAATAATATCATGGAAACAATCTCTAGAGCATAGGTCAAAAGCCTGGGTGCTGTTCCAATAATATCATGGAAAAATCTCTAGAGCATAGGTCACAAGCCTGGGTGCTGTTCAAATAATGTCATGGATAAATATCTAGAGCACAGAGTCACAAGCCTGGGTGCTGTTCAAATAATGTCATGGAAAAATCTCTAGAGCATAGGTCACAAGCCTGGGTGCTGTTCAAATAATATTATGGATAAATATCTAGAGCATAGGTCACAAGCCTGGCTGCTGTTCCAATAATATCATGGATAAATATCTAGAGCACAGAGTCACAAGCCTGGATGCTGTTCCAATAATATCATGGATAAATATCTAGAGCACAGAGTCACAAGCCTGGATGCTGTTCCAATAATATCATGGATAAATATCTAGAGCACAGACTCACAAGCCTGGATGCTGTTCCAATAATATCATGGAAACAATCTCTAGAGCATAGGTCAAAAGCCTGGGTGCTGTTCCAATAATGTCATGGAAAAATCTCTAGAGCATAGGTCACAAGCCTGGGTGCTGTTCCAATAATATCATGGATAAATATCTAGAGCACAGACTCACAAGCCTGGCTGCTGTTCCAATAATATCATGGATAAATATCTAGAGCACAGAGTCACAAGCCTGGCTGCTGTTCCAATAATATCATGAAAAAATATCTAGAGCACAGAGTCACAAGCCTGGCTGCTGTTCCAATAATATCATGGATAAATATCTAGAGCACAGAGTCACAAGCCTGGATGCTGTTCCAATAATATCATGGATAAATATCTAGAGCAGTCCTAAGCCTGAGTGCTGTTCCAATAATATCATGAAAAATCTCTAGAGCATAGGTCACAAGCCTGGGTTTTGTTCCAATAATATCATGGCTAAATATCCAGAGCACAGACCCAAAAAATACATTTAAACAAAAACTTGGACAAAATTAAAACCTGTTAAAAAGAGTGTAAATTACTATTTTGGAGGTTAAAAGGACGTGATATTTTTAAAGTGATCTCCAGAAATAGTTTCTAAAAGACGTATTTGAAAATATGTATGGGTGGTGTTCCCCAGAGATTTAAAAAAGACCATAAATAGATATTGGCAGTATAAAGTCAAGTCAGAACGTAGAAATAAAAGTTTATAACAAAATATTATTTACATTATATACACAGTTTAATTCAAATTAGGCTTAATAATAATAATATTGTATGAGGAAGAAATAACAGGTACTCTCTAATAGTCAAAAGTTTATTTCTCTGTTTTGTTGAAGCATTGTTTTGAAATCAAAGGAAACACAACGTAACTTTTGATTCATTGTTTGAATAAATCGGTGAGAAAGCAATCCTGAGCATATTTATTTCATTCATTATTGATTGTTTGCTTGGACCTCTTACTTGTATGGTGTCTGCCGATTATACATCACACATATCACTTCCATGTTAAGGGATTTCCAACAGTTTCTTCCAGATTATTAAATGCTGACCCAGCAAGGAGGAACATTAAGTATGCCACATACATTAGCCTTCCTGACGTTTTATGGTCTGTGGAGCCTAATGTCAAAATTTAGATCTGGGTGGGGTGGGAGAGGGGGGGATCTTTTGGTCGGTTGGTACTTTTGTTGCCATATAACCTTAGCTGTTGAGTGCGACGTTAAGCCCCAATCAATCAATCCAGGTCATTAAAGGGGACAGTGTTGGTTGAGTGACGATCCTTGGTTGAGTGGCGATCCTTGGTTGAGTGGCGATCCTTGGTTGAGTGGCGATCCTTGGTTGAGTGACGATCCTTGGTTGAGTGGCGATCCTTGGTTGAGTGACGATCCTTGGTTGAGTGACGATCCTTGGTTGAGTGACGATCCTTGGTTGAGTGACGATCCTTGGTTGAGTGGCGATCCTTGGTTGAGTGGCGATCCTTGGTTGAGTGGCGATCCTTGGTTGAGTGGCGATCCTTGGTTGAGTGGCGATCCTTGGTTGAGTGGCGATCCTTGGTTGAGTGGCGATCCTTGGTTGAGTGGCGATCCTTGGTTGAGTGACGACCCTTGGTTAAGCGACGATCCTTGGTTGAGCGACGACCCTTGGTTGAGTGACGATCCTTGGTTGATTGGCGATCCTTGGTTGAGTGGCGATCCTTGGTTGAGTGACGATCCTTGGTTGAGTGGCGATCCTTGGTTGAGTGACGATCCTTGGTTGAGTGGCGATCCTTGGTTGAGTGGCGATCCTTGGTTGAGTGACGATCCTTGGTTGAGTGGCGATCCTTGGTTGAGTGACGATCCTTGGTTGAGTGACGATCCTTGGTTGAGTGACGATCCTTGGTTGAGTGACGATCCTTGGTTGAGTGGCGATCCTTGGTTGAGTGGCGATCCTTGGTTGAGTGGCGATCCTTGGTTGAGTGGCGATCCTTGGTTGAGTGGCGATCCTTGGTTGAGTGGCGATCCTTGGTTGAGTGGCGATCCTTGGTTGAGTGGCGATCCTTGGTTGAGTGACGATCCTTGGTTGACGGACACTTGGGAAACAATTCTCAATTGCTGAAGATTCCAGCATCCAACAGATTTATAGACTTGAGTGCTGTTAAAAAATCCTCCACTTGCCATTTTTGTGTGGACACTGGGATAACTGAATAGCTGCTACTTGAAGGGCTGAAAACAAACAAACAGAAAGTTTTATAATGATATCATCGAGATACCAGGAAAGGGAGGCAACCCCAGGGAACACATATAGCTTTACAACTAAACTTAACCACCGATTGATTGATCAGGGTTTCCCATCACAATCAACATCTTAGGCCATATGATATCATGGGACAAGAACATCAACCAGGCAAAAAACATTCCAACAAATTCGTAACTATCCAATAAGAAAGAACGAGATGTGCTTAACTAAGATGTTTTTTGTTCAAAGTGAAACCTAGACTATACAATTACAGAGGTTTGAAGTGAGAATGGAAATAAACAATACAGACCTCAAGCAAACAGGGTCATTCATCGTAATCACAATATCTGTCTTGTGATTTTCCAGTCGAATCAATCCAAGATGAATGTTGACAATATTTTTAGCGGATTCGTTAAATTTGGAAATTTTTTGTCTCCCATCCAAATGCCATACACTGGAAGATCTAGAGACAAGGAAAAGAAAGAGAAACTGAAATTGATTTTCTGTAATAATAGTTATCATGTTTCGTGGAGAGGGGATACAAAGTATTTACATGGTCAGCGTGGTAATTGATAACGGTTGAGCCGCTGGGCACCTTTGAAACTATATTGTGGGTGACGGACAAACTAACGTTGCTTGACGACGTCGGCAAGCAACGTTAGCATAACATTCTATTTGGTGTGTGTTTAATTGAATTAATCAGCGATTTTTGGGCTGATTCCAAGCGAAAGTAAAGCTCTTCGAGATAATAAAATTGTTGTCATGGTTTGTGGAGGGGGGATACGAAGAATTTACATGGTCAGCGTGGTAATTGATAAAGATTGAGCCGCTATCACTTACCAAGAGATAACAGTTGAGCCGCTATCACTTACCAATAGATAACAGTTGAGCCGCTATCACTTACCAAGAGATAATGGTTGAGCCGCTATCACTTACCAATAGATAACGGTTGAGCCGCTATCACTTACCAATAGATAAAGGTTGAGCCGCTATCACTTACCGATAGATAAAGGTTGAGCCGCTATCACTTACCAATAGATAACGGTTGAGCCGCTATCACTTACCAATAGATAACGGTTGAGCCGCTATCACTTACCAATAGATAACGGTCGAGCCGCTATCACTTATCAATAGATAAAGGTCGAGCCGCTATCACTTACCAATAGATGTACTTTGTAGATTATTATCTATACTATAACAAAATATCATGTATATTGAAATATTGCCAATTTAGTGTTGAAAATGTGCTGTTATACAGAAGACTTGTAACCATTATTGTCACAGTACAGTTTATAGCTTAAAACAAAATTTAAGGATTGCAGTAGAAGAATTCAATAAAGTAGACAGGTACATTTGATTTATATGTAAGAAGTATTTGTTTGGAGCTAGCCTAAGAACTGTGCAACATGTCAGATCATCCTGGGGGGCTGTTTCTCAAAACATTTACACCCGGCGAAAGTCCAATGCAAGGCCTAACTGTCATGGCAACATTTATCTTCAACATTACGTTACGGTCAGGCACAAAGTTACGACGAGCGTAAGCATGTTGAGAAACAGTCTCCAGGAACGCACATTAGGGATGACAATACATGTATATATGTTCTTATATTATAACTTACTCTCCCATATTTGTCTCAGATACCCGTATTTCTTCTGTCCGTAATATTTCTGACTCGTCCGTTGCGTTGTTACTGGATGCCAAATCATCAAAGTGAGTCCTGAAAGAAAGCATATATTCATATAGGATGTATTCTCCACAGAAGTGGGTGTCCAAAATGACCTACGGTAAGATCTCCGCTAATTCAAGTACTCTAAAAAACTCAAGGGCCAGAAAAACATTAACAAATGTACACTTAAAATTCAACTTTTTTCGTTGAGTCTTGAGCGATCAGATAATCCTATTGAACATTCGCTGTTGTTGTTTTTGTAGACCAAATGTGGCAAATAGCAATGTAATAATTCGTTATTTTCACATCACTGGTCCTTGAATTAGCGGAGATCTTACCGTACTTTTGTATCTTGAGCACGTTAGATTGTTGGATTAGTGGGTGCCCAAATAAGGTGAATTTTGACAACAGGGAGTCAAAAAGACACTAGGACACCCCTCTGGACGAACCTCTTAAATAAAGGCACCATAGACAAAAACAGATTGTATCACAGTGTGCTTTATTTAGAGGATTTGTACAGATGTTTTTTGTTCATTGGCTTCAACTTAATTAACTATGAGGGGGTGTGGCTGGAAAAGGTCAAAGGGAATGGGGCAAACCATTATGCAAGTCGAAGGAAAACGTCTGGCGTAGGGGTTCTCCCCTGTGTCTTGGACCCACAATAATGTCTTCATTCAATCTTAAGCTATTCAGGACAGAAACACTTGTTATTTATGCAGGTAGAAGAGAATATTGTATCTTCTAGGTAAAAAATAATTCTTGGTGTACTAACCTCAATGCCACCTCATCACCACCTTCTTGGTACTCCAGAAGTTCAATTATAAAACTTTGGTCAGTTACTGGATGACAGAACACTTCCTGGTTGTCAGGGATTTGACGAACAGCACTGAAACACAACCAATTTCTTATGAACTTTTGGCTCCGTATACGTATATATTGTACAAAAACTTCCACTAGTATGTTCAAATTCCAATCAATCCCAAAAAAAATTTGAAAATCTTCTGATCGTAATCCCGAGTGGGGCGTAAAACTCAACTCAATCAGTCAATTAAGTTAACAGTAATCTAGTTTGATTGACTCACTTGTGTGAGTGGGGCAAGGTACCACTGGAAAGTTGATGCTTCACTTGCAGTGCAAGCTATTTATTTATTCAGTAATGACATCTTATCTTAATTAAACAAATATTGATTACCTAGCATCTTTGACATCTTCTGGTAGAATTATTGAAAAAGCTGTTCCAAATAACAATCTCTCTTTGCCACCCATTCCTTCAATCAGTTGTAGAAATTGCTCAACTATCCTTTAAAATAAGACCTAAGGATACTGCCACCTGGAAAAAATTTCCGAAAAAGACAAAATATAATTTTTTAAAAATATAAAATGTGAAACTTGAAAGTAAACATCAGATTTCAACCAAATTGGTGACACTTAAATAATGAATTTCAACCAACACTAAAAACTAACGTCCGTGCCAATGTTAGCTGAGGTATACAGTGTCAATTTAACTGGGAGGCCCATTGGGTTGAGCGGTACGTGAGCAATTCAGTAAAAAATATGCGGAATTCCTTCTAAATGATTCTGAAGACAGGTGGGAAGAGAAAAATGGTCCCCGTTTACGCAGGAAAGTTTTACCAGTAGATGGATGAAATGTATGAAAAGTCTGGTCAATTATAATTCGAACATAAGTGAATCATGGATATCAATACATAAAAGGTTACCCATTCATTATTAATATTATATCAGTGAATGTAAGTTTTCGGGAAGAAAAAGTGATGGCGTGGTTCTAAAAGCTGGGAGCACAGTAACACAATTATTTGATCAGGGCTTTTCTTAAATCCTCACTGCCACGGAAGCTCGCAAGATGATTGTTTATTACAAATAGTAAAATAAAGGCTTCTTCTTGTCCCTTCAGCTCAAGGCAGTAAAAAAAAAACTTTGCGTTTGTTAACTTTCGCTTTGAGTATTGGTCGAACTTCAGTCGAAAATTAAAGATTGAGCATGGGACAAAAAAGGTTTTTTTTTTTGTGTTTTCTTATTTCTTGTTCTGTTCTTTCTTATTTGACGATAAGGCCTGAAAATTTGGCCGGTCATATTTAGACTGGGATATCAGATAGATTCTACTTGATTTGACAAAACCAAATCACGAGTGTAAGAAATGGCACAAATCAGCCCCCAGACATGTAGCTTAGACATTAAAAGCTAAGTATTGAGGAAGTGGGGGGGGGGGGGGGATTGTTCAAAAGAAAATTAGCGTAACAGTGGGTTAGATGGCGTTAAAAACTAAATGTCTTTGTTACGTCATGTCATGCTGCCGTTAATTTAAGCTAATTTTCTTTCAAACAACCGAACCCAGGTCACTTGGTCAGACCTGGGTATATGCTCTAAAGCCTATCAGTATTTTTGGTTGAAAGTTTATACAGGTCAGAAAATAGTTCAACTGCAGTGTAGCAAATGGTGGGTGGGTGTATGGTATTTACGGCGGCTTGGGTAAAGAATAGTAGGTAACGTAAAAGTTGCGGTTAGTCAACTCATTGATAAAGTGGCCCCACTGTGCGTAAGGTGTGGCTGTGGTCGATGACTGTTGGCCTTTGGCACTATGCCAGCTCTTCAGAGAAGGAGGGTCACTACGGTGTGCCCCAATAGTCAACAGCTTTTTTTATTGACAAAACGTCAAAGACGAACCTAGGATTAGGAACGGGGTTTATTGACAGAATAAGGTTAGGTTTTGGAATCTTTTATTGACAACGCTAGAGACGGACTTAGGGTTAGGGACGGGGTTTATTGACAGAAAAGGGTTAGGTTTAGCCATGTTTATTTACAAAACCGAAGGATCCTCTTGGATTTGTCCAAATATGTCATCGCAGGTCAAAGGGTATATAAATATGAAGTGCGCATGCGTGTATTGCAGTTCAGGTAACACATAGAAATTTAATACCTCTAACAATGTGTTGGAAGTTAGTCTAGTGGAGAGATGCTACTAATTGAGTGCGCATGTGGTTTGGCGCAGCTTGAGATTGGAAAGGTGGGGGTTCGAGACCCGTTGAGTGCGGATTTAAATAGAAAAAAAAATAATAATAAACTTGTGTTGCAGTGAAGGGAGTTGTCTACCGTAAGACGTTAGGTGGCGCTGTTGTATACAGCAAGAAGATAGGATGAAAGAAACAGTTGACGCTTGCAGACGTCCCTGTATACTACTTTTGTTACTGCCATTATAGACCGTTTAGTCAAGAACCAATGAATCATTGAATGCAAGCCAATTAAAAACGTTCCCACGGTTGCTCCGCCCATATTGGCTCACCATGTATTCTTTACCATTCCCGTTACGGCTATTAATTAAATTATTTGGAAGGACTTAATGTTTCAAATTTCATCCATGTTTACATTTTACCTACACCACACTGTCCACAAATTCACAATCTACTTCTTTAGACTTTCCAGTGACAGTGACACTGACAGCAACATAGCCGCACTCGTGTGTCTCTAATACTCTATCCTGGTTTACTTACTTTGCCGGTCAGGTAGAAACAGCAACATATCTTCCTGACCGACAAAAAAGTAAAACAGGACGAGATACATGTGTGCCCAAATTTTTACGAGTTTGGCATGTAATTTCCTGCTGTTATTGTTTTATGTCTGATAGTCATAACAAACAGCCGAGAATACATCACACATGCAGCTGAAGACGTAGCCGCACACATGTGTCTCTATCCTGGTTTACTTACTTTGACGGTCTGGAGACGGAGTGTCAGTCAGTCAGTGCTGAAAATTGCGCACGTGGTCCACATGTCACTGTCTATGTTAGCGTAAAAATAAAAACCTTTTCAATTTCAGCTCTCCGTGCATATTAAAACTTACTTTATAACCGACATTTAAAACGTATTTCTTTCAAGTTTAGAAAATCGGGTACCGGTAACTTTAAGTTTATTGTACGAGCGCACCTGCAGAACTTTTCCCGACAAACAAATTCCCTAGAATAGGGTTTTCAATAGCCCCAGGTGACTATCAAAGTGGGCGGACTTCAGAAAATCGAGGATTTCCTCTGGGCAAAGTGCAAGTTTTCCTCCCCAACTAAACCTGGCAACGTCGCCATATATTTGAATGAAATAATCATGGGTGTCATAAAACATCAATCAACCAATCAAGTAAGTCAAATGCTACTTTAGCTACACGCATGTCTCATCCAAGATCTATGGTCTCATCCTTGATCGCTACAAGGGCTGCAAGTTGTGCCCCAACTCAGATGCTGGAGAAGGGCTGTGGTGGTGCACTTTGCGTGTTTGTTTTGACTGGCGAACACGTGACAGCTGACATTTCGTCAGTCAGCCCAGATTTTTCTGGCTGTCAGTCTCATAGGACAATTAACTTAAAGTTACTTTTTGAAAGGTATATTTTCGCTTTGTAAGTGGCAGATCAAAACCATTGTTGGGGTGAGAGCAGGTTGACAACATGCCAGGCGCTTTCTGGGCACAGGTTGCCCAGAAGTCTGGCGCGGATGGCATTTTCCGCAAAACTTGGTTGAAGTTTTATCAACATGGACGCCAGATCCTTGAAGGTGTCTTTCAAAAAGGTGAAAAACTACCCTCCAAACCTAAGGAAGTTGGTCGACTTGGCATCGAAAATCGTCGCGTAGATCCAAAATTGCCCTCAGTGTTCACCAAAGGGGTACAACTTAAAGATGGGAAAACTCGCCAGCTTTTTGACTCCATGGTCTATCGAGCCAGCATTCAAACGTTTGCTTCACAACTGCGCAAAAACGCGGCCATGAAGTTTTTGGGTGGAAATCTTGGTAAAAGTGTAAAGCACACTCCCATATTTGCTCTTGTTGGCTTGTCATTGACAGCTAACCAGAATTTCGACAGCGAAGAAGATGCTGGCACCTATATTTTCACCCAAATCCGGGTAAGTTTCTTAGTTAGTGTTAATTACTTGCATTTGATTAGCTGGGCAAGCATTGACTTTAAACATGGGAGTGAAATGAGGAATTTCAGTTTTTTATATGCCTAGTCTTAAAGGGGGCGTATAGGCCTACCAGTGTCTGTCTGTCAGTGTCACGGATTCATGTGCGCCTCATAAATAAAACTATGCATGGATTATAAACCATTTTTCAAATATACATGTAAGTAGCTTGTCTGTAGACGATGTGTTGCGTATCAAAATAAAAATTGGAGTCTCGATATTTTGGCGACCAAAACAGTCACCCAGAACCACCAAAGCCAAACTGGCCTCAACAGCGGGTGCCCCAATTTCAAGGCCTGGCTGCTATGGTAACAAGCCATTTGAAAACATGAGAGATTCCCATAGAGTGACAATGGCCAGCCTTAAAAATGTACTCACTGTCAGCCTTCAAAAACCACTTGCAATGGTGCTGGAATGCATACCATTGGCTTAGATAATAAGGCAGTCTGGGTTTTTTGTGGTTACATTTGGTCTTGTTGTAGTGCTATATACATTTAAGCTCATTTGGTAAAGCGTCCGCTTCAGGGCTGGGAGGTCCAGGTTCAAGCCTGGGTCGAGTCAGACCAAAGACTTTAATAGTGGGAGCTGCTGCTGCTTCGCTTGTCGCTCAGCAATAGGAGTTAGAGCAGCGACTGGTTGGCACGGTGTCAGTATAATGTGACTGGGTCAGGGGGCATGCTGGGTGTCTTCGGCAAGTCCAAACCAAATAAAAGAGCAGTGGAAATCTGCCCTGCCACAAGGAGACATCTTCAACCCAAATCACTCACTCACTCATATACATATCTATTTAATGTCTAAGAATATATAATGTTAGCATTTAGTCACATGGTTTATTCTAAAATCTTGTTTTCTATAACAGCAACTGTTCAAACCATGTGCAGACGCTACCTCTCTCGATGATTTACCTACCGATGTAAAATTGGACAATCTTGAATTTGGACAATTGACAAGTAAGGGAAATAACTCTACTCTCTATGAAGCAAGATTGAAGACAAACAGTGTTGGTAAGTAGCAAATGTGTCTTTTTCTCTCGTATTTTTCTTATATATAAATTTCTGTGTCAGGTATCTTATAATATTATTTGTAGAAATTTTGTAAAATGTCAAATTTTTTGGCGGATTTTTTTCTTCAGAATCACCCAGAATTGGTAACGACTACAACAAGGAAACTAACTGTCATTTTCGAAGTCCACATAATGAGAGTGTGTCAGGCAGTTTGTTTGAGGATGAAGATGATACAGCTAGTCAGAGTGACAGTGACTACAGTGTTTTATCTGACCAAGAATCTATTGATGATGATGTCATTATGATTACTGATGAAAATATTCAGAGTTGTGCCCCTTTGTTTTTCCAAACAGATCCTAAGATTCTAGGTAAGCCTTAACACATCTCTTTATTCGTCAAAGGGCTGTTAACACACTTACGCTCGTCGTAACTTTGCGCCTGGTTATAACGTAATGTTGAAGGTATATGTTGACATGACAGTTAGGCCTTGCATTGGACTTATGTCTGGCGTAACTGTGATGAGAAACAACCCCCTCTGTATGTAAGTTGCCGGGTACTTGCCCGAAGGTCAGGGTTTCATCTGGGAACAAGCCCTGTTTCCTCACCCATTAAAACCTGGCAACACAGCATTTTAGTGAAATAATCTTGAGTGCGGTGTAAAACACCAATCAGTTATCCACATGGTAAGCTTGATTAGTAATTTAGTTTTAAAAGATTTGTATTCCTGGCTCTGTTAAAGCTTCAGTTTTGGGTAAGCCATACTTTTGTGGAAGTTGAAAATCTCACTAATCATGACTTAGATGGCCTATGATTAGTGAATCTCATTTGATGTTACAGAAACCGGAAAGGTCCAAAGTTGACAAAATCTCTAAGCATACTGATATAAAGTATAGCCCCATCGGGGAGTATGAGCCAATCTTTTGAGCCATATGTGTTTTACTCCACACACAATAGGCCTATTATTTCACTTGTTTGGATTGATTTTCAGGTTTATTATGTGGGTGTTTTCATCCCCCAGTTAACCTGGCAACGTCACCATATTACTGAAATAATCAGCGTAAATCATCAATCAATCAATCAATCAAGCAAGATTGGTATCTTTGGAAAGCTCTTGTTTTGTAGTTCTTGATAAAACAGAGGGCCAATTAGCTTATTTAGTTTTAACACAATTTTCCATATATTTGGCAGCTCATGCCACTTAATACTATAAATGATCTGTAGTATGGACATTGATGTAAAAGTAGACGAAGAACTTTTAGCTATTTATTTTGCAGAATCTACCATGGAAGAAGAGACAATCATGATCACTGATGAAAATGTGCGGAGTTGTGCCCCTTTATTCTTCCAAACTGCTGATGATCTTCAAGGTAAGAAAGGCTGGAATTAAGAGAACCTGATTTGCTATAAGTGTAATGTAGAACATCTACTTGACAAGTCTTTCCCAAAAGAACATTAAATTTTTGACGCAGAACATACAAATCTCACGGCTACATTTGCCGCTCTACAATGCTTATGACCGCCGTTGTGTACATCCCTTCACAGTGGTGACATAATACACAATCTCTGCTGTGTCAGTGTGTATGATGTCGCTTATCAGAGTAGTTAATGACAATATGCATATTTTTACCTCACTCATTTTCTTTGACTACCAGGAACTGATGCCAAAGTTGTTTGGTTTCAATTTATGTTTTTCAAATATAGATTTAGTCCATAAACATATACAAAGCAGCTTTAAGCCCTGTTTATAAATTCTCTATTATATGATTTTTGTGAGAAGAGGTATAATGGTCTGTGTGGGATAGACACAGTAATCAAGATGACAGCCATGATTACTCTCACATCAGTTTTATGATGTTGTCAACACCTTATCTAATATCACACTGACAACACTGATCAGCCATCATGAACAACCAATTTATATTCCTATTCATGAGCTATTGATAGTTTGGTCGAGTGATTGGACTGTAATTTGTTGTATTGAAGATTATTTTGCTAAAAATGGTGGTCAAGTTACTTTATTGGCTGGAGAAAACTTGTGACTTAACATGTATCTTTTTCAGCAACATTCACACATTTTTATATGCCGGACTTAATAAAGTCAGTCGTATTATGGTATCACCAGCGCCGTCCGTTCGTCCGTGATTCCCTTCCGCTTCATAACTTAAAGAGTTTTAATCATATCTTTACAATTCTTTCACAACATATACCGTATTGGATGAAGGCTATTTTCGAATTGAATGGTCAATACAGATGTTAGATTGATTAATTGATTGTTTGGTGTTTTACTCCGCGCTCAAGGTTATTTCACTTATATGGCGGCGTTGCCAGTTTTATTGTGGGAGGAAACCGGGCTCTATGCCTGGAGGAAACCCACGGCCTTCCGTTGGTAACTGGCAACCATCCCACAGATGTTAGAAATATGTTTAGAACAATTTTACAAGCATAAATTTTATACGTACTGTAGGGCCTACTTGTATTAAAAAAATCTTCTTTTTTAAATTTTGCTGAATCTTTATTGTTTAAATTTAGCCACAGCTGAGTGTGACATCTCTGGAATCTATGAGTCTATGCTTGCCTCTTTCCATGAGACTTCCAACCATGACCTTGGAGTTACTGATGCTTATCACAACCTTGAGAGTGCTGACCTTGACCTTGGCAGTAAGGATGATAACAGTGACTTATGTCATCTCTCTGACTCAGATATCCCCTGGAATGAGCCAACATCTTTCATCATATTGCCTGGGTTAACACAAACAGAAGCACTGAGTTTAGGTAAGGGAAGTTTGATTTTAATTTTCAAAGTTTAAAAAGGGTTTGATTATTCATCAACGATAATCTGCATCGATTCAAGGGAAATTCCTGAAGTTGATTTTTGGTGTTAAAATATTACAATAGTTAGAATAAACATGCTCTTCAATGTCATGAAGCCTTGATTCTAAAGTTTTATTTCTAACTTTTTTTTTTAAATTTTTTTACAAAATTATATTTAAGTCTGGAGTCTGGATGTAAAATATTTTCAAACAAGATGTACTTTAAAAGCTGGCTTATGAATCATTACTAGCTTAGCTAACAGTCCTTATTTGACTTTAGTGCACACAATATTTCAAAATCTTCAGGAGATATACCATTCATTTGAACTTTTAGCCCAAGAAATAACAAAAGGGATTTTTGAGTAACTTGAGCTGCCAAAATGCAGATAATTTTCTTTTAAAACAGAATGTTGAAATTATCACCTACAAATGTATTTGTCTCAAGACATACAATTCAGTAGTTTTTTGTGCTTATAGTCAATGTAGGCCTACTCTAAAGTAGTGCTTTGAACCAAGTTAGGCTTAGAATGATCGATCGCTAGTCTCAGCTATTTAAATTTTGTTTATTTTTCGTACACTTTTGTTTTTAACACAGGCCATAGACTGCATGGATGTTCCTCATTATAATGCCAATCATTTTGTTTTCTGTGAAATTGAGACGTTCTTACTATCAAGACATTCAGAATTTAGTGTCATTATTACCACTTTAACTGATTGTATTCTCGTTATTTTTTAGGATTACACTTTCTTGAAAAATGGCAGAAATTCTTCTACCGATTTTGGGTGATACCCGAAACAGGAATTGAGCCCTGGTCCAAGAGTATGGCACCTATCGCCAGCACTAAATGCCGGCTGCCTTATCCATTCAGCCAACCGGCCTCCACTTAAACTGAGACTACATAAAAAAATAAAACAACGTAAAAACTTGAATTTTTTTTTTGCAGAAATGGAAAGTGCAACAGCCAAATTGAATGAAAGTGACATCATTATTATCTCCGATGACTCGACAGAGGTGAATGTGGACAACGATATGGAATTTATGGGTGTTATTTCTGTACATGTGGCAACGCATGATATTAACGACACTGAGAGTTTTACAGGTAGATATTGAAATTAGATTGTCTTACCTGGATTAGTTTTACATGTATGATATATTAATGTATAGGTGATGTGGATTACATCACACTCAGGCTTTAGAAAATAAATACTAGAAATTTCATTTTACATAATTTACATTGATTGATTGTTTGGTGTTTTACGCCGCGCTCAAGATTGTTTCGCTTATATGGTGGCGTTGCCAGTTTTATTGTGAGAGGAAACCGGGCTCTATGCTCGGAGGAAACCCACGATCTTCCGGTGGTAACTGGCAACCATCCCACATAGGTCGTTCAAGTGAAAACCCAGTCAGAAAATGTTTTTGGGACAGTGGTATTTGAAGCCGTGACCCATTGGTGGAAGGCTTTTTCGGATTGAGCGTCCCACACACATAATTTGCAAGTTAAGGCTGAAATGGTTGAATTGCAAATATTGGCTATTCATCTATGGTTAATTACCTCTCCATTGTATTAGCAGCCAAACCTCATTTATATGTTTAAGAACACTAAAACACACGGGCACAGGGAAAATCTTGTTGTCTAACATAACCATGGAGACAAGTTTCTAATTGTGTACCTCATTTATATGAATGTAGCAATTATTAATCACCAGCCACATGTAATGTTATATTTCTTGTTACAGTTGTAGCTAATGACAGGATTGATATTGGGTCTGGCCAACCTAGTATGTCTGACAGTCTTGAAGTTAGGAAAGATGGACCACATTGTAAGATGAAAGATGTCTACGAGTCCGCTAAACAACATACACTAACTGATGATGGAACGAATTATCAACCGCTTATTTCTGTTAACGTGTTATCTCCTGACCTGGTACCTGAACATCATTCTACAGGTAAAGGTGAAATTAAGAATCCTTTTTAATGACTGTTGACAAATCGTTTTAGACGTTCACTTTTCCTGTGCTTTCATCATAGCGTTTTCTAAATTTATACTATAATTGTATGTTGTGATAGATATAAAGAACAAAGGAGTGGAGGAGGATGGTGTGACCATTTCAATTATTCTGTTATAGGGAGCGCAAGTCACGTGTGAATTCCACATATTTCCTGTCACCGGCACTGTATTACGCATGTGACTGAGCGTTTTTCGTTCCAACATGACGTTTAAATCTGAGGTTATGGAACAAAATATGTCAAATGGAACTGCAACGTCATCAAAAACGTTCTAAATGGCGTCATCTGTCACCGGATATCACAAAATCTTGTTATGATTCTTGAGGCTTGCGCTCCCTATTAGCACTGCATACAAGGAGTGCTTATAGTGTGTAGTGACTGATCCTCAACCTTACTTAGGTATCACATTTCATCATTATATCCGACTCTGGAGACTGCTTATTGTCAGGGAAGTGGGCTTATTTAACACAGTTAATCACAGGCTTCCTAAACAATGTTATGTACCAAAAAATGTCTTTTCACTAAGAATTTCACTATTTTTGGTCCCAACAGCTCTTGACAACGGCTGGTGTGATATAGGTGCTACAGATACGCTTCAGAGTGAGAGTACAGATTTGATCGACGATGGGCCTCATTGTAAGATGAAAAACCACAGCTCGTCACCAGAATTTCTAAGCCCTTGCAACAGTGCTTATTTCAGCCCACCCCAAACTTCACATGGAAGTTATGCGAATGAAAAGATGTGTGACAGTGATATCATTGTTATTGAGGAGGAGGCTTTAGCTGACCACACTGGTCAATGGTCAGGGGATGGTGGTCATGACAGGACAACCACTCGTGTGGAGAGACAGGTAATTAATACAGGTAAGTTCTTTAAGGTAATTAGTGGGGTTGTTAAGTGTTTAGCACGATATTCAAGGAAACTTACCTCCTGATATGTTGGTTATTTGATGTTTTACACCACACTCAAGATTATTTCACTTATATCCCAAGTTTAAAACCAGAACACATAAGACAACTTATACTACTTTGTACAAAGTGATGTTTAATATGAGCTATCAAGAGAAACTACTCTCATCATGTACAAAGTAGTACAGGTTGTCCTATGTGTTTTGGTTTTAGTAAAACCGCCCCATAGAAGAATCTATCCCAGGTTTAGTGGGGGAGGAAAGCGGATGAGTCCTTTGCCCGGAGGAAACCACCGACCTTTCACGAGTACTTGGCAACTCTTCAAAATACGGCCATGGAGACCAAATTTTTTATTTTGTCTCAGTGTGATTTGATCCCCCGGCACATCAATGAAAGGCCTATGTGGGACTGAGGGACTATCACTCTAACAGACTGAGCCACAGAACGCCTCTCCTTGTATGGAGGAAGCGGTGAGATTATCTGAAATAACTGGCTTCTGAATCTGTCTTGTGACAGAATAATTATAATACTTGATGCTACTTCAACGATTGTTCAAGAGTTTTTAGTTTCAAGGTCAAGGTCAAAAGATAGGTGGATGCTGGATTACATGTTCCTTTTAATTTATTCAATGAATTGAGCAAAATTCAGGACTTGGTTCTTGAATTTTTGTATTGATGTTTCACATGAAAACAGCCAAGTCTCCTTATTTAAAAGTCTCTTTTTGTCAAGATCCTTTCTAGTCTTGACGTAACAACATAAATGCACTATGTATAGAGGTACTATAGAAACAAGCTTTCTGTATTTCCACTGAGCTGTCAAACCAGACACTTATAAATAAGCCTCAAGGTTTTAGATGTATGTTTATTGTTTTATGCGGTTATTGACTTTTGAAGGTTTTACACCGGTATTTGAAATTTTATCTGTTCAGAAAATTCTCAAAGTTTTTATCTTTGCACTGAAACTGACCTTGATGATAATTTCTTTAAAGGTGACGACCTTGACATTGAAAGCGACGACCTTGACCGTTCAGATGAATCTGATGACTTCTGGGAAGATTCTGACAGTGAGATCAGCCTTATATCTGACACAGAAACCAGTTACATCTGGATGAGAACTGATGAAGAGGATTATAAGATTTATCCCACACCTTGTTTACCTGCAATGGAATCGCAACATTCAGGTGAATATTTTGGATTTGTCACTAATTTTTAATTTCAAATTAATTTTAACCGAATATAACGTAATGGCAACTGCGATTGATCGCAATTGGCGACTTCGTGAAACGGCCCCCTGGTCCATATCATAGAACAAACACTTTTTCCAATCAAGAATGTTCTCTCCTTCTCTGCTAAAATCATGGTTCGACAGAAATTTCTTCTAAAAAGGCATATATTGGCAATTGTCCATGTTAGAAATGACTGAGCTATGAATCAATCCGACAGCCAATGCCAAATGTTCAAAAAGTCAATCGTATATGTGGTGCCTCGGAGGATCAGTCGCTAGAGCAGAAATCTCCTATGCTGACTATAGTCTTCCCTCGGTCGCCGTATGTGGAAGAGTTGCCAGGTACTCATCAAAGGTTGGGGTTTCCTCCAGCCAATGGGCCCTGTTTCATCCCCCTCTAAACCTGGCAACGATGCCATATAAGTTAAATAATCTTGAGTGCGGCGTAAAACATCAATCAATCTGGTCTTCCATCTATGGGTCCCATGTTTGAATCTCAAGCTGTACGAATAAAACAATTCGCTCGATCACCCTCTGTATCGGGTACCGGTCAAAGGCTGGGGGTTTGCTCTAGTCTAAAAACCTGGTTTCTTTCCCCACTAAATCTGCCAAACCACCATAGAAGTGAAATGCCCTGTGTGGAATGGTTGCTAGGTACCTGTCACAGGCTGGGTGTTTGCTCTAGTCTAAAAACCTGGTCTCCTTCCCCACTAAATCTGGCAACACCACCATAGAATTGAAATGCCCTATTTGGAATGGTTGCTAGGTACCTGTCATCGACTGGAGGTTTGCTCCATGCAGGTTAACCTGGTCTCCTTCCCCACTAAATCTGGCAAACACCTCCATAGAAGTGAAATGGTTGCTAGGTAGCTCTAGTCTAAAAACCTGGTTTCCTTCCCCACTAAGTCTGGCAACACCACCATAGAAGTGAAATGCCTGGTGTGCAATGGGTGCTAGGTAACTGTCACAGGCTGGGGGTTTGCTCTAGTCTAAAAACCTGGTTTCCTCCCCACTAAATCTGGCAACACCACCATAGAAGTGAAAGCCATGTCAGTCAAATAATTATATATGTAAATATGGTCAATAAAAACCGATGTAGCAGTGCTTCAGGATTTTCTGTTCCAACATTTTAGATGATGTACCTGAAGCCATTGAACAGCTGGTGAAAAAATTCCTAAAATCAGATGACAAAAGGGTATGTTGAGTTATTACTACTGTTATATAGATTCTTAAAAGTTCTTAAATTAAAAACAAAATAATTCTTCATCCAGTTCACAGGTGAAATCTAACCTGATGTTAAGACCTCACTTATTTCTATTTTTTTGCAGGTTCCTTCCCCTGAAGTGGCTGCAAACCTGATTCTCATCTATTTATGGGGACCCAAGGAATGGTTGTCAAGGAAACGACCTTTTCAGTATGAGGTCATCCAATGGCTGCTGACTATGTCTGCCAAGCTATTGTTTCTGGAAAGTGTCAAAGAGCAAAGGTCATCTTGTTTCCAGGGAAATAGAAATGTCACAGGTTTATGGTCTGACGCAGAACTTAACCTTGTACGATTATTCCTTTCTCGCGTGAAAATGGAGGAGATAGAAAAGTCCTTTGATCTTCAATAATTCTCCAAGTCACGTCAATTGATTTTCTTTAAATCTCGAAGTCGCATCAACGCAAAATGGATCCGGTCTTTCTCAACAATATGTTTCTTGATGTGGCCAATTAGTATCCGATTATTATGAAGTTTAGTTTCAGTATATCTATTGATTTAAATCCTTTGTGGTATAATTAAACAGTGCTTTAAATCACTCACAAAAATACAGGATATAGAAAGACAGCATGGTTGCAGGTTTGTTCGTTTTCTTCCTCTTCATTTTTCGCGGATTATAAATTTTTGAAGAGTTTAATACGTGTATTATCTTTTTATGCAATATTGACAAGGTTTTAACATACCATAGAATCACTAAGAGTTTGTGTCATAATATTAACAGAATTGATCTTTGAAAATGTCTGTGATATAAAATTTGTGGTTGACAGTAGAAAGCAAGAGTAGATAACTCTTCAGCAACTACAAAGGTATGCTTTTTTAAATCTATTTTTGTTTTTATAGCATTTGCTGATTTCTTAGTCTAAAGTATTTGATTCTTTGTCTAAATATAAAAATTAGAAAAAAAAAATTTTGATTGCATGCTTGGTCTTGATTTTAATTTTGGAGTAAAAATCAACAGGGATAATATTTATGGACACTGGCACAGGGAAAATCTTCTTGTCTAAAATAACCCTGGATAATATTGATGGATTTCATAGGATATTTTTTACTGTTCAGTCGACTCAAGATTATATACAAATTGTACACTTGAGATTATTTCACTTATATGGCGGCAGTGCCAGGTTTAGTCAGGAAGGATTTTGGAAACCTGGCTCATAGGGTTAAGGAAACCCCTGACCTTGGGCAAGTACCTGGCACCTCTTCCACATACAGCAATCAAGTAAAAAAAATCCAATTGTTTGTTTGGTCTGAGTTGGAATCAAACCAGCGCCGCATTGATGGAAGGCTTGTGTCCGACTTAGGGACGTTCACTAACCGACTCAGCCCCCTTATATTAGGAACCTGTGCCCATTGACAGAAGGCATGCTTCACCAGAAGAGTCTATTGTTGGTTTGGTTGAAGCAATGGTTAACTTGATGGATATATTGATTGAGGTTTTACGCCACACTCAAGCTTTCACATATAGAGGTGCTACCAGATTCACTGGGGGAGGATACCTCAGTCCTTTGGCGAGTTCCTGGCAACTCTTCCACATAAGGCTGGATATATTGAAGTTTTGTAACAAAACCAGAACTATTTTCTTTACAGCAGTATTGCTAAGTACCGGTACTACATCTTGTGAAGAAAGATTGATTGATTGATGTTTTACGCCACACTCAAGATTATCTCACTAAGTGCGGCATGAAACCGGGATCATTGCCGGAAAGAAACCTCTGCCCTTCAGCGAATACCTGGCAACTCTTCCACATACTGTGAACAAAGAAAAATACAGTTTTAGATTTAATGATTGGGATATTGCTGGATTGATTGAGGTTTTATGCCGTGGCGCTGCCAGGCTTAGTGAGGGAGTAAACTGCGCTCTTTGCAAAGAGGAAACTCCCAATCATTGGGTATCTTTCAACCCTTCCACATAGGGCAATCGTGAAAAATCAACATAGTGGTTGATGTCATGTTGTCAGCGAGTAGAGAGGAAATCAATGTGGCCCAAAGCACTGTATTCCGTATAGAAAGGTATCTAGGTTGGTTGATTGATTTGCACAACACTAAAGATTGTTTCACTTACATGGCGACGTTCCAAGATTTAGTGGGGTAGGAAACACCCTCCCCGACCTTCTACTGTATGGGGGCCTCCATGGCTCAGTAGGTAGAGCGTTGGACGCTCAATCCGAACAGCCTTCCACCAATGGGTTCGATTCACACTCAGTCCAAAAAATTGGAAAATTTTCTGATGGGTTTTTACTCGAACAACCTATGTGGGATGGTTGCCAGTTACCAACGGAAGGTCGTGGGTTTCCTCCCACAATAAAACTGGCAACGCCGCCATATAAGTGAAATAATCTTGAGCACGGCGTAAAGCACCAAACAATCAATCAATCTACTCTAGCTAGCAACTCTTCCACATACAGCGATATAGTGAAAAATCACATCAAAATTTTTTGTAATTTTATTTGGTCTGAGATTTGAATCCGCACAGCATTGATGGAAGGCCTATGTTGGACTGAGGGACAGGCTGGCATGGGTGTAGCTACAAGGGCTTCTAACATGGTCACTTCAACAAGACCCTCTTTTACATCCCAATTCACCCTTTTTGAGCTAGTCCATCGTGCTTCAAGCTGATGGAGAGGCCTCAGTGGTCCAGAGTGATCGCCGCACAGAGCGCAGGTTCGAATCACACTCTGAATATCTCACTTCGTCACCATAAGTGGAAGAGTTACCAGGTACTCGCTGAAAGTCGGGGGTTTCCTCGCCATATAACTAAAATAATCTTGAGAGCGGCGTAAAACATCAATCAATCAAGTTGATTGGATGGGGAAACTTGGCTCCATGGCAACAACCCACAATACTTGATCTGATATATCCAGCCACAAATATATCCTAAACGGATCCTTAAAACATGTTTGTTGATGTTGTAAACTGTACATTATTAGTTTTCCTTAGTTTACCAACCCTCTATGTTTATATATTTCTTCAATACCCAAAATAACAAAATGAAAATTATTGTATATAATTGTTGCACAAAATAAGCTATTAGCTTAATGTGCAGAATAAAGATTTGTATATAATAAAAAAAACGGATTGGGATCCTTCATAACATGTAGTTATTGTATCTACAGGATACACTTTAAATAGAGACAAACAAGAGGACTGTATTCAAGTTAAATTTATTTATTATTTACATTTTGCATGACAAGTATCATTTTAATGACTGCTGATTTTAGACGAAGAACCCAAAAAATCCAATCTTAATGAAGAAAAATTCTGCAGTAGTATCAAAATGATTACAGGAGAATATAAAGCAAATAGGGATAGCATAGTTTACATATTCATCTTCTTGAGCAGGCACTATAACTAAGAAATTCTATTAACAATTATTTTCAGAAATATTTGCTACAACCAATGAATATTGTACATTTGTTAAACAAAGAGTTCATTGACAAGCCAAGCAAAACATTTTGACTTGTTGTCAAAGACATTACAACAACAACACTGGTTACTATGGTAACTAGGTGAATTGAACTCCATCACAACAAAGCAATATTGCAGGATTTTCATTGGTCCATTTGTACAACCACAGGGACACACATCTTTAACATATCTCTTTACAGACAATTTAACAAAATTAAAAAAGACAGAACACAAAAATTAAAATTTACTTTTCACAAATGATTGGAAGGCACCTCAAAAACACAGTAACAATTGGAAAGTTGATTCCACTTTCTCACTCCAAGCACATTCTACAAAATGGCGGACAAACAACTTTAGTTAAACATACTTGAAAGCACAGCTGACAATAGTTAACACTACTCATTAAATTGCAGACACTACAAATAACAAAGACCACATGTTTGTTGTTGCCATGGTTATGATTAAAAGGCAAGAGTTCATCGAGGAGGGGGAAACGTTTCTCAAAAGATTAGAAAAAATAAGTCTTAACTTTCTGATCGTTTTGTCAGATTTTGATCATATGTAACCCTCCCAACGCTCATTTTTCTACTGTTCAGCTTTACATAATACTCTTTTTGCAACTGTTTATAAAAAACGTCAGTATGTAACACTTTACTATGCTTGTTGAACAAGGGTGAGTCTATTTCAAACGTCATTCAACATACCAACTTGTACACTTTGAAAAGTTTTTGTCGAGTTACGCAACCAAGGCCTTTGAAAAGCAATTTAACATTCCGGGCGTAGAACTTCAACATTTTTGCTAAATTCGCATCCATTGGCTAGGATCATCATGTGACTACTTAGGAGTGAATCTAGCCAAATATATCTTGATACTGATAGGTTGTTGCGGACAGATATTCGTGAAAACAAAGTCAGCTGTCCGATGCAGATTTCATTGCTCGGACCTGCACAGTTGCCAGTTAGGCGCAAACAAACAATATACATGTAGCTTACTGACGGCGACTTTGCTCCCAGTTTTCTTTTATAAAAGCATCTGTTAATAGTTATTAATTTTGGAAGTTGTTGAGTCTACGGAAGTTTCCCCTTGTGGTCAACTTAGCCAAGTGAACCAGCCTGTATGTTGAATGAAGAATTTTCAAGACGTTTACACTGATTCTACAAGCAATAAGTAGCCCAGATGCGTCTTTAGAATTAACACATACAATTTACATCAAACTCTACGGACAAAAGGCCTTAAGCAGATTCAGAGGTCACTAAAAGCAAACTGTAGCATTATTTTCGAAGATACAAAAACTGGCAAACAAATGAGCATTTTTAGAGTATAAAAACTTTAATATTAAGTCTTTGTAAATTGTCAATTTTCTTCCATTGTTTTTGTCTAAATAAACATGGTTGATTTGTTCACTGGATGTATTGATACGAATCTCCTCACAATTTACAATCATGATTTACCTGTTTTGGGATGAATATGATTGGTGTTTTACGCCACACAAGATTATTTTGCTCAGCTGTTAGATTTACGATGTTTAGCGGAGGAGGAAACCTTATGCCCGGCTGTTTGATTTACAAGGTTTAGAGGAGGAGGAAACCTTCTGCTCGGCTTACATCACATGCTTTGTCTCAATTGCTTAATTAATGGGTTACATCCAGCTCACGATTATTACCGCTTTTTGACGGAGTTGTCAGGTTTAGTGGAAGAAACTCCCGATTTACCCAGCTAAATTTCCACACAGAGCCCTCAGCCCAACATATATATGCGGAAGTTGTAAAATATTTTTTGTAGTGAGAATTCATGGCCAAAAATTGATTTTTACTCAACTAACCCACTAAAGTTCATCGCCAAAAACAGAAAGTGGCCTTTTGTGACTCAGATCTAAAAAAGAGCACATGTTGGTCCTAGATTAATTCTACAGCCACCTGGCATGCTGAAGTTTCTTAGAAAAATTTCAAAAATTTGACCATCATCAACTTCTCCAAAAACAGTACATCCACTAAATTTCTTTCATATATCTTTACATATTTTTTTTGGAGGATAGGGTTTACTGGTCTAAACTAAAGCTGATTCTGTTATATATTATATACATGGAATAGAACGATATTTCTCCATTAATGGTGATCATGATATATTTCATATGGTAGCCATTTTGTTTTCTATAAATAGTGCACAAACATGCCAATTCCTTCGTATTTTCGTTTCCTGGCTTGTAGCATTAAAACAATTATCAATTGGCCTTGTGTCGTTTCTGTAACGCCTCTGCAATCTCATTTCTAAAAGCTTGTTGTTGTTTTTGGTCAGCTAATGGCATTGACGATCGTAAACCGTTGACTATATCCCGTGTTTTACTGAAGTAAATTTCATTCAGTACATTTCTTATCTTGTTCTCCATTTCCTGTAGAAAGAAAAACACAACAAAATACTCTCAAAGTATCCACACTTAATATCTAGAAATATCATAGGTTTGGTTTGTTACGACAATTTATGGGGTATAAAGGTCTAAATTTTTTATAACAAAATTAGAAACTTGTCTCCATGGTTATTTTAGACAAGAAGATTTCAGCCCCGTTCAGGTCGAGTTAAGATCCGATCCGATCGTCATAAGCTCCAGGCTGTAGTCAATCTGCAATCAATCAGTTGGAGAACTTTTTTCGACATGAGCGGCCTTAAGACTCTTCAGATCGGTCTCAGACTGATCAGTCTTACGATCGTAAGGATAGAAACATGTTCTATTTTCTCTCGATCAATCTTAAGGTCACAGCCAATCAGGGACCTATACTTCATCACGTGATCATTTTTTTCTCGGCTTTTCGAGGACGTTGTATTGTTACGTCATTCCTAGTGGCGTGCCAGTCTGCAGAATATAGTGACGAAATTCCCTTCCGATCAACTGATCGCGTCGACCTGAGCACCTCAAAGACTGATCAGTCGGTAATCGTTTAGCTGAACGATAAACCAGTCTCAGTCGACATGAACGCTCTTAAGATTCAATCGGATCGTATCTTAACTCGACCTGAGCCGTGCTTTCCCCTGTGCCCGTGTGTTTTAGTGATCATAATCCAATAACTACATTATCATAAAGGACAGTATTTTGATAATCCAGAGTCCAAGTTTCATGAAAAATGACTGAATTGCTGAATTGGTTGTTTGGAGTTTAACACTGAACCCAAGGTCATTTTACTTATACGCAGAAATTAGCAGGTATAGGGCCTGGGAGTCTACCGAGAGATTTCGCGATATCCGGTGACAGATGATGTTTTTTCATGAGTTCGATTGACGTGTATTGTTCTAAAACGTCATAAATGAGCGTCATATTCAAACGATAAAGGCTCCTCACATGCGTAATGACAACGCCGGTGACAGGAAATTTGTGGAATGGTCACGTTACTCCCGCTCCCTATATAACGAGGAGGGATGAGTCTGAATGTCTGAAAGTAGCCCTTAATCTTTGACCTTGAAAACTGTTGGTTGTCTTAGAAACATACATTACAGAATAAGCTCAAGACGATTGATTGATATTTTACACTGCACTCAAGATTATTCCACTTATATGGCAGTGTTGGCAGGTTTAGTGGGGGAGGAAACCAGACTCATTGCCCAGAGGAAACAACGACCTTCATCGCAAGTACCTGGCAACTCTTCAACATACGGCAACCGAGTGAAATCACCAACTCAGAAATTTTTCATATTTTTATTTGGTCTGAGTGTGATTTGAACACGCAGCGGATCGATGGAAGGTCTGTGTGGGACAATCACTCTCACCCACTGGACCACCGAGCTAAAAACAAAAACAACCCCACTCTCATATTTGAATAAGTTAAGATGTCAATGAATAGCACCAATTAAGAGAGTTCAAAGGAAGGAGTATTTTATTTGTAGACAACTTACCTCTACCAGTCTGCCAATATTAACAATATGTGGGGAAGCCTCACTAACTGTAGAATCATGCTCTACCTGAAAACATAAATAGTAGATTGATTGATTTCATGTCAAACTCCAGAATTAATTTACTTTTATGTAGGTCTCAAATTCCACATAGGTCAGGGCCTAATCACACACTACCTCATCTTTATGCATAATTGTACTTTCCCTTATCCTATTTCATTTAGGTATGAGGAAGAGTTGCCAGGTACTCGCCGAAGATCGGGGGTTTCCTCTGGCCAAAGAGCCCGGTTTCCTAGCGCACTAAACCTGGCAATGATGCCAGATAAGTGAAATAATCTTGAGTGTGGCGTAAACATCAATCAATCCATCAATCAATCAATCAATCAGTCAGTCATTCAACCTATTTGATTTAGATAAGTCAAGCACAGTGCCCTAAGAGGTGTATATCTTTTTTTAAAATTGATGGTTTGTATAAAGGCAAAGTAAGGAAAGCCAGGAAACTTCCAATGGTATCTGCCAACTTTTCGAAATATTGTAGGGACTGTTTGTCAAACGATTTACGCCAAAGCAAGTCTAATGCAAGGTGACAGGCCTGACATTGAAACATGTACCTTCAATATTAAGGTAAGACCAGTGGCAAAGTGATGTAATCTTTGGTGTAAATATTTTGAGAAACAGCCACTAAGACACAGCCAACTGTCAGGGCAAAAATTTAGGGCCTCCATAGGAATAGTCAGCCATTCCAGTAATAAGGAAGGGGGTTTGCGCACTGCTAGAAGAATGGTCACGCTTGTATAAACCATTTCTGTCTGATAAGCATCTAATATTGGTGATTAAAACAGTTTACTGAACATTTTCTTCATGTGTATTACAGACAGAGCAATAGAAAATATTCAGAACATTCATACAAGAATTATTGGGCGCCCAAACTTCAGACTCAAAAACACCTTAAAATGTGTTCAAAATCAGCACAGATCAGGCCCAGAAAACGACAGTGGTTTTTATAAGTAGCTAACAAGCAGAAGGTAAGAATGTAATTGCCTACCTGTCTGGTTAAGCTGCCCCCTAAGTTCATTGTCCCAGAGCCCTCTTTATTTGTCTGCAGCCACAACATGGCCGTTGAGGTAAGTTTATAATGGGCACTTTTACCTGTAGATTTCTCCTGCAATAAACAAATATAAATCACGTTTATAAATGGTTAATATATCAAACAGATCTCTGAGAGACATCTTCAGGATGCAGAGATGAATAAATGTAAATCACATTGACTGATCTAAGTGATTTGATAACGATGTGTTGTTCAGAATACAGGAACTAAAAATAATAACTATCAAATTTACTTATACCATTAATCAGACCCCTCGCTAGGCGTTTTTAGAGGGGCGCAGCGCCCTGCCCCTTATTTCTCCCGCCCCTGTGCCCTTTCATTGCGCCCTTTGTGCCCCAAAGACCAAGTATGACTACCCACTGTCTCCACATCAGTCCTTCCCTGACCAAAATTTATTTAACTGCTGTCAAAAACGTGTACAACACCAACACATTACACACTTCCATTCAGGTCAATTATTCCGGAAATTCAGCTTCCCACAATGCATCAGTCATTGATGCTCTCCTTGCAGACATACGTGTTATGAAACCTTAGAGAAAAACAGACATATGCTACGGAGAGTCAACCTCATTCCCATGGGCCACTTGTTGTGGCGGGTATTGCATCACTTCAACATGTCTGAAAATAGTGACCTCGTTCACCGTAATAATTTACCAGGGGAAAGTGCCTAACATCAAGCACTGCACAGTCTTAAAATGGTGGATAGAATTCACTCAAATAAAAGAAGTTAATAATAGAATTTAGCCCCCTGCCTGGACACAGAAAGCTGCCATTGCCAAAGGTATTCAGTTGAATCGATTGTACAGCAACAACAACAACACGATCCTCTTTATCAAATGAAATTGTGTTACAGTTGGAGTTTAAGGCAAACGAAAAAGAGACACACAAACACATTAGAAATTGTACAAAATACTAGAAATAGAGGATAGTTTGGGACATTTTGAAAGAAATTTGACAGTTTCATAGCAATTAGTTTTGGATTTTTTTTATTGGATTGTTAACACCTCCAAGTTCAGCAAACACTGTCTACAGCCAGTCAATGTCACATTCGCAGTGTCAAACTTCATTTCTGATAAAAACACCCCAAGGCAACTTAGCATTAATGATACATTGCAAAAAACCCTACTAGAATTATGCCTATAAAAATTAAATAGATTTAAAAAATGGACTTTCCCTGCATTTTTAATTTCATAAAGTGGATTACACAATGTTCCTATTGCCATTCCCTACTCTTGTTATTATCCCAGCAGAAATGGCTTAAAAAGTTTAAGGTATCATAGTTAGACCAAAACATTGAACCTAATGAAAAAACTACCAACGTATTTTTTTTTTCTTTCCTAAAAGTAAAATTGAATAAGAATCAATCTGCATGTAAGTGGCTATCAGTTTTGCAATTTCACTACCATATAAATTAAGACGTTCAGTGAGACGCTCAGACCAAATGAAGTAATCGACGATCAGGTGCCCCTTTTTCTCTTAAAGTGCCCTTTTTTTTTGGACAGCACCCTGCCCCTCCCAAATCCTAGCTAGGGGTCTGTCATTTGACAAGTTGTTAGTGAAAAATATTAAACTTCTAGAGTAGGAATCGAGACGGTGATACATTGAAGAGTTGTCTACCCTCAACGTGAGATGTGGCCAATTATATTGATTTTGGGTAGCCCATCAATAACGTCAAAGAAGAATTTATTTTCCAAGGCACTAGTGGGTAAGATTAACTGCCTGTTTTCCACCCATGGCCTATGAATTAAAACTTCAGACAGGCAGGCATGTAAACAAAACTGTACTAGTCAGGTACGAAAAAATCCACTTCTACAGTGTATGTATTGGTTAGAGGCCAAAAGATGATAATGATTGTTTATAGAACATTATCCTAGCGAAAATTAGAAAAAATAAAATTCTATTTTATTTTTGACTTTGGATATAAGGAAGTTAGAACGGGGATTTACCTGAACTTCAACAACATGAATGGAATCCCAGCAGCCTTTGATTTTCTGAGATCCGTCCCCAGCTTTCTTTATAAGGATAACACCGGCAAATCCATGGTCCAGGTCCCACAAGTACACAGAGGACACACCCCCTTCATAATACCTGAACAACAACAAAACATATTTCACATACAAACATATTTTATGTCAAAAATACTAAACTTAAGTAAAATTAGAAAATGTTGGCTTTCAATTAAAAAACTAAATACTCCCCACTCAAAATTATTTAACTTAGATGGCGACGTTGCCAGGTTTAGTGGGGGAGGAAACCATGCTCTTTGCCAGGAGGAGACCCCCGCCCTCCATCGAGTGCCTGGCAACTCTTTCACACACAGTGATGAAGTGAAAATCAACTCAAAATTTGTTAATTTTTTATTTGATTTTAGAGGGATTTGATCCCGTGCTGCATAGATAGAAGGCCTGTGTTCAACAGACGTCCTTGTAGCTAAAGACACTTACATTTCCCGATACTGATCAAATGCTGCATTGGCGTCTATTTCTAAACGACGTAATCTATCTGAAGGAACTGTTCCATCTTCTAGGGGAGGGTCATATGAATTACTCCACGGGGATCTGAAAATAAACAATCAATTAAAAAATCAAATCTTGAATTTAAGCAAGACTATGGAGGCCTTTGTTGCCCAATCTCTTTTTTCTACAAGTTATTTTATAATTCGATACCAGCAGGCTAAATCGGCCAGAAATGGTGCCCCAAAATCAAGGCCTGAAAAATTAATATGAAATCTATTGCTGCCAGCCGACAAAGAAACAGTATTGTTGAATATAAACCAAATTCCACACTTTTGTTGCTGAATCCTTAATTTCCCTGATATTTTAAATAGCCTTTGAAAACACTGACTTCATCCCCCAGAAATTTTCCTCAATGATCATTAGTCCATAAAATTCGCAACGCTGACTTCATCAATGATGATATCAAAAACAAAATACATAATTGAGCTTGACTTAATTTCTTCATGTGCAAGAGAATCAAACAAGCGAGACATTCTCAGTCGGCCCTCTAGCTCAGTTGGTAGAGTGGTGAGCTGGTCAATATCAGTTATTTACTAATTTAGTAATTTCCCTAACGACAAGGAGTAATGGTAAAAGTGAGTATGTGATGATCTCAATCAAGGTTGTCTGACGATGAAGGAAACCTGTTAACCATCCCACTTGGGTTCATTGGATGTTATCACGGCCTGAAATTTTTCGACTCATTCATGGTGGAAGTCTAAATGAATTGATTGATTGATTGGTGTTTTACCCCGCACTCAAGATTATTTCACTTCTATGGAGGCTTTGTCAGGTTTAGTGGGGGGCGAAACCAGGTTCATTGAATTGAGGAAACACCCAACCTTCGGGGAGTACCTGGCAACTCTTCCACATACTGCAACCGAGTGAAAAATCCACTCGGAAATTTTTCAATTTTTTTTGGTCTGAGTGGGATTTGAACCAGCGCTGCATCAACGGAAGGTCTGTGTGGGACTGAGGGACGATCACTCTAAGCCACTGGACCACCGAGGTCCCTCTAAATGAATTGAGTGCCATATCTCTACTTCCCACTGAGGCCACAGCCCCCGATGGAAACCCCATCAGATAAGTCTGAAACTTACCTATAGGAATCACCATCTCTGTTATAGTCACACAACAAATAGTTTTTCCCAACGGTTTTATCTTTGGCAACTTTTAAAGGCTGGTCAACGGAGGAAAGTAAATCTTCACACAAACTGGGAACCTGATAAACAAAAAACCTTAATAGTTAATTACAAAGAACATGATGATAGGTTCTAGTCCTTAAATTGATTGACGATTGCAGAGAAAATGGCTGTCCCTGTTTGGAATTCATTATTGATTGATATGCCTACACAAGGTTGCTTCAAACAGATGTATATATGACTGCATTGGCTATGGGTGAGGAAACCAGGGTATGGTTTAGTGCCCAGAGAAAACCCCGACCTTCCTATAACCCATGCTAAGGGCATGATCTAGGACAAACGTTTGGGCATCCAAAGTTCAGCTTGATTATTCCAGCCAATAACACCCTAACGTCGATGAGCGGCACATGGAGAGAACACATGCTTTAAATAACCATTTCTGTTTATTTTTTCTCTCTTTATCCTATTTGAGGCCCAAACCCCTTTTACGGAGTTCAAAATGAGCGTAGATCAGGCCGGCCTGGTGGTAATACTTCAACTATTCAACACGAGGAGCTCGTTTCACAAAACAGTCGCATCGCAAACGATTGATTGATTGTTTGGTGTTTTATGTCGCGCTCAAGATTATTTCACTTATATGGCGGCGTTGCCAGAAATAATGTGAGAGGAAAGCAGGCTCATGCCCGGAGGAAACCCACGACCGTCCGGTGGTAACTGGCAACCATCCCACATAGGTCGTCCAATTCTTTGGACTGAGTGGGATTCAAACCCGCGACCCATCATCGCAAACGAAGTCTAGTTGCTAATGGTCTAATGGATGCCCTATTGAAGAGCTCCTTGTTTGAAAATTTTTAGATTATAAATATACAATGTAATATCGGTTACAACATAATGTATATTTAAGCTACAATATAGATGTTATATTACACAGTATTAGTGACATCTACATTTCGTAAAATAAAATTTGTTAATTTTTGTTTTCATACTAACCAGGTCAATAAGATCGCTAAGATTGCGTTCAATCTGCTGCGGGGGAAGACGTCTCATCAAATCTAGAGCACAATCAAGCTGTTGGTCTGTCTGAAATTGAAACAAAAAAATTAATATACAAAACAAGTAGTTTCTATAAAGCAACACGAAATATTAAAGATTTGCATGAAATCCTTGTCATAACATCCCATAACAACGTAAAAGCTGTTGTGACGTCACTTCTCTTGTTCGACACGGCCGAAGGCTACTAGTCTTGGTTAGGCTGACAAATGTAACTCCATAAAAAGTTTCATTTATAATATATTAGGAGGTTGAATTTTTGAAAGGAGATGCCTCGATAAGTAAACCCACAGGCACACGGAGTGCTCTCCCTTATCCACCCTCTGTTATACTATAAATATGGACAAGGCAGGAAACACTTATTCTGACTGCCTCCAGCAAAACCCGTCAGAATTTCTTAAAAATATCTCCTTTGTACATGAAACTTCACACGAGTCTCAGAGAGATCCTTGTCAAGCAATATCGAGGCCTAAGAGCAAACAAAACACCCTTTGCCGAATGATTTATCAAGTTTTCCAGCGAAATTCAAGTTGACAGAAAAGTCCAACCGAAGTCTCAGACACTTGCCGCTCTGGGAGCCTCGCTTTCACTTTTGGGCTTTACGGGATCTTACGAACGGTTGTGCGCGCCAATTCCAAACCGTTTTACAGATTCCGTAAAGCTCCGAAGTGAACGCGAGGCTCTCAGAGCGGCAAGTGTCTGAGACTTCGGTTGGACTTTTCTGTCAACTTGAATTTCGCTGAAAAACTTGATAAATCATTCGGCGAGGGTGTTTTGTTTGCTCTTAGGCCTCGATATTGCTTGACAAGGATCTCTCTGAGACTCGTGTGAAGTTTAATGTACAAAGGAGCTATTTTTAAGAAATTCTGACGGGTTTTGCTGGAGGCAGTCAGAATAAGTGTTTCCTGCCTTGTCCATATTTATAGTATAACAGAGGGTGGATAAGGGAGAGCACTCCGTGTGCCTGTGGTAAACCGGATGTAATCGGCGGGAAAGCCTGATCGCTTGGATTAAACATGCATAAGTGTTGGGTTCTGTACAATAACTGATGGGATACCCGTATGGTTATGGGTTACAGATTGACGTATTGGAGATTTATGAAAATGGTAGCCAACATTCAAGTTTCAACAAACCAAAACTGTGAATAAACACTATGAAATCAAAGTCAGACGCCCCACCCAAACACACACCCACAAATTAGTTATACTCCGTGAAAAATCGTCTCCCTTTTTTTGGCAACCGACATGTGATTGTAAATCGTATTGTATGATCATTATCAACTGATCCAGTTTTCGACAGGGGTGTCAACAACGGGGTGGTGTCACCGGCGAAGATAGTAAACAGCGGCAGATGCACCAATTTCCTGGATATTTCACAGAACGACGACACACTGCTAACATTTCTACGATAAAGACAAACCCCAAAGCGACAAAAAAACCCTCGAAAAGCTTACCATTTTGACTGTTTCGGTGTAACTTTCTATAAAACAGGAAGTGCAGGCGGTTCGCTCGAACTCCGGTTCATCCGGGCACTTTGTGACACACACACCATTTACTTCCTTATAAGGAAATGAATGGCCACAAACCCATAGATTTTATTGCAAAGTAAATTTCTTTAAAATAACCGGTAGTAAAGACCTTGGAAACGAAACAAGCAATGCTAGTTTCTCAACTTATCCATCCTTTATCGCAATTTTCTTTATTTTAAAGCAATTATACGTAGATTAGTATTTATTTAGTATTCAATT
Organism: Lepidochitona cinerea; assembly: GCA_963971465.1. Taxonomy (NCBI): domain Eukaryota; kingdom Metazoa; phylum Mollusca; class Polyplacophora; order Chitonida; family Tonicellidae; genus Lepidochitona; species Lepidochitona cinerea. Next base: position 12,458,389 of record OZ020560.1, on the reverse strand, counting down.
CACAGGGGAATATTTTCCGGGCGGAAAGTTAAACTGTAGTTTTTTCTTTTTTTTTCTAGATTACCTTTGAAATAAAAAAAAACTGTCGCGCTGCCAACAACCCTGGATCCCGTTGGATTTGTAGGGCGAATCAAAACCGTGATCACTGACTGTCCAAATCAATACCAAAAGAGTGAATCTATGAAATTATGTTTTTAAAACTAAATGTCTGGCTTACATGAAAGAAAATTTAATGCAAGGAGCTATAGCTCAGACTTACCATATAGAAAGTCCATGCTATAGCCACTCGCCCTCAAATAGTGGTACCGTCCGCCACTGACCCATTCAGCAACACACAGCTCACCAGGACGTCATTTATTTCTTAAATAAACCTCTATTTATAACCGGTCATTTCGAATAAGATCGGTTGAAATTATATTTTTATTCATATAAGTAGGGGAGACCGGGGCGCATTGGGCCACTTTGCAAACTTTTGAAGTCTGACAGAAAAATGATGCACATAAAACTAAAAGAAAACATTTATATGAAACACGATGTCAATCTGATTAATATCCTTGCTTCATTTTGGCTATTTTATGTATATTTACGAGGACATAGGCATTTACATTTTTTCTAAAAAGTGTCCCAATTTACCCCTTGGGTGGGGTAAATTGGGATTGTCTATGGGGTATATTGGGACAGTGTCAACGTTAAAGTAAAAATGAAATTAACTGATTGGTTGAAGGAATTTTGCTTCTTTATTGTTTTAACAAATGAATAATAGCCTACAAACGGTGTCTGTCAACGATAAAGTTGAATACAAGCGATTAGACAAAATGGCCCTTAAAAGTATTTTAGTTGGCACTATAAGAGCATAGGACTGATCAAAATATAGCTTTATTAAAATGATGCTTGAAAAATCACATGCAACTGAAAGAATGGTTGTACTAGACTTAGTCATTGAAATATAGGAGAAAATCAACATTATAGTTGTATTGTGGTGGAAATGTAAGCATTATGATACCGTTATCCCATGGCCCAATAGTTATATGTCCCAATATACCCCGAATGACCCCCTTAGCCATTTTGTTTCTCATGGTAAAAGTTGTGCAGGGAGGTTCATTCAAAAACTTTTAGACAGAAACCACATTATGATAAATAAACACATAAAAACTATGGCATATAACAATGCTAGAAATTGAAAAATATTTCACCAGTAAAAATTTACATTTAGTCTGAAAAAACAAAAATGTTACCCCTAAAACTTTCCTGTGCTTCCTAAATCGGTCTACAACAGAATGTCACATCGCAAAAGAGGTTTGTCCTCATCTGATGATGTCACTTTAAGTATCCTGATATAAAAATAGCCTATAGAGAGTTTGTCTCACTGTACCCCATGTCCCAAGGCGCCCCGGTCTCCCCTATATATCTCAGTCATAGCCATTTTTTGTCTAGTCCGGGTTTCTGACTCCAAAATGACTATTTTTTTTATACTGACGGTCGTATTTTGGTAGTCCGTGTTTCTGACTCCAAAATGACTATTTTTTTATACTGACGGTCGTATTTTGGTAGTCCGTGTTTCTGACTCCAAAACGACTATTTTTTTTATACTGACGGTCGTATTTTCCAAAATACGCCCGTCAGTTTAAAAAAAAATAGTCAGAAACCCGGACTATTTTTTGTCATATAGTTTATATTACACAGCTCGGTAAACAGACTTATTAACCACATGTAGAATAGCCTCTGCAAAATATGCAAATTCTGCATTTATAATAGTCTATATATAATTGGTAAATAAAAGATTTTTTTTTGTAGGGTGAATAGGCCCTATATCAGGACCTTTTTATATATTTGCTGCCGTGACGTTACCGAGCTGTGGGTTTATATGATGGCATTTTAAAAGATATATAATCCTTGGCTTTTAGGTATATCCGTTTCAATCTAAAAGAAGAAATCCCCATCATCCAAAAGTGGCCTCTAAGGCCTTTACCCACCATCTTGTGACTATACGACTTTTAAATGCCATCGAGAGTGGTATTACCGCCTTGTTACATTAAAATCGATGTAATGAACTTCACATTACAAAACCTTAACATGATAGAAACATTTGGCCTACTAGCTATAGGCCTACAAACAGATTATCTACGTTACAGAAAAGATTCAACGATTTTAGACAAGCAGATTTTTCCTGTGCCCGTGTGTTTTAGTGTTCAAAAATATATATACCCGGTACGTTCTTTTATTTAATTAATTGGCCTTCCAATATCTTACTTTGTTTACTTCCCTACATACAATTTTCCGCCTACTTTTGAAAATATTTTCTGAGTTTTTTTCATGTAAGGGATAGAACAATTAAGCTATATCGGAACTTTTCTCCCGTCTTACTGTAATTTCTGTAGGTCTACTGTCACTTTGATTTTATGGTCATTAAATATCCAATAAAAAAAATATATATTAAAATACAATTTATGGTTTGAACGACAGATAGAAAACGGCAATTGTCCGACTCCGACAAATAACTAGTTATAGGCCTATACCGATATACCCTTATGCTTGGTATCCAAACTTTTATCTCAGCGGATAGAATATACAACGTTGTTCCTTGTAAAATTGATAGTCTACTCTACTGGACACAATGGTCACGTGATATTAATTTACCTTTGCCATGTCTTCCGGTAAAAAGTGTTGATTTCTTTCAGAGGGCGCGGCTTAAATGTCGAAAATATTCACATATCAGTAAAGTTTTGTTGTTTTCAACATTGCCAGTTCCTTTTGAGGATTCCCTGGTACGCATAAGCGACTTTGTATCGGTAAGAACAGCTCCTATCGACTGTAATCGTAAACTTGAAAAGTACTTGAAATTTGACATTTTCAGATTTTTAGGCTGTCGCCGACTTGGGCAAGCCAGCGAAGTCTTACTTGAGAGCACCTTATTAGTTTTAATTCTCCACAGGATTAATTTTATAGTAAACATAATCAATATGTAATTAGTCTATTCATCAAAATATAAATCTGCCTTCACTCGATCTCTACTATATTAATTTTTATGATAAAAGAATTACCAGTTTTAAAGTTAAAACTTAAAGTGTACAGTAGTTTATTTTTTAAATTTTACTTATTTTGTTAATGAAAAATGAAATCAGAAATGAAGTTAAAATTAAAAAAAATAGGTGACACTCAGCGATATTTGTTTGCTGAACAGCCATCGTCTGATATTCAACATGGTTAAAGATGGTTACCAAATATTGGTACTTTGACTCGAATGTGAATACTTCAATCTCAGACTTGCAGGAAAGTAAACTAAAGTTAAAAAAAGTTTTTGAATCAGAGATTTTTATCAGTTTCAAGCTATTACAGTATTAGTGGAAATTAGACTTATCTTCCTTCCATTGTTTATTTTGTGGTTTTCTTTGTCATTATGACATTAATTTGTCATTATGTTAAAGAAAATCAAGTTGATGGTCCCAAAAGTGATACTTTTATTGTTTTAATTTAACAACTTTGCACAGAAATTCAGTTGAAAACATTGAAACATTTTCTCTAGGGTCTATACTAGCAAGTAGCAAGAATGTTATCGATTTAGAATTTTTTCTAAAAGTGTTATAGTTAAAGGTGGGTTTTTTATGGTAAACATTTAATAACAGAATATACTAAAATTCTGAAGAAGATGCTAAAAAATAGGAATTAAATAGGCCTCCATACTTTTAACAAAATTCTAAGGTTTATAAACATGATTCATGGTAATTCATCGGAAAGATAATTAAGTTAAAAAAGTATTATACTAACCCATGCAAATTCCTTGACAAAAACAACAAAATAAAAGCTTGGTCACAAGAAAAAGAAGATGGGATACCATAGCTAGAGAAAAACATGGATTTTAAAACATTTGCTGGCCGCAAAGGTGGCAATCAAGACATCACACAGCCATGTTGACATAAGCAAAATTTGGCATTTGTATTTGTCTGTACTATGATTTTGACTGTACATAGCCGAATCATAGGAAGAGATCATGGCTACCAAAGAGACTTTGATCAAGTTTCAGTTGTAACCTGTAGGACTAAAAAATCGGTTTTAACTGGTGATTGAATATATACATGCTTGAACCGCCAACACTCAAGAAAGTTAGATAGTTTTCATTCAAAATAACGGACGACCCTCTCCCCTCCCATTGAACTTTAAGTAAAAAGCTTCCCCCCCCCCCCCCCCCGTCCTACTTACCATGGTATTCTATGTATAATCTTTGTATCCTATCATGATGTTGTTTTATTACAGTGAAATAACTGTCATGTCGCTCATCATGTTGTTTTATTACAATGAAATAACTGTCACACCGCTCATCATGTTGTTTTATTACAATGAAATAACTGTCACATCACTCATTTTTTTTTTTATTACAGTGAAATAACTGTCATGTCGCTCATCATGTTGTTTTATTACAATGAAATAACTGTCACACCGCTCCTCATGTTGTTTTATTACAGTCAAATAACTGTCACACCGCTCATCATGTTGTTTTATTACAGTGAAATAACTGTCATGTTGCTCATCATGTTGTTTTATTACAGTGAAATAACTGTCACACCGCTCATCATGTTGTTTTATTACAATGAAATAACTGTCACACCGCTCATCATGTTGTTTTATAACAGTGAAATAACTGTTACACCGCTCATCATGTTGTTTTATTACAGTGAAATAACTGTCACACCGCTGCGGCTCATCATGTTGTTTTATTATATAACTGGAGTGAGTGTTGCAATTTCATTGGTCAATAGGCGGTCACATGACAGTTAATATTATCTTATATTACATGACCTTCGGCATCGGTCATTATAAGTTGTCCAGGTCATTATAACATCATATTAACTGGCAGGAGAGTCAATAATTGTATATTATTACAGTGAAATAACTGTCACACCGCTCATCATGTTGTTTTATTACAGTGAAATAACTGTCACACCGATCATCATGTTGTTATATTACAGTGAAATAACTGTCACACCGCTCTTTTTTCTTTTGTAGCACACAGCCGCTGACCAATATGCCTACATTAGATATGATGGTGGACCACGAATCAGCCATCCGAATGAAAGCTGTGTATAATGGGTCAGTATTGGGTCACATTTCTAATCCAGGCGCTTTTTATTTCTATTCTATTTTTACGTAAACGAGTCGGTGTGAGGAAAGTTCTTTTCGACGTCATATAAGTGAAATAATCTTGAGTGCGGCGTAAAACATCAATCAATCAATCTAATCCAGGGGGTCTTCGACAGGGAGTCGTCTGTGCCCAGTTTGTAGGGGGCGTCATTTAAGTGAAACTGTCCTGATCTTTCCTGAAATATTAACCGATCGATTCATCTGTTTTGTGATAAACTTAAACGGAAAGAGAACACACACAGAGATCAAAGTTGACCAAACATATCTATCTGGTAAAGGAGTTTAGTTCCATACCAGTTAAAAAATGGCATTTGTACCCCTAAAGAGTTTTTATAGCGTGATCCATCGAAAGGCATATATGGTAATAATCGTAAAGCTGAAGCCATTCGTGCTTCTACAAAACGCATGCCTGATTTTTAAGGGCTGACAGTTGTGTGCATTACTATGGCGATCTGTACATCTGATTTTTTTATATGCTCATAACATTCTATATTTCACTACTTGGTGTATAAAATTAAATTTGGTTATGTACAATGTATTGTAAAATGGGTCATGAATAGTGGACCTAATTTTAAAAACACGTCAACAATGGTATATGGCCAATATGGATTAAGGTCTAGTTTATTACAAATGGAGAATAGAACTCAGTGTGACGGATTCAAAGCCAAGTTAGGCTGAAGACAAACACATGGCTGAAACTTACACTTGTATTGACTGATTGACTCAGCTGGCGGCCTGTTGCTTATATTCGTAATGCTGCATTTAAAAATCTCTCTAAAATCCGCAAAAAATGGTAGAAATAAACTGCACACTTCTATTGAAAGCTATAAAGTTGTTCTATTTAGTGAAATGATACATTTGGCTGGATTTTCTATTCTTTTATATTCATCATTTGTATGGGATGATATATGTACAGTTTAAATGATTAAAAATTAAGACATCATCATGTAGTTAGTTGTTTTTGAAACAACACAAGCTTTCGACACATATACCGGTGATGTCTTGATTTTTTATCCTTAGTATGGAACCCACGTTTAAAGAGAGTTTCAAGTATTTCTTATATGTACAGTATGTTTCCTGTTGTTGTTGCAGTGATGTCATGGTAACCAGTATAACGGCAGACATTACCTATGATAGTCTTCTTAAAGAGATGAAGGATATCTGTAAATTTGACTCGGAGCAGCCGTTCACAATGAAATGGGTGGATGAAGAAGGTGGGTGTTTTATCCATATCTTGATCATCCTCGGTCACCCAGGGTTAAATTCTCAACAAGCTCACCTTTTACCCCTGGGCAAACTGTGATCCAAGGCCTCGTTTTCTGGGAACGCCCATTTACTGTCGGGCCAATCAAAAATTGTCTTCTAAACGTTGGAACTCTTCAGTTTTTGAGACACGTTTAGCGAATTGAAGTGTAAATCGAAAAGTCGGCTATCTTTGTTTTGAACACTGTCTGGATGCTTACGTAACGCCAATTCTGATTGGTGAAATTTCCGCCACAGTTTTGTGGCTGAACCAACCAAAGTCTACATGCATATTAAATTAGAAACGACGGATTTGGTTCCACTTGTCCCACGGGTAAAGTGAGCCTAAGTTTTAATCGTGGGTTCCGACGATGTATCGTGATAGGATCCAGTAAACTTCTCACGGTCACAAAGTTATCATTGATGTTGTTTTGTAAGAATCAATCAAACTTTTTGGTTGAATAATTCAAAGGAATTTAAAGGAATATTTAATGATTTTAAGTCACAAGGAAGCAAGATAAAGGTTCATATTTTACGACTAATATGGATAAACCAATGGAAAGCTATAAATGATTGTACGATTGTATGTATATTGGAATTCCATCCGGGCAACAACTACATGTAAGGTCATTAGGAAAACTACATGTAAGGTCATTTGATGACAAATATACCTTTGTCGAAATATTGAGATTGTCAATATGTGTTTGTTGAATTTATTCTGAGTTACTTTGCTATGGCAATAACCTAATAATATTTCACCAAACTTAAATTCTTCTGACTGGGACATAAAGTCTATTGTCTATTTTAGGTGACCCATGTACGGTATCCTCCCAGATTGAGTTGAATGAGGCCATTAGACTGTACGAAATGAACAGGGATACAGAAATCACTATTCATGGTATGTTATTGTCCTGCAAATATTTTAACGTGCAAGCCAACAACAAAACTTATTTTGAAAAAAAGGATCGCTCTATTTTAGAAACAATACATTGGTTATTTATTTTGTTAAGAATTTATTATCAAACACATATTTATTTATAGAAAGAAAATTATGTTTGGAATAAAATGTTTTTGCTCCTTATTCTAAATTTCTTAACCATTAGGGTAATAGCTCAAAGCTGCCAAAATTCACACTTTTGGTCGTCAAGACAATAAGAGGGTTTGAAGGTCATAGAAAAACTAAATGATTGGCCTTGGAAATTTGGAATAATAAAAATGCATACAGTATGTGGCCTTCACAGACTGGTATAGTCTTTGGGAAAGAAACTTGGAAAAGGAAAGTCTGCCCTCCCCCTCAATTTGGAAACAAAGCCATTTACAAGTTAAAAAACAGCAAACAGTCTTCAAATGAATTTGCCATGCTTGATTAATTTTACTTAAAGCACTGAATTAAATGCTATGCAACTTTCTGTATTGTGTGTTTTAATTTAGTTTTCTATATTTAAAGTGGCATGAGTTGCCAAAATTCACACTTTTTACACAATTTCTGATCGTCACGACAGTAAGAGGCTTTGAGGCCTACAAAAAACTAAATGATTGGCGTTGGAATGAGGATAATCCATACAGTATGTAGCCTGTACGAACCAAAAACGTGTTCGATAATTAAACAAAATTTAAATAACCGGGACGACCATTCATTCATTCTAAGACAAAGTTAGTTCAAAACAATACTTTAGCGTATATTCTCGAGACTAGAAGCACTAAAAAGCTTCCGAATTATACGTCTTGAGAAAAATAGCTAATAATTTCAACGTTCTGTTTTGACGTCAAAATATCAACATTTTGGCAGCTCATGCCACTTTAATTAGGTTTCCTATATTTTTAAAATTTGTTTAATTTCTATTTCTTCTCAGTATTTCCGAGTGTTCCTGCCAAACCAGGCTTACCATGTGTTGGAGAAGATCGTGAGTAGAGTGATATATCTAAATGTTTATTTACTAACCAACTCAAGAAAATCATAGAAACGGCTCTAGTAAAAAAAATCATTCTTATTAAATTCCCTGTGCCAGTGTGACTTCTTTTTTTTTTACATGTATATAGTTTTTTTCCTGGTTCAACAGATAAAATCATATGTATTTTTGGAGAAAAGATGTGAAGGAATGTATAATTACTAACCAACTCAAGATCGATGCGTCATCGATGCGTCATGGGTTCAAATCCCACTCTAGACCAAATAAAAAAAAATTTAAAAATTTTTGAGTGGGTTTCCTCTAAGCAATGAGCCCGGTTTTCACTGAACCCGGCAACGCCGACATATATGTGAAAAAATCTTCAGTGACCCGTAAGACATCAATTAAACCTCAATTGAATTCCCATATTATTTAATTTTTTTTTCACGTAACCAGAGCCACTCAAACATGAGCTGAGCATTTGCTGTTATATCTGTGGTTAGATAGAAATACTTCAAAATGGCGTATTACCTTGCCTGTTCCTCGGTCTTTGCAGAGTATTGTGACGTCAATAAAGAAAGTTACCATGGAAAATAAATGGCAAATAGGCTTTCAAAAAAACTACAACTGATGAAAAGGATATTAAATTCTACATGTCTTTTGAAATTATTTTTGTAGAAAAAATAAACTATTTTCGATTTGCTTGTAAAATAATTTACATTTAAAACTAATGATGATGATGTTTTTTTTTTATATTTCTGTTGTTGTCCATTCCTCAGGTAATATGTATAGAAGAGGTGCCAGACGATGGAGAAAGCTTTATAGAGTCAACGGTCATCTTTTCCAGGCTAAAAGATTTTCCAGAGTATGTTAACGTTAGCATATTTTACAATTTTTCCTAAAGCGCTTGCATAATTTTATCTGTAGATATTCTGACTCACTTTATATCCTATCATAGGTTTGGTTTGTTACAACACTTTATGGGGTGTAAAGGTCTAAATGATTTAACACAATAAGAAACTTGTCTCCATGGTTATTTTAGACAAGAAGATTTTCCCTGTGCCCGTGTGATTTATATCCCATCAACATATGAGCCTCTTTCCCCTGTAGTCGTGGCATAGAGCCCGGTTTCCTCCCACAATGAAACTGGCAACGGCCCCATACAATGTATAATTGAAATAATCTTGAGCCCATTGTTAAACACCAAACAATCAATCAATCTTACCCCTTTAGGGGCCTCGGTGGTACAAGCCTACGTGTACGTGGAAAGGTCGAAGGTTTGAATCTCACTCAGTCCAAAGAAAAAATATTAAAATTTCTGAGTGGGTTTTCAAATGTTCACCCTATGTAGAAGATTTGCCAGGTACCTGCTGAAGGGCTGTGAACAACAGTGTAAGACTTGACAAAGACACCGGTATAGGCGTCAAAAGCTTGTATTATTCACAAACAAAAGCTTGTGTTGTTCTCACATTGTCATCAATTGTTTTATACCACCAGATCTATTTCTGTTCATTTTCAGAGGGCTATATGTGCATTTTGCAAGGATCGTATTTGGGGGCTTGGTCGTCAAGGTTACAAGTGTGTTACTTGTAAATTACTCGTCCACAAACGATGTCACAAACTTGTGAAGATCTCTTGCGGAGCACCTGTGGTAAGATTTATCATTAAAGTCACACTTCATATTCAGTGGATCGCTGTATGTGGAAGAGTTGTCCGAAGGTTGGGGGTTTCTTCAGGGCAAAGAGCCAGGGTTCCTTCCCTACTAAACCTGGCAACGCCGCCATATATATGAATAATCTGGAGTGCGACGTGAAACATCAATCAATTCTATTGATAACATATTTAGATGCAAACTCTTTCTTCTATTTTTATGTACTTCTAAAAGGTTTGTTAGGTATATTGTTGAATAAGATTTCACTATTGAGTATTGGAGAACTTTGACAAGATTTAAGAAAAAATTGGCCAAATAGTTCTTGGAAAATGGCTCAACATTTTTTTTGTTTTGTTTTATTTGTCATCGTTTTATTAAACAAGGCTGTGCCTACATTTTCTGTTATAGTAATAAATTATTTTAACATTTTCTGATTTTAAGCAATCTAACATAAAATTTATTTTAATACACACTGATATTTTACACCACGCCCATCTCATGAATATTCTCAAAATATGTATTCTTTTATAACAAACACCACAAGATTATTATTCTTGAATTTCTGACAAAAATCTATTACAATCCATTAATAAAAACAAATGTGTGGTTCCCCCCTTCAGGAACCTCTGGAAGAATCGCCAGTGTTGAGACCAATTCATAACACACAGAACTCAGGTGACGGTAAAAGCTCTAATGGAGATGTCACTGATACTGGTAAATAAACTATATTTATTTATTGATTATGGATTATGGGGTATAAAGGTCTAAATGATATACCTCTTTTTAACACAATTAGAAACTTGTCTCCATGGTTATTTTAGACAAGAAGATTTTCCCTGTGCCCGTGTGTTTTAGTGATCATAAATATATATAATAATTATGGATTATATTCGGGGAGGGATGGGGCCTGAGAAGTATTTTGTCTTCATTGTAATTAGCAATTGTAATGGTATTTTGGGAAATTTATTACTATTCTTTTCTTACAAAACACTGTCAAAAGACAACAAAAAACCAAACCTGTCTTTATATAATTCCCATTGCGTTTGAACTTTTTGTCTGTTCTCAGACTATTTCCACTTTACATGACATTGATAAATCTTTTGTTTGGAACATCAATAAGATTCAATTATTTAATTTTTTTTTTCATTTTTTCATTTTTCAGGTAAAAATGCTGAGACTGGAAATGAACGAGAGGTGAGATTAATTTAATTATTTTCAAACCCTTATGAACTCTCATCTTTTTAAGATTTGAAAAAATGATCAATTACACTGATCAGTCAGCATAGTGATAGTCTCTTAGTCCGACATCCACAGTTCCTGTGAACTTAAACCAATCGTAACCGACCAAACAGTTAATCTCCGATCTGTCGGTTACGTCAGCAAAATCTGTAAACAGATTTATAGAGACTTCACAGAAGTTTGCTTGTTTTGTGAGGCTATCAATTTCCTTGTCCTTAAATAATGCTATTTTTATTCTAAAAATTCCAAAACCTGGGCATAGTTTCACAAAGCGATCTTAGCTAAGTGTGATCTTAACTACCATGGCAACCAATGCTAAAGGTATACGTTGCCATTGGTAATTAAGATCACCTTAAGCTAAGATCCCTTTGTGAAACTGGGCCCAGATCTCTAGAATACAAGGGACACGTAAATAACATCGTTACTTCAGATGACGTTGAGAATTGGATAGACTGGATATGATATTTGAAATAATCTAGTTATTTATATCGGAGAGAAAAGCTTTCTTTGTTATTCTTCAATGAGACGTCACAAAAATACATTTTTCTTTGTATGAATCCTTGATGTTGTGATTAAGATTGAAAAAGCAGAATGATATTTGTTGTGAAGCATGTGTATGGAATATGTATGTTGTCTCTCTGAATAATGCATTAGTCAAACACAAATCCTGAAACGGTAAAACCGGTGGCAGGGGCTCAGTAGATGCTCAAACCTTCTTTAACCAGTCGCGCGTTTTAATCCCATTCTTTCCAAAGAGCCCTTGCTCTGAGGTCGTTGTGGCTTTGTTTTAGCCATGTTTACTGACCTACATGTAGCAAGATGGAGCATTATTAAGTATAGGACTATTCCAAATACATGTGTATTAGACTTAAGGAGGAATTATGGTCTGTAGAACCTCATGTCAAAATTGAGATGTGTGTGGGTGTATTGGGAGGGTGATCTTTTTGTCAGTTTATACTTTTGTCACAATACGACCAAAGCAGTTGAGTGGGTTTCTACATGTATGTAGTTTCCAAGTCAAGGGTTTCCTCCAAGCTGGACTAGGGGCCTCCGTGGGTCAGTAGGTAGAGCGTTGGACGCTCAATCCGAACAGCCTTCCACCAATGGGTCGCGGGTTCGAATCCCACTCAGTCAAAAAAAAATTGGAAAATTTTCTGACTGGGTTTTCACTCGAACAACCTATGTGGGATGGTTGCCAGTTACCATCGGAAGGTCGTGGGTTTCCTCCTGACATAGAGCCCCGTTTCTTCCCACAATAAAACTGGCAACGCCGCCATATAAGTGAAATGATCTTGAGCACGTCGTAAAACACCAAACAATCAATCAACCAAGCTGGACTCGATGTCCTCTTCCAAAAAAAAAAAAGTCTCTATTTTGCCATTAATAATATAAAACACGTATCAAATCTAATCGGCAAACACAAATCTTTGTATGGAATTAAAATGTTTCCTTCATTTGTCTACGAGTGCCTCCTTGGCTCAGTTGGTACAGCGTTGGACGCTCAATCCAAAAAACCTTCCACCAATGGGTCGTGGGTTGGAAATCCAAGTAAAGAACCCGATTTCCATCCCAAAGAAACCTTGTAAAATTTCATAAAATATAGATTAACACACAAACGAAACCAAATCAAGGATTTGAATTGAATCATTACGCCCTACTTTTGTGTTTTTGTTTTGTTGCCTACCACCAGGATGGCTCTTCTGATCTCTCTTTAACCAATGAGGTAATTTCCCTTATAATATTATTATCTGGTAGCCTGGCCTATCTAAAATAAAAATGGTTACTGTATTTCCAAAATACTTGCCTGTTGAAAGTGACGCTATGCCCTAAACAGTACATCGGTCAATCAGAGCTTGTATGCATCGGTCAATCATAGCTTGTATGCATCGGTCAATCAGAGCTTGTATGCATCGGTCAATCCGAGCTTGTATGCTTTCAAACATCCTCATGTTTTTTTTCCGTATATGCCCCGCCTTTTTTTGGCAAGATGTTATTTAAAGAGCATTTGAAAATTTCTCTGCTGTAAGCATTTACTTATACGCTTTTTTTAATGTATAACTCTTAAATATTTAAGCTTTTTGTTACACCTTATTTAATTTCCCTGGCTTGTTCATCTCCAAGAATTATGGAAATATCTTTTCCTTTTCATCTGGATGGTTGCCAGTTACCAACGGAAGGTCGGGGATTTCCGTCGGGCATAGAGCCCGGTTTCCTCCCACAATAAAACTGGCAACGCCGCCATATAAGTGAAATAATCTTGAGCGCGGCGTAAAACACCAAACAATCAATCAATCCTTGTCATCTGACTCTATATAAACATGTACCATTATGCCTTTATGCTTTTGAGAGCTATTTCTCTCCAAGGTTTGCTTTCTATACTCACAAATTTCTGGCATGGTTTTTCCTCAATGGCCTGAACTATAAGGGTCATCTAGTGCCTGTCTGGCAAACCGCAAAGGGACTGTTTTTTCTTTTCATCACATAATCGAAGGCAATATAAGGGAAATAATCTTGAGTACAAAGTTAATCGTCCATTCATTATTTACTTTTAACACTATTTAAACATACATTCTTCAGACTTACATTCATTGCACTTAAAAGTTTCTTAATTGTCTTATTTTAAAATTTTATTAGAGCGAAAAAATATCAATATTTGAGGAGCTTATGGCACTTTTAAGCTGGGGTCACAGTGGTCCAGTCAGTTAGAGTAATCGTCCCTCAGTCCTTCCATCGATGCGGCACGGGTTCAAATCACACTCAGACCAAATAAAAATTGAAAAATAGATTTTTTCACTTTGTCGCCATATGTAGAAGATAGCCAAAGGTCGAGGGTGTCCTCTGGGCAATGAGCTAGATTTCCTCCCCCTCTAAATCTGTCAACGAAATAATCTTCAGTGCGCCGTAAAACATCAATCAATCAATCAATCCTTATAAGCTGTGTGATAGTTATGTTTTTTATGCCCTTTGCTTTATTTTATTTGCAGCTTATACTCATCATACATTAATCTGCCAAGCTTTTTATTAGAACTAAACTTTTCAAGAACTGAAATTTGCTCTAAAAACATGGTTTTATCCAGTTATCCAGTTACCAGCGGAAGGTTGTGGGTTTCCTCCGGGCACAGAGGCCGGTTTCCTCCCACAATAAAACTGGAAACGCCGCCATATAAGTGAAATAATCTTGAGCGCGGCGTAAAACACCAAACAATCAATCAATCAATGTTATTTCTAAGCATCAGTGAGTCAGATATTTCAGTCTAAGTAAAACTTAACTGCCTGGCTGTTTTTTTTTTTTGTTTTTTGTTTTGTGTCAAGCTATTTTGTAAACAGTAAATGAATTCTTATACTGAAGACATGAAGAAAAATACACAGACAAGCAAAGAAATGTTACAGATTACATTTTTACTAATAAATTCGTCATTTTCTTGTGTTTTTCCTGCATGTTTGCATCTGACCTTTGCCCTTTTCCTGATTACCCAGAATGCTCATGTGGAAGTGGAAGAAGTAAGCAATTTGATTTTTTTTTTCTGTTGTTGTTGTTGTTTTTAAATCTAAATAGTTTTGCGTATTTGTATTAACCTGGGAAGACTAAAATCAACCTACTGAGTTAGCTCAATAATTGTTGTATTTGAATTAACATTTACTGATGTTGTTGTTTTAGAAATTTAATTTGGTATCTCTGCCTATTAAGAATGTGAATACCATGCATGTATTGCCCTGTACTGAAAGGGTTGAATCTGATTTTCAAGTTAATGTCTTTGATTGTTGTTGTATTGAATTGAATCGAATGATAAGATTTCACTATTTTGCCCTTTTCACTTGTTCAGCCTTTATAGAATGTGTTATAGTGTGACATTACTCACCATGGCAACCCGCCATCTTGGTTTTAAACAATGTCCTCTGTCCTCAGGGGCTCTGGCTGATTATTTCAGGGTTTTCTCTAATTTTGTGGTTGCCAGTTACCAGCGGAAGGTCGTGGGTTTCCTCCAGGTACAGAGCCCGGTTTCCTCCCACAATAAAACCGGCAACGCTGCCATTTAAGTGAAATAATCTTGAGTGCGGCGTAAAACACCAAACAATCAATCAATCAATCTCTAATTTTGGACGATTGAAAAGCTAGACAACCTTTAAAATACATCTATTAACAATGAAGATTTTCCCTGTGCCTGTGTGTTTTAATGTTCACAGATATTACCAATGTTTATGACAATTTACTAATTTATGAATGTTTTGCATTCTTTCAGGCTACAAGTGATGGTGATAACA
The DNA here is from genome assembly GCA_963971465.1 of Lepidochitona cinerea. NCBI lineage: Eukaryota > Metazoa > Mollusca > Polyplacophora > Chitonida > Tonicellidae > Lepidochitona > Lepidochitona cinerea. Next base: position 12,442,969 of record OZ020560.1, on the reverse strand, counting down.
GACAGTACCGATTGGACGATTTTGAACTCTATCGTGTGATTGGCCGTGGAAGCTATGCAAAAGTACTGATGGTTGAACTGAAGAAAACGAAAAGAATCTACGCCATGAAAGTTATAAAGAAGGAGCTAGTCAATGATGATGAGGTAACAACAACAACAAAGAATCACAAGAAAACTTTCCGTAGGGATATGATAAAAATAAAATAACAGGACAAAAGAATGAATCAAAAGAAGACATTTCCATCAAGAAATGATTTGGAAGTAATTACAAGCTGCCTCCGAAATGTCTCGATATATTGTGATAGATGACGCCACTAAGAACATTTTGAGAACATTGCAATTTCTAATTATAAAAAAATTACAAGTTACACTTGATGAAGACACCGGTATAGTTGTCGAAAGATCGTGTTGTTCAAAAACAACTATGTGTTGATGTTTTATCATTAGTATGGAACCCACGCTTAAAGAGAGTTTCAAACATTTCTTTATTGCAATTTCTATTGATAAATTTTGTTCAAAAATGTCTTCAGTAAGCGTAATGTAAGAATAAAAAACGCTCCGCAAGATGTGCAGTGCCAGCACCCATGACAGGAAATACTAGCGCTTCTTATCAGCAAAGTTTGTTTGACCAAGCATTCATGTCATATTTAAAGTTAGCGATGTGGCAGGTTTATTGTTAAAAGAAAGTTTTTTTTGACTGATGAAAGGTCCACACCTTGACCAGCTCCAGGCAAACATATCATAATATCCATTTTACTAATAAACCATGCCTTGATAAAAACAAAAGAAAAATAATTGTTTAAAATATAAAATTTCTTCAAGGAAGTCATAAGTGGCTTTGTTAAATTGTTCTGTTAATCTCCCTTTACCCAAGATGATAGCAAGTGGATGGAAAATTAACTGGCAACAATTGTTAACAAATTTACAAAATGTTTGAAATTATTGATTGATTTTATTGTTTTTATTACTAAGGATATAGATTGGGTCCAGACTGAGAAACACGTATTTGAGACAGCCTCTAATTATCCCTTCCTAGTCGGACTTCATTCCTGTTTTCAGTCTCCCAGCAGGTATGTATATATATATAATTATTATACCTCATTAATATTCATTAGGCTTTACTCCCTTTCTATTGGCCAATACATACCATGTGACGGGCAAATATTTTTCGATGTATGACCTGGAGAGGAGTCAGACACAGATTTTACATGACGTCATTAAATGCGCAGTCTTGGATATACCTGATCACGTGATATCTGTCGTCTGTTTCATTGTCCAAACATGGCGCAAAGTTATCACTTTGCATAACTTTGCGGATACTTCATGAAAATCGAGATAATAATAACTCGCCGAAAATACTTTCAATATCGTGATAATAACCCCCCCCCCCCCCCCCCAACCCACTGGATAACAACTTCTTGGTTTATTGACTTTGATAACAGTGTAAGAACTACATCGAAAAGTCGTCACCCAATAAACCAAGAAGTTGTTATCCATAAGTAATTCTTCACCTTATTGTAACCTTCCAACTTCTAAACGCCATTGAAAGATTTTGTTCTTATATATCTACTTTTTCTCTGTTCAGGTTATTTTTTGTGATAGAATTTGTAAATGGGGGAGATTTAATGTTCCATATGCAACGACAACGCCGTCTTCCGGAAGATCATGCCCGCTTCTATGCTGCGGAAATCTCATTAGCTCTCAACTATCTTCATGAAAGAGGTCAGTTGAATTAGTACAAGATCCTTAATTCTATCAATTAAAAACTTGTTTTAATGAAAATGGCAACTTTCCTACATAGCTTGAATGATCTTGAGTGCAGTATGAAACAAAAGAAACTATTCATCAATCTTGAGTGTGTTTTTGTTTTGTTTCTATTGCAAAGATGTATTCTTGTTATATGGGTGTGCATGCTTCTTATGTTGTGTAATTTTGCCATTTGTACTTTGGAATTTTGTGTGTGATGATTTACAGAGTTGAATAACTTTTTGTCAAGAAATATGGGTTTGTCTGGAGTACTAACCTATGCATTACCTACATATGTGCTTGACATTAAAAAAAACTATCATGATTTTAAAGGAGGTGCACTCTGGGAATCAGTGATAAATTTATCATAGAAAAAGGTCATAAGGTCTACCCATAGTTTATTTAAATAGTCTCAGGGATTGAGTTTGTTACCTGTTTGTTAGTCCAAGACTGGTGAAATTTCACACGGCCTGATAAAAGTAATACGTGTTGGCTAGCCCAACAGATGGGGGGCCTCCGTGGCTCAGTAGGTAGAGCGTTGGACGCTCAATCCAAACAGCCTTCCAACAATGGGTCGCGGGTTAGAATCCCACTCTGTCCAAAAAAAAAAATTGGCAAATTTTCTGACTGGGTTTTTTACTCAAACGACCTATGTGGGATGGTTGCCAGTTACTCCCGGAAGGTCGTGGGTTTTCTCCGGGCATAGAGCCCGGTTTTCTACCACAATAAAACTGGCAACACTGCCATATAAGTGAAATTATCTTGAGCGCGGCGTAAAACACCAAACAATCAATCAATCAATCAATCCAACAGATGGCTTAATGTCAGAGTAAAACTACCGATATCTGAGAAAGATTTTAAACAAGTCATTGAAAGTTTAATAACAAGTTTGTTTATATTTTAGGTATTGTATACCGAGATCTGAAACTGGACAACGTATTGTTGGATTCTGATGGACACATCAAACTCACAGATTATGGCATGTGTAAAGTAAGTGGCTGGGTTGCTCTGGTTGATTGATCGATTGGTGTTCCACACGGCACTCAAGATTCTTCACTTACATGTATTTGCCGCCATATTAGTGAAATAATCTTTAGTGAGGCTTAAAACCTGACAATGCAGCCATATAAGAGAAATAATCTTGAGTGTAAAAAATCAAACAATCAATCAATCAATCAATCTTTCACTTATATGACAGGGTTACGAGGACTATGGTTTCGTAGAAACTGAACGGCCAACAGTTCTCTCCCTTGACAAATATTACCAGTAAAGTAGCCTGGTCAGTGTGGTTGCTTTGGTTACGACTCTTGTTATTAACATTTCATAAATATTTATATGTTTGAACAACACACTTTGTGATTAGTTTTTAAAGTAAATACCTGGCCTTGTTTTGGCAGCAATTTGGAATAAGACGCTCGACAGGGTTTACTTCGTATTTCTTTTCATCTGATCAGACCAACTGAAAAATTTCTGAGTGGATTTTTCACTCGATTGATTGGAAGAGTTGCCAGGTACTCACCGAAGATTGGGGGTTTCCTCCGTGCAACAAGCCCAGTTTCCTCCCCCACTAAACCTGGCAATGCGGCCGTAGAAGAGAAATAATCTTGAGTGAGGCGTAAAACCTTAATCAATCAAGCTTTTCACCTGATGTTCAAGAGCGGCCTAGTTTCCTCCCCTACTGAACCTGGCAACGCACGCCATATAATGAAATAATTTTTAGTGTGGTGTAAAACATCAATCAATCAATTCATTGTAATCTAATTGGTTTATTTGTAGGAAGGCTTATGGCCGGGAGACACAACAAACACATTTTGTGGTACACCTAATTATATCGCCCCTGAGATGTTAAGGGGAGAGGATTATGGTATGTTAACATTTCGCTTATTACCCGGTCTATAAAGGAGGAATGAACAATGCAGGGTGATACCCTCCTATTTCACTACAGATTTGCTTGAAATACACAGTATCTGCTCAAGGACACAACAATTTATGATGGGGTATAAAGGTCTAAATGATATACCTCTTTTTAACACAATTAGAAACTTGTCTCCATGGTTATTTGAGACAAGAAGATTTTCCCTGTGCCCGTGTGTTTTAGTGTTCATAAATACAAAAAGGGAAATTAAATGTTCTGGTGCAAAACTGTATGGATTAGTGGCCTTTTTGCAGCATGTACATATATATTTACTTTCACTTTCAGATTTCACTGTGATTTGTAACTATTTTGCAGCATGTACATATATATTTATATTTACTTTCACTTTAGGTTTCACTGAGATTAGTAACCTTTTTGCAGCATGTACTTATATTTACTTTCACTTTCAGATTTCACTGTGATTAGTAACCTTTTTGCAGCATGTACTTGAATTTACTTTCACTTTCAGATTTCACTGTGATTAGTAACCTTTTTGCAGCATGTACTTATATTTACTTTCACTTTCAGATTTCACTGTGATTAGTAACCTTTTTGCAACATGTACATATATTTACTTTTACTTTTAGATTTCTTTTAGATTTCAGTGTTGATTGGTGGTTGTTTGTTGCATGTTCATATACATATATTTTTTTTCACTTTCAGATTTCAGTGTAGATTGGTGGGCGTTGGGTGTTTTAATGTTTGAGATGTTGGCTGGCAGATCACCGTTTGATGTGGTTGGTGCGGCAGATAATCCCGATCAGAACACAGAGGATTATCTCTTCCAAAGTAGGCCTTGCATATTCTTATAACTGTCGGGAGCGCAAGTCTCGTAAGAATTCCATAAAGTTCCTGTCACCAGTGCTGCATTACGTATGTGGATGACTGCTTTTCGCTCTAACATGACGTGTACATATGACATTATGGAGTAAAATACGTCAAATGGAATTGAAATGTTACCCAAAACGTTCTCAATGGCGTCATCTGTCACCGGATATCACTAAACATCGTAGGAATTCTTACGACACTTGCACTCCCTATTACAGTTAGAGGCTCATTTTATTTTACATTTGATTGTAGATGCTCTTTTTGTGCAATGAGTCCGACACTGCAATCAAGTATATTTTATGATAAAAAAACTGGCAATTTTTTAGCTAATGCCAATTTTTAGCTACTGCTAATAATACATATTGTAATCTTTCTAATAAACCGATAATTAAGGCTTTAAAGATAAAAACTCAGTGTAAACGGCAGTTCAAATAGGATTACTAACACTTCTGATTTTTTTTTTAAATTTTCAGTTATTTTGGAGAAGACAATCCGAATTCCTCGTTCTCTCTCCGTCAAAGCTGCATCTGTTCTAAAAGGCTTCCTCAATAAGGTAGACCTACTTTACCCAAATGTTATATTTACATGTGCTGACAATTCAAAGATAAGACTTTCATCGATGTGGCACGGGTTTGAATCCCACTCAATTGAAGAATTATTGAGTGAGGCTTTAATTTGTCGCCCTATATGAGTGAGTTCCCAAGTACTCGCTGAATTTCGTGGATTTTATCTGAGCAAAAAGCTCAGTGTACACCCCCCACTAAACCTGGCAACTGCACCATAAGTGAAATAATCTTGAATGTGGTGTGAAAAATCAATCAAGCGATCATACATAAGCTGCAATTTGATTACTTTTAATGGAACGTATCATTTTTTTCATCCTAACCAGACCTTTGGCGAGTACCTGGCAACAACACCTCATACTGCGATTAGGTGAAACATCCACATCAAATAGTTAAATTTTTATTTGGTCACAAATTGCTGAGTGGATTTTTCACTTTATCACCATATGTGGAAGAGTTACTAGGTACTAGCTGAAAAACAAGAGGATTTTCCCTGTGCCTTTGTGTTTGAGTATTCATAAATATATATATTATATTTCTCATTTCCTTTAGAACCAGAAGGAGCGTTTAGGCTGTCATCCTCAGACTGGCTTCGCTGACATCACAGCACATCCGTTTAATCGCTCTATAGACTGGGAAGCCATGGAGAATAAACAGATATCACCTCCGTATAAACCCTCCTTGAAGTCTGATCGAGACCTGGAACATTTTGATCCAACATTCACCAATGAACCTGTCCAATTAACACCCGATGATTCGTAAGTTTACAACAATAATCCTCTCATTGCTCTTTTTTCAACCACCCCCGATAGCTCATTGGCTTACATAATAAGGCAGTCTGGCTTTTTTGTGGTTACATATGGTCTTGTTGTAGTGTTATATATATTTAAGCCCAGTTGGTAGAGCGTCCGCTTCAGGGCTGGGAGATCCAGGTTCAAGCCTGGGTCGAGTCAGACCAAAGACTTTCACAGTGGGAGCTGCTGCTGCTTCGCTTGACGCTCAGTAATAGGAGTTAGAGCAGCGACTGGTTGACTTGGTGTCAGTATAATGCGACTGGGTGAGGGGTCTTTGGCAGGTCGTCTCGGTGAGGCAGCACCAAATATAAGAGCGGTGGAAATCTGCCCTGCCACAAGGAGACAATGTCTTCATATGACTGAAATACTGTTAAGCAGGACGTAAAACCCAAATCACTCACTCAATCAATCAATCAATCAAAGGCACACTCATCCCTTATATGTAGAAAACTGTGAATTATTAGAGGAAACATTTCTCTTGATAATGATGACAATTAGAGTCCAAATATTGAGATTACACCATGAATATTTGCTGAGTTTCTTTGAATACTACTTACCTGTGTTTGTTTCATCAGTGGATCAAATAGGTAATAGAAATTAACCTGTTATACTTTAAAAAGTAAACGGTTTTCAGTTTCGAGAACATAAATGAAATGTTGTAAATAAAATTGCAGAGAAACTGTAAATTAAAATGAAACTTTGGGGAATAACATTCTGTTTATGTTCATAACTATCTACACGTGTAACAGCTGTTCTGCATATCATTATATCACTAAAAGTTACTTCAAAGCGATACCATTGTTATTATTTTCTCTGATTGCCTGGTGTCAGTGAAGGGTCCATCCTCGGATACCCAGGGTTAAATTTTCAACAAGCTCACCTTTTACCCCTGGGCCAACTGGAATTCAAAGCCTCGTTTTCGGGGAACGCCCATTTACAGTCGGACCAAACAAATATTCTCTTCTAAAAGTTGGAACTTTTCAGTTTTGGAGACACGTTTATCGAATCGAAGTATAAACCGAAAAGTCGTCCATCTTTGTTTTGAACACTGCCTGGATGTTTACGTAACGCTGATTTTGATCGGTGAAATTTCCGCCACAGTTTTGGGGCGGAACCAATCAAAGTCTACATGCATATTATATTAGAAACGTCGGATTTGGTTCCACTTGTCCCACGGGTAAAGTGAGCCTGAGCGTAAGTTTTAATCATGGATTCCGACGATGTGAAGGGTCAGGATTAATTCAAGCTATAGAACACCTTTTATTTGGAGTGAACATGTTTGGGAATTTTAACTCTTTAACACAATGATGCTCCTGTGAAATTTTGTTGAAATAAATGAAGTAAATTATTTGGAAATTAAATCATGATTTTTTTTAATTTTCAGGAAAGTGATAGAGAAGATTGATCAGTCAGAATTTGATGGATTTGAATATGTGAATCCTTTGTTAATGTCAATAGAGGACTGTGTTTGATGAACCTCAGCAACAATCTTAGGAGGACACAAACAACCCACATCTCACAGTTTTGCTGGATAAATATTGTTAGTGTTTTGTGAAAATGGTTACTGAAAGCTCTTTTTCATAACTGATACAAATGAAGAAAGACTTTTTGATCAGATGACTTTTTTTGTAAAAATTGTTTATTGAAAGTACTGTGTATGGGGTAAGAAAGATTTGTGGATAGACTGAAACGGTTTGTGAAATTTGTTACTGAACGTTTTTTTTTTTCTTTTTCATGACTGGGTATCATTGATACTGTAACTGAAAGAAAGACTTCTTTTTTTTGTGAAAGTTTTTTTGTGTATGGGTTAAGAAGGAGTTTTTGGATAGACTGAAACGGTTTTGTGAAATTTGTTTATACTGAGTGCTTTTTGCTATAACTGGCTATCAGCGAAAAAATAATTTTTTAAAAGCTGAAAAAGTTTTGTGAAAATTGTTAATCTAAGCTCTGTTTCATTACTGGGTACGACTGAATGAGTTTGTGGAATTTACCAGGGTTTGAATGAAGAAAGAATTTTTGATACGTTGACCGGTTTGTGGACATTGTTTACTTTTTTTTTTTTTCAAAACTGGGTCTGAGAGAAAAGGGAATTTTTGATGAGCTGACCGTTTGTGGACATTGTATAATTTTTTTTCTTCAAAACTGGGTCTGAGTGAAGAGGGAATTTTTGATAAGCTGACAGGGTATTGTGAAAATTTCTACTTAAAGTGGCATGAGCTGCCAAAATTCACTCTGTTTTCATAATTTCTGATCGTCACGACAGTAAGTGGCTTTAAAGGCCATCGTAAAACTAAATGATCGGCGTTGGAATGAAGAAAATCCATACAGTGTGCGGCATATCCGAATCGAAAACGTGTTCGAAAAGTAAACAAAATTTAATTAACCGGGACATTCATTCTAAGCCAAAATTAGTTCAAAACAATACTTTATTGTACATTTTTTAGACTAGAAGCAATAAAAAGCTTCTGAATTATAAGTCTTGAGAAAACTAGCCAATAATTTCAACATTCTGTTGTAACCTCAAAATATCAACATTGGCAGCTCATGCCACTTTAAAGTAAACTTGATTGATGGAAATTTACATTTATCACCAATGTTTGTAATATCAAATGTGATTGGCTAGTAAGCTTCTACAACTTTGTTATACTAAATGTAATTGGCTTATAGGACACACCTACGCTAAAATATTACATATTTTTAGTGTTCTGTTGGAAGTTTACTGTGTCACTATTCTTTACCTGGAATTGAAAAGAAGTTGGTAAATATGCTACATATGCCATAAATTTTCCTTTCCAACAGTACCAAAACCATATATTTTCTTGCCAAACTGTGCTTTCTGATAGATAAATGTGACAGAGTTTTTCATTGGTGCATATCATTGGTGCAGAATATTATCATTATGTGTCCATGGTTGTGATTGGATAAATTGTATATTCTCTTGAGCTTAAAGTACACTCATTTTCAGAGGCCATTTTTATTCCATTCATTGTATAGTTTCTTATACCCATTTGGTGCCTAAACATTCTGAACTTTGATTTATTTCCATTGAATTATTATATTGATATTTGGAACAAAGAAAAGCTTATATTTTTGACTTTTTGTGAAGCCCTTGTGTGTGAAAAAGAAGGTTTGATCTGTTTACACGTCATAGAACCATACTTGTGCAATGTGATATGTTGTTGTGTTAGTTTATTGTTTTTCTTTTGTGTCACAAAATGTATATTGTTCTTTCTAATGCCTCCATTGTATTACATTTTGTATTTCATTTAAAGATCTGTATTTTTGCTACATTCCGTGTCAGTTTTCTTGCTTTAAAATTTAGGTAAAATATTTTTTTTTACCATTGTTATCTTTCCCAAAATTCGATATAGATTAGTGTACTGAAAAACTTGGCTAAAACTTTGAATATTCTGAATTGTGTTAATATCATTTTGTGCTGTAAGTTCTTATTCTGATTGTTGATTACGATTTTTTTTTAACCTACGTTTGTTTAGGGATTGGCAAAAAACAAACTATAGGGGCATACAAATATAATACAAAAACTTTCAAACGGTTCTTTTTACTGAATTCTAGCCAAACTTATGTCCTTAAGCAGGACTGTTTGACTCTTTTCCAACTGAAGCCATGTTAAGGATAAATGCCAAGTTCTTCCTGAACACCTTGCCGTGCTTTATTATTGTAAATTGAGTAAATATGTATCTAAAAACATAATATGGAAACAAAATGAACTTCCAGTAAGGTCCAAGGGTGTGAAAGAAACAGTGATTGAAAATATGCATATCTTCCGTCACCAATCGAAAATATATTCGTATTTGACATCATACTTGATGCTTTCGGCGTCATTTCAACCAACCAGAAAGAGTCCCTTGCTTAACGCCATTTGTGTATGACATCATATCAGATGTCAACCGTGAGTCCACGTCGCTAAAGCTAGTTAATTTCCATACCTAGGCTGTAGAGAGAAAAAGAATGCCTTGAATTGTGTAGGTTTCCTGCCTGAAATCTCATTTTGCTTTTGGCTACGTTCGTAAGTATATACGGTGCCAGTTTTTTTAACAAATTGATTACCAAATAGGAGGCATTGACTTAAAACGTGTCATTTATCCTTTAAGTCTATCATTAAGGGGCATATAACTAAACTTTACTTATGTCCTGGAATTAGGACACGTATTTTCATGACTGGCTTTCTATTATTACAAAGATATTAAATTTATCATAACATAACCAGATTTATTTTCCAGAAAAAAAAAACATTTTCTGTTCAGTTTGAGTTATCTAGTGACAAACTGACCACTCCGCTAGCACCATGTGTCCAGTCAATACACTGAATAAGGTTGGACACTCTCAGCCATATAGCTCTGTAACGTCCAGGGGCCGGTTGTTTATAAGAAAATTAGCTTAACGGCAGGTTAAATAGCGTGGCGTAACAAAGAAATTCCTTTGTTACGCGACGTCATTTAACCTGCCGTTAAGCTAATTTTCTTTTGAACAACCGGCCCCACTGGTGGGTTGTTCAAAGCCGTTAGCTTAACGGCAGGTTAGATGACGTCGCGTCACTAAAGAATTTCTTTGTTACGTCACATCATTTAACCTGCCGTTAAGCTAATTTTTTTTTGAACAACCGGCCCCAGATATTTGTAACGTCCCAATATCAACCCTCTGTTAGTTAGTGTCTTTTAGAAAGTGAGTATAACAGTATTCTCTTTATTTTTGTTGGTGACGCTCGAAACGGGAATAGAACCCAGGCTCTGCCGTTTTTAGGTGACGCCCTAAACGTGAATGGAACCTGGGCCCCAGTGTATAGCACTTATCGCCAGCACTAAATGCCGGCTGTCTTATCCATAGAAGAATTTCTACCATTTTTCAAGATAGTGTTATCACAAAAATAACGAGACTACTCTTATGGAAGATACATGTAATAATGCCAACCCTCTGGGCTTGTCTGGGGGCTGTTTCTCAACACATTTACGCCCGTCGTAATTTTGCGCCTGGTCGTAACGTAATGTTGGAGGTATATGTTGCCATGAAGTTACGACTAGGCGCAAAGTTACGTCAGTGTCCAGAAACAGCCCCCTGATCTTTTGGAGCGTTTGGCCAAAACCAATGTGACTGGTGGAGAGGTCAGATATAAACCATTAGGATGAATTAGTAGCCTACATATATTAGTGTTACGTCTATACACTGTACTTGTACTTGTTTGAGATTTTTTGTGTCGCAGTGAAGAACAAATGCACAGCTTTGATTATGTGAAATAGGTTTAAAAAATCGCAATATTCAATATATTTTGTAAAAACTAAGTGTTATTATCACGTGTTGCTGACTTATATAGAGGCTATGAAACAGTTGTATTTGTATTTTTTCTAACCACACAAATGTATAATGCGTTTGTTGAATTTATTTTGAGTTACTTTGCTATTACAAATGTATAACTTGACCAAAATAACATTGATTCTCACGCCTCGCTGATTTGTGGCGAATCCCCAGGATTGCTCCAGATTTGTTTTCCTCCGACTGTAATACTGGCATTGCGCATGCAAAGCCTATTTTTAGATATTTTTCAATGGCATTTAGAAGTTGGAAGGTTACAATAAGGTGAAGAATTACTTATGGATAACAACTTCTTGGTTTTTTTGGGTGACAACTTTTCGATGTAGTTCTTACATCAGTATTCTCGTTATTTTGGGATTACACTTTCTTGAAAATATGGTAGAAATTCCTCTACCGATTTTTGGGTGACGCCCGAAGCGGGAATCGAACCCAGGTCCCAGAGTATGGCACCTATCGCCAGCACTAAATGTCGGCTGCCTTACCCATTCAGGTGACGGTTGGCTGAATGGATAAGGCAGCCGACATTTAGTGCTGGCGATAGGTGCCATACTCTGGGACCTGGGTTTGATTCCCGCTTCGGGCGTCACCCAAAAATCGGTAGAGGAATTTCTACCATATTTTCAAGAAAGTGTAATCCCAAAATAACGAGAATACTGTTATACCCACTTTCTAAAAGACACTAATTAATTAAAACTCATAGTTCTTACATCGTTGTCAACCTCAATGACAATGACATTGACTTTGATAACGATGTAAGAACTACATCGAAACGTCGTCACCCAATTAACCAAGAAGTTGTTATCGATAAGTAATTCTTCACCTTATTGTATTTTTAGATAGAGATGGTGATAATCACTTATCGCACATTTTCATCAGGTACTGCTTTGTATTGTTTTTTCTGACTGGGTTTTCACTCGAACGACCTATGTGGAATGGTTGCCAGTTACCAACGGAAAATCATGGATTTCCTCCTGGCATAGAGCATCTTGAGCGCGGCGTAAAACACTAAACAATCAATCAATCAAGCTTTGTATCTTAATTACTTAGACCAAAACATTCGCGGTAACCTTTACAAAATGGTACAGCTGTCTATAAATTTCAAATATTCCCCTGAAATTACTAACGCCAAACCATTGTCTGACATCAACCTAATGAAATATCATGTTTTTGGGGTCATAACAACAACCTACAATTGGCTATAACGGTCTAAATGACACCCCCCCCCCTCCCCCCACCCCCTTTTAATACAATTAGAAGCATTTCTCCATGGCTATTTTAGACGAGATTTCTCCATGGCTATTTTAGACAAGATTTGCCCTGTCCTCCTGCATCTTAGGGTTCATAAATATAAAATTGAGCACAGAACCATACATAGGCCGACAGCATTATGTTGAACCTAAAACACTTGCTATGTTTTCCACCTAATACATCTGTAAAGTTTTTTTTTATGGTCTTTCATCCTCTTCATAACATAATTATATACACTTACACATCTTAAGCTACAAATAGCCCGGATTTTCGGTCTAACGGGCGACTTATTTTATATTTGGCTGGTAATGTGAATCACCCTCAATGACGAATAGGCCTACATTCGGCAGAGCCCAGATTTCTCGGCTAGATACACAATAATACACAATGCTAAAACAGAAATGGCGAGAATTTCGTTCATCCAAATATTTGGGATAACTTGGAGACTAATATATTCGGACCTTGGGCAAATCCACAAGGTATGAGAATCTGCTTTAAGGATTTTATTTTCTGCAAATACCGGAAGACTGAAAAAATCCGGTATGTCCGGAAATGCCACAGCCATATCGTGAGGTATCACAACGAAGGGAGAGAGAAAGTCTGAAGTTTTTGGCTTAAAATAAATCCCAAGATGTAAAAGTAGATACAATCTAGGATTGTTCAAAATGGCAAGTTGATTTCACCTGAAACATATGGTCTTGTAACCCTTCCGATATTTTGTCAGAGGGTACTTGAATAAACCAGTGTCCAGCATATAAGTCCTTCCATCTGTGCTGCGCAGAATCGAATCCCGATTAAAAAAATGATTTTTGATTCGATCGCCGTATGTGTAAGAGTTGCCATTTACTCGCCGAAGGTCGGGGGTTTACTCCGGGGAAAACAGCCCGATTTCCTCCCCCACTAAACCTGCATGACATCGCCGCCATATAGGTGAAATCCTCTTTGAGTGCTGCGTAATAAATAAAGTATATAGGCCTAATGTGTCTTAGATAGATGCGAATTTATATCGTTTCCATAATATTATAGGCAATTTCGTATAAGAATGCAATGTTTATTTGTCGGCGATCTTTATTTGCTTTGTCTCCGTAACATTTTAACCGAGGACCAATGAAGTTAAAGCTTGAAATGGCACTCTCTGTTAAATCAACCAATGAACTTAAAGCTTGAAATGCCACTCTCTGTTAAATCAACCAATGAACTTAAAGCTTGAAATGCCACTCTCTGTTAAATCAACCAATGAACTTAAAACTTGAAATGCCACTCTCTGTTAAATCAGCCAATGAACTTAAAGCTTGAACTGGCACTCTCTGTTAAATCAGCCAATGAACTTAAAGCTTGAAATGCCACTCTCTGTTAAATCAACCAATGAACTTAAAACTTGAAATGCCACTCTCTGTTAAATCAGCCAATGAACTTAAAGCTTGAACTGGCACTCTCTGTTAAATCAGCCAATGAACTTAAATCTTGAAATGCCACTCTCTGTTAAATCAACCAGTAAACCTTTAGCTTGAAATGCCACTCTCTATTAAATCAACCAATGAACTTAAAGCTTGAACTGGCACTCTCTGTTAAATCAACCAATAAACTTAAAGCTTGAAATGCCACTCTCTGTTAAATCAGCCAATGAACTTAAAGCTTGAACTGGCACTCTCTGTTAAATCAACCAATAAACTTAAAGCTTGAAATGCCACTCTCTGTTAAATCAGCCAATGAACTTAAAGCTTGAACTGGCACTCTCTGTTAAATCAGCTAATGAACTTAAGTCTTGAAATGCCACTCTCTGTTAAATCAACCAGTAAACTTAAAGCTTGAAATGCCACTCTCTGTTAAATCAACCAATAAACTTAAAGCTTGAAATGCCACTCTCTGTTAAATCAACCAATGAACTTAAAGCTTGAAATGCCACTCTCTGTTAAATCAGCCAATGCATTAAAGCTTGAAATGCCACTCTGTTAAATCAGCCAATGAACTTAAAGCTTGAAATGCCACTCTGTTAAATCAACCAATGAACTTAAAGCTTAGAATGGCACTCTCTGTTAAATCAGCCAATGAACTTAAAGCTTGAAATGCCACTCTCTGTTAAATCAACCAATGAACTTAAAGCTTGAACTGGCACTCTCTGTTAAATCAGCCAATGAACTTAAAGCTTGAAATGGCACTCTCTGTTAAATCAGCCAATGAACTTAAAGCTTGAAATGGCACTCTCTGTTAAATCAGCCAATGAACTTAAAGCTTGAAATGCCACTCTCTGTTAAATCAGCCAATGAACTTAAAGCTTGAAATGGCACTCTGTTAAATCAGCCAATGAACGTAAAGCTTGAAATGGCACTCTCTGTTAAATCAGCCAATGAACTTAAAGCTTGAACTGGCACTCTCTGTTAAATCAGCCAATGAACTAAGCTTGAAATGGCACTCTGTTAAATCAGCCAATGAACTTAAAGCTTGAAATGGCACTCTCTGTTAAATCAGCCAATGCATTAAAGCTTGAAATGCCACTCTGTTAAATCAGCCAATGAACTTAAAGCTTGAAATGCCACTCTGTTAAATCAACCAATGAACTTAAAGCTTAGAATGGCACTCTCTGTTAAATCAGCCAATGAACTTAAAGCTTGAACTGGCACTCTCTGTTAAATCAACCAATGAACTTAAAGCTTGAACTGGCACTCTCTGTTAAATCAACCAATGAACTTAAAGCTTGAAATGCCACTCTCTGTTAAATCAGCCAATGAACTTAAAGCTTGAACTGGCACTCTGTTAAATCAGCCAATGAACTTAAAGCTTGAAATGGCACTCTGTTAAATCAGCCAATGAACTTAAAGCTTGAAATGGCACTCTCTGTTAAATCAGCCAATGAACTTAAAGCTTGAACTGGCACTCTCTGTTAAATCAGCCAATGAACTTAAAGCTTGAACTGGCACTCTGTTAAATCCGCCAATGAACTTAAAGCTTGAAATGGCACTCTCTGTTAAATCAGCCAATGAACTTAAAGCTTGAACTGGCACTCTCTGTTAAATCAGCCAATGAACTTAAAGCTTGAAATGGCACTCTGTTAAATCGGCCAATGAACTTAAAGCTTGAAATGGCACTCTCTGTTAAATAAGCCAATGAACTTAAAGCTTGAAATGCCACTCTCTGTTAAATTAACCAATGAACTTAAAGCTTGAAATGCCACTCTCTGTTAAATCAACCAATGAACTTAAAGCTTGAACTGCCACTCTCTGTTAAATCAACCGATGAACTTAAAGCTTGAAATGACACTATGTTAAATCAGCCAATGAACTTAAAGCTTGAACTGGCACTCTCTGTTAAATCAACCACTGAACTTAAAGCTTGAAATTGCACTCTCTGTTAAATCAACCGATGAACTTAAAGCTTAAAATGCCACTCTGTTAAATCAGCTGACGAACTTAAAGCTTGAAATGCCACTCTGTTAAATCAGCCAATGAACTTAAAGCTTGAACTGGCACTCTCTGTTAAATCAGCCAATGAACTTAAAGCTTGAACTGGCACTCTCTGGTAAATCAGCCAATGAACTCAAAGCTTGAAATGGCACTCTGTTAAATCAGCCAATGAACTTAAAGCTTGAAATGCCACTCTCTGTTAAATCAGCCATAAACCTAAAGCTTGAAATGCCACTCTTTGTTAAATCAGCCAATGAACTTAAAGCTTGAAATGCCACTCTCTGTTAAATCAGCCGATGAACTTAAAGCTTGAAATGCCACTCTCTGTTAAATCAGCCAATGAACTCAAAGCTTGAAATGGCACTCTCTGTTAAATCAACCTATGAACTTAAAGCTTGAACTGGCACTCTCTGTTAAATCAGCCGATGAACTTAAAGCTTGAAATGGCACTCTCTGTTAAATCAGCCGATGAACTTAAAGCTTGAAATGCAACTCTCTGTTAAATCAGCCGATGAACTTAAAGCTTGAAATGGCACTCTCTGTTAAATCAGCCAATGAACTCAAAGCTTGAGATGGCACTCTCTGTTAAATCAACCTATGAACTTAAAGCTTGAAATGGCACTCTCTGTTAAATCAACCAATGAACTAGCTTGAAATGCCACTCTCTGTTATTTAACCAATGAACTTAAAGCTTGAAGTGCCACTCTCTGTTAAATCAACCAATGAACTTAAAGCTTGAAATGGCACTATGTTAAATCAGCCAATGAACTTAAATCTTGAAATGACTCTCTGTTAAATCAGCCAATGAACTTTAAGCTTGAAATGCCACTCTCTGTTAAATCAACCAATGAACTTAAAGCTTGAAATGGCACTCTCTGTTAAATCAACCAATGAACTTAAAGCTTGAAATGCCACTCTCTGTTAAATCAACCAATGAACTTAAAGCTTGAAATGGCACTCTCTGTTAAATCAACCAATGAACTTAAAGCTTGAAATGTCACTCTCTGTTAAATCAGCCAATGAACTCAAAGCTTGAACTGGCACTCTCTGTTAAATCAGCCAATGAACTTAAAGCTTGAACTGGCACTCTCTGTTAAATCAGCCAATGAACTCAAAGCTTGAAATGGCACTCTCTGTTAAATCAACCGATGAACTTAAAGCTTGAAATGACACTCTCTGTTAAATCAACCAATGAACTTAAAGCTTGAAATGGCACTCTCTGTTAAATCAACCAATGAACTTAAAGCTTGAAATGCCACTCTCTGTTAAATCAACCAAGGAACTTAAAGCTTGAATTGCCACCCTCTGTTAAATCAACCAATGAACTTAAAGCTTGAAATGGCACTCTGTTAAATCAGCCAATGAACTTAAGTCTTGAAATGACTCTCTGTTAAATCAGCCAATGAACTTTAAGCTTGAAATGCCACTCTCTGTTAAATCAACCAATAAACTTAAAGCTTGAAATGCCACTCTCTGTTAAATCAACCAATGAACTTAAAGCTTGAAATGCCACTCTCTGTTAAATCAACCAATGAACTTAAAGCTTGAAATGGCACTCTCTGTTAAATAAGCCAATGAACTTTAAGCTTGAAATGGCACTCTCTGTTAAATCAACCAATGAACTTAAAGCTTGAAATGGCACTCTCTGTTAAATCAACCAATGAACTTAAAGCTTGAAATGCCACTCTCTGTTAAATCAACCAATGAACTTAAAGCTTGAAATGGCACTCTCTGTTAAATCAGCCGATGAACTTAAAGCTTGAAATGGCACTCTCTGTTAAATCAGCCAATGAACTTAAATCTTGAAATGACTCTCTGTTAAATCAGCCAATGAACTTAAAGCTTGAAATGGCACTCTCTGCTAAACCAGCCAATGAACTTAAAGCTTGAAATGGCCTTGAGATGCGCTTGTATCTCTTAGAGTACTAAATTGCCTGTTATTTTGAAATCTATTTTCATTTCAAGTAGTATTATTTCCGTTATTGCTAATATTGGCTGAATAGATTAGGCAGCCGGCATTTAGTGCTTGCGATAGGTGCCATACTCTGGGACCCAGGTTTGTTTCCCGTTTCGGGTTTCACCCAAAATCGGTAGCGGTCCGTGGGGGGCTTGGAAAGTTAACAATGGCCTTCTGGAAACATCATCTTTATATAAACTACATAAGAAAAGCATATACATTTTAACGATCTTGGTTCTGGGCATGGCATTTTCGAATGTCTGATTTCTATTTTTTCCTCTCCAATTCTCATAACCTCCCTTTCGTGGTAAAGTTTCATTTGTATCATTTTTATAGTTGTAATTTTTTCTCGTTCGATTAGTAATTTCTGCATTTCTATGTCTTTATCCATTTTCAATTTTTCAGGTAAATATTCACTTAATGCACTTTCGTTAAACGCTTCGATCTCAACTAAACTTTGGAAAATTTCTCGTTGTAATATTTGTTTTTGAGAAGATTTTCTCAATGTTAGTCCTTAATATTCACCTAACAAAAACAAATCCTGCAAGTTCCAGCTTAATGAATCCAATATGTCCTGATCGGGCGCTTGCATGAAATCGTCTAGATTAAACTCAGACCTAATGCACAAAATCTGCGCAAGGCTTTACGAAATATTCCCGGACAAGCCCCCAATTATATAACGAAACAAAACAGCAGATTGTATTTGCACATTTTCATTTATATTCAAATGAAATAGAGTAACGTATTAATCGGCAGGTATTATACAAACAGTGGTAAGAAAACATATATCAAAATGACTTAGTCTTACAAACTATGTAAGAACTGACAGTTCCAAGATAGAAATGTACAATTCGAAGATCCCGTAATCACGAAATATAAATCCACAGAAAAAACTCCTGTAAACACACTGGTAAACTCTTTACCTAAATAACAGATTCACATAAATGGCTGTATTACTGATAAAAGTTAGCAGGCCGAATAGTAATATTCTAAATAAGAATAAACAGAGAAATCGCATACAAATTGACAAAATTAACATAAAAATTGACATACAATTGAAAACTGACTGATACACAAAAATATTGCGCCATTTTTTTAAATATACCTCTAGAAATTCCACAACAATCATTCTATTGTGCATTAACATACATTTGCATAGCTATAGAAACTTGTAACATTTCGAGTTTAAGAGCAATTGAGAATCGTTTAGGCGCAATGCCACTGGTTTACATCTACACCAACACTGCAGCCGGCCGATCAGCTATAAAAGTAGGTCAACTTAACTAAATCGTAAAAAGCTATTGGATGAGCCAGTGGATTGAAAAAAAATTGTCATGGCGTCTAGAACGATAAACACTTGAAACAGAGGACGAAAACAAATAAGAAAATTTATAGACAAATCCATAAACTAATACACGTAATGGCGTATATAGGCGAGACTTATTTATCCAAAGAGTCCCCCCCCCCGACCTATGTGGGATGGTTGCCAGTTACCAACGGAAGGTCGTGGGTTTCCTCCGGGCATAGAGCCTGGTTTCCTCCCACACTAAAACTGGCAACGCCGCCATATAAGTGAAATACTCTTGAGCGCGGCGTAAAACACCAATCAATCAATCGATTAGAAAGTGAGTATAACAGTATTCTCTTTATTTTTTTTTGGTGACGCCCGAAACGGGAATAGAAGCCAGGCTCTGCCGTTTTTAGGTGACGCCCTAAACTTGAATGAAACCCAGGCCCCAGTGTATAGCACCTATCGCCAGCACTAAATGCCGGCTGTCTTACCCATAGAAGAATTTCTACCATTTTTCAAGATAGTGTAATCACAAAAATA
This sequence comes from Lepidochitona cinerea, assembly GCA_963971465.1. Taxonomy (NCBI): domain Eukaryota; kingdom Metazoa; phylum Mollusca; class Polyplacophora; order Chitonida; family Tonicellidae; genus Lepidochitona; species Lepidochitona cinerea. The sequence continues at coordinate 12,423,359 of OZ020560.1, read as the reverse complement.
ACGAGACTACTCTTATGGAAGATACATGTAACAATGCCAACCCTCTGGGCTTGTCTGATCTTTTGGTTGATTGATTGTTTGGTGTTTTACGCCGCGCTCAAGATTATTTCACTTATATGGCGGCGTTGCCAGTTTTATTGTGAGAGGAAACCGGGCTCTGTGCCCGGAGGAAACCCACGACCTTCCGCTGGTAACTGGCAACCATCCCACATAGGTCGTTCGAGTGACTGATCTTTTGGAGCGTTTGGCCAAAGCATGTGACTGGTGGAGAGGTCAGATATAAACCATTAGGATGAATTAGTAGCCTACATATATTAACATTACGTCTATACCCTGTACTTGTACTTTTTTGGGATTTTTGTGTTGCAGTAAAGAACAAATACAAAGCTTTGATTATGTGAAATAGGTTTAAAAGATCGCAATATTCACTATATTTTGTAAAAACTAAGTGTTATTATCATGTGTTGCTGACATATAGAGGCTATGAAACAGTTGCATTTGTATTTTTTCTACCCACACAAATGTATAATGCGTTTGTTGAATTTATTCTGAGTTACTTTGCTATTACAAATGTATAACTTGACCAAAATAACATTGATTCTCACGCCTCGCTGATTTGTGGCGAATCCCCAGGATTGCTCCAGATTTGTTTTCGTCCGACTGTAATACTGGCATTGCGCATGCAAAGCCTATTTTTAGATATTTTTCAATGGCATTTAGAAGTTGGAAGGTTACTATAAGGTGAAGAATTACTTATGGATAACAACTTCTTGGTTTTTTTGGGCAACAACTTTCCGATGTAGTTATTACATCGTTGTCAACCTCAATGACATTGACTTTGATAACGATGTAAGAACTACATCGAAACGCCGTCACCCAATTAACCAAGAAGTTGTTATCGATAAGTAATTCTTCACCTTATTGTATTTTTAGATAGAGATGGTGATAATCACTTATCGCACATTTTCATCAGGTACTGCTTTGTATTGTTTTTTCTGACTGGGTTTTCACTCGAACGACCTATGTGGAATGGTTGCCAGTTACCAACGGAAAATCGTGGGTTTCCTCCTGGCATAGAGCATCTTGAGCGCGGCGTAAAACACTAAACAATCAATCAATCAAGCTTTGTATCTTAATTACTTAGACCAAAACATTCGCGGTAACCTTTACAAAATGGTACAGCTGTCTATAAATTTCAAATATTCCCCTGAAATTTCTAACGCCAAACCATTGTCTGACATCAACCTAAATAAGTATCATCTTTTTGGGGTCATAACAACAACCTACATGTGTACAATTGGCTATAACGGTCTAAATGACACCCCCCCCCCTCCCCCCACCCCCTTTTAATACAATTAGAAGCATTTCTCCATGGCTATTTTAGACGAGATTTCTCCATGGCTATTTTAGACAAGATTTTCCCTGTGTCTTAGGGTTCATAAATATAAAATTGAGCACAGAACCATACATACATCATTATGTTGATCCTAAAACACTTGCTATGTTTTCTACCTAATACATCTTTAAAGTTTTTTTTATGGTCTTTCATCCTCTTCATAACATAATTATATACACTTACACATCTTAGGCTACAAAATAGCCCGGATTTTCGGTCTAACGGGCGACTTATTTTATATTTGGCCGGTAATGTGAATCACCCTCAATGACGAATAGGCCTACGGAAAAAAAAATTCGGCAGAGCCCAGATTTCTCGGCTAGATACACAATAACACACAATTGCTAATACAGAAATGGCGAGAATTTCGTTCATCCAAATATTTGGGCTAACTTGGAGACAATTATCTTCTGACCGTGGGCAAATCCACAAGGTATGAGAATCTGCTGTAAGGATTTTATTTTCTGCAAGTACCGGAAGACTGAAAAAATCAGTTATGTCCGGAAATGCCACAGCCATATCGTGAGGTATCACAACGAAGGGAGAGAGAAAGTCTGAAGTTTTTGGCTCAAAATAAATTCCAAGGTGTAAAAATAGATAAAATCTAGGATTGTTCAAAATAGCAAGTTGATTTCACCTGAAACATATGGTCTTGTAACCCTTCCGATATTTTGTCAGAGGGTACTTGAATAAACCAGTGTCCAGCATATAAGTCCTTCCATCTGTGCTGCGCAGAATCGAATCCCGATTAAAAAAATGATTTTTGATTCGATCGCCGTATGTGTAAGAGTTGCCATTTATTCGCCGAAGGTCGGGGGTTTACTCCGGGGAAAACAGCCCGATTTCCTCCCCCACTAAACCTGCATGACATCGCCGCCATATAGGTGAAATCCTCTTTGAGTGCTGCGTAATAAATAAAGTATATAGGCCCAATGTGTCTTAGATTGATGCAAATTAATATCGTTTCCATAATATTATAGGCAATTTCGTATAAGAATGCAATGTTTATTTGTCGGCGATCTTTATTTGCTTTGTCTCCGTAACATTTTAACCGAGGACCAATGAACTTAAAGCTTGAAATGGCACTCTCTGTTAAATCAACCAATGAACTTAAAACTTGAAATGCCACTCTCTGTTAAATCAGCCAATGAACTTAAAGCTTGAACTGGCACTCTCTGTTAAATCAGCCAATGAACTTAAAGCTTGAACTGGCACTCTCTGTTAAATCAGCCAATGAACTTAAATCTTGAAATGCCACTCTCTGTTAAATCAACCAGTAAACCTATAGCTTGAAATGCCACTCTCTATTAAATCAGCCAATGAACTTAAAGCTTGAACTGGCACTCTCTGTTAAATCAGCTAATGAACTTAAATCTTGAAATGCCACTCTCTGTTAAATCAACCAGTAAACTTAAAGCTTGAAATGCCACTCTCTGTTAAATCAACCAATAAACTTAAAGCTTGAAATGCCACTCTCTGTTAAATCAACCAATGAACTTAAAGCTTGAAATGCCACTCTCTGTTAAATCAGCCAATGCATTAAAGCTTGAAATGCCACTCTGTTAAATCAGCCAATGAACTTAAAGCTTGAAATGCCACTCTGTTAAATAAACCAATGAACTTAAAGCTTAGAATGGCACTCTCTGTTAAATCAGCCAATGAACTTAAAGCTTGAAATGCCACTCTCTGTTAAATCAGCCAATGCATTAAAGCTTGAAATGCCACTCTGTTAAATCAGCCAATGAACTTAAAGCTTGAAATGCCACTCTGTTAAATCAACCAATGAACTTAAAGCTTAGAATGGCACTCTCTGTTAAATCAGCCAATGAACTTAAAGCTTGAAATGCCACTCTCTGTTAAATCAACCAATGAACTTAAAGCTTGAACTGGCACTCTCTGTTAAATCAACCAATGAACTTAAAGCTTGAAATGGCACTCTCTGTTAAATCAGCCAATGAACTTAAAGCTTGAAATGCCACTCTCTGTTAAATCAGCCAATGAACTTAAAGCTTGAACTGGCACTCTCTGTTAAATCAGCCAATGAACTTAAAGCTTGAAATGGCACTCTGTTAAATCAGCCAATGAACTTAAAGCTTGAAATGGCACTCTCTGTTAAATCAGCCAATGAACTTAAAGCTTGAACTGGCACTCTCTGTTAAATCAGCCAATGAACTTAAAGCTTGAAATGGCACTCTGTTAAATCCGCCAATGAACTTAAAGCTTGAAATGGCACTCTCTGTTAAATCAGCCAATGAACTTAAAGCTTGAAATGCCACTCTCTGTTAAATTAACCAATGAACTTAAAGCTTGAAATGCCACTCTCTGTTAAATCAACCAATGAACTTAAAGCTTGAACTGCCACTCTGTTAAATCAACCGATGAACTTAAAGCTTGAAATGACACTATGTTAAATCAGCCAATGAACTTAAAGCTTGAACTGGCACTCTCTGTTAAATCAACCACTGAACTTAAAGCTTGAAATTGCACTCTCTGTTAAATCAACCGATGAACTTAAAGCTTGAAATGCCACTCTGTTAAATCAGCCGACGAACTTAAAGCTTGAAATGCCACTCTGTTAAATCAGCCAATGAACTTAAAGCTTGAACTGGCACTCTCTGTTAAATCAGCCAATGAACTTAAAGCTTGAACTGGCACTCTCTGTTAAATCAGCCAATGAACTCAAAGCTTGAAATGGCACTCTCTGTTAAATCAGCCAATGAACTTAAAGCTTGAAATGCCACTCTCTGTTAAATCAGCCAATGAACCTAAAGCTTGAAATGCCACTCTCTGTTAAATCAGCCAATGAACTTAAAGCTTGAAATGACACTCTCTGTTAAATCAGCCGATGAACTTAAAGCTTGAAATGGCACTCTCTGTTAAATCAGCCGATGAACTTAAAGCTTGAATTGCCACCCTCTGTTAAATCAACCAATGAACTTAAAGCTTGAAATGGCACTCTGTTAAATCAGCCAATGAACTTAAGTCTTGAAATGACTCTCTGTTAAATCAGCCAATGAACTTTAAGCTTGAAATGCCACTCTCTGTTAAATCAACCAATAAACTTAAAGCTTGAAATGCCACTCTCTGTTAAATCAACCAATGAACTTAAAGCTTGAAATGCCACTCTCTGTTAAATCAACCAATGAACTTAAAGCTTGAAATGGCACTCTCTGTTAAATAAGCCAATGAACTTTAAGCTTGAAATGGCACTCTCTGTTAAATCAACCAATGAACTTAAAGCTTGAAATGGCACTCTCTGTTAAATCAACCAATGAACTTAAAGCTTGAAATGCCACTCTCTGTTAAATCAACCAATGAACTTAAAGCTTGAAATGGCACTCTCTGTTAAATCAGCCGATGAACTTAAAGCTTGAAATGGCACTCTCTGTTAAATCAGCCAATGAACTTAAATCTTGAAATGACTCTCTGTTAAATCAGCCAATGAACTTAAAGCTTGAAATGGCACTCTCTGCTAAACCAGCCAATGAACTTAAAGCTTGAAATGGCCTTGAGATGCGCTTGTATCTCTTAGAGTACTAAATTGCCTGTTATTTTGAAATCTATTTTCATTTCAAGTAGTATTATTTCCGTTATTGCTAATATTGGCTGAATAGATTAGGCAGCCGGCATTTAGTGCTTGCGATAGGTGCCATACTCTGGGACCCAGGTTTGTTTCCCGTTTCGGGTTTCACCCAAAATCGGTAGCGGTCCGTGGGGGGCTTGGAAAGTTAACAATGGCCTTCTGGAAACATCATCTTTATATAAACTACATAAGAAAAGCATATACATTTTAACGATCTTGGTTCTGGGCATGGCATTTTCGAATGTCTGATTTCTATTTTTTCCTCTCCAATTCTCATAACCTCCCTTTCGTGGTAAAGTTTCATTTGTATCATTTTTATAGTTGTAATTTTTTCTCGTTCGATTAGTAATTTCTGCATTTCTATGTCTTTATCCATTTTCAATTTTTCAGGTAAATATTCACTTAATGCACTTTCGTTAAACGCTTCGATCTCAACTAAACTTTGGAAAATTTCTCGTTGTAATATTTGTTTTTGAGAAGATTTTCTCAATGTTAGTCCTTAATATTCACCTAACAAAAACAAATTCTGCAAGTTCCAGCTTAATGAATCCAATATGTCCTGATCGGGCGCTTGCATGAAATCGTCTAGATTAAACTCAGACCTAATGCACAAAATCTGCGCAAGGCTTTACGAAATATTCCCGGACAAGCCCCCAATTATATAACGAAACAAAACAGCAGATTGTATTTGCACATTTTCATTTATATTCAAATGAAATAGAGTAACGTATTAATCGGCAGGTATTATACAAACAGTGGTAAGAAAACATATATCAAAATGACTTAGTCTTACAAACTATGTAAGAACTGACAGTTCCAAGATAGAAATGTACAATTCGAAGATCCCGTAATCACGAAATATAAATCCACAGAAAAAACTCCTGTAAACACACTGGTAAACTCTTTACCTAAATAACAGATTCACATAAATGGCTGTATTACTGATAAAAGTTAGCAGGCCGAATAGTAATATTCTAAATAAGAATAAACAGAGAAATCGCATACAAATTGACAAAATTAACATAAAAATTGACATACAATTGAAAACTGACTGATACACAAAATATTGCGCCATTTTTTTAAATATACCTCTAGAAATTCCACAACAATCATTCTATTGTGCATTAACATACATTTGCATAGCTATAGAAACTTGTAACATTTCGAGTTTAAGAGCAATTGAGAATCGTTTAGGCGCAATGCCACTGGTTTACATCTACACCAACACTGCAGCCGGCCGATCAGCTATAAAAGTAGGTCAACTTAACTAAATCGTAAAAAGCTATTGGATGAGCCAGTGGATTGAAAAAAAATTGTCATGGCGTCTAGAACGATAAACACTTGAAACAGAGGACGAAAACAAATAAGAAAATTTATAGACAAATCCATAAACTAATACACGTAATGGCGTATATAGGCGAGACTTATTTATCCAAAGAGTCCCCCCCCCCCCGACCTATGTGGGATGGTTGCCAGTTACCAACGGAAGGTCGTGGGTTTCCTCCGGGCATAGAGCCTGGTTTCCTCCCACACTAAAACTGGCAACGCCGCCATATAAGTGAAATACTCTTGAGCGCGGCGTAAAACACCAATCAATCAATCGATTAGAAAGTGAGTATAACAGTATTCTCTTTATTTTTTTTTGGTGACGCCCGAAACGGGAATAGAAGCCAGGCTCTGCCGTTTTTAGGTGACGCCCTAAACTTGAATGAAACCCAGGCCCCAGTGTATAGCACCTATCGCCAGCACTAAATGCCGGCTGTCTTACCCATAGAAGAATTTCTACCATTTTTCAAGATAGTGTAATCACAAAAATAACGAGACTACTCTTATGGAAGATACATGTAACAATGCCAACCCTCTGGGCTTGTCTGATCTTTTGGTTGATTGATTGTTTGGTGTTTTACGCCGCGCTCAAGATTATTTCACTTATATGGCGGCGTTGCCAGTTTTATTGTGGGAGGAAACCGGGCTCTGTGCCCGGAGGAAACCCACGACCTTCCGCTGGTAACTGGCAACCATCCCACATAGGTCGTTCGAGTGACTGATCTTTTGGAGCGTTTGGCCAAAGCATGTGACTGGTGGAGAGGTCAGATATAAACCATTAGGATGAATTAGTAGCCTACATATATTAACATTACGTCTATACCCTGTACTTGTACTTTTTTGGGATTTTTGTGTTGCAGTAAAGAACAAATACAAAGCTTTGATTATGTGAAATAGGTTTAAAAGATCGCAATATTCACTATATTTTGTAAAAACTAAGTGTTATTATCACGTGTTGCTGACATATAGAGGCTATGAAACAGTTGCATTTGTATTTTTTCTACCCACACAAATGTATAATGCGTTTGTTGAATTTATTCTGAGTTACTTTGCTATTACAAATGTATAACTTGACCAAAATAACATTGATTCTCACGCCTCGCTGATTTGTGGCGAATCCCCAGGATTGCTCCAGATTTGTTTTCGTCCGACTGTAATACTGGCATTGCGCATGCAAAGCCTATTTTTAGATATTTTTCAATGGCATTTAGAAGTTGGAAGGTTACTATAAGGTGAAGAATTACTTATGGATAACAACTTCTTGGTTTTTTTGGGCAACAACTTTCCGATGTAGTTATTACATCGTTGTCAACCTCAATGACATTGACTTTGATAACGATGTAAGAACTACATCGAAACGCCGTCACCCAATTAACCAAGAAGTTGTTATCGATAAGTAATTCTTCACCTTATTGTATTTTTAGATAGAGATGGTGATAATCACTTATCGCACATTTTCATCAGGTACTGCTTTGTATTGTTTTTTCTGACTGGGTTTTCACTCGAACGACCTATGTGGAATGGTTGCCAGTTACCAACGGAAAATCGTGGGTTTCCTCCTGGCATAGAGCATCTTGAGCGCGGCGTAAAACACTAAACAATCAATCAATCAAGCTTTGTATCTTAATTACTTAGACCAAAACATTCGCGGTAACCTTTACAAAATGGTATAGCTGTCTATAAATTTCAAATATTCCCCTGAAATTTCTAACGCCAAACCATTGTCTGACATCAACCTAAATAAGTATCATCTTTTTGGGGTCATAACAACAACCTACATGGGTACAATTGGCTATAACGGTCTAAATGACACCCCCCCCCCTTCCCCCACCCCCTTTTAATACAATTAGAAGCATTTCTCCATGGCTATTTTAGACGAGATTTCTCCATGGCTATTTTAGACAAGATTTTCCCTGTGTCTTAGGGTTCATAAATATAAAATTGAGCACAGAACCATACATACATCATTATGTTGATCCTAAAACACTTGCTATGTTTTCTACCTAATACATCTTTAAAGTTTTTTTTATGGTCTTTCATCCTCTTCATAACATAATTATATACACTTACACATCTTAGGCTACAAAATAGCCCGGATTTTCGGTCTAACGGGCGACTTATTTTATATTTGGCCGGTAATGTGAATCACCCTCAATGACGAATAGGCCTACGGAAAAAAAAATTCGGCAGAGCCCAGATTTCTCGGCTAGATACACAATAACACACAATTGCTAATACAGAAATGGCGAGAATTTCGTTCATCCAAATATTTGGGCTAACTTGGAGACAATTATCTTCTGACCGTGGGCAAATCCACAAGGTATGAGAATCTGCTGTAAGGATTTTATTTTCTGCAAGTACCGGAAGACTGAAAAAATCAGTTATGTCCGGAAATGCCACAGCCATATCGTGAGGTATCACAACGAAGGGAGAGAGAAAGTCTGAAATTTTTGGCTCAAAATAAATTCCAAGGTGTAAAAATAGATAAAATCTAGGATTGTTCAAAATAGCAAGTTGATTTCACCTGAAACATATGGTCTTGTAACCCTTCCGATATTTTGTCAGAGGGTACTTGAATAAACCAGTGTCCAGCATATGTCCTTCCATCTGTGCTGCGCAGAATCGAATCCCGATTAAAAAAATGATTTTTGATTCGATCGCCGTATGTGTAAGAGTTGCCATTTACTCGCCGAAGGTCGGGGGTTTACTCCGGGGAAAACAGCCCGATTTCCTCCCCCACTAAACCTGCATGACATCGCCGCCATATAGGTGAAATCCTCTTTGAGTGCTGCGTAATAAATAAAGTATATAGGCCCAATGTGTCTTAGATTGATGCAAATTTATATCGTTTCCATAATATTATAGGCAATTTCGTATAAGAATGCAATGTTTATTTGTCGGCGATCTTTATTTGCTTTGTCTCCGTAACATTTTAACCGAGGACGAATGAACTTAAAGCTTGAAATGGCACTCTCTGTTAAATCAACCAATGAACTTAAAACTTGAAATGCCACTCTCTGTTAAATCAGCCAATGAACTTAAAGCTTGAACTGGCACTCTCTGTTAAATCAGCCAATGAACTTAAAGCTTGAACTGGCACTCTCTGTTAAATCAGCCAATGAACTTAAATCTTGAAATGCCACTCTCTGTTAAATCAACCAGTAAACCTATAGCTTGAAATGCCACTCTCTATTAAATCAGCCAATGAACTTAAAGCTTGAACTGGCACTCTCTGTTAAATCAGCTAATGAACTTAAATCTTGAAATGCCACTCTCTGTTAAATCAACCAGTAAACTTAAAGCTTGAAATGCCACTCTCTGTTAAATCAACCAATAAACTTAAAGCTTGAAATGCCACTCTCTGTTAAATCAACCAATGAACTTAAAGCTTGAAATGCCACTCTCTGTTAAATCAGCCAATGCATTAAAGCTTGAAATGCCACTCTGTTAAATCAGCCAATGAACTTAAAGCTTGAAATGCCACTCTGTTAAATCAACCAATGAACTTAAAGCTTAGAATGGCACTCTCTGTTAAATCAGCCAATGAACTTAAAGCTTGAAATGCCACTCTCTGTTAAATCAGCCAATGCATTAAAGCTTGAAATGCCACTCTGTTAAATCAGCCAATGAACTTAAAGCTTGAAATGCCACTCTGTTAAATCAACCAATGAACTTAAAGCTTAGAATGGCACTCTCTGTTAAATCAGCCAATGAACTTAAAGCTTGAAATGCCACTCTCTGTTAAATCAACCAATGAACTTAAAGCTTGAACTGGCACTCTCTGTTAAATCAACCAATGAACTTAAAGCTTGAAATGGCACTCTCTGTTAAATCAGCCAATGAACTTAAAGCTTGAAATGCCACTCTCTGTTAAATCAGCCAATTAACTTAATGCTTGAACTGGCACTCTCTGTTAAATCAGCCAATGAACTTAAAGCTTGAAATGGCACTCTGTTAAATCAGCCAATGAACTTAAAGCTTGAAATGGCACTCTCTGTTAAATCAGCCAATGAACTTAAAGCTTGAACTGGCACTCTCTGTTAAATCAGCCAATGAACTTAAAGCTTGAAATGGCACTCTGTTAAATCCGCCAATGAACTTAAAGCTTGAAATGGCACTCTCTGTTAAATCAGCCAATGAACTTAAAGCTTGAAATGCCACTCTCTGTTAAATTAACCAATGAACTTAAAGCTTGAAATGCCACTCTCTGTTAAATCAACCAATGAACTTAAAGCTTGAACTGCCACTCTGTTAAATCAACCGATGAACTTAAAGCTTGAAATGACACTATGTTAAATCAGCCAATGAACTTAAAGCTTGAACTGGCACTCTCTGTTAAATCAACCACTGAACTTAAAGCTTGAAATAGCACTCTCTGTTAAATCAACCGATGAACTTAAAGCTTGAAATGCCACTCTGTTAAATCAGCCGACGAACTTAAAGCTTGAAATGCCACTCTGTTAAATCAGCCAATGAACTTAAAGCTTGAACTGGCACTCTCTGTTAAATCAGCCAATGAACTTAAAGCTTGAACTGGCACTCTCTGTTAAATCAGCCAATGAACTCAAAGCTTGAAATGGCACTCTCTGTTAAATCAGCCAATGAACTTAAAGCTTGAAATGCCACTCTCTGTTAAATCAGCCAATGAACCTAAAGCTTGAAATGCCACTCTCTGTTAAATCAGCCAATGAACTTAAAGCTTGAAATGACACTCTCTGTTAAATCAGCCGATGAACTTAAAGCTTGAAATGGCACTCTCTGTTAAATCAGCCGATGAACTTAAAGCTTGAAATGGCACTCTCTGTTAAATCAGCCAATGAACTTAAATCTTGAAATGACTCTCTGTTAAATCAGCCAATGAACTTAAAGCTTGAAATGGCACTCTCTGCTAAACCAGCCAATGAACTTAAAGCTTGAAATGGCCTTGAGATGCGCTTGTATCTCTTAGAGTACTAAATTGCCTGTTATTTTGAAATCTATTTTCATTTCAAGTAGTATTATTTCCGTTATTGCTAATATTGGCTGAATAGATTAGGCAGCCGGCATTTAGTGCTTGCGATAGGTGCCATACTCTGGGACCCAGGTTTGTTTCCCGTTTCGGGTTTCACCCAAAATCGGTAGCGGTCCGTGGGGGGCTTGGAAAGTTAACAATGGCCTTCTGGAAACATCATCTTTATATAAACTACATAAGAAAAGCATATACATTTTAACGATCTTGGTTCTGGGCATGGCATTTTCGAATGTCTGATTTCTATTTTTTCCTCTCCAATTCTCATAACCTCCCTTTCGTGGTAAAGTTTCATTTGTATCATTTTTATAGTTGTAATTTTTTCTCGTTCGATTAGTAATTTCTGCATTTCTATGTCTTTATCCATTTTCAATTTTTCAGGTAAATATTCACTTAATGCACTTTCGTTAAACGCTTCGATCTCAACTAAACTTTGGAAAATTTCTCGTTGTAATATTTGTTTTTGAGAAGATTTTCTCAATGTTAGTCCTTAATATTCACCTAACAAAAACAAATCCTGCAAGTTCCAGCTTAATGAATCCAATATGTCCTGATCGGGCGCTTGCATGAAATCGTCTAGATTAAACTCAGACCTAATGCACAAAATCTGCGCAAGGCTTTACGAAATATTCCCGGACAAGCCCCCAATTATATAACGAAACAAAACAGCAGATTGTATTTGCACATTTTCATTTATATTCAAATGAAATAGAGTAACGTATTAATCGGCAGGTATTATACAAACAGTGGTAAGAAAACATATATCAAAATGACTTAGTCTTACAAACTATGTAAGAACTGACAGTTCCAAGATAGAAATGTACAATTCGAAGATCCCGTAATCACGAAATATAAATCCACAGAAAAAACTCCTGTAAACACACTGGTAAACTCTTTACCTAAATAACAGATTCACATAAATGGCTGTATTACTGATAAAAGTTAGCAGGCCGAATAGTAATATTCTAAATAAGAATAAACAGAGAAATCGCATACAAATTGACAAAATTAACATAAAAATTGACATACAATTGAAAACTGACTGATACACAAAAATATTGCGCCATTTTTTTAAATATACCTCTAGAAATTCCACAACAATCATTCTATTGTGCATTAACATACATTTGCATAGCTATAGAAACTTGTAACATTTCGAGTTTAAGAGCAATTGAGAATCGTTTAGGCGCAATGCCACTGGTTTACATCTACACCAACACTGCAGCCGGCCGATCAGCTATAAAAGTAGGTCAACTTAACTAAATCGTAAAAAGCTATTGGATGAGCCAGTGGATTGAAAAAAAATTGTCATGGCGTCTAGAACGATAAACACTTGAAACAGAGGACGAAAACAAATAAGAAAATTTATAGACAAATCCATAAACTAATACACGTAATGGCGTATATAGGCGAGACTTATTTATCCAAAGAGTCCCCCCCCCCGACCTATGTGGGATGGTTGCCAGTTACCAACGGAAGGTCGTGGGTTTCCTCCGGGCATAGAGCCTGGTTTCCTCCCACACTAAAACTGGCAACGCCGCCATATAAGTGAAATACTCTTGAGCGCGGCGTAAAACACCAATCAATCAATCGATTAGAAAGTGAGTATAACAGTAGTCTCTTTATTTTTTTTTGGTGACGCCCGAAACGGGAATAGAAGCCAGGCTCTGCCGTTTTTAGGTGACGCCCTAAACTTGAATGAAACCCAGGCCCCAGTGTATAGCACCTATCGCCAGCACTAAATGCCGGCTGTCTTACCCATAGAAGAATTTCTACCATTTTTCAAGATAGTGTAATCACAAAAATAACGAGACTACTCTTATGGAAGATACATGTAACAATGCCAACCCTCTGGGCTTGTCTGATCTTTTGGTTGATTGATTGTTTGGTGTTTTACGCCGCGCTCAAGATTATTTCACTTATATGGCGGCGTTGCCAGTTTTATTGTGGGAGGAAACCGGGCTCTGTGCCCAGAGGAAACCCACGACCTTCCGCTGGTAACTGGCAACCATCCCACATAGGTCGTTCGAGTGACTGATCTTTTGGAGCGTTTGGCCAAAGCATGTGACTGGTGGAGAGGTCAGATATAAACCATTAGGATGAATTAGTAGCCTACATATATTAACATTACGTCTATACCCTGTACTTGTACTTTTTTGGGATTTTTGTGTTGCAGTAAAGAACAAATACAAAGCTTTGATTATGTGAAATAGGTTTAAAAGATCGCAATATTCACTATATTTTGTAAAAACTAAGTGTTATTATCATGTGTTGCTGACATATAGAGGCTATGAAACAGTTGCATTTGTATTTTTTCTACCCACACAAATGTATAATGCGTTTGTTGAATTTATTCTGAGTTACTTTGCTATTACAAATGTATAACTTGACCAAAATAACATTGATTCTCACGCCTCGCTGATTTGTGGCGAATCCCCAGGATTGCTCCAGATTTGTTTTCGTCCGACTGTAATACTGGCATTGCGCATGCAAAGCCTATTTTTAGATATTTTTCAATGGCATTTAGAAGTTGGAAGGTTACTATAAGGTGAAGAATTACTTATGGATAACAACTTCTTGGTTTTTTTGGGCAACAACTTTCCGATGTAGTTATTACATCGTTGTCAACCTCAATGACATTGACTTTGATAACGATGTAAGAACTACATCGAAACGCCGTCACCCAATTAACCAAGAAGTTGTTATCGATAAGTAATTCTTCACCTTATTGTATTTTTAGATAGAGATGGTGATAATCACTTATCGCACATTTTCATCAGGTACTGCTTTGTATTGTTTTTTCTGACTGGGTTTTCACTCGAACGACCTATGTGGAATGGTTGCCAGTTACCAACGGAAAATCGTGGGTTTCCTCCTGGCATAGAGCATCTTGAGCGCGGCGTAAAACACTAAACAATCAATCAATCAAGCTTTGTATCTTAATTACTTAGACCAAAACATTCGCGGTAACCTTTACAAAATGGTACAGCTGTCTATAAATTTCAAATATTCCCCTGAAATTTCTAACGCCAAACCATTGTCTGACATCAACCTAAATAAGTATCATCTTTTTGGGGTCATAACAACAACCTACATGTGTACAATTGGCTATAACGGTCTAAATGACACCCCCCCCTCCCCCCACCCCCTTTTAATACAATTAGAAGCATTTCTCCATGGCTATTTTAGACGAGATTTCTCCATGGCTATTTTAGACAAGATTTTCCCTGTGTCTTAGGGTTCATAAATATAAAATTGAGCACAGAACCATACATACATCATTATGTTGATCCTAAAACACTTGCTATGTTTTCTACCTAATACATCTTTAAAGTTTTTTTTATGGTCTTTCATCCTCTTCATAACATAATTATATACACTTACACATCTTAGGTTACAAAATAGCCCGGATTTTCGGTCTAACGGGCGACTTATTTTATATTTGGCCGGTAATGTGAATCACCCTCAATGACGAATAGGCCTACGGAAAAAAAAATTCGGCAGAGCCCAGATTTCTCGGCTAGATACACAATAACACACAATTGCTAATACAGAAATGGCGAGAATTTCGTTCATCCAAATATTTGGGCTAACTTGGAGACAATTATCTTCTGACCGTGGGCAAATCCACAAGGTATGAGAATCTGCTGTAAGGATTTTATTTTCTGCAAGTACCGGAAGACTGAAAAAATCAGTTATGTCCGGAAATGCCACAGCCATATCGTGAGGTATCACAACGAAGGGAGAGAGAAAGTCTGAAGTTTTTGGCTCAAAATAAATTCCAAGGTGTAAAAATAGATAAAATCTAGGATTGTTCAAAATAGCAAGTTGATTTCACCTGAAACATATGGTCTTGTAACCCTTCCGATATTTTGTCAGAGGGTACTTGAATAAACCAGTGTCCAGCATATAAGTCCTTCCATCTGTGCTGCGCAGAATCGAATCCCGATTAAAAAAATGATTTTTGATTCGATCGCCGTATGTGTAAGAGTTGCCATTTACTCGCCGAAGGTCGGGGGTTTACTCCGGGGAAAACAGCCCGATTTCCTCCCCCACTAAACCTGCATGACATCGCCGCCATATAGGTGAAATCCTCTTTGAGTGCTGCGTAATAAATAAAGTATATAGGCCCAATGTGTCTTAGATTGATGCAAATTTATATCGTTTCCATAATATTATAGGCAATTTCGTATAAGAATGCAATGTTTATTTGTCGGCGATCTTTATTTGCTTTGTCTCCGTAACATTTTAACCGAGGACCAATGAACTTAAAGCTTGAAATGGCACTCTCTGTTAAATCAACCAGTAAACCTATAGCTTGAAATGCCACTCTCTATTAAATCAGCCAATGAACTTAAAGCTTGAACTGGCACTCTCTGTTAAATCAGCTAATGAAATTAAATCTTGAAATGCCACTCTCTGTTAAATCAACCAGTAAACTTAAAGCTTGAAATGCCACTCTCTGTTAAATCAACCAATAAACTTAAAGCTTGAAATGCCACTCTCTGTTAAATCAACCAATGAACTTAAAGCTTGAAATGCCACTCTCTGTTAAATCAGCCAATGCATTAAAGCTTGAAATGCCACTCTGTTAAATCAGCCAATGAACTTAAAGCTTGAAATGCCACTCTGTTAAATCAACCAATGAACTTAAAGCTTAGAATGGCACTCTCTGTTAAATCAGCCAATGAACTTAAAGCTTGAAATGTCACTCTCTGTTAAATCAGCCAATGCATTAAAGCTTGAAATGCCACTCTGTTAAATCAGCCAATGAACTTAAAGCTTGAAATGCCACTCTGTTAAATCAACCAATGAACTTAAAGCTTAGAATGGCACTCTCTGTTAAATCAGCCAATGAACTTAAAGCTTGAAATGCCACTCTCTGTTAAATCAACCAATGAACTTAAAGCTTGAACTGGCACTCTCTGTTAAATCAACCAATGAACTTAAAGCTTGAAATGGCACTCTCTGTTAAATCAGCCAATGAACTTAAAGCTTGAAATGCCACTCTCTGTTAAATCAGCCAATGAACTTAAAGCTTGAACTGGCACTCTCTGTTAAATCAGCCAATGAACTTAAAGCTTGAAATGGCACTCTGTTAAATCAGCCAATGAACTTAAAGCTTGAAATGGCACTCTCTGGTAAATCAGCCAATGAACTTAAAGCTTGAACTGGCACTCTCTGTTAAATCAGCCAATGAACTTAAAGCTTGAAATGGCACTCTGTTAAATCCGCCAATGAACTTAAAGCTTGAAATGGCACTCTCTGTTAAATCAGCCAATGAACTTAAAGCTTGAAATGCCACTCTCTGTTAAATTAACCAATGAACTTAAAGCTTGAAATGCCACTCTCTGTTAAATCAACCAATGAACTTAAAGCTTGAACTGCCACTCTGTTAAATCAACCGATGAACTTAAAGCTTGAAATGACACTATGTTAAATCAGCCAATGAACTTAAAGCTTGAACTGGCACTCTCTGTTAAATCAACCACTGAACTTAAAGCTTGAAATTGCACTCTCTGTTAAATCAACCGATGAACTTAAAGCTTGAAATGCCACTCTGTTAAATCAGCCGACGAACTTAAAGCTTGAAATGCCACTCTGTTAAATCAGCCAATGAACTTAAAGCTTGAACTGGCACTCTCTGTTAAATCAGCCAATGAACTTAAAGCTTGAACTGGCACTCTCTGTTAAATCAGCCAATGAACTCAAAGCTTGAAATGGCACTCTCTGTTAAATCAGCCAATGAACTTAAAGCTTGAAATGCCACTCTCTGTTAAATCAGCCAATGAACCTAAAGCTTGAAATGCCACTCTCTGTTAAATCAGCCAATGAACTTAAAACTTGAACTGGCACTCTCTGTTAAATCAGCTAATGAACTTAAAGCTTGAACTGGCACTCTCTGTTAAATCAGCCAATGAACTTAAATCTTGAAATGCCACTCTCTGTTAAATCAACCAGTAAACCTATAGCTTGAAATGCCACTCTCTATTAAATCAGCCAATGAACTTAAAGCTTGAACTGGCACTCTCTGTTAAATCAGCTAATGAACTTAAATCTTGAAATGCCACTCTCTGTTAAATCAACCAGTAAACTTAAAGCTTGAAATGCCACTCTCTGTTAAATCAACCAATAAACTTAAAGCTTGAAATGCCACTCTCTGTTAAATCAACCAATGAACTTAAAGCTTGAAATGCCACTCTCTGTTAAATCAGCCAATGCATTAAAGCTTGAAATGCCACTCTGTTAAATCAGCCAATGAACTTAAAGCTTGAAATGCCACTCTGTTAAATCAACCAATGAACTTAAAGCTTAGAATGGCACTCTCTGTTAAATCAGCCAATGAACTTAAAGCTTGAAATGTCACTCTCTGTTAAATCAGCCAATGCATTAAAGCTTGAAATGCCACTCTGTTAAATCAGCCAATGAACTTAAAGCTTGAAATGCCACTCTGTTAAATCAACCAATGAACTTAAAGCTTAGAATGGCACTCTCTGTTAAATCAGCCAATGAACTTAAAGCTTGAAATGCCACTCTCTGTTAAATCAACCAATGAACTTAAAGCTTGAACTGGCACTCTCTGTTAAATCAACCAATGAACTTAAAGCTTGAAATGGCACTCTCTGTTAAATCAGCCAATGAACTTAAAGCTTGAAATGCCACTCTCTGTTAAATCAGCCAATGAACTTAAAGCTTGAACTGGCACTCTCTGTTAAATCAGCCAATGAACTTAAAGCTTGAAATGGCACTCTGTTAAATCAGCCAATGAACTTAAAGCTTGAAATGGCACTCTCTGGTAAATCAGCCAATGAACTTAAAGCTTGAACTGGCACTCTCTGTTAAATCAGCCAATGAACTTAAAGCTTGAAATGGCACTCTGTTAAATCCGCCAATGAACTTAAAGCTTGAAATGGCACTCTCTGTTAAATCAGCCAATGAACTTAAAGCTTGAAATGCCACTCTCTGTTAAATTAACCAATGAACTTAAAGCTTGAAATGTCACTCTCTGTTAAATCAACCAATGAACTTAAAGCTTGAACTGCCACTCTGTTAAATCAACCGATGAACTTAAAGCTTGAAATGACACTATGTTAAATCAGCCAATGAACTTAAAGCTTGAACTGGCACTCTCTGTTAAATCAACCACTGAACTTAAAGCTTGAAATTGCACTCTCTGTTAAATCAACCGATGAACTTAAAGCTTGAAATGCCACTCTGTTAAATCAGCCGACGAACTTAAAGCTTGAAATGCCACTCTGTTAAATCAGCCAATGAACTTAAAGCTTGAACTGGCACTCTCTGTTAAATCAGCCAATGAACTTAAAGCTTGAACTGGCACTCTCTGTTAAATCAGCCAATGAACTCAAAGCTTGAAATGGCACTCTCTGTTAAATCAGCCAATGAACTTAAAGCTTGAAATGCCACTCTCTGTTAAATCAGCCAATGAACCTAAAGCTTGAAATGCCACTCTCTGTTAAATCAGCCAATGAACTTAAAACTTGAACTGGCACTCTCTGTTAAATCAGCTAATGAACTTAAAGCTTGAACTGGCACTCTCTGTTAAATCAGCCAATGAACTTAAATCTTGAAATGCCACTCTCTGTTAAATCAACCAGTAAACCTATAGCTTGAAATGCCACTCTCTATTAAATCAGCCAATGAACTTAAAGCTTGAACTGGCACTCTCTGTTAAATCAGCTAATGAACTTAAATCTTGAAATGCCACTCTCTGTTAAATCAACCAGTAAACTTAAAGCTTGAAATGCCACTCTCTGTTAAATCAACCAATAAACTTAAAGCTTGAAATGCCACTCTCTGTTAAATCAACCAATGAACTTAAAGCTTGAAATGCCACTCTCTGTTAAATCAGCCAATGCATTAAAGCTTGAAATGCCACTCTGTTAAATCAGCCAATGAACTTAAAGCTTGAAATGCCACTCTGTTAAATCAACCAATGAACTTAAAGCTTAGAATGGCACTCTCTGTTAAATCAGCCAATGAACTTAAAGCTTGAAATGCCACTCTCTGTTAAATCAGCCAATGCATTAAAGCTTGAAATGCCACTCTGTTAAATCAGCCAATGAACTTAAAGCTTGAAATGCCACTCTGTTAAATCAACCAATGAACTTAAAGCTTAGAATGGCACTCTCTGTTAAATCAGCCAATGAACTTAAAGCTTGAAATGCCACTCTCTGTTAAATCAACCAATGAACTTAAAGCTTGAACTGGCACTCTCTGTTAAATCAACCAATGAACTTAAAGCTTGAAATGGCACTCTCTGTTAAATCAGCCAATGAACTTAAAGCTTGAAATGCCACTCTCTGTTAAATCAGCCAATGAACTTAAAGCTTGAACTGGCACTCTCTGTTAAATCAGCCAATGAACTTAAAGCTTGAAATGGCACTCTGTTAAATCAGCCAATGAACTTAAAGCTTGAAATGGCACTCTCTGTTAAATCAGCCAATGAACTTAAAGCTTGAACTGGCACTCTCTGTTAAATCAGCCAATGAACTTAAAGCTTGAAATGGCACTCTGTTAAATCCGCCAATGAACTTAAAGCTTGAAATGGCACTCTCTGTTAAATCAGCCAATGAACTTAAAGCTTGAAATGCCACTCTCTGTTAAATTAACCAATGAACTTAAAGCTTGAAATGCCACTCTCTGTTAAATCAACCAATGAACTTAAAGCTTGAACTGCCACTCTGTTAAATCAACCGATGAACTTAAAGCTTGAAATGACACTATGTTAAATCAGCCAATGAACTTAAAGCTTGAACTGGCACTCTCTGTTAAATCAACCACTGAACTTAAAGCTTGAAATTGCACTCTCTGTTAAATCAACCGATGAACTTAAAGCTTGAAATGCCACTCTGTTAAATCAGCCGACGAACTTAAAGCTTGAAATGCCACTCTGTTAAATCAGCCAATGAACTTAAAGCTTGAACTGGCACTCTCTGTTAAATCAGCCAATGAACTTAAAGCTTGAACTGGCACTCTCTGTTAAATCAGCCAATGAACTCAAAGCTTGAAATGGCACTCTCTGTTAAATCAGCCAATGAACTTAAAGCTTGAAATGCCACTCTCTGTTAAATCAGCCAATGAACCTAAAGCTTGAAATGCCACTCTCTGTTAAATCAGCCAATGAACTTAAAGCTTGAAATGACACTCTCTGTTAAATCAGCCGATGAACTTAAAGCTTGAAATGGCACTCTCTGTTAAATCAGCCAATGAACTCAAAGCTTGAAATGGCACTCTCTTTTAAATCAGCCTATGAACTTAAAGCTTGAACTGGCACTCTCTGTTAAATCAGCCGATGAACTTAAAGCTTGAAATGGCACTCTCTGTTAAATCAGCCAATGAACTCAAAGCTTGAAATGGCACTCTCTGTTATATCAGCCAATGAACTCAAAGCTTGAGATGGCACTCTCTGTTAAATCAACCGATGAACTTAAAGCTTGAAATGGCACTCTCTGTTAAATCAACCAATGAACTTAAAGCTTGAAATGGCACTCTCTGTTAAATCAACCAATGAACTTAAAGCTTGAAATGCCACTCTCTGTTAAATCAACCAATGAACTTAAAGCTTGAAATGCCACTCTCTGTTAAATCAACCAATGAACTTAAAGCTTGAAATGGCACTCTCTGTTAAATCAGCCAATGAACTTAAATCTTGAAATGCCACTCTCTGTTAAATCAACCAATGAACTTAAAGCTTGAAATGGCACTCTCTGTTAAATCAACCAATGAACTTAAAGCTTGAAATGCCACTCTCTGTTAAATCAACCAATGAACTTAAAGCTTGAAATGGCACTATGTTAAATCAGCCAATGAACTTAAAGCTTGAACTGGCACTCTCTGTTAAATCAGCCAATGAACTTTAAGCTTGAAATGCCACTCTCTGTTAAATCAACCAATGAACTAAAAGCTTGAAATGGCACTCTCTGGTAAATCAACCAATGAACTTAAAGCTTGAAATGGCACTCTCTGTTAAATCAACCAATGAACTTAAAGCTTGAAATGGCACTCTCTGTTAAATCAACCAATGAACTTTAAGCTTGAAATGGCACTCTCTGTTAAATCAACCAATGAACTTAAAGCTTGAAATGCCACTCTCTGTTAAATCAGCCGATGAACTTAAAGCTTGAAATGGCACTCTCTGTTAAATCAGCCAATGAACTCAAAGCTTGAAATGGCACTCTCTTTTAAATCGGCCAATGAACTTAAAGCTTGAACTGGCACTCTCTGTTAAATCAGCCAATGAACTCAAAGCTTGAAATGAAACTCTCTGTTAAATCAACCGATGAACTTAAAGCTTGAAATGGCACTCTCTGTTAAATCAACCAATGAACTTAAAGCTTGAAATGGCACTCTCTGTTAAATCAACCAATGAACTTAAAGCTTGAAATGCCACTCTCTGTTAAATCAACCAATGAACTTAAAGCTTGAAATGCCACTTTCTGTTAAATCAACCAATGAACTTAAAGCTTGAAATGGCACTCTGTTAAATCAGCCAATGAACTTAAATCTTGAAATGACTCTCTGTTAAATCAGCCAATGAACTTTAAGCTTGAAATGCCACTCTCTGTTAAATCAACCAATGAACTTAAAGCTTGAAATGCCACTCTCTGTTAAATCAACCAATGAACTTAAAGCTTGAAATGGCACTCTCTGTTAAATCAGCCAATGAACTTTAAGCTTGAAATGGCACTCTCTGTTAAATCAACCAATGAACTTAAAGCTTGAAATGGCACTCTCTGTTAAATCAACCAATGAACTTAAAGCTTGAAATGCCACTCTCTGTTAAATCAACCAATGAACTTAAAGCTTGAAATGGCACTCTCTGTTAAATCAGCCGATGAACTTTAAGCTTGAAATGCCACTCTCTGTTAAATCAGCCAATGAACTTAAATCTTGAAATGACTCTCTGTTAAATCAGCCAATGAACTTAAAGCTTGAAATGGCACTCTCTGCTAAACCAGCCAATGAACTTAAAGCTTGAAATGGCCTTGAGATGCGCTTGTATCTCTTAGAGTACTAAATTGCCTGTTATTTTGAGATCTATTTTCATTTCAAGTAGTATTATTTCCGTTATTGCTAATATTGGCTGAATAGATTAGGCAGCCGGCATTTAGTGCTTGCGATAGGTGCCATACTCTGGGACCCAGGTTCGTTTCCCGTTTCGGGTTTCACCCAAAATCGGTAGCGGTCCGTGGGGGGCTTGGAAAGTTAACAATGGCCTTCTGGAAACATCATCTTTATATAAACTACATTAGAAAAGCATATACATTTTAACGATCTTGGTTCTGGGCATGGCATTTTCGAATGTCTGATTTCTATTTTTTCCTCTCCAATTCTCATAACCTCCCTTTCGTGGTAAAGTTTCATTTGTATCATTTTTATAGTTGTAATTTTTTCTCGTTCGATTAGTAATTTCTGCATTTCTATGTCTTTATCCATTTTCAATTTTTCAGGTAAATATTCACTTAATGCACTTTCGTTAAACGCTTCGATCTCAACTAAACTTTGGAAAATTTCTCGTTGTAATATTTGTTTTTGAGAAGATTTTCTCAATGTTAGTCCTTAATATTCACCTAACAAAAACAAATCCTGCAAGTTCCAGCTTAATGAATCCAATATGTCCTGATCGGGCGCTTGCATGAAATCGTCTAGATTAAACTCAGACCTAATGCACAAAATCTGCGCAAGGCTTTACGAAATATTCCCGGACAAGCCCCCAATTATATAACGAAACAAAACAGCAGATTGTATTTGCACATTTTCATTTATATTCAAATGAAATAGAGTAACGTATTAATCGGCAGGTATTATACAAACAGTGGTAAGAAAACATATATCAAAATGACTTAGTCTTACAAACTATGTAAGAACTGACAGTTCCAAGATAGAAATGTACAATTCGAAGATCCCGTTATCACGAAATATAAATCCACAGAAAAAAATCCTGCAAAACTCTTTACCTAAATAACAGATTCACATAAATGGCTGTATTACTGATAAAAGTTAGCAGGCCGAATAGTAATATTCTAAATAAGAATAAACAGAGAAATCGCATACAAATTGACAAATCTAACATAAAAATGTACATACAATTGAAAACTGACTGACTGCACAAAAATATTGCACCATTTTTAAATATACTTCTAGAAATCCCACAACAATCCTTCTATTAAGCATTAACATACATTTGCATAGCTATAAAAAACTTGTAACATTTCGAGTTTAAGAGCAATTGAGAATCGTTTAGGCGCAATGCCACTGGTTTACGTCTACACCAACACTGCAGCCGGCGGATCAGCTATAAAAGTAGGTCAACTTAACTAAATCGTAAAAAGCTATTGGATGAGCCAGTGTATTGAAAAAAATTGTCATGGCGTCTTGAACGATAAACACGTGAAACAGAGGACGAAAACAATCAAATAAGAAAATTTATAGACAAATCCATAAACTAATACACGTAATGACGTATATAGGCGAGACTTATTTAACCAAAGAGTCCCCCCCCCCCACCTCCACTTAACTGGCGACGCCGCCATATAAATGAAATAATCTTGAATGTGGCGTAAAACACCATGAATCTGATCAATCTAATCAAAGTGCATTTAGGTCTATCTGACCATATTTTCGCGGGATCTCCAGACGTGACATCCAACAAAAAGTACACTATTGATTAATGACACATTTGTTTGTTCTTTATGTGTTCCAGTGTTCATTTAGCATTACATATTTAAAGTTGTGATAGTTTCAATATACTGAGCGTCTCAAAGGTAAATGAGTATCATATATCGTAACTGGTATTGTGTTTCATCAGTAGAGGTACAGAATGATATTTGACCTGCTGGGCCCATTAGCATTTCGTTAATTTGATCCTAGGCAAAGCAGAACAAGGTCCAGATAATGTAGATCAATGCATGTATATCTTATAGTTCTAATACATTTTAAAGTTCGATCTTTTCATAATTCCCGTGCGTATTGTACCAGCGTGTTTTGATCAGCAGGATATATGGTGTATTTGCCTAACGGTGACACTGCCCCGGTAATCGATAATAACTGTTATATTTGTTGAGTTTTAAACAATGGGGACTATATTTCTTCGATGATTCACCTGATTGTATTTTAAATTCCATCTTTGCTGGGCTGACCGTTCATCAAGCCATGGTTCCGACAACCCACTCATGTACTCTACAAGCTTTTAAGGATTACGAGCATATATGCTGCATGTATCAGTGTTTTCGGAGCACTTGAAGAGATACCGGAATTGTCAGATAAATACATGTATTTTGAGTAACCAGTTAAACTGGCGAATAATCAACTGATCTCCTGTCATATAACCCGATGCAGCATAACCTATTTTAGTCTCAATATATTTTTACCGATACGTAATCACTCACACTGGAATCAATTAAAATCTTCGACGACCATAAATTCATCTACGTAACGTGCTGTGTTAGCCTGGCGTGACGTCCTTGAGAGATTCGCATCGTTTCCTGAATTGTTTCGAAGGCCTGAACTGATTGAGAAACGACAATTGAGTTCTTTCAAACATTCCTTGAACAATGGACACGTGTTTGGTTGACTAGGGTTTTAAAGGATTACCTGATCTCATAACAAGACGAGTGTAAATTTAAAACTAGGCCAATTAAAGCAAAACACGATCCCAGACGCCGCCATGAAATCCAGGTGGATTCTTATCAGTGTTAATTTATCCATTTTCCTCATATCCTCACAAATTCAGTGTAGAAGGCATGGTACCGGTACTCGGAAAAGCGATGATAAATTTCACCAGAGAAGCAAAAACAGTAGACGATTCTCGGCGATTTTTGGGAACTACAGTGGCGATTTCGTTCTTGGTTCTTTATTTACCATTCACGATTACCACCATTCCGCTAAAATATGTATCCGAATACAAGGTGAAAACGGCATCCAATTATTGGAAGCTCTTTATTTTACCCTGGACGAAATAAACCAAAGTGGGTTTTTGCCAGGCTTTTCTCTCGGTTCACTGGCGGCCGATAGCTGTGATACGGCTAACGTTGCTTTGGAAAGGTCCGTAGAATTCGTAAGGGATTTGACAGACAGCCTTCTATCTCCCGATCAGTCCGAGTTCCAATGTAGGGATGGTTCCAATCCGTTCTCCGTTGGAACAGGAATGTTTAGCAGGGTTATTGGTGTCCTGGGTGCCTCAGCTAGCCCCGTTTCAACTCAAGTGGCCAGCTTTCTTCAGTTATTTCGGGTTCCACAGGTAAGATGTTTTTGCTATTTGTTGGAAATATTCAAACTCTGTGGCCAAAGTATATCGATGATGTGTTGCGAACAGTTGGCCATGGTACACATCATCAATATACTTTCGCTACAGAGTTGAAAATTACCAACTATGTACCTATATGCCAATCTAAAATTAGACGTCACGCTAGTCCTCGTGGTGGACGTCACGAGCAATGAACTATATGCGTGGAATAGGGGTCGCTTGGTATTTGATTTGCATCCAATGTCGCCATTACTAGGAGATGGTGCAATTTCGATCCAGATCTGTGATGCACGTGCGCTTCAACTATCAATGGCGGCACATTTTACAAAGTCAGATCCAAACCAGCCAAGGAGACGTGTCCATTCCACGCAGATAGTTCATTGGTCAGGAGCGCGCATCCTGTAGTAATGGCGGTGCTTTTAGAACTTCACATCCACACCAGCCAATGAGACGTGTCCATTCCACGTATAGATTTTACTCGTCCCTTTGGCAAATCCCGATGCCGAACTCGTATTGGTGGCCCCTGTGAACCTTCATCGTTAAGTGAATCTGCTTTAAATCCCTTCCGAGCCACATGGCATATTTTGAAATATATTTTGAAGCTTTACTTATGGGACTTTTCAAGATAAAATATTGAATGTAATAAATTGTGTGTGCGCCTAAAAAATCGTTAGCATTATACATGGTCGTTACATGTTCACCATCAACGCATAAGCTCAAAGCTACACTCCATTCTATAGGAAGGTGTCGCTAATGGGGTCTAATTAGTGACTATATGTCTGTAATGTCCAATCTACGGCACACCAGAAATACATATAAAATGACATGGCAATTTCCGTATATATTTCAAAGAAAACAAGGCGCCAAATTTAAGGTTGACCCGGGCGCAACGCCACTGTCAGCATTGCAATCATTACCATATATTGTATTCAGAGCGATGTAATAATGACTTTCGACCTATGAACAGTACGGCAAATAAAAAAAGAAACACGATTTTCAGAACGTTTCAAAATAATGCCAGCGTCTCAAATTTACATTTATGAACACTAAAACACACGGGCACAGGGAAAATCTTCTCGTCTAAAATAAGTTTCTAGTTGTGTTAAAAAGAAGTATATCATTTAGACGGTACCTTTATACCCCATCATAAATTGTTGTAATACACTAAACCTATGATATTTCATTAGGTTGACGACTGACAGGAGCTTGTAAAAGTCAGTAGAATTTTCTGGAACACTTTGTAATACATTGCTATGGCAAGAATATCGGCAGACTGAGACTGAACCCCACAGGATCATGGGAAAAGAAAGTGAAAATGTTGGTTCCCCCAGAAAAAACCTGGGTAGAGGACAGACATGGGAGTTTAGCCCTGACTAATATATCTTTCAAACACTTGTTCTTTTTATAAGCAATGACAGTACCTGGTCAGAGGTCGAGCCATTTTACTTTGAAGTAGTTTGTATTCTTCTACTATAATCTTGGCCATAGCTATGCTGACCTTGTTATACATGTACTGAAACACAAATGTTATTATAGTTTTTTCACGACATCTCCCCGGGTCCAAGTTCAAACCCAATAGATAATAGTTTGTAATGTTTGAATCCAAAAACTTCCCCTTCCCAAACGTTTGTGGAAGTGAGAAAAGGGGGTTTCTCAATACGCATGATTTCAAAATAGTCCTTGACCGAATGACCTATAGAGTGTTGAAATGTTGTGCCACGGGTAAGTACCAGATAAATACCAGATAAATGGCTGGCTGTTCTTTGTCGTAGAGAATTCTGAGTTTCTCCGACGTATTGCTTGCGGCATTTTTGCACGTGATAACATATACGATGTTAGAGGAGTCGCAATTAAGATTTTCTGCCATTAAAATGACAAGTTTCTAGTTGTGTTGAAAAGGCGAGGCAATGTCATCTAGCGCTGTATACCCAATCATAAGGTTGTTGTATTAAACCAATACCCATGGCATTTCATTAGGTCGAGGACAGACAGGAGTTTGGTGTGCTGCACGTGAATAAGTAGGTATTTCTCACTGTACAAGCCTCTTTAGATGTCGCTATAATCTTTAACAGCAATTTGTTCTCCATTTCATCCTGGTCTTCTTGTGTGAACAATATCCATTTCTGCATGACAACAGTAGCTAAGAACACACCCTGATTACTGTTACATAAACATCGTGTTTGAGTAGTTTGTATGGTGTTACTGTATGCATGGACAATTCCTTAATTTGGCATATAAACTCGTTGTATAAGTATAGAGGGTTCAGACCCACTTTCTCACCTGCTATCCGTTCCACCGAGCGATGATAATTATACATATGTGTATTGACGACCGCGGATAAGATTCTCTTTGCCTTGCAGGATACAATCAGCTCGTGCATGCAGTTTTATAAATCTTCTATTCGCAGCAACGAGTAGTTCCATGACAAAAAGAGATCTTTTGCAAACCTTAATGATACTTTTCCCGGCAATAGCCCTGTCAGCAAAGACATTTTGGACGATTTTTGAAATTTCAGATGAAGTCGGTTTAGATAAAGCCCGTTTGTCACGGAGATCCTCAGAGAAAGTCCGGTTGTCACTGAGATCCTCAGAGAAAGCCCGGTTGTCACGGAGATCCTCAGAGAAAACCCGGTTGTCACGGAGATCCTCAGAGAAAGCCCGGTTGTCACGGAGATCCTCAGAGAAAACCCGGTTGTCACGGAGATCCTCAGAGAAAACCCGGTTGTCACGGAGATCCTCAGAGAAAGCCCGGTTGCACGGAGATCCTCAGAGAAAGCCCGGTTATCACGGAGATCCTTAGAGAAAACCAGGTTGTCACGGAGATCCTCAGAGAAAGTCCGGTTATCACGGAGATCCTCAGAAAAAGCCCGGTTGTCACGGAGATCCTCAGAAAAAGCCCGGTTGTCACTGAGATCCTCAGAAAAAGCCCGGTTGTCACGGAGATCCTCAGAGAAAGCCCGGTTGTCACGGAGATCTTCAGAGAAAGCCCGGTTGTCACGGAGATCCTCAGAGAAAGCCAGTGGTTCGAACTTCGAATCTTGACCCGATATACAGGTCTCAATCTGAAAATAGTGAATTTTATCGTTACTTATATTTAAACTTTTTAGTCCTAAGTACCAGAGAAATCTTTGCTTGCAAGAACTAATCAGTGTAAAATGGCCGATTGTTTGAGCGGCAATACTTCCGTAGAACAGTTACAGAACATTTCCAGTGAAGAACAACTATACTCTTCAAGGGATGCCGAGACACAACCAAGAGAAGTGCATATTTTCTTTATGATTTTCATGATTTCGATCTCAGTTTTGGGATCCATTGGCAATATACTCGTTCTATATTCATTGAAAGGAATTTTTTTTAAAAATTCTTTCCATTTTGGCGCAGCAATACTGTCCATTGTGGATCTCAGTATCTGTATGATCTTCATTCCTGTTTGCTTTGTCAGTCTTATAATCGGTCCAGAAACAACGCTCTGTTTTTCGACAGGCTTTCTCGGAATGATCTTGTATCTTTATTCCCTTCAAACACAATGTCTCCGTTTGTACGACAGGACAAACAAGGTGATGATCGGGTTGTCGAATCTCAGGCCTGCCTTTAATGTCAAGCGTTTTGCCGCATGTTCATTTAGCATGTTAAGGGGCTTTCACAATTGAGACTTTCGCCGCACGGTCAAAATACTGAAATCGACCGCACGGTGGAGATAAAATTTTTCGGGCCGCAGTAGAATCGGAAAAATTACCGCAAGAAAATAATCCATTTTACGATTGG
The DNA here is from genome assembly GCA_963971465.1 of Lepidochitona cinerea. Taxonomy (NCBI): domain Eukaryota; kingdom Metazoa; phylum Mollusca; class Polyplacophora; order Chitonida; family Tonicellidae; genus Lepidochitona; species Lepidochitona cinerea. The sequence continues at coordinate 12,394,016 of OZ020560.1, read as the reverse complement.
CCGGGCCATCGTAAGGGCGTGGCAAGGTTCTCGTACGTTTTAATCCACGAATCTCTTGCGGCGAACCGCGCGAGTGACGCAAGCAACGCACGTCTAGCGCACGTGCTCCGTGAGACAGTTGCGCGGAGGTGCTAGGTGATTCGTTGGAGCGTGCGGCGTGCTGCAAGATGCATCGTGCGTCATTGTTTTTCGCCGCGCACCAATGAGCGGCGATTTTGGGCTTCGCAGACGTAATTGCAGTATAAAAAGGCGCATAGATAAAAAAACCGTTAGAAAAAGAACGTCAATCCATTGAGGAAGATCACCACGATGCCCGCCAAGAAGCAGACCAAGGCAAAAGCTTCAACTGTTGTGAGATAAAATGAAGCACCCAAAAATATATACCTGTAGCACACCTGAGGGTATTTTTCGCACGGTGAACGCAAGGCGGTGCAAAACCGAGACGGCGAATCGTTCAACGGTTTACGACTGCCGCAAGGTTGGCGGAACAAAAAATGTCACCGTACGGAGCATCTTACGACACAAAAAAATCGTGCAACAACCGCGCGTCAAGATACAACGGTTTACGGTGAACGTACTAGCGCCTGCACGGATCAGAGGTAATAAAAAAATTCGCACGGCCGAAAATTGGATTCCATGTGCACACCAAACTTTTCTGCGGCTCTTGCGGCACAACAATTCCGCGCGGTAAGGTGCGGTTGCCCGCAAGGAAGGCTGCGGTCCATCGTACGGAAGGCCAAAATTCATGACCGCAAGAGCCGGAAACCCGCCGTATCTCAATTGTGAAAGGGGCTTTAGGCGTGGACGCCTTGGTCTTGCTTTTTATTAGCAGTCAATTCTGCAAAGCTGTACGTGTCAACGGGGCTGGCACGTTTGTTATTAATTGTCAGGGTTCACCAGTGGCAAGATTGGTTCTGATATCATGGTACTCTCTGAACATGATCTTCGCTCTTGTCTTTTCCCTTGTTTTATATAAACGTTTATTTCAATTTGTCAAACAGAATTCTGCCATGAGAAGTCTTCTAAGGGAACGGCAAATCCGGATAGCGAAATTAATGTTTAGGACGCTGATAATCTGGATTGTATGTTATACCATGTTGATGGCAACACGTTTGGCCGACCCGAATCAAAGTGGTCCAACTGAAATCTATAAAGCCAGTTACCTTCTAATTTGGTTAAATTCCTTAATCAACCCCGCAGTACAACTTCTGAGCAAGTCCAATAGCAATATTAACAGAATATATCCAGTCCATACGGCAATTCCCGCAACGTTCATTTATTCAGGACCAACAACTGTACTCCCGCGAGAGGCATACACTTTCAGAAATGTTCTTGGACATACATCCGTCAACTGAGATGGAATAAATCAATAAAATGGATTCGTGAAAGACACTTTCTCTATATACAAAGTCAGTCAAAAATGATCAACTTTTGTGACGTTATGCTTAGGTACATGTCCATCGTTTTAATCCTGGAGTTTTATCACCAAAGCTTACTTTCTCAAATCGTCTAGGTATAATGTTCTACAGACTCCAATCTGGTCATATTCCCCTATAATCTTACCTATTCAGATTCAATCATTTTTAATATTCAGGAAACCTTACAGTATTTTGTATTCTGTAACAAGTATGTTTATCAAACGCATTATTTTTTCACCGATCTCATTGGCTTTAGTATTAATCAACCCAATATGAAAACTATACGAAGTTTAAATATACCAACAAGGTACATCAGGCTGCACCAACTTCTTTATTTTATGTATTTGTATGTAATGTGATATACGCAATTCTTGCCTTGTTGGAATTATTCATTCCGGTCTTGTTTTGGTTAATTCAGGTCGAAAATCAACCTCGTAAAACGGCCAAATTCAGCTATGGCTATATTAAACATATACATTGAAAATATACACCTGGGGTTTCGCTCTCTAGGAGGGAGGCGTAACTTTCTTCTAGAGCGTGATCTCACATTGCATTAGTCACAAAATAGAATATCACAAACAGACACCGTCAACTGTAAGGTGAATTTCATAAAGTGTAACTACACGGACAGAAATACGTCTATTTTGTGGAGTTCGGACCGGTGTGTTCGGTGATGTTTACAGTCACTCTATATGCTCTGCTCTTTCTATCCACTTTCCTCACTGAACGGACGTGAATGATGCAATGTACGCATTTTGAGTGGGAGGTATAGGGGCCTATTTGACTTCTGAATTGTTATTTTTTAATGCTTTTACATTTTGGGACCATTTCTATTGGATTTAGAAACAGAAACTGCTCTTTTTCTGCTCATCGGAAGATGATTAAACTGATAAAAATTGCAACCATTTTTTCTGAATAGAAAAACTACTGGTTTTTACCTGTTCAATTGTGAAGCTATACGTGGAAGTGCATTTTGAGGATTAAAAAAAGTTCATCCTTGGTTATCTTGAGATCTACACCATTTTAATCGCTGCTGATAAAATGTGTTAATTGCGATAACATTTCGACTATTACAAACTTTTAAAATGACTATATGTGAACTATGATATCACTTGGGGATATTCCCGTCACTGTTTGACTGTCAGTAAAACTCAGGAAGTATCGGATTTGAAATCGATACTGTGCGAAACTACCGATACATTTGAAACACCTACAGAAGATGTACCCGTGTTTAGATCGTTCACAAAATATTTGAGTTACGCTAGATGTTCATGGATGATTACCCTTGTACAACAGGACTGTATATTATTGTTCGTAATGTCGGCGAAAAAAGTAAATATAATTTTACTGTCGACCTACATTCTGCAGCTAGAAATAACCTTAAAGTGTAACGAGCAGATTTAAACCTGTTTCTTTTCACAATAATTTAAGTGATTAAGTCTTATAACTATCCTAGTAGAGCAGAATAACAACATATTTTCGATATTTTCATTATATCCGGTCTGAAGAGACGCGGCATACAAGGTGATCATTACGCTAACGTGTTTCTCAATGCGCTTTGTGAACAAGTCATCGCTTTTATTAATAATTCCACCGATGGATTGTGGAGATGGATTTTTGCTAATACCAGAGTTTTGTTAATGGCACCTTAGGGAGGATGCCGGAAGACCGTCACAAGCCACCACATCTGGTACCTGGCCCTTTAATTGAGTCTTGTATACAGGTAACATTTTCCTACCTGCAGAAATGTTATTGTTCGGAATACATTCCACTTAGTGTTTCTTCAAAGACAGTGTCTGTAGGGTATGGGAGAACCAGTTGTCTGATTGAAATCAGACGTCTGTTAATGGCGAGGTGTATACTTTCGACGGAATCGGCTTCCATTGAACTTTCATAAAAAACAACATAATCTTTTATCATATCTTCTCCACCACTGATGTCCAGAGCTGTGCAATTCAAGATGGATGACATTGCTTGATAGTTTATATTTCCATGGCAACAGAGTCTGTTTAACCAACGAGCCAAAAGACTTCAGATTTAGAGAAAATCCAAAAATGTCGTGGCATGGGATTTTAAGGTGTTTCAAACAGCGTCATTCTTTATTTTTCAAGGCGGGTTTATATTTGACGTTTGTCATGCTTAGCATGCCTGTTGTTTCTGGGCAATTTGCCATGTCTTTGAACAGTGGTAGGAGATTCACTGGCATTCTGGGAAATTACAGCGGAGATTTCGTTCTTGGGGGTTTATTTGCTTTGCATAATTTTAATCATGACTCAAAAACCTGTGGACGAATCCAGGAACAGAATGGTATCCAGCTTACAGAGGCGTTGTACTTCACACTGGACGAGATCAACAACAGCGGACTGCTGCCAGGTTTCACGTTAGGAGCTCTCGTTGCTGATACATGTGATGGTGTCGGAGTGGCGTTAGAACGCTCCGTCGAATTTGTCCGTGAATTAACGCACAGTTTAACTTTTCCGGACCAGTTGCCGTTACAATGTCGTGATGGTTCTACACCCACGCGAATGGGCACAGGTAACTTTAACCGAGTGTTAGGTGTGGTGGGGGCCATGGCCAGTACGGTATCAACGCAGGTGGCCAGTTTTCTACAACTATTCCACGTCCCACAGGTGAGAATTTAAACAATATAATCGACATATATAATTTTTGTAATGAAAGGCTACTTTGGGTACAATTTGTGTTTGATGACGTTTTTTCATGTGAAATAAGTCTAAAGGCCCGTTCTCACTGTGTGATTTGTCGTACCGACTTGTAGGATGGCATTGAAATGGGTGCTTTTAATTGGTCGATACGATTTCTCAACCAATCAAATGCATCCATTTGAGTCGGATGCTACAAGTCGGTTCGACAAATCGCACAGTGAGAACGGGCCTTTAAATTCTAAATAAAGTAGATTGACTGCCATCGGTTTAGATGAACTTGGAATTATTTGTTAATAAAGTACCAATATGTCGATTATTGGGACGATCTTCATATATATGAATTGTCACAGAGTTTGATTTTCTATAAAATGATTTTCAATTATAGTGTAGTGGATACCTATGAATTGTATTACTGAGGTGTTTGACTATAATAGGCCTACTGGTTGCATGCACATATGAATTCCACTGAAAACAATCATTATCTTCGCGTCTATTGGTTAAATTGCAACGCACAGTAAATATGTAGATCTATTTTCTGATATTGGTTACAGTAAAATGGGTTGCCAAATATCGTTGAAATTTCAAAATAATATAGCTTTTCAGTGATACCAATGATGAAGAAGTACGTTAAGGTAGTTTTTATAAGCATAAAAAACCATTATGCTTGATAACGGTACTAAAGGTAGTTTTTATAAGCATCAAAAAACCATTATGCTTGATAACGGTACTAAAGGTAGTTTTTATAAGCATCAAAAAACCATTATGCTTGAAAACAATACTGGAATTTGGACCGAAACGTTGCTTTACAAATAAACAGAAGTTGTAATCCATAAACCTCTTGAGTTAATATCAAAAAGCCTTAAAGTGGCATGAGCTGCCAAAATGTTGATATTTTGACGTTAAAACAGAATGTTGAAATTATTGGCTATTTTTCTCAACACGTATAATTCAGAAGCTTTTTGATGCTTCTAGTCTCGAAAATGTACGATAAAGTATTGTTTAGAACTAACTTTGGATTAGAATGAATGAATGGTCGTCCCGGTTACTTAAACTTTGTTTACTTTTCGAACACGTTTTCGGTTTGTACAGGCCACCTACTGTGTGGATTTTCCTCATTCCAACGTCAATCATTTAGTTTTTTGATGACCTTCAAAGCCTCTTACTGTCGTGACGATCAGAAGTTATGAAAAAAGTGTGAATTTTGGAAGCTCATGCCACTTTAAATGAACTCATACTATTTGAATTTCGTCCGTTATTATAACTCTCATCCTTGGTTCGCACGAGTTACTATTGTCTTTACCGATATTTTAATTTCATCTTCAAGGTACTTCAAATAATCAACTTCTCATGACGATAGGAATTTATGAAAAAAGTCCGAATTTCGGCACCTCATGCCACTTAAAAGAATGAAAAATATATATGAGGGCCTATTGTGAACAGCTTAATCTGAAAGAGGCGTTTAGCTTCTTTGGGACATAGTTGTCGCATTGTGTGTAAACAGAATATTACGCTGTGTGTGAGCTAGGCTGCATTTGGTAAATTTGCTTGAATCACGTTCGTAAACAACCACCGACCACAAGTGCCGTTGGCGTCTTGTTACAGTGACGCTAAGTACTGTCAGAGAAAGCTACAAGTATACTCCTGGAACTATAGCATGAGCTGGCAAAATTTGAATTTTTTTCCCTAAATTCTGTTTGTCACGACAGTAAGAGGGCTTAAACAGTCATCAAAAAAAAACGATTCCCGTTGGAATGAGGAAATTTGTCTGTGTGCTGAACGAGCCTAAATAGCGTCCAAAATGCAAACAAAATGTAAATAACCCAGACGAACGTTCATTCATTATAAACCTCTAAGTTAGTTTAAAACAAAATTGTAACGTACATTCTACTAAAAAGCTTCTGAATTGCACGCCTTTAGAAAAACATAGAGAGAACTTCAACATTCTGTTTTAACGGGACAAATTCAACATATTGGCAGCTCATGTCATTTTAGTTTCTATATAACCGTAACAGAAGGCGTCTGGATTTCGTTGACAATTTGTTTGATCGACTGGTTATTCATCTATTTCAGCTTGCAACTGATCAACCACGATCTTACATTTGCAAAGTTTAACTTTGTATGCCCAATACCTATAAGCCATATTTTTATCCGCATTTTTGGATTGTAAATTACCCTATTAATCAATTCATATGGACCTCAACACGTGGTGCTCTCGGAGAGGTCACGTTACCAATGGGAGGCCTTACAGATGATGCCACTGCATGCATAGAGCCATCTTCTCTAGCCAAGATAAAATCTGCATGTCCCCATTCCCCATTCACGGAATAGGTACATGAAGATTTTAACTTGGCTTGCGAAGATGGCATAGAGCTGTCTGGATTCATTTTTTTCCTTCATGATTCTTGTCAACTGTGATGTTTATGCATATACTTATAACTGGTTCTCTGTGGTACTCATTATAATGGTGATTGTTACATGAGCCGGTATCTGTCCTATTTCTAAACAACAACAGACGGTAACGTAAAACTTTAAATGGGGGGGTGAACATGGGTGTTCCCTATATGGCCTGGGATGCGTAATGACAATGCCGGTGACAGGAAATTTGTGGAATTGTCACGTTACTCCCGCTCCCTATTATAGTGAGTTAAATTTATAGAGAAGCAAAAAAAAACCTTCTGATACTAAAGTCAAACCTAATAAAGTTTTGATTTTTTTTATAATTTCGATTACACCTGTATCTGTCTGTTCCAGGTAAGTTACATGTCAACCACACCGGATTTAAGTAACAAAGAGCGATATGGCTACTTTCTCCGTACAGTTCCGTCAGACAGCTTCCAGGCTCTGGCTATCATACAGATACTCAGGTTTGTATTCTCATATGCTCCGAATTGTTTCTTTTTATCATTTTTTTAAGAATAGTACTTGTAGATTACAACCTTTACATATGTTAAGAGGATTACAGATGTCTTTATCAAGTGCTTTGCAATAGGGTAGCAATGCACTTGATAGCATCGCAAGCATTAGCATATACCGTAGGTGTAAAGCGACTATATATACTAAGTCGCTCTACGCCTGCGGTTTATGGTAATGTTTGCAATGCTATGCACTTGATAAAGACGTTGGCCTACATGTCGAAAGCTCACGTTGTTCATAAAAACTTACGTCGTCATTTTTAATTATTAGAATGGATTATTAATTATTAGAATCGACACTTACTTGGTTATTTTTAATTATTAGAATGGAACAAAAGTTTAAAGAGAATTAAATTTCTTGTTTGTGGTACCGGTAACCTTTTTTTTATGTTGAGAGAATCAAAAACCAAAGTGTCACGTGTTCAGATCTCACTCTGTGGCATTGTTATCACTGGGTTTAGAGGTAATAACAAAAAGTGCGAGCAAGTATAGTGAAAGAAACATCATTCCTATACATTACACGAGCTTCATTAAAGTGGCATGAGCTGCCAAAATGTTGACATTTTGACGTTAAAACACAAAGTTGAAATTATTGGCTATTTTTCTCAAGACGTATAATTCAGAAGCCTTTTAGGGCTTCTAGTCTCGAAAATGTACGATAAAATCTTGTTGTGAACTAACTTTGGCTTAGAATGAATGAATGGTCGTCCTGGTTATTTAAATTTTGTTTACTTTTCGAAACGTTTTCGGTTCGTACATGCCTCATACTGTATGGATTTTCCTCATTCAAACGCCAATCTTTTATTTTTTTGATGGCCTTCAAAGCCTCTTACTGTCTTGACGATCAGAAATTTTGAAAAAGTATGAAATTTGGCAGCTCATGCCACTTTAAACATCAGTGAAAAAGGCTTAGCAATGTCTTTGTTCTCTTTAAAATTCTTTTATAAATTTCGTTTCCATCGTAGGCGTTTTCGGTGGAGTTACGTTTCAGCCGTGTACGACGATTCCAATTATGGTTCGGAGGGGTTCGGGGAAGTGGAAAAACTGGCAGCTCAATATGGTATATGTTTTGCTGTTATCCGGAAGATTCGTCGCTATCCTTCCTCACCTGACGACGACTTGGAAGCAGCCATGGATGACGTTGTCAACGACTTGGTAAAAAAGAAAAGCGCAAAAGGTTATTTAAGTTATTTGCATAGGCCCACAAAAAACTTAATTAGTTAGTGTCTTTTAGAAAGTGAGTATAACAGTATTTTTTGGGATTACATTTTCTTGAAAAATGGCAGAAATTCTTCTACGGATTTTTTGGGTGAAACCCGAATTAGTGCATTTAGTGCTGGCGATAGGTGCCATACTCTGGGACCCGGGTTCGATTCCCGTTTCGGGTTTCGTCCAAAAATCGGTAGAAGAATTTCTGCCATTTTTCAAGAAAGTGTAATCCCCAAAACTAACGTGAATACCAAAAAAAAATTATCTTGATTGAAGAAATATACTAAAGCAAAAGGGTTTATATTTATCCCGGCGTCTTTTCATTTCAGCTGTGATCGTTTTCACAACTTTTACCCAAGCTCGGAAGCTTTTTGTGGCGGCCAATAAGCATCCAGAAGCCTCTCACCTGGTGTGGGTGGGAAGCGATGGGTGGAGTGGACGAGAGTCGGTCGTCGAAGGTGTGGAACACGTGGTAGGAAATGCTATCACAGTTCAGCCACTTGGAACCAAGTTACCGGGATTTGACCAGTACTTTTCCACGTAAGAACTTCCCTATTTCGAAGCATAAAAGGGCTGATTTTGAACCCAAGAACAAATAAGCTGGTGTACATTGATACGTGCTCGTGTTCCTGTTCTTCGTTATAGGATTAGGTCGTTACTGTATAAGACCGCACCAAGAAATGACCACATCTAGAAATGACCGCATCTAGAAATAACCATATCTTGAAATGACCACATCTAGAAATGACCGCATCTAGAAATGACCACATCTTGAAATAACCGCATCTAGAAATGACCATATCTAGAAATGACCGCATCTAGAAATGACCACATCTAGAAATGACCATATCTAGAAATGACCGCATCTAGAAATGACCGCATCTAGAAATGACCGCATCTAGAAATGACCACATCTAGAAATGACCACATCTAGAAATGACCACATCTAGAAACGACCGCATCTAGCAATTACGGCATCTAGAAATGACCGCACCAAGAAATGTCTATCTATAAATGACCACATCTACAATAGAAATGACCGCATCTAGAAATGACCACATCTAGAAATGACCGCATCTAGAAATGACCGCATCTAGTTATGACCGCATCTTGAAATGACCACATCTAGAAATGACCACATCTAGAAATGACCACATCTAGAAACGACCGCATCTAGCAATTACGGCATCTAGAAATGACCGCACCAAGAAATGTCTTTATCTATAAATGACCACATCTACAATAGAAAGGACCGCATCTAGAAATGACCACATCTAGAAATGACCACATCTAGAAATGACCGCATTTAGAAATGACCGCATCTAGAAATGACCGCATCTAGAAATTACGGCATCTATGAATGACCACATCTAGAAATGACCATATCTAGAAATGACCGCATCTAGAAATAACCGCATCTTGAAATGACCGCATCTAGAAATAACCATATCTAGAAACGACCGCATCTAGAAATGACCATATCTAGAAATGACCATATCTAGAAATTACCGCATCTAGAAATAACCGCATCTTGAAATGACCGCATCTAGAAATAACCATATCTAGAAACGACCGCATCTGGAAATGACCGCATCTGGAAATGACCGCATCTTGAAATGATCGCATCTAGAAATGATCGCATATAGAAATGATCACATCTTGAAATGATCACATCTAGAAATGACCGCATTTAGAAATGACCGCATCTTGAAATGACCGCATCTAGAAATGATCACATCTAGAAATGACCACATCTAGAAATGTCTTTATCTATAAATGACCACATCTGCAGTAGGAACATTGAAGTGGTTGGTCAGAGGTGTTGCAGTCTGGCCAGCATGAAGTCTTCCCAAGGATTGGTCTCTCTGCTCCCGGGACAGTCTTGGCATGTCACTACTGTCAAACTGTGAACGATTCAGTGCATGCTCGGTGGCCTTTTTATAGGGACGAGACCTCGCAACACACGTGCATTGTGAGCTTCAGGCAAAACGAACCGGAAAAACCCCATCATTACTTTAGTAACTGTGCTTTGACGACGTGTTTTGCATATTAGTAATATGATCAGAAACCAAACTTTCTTGACCACTGGCTTCAAACCAGGTCTAGGGGCCCCAGTGGCTCAGTAGGTAGAGCGTTGGACGCTCAATCCGAACAGCCTTCCACCAATGGGTCGCGAGTTCGAATCCCACTCAGTCCAAAAAAAATTGAGAATTTTCTGACTGGGTTTTCACGCGAACGACATATGTGGGATGGTTGCCAATTACCAGCGGAAGCGAAAATTATGATAATATATGCATTCAGCAACATTTGAATAGGGTGACGTTTCTCTTGCGGTTCAGTATATATAAATGACCACATCTAGAAATGTCGATATACTGCTTCATGTCTAATAAGCTTCTTTAATCCTTCCCATTAATTAATGCATGTTGGGCGAGGTTACCGCTTCTACAAAAAGCACCTGTCCATCACTTGAGTGCACCATTAGCATATCCGTCATTTAGAGAAGAGGCTTTTTTGTTGCAACAAGAACATTTTTCGAATCAATATCTTATACAAAGAATGGAAAAGTGCATTCGTCCTGCTGTACCATTAGTTGTTCAAATATTGATTCTATACGCGTAACAAAAAAAATTGTCGCGCAAGACGAATGTGTCCAATGGTTTTTAATACCAAGATTTATCCAACCTACATCCGTTTTTTTATAACGAACCACTGAGACTTCCTGATATCCGGTGACGCAGGATGCTATTCAGAACATTTGGGTGACGTTGCAGTTGCACTTGAGTACGGTATTTTGTTCCACAGCGTCTAATGTAAACGTCATGTTAAAACATAAAAAAAGTCAGCCACATTCAGTCGATAGTAAAAACCAATCGATAAAGATATATGTTTCGGTAAAGATACTATCTATTTCCTTTTCAGTTTAAAACCTTCGGAAAATATTCGTAATCCATGGTTTCGGGAATATTGGGCGTCTCATTTTGACTGTTATTGGAGCACGAGCCCTCGGCGCTGGCGGGAAGCACATCCGAAGCCATGTGACGAAACACAAACACCATCCGCAAAGAACGGTAAGCATTGTGTATAGTTACTCTCTACAAAAGCGCGTCACGCCTACAATTTTTTTTCAATTTCACTGGAGCACTAACCGGCTTCCGTAACTTTCCCACCGAATATGTATTGTTTTCCTCTAATGCAGGTCAGCCAATTTTTTTTATGATGACGTTAAAAGGTATCCCGAACTGGCGGATTTGTAAACAAGTCAACTAGAGCCCTATGTTTTCACAATGATAATACAGCTTTGTCCAGCCAAATTGGACCAACTGGATGACTATATATAGTGGGTCGATGTGATAGCAAGAGGTTGGCTCAACATCATTTGAGGCACCGGCACTCAATGCTGCACTCTTAATACGTTATAAAGACGTTAGGCCAACCAGCAACCAGCGTTAGGCCAACCAGAATCAGTATCACCCCGATTGGCCGAAGCAATCAATGTAAAAGAGGGGAGGGCAGGGAAGCTGAAAGTTCAAGCAGCTTTTTTTCTAGCCACCCAATGTATTGATGATGTACTTGTTGTGGTCAATGATACGTCAGTAGGCCTATATTTATATTGGCTACTGAGATTGTTATTTCTATCTACTTTTAATTCAGTTTCTATTCAGTAATTATTCTTTGTTCATTCTACAGGTTATATTCAAGTCCCAGTACTTCTTCATGTGCGAAATGCAGCTTATGTTTATGCGCATGCCCTGAAAAACATGCATGCTGACCGGTGTGGGAATATGACAGGAATCTGCCCTGCAATGGATGTATCCAGTATTACAGGCGAAGATTTACTTGCATATTTGAGGAATGTCACCTTTAAAGGTATGCAAAGGGCATTTTGGTCAATATCAACTTTCTGTGATTATATTTATTGATTACTTGATGTTTTACGTCGAATTCAAGTATTTCCCTTCGATCTATTTATGACGGCACGAACATTGCAGGTGAAAATGAGCCACATTTTAAACAAATCAATTTAAACATACACAATGAAAAAAAAGAAGGTCAATAGCGCGTATAGCCTTCATTAGCTTGCAACCTGTCTCAACCCTCCACTGAGACGTCGGAAGTGTTGAAGGGGTAACTGCGCGGATTTGAATCCTTTAGAGCACATTTGGGATAGGATAAACAGCAACATTCAAGCCTAGAGCCTCCTGTACAAAATCTACAGGAATTGGAAGCTGCATTACATCGGCGGCAGTTACCCCTTCAACAGATCCGACGTCCCACTGGAGGGTTCAGACGCAGGTTGGAAGCTAACGGAGGCTATACGCACTATTTACCTGCTCTAGGGATGTGTTCTACACACTTAAAGTGACATTTTTACTGCAATATGTTCGACCTGTGAAGCCAGATGGACTAAGAAGTTTCATACTAACAAGCATCTTTTTATTTTGTTAAAATACACTTTTGATTTGGCTAACCATATCCTGAATAAATTGTATAGCTTATTGCCATTAATAGTGATTTCTTATCGCCATAATGTTGCTCTTTATGATCACAATCGTTTCTGCAACATCAGTTTGCCAACAATCTAGCAACACCAAGGATTTTATCGGTCTATGCAGACTTTTCAGGGGGGTGCTTAACTTTTTTCTTTGTGTATATTAAAAAGGTACTATGATTTCATAGAGCTAAGCATTTGCCTATGCTGTGATTAGCGGAAAAGCAAACCTTGTGGTTATATCTCCCATATTACTGGGAATGGATCGATGATCATTAGCCTAATACAGTGTTTGTGTTTGGTTCCATTTTGGCAGAATTCACAGGATCCCATTTCTCCTTCCTTAACGGCGTTGACGGACCACCACGATATAGTATACTTACCTTCAGGAAAATCGGAGATAACAACTATAAATGGTTACAAGTGGGGAACTATTCTTGTAAGTTTTATGTATATTTTATAACTGAAAGTAGAAAATCTTGTGTGTATTACCATTGTTCTATCTCATTTTTCCTTCTCCTCTTTTAACTCATATTACGGGTGTCTTCCATCCTCTAGATACAGAGGTTTCCTCATGCAATAAACATACCAATGCCGCCATATACATGATATTATCTTCCATCCCTTTAGAGCCGTGGAGCATGCTTTAGAGCCCTAAATAGCTAAATGGGTATAAATATCTTTGTACCCTTTCAAATGATGGATGGTTGGCTGTTTTAGTTCATTGGTGCGTCCATTCGTATGAATGTTGTTTTGAAGTGAGATTATGACAATAGGCCTATATTCGTTCCACAGAAAGTAGGAGGTTTCCTCTGGGTAAAGAGCGATTTCCTCATGCAATGAACATACCAACGCCGCCATATACGTGAAATAATCTTGAGTGCGGCGTAAAACATCAATCAATAAATCGTTATTTTGGCAGCACTTTTTCGTGAAAATTTACCTGATTCTCCTAGCGATTTTCAGATAATCCCGAACCCGAACCCAAGCCAACATCCCAGGGTAGAAAAACTTGTTTAGTGCTGTAACCTAACTTTTTACAGGGGTTGCCATCAGGGCTCCAGTGCTGTAACCTAACTTTTTACAGGGGTTGCCATCAGGGCTCCAAAATTAACTTGCCAAACAGGGCAAACACTTTTCAGGTCTTGCTTGTCCGCAGGCCAAACCACTTGCAAACTGCAAAACTGGTTGCCGCTCCAAGAAACGGTTGCCAAGATTTATCATAAATGTTTCAAGCAAGTGTGACTTTATTGAGACATTATAATAGTAGTCATTGTGGGCCAACCAAAGACTTCATTTGTTGAAGTAATATCAGACCATTGAAATAAAATACTATGCCAAAGCAGGCCAAGCACTTTTCAGGTCTTGCTTGCCCGCAGGCTAAACCACTTGCAAAATGCAGAACGGCTCTAGCACTGTTGGGCCTCTTGGTTCTGGTTTAATACAAAAAGCAATTAGACTTATTTGTCACATAAACAAGTGTAACTTCAAAAAGGCAAGAACGAATAAAACTAAAATCATTATTATCACAAACTTTGTTGCAGATGAAAATGGAATAGGGAAGATGATATTTAGGGACGTGCCGGGTGTGCGATATGACTTCTACCCGGAGTCTGTGTGTTCCAATCCCTGCGTCGGACAACAAGCCAAGAAGACACTAGAGACGGACAAATGTTGCTGGGTTTGCGTCAACTGTTCATATCATCAGTTTTTACCCACAGAGGACCAATGTACAGATTGCCCTTATGGATTCCTACCTAACGCCAACTTCAATTCCTGCCTACCTATACCGGAAGTGTTCATCGCGCATGGTCAACCAATGAGTATCGGCCTTTCCTTCCTGGCTTTATTTGGTGTTCTTCTATGCTTGATCGTTGGCGTCATATTTTTCAAGTTCCGAAATACGCCGATCATAAAAGCTTCTGGAAAAGAACTCAGTTTTATACTACTGGCAGGAGTGACTCTCTGTTATGGTTCCACTTTAGCTTTTGTCTCAGAACCAACCAAAGTCAGTTGTGGTTTTACTAGGTTTCTCTTCGGACTGTGCTACACAATTTGTTACGCAGCCATTTTTACAAAAACAAACCGGATCGCCAGGATTTTCCATGGAGGACAGAACGGTGCTTTGAAAACAAACTTCATCAACGCAAAATGGCAAATGTTGTTTTTAACTGTCTTGACGTTTGTGGAAGTGATAATATTACTGGCATGGTGTGTGATTAGGCCTCCTGATACGGACCATTTATATCCAACCAGACGAGACAATATTAGAATTTGCTCAGAGTCGGACGATGCTTCTTATCTGATAGGGTTAATTTACCCGTTTATCCTTGTGATTCTATGTACTATTTACGCTGTAAAAACCCGAAAGACTCCCGACGGATTCAACGAGACAAGATTCATAGCGTTTTGTGTTTACTCAACGTGCGTGTTATGGCTGTCATTTGTCCCGATATATTTTGCAAACAGCGATTACACACTTCGAGTTGCAACGCTGTCAGTTTCTCTGTCTGCGAATGGTACAGTTATATTAGTCTCTATTTTTCTACCAAAAATTTACATTGTTATGTTTCGTCCCAACAAAAACACAAGAGAAGCAGTTATGACGAAAAAAGCTACATCTCAAAGGAGTGTTTCTGAGAAATCTATTACCGCCAGCAAAGGTGAGTTGGACATTCTGGTGGGAATACATGTAACTCTAGACAACACAGATATGTTCAATATAGGTCTTTGGCAGTCGGAACTCCCTTCGGCTATCTTCGCTCGCTACCGGTCGACTGCGCACGTAAATTCCCGAAGTTTCAGAGTGGGTCTTTGGGTGACATTGTAGGGTGTCTGTAATGATCCTAAATCATTCAGAGTTGAATATCGTATGGTCAGTTAATATAGCGACTTGTCAACATGGTTCAATTTTAGCTTTCGAATGATATGGTTTCCCTTGTTCTGCTTGACAAATAGATGCCCATAGTTGAAGGTTAGGCTATGACCGAAACCAACGTAGGTACTGACTAAGCAGGTGGTATAGTTGGCCTGACTGTAGTTGGTGTACGGTTGACGAACTGGATTGGTGCTATGTTTAACCAAAAAATCGCATTCCCAGGTGTTATTTTGTTGCCTCTCCTACCTGAAGTGTATTCAATGTTGCGTCAACGATACAGGGGGTTGTTTCTCAACACGCTTACGCTGGTCGTAACTTTGCGTCTAGTCGTAACGTAATGTTGAAGGCATATGTTGCCATGACAGTAACGCCCTGCATTGGACTTACGTGGGGCGTAAATGTGTTGAGAAGCAGCCCCCTGGTTATGTTAACGTCATGTTGGCTTAATACAATGTGCTGTCTGAAACCCACTTTCCGGAATGAAAAATGGCGACGCTGTGGCCGCAAAGCATCCGTTTTCTGTTGTTATTTTGTTGTCTTGGCGCTGGTCCATTAACCAGTATCGTGTTGGGATCTTCTTGGAAGGAGGTTACAATGTCCACTGTGGCCACGGAGTAAAAAGGACGTTTCTAAGTTTTTACGCAACTACCATAGCAACGTATCTCTACAGTATGGGTTGCTATGGCAGTTACGTAAAAACTTAAGCTACGCCGCTTTGTGAAACAGCTAGGCTCCGGCTCCGCAGACAATCCAGTTCGTCTACAATTCAAAACAACTTACTACGTGGTGATGTCTTAATTTTTTATCATTAGATAAATTGTAATACAGTGCCAATAATCCTCAATGTAGTATTGTAATTAACCAGTACAATTCCTTCTGTTTTCAGAGATCGCTAAAAATGGAAACATATCCGTTAAAGATGGGGATATATCTATTATCTCTGGGCCCGGAATGGATTCGTCTTCGCCTCTGTCATCACGGGACCCTTCTCCGAAGCTTAACGTAGAACTTGACATACAGAACCAAAGTAATGACTCTGGTTGTTACGTCAATGCCGGTTTTAGGGACAGCCGAACGTTCGTAGACGAAGACCTTGACGTGGAAAACGTGGACTTTGGCTTGAGAAACGATGTCATATTGTCTAAAAATGAGTGTGAAGCCCCAAAATTAGAGAGTGATAAATCTGTGGAGGGTGTCAAATAAGAGGATTTCAATTGTTCAACATACCTATTAATATTTGACTCTTGTGGAGTTGCGCTGTCTCTTCGTGGCATCAGTTATAAGGCCTAACATGTCAACAGAATCAAAAATTACCAACCAGTCAAGGTGTTATGGTGAATAGATATCTATAGAACCCATGCTAAAAGACGTTCACCAGTCGCAAATCGTTCTTAATTTACGAGTATTTCTAGCCTATTACATACATAGGCCTATTAGTAAAATCCTATGATGAATATTACCGAGTGCTTTTAAAGTGGGCTGCCAAAATTTTAACATTTTCCTTTAAATTTTCGGCTATATTTCTCTAGAAGCTTTTGGTGAAGTCAAAGTAATATTTAGCTAGAAGCAACTTAGGTCGAAAATAAATGAAAGTTCGTCCCGGTTATTTAAATTTTGTTTACCAGAAGAATTTCTCTTTTCAATGTCAATAATTTAGTTTTTTGAGGAACACGAAACCCTCTTATTCTCTTAACAATCTGAATCTGTGGAAAGGTTCGAAATTTGACAGCTCGTGACACCTTAAAATAAAATGCCAGAATTAACAGACTTTTTTTATTCCAACAAAAAGAAAACAAACAGCAAGAATGATTCTGGCCTTTTTCTTTCTTGTTAGTTCGTTGCTACACTTAGAGATAGTCAAAGACAGCGTTTCTCAACTATTGATTGCTTGACTGATGTTTTACGCTCCACTCCAAATAATTTCACTTGTGTCCTCCATGTTGTTTTCCGATTTAAGTACAAATCACACATGTTTAAATGATATAAAGTTATACTTGATTTGTTTTTATTGCAATACGATTCAAATAATATTCATAACGTAGCCATTTAATGAATATTTAGGATCCCATCTTGACAATGTGCCCAAAGATTATATTATTATAAGATTGTTATTAGATTATTCTGTATTGTTATGAAATATAAAATGATCATAGTTTTGTTTTTAATTTTCTTTTTTATCAGTTAAAGCGCGCGGCAGGACAAAATCTATCGAAATTTGGTTTCTTTACTTGATTGATTTGAGTGTAACATCCCACTTGATAATTACACATACAGTAGTGCCGTGACAATATTTACTATCAGATGTAAATTTTAGCGCACTAACCTCTCCAACTAACTAATAAGGGTCAAATAACTGATTGTGTTAAAGTACTTCCTATATTTCAATCATAAAGATTGTAAATATTTCTCCGTTGTAACTGTTCAATATTGTACAGTATTGCTGAAACTCTGACACACCGTATTCTAATAATCGATAAATAGATCGTGTTTTCTTTTTAGTTACCGGTATTTCTCATTATATAGTATAATGTTAATGTTAGATCTTGACAATTCCTTCTGATAAGTGTATATCTTTACCACGCCTTAAGGAGATCTCGCGAGATTATGATTGGACACATTCATCTCGTGCTTTTAGCCAATCATATTCTTTGGGCAAAGATAGACCAATCTAAAATTGGAATTCACACTTCATAAAGCCAAGAAGTGACCTCTAGCGCCTTAACCGGCCATTTTAGTCGTTTGGACTTTATTGGAGAGATCTCCCGGGAGGACAACTGATCATGTGATATCCGCAAATCAATAACATCGTGAAATTAAACCTGCATGGCGTTCGTTTGCATTACCCGTTTTTTTTATTCCTCTCTTATATACCAATAGTTACATCCAACATTTCAGAAATTAGTGCAGCTTATAGCAAAAGTCAGGTACACGAACGCGCCCAACGCGAACGCGACTTTGGAGCAGTTTTGCAGTTCAAATAGAGCACAAACGCGAACGCGGAAATCTGTTGACGGCTTTCGGGGCAGCTGGTCTTTTTCTTGCTGTGAAAGATAAAATTTGGTCATTTGGACGTTAAACCGTGTTTTGAAATTGATGAAACATATAAACTCAAATAAATTTCAATCACATACTTGCCAGTCCCACTTTCTGTCCAATTGCTTTCCATGTCTCTTTTTTTCTTGATGTCATTGAAATCTTTGTGTGCTTTGTTGTACAAAACATGATTCTTCTCAATTTCCAGAAGCATGGCTTGTCCATTCTTCTTCGCAAAGTAGACCGACGCTAGTGCCTAGCTTTTTCTTGCAACGGTACAAGTTTCTATTTATGGAAATGATGCGAAGGAAGTATTGGTTGATAGCAAAAAAAACGCGCGACTTTTTGAGAAAATTCGCTTTGGAGGCAATCAAGGCGGTCGTTCGCGCGAACAAAAAATTGTTCGCGTTCTTGTTCGCACTCTATATGAACGACATTACATAAATATGACTGAGCTATTCCAGAACGAAAAACTGCGTTCGTTTTCGCGTTCGCGTTCTGTATAACTTGAGGGACCGCGGAGCATAATTGCGTTTGGGGGGGGGCCAACTATCACAGCCCAACAGGCGAGGGTGCAGGGGCCGCCCAGGCCCCGTAAGCTCTGAGGCGCTAGACGACCGGAGATGCGTTCTGAGGATTTTCTGGAAATAAAAATGATGATTTGCTTCCTTGTTTTTATAACTACATTCAGTTAAAAAATGTTTAATATCGGCACTCGACCCCAGTTCAAGAAGCGGTGGTCCGGGGACCGCCTCGGCACCGGAAGCTCAGAGGCGCTAGACGGCCGGAGATGCGTTCTGAGGATTTTCTGGAAATAAAAATGTTGATTTGCTTCCTTGTTTTTATAACTACGTTCAGTTAAAAAATGTTTAATATCGGCACTCGATCCCAGTTCAAGAAGCGGTGGTCCGGGGACCGCCTCGGCACCGGAAGCTCAGAGGCATTGGCATTACTTATTCAGCTAAAAAAGCCATCGCTTGATAGGTAAAAAAAATGGTAGACACAAATATCACAGCCCAACAGGCGAGGGTCCAGGGGCCGCCTAGGTCCCGGAAGCTCTGAGGCGCTAGACGGCCGGAGATGCGTTCTGAGGATTTTCTGGAAATAAAAATGATGATTTGCTTGGAAGTTTGGGTCACTGTGTAAAGACTTTCCCCGGCATATAGTATATAGTATGGTAAGGTGTTATCAGTGGTGTTCAAAATTCAAAATGAAACCAATGTCCAATGATAGAATAAATTAGCTGGAAACTGTAGGATTGTTACTGAAAGGATTTTGTATGTGTTCTGTTTTAAGAATTTCGGTCGAATCATTTGTAAAGAATGTGTACATTGAGCCAGAAATCTCCGAAATAAAACCTAAATTCAGGAAATTAAATATTTATTCGCTTATATTTTTCGATCATAATTTGCGGTAAACATGTTTAGTACTGGCTCTGATATTATTATTCTAATTACATTTTCCTGAATGATAATAGCAAAAATGCTATAATACCGATTTTTGGACTGATCACAAACCAGTACTCCAACCAAATAATGATGCTTTTTTCCGATTTATTTCTATGTTAGCGGGTCCAGAAGTCACATTTATATTGGAAAAATAAAAGAATATAAGAAATAAAAGGCCCACGTTATTCATTAAATAATGAATTATTCTCATTATGGGAAAATCTCGCTTGGGGAAATGTTGTGTAGGAAGAGATTGTTGGCCGTGAACCCGCCGAGTCAACGCACGTATGGTAAGGAAGAACTGTAATGGTTTGCTTTATCCACTCGGCCAATGGGCCTCCCCTCCCTTCCCCACACATGTGTCTCATCCTGTTTTACTTACTTGCCGGTCAGGAAGTGACCATGCATGCTTGCTGGCGATATAGGCTTATGCGATGTGGGTTTGAGTCCTGGTTTACCATAAGCCCGAAAACTAGGACTTTGTGTTAGCTCCACCACTAAAGCCTCACTGAAAAAAATCTCTCGATAAACACAAGAACAACATTTCACTTACTTTTTCGATCTCTTAGCTTGAAACAAGTCATTAATTGTCCTACTGTGGCGTTTTGACATTGTACAGCACCATTCATGAGAAAACTAAAAATGCACAAGATGGATTGAAGATCGTTTTGTTTTGGCAAACTGATACCACTCGTATAAAACCATTTTTTGCTCTGTAAACAATATTAACGCTTTCATTTGGAACGTGTTGTATTTTGTGTCAATTGATTGACAACTTTCATCTCACATACCAAACTACAAGGACGTTGATCTTTTAAATCATCTTATATGCTTGTAGAAAATGCAATACCGGTAGTTTAAAAAAGATTGACGAGATTCGAAGGCCCTCACCCCTACCACACTTCGTATAACTCATCGAATTTCGGCCACATGATTTTAAGTCCATATTTGTATGTAAGGAAACTGCAAAAAAATATTTTGACAAAAAAAAAAAAAATTGGTAGGCCAAAATTTGGGGGGGGGCCAGGGCCCCCCGGCCCCCCCCTGCTCCGCGGTCCCTGAGTAGGCTTAACGGTGATTTGAGTCGCCGTTTTCATTACCTGTTAAATTTTTCTTTTGATTATAACTAAATATATTCACGTACGGTATACCGTAATGTCAGGATTGTTAAATTTTTAAAAATATTACCCAAGCTAGCAGGTGATAGCTCCAGTGCTATATCGTGTAAGTGTGGGATGGTTGGCAGTTACCACCGGAAGGTCGTGGGTTTCCTCCGGGCATAGAGCCCGGTTTCCTCCCACTATAAAACTGACAACGCTGCCATATAAGTGAAATAATCTTGAGCACGGCGTAAAACACCAAACAATCAATCATATAAGGGCGTACTAGAGTTATCTTAGCCACGTGTAAAGGAGATTTGGTGAGAATCAGATTGTAAGACAGACCTCTTGCCCTCAATCGTATTTCAATGAGATCTCATTATACAGCATAACGCAGGAATTATCACGTACCAATTTGGGTAACTTATTCTATAAATGTTTCCCAAAGTAGTCCCCTTTGACGAAATCAGGCAAGGTGGCGACGCTCAAATCCATTCGATCTATCTTGATCTGGCTCCTGTAACGGACGTTATACGCTTCACGTGGTGTTTTCAATAGTTGAATGTCTCGGTGTTGGATGTAAGTAACTATATCAGAACTGTAGGTAAATATAGCAGACGAACCAAGCAAAAGAAGAGTAAATAGGAGCAAATGGCAGGTTGAATTTCATAGTGTTATTGTTTTGACCTGATCAGTTGCCCTCCGGTGTGTACAATTCAACCCGTCCAATGGATTCAAGGTTTTAGCCCGTTTTAGCGTTAGAGTTCACCTTTCTGGCTGATAGGAGTAGGGTGGTTTCTAATTTTACTTTGGCTTCCAGGGAAAACAAAGTGAATCCCCTAACCAGCGATATATCGTTTAAAGAATTATTTCATTCGCTTCCTAATCAATTTTAATTCAAGAATGTTCACAAAGACCTTGTTTCTCTCTTACAATATAGAAATTGAATCTCGAGGGTTTCATACTCTGTTCGACAAAAGGGGAATGGATACTAAGACAGAAAAGGTTGGTCATTCATTTTAAGGCATTTATTGCATCGGTAAACATTTTTTTCGTAGGAAAATTCAAAATAGGGGCCGGAGCTCCAGTATCACCCGGCCTGTAACTACGACAAAATGGCGTCCCTTCTACAATGGTGACCGCTCCCAGCTGGTTAGACCATTGTTTTCTACAATTAGGTAAGCCCTGTCATGTGACTCGCTCATGTAAAACTTACTTTGTCAACAATACTTAGAAATCGGTAATATATGTCATAACTAAAGGCCCAACTGCTTATGACTTTCTCTACGAACCCACCTACTTCATATAGGCCTACTGGCTGGCGTCTATATGAAGGCTTCACTTTCTAAACAGGAAGGAGGAAAATGACAAAATATATAGATACCTGTATGCGGGAGAGTAAGCTCTTGTCGCCGTTGAGAACTCTGGCGTATTAGAGCTCCTGCACGCCGCGTGGGCGTAAATCGAACCAATGTAGGGATAATATGGTTGACAAATACTGTAGAATTTTTGTACAAATAAAGGTGGTCATCGAGTCCTTGGATTTAACTCAGGAATTACCGTTATCAATTTTCAAGGGGGTCCTGTGCAGTTTTATTCCAAGAACCGAAATCACAGGATATAGAAAACCATGCATCCAACCCTCTGAAGCCGTAGAGCTATTATGATTTTGCTATAATTATTAATTATCGAAATAAATCAAGGGCCTGTCAATTGAATAAACACTGTAAACAAAGACAAAAAATCGCGAAAACGCCCTCTATTAATCCTCACTGTTCGTGGAAAGAGTGTACACGCGGAAAACGCATTTATCAATACACTCCGGGGGTGTAATGTGAGACCCGAAGGGCCCCTAGCTCATTAGAATATCGTTTTCTACAATTATCCTTAAAGGCCCACTTGCCGCCGTAGCCTGTTTAAATTTGCTAAGAAAACCAATTAACATGAGCTTACTACGACTAATACCACTAAACTTAAACATAGGACACATAAAACACCAATCGTGCCCACATGCTTACCTCCCCTTCGCTTCAGAACTAAGCCTCGCATGCGAAGATTAACTTCTCTGTTTAGATTGATAAAACATGTCGAGTTAGCTTTAGAATGTAGAAATGGGGTGAAAACCAAACCTGATTACAACAACAACGATCAGTGTCGGTCAACGATCGTGTTGGATTACCCTCATTTCAGGCCTTTTTATCTGTGGTTTACACTCAAACAATTATCAGCAGGCTTTTCCAGTCGCTGTTTTAACCGATCGTCAGTCTGTATTTCTCAGATAAATAGGCCTACGTAAAATTACACTGTGCCGTTAGTTCACTAACTCGACTGAAATGCGCCCCAGCGAGCAGTTTGGTTTGTTTACGTTCCGGGCACCTAACAATTCAAATTTTCAAATTCAAATTAAAAATACAAAGTGACGTCCAAACTTTTAAATTTTGGTAAAAATAGAAAGTTCCTAACTTATATTGTCTGGGAAAAATACAGAAAACGATCTTTGTTTTTTAAAGATATTGATATTTAAAAATATTGATATTTTGACGTTACAACAGAATGTTGAAATTATCGTCTATTTTTCTCAAGGCGTATTATTCAAAAGATTTTTAGTGCTTCTAGTCTCGAAAATGTACGATAAAGTATTGTTTTGAACCAACTTTGGCTTAGAATGAATGAATGGTCGTCCCGGTTATTTAAATTTTGTTTACTTTTCGAACACGTTTTCGGTTCGTATAGGCCACATACTGTATAGATTTTCCGCATTCCAACACCAATCATTTAGTTTTTCGATGGCCTTCAAAGCCTCTTACCGTCGTGGCGATCAGAAATTATGAAAAAAGTGTGAGTTTTGGCAGCTCATGCCTCTTTAATGTAAACAATATTCCTGATTTTCGCGGCAAGTGTGCCTTTAAGGAAACTAGTGTTGTTTAATAGAAACGTTTGCCACTTACCACTTGCGGCTAAAATTGTGAAATTAATCGGTGACCTGCACTAAGTTTCAGTAACAGGCCGAAAAAAAAAACGTCAGTCTGGAAAAGAAATCCTGCAGACTAAGGGGGGATAACTCTCACTCATCAAAAACTGGGGATGTCAAAGTGGGTGTGAAATCTGATATATTTTTTAACCATGTCTCATACTTCTTTCGTCGTGGATCCTTAATTTTAGCAGAAAATGTTTTCTACTCGTTTTATTTGTATCCTGTGTACTAAATCAATTGCTGTCATTGAAAAAAATGCTGCTAGGAGTCTTTCTGCACTGAAATTTTCCACAGCGTCAAAGTGCAACAACAACAGCACAGATAATAAAGTCGCTTTAACAAGTGAACGTTATCCGAATCTTAAAAGGGGTAACTACGGCCTTATTAACGATACACATTTAAGCTTCTTCGAAAAAACTATTCCTGACGGAGTGATATCTGATGCTGCTGATTTAGAGGGATATAATACTGACTGGCTAAAAACATGCAGAGGTAGGTGGTCTTGGCTATATAGTCAGATATATATAATATAGTATATGACATATTTCAGTATTTGTAGATTTACTCCTCCTAACCCTGGATAATACCCCTAACATCTTCACAGGACTAGAGACACATGCATGTGGATACTAATAATTTCGACAATGGCATTAACTTGGCAACAGTTACTGGGGGGTTCAATACTTCACTTTAGTAAAGGTCTTACTCCGTTATTTATTATTTCTGACATTTATTGGTCGTCGACTGATACCGACCAATAAATATCCAAACATAAATAAAGAGGTACCTGTAGACATTTAATGTTATTGAATTAGGGGGTTCAATAGACAATTTTGGTTTGGGGGGGGGGGGGGGGGGGGGGGGTAAGCTTACCTACAGGTTTCAACAATTCAATTCATTTTTTTATTATTCTACCAAACACCAAATCTTTGGCAGTGTACTAAAACAACGACAAAAAAAACGAAAAAAAAAACCGATAACATCAATGCATACCAATACAAATTTACGAGAGGTGATGTAGCTACAAAATATGCAGCTACTATAGTAAGTATTTAGGCTATGAGGAAACAATTATCCCTTTTTAGGAAAGAAAAAAGATAGTGCAGAATTTGTAAAATGAGATAATATGCGGGCAGAATTTGTAAAACGAGATAATACGCAACTAAAAATGAAAAGAATCATTTGTGTAATCCATATTTCTTCAGGCTCAAGTCAGGTTTTGCTGCGTCCCAAAACTACAGAGGAAGTTAGCGTACTGTTACAATATTGCAATGAGAATTGTCTAGCTGTCGTGCCACAGGGTGGAAATACTGGATTGGTCGGAGGAAGTGTCCCAGTATTTGATGAAGTTATTCTCTCCACACAACTGATGAATAAAGTGATAAGTTTGGATGAAGTATCAGGTAAGATAAACATGACTATATATATAGACTAACACAAACTTGTCTCCGTGGTTATTTTAGAAAAGAAGATTTTCCCTGTGCCCGTGTGTTTTAGTGTTCATAAATATATAGGCTATTGCCTAGCAAATAAGTAAATCCAGCTGTAAAGAATCACACATTGACTTTTAAAATAATACAAGTTATTATTATACAGCACCGAAGGCTGGTAAATATACTCAGATATATTAACCAAGTTAGAAAATGTCAATGTCTGCGAAGCATAAGAGCTAAATGTGTATCAGAAATAACATTTTCTGACTATTCAAGGTAAGTGGGGTTCAGGGGGCGTTTCACTAAACCGTCGCAAAGTGCGATCAATCACAGTTGCCATGACGTTGTATCTCTTCATTATGGTATCCAGCGGCAACTAGGCTTCATTTGCAATGCAACTGCCTTGTGAAACGAACCCCTGGGCTGCCTTGGAGCCCTGAAGCTTCTATAATTGGTTTTGTGGATTTTTGTTTTATGGCCTAAGTTTCATAATTTGGGGTCTAAAACCAACCCAGTAACTACCTCTGCAGCTTCGCCTCACCTGCTTACAAGAGTTATTGTCCTTTCAATATATACTGTATCTTCATTGAATATTATTAGTTACACAGTCTGTGTGTGACCCAATACGGAAATATATGGGGTTTGTAAAATCCATATTGGGCGAGGCGTTAGCGGTACGTGGTACGAATTTACCGCGCTGAAGACCCTTCCTTAGCCGACGCTTGTCTGGTTGATAGTTTTTGACTTAGCGAAGGTGTTTACAACTCAGCCGATACGTACGCGCGATACCGATACGGCGGTAGTTCTACTCAGTTCTGGCCACTAGACTAACCAGGTTACCTACATTCAGCAGATCTTGGCATAAGTACGCTTGCTATTCTCTGATAAAGATTTCCACAACGCCTAAAACTATAGCCATGCACATTGATATGTTCTGTTTGTATTTTTAATTATGTCGACTCACTTTAGCAGACATGCACACCCTGTCGCAGCGTGTATTCAGGGGCAAGTAACTCTAGGTAACCTGATACGAACTCGGTCTGCCTGATACGGAAAAATATCACGTCTCCACATGATCGATGACGTCCAATCAAATGCAAGTATTTTGGCTGATGCGGGATAAAGCTACATATACCCTGAGGCATTAAGTACTATACGTCAAGAGAGGACTTATGCAGCCTATATCTGTTAGTGTATCTGGCAGTAGTTTGTTTCAGGGAAATTTGCGACTCTGTTATCTTCGTTATTCATATATTTTTTTTCTTTTAATTTTGAATTAGTTGTCACTTTCTTTTTCCAGGGACATTGGTTTGTCAAGCTGGCTGTATCCTTGGTAACCTCGAGACACTCCTTAACAACCATAACTTGACTATGCCCCTTGACCTCGGGGCAAAAGGCAGCTGCCATATTGGTGGTAACCTAGCAACCAATGCTGGTGGAATAAGACTTCTGAGATTTGGTTCCTTGCATGGGAATGTCTTGGGATTAGAAGCTGTAGGTATCGTTGAGGAAATGTTTTCTTTTAGTCACATGAGCTTCCAAAATGTCGATATTTTTCCCTTAAAACAGCCTTTTGAAATTATCATTTATTGCAAATTACAAGCTTTTTAGCTGATAGTGTTTTAACAAACCTAAAATGAATAAACTTTTGTACTGGTTATTTGAATAAAAAGAAACTATTTCCATTAATACAGACCATCTAAAGATTCTCCTCATTCCAACGTCAATCATTTAATTTTTTCGATCCAACCATTTTATTGTGTTGAAAATTAATGTGAATTTCGCCACTTTAACATTTTAAGCTTTAGTACATCAAATCAACTACTTTTTTTAATTTCAATGTGACTCCAAAACAACCCCAAGAAATTATCTTCAATCAATGTGGTATTAAAAAAATCATGAGAATTTTTGAGACCTAATTTTAGTTATAAGAACTTAATTATTGTCTGCTAACGTGTTCTATCCACGCAGGTTTTACCAAATGGTGAAATCGTTGATTCGTTATCCACATTGAGGAAAGATAACACAGGATATGACGTCAAGCAACTGTTTATTGGATCAGAGGGAACTCTGGGAATTATAACGGCTGTCTCAATTCTCTGTCCACAAAAACCTCCAGCAACCAATGTAGCTTTTGTAGGTCAGTTTTATTCACATGGATATTTTATTATTCTTGATAATCTGAGGAAGAAATATATATTTTTTCATTAAGAGTTGTATATGGATTAACTGTGAAAGATGCCCTATGGTTACTATACCTGATGCCTGTTTCACAAAATTGAGTAGCTTATACATATTACAAAACTGCGCTGGTAATGTTTTATTACTGTACGGGCTGTCATGAGAGTTATGTAAAAAGTGACATCCGTCAACTGCCTTTCGCTAAATACTCATATCGCGTGTCCCAGTGTCAGAGTAGCCAAATCCTGCGTTGTGTGTTCCATTCGACTCCAAATTTACCAACAGCAAGCATATATAGACTTTGCAAGTATATTTTTAAGTTAGCAATAGAAAATAATTGCATGAGCAGCTCACATATCCTCGATATCCATAAGGGTCCAAGTTAATTGGAACACATGACACACAGCTATTCAGGGGGACAATCAGATTAGCCCTGGAACAGGTGTCTGAGACAAACTATCGCGAGGTAAAGGTTGTCAGCAGATTGGCTGCAATACAATTTAAGCGTTTCTTCAATCTTAATCTCACATTGAACATAAGTTAACACAAATCCAAAATCAACTATTACCTATACTTCTTTCTTCTTATTTTGAGTATTTGCGTATGTGTCTTTGTACAAATTTCTTTTTTTAATCTGATGGATACTAACTTTTATGCTTTTATTTTGTGTTTAAGGTTGTAAAGATTTTAAAACAGTTGTTCAGGTATATCAAGAGAGTAAGAAATGTCTGGGTGAAATTTTGTCTGCTTTTGAGTTTTTGGATTCTCAATCCATGGAGGTTGTGGAGAGAAATCTGAACTTATCTAATCCAGTCAGTCCGTCTCCATTCTATGCTCTCATAGAAACATCAGGCTCAAATTCAACCCATGATGAAGAAAAGCTAAACTACTTCCTGGAAACGCTGATGGATCATGGGATTGTTCAAGATGGCACCCTAGCAACAGAGCCTGGAAAAATACAGGTGAATTTCTGAATATGCGAAAGGCTATTCTGACACACATTTTACAATGTAGGTGGGATTCCAACATCACTGTCAGATCTACGCGTATTTACTCATACACTTAGAAAAGAATTATTTCAAACCAAGTTTATAATTCAAGGGGAGCTGTTTGGAATGGTTCCCAGGGTCCTAATAAGTTTTCATCAATTTTTTTCGAAACTTGTTGGACATGTTGGATATCATGCAAGGATGTGCACCTCCTATTCTGGTTGCGCTGGTTTCATTATATTTAGAGTTATTGCCCTTTTCCGACAGTATAAGAAGACATAGACAATTAGTGCTTGTCATCGCATCTCCTCCCACGGTTTTTGTCAATTTTTTTTCGAAACTTGGTGGACATGTTGGATATCATGCGAGGATGTGCACCTCCTATTCTGGTTACGCTGCTTTTATTATTTTTAGAGTTACTGCCCTTTTCACACAGTATACGAAGGTGAATTTATGAATATGCAAAAGGCTATTCTGACACACTTCACAATGTCGGTCGGATTATGACATCAGTGTCAGATCTACGCGTATTTACTCATACACTTAACAATTATTTCAAACCAAGTTTATAAATCAAGGCGAGCTGTTTGGAATGGTTCCCAGGGTCGTAATAAGTCTAACAACACCTCTGTATTATTCAAGGAATCTGTAGTTTGGAGTGAAAGTACCAGATGATCCATGAATCTTGATATTTGTATATTAATCTCGCCTATTGAAAAAATATATTTTCTTTACATTTTCAGAGTCTTTGGGGTTTACGTGAAAGACAGGCTGAAGCACTAATGCATGATGGGTATTGTTACAAATACGATGTGTCACTTCCACTGGATAGTTTTTATACACTTGCTGAAGTAATGAGAGAGAGACTGGGAGACAAAGCTGTCTCGGTCGTAGCGTATGGCCATCTTGGGGACTGTAAGTATTTTCTGTTCGCGTTCCAGCATCACACTTTTTTCCCCCGTGTCCTCATTCAAAAGATTGGTAATCTCTCACACCAATGACAGCTTCCATTGATTGGTCTTTGGTTCAAATAACACTAAAGTGGAAAAGAAAGATTGCCAGGAACTGGTCGATGGGTCTCCTAATGATAAAGAGCCAGATTTCCTCCCCTAAAAACACGATAACGCTACCATAGAAGTGTGGTGCAGAACATGAATCAATCCCAAGTGACCAGTCGGATTATATTGGGATACAAACAAATACAACGAAATGGATGCTGTTAAAGTTACTTCCAAGAAGCATTCAGCCCGACACAGGCCTTCCATTGATGCGACGCGGGTTCAAATCCCACTCAGAGCAAATAAAAATTCAAAAATTTCTTAGTGGATTTTTTACTTGACGAAGTTCGGAAATTTCCTCGTGCAAAGAGCTTGGTTTCCTTCCCCACTAAACCTGGCAACGTCACCATATATGTGAAATAATCTTGAGTGTGGTGAAAAACATCAATCAATCCAAAAGGCATTAATTCTCCAATAATGACAAGCATCTTTATAATCTGATGTATTTGTTGTTTGTTTCAGGTAATTTGCATTTCAATGCAACAACTCGAGTCTACGATGAAGAGGTCATGCATTTGATAGAACCGTTCATATACGATTGGGTGGCGCAGCAAAAAGGAAGCGTTAGTGCTGAGCATGGACTTGGGTTTAAAAAACGTGATTTTATCTACCATAGTAAATCGAAAAACGCTGTTAAATTAATGAAACAAATTAAAAATATGATTGACCCTAATGCAATACTTAATCCATATAAAACACTTCCCTCTCAATAAATGGGATGGATTATTATTCAAATAAGTTATGTGATGAACACTTGAGCACAGGGAAAATCTCCGTGACTAGAATCAATGTGGAGAAGTTTTTAATTACATTGTATTATATGGGTGGGGGGCGGGGGGTATTTGAGTATTCATGGAAAATTTTACTAATGAATAAAACTTTCTTTGTATATTTTACCACCAGAACAAACACTAATCAGTTTTTGTATTTAAGTTTATAAAGCATCCATTTAGCTGTGAACACATTTTTTTTTCAAATTTTAACTAAATATTAATAGTCATATTTTCCAGATTATTTTAAGCATTTTAACCTGAATCTTTTTCTAATTGTTCTTTTATTGCTTTTATAAATTTGTTTGTTATCACTAGTATTTATCAGGTGAAGTTGTAGAATGATTGATTTTAATGCTTTCAGTTAAAAAATGTATATATTCAAGAAGGATTGTTGTTTTACGTCACACTCTAGATTATTTCAGTGATATGGCCACATTGCCAGGTTTACTTGGGGAATTGATCAAATAGTCCACCAATGGTATTATAAAAGTGTATGCTACCAGGGGTTTTACTATTCATGGTGACAAACAATGATAGCTGCCTGGCTTGTAACCCTGAACCAAAGGAGAGGTATTTTTAATTACCAACTGAAGATGTTTGGACAATCAATTATTTAATAAGTTTTATGAAGTATACATTGTATGTAAAAACAACAACAACATAAATTTGATTCAATAACCAAGAGAGCTCCATTTACATGTTTTCCATGGATGCGACGTTTGTTCGAATCCCACTCAGACCAGATCAGATTTTTTACTTGACTGATTTATGTGGAAGAGTTGCCAGGTACTTATCGAAGTTCAGGGCTTTCCTCCAGGCTATCAATCTTTTTGGAGACACACTACTCTTGTATAATCAAGAAACGTATGTATTTTAAATAGAGCTATTTAAACTTAACAATGAAAATACACAGCTGTTGAATCTATTATAAAGAGTACGTGTGGATTTTTTACAACGATAGAATTTTATTCAAGCTTGGTTATCAGCTGTATTGTCAACCTGTATTAGAAAGCGTGGTGGCAGAATTTGTTTTTGTATTTGGACTGATCTGAAAAGCAGAATCGCAAATGTTGCAAAACCATACCATGGTTTTTACAGTGATATTTTTCTGGTCTTTCTTTTTTTGCAATGAATCTGCTCGAGAAATAAATTGTATGTACATGTAGGCCCCAGAAAATTTACTGTGATAATACCTCTTAAAGACTGGCAGTAATTGACCACTCTGATAGCCCCACATGTTTATGTCAAACATTCAAAAAGGTTAGACAAACTCTGAGTGTTGGTATTGGACGCTATAAATTGTATGGCGTCTCAGAACTATTTGGTTGGGTGGGTCTTACTTTTTCAAACATCTAGACTGGACACCTGGCGCTGTCAGAGAGCTCAATTCTATCAGGGGTAGTATGACCATGGCTGGTTAAGGATGACCTTCCTGAGGCTCAGTCAATGTTCTAAAAAGTTTATTCCTGATTTGATCATATCTCATCCTTCTTATAAAATATTTACCAATAAGTTGAAATGTGAAAATGGATGGAGTATGACCAGATATATAAACGCTTTGGGTGGGCAAACATCTGACTGGTGGACCCTGTGTGTAGTACAGTGAGTATATATGTAGTACAGTCAGGTGGATGGGGCCAGTGTGTATTAGAGACCCTGGAATTTCTTGCTATGAGGTAGGCACACATCTTAAGTCAGGTTGGTGGGGCCTGTGTGTAGTACAGTTCCTGGTATTCCTTGCTATAAGGTAGGCACACATCTGAAGCCAGGTGGGTGGGGCCTGTGTGTAGTGCAGATCCTGGTATTCCTTGCTATAAGGTAGGCACACATCTGAAGCCAGGTGGGTGGGGCCTGTATGTAGTACAGATCCTAGTATTATTTGTTAAAATGTGGGCACACATCTGTAGCCAGGTGGGTGGGGCCAGTGTGTAGTACAGACCCTGGTATTCCTTGCTATAAGGTAGACATAAATCTGAAGCCAGGTGGGTGGGGCCTGTGTGTAGATCCTGGTATTCCTTGCTATAAGGTAGGCACACATCTGAAGCCAGGTGGGTGGGGCCTGTGTGTAGTACAGACACTGGTATTCCTTGCTATAGGGTAGGCACACAACTGAAGCCAGGTGGATGGGGCCTGGGTGTAGTACAGACCCTGGTATTCCTTGCTATAAGGTAGGCACACATCTGAAGCCAGGTGGGTGGGGCCTGGGTGTAGTACAGACCCTGGTATCCCTTGCTATAAGGTTGGCACAAATCTGAAGCCAGATGTGTGGGGCCTGGGTGTAGTACAGACCCTGGTATTCCTTGCTATAAGGTTGGCACATATCTGAAGCCAGGTGGGTAGGGCCTGTGTGTAGTTCAGATCCTGTTATTCCTTGCTATATGGTTGGCACACATCAGAAGCCAGATTGGTGGGGCATGTGTGTAGTACAGACACTGTATTCCTTGCTATAAGGTAGGCACACATCCGAAGCCAGATTGGTGGGGCATGTGTGTAGTACAGATCCTGGTATTCCTTGCTATAAGGTAGGCACACATCTGAAGCCAGGTGGGTGGGGCCTGTGTGTAGTACAGATCCTGGTATACCTTGCTATAAAGTAGGCACACATCTGAAGCCAGATGGATGGGGCCTGGGTGTAGTACAGACACTGGTATTCCTTGCTATAAAGTAGCACACATCTGAAGTCAAGTAGGTGGGGCCTGTGTGAAGTACAGATCCTGGTATTCCTTGCTATAAAGTAGGCACACATCTGAAGTCAAGTTGGTGGGGCCTGTGTGAAGTACAGACACTGGTATTCCTTGCTATAAAGTAGGCACACATCTGAAGTCAGGTAGGTGGGGCCTGTGTGAAGTACAGACACTGGTATCCCTTGCTATAAAGTAGCACACATCTGAAGTCAGGTAGGTGGGGCCTGTGTGAAGTACAGACACTGGTTTTCCTTGCTATAAAGTAGACACACATCTGAAGTCAAGTAGGTGGGGCCTGTGTGAAGTACAGACACTGGTATTCCTTGCTATAAAGTAGCACACATCTGAAGTCAAGTTGGTGGGGCCTGTGTGAAGTACAGATCCTGGTATTCCTTGCTATAAAGTAGGCACACATCTGAAGTCAGGTAGGTGGGGGCCTGTGTGAAGTACAGACCCTGGTTTTCCTTGCTATAAGGTAGGCACACATCTGAAGCCAGGTGGGTGGGGCCTATGTGTAGTACAGATCTGGTATTCCTTGCTATAAGGTAGATACACATCTGAAACCATGCAGGTGGGTGGGGCCTGTGTGTAGTACATAGCCTTGTATTCCTTGCTATAAGGTAGGTACACATCTGAAGCCAGGTGGGTGGGGCCTATGTGTAGTACAGATCCTGGTATTCCTTGCTACATGTATAAGGTAGGCACATATCTGAAGCCAGGTGGGTGGGACCTGTGTGTAGATCAGATCCTGGTATTCCTTGTTATAAGGTAGGCACACATCTGAAGCCAGGTGGGTGGGGCCTGTGTGTTGTACAGATCCTGGTATTCCTTGCTATAAGATAGCCACACATCTGAAGCCAGGTGGGTGGGGCCTGTGTGTAGTACAGACTCTGGTATTCCCTGCTATAAGGTAGGCATACATCTGAAGCCAGGTGGGTGGGGCCTGTGTGAAGTACAGATCCTGGTATTCCTTGCTATAAGGTGGGCACACATCTGAAGCCAGGTGGATGGGGGCCTGTGTGTAGTACAGATCCTGGTATTCCTTGCTACATGTATAAGGTAGGCACATATCTGAAGCCAGGTGGGTGGGACCTGGGTGTAGTACAGATCCTGGTATTCCCTGCTATAAGGTAGGCACACATCTGAAGCCAGGTGGGTGGGGCCTGTGTGTAGATCAGATTCTGTTATTCCTTGATATGTAAGCTCAGGTGGGAGGTGACTGTATGGGGTATATATTGCATCAGTGTCCGCACATGATACATAGGTATCAAACTGGGAAGCTTTTACATCAGTAAGAAGGACTACAGTAGTCCTACGAAGTCCTGTCTATGTATGCAATATTGAAATAATACAAAATGAAGACATATTATATATTTTTTTCCATTTATTTATTTAAACTGTGACACAATTAATTAATATGATGTTGAATCTTCCAAAACAAAACACAAACAAAACCCCAAACATTCGTGGACCAATGTTATTTTTCGGCTTCATCCTTCAGTTCCATAAGTCTTCTCAGGACTGAGTCTAGGGTTTGAATTACATAGCAATCAACCAATGAATTACATCTTTGGGGGCAATTTCCGGACTGGGCTCATTAACTACGGTACATGTAAGCAGGTATTACTGGTCAACAATCTGATATCCATTCCTAATAATCTATTTAATCCTGTAAAGCATTGAACTATCCGAAATGAATCCCCAATTATAAAGCACAGTAAAAAAAAAGGTATTACTTATATTCAATAGTCCTATGTAAGTGTCAACGTAAAAGAAATTACCTTGGAACCTGTTGGTAACGAAACTATTTCAGGACTGACATCTTGAATTGCATTCGGTCCATGTAACTCTTGCAATATTACCCCCCCCCCCCATTCCCCCCGCCCTGCCCTTATTTCAGTTGATCAATGGTTTAAATAGTATGCTTCTTATATGATTTTTGAACATCTTGCATTATTTAACACAACAACACAAATAAAACATAGGTAGAAATATGTGACACTTTCTCTGTGGCCAAAGTAATATAGCCTATTCAGATGCTATGCCATCAGACAAAAGATGAAATTATTATTATTTTTTTTTTTGGCATTTGTTTTTCTTGAGTGATAAATTGTAATGTTTCCTTAAATTCACGTATTTAATTTTGATTCGCTGTCCTTGCTTTTCCTTTTGGGTATGACATAAATACAGTAGGCTATAGGGAAACGACAGATTGCCTTTCCAATCAAAGGGCGATAACTTTCGCAGGCAAATACCGCTATCGCCCCTGATGCAAAGAAAGGAAACAGAGAAGGCCATCTGATATAGTGAAAGCATATTACCTTTAGAACGGCTAGTTTTGGAGATACACTTAAACGGTTTGTATGGCAACTTCAAACTTGAGTTATTGAAAATTAAAATTCTTAGAGAATCGTAAATATTTATTATTTGTGGCTGTTGGCAACAGTGTTGCTGTCCAAGAATACAACCTGCAACAACAACAACACGGTCATTTTTGACAGATTCAAATATATTATATATATGCGGAGTGACGGAGTGCCTACTACATCCAAAAAAAATGGAGTGTCTATTATTTTAAATTAACAGAGAAGCTCACACGAGTGGTAATTTGATATGAAATTTATTAAACAAGTTGAGTTTAGCGAGCTTCAGCGAGCAACATATTTAAAACTTTATCAATATTTTCATATCTAAATCTAGTAAATGATTGACCACGAGTGTGAGATTCTGTTTATCACATAACTAAACTTGAAAAACGAAGAAAACTAATTGAAAATTGTACCGATCGTAACGTCATTAGAAATTATAAATACTATAGACAACAGCCGCAGCACTGCTGAGTTCGATGAAGTTCTCCGCCGAAACAATAAATTAGATCCATTTCAATTCCAGTTGAATTTCTGGGATAAAAATGCAGACTAGTTTTAAAAAATACAAATTAGGAGACATCTAGAACATTATTCAATTTTATCAAACAAAGATTTTGTCCAAATTCGTTCTAGGTCACAACTAACCTGCGTTCCATTTATAGCTTCAATTTATTTTTTTACAGATAATTGATGAATTCCCATCATGCCTCAGAAAGTTAGCATTGATAAACAGGTTTGGTTGTGGGCTGAAACAACTAAACCTGAGGATATTACTGAAGAGAATGTATTAACTGCTTATAGGCTCAATCAGAAGAAGTGTAAGGCAGGAACATGTCGGTAAGGTTCCTTTCTAACTAAGTCGTGGTTATATTATTAATTACATCTAGCTGCAATCATCATCAGGGAAACTACTGAATTAGTAAATTAAATGACACTGATTGATCCATAAAAAATTCCAGTAACCCGAAGTCGTGATTTCTATTCTCACCCTGGCTCGCAATTTTTTCCAGGTCAATCAGTGTCAGTTAATTGATTCAGTAATTACATCAACCTCTTAAAAATTATTTATTATAGGTTTCTAGTTAATATGTCTCTATAAACTTTGGGAATTATTTTAACATATTTTCTTTTTTCTTTTCCACATTTGGTACATCTTTTAAAAAATGTGGTACTCATGTGAATATCATGCAACCTTTATCAGCCTTTGGTATACATTTTCTGTGTAATAATTTAGAATAAGTTCTGTCTTTTAGGTACATTTTTTAAATTTTCTCTCTGTGACCAATCAGTCAAGAATGCAACATGTGCACCCTCAAAGGGCTTATACCAAGCACCTAACCCAAGTCGATTCTCAGTCAGTAAACAAAACAGACAAAGGAATCCTCAATTAAAACTCGCAATCCTTGGGTCAATGGGAGCTACGGTAAGAATTCGCTAATTCAAGGACGAGCAATGTGAAGATAACAAATTATTAGACTGCTTTCTGCCATGTTTGGTCTAAAACAACAACAATAGTGATTGCTTGATCCATGCAGGAGGTAAGACACCCAACGAAAAGTCTCAACCTTTTAGAGTGCTTTTCGTAATGTTTTGAGTACTTGAATTAGTGGAATTCTTACCGTATGCCAGTTACCAATGGCCACCTGGAAACCTCATCTTTGGGAAATGTCTTGCTTGATTAACCTAAATCTTCCCAAATAATTTTTAGACGTAATTGTAAAGCAAACCCGTACTGTTTAACTGGCCTGGGAGAAAAGATGTGGCTGGGTGAGATTGATGACCGACAGTGGCATGACATTGAAGATCCTAATGAAGAACGGAGAACACCAGTAAGTAATAAGACAGGTCTGCAAGTAGCTTTGCAGGAAAAAATGGCTGGAGAGATACCAGTGGATCTCTCTTATAACCTTAAAATGTTTTTTTTTTAAATTTATTTAATGATTTATATTTTCATTCTCACTCTAATAAACTTCATTGGAAAATTGCTCCAAATAAAGGAGGGCTGTGTCAGTGTACAATGAATGAGATATAAATAACCAGATGTTAAATATAAAGTAGTAAAGGGGAGTGAATGTTGTGTAGCTGCTTTCCATAGCTGAGATAT
This sequence comes from Lepidochitona cinerea, assembly GCA_963971465.1. Lineage (NCBI taxonomy): Eukaryota > Metazoa > Mollusca > Polyplacophora > Chitonida > Tonicellidae > Lepidochitona > Lepidochitona cinerea. Next base: position 12,356,298 of record OZ020560.1, on the reverse strand, counting down.
GATTTCTTCTTGATCTGACTAAAGCAGTGTTGTGCAGTTCTACGTACATATTAAAGGCCTGTATACATTGAGAGTTTTACTGCGACCCAACTCAACCCGACTGGAAAATCGCGTCACAGCTGAATCTTGTAGAGTATACAACTCCTTGACACTAATTAGTGCCACTAGGTTTCAGTTGCATCCGATCCTGTGAGATCTAGACGTGTTAGATATTTGTTCAAGAATTGGCTTGAGTCAGGTCTGGTCAGACAGTATATCCACTCCAGGATTTTTAACTCGATCGTCATATTTGGAAGAGTTGTCAGGTACTTTTTAATGGTCAGGGGATTCCTCTGGGCAATGAGCCAGGTTTCCTCACCCACTTAACCTGTCAACACCACTATATAAGTGAAATACTCTTGTGTGCATCAATCAATCAATCCAGTACTTGTACTAACATTATTAAACAACTTTGATTTTCAGGGCTCCTTTGTTGGTCTTAAGAATCTAGGTGCTACATGCTATGTCAACACATTCTTGCAGGTAAGAAGAAACATTTCATACATTTAACATTAGCTTTGTCTTCATCCTTCAGTCAATAGTACTGTAGACTCTCACATCATCAGAAGCAGTTAATCAATGGGTCACAGATTTAAATCTTAGTCAGTCCACACACACAAAAAAAATGGAAAGGATATTGGGGTTTTATATCCCTCTGCTGAATGGCTGCCTGTGTCTGCGTAAGGTCGGAGGTTTCTGTCCTTCACAGAGCCTGGTTTTCTGACAAATTGATGAAATATTATTAATCCGGTTACAAGTACTAGTAGTAGTTATATTTCTAATACTTTTCTTTACAAATAAGCTGCAATGAATCAAAGCTTTTGGATGCCATTTACGTTATATTTTTTCTTTTTTTGCGAGCATTGTTTTTTTTTTTTAGCATTTTATTTCATTTACTGAATGAGTTTGAACACACAAGAGATGAAAAATATATCAACTTTTAATCATGATATTGTCCCTCCCACCAATGGTTCACATATTCCACTTTGTCCCTACAAAACTGGAGCGCTGAGTAAAACACCAAACAATCAATCAATCAATCAATCAATCAACCCTACAAAACTGTGAATATTTTCGAATTGTGGTTACATGCATATCAGATTGACTTTTTGTTGGATGGTTTTCAGGCATCATAGAAAGGCTGGAGCTAGATCGGAAATATTATAGTCCTTGATATTCGCATTGGAAACTTGTCTCCGTGGTTATTTTAGACAAGAAGATTTTCCCTGTCCCCGTGTGTTTTAGTGTTCATAAAGATATTCAACTAATTAACTATTTATTTTTGAAGGTCTGGTTCCATAACCCTGAAGTGAGAAAAGCCATGTATATGTGGAGAGAGTGTTCAGACAGCCAATCAGACGATGGTAAAACTACAGGTTAGCCAATCAGAATCTCTCATTTCTTATTTGGCCACATTCAAAATATATTGATGAGTGTTTGACTGATTTGTCATTCTAATATCCCTTGTGGTGATGCCTTAATCATTTCTCATCAGTATGGAACCCATGTTTAAAGAGAATCTCAAACATTTCTGATTTGACATTGTTTGTACAATATACAATTGCCAAGGGCAAGCATTTTCATCATCGAACATTTCCAGAAACTGAACTGGGGCCTGTGATTAAAAAAAAAAATCAGATGAAATTGTCACACAGAGTAATTTCTTTTTTATGCTAACCTGCCATTAAGCTAATTTTCTTTTAAGCAACCGACACCAGGTCTGATTGATGTTCGTCGTCTTTTTAAAAAATAAAAGCTCCTTGATTTTTACGTATGATTGATTGATGTTTTAAATCGTTCTCAAGATTATCTCACTTATATGGCGGTGTTTCTGAATTCGGTGGGGTTGGAAACTAGATCCCTTGTTTGGGGAGATTGGAGAGATTAATTTCTATGCAAGGGTTCAAGGAAAGTACTTTATTTCCTCCTTGTCAGATTATGCCATTATTTTAAATTGTTAACATGGTGTTTTTCTCTAATGGATCTACTTTTGCTAATTCTCTTTTTATTTATCCACTGTCAGCTGACTGGTCTCCCATCTCTGTGTGTGGTCAACTTCAATTGATGTTTGCTTTACTGGAGTTTAGTAACAGAAGGTAAGTCTAGAGGACGAGAGGGTCATTTTCACAAAGAGTCAGATGTTTTAGTGGACCAGCAGGCTATTTTTGAGGACCACTGGGCCATTTTAAAGGACTAATGGGTCATTTTAGATGACTAGAGGGTCATTTTGAGGACTATTGGTTATTCTGGAGGTCCAGCAGTCCATTTTAGAAAGCTTGTGGCTCATTTTGGGGCCTCAAATCATTGTTGTGTCGCCTGAAAGGGGGCACTTAGGGATCACTTTGACGGCGTAGTCTGGCGTCGGCGTCGGCTTCCGGATTGGTTTCCGTGCAATATCTTGAAAACCACTGGCTTAATTTTTTTCAAATTTAAATGGGAAGTTTAATACCTTAATACCCCGCTCAAGTTCGACTTTCGCTAAAACCCGCGCATATTTAATTATTGTACAGGCTTTTGATTGGCTGATACAAATAACTTGGTTTCCGTGCAATATCTTGAAAACCACTGGCTTAATTTTTTTCAAATTTAAATGAGAAGTTTAATACCTTAATACCCCGTTCAAGTTCGACTTTCGCTAAAATCCGCGCATATTTAATTATTGTACAGGCTTTTGATTGGCTGATACAAATAACTTGGTTTCCGTGCAATATCTTGAAAACCACTGGCTTAATTTTTTTCAAATTTAAATGGGAAGTTCATTACCTTAATACCCCGCTCAAGTTCGACTTTCGCTTAAATCCGCGCATATTTAATTATTGTACAGGCTTTTGATTGGCTGATACAAATAACTTGGTTTCCGTGCAATATCTTGAAAACCACTGGCTTAATTTTTTTCAAATTTAAATGGGAAGTTTATTACCTTAATACCCCGCTCAAGTTTGACTTTCGCTTAAATTCGCGCATATTTAATTATTGTACAGGCTTTTGATTGGCTGATACAAATAACTTGGTTTCCGTGCAATATCTTGAAAACCACTGTCTTAATTTTTTTCAAATTTAAATGGGAAGTTTAATACCTTAATACCCCCCTCAAGTTCGACTTTCGCTAAAATCCGCGCATATTTAATTATTGTTTTTGATTGGCTGATACAAATAACTTGGTTTCCCTGCAATATCTTGAAAACCACTGGCTTAATTTTTTTTTCAAATTTAAATGGAAAGTTTAATACCTTAATACCCCGCTCAAGTTCGATTTTTATCTGACGCAGATTATTATTTAATATCTCATATTCAGGTAACATCTTACACAGCATGATATACATATATTCACAAATAAAGTACAACAGTGAATTTTTTTGTGAAAGGTGATGTACCTTCTCCTTGTATATTTATCCTGCCAGGCGACACTTCTACTTCAGTTGAATTCTAGTTGTGAACTAGTTGGCCATTTGGCAAATACATTCCCTAATAAAACTGGCAATT